>OV656873.1:85081425-87496105 GCA_927399465.1 Sarcophaga caerulescens
CAAAAAAGTCCTAACAAAAAATTTAAAATTAAGATGTAGATACATAGATTGATTACGATGCACAGTATCAAAATACATATTCCAGTAAAATTTTGCACTCTTGTGATCATGATAACTTTATGACAGAAATGTGGATTGATTTTCTATGTGAAAACATTGCTCATTAAAGTATTTTACTTCTCCTATAACATATTTTCAGTTTTAAATGAATTCAACTCAAATAAACACAAGCTCTTAAGGTCGTAGACATGCGTTTTTTCATGAACGATTTAGAAGGTTTCTAATTTGAACACTCATGGTTCACCGTCGATGTTTCTAAACATCTATCGTTTGCATCCCTACCAGTAACAGCCTTTACAACCACCAGCTTAATTCATCTTATTATATTCACTGTCCAAACTCATTCACTCGATTCAGTTAAAACATATCCTCAACGCAACCATCGATGGTGTACATCCTACTCTCGAATTCGAACTTAAATTTTGCGCCCCTTGAAACCGATATCCGAAGTTATATAAATTTTACAAGAAGCTCGTTCCAAATAGTTTTATTTTCTTTACAAAAGGTTTTGGCCAAGATCAAGACTGTGTTTTCCACTTGAAGCATGTACTTGAATGTACAGCCTCAATTTCAGAGCGGGTCCAAAAAATTACTCATATACAGTAACAATTATATCGGAACTACAGAACGCTGAAGCACTTTCGGGCTCAAAAGGGCAAATTTTTCACCTCTGGCTACGTCTGATACCACATCATCAAAGCGAACGATAGTGTTCGTAAAGTAAATTATTATTTTAGACATATATAATTCCGAAATATTTCCCTTCGATAATATCCATCAAATAAATCACACATTTTTAAATTTTTCTTTGTAAAATGAGATAAGTATGGGAAAACGAGTAAGAATGACTGTCGAATACTGTTTGAATAGCAATGGTGGTTCTATCGTTATTGGTGTACATCAGGCTGAGAGTTTCACTTTTTTGATTAGGATACCAATTCTCTGCTTTGTGGATTTGTTACCAGTTAAATTCTGAAATTAACCGTTATATTGTTTGGAAAGATTATGTTAGTTTGATCAACAGGGATTAGAAAGAAATAATGTCTGGACCAAATTCTTTAATTATAAGTTGTAATTCGTTGCATTGTTTTTGATCAAAGCAGCCAGTGCATTTCTTGTGAATAAGAAATAAGGAAAATTATTAGTTTCAAATGAAAACTTTGCCACGTAGAGTTTTTGTGACATAGTTTATTATTCAGTTTATTTTGTTCTTTGAAAGCTAAAAGGAAATTTTTGAAGTAAAAAATTAGTATCCCAACAACTAAAAAATTGATAGAAGGCAAACAAAAGAAGTGGTATAGTTTTTAATTATACCTTTCATGTCCGAATTTTTTCGGCCAGAGCTAAAATACTTTTAAGGACATGTGTTTGTTAGTCATGGCATAAATATGAAGTGATATTAAATTCAGAATCCTTCGTATTCTGGTTTTACTGTTATAAAATGTTGCCTACAGGCAACGGTAGTGGACAATTTTTAATGAAAGACTTATTTTTATATATTTGTAATTTTTAAATTATTTTCATTCTAATTTATTATGACAGAAAAGACTTGACTTGTGGACTTGAGCACAAATGTACTTTACACTTAGTGCATTTGGATCTTGGAATTCCGGTTTTGCGTAGTCTACATCTACATCCCCATTCTATCCAATGACTTTTGTCATCAAAACGTACGGCTTTTGGTAAATCAGCTACGTATTTTCTTCTTCCCCGCTGTCACCATCATCCTAATGTTGCCTATAGGCAACATTGAGTTTAAAAAAATAGTGGAATAAAAGTAAAAAAATATTTTCCACTTTTTTGTTTATAATTTTTCTCTTACCTGCTTTTTAATTATTCATAAACTTTTTATGAAAAAAATTCAAAAATTTACCGTTATTTTTAAGTTTGAAAAATTTATATTTTTTCAATTTGGCATTGGCACGTGCCTACGCAAATTCAAATACCGATTAACTGAACACCTGTAGTGATAACTCATTCATTTTTTTTAGAATACGCGTTTTCTATCAAGCTTGTTTGCAAAAAAGAAATTTTTTACAAAAATTTAAAATAACGGAATTTATGAGCAAATATGTACAATATTGCCTATAGGCAACAACGGGCATGAAAGTGTTAATAAATACAAACTGGACGTATTTGAAAATAATTTCAGTGATGACAAAAATAATTTGGAGTATTCTAATGCATTGTGTATCTAACAGTGTGTTGCAAGCTTTGCTGGAAAGGTATGAAGATAAAGGAAAGTGCAAGAATTTTAAACAATACGAAGTAAGTTTAGTAAAAATTATTCCAAGTCTAAAATTTTACAAATTACACTATGCGACAAAATACAAAAAATTAAATACACCCGAGTAACAACCTAGTCTAAGTTGTTCAGTTAGTTGAATAGAATACAAAAATACTTTTTTATTTTTCTCGAACCCTCCAAACTTGTGTTATCTGACAAAAACGGTTTTTTTGATCTTTTCACACAAAATTATTGATTACCCAAATATGTTTGAACCTATTTTAAAAACCCAAAGTTTTTTGAAAAGGGAAGAGATTAGCCTTCCAAATTTTTCCAAGTTTGGCCATTCCTAATTGGAAAATTCAATTAAAAACTATAAGACAAGTGGTGATACTCTTAAAGTGAGATACTCTTGTGAAGAGATTGACACTTTGTTTTACAAAGTCGGACAAAACTTACTGTAGTTGTTATTTAAAGAGTATAACAGCTGAGTCATATTTTTTATATATGTTGTCTTTTCAAATGAACTTTAAGTTAAAAATTTTTGATGACAAGAGAATGCACTTTAAGAATTTCATATTTTTTAATTAAATTTTGCAATTAAGAATGGTCAAACTTGAAAAAATAAGAAAAAAATAATATTTTCCAAGTTTGCCCCATCAAAACTAATAACATATAAGTTTGAACAAAATGTTTATGTATACCGATTTGAAGCCTAATCTCTCCGCTTTCTAAAAAACTTTAGATTTTTAAAATTGTGTGTGAAAAGATCAAATAAAAAAGTTGCCAAATAAAACAAGTTTGGAGGGTTCGAGAAAAATAAAAAAAAGTATTTTTGAATTCTACTCAACCTAGTGAATAACTTAGACTGTGTAGTTACTCGGGTGTATTTTCAATGTCGCACCGATTTATTAAAAATTTTAGTTCAATTTCATTTCAAAAATGATTTAATTTTAATAAAAGAGAACAATGTAATTCTGATGTAATTTCTAGTGTGTTGATTCCTTGCTGACCAAAGCTCAATTAATTCTAGTAGTACAATGATCAAAAAAAGTAATAATAATAATAGTTTTAGATGTTAACAACGCTTCCAGAATATTCTGCATTTTCATGCAGTTTTTGGTGTCACCATATTTTATGAATTACTACGCGTAGTTAACAGTGTTATACATTAATACCTAAATATTAAAAACTTTTAATTAATAGATACAGCTTTATCTGTTGGTGTCTTTTTCTTGATAGATTCATCATTCTTGATAGATTGTACGGCCTACCATGGCCTATGGGGAATTACTATGGTGGGAGGCTATATGAAAGAACACTTATCTCGCTACCCTGAACAATGTATAGAGGTTGGCATATAAGGGGATCACGGATGCTCTGAAATCCACGCTACGGGCTGACCTTGAGGTCATCTTGTCTCTACAATCATTAGACATCTTATTCCGAAACGTGGCTACTGCTGCACTGAGGGTTAAATTCATGCATATGCTTAGGCCATGTACGGTGGGCCACGCTTCAGTACTACATGAAGTAGAACTGAATCACCCAGGTGATGTAACGGTCTTCACCGATGGCTCAAAATGGAATACGGAACCGGATCTGGGGTCTATTCCGATAAACTGAAACTAACTCCATACAGATTATCTAACCTAGTCAGCGTATTTCAGGCGGAGATTTAACAAGCTGCCCGCATGGTTGAAACCGGAAACCCACCACCTTCAAACTTGATCATACGTGTGGACAGTTAAGCAGCAATCAAAGCGCTTAGATCCCATCTCGTCAAATTAAAGGGCGTCAGGAGTTGCATGGACTCTCTACACGATAAACGTCGACACAACAGCAGCCTCTACTGGGTTCCCGGTCACTGTGGCATAGAGGGAGACGAAAAGGTGGACGAACTGGCACGGAAGGGATCGAGATGTCTGAGAAAGGAGGATATACGAGAATACTTTTCAGAATTGGAAAAATCTGCATGGAATTCCACAAACCGTGGGTCGGACTTGGTTGCCGAATTTCAAAACGGCTATGTCCAGCAGTGAATAGCGGATGAACCAGGGAACTACTTGAGTTCGACAAGAGAAGAAATCACAATCTAACAGAAATTCTAACGAGACAGTGCGATTTGGTCTGGCCTCCAGGATTACTGCAGCAGCTCCCATCATGCGGAGGAATCGGAATTCGGTACAACAATATCCGCACCACGGGTTGATTCAAACAAACTAACGGTGAACGCAAGCTACCCGCTAAGATAAAATTTATTTTATTTATTTTCTTAAAAAAAATTATTTTGTTTTACCTTTTTAATTTATATAGTCACTGTATGTAAATAAATAAATGAAATAAAATTTATTAAGTAGAAATTAAATTCTAACTACCCTGAGCCGCCTTGAAGTTGGCAACGCTGTTATCCAGGAACCTTGGATCCTTAGGGATAGAATTCTGGGTTTGAGCGATCCTGAAGGTAAGAACCTGTATTTTAGCTCGTAGTAAGCGGGATTTGTTAATTACTCCTTACTTTTGTACAGGTGACGTAATAACTGTGGCATGCAGATATGACCTTGTGATCGAACTGACACTGTCATCTGTGTAAATACCGTATGCCGTATCGTGGTGAATTAATTGCACGTCTGGTTGAGCATGCGAAGAGGAAAGGATGTTGTCTCGTCTTGCGTTGGGATGGCAATGCTCATCACACCCAATGGAGAAGTGCGGACATAAATATTATGTATGACGTCGGTAATTTTAGAAATCGTGTGCGGGAAACTGTAATTGATATTATGTTCTCGACAATGGTTAGGTATATAATTAGGGACTGGAGGGTTTCAGATAAGTGTTCCTTCTCGGATCACCAACTGATAACCTTCAGTATTAATCTATCTAGTGGCTTTCAGAAGCCTTATAGGAATGCGAAAAGAACCGACTGGATCAGGTTTGAGATCTCTGTGGAGGAGGAACTTGGAGCCCTTAGGGGTTATTCCACTCCTGCCATCAATGAGCGAGTTGGATATTTGACGGTCATTTTGTTGTTGTCATAAAAGCTTGTCCTTTTATTTACCCAGGTAAGAGGAACCAGCCAGCCTAGTGGAACGCGGAACTTCAAAAACTCCGGTTTGTGCTTGTGTGCAAAGAAGGACGTTTGGACCAGATCGAATCCGTCTATGCTGAGTTCCGGAACATGGCGGTATACTCGGTTATAAGACGGCGGATGCTCTCGTTAGATTATGTTTTCTTTATGAGGGCAATTTGATAGTTGGTCCTGATCCTCCAATCTGCCACTTCTACGGCCTCATCATTGGATGGGCCAGAGCGGAAGAGCAGAGGCGTTGAAGGGGTGCCTCGAGGTGTAATGTGTGCCTGCTATAGTCAGTGATAGAACGGGTGTGCTGCTGGACTGAGATAAGGCCAGCCTGAGGTTAGTTACTGGTCTCATTACAGGGTACTGCGAGATTAGATTGCTAACAAGGATCTGGAACAGATCCCAGCCGGACTATTGCGACGAAGAGGGGTTGGAAACTATCGAAGAACCTCCTCTGCAACTGTCTAGCACTAGTAGGTTAAGTTGAAGACCCTGGGCAGGAGGTTCTTCGAAGGTTTGGACTCTCTCCAGAGAACCGACATTAGGGCTCTCCACAGATTCCTAAATATGTTGACCTGGTTGAGAAGTGCTAGGGCATCAAGGTTGTAGTCGCTTACTCTTGTGAGTTTGTGGTTCATCTTTTTTTTCTCCGTCTCTTATTTCCTCCCTTTTCTACCTCCTTTTCCAATTTCTCTATCTGCTTCACTATCTACTCTCTCTTTCTTCTAGGACGAATTTGCAATGGTCATTTTGTATTGTACTTGTCCTCAAACCTAACCTAGGTCAAAAAACGAATTGTAGGCAGTTCTTGTCATGATAATAATTCCAAAAGAGTTAAAAAGGCTTCAATTGAATAATGGGACAATTTTAAAATTATGTATAGGTGTGTATGGCGTTTAATATCTGAATTTCCGAAATTCACGCCAATCACTTGGCTTAATTCATTGAAGGGAATTAAAATTTGGAATGAGTGCATATGGTACCGTAGAAGTATGATCTAACGTAAAAAACATCGCCAGAGAGAACAAAGATAACGGACCTGAGCAATGAATTACCGTTTTTTTATATCATGGATTTACCCATGTTGTCCGAACAAAATTATTTGTTACTGAGAGTTTTCTGTAGCACGACAGCACTCTTCAAATTTATCTGGAGAAAGAGCCTGTTTCTGTAAGACGAACGGCTGTTTGTATGGAAAACGCAAATTGGGTTTTTGTGTTTGGTAAAACTCGACTGTGAGCTCTAAAGAAGAAGTAAAGAGATATAGTAGGAAAATTGTGAAAATTATTGAAGATTTTGACGCATTAAGGTGGTTTAAAATACATTTCCATAATATAACACATACATACATAATTGGTCATTACAACCCTTCAGTCAGTCCATAATATAACATTCACTCTAAAAAATATAAGACACATTACAATGAAAGAGAAAAGTAATGGTGTTCTAGAACGCGTAGTTTTTAGTAAATATAAAATATTAAAAAATGTTACATATTCCTTCTGCTAAGCATAAAACAAAAATTTTATATCGGACACTTAAATTACGTTAATGTTTAATTTACCTTAATGGAGTTCTTGCACCATCAGAGAATTCTAGATCAATGTCCAATAGACCTTCTTGATACTGCGCTGTTAGCTTATGAGTTACTGCTGTTTCTGCAATATATCCATTTGCAATGCTATTATCTGGAGTTATCGTTAACTGTAACCCAGAAACAACACGAACGAGAAGTTTCACTACACTTACTTTATCGCTTCCAACGCGTATTTCTTTCGCACCAATTACTCGACCGGTGATTGGGGATAAAACCTGTAAGTGATAAAAAGATAAAGTATATTTTCAAGTATAGACTTATACGAGTATATTCGATTATGTCCTTTTACCTGGACATCTGTACGTCCCATTGATTTGCCTTGTAATATACGACCCTTTAAGGTTGCAATTTTAGGGTCGGCCACTCGCAATAGTGGTTGAACTAAATCAGTAACGCGTAATCCTGTTTTCCGTGATATAAAATAACTAATGCGTCCAGAATTCTAAAAAAAAGGAAGCGCATAAATGTATATGGTTATAACGCAGCTGCCTAAATTTCTCGATTAATAAAATTTTATTAAATATAAAATTTATGTTTTTATAAGGATTATTCTGTATAATTAAGTGCTAGTGAAGCATATTGAAATATCTTTAATGAATTTTAAAATATGATGCATGAATTTTGTTGCTTGTATCATCTTTGAAAAATCCGTAAAAAAGTTGTATACCCAAAATAAGATGAGAGATACTATTATTACATTTTTTTAGTCTAGGATTTTCTCTAGTTCTTGAATACGATTTGCGCAACAATAAAATTGTAAAGTGCATATACCAAATATTTAAAACAATACCCCAATTTTATTATTTCATTCAGAATTTTTTACCATTTTTATCGCTTTATATTTTAGCAAATTTATTCAATTTATTAGAGCGACAGTTCCCTTCTTTAACTGCAGCCAATGAGGACAATAGTGCACAATGAGTAGTGATTTATGAATGCAAATACCGTCAGGGCTAGAACTCCGAACCTTTGGTCACGTGACTATTAAGCTTTCGATCGAAGACAAAATAGTGTTGTTACACAAAAGTTGACCGTAAGACCTCATATAATGTTTTGGCTTTAGTTATTCAAACATATTGTAGTAGTCAGAAGTACTTGTATATGTTTTGTTGCATACTGGGGTCTAATTCTTGCAGTCGTGATCGAAATTGCGTTCGAATAGAAAATAATTTCGATAGCGAGAAATTTTCTGATGATGTTACTCGATACGAAGCGAATCGATTTGTTCCTTAGGTGTTGCGAAACGAGTTAATTATTTCGTTTTACAGCACTGACTAAAATGCAAAAATTGTAAACAAAAAACATATGTTTTCTTACAAAAATAAAAGAAATTTAATTAATTCAATGAAGAAAAGTTTTATTAAAATTGTAATATTTCGTATAATGGATAATATATTTTGGTTTTACTCGTCTTCTTCTGATTCTGAGGAGAAAGAAAATCTAAATTGTTTAAGAAAAGAGCCTTTTTTTCTTTATTATTAGCTGGGGCTGAAGTTTCTTCTGCAGTATCATCTTCCAATTCTATAAAAGAAGACATGGTAGGTTCCATTTTGTCTTCTTCATAATCCGATAAACAACAGGGAGATACGTCAGGAATACGAGTACTATTTTTTGGTAAAGTTGTTGGAGTAACATTTTCTTTGTCGCAATTCTCTTTTAGGCTGCCTTCTGATGTTTTTGAAGAACAAAAAGTTTGGACATTTTTTAGACCCTCAACAGAAACTTCAATTCCAGCAGCAGACAGTACCTATTCTTCCATTTGGGAAAGAACTTTTTCCTCATAAGGTCCACCACCCGTTTTCTTTTTTGAAGATTTATTGAATGAAACCTTCTTTTTAAGATTTTGCTTTTGGTCAGCGTATACCTAAAGACATACATATATTTACACATTTATTATTTAAACGAAAACAAGAGTTTGTTGAACTACCTTGCGCCTAGGGTTGCCAGCCTGGCTGGACTTGGCTGGATTGTCCAGCTTTTTTGATGCTTGTCCAGTTTCAAGCTAAAATTTAATTTGTCCAGCTAAATAGAAATTTTTAGTACACTGCAATAACTTGGGCAATAATTTTCATGTTATCTTTGTCAAATCATGTTAGCCTACACTGATTGTACATATGTTATACAACTAAGTTATGATTTCCCTCTTCTATCATCACTGACAACATGTCTCAACACTTGAACAGTTGATGTCATAATAAATATTGTTACGCTAGAACGATCGAAACGACCTAATATCGTTTCACATAAAAACAATAAACAAAAGCTACTAGCTACACTAACACATATGCACATCGAACCATACATAAACCAACAATAACATCAGTATGAGTGAGATCGATAACGCAAACTCAACAAGAGGCAATGTGTACACAATACACACTCACAAACACATCGAACATTTTCCAAATAAACCAACAACAAGCATGAGAGCAAAAGCGATGGACAAGTAAGCATACGCAACAACAAACAATGTAGTCGCCATGGAGTTTTCGAGAATGCGAAACCGCGAATGTTCTTCTTCAAGAACGTTCGATGTACTGTTCGTGTTGGACTATAAAAGGGCAAGACAAAGCAGACGACAGTTCAGTTGTAATTGAGTCAGTCTTGAGTGAAGTTGCGTGTGAACAAAATAGTCGTGTTTGAAGATATCGGTTGCGAGCAGAATAGCGAATAGTTGTGTGTGAATAAAAGCGAACAAGAAATTATTGTTGTATCGGTTAAGTGTGAACAGTGGCACATAAGAAAGTGTGGACAATAAAGAGAGTTTAATTAAAATGAAACACATATTTGTTTATACTTGGTTTGCAATCAACGAACTCATATTCTAAACGTTTTTAAAAGGGTAAAAACGTAACAGTATTATTGCGAGCGATAGTCAATTTCTTTACGTACAGCTTTTATTTTTTTGTACATGAAAATAATAAAAATAATTTGCAGAAAATCTTGAAATGGATATTGATGAAGAAGCTGGTCCATCAAAAAGACGACTCACAACTTTCTGTGATAGATGGAAAGAGTTTGCAAAATATGCTAATTGGATAAAAAAAAAAGATAATTACACGGCAGAGTGTAAATTATGTCAAACAGACATTATAATCAAATAAGAAGGCAGCCGCTCGCTTGATAAACACATAAAAACAAAAAAACATAATAAAATGGAGATGTCGCAGAAGTTGTCTCAAACTATTTCGAATTTTGTAGTCCCAACAGAGACAAAAATTGTATTTTTTTATGTCCAGTTTTTTTTGTTTTGTCCAGCTTTTTAAAACCCAATGTCCAGGTTTTTGCGAATCGGAAGACAACCCTACTTGCGCCACATTTTTACATCTTTGATTGGTGGGCCGGAAGCATTGAGCTTAGCTGTGAGCTGTTCCCATAGCTGATTAGCTCTTGCCTTTCCCTGAGAAGTATTTGGTATAATACTCTTTGCCAATTCTGAATGCTTAACCATAAAATTTCCAAGAATTTCCTTCTGAAATTAATTTTTGAAAGTTTTGACCTACAAATACTGGAATTAATTTTTTATTCATAAATTATTATAAATTTGTTACTTACATTTTTTATATTGTTCTTTACAGCAGAAAAACGTTAATTCGAAAGCTTTAGTGCTTACGAGTAAAAACTCGCAAGGTTGCATTCGAATGATCACACGTTATCGAATGCCATCATTAGAAATTTCGATACACTTTACTCGATAACGAATAAGAGAATCCCAAAACTAAAAAAACTCGCACGTTCGAGTAAATATTCGATCGTATACGAATGCGCGAATTAGCCCCTTGTATACACTGCTATTTTTTTTACGAATTATTCAACTTTATTTAGCTGAACACAAACTCCCTAATTGTAGAAAATAATAATTTATATATACATATATAATCACGGTAAGTAAAGAGAGAGAGAGAGATGTGCAAACAAAAAATTAAAGATTTTCATTTTTTGGCGAAAAAAACTCACAAATCTGACATAACGGTTAATTAATTTTTTTGTCTGAAAATTGAGGTTTGGATTAACTTTGAAAAAGTGGCCGCGTTAAAACAATTAGAATTTTTTGAGAAATACCATTGTTTGTAGGCAGCCTCTGCTGACTAAATTTTTTTTTTAATATGTAATTTAAAAAATTTTTTTTTGAGGCTTTAGACAAATAAAGTTGACACGTCTAACAGTTTTACCCACTGAAATCGGAAGAAATTTTATAATTGAATATTGGATTGATAAAATTGATAAATGAAGTCGCCGTAGTCTAGTAGGTAGTGTGTTGGCTTATTAGACGCGAAGCCAGGGTTCATATCGCCGGTCAGACATCAAAAACGAAATATGAAAAATAAATGTTCGGCGACTTTCTCTCAGCAGATTTCTGGCAAAAACTCTGAGAGTAAATATAATTGCCATGAAAAGTTTCTCAAAATACTGTCGTTCGGAGTCGACTTTAAACTGTAGGTCCAGCCACTCATGTATAAAATTAACACACACAACATGAGTGGTGTTGAGAAGCTAGGCCGTAATCCTAACTGAAGGGTTGTGTGACTTTTTTAAATCACTCAATACTAAAGAAGTAAAATTCTTTTCATAGTTAGCATATAAGAAAAGCAAAATTTCGAAATACAATTAATGATTAACTAACAACAGAACCTGCTTGAGTTTTTATTTTATTAAGAACTTTACATGGCGATCCTGTATTGATAAATTTTACCCCAGATTCGAAATCAGCAATCTCAAAAACCCCCTGATTTTCACGTAGATATAAAGAAATTTTTAAATATAGGCAGTCATATTAGATTCGTCATTTTGAATTTGAGAAATTTTAGCTCAGACTCGAAATTAGTAACCTCAAAAACCTCGCTACACTGATTTCCATGTAAATCTGTAGAAATTTTAAAATTTATGTTACCATATTGGATCAGCCATTTTGAATTGGAAAATTTTTACCTCAGATTCGAAATGAGCAACCTCAAAAACCCCCGTATAACAATTTCATCCTGATTTAGTGATTCCTTATAATTTCGGCCAGAAAATGTAGTCATTTTACCTACAGTGCATCGTAACATTTTGGTAGATTAATATCCTGTGGCTAATTGTGTGTGTGAGTAAAAGAGATAGACGTATTTTTAATTAAGCTAACTAAAGACAGAGATAAATTTTAAATTTCTTCTAACTCCACACCATTGATCGTATAAAACAGGGTCAAAGATACGCCTTCACTATAATCCATTTCATTATGGCTGATATCACGAAGAAATTAAAACACGTTAAAGTAAGGCAAATATTTTCCTTCTATAAATATGCATAATATAATTTTAGACAACGCCTCTTGAACCAAAGTTCGTATAAATAAAAAAAACTCTAGTATTACGAATAAATTAACTTCTTAAAATTAAACGACATTTTTTACACTATACATTTTTAATGGTATCTACTACTAATAGTACCACTAAAATGTTTTTACTCGTTTTTAATAGTTATAACAATATAAATATACAGATACTTCGCGTTTATGTTATGTTATGGTGCTCTTGTTGTAGCACCATATTACTTCCACATGTTTTCTATATTTGACAGATCACCGTATTGTGCGTCATATGTGTTTATGGCGTTATAGTAAAAACTGGTTACCATTATTGGAAGATAAAGCTGAAAAACACTCTTTCTTTAGTAAATAGAAAATTTCGCGTCTAATTCAAAAAATTATATACAAGTGAATGATGCAAAAGAAAATCGGATGATTGTTAAGAAAACGAAGAATTGGAAAGAGCTAAAGACATACAAGCGATACACTAAGTGGCATTTACCCTGAAAAGCTGGCCAAAAAGGCAAAAATGAATTTAAAGAAATTTAAGAAACTGAGTATGCAGTTCGATAGACAACAAAATTCTGCATTATATAGTGAATTTTCACGACTTTAAGTTGAGATTTGTAGATTTGAGATGATGTCAAAATCAGGAAAGTGAAGAAAATTAAATGCGTTTTTAGTGTTTTTTTGAAATTTTAATAGGTTTATATGATATTTTTTTGTGGCTAAACGAATAGAGGTTTTATATTGATTTTTTTTATTTGAAAGGTATGAGCAACTGCTACTTTCAGTTTTTTTATATATGTATATATATCTAGTATATTAATGTTAAAATTATTCGTTCAAAATTTAAAAATAAGAAAAATTTCACATTTTTTTACCCTCCCTGAAAAAAAGATAAGGATTTTAAAGGTTAAATTAGTTTTTAGTAGTTTAATGTTATACACCACAAGAAAATACGAACTTTCTACATTCACGAACAAAAAAAAGTTTGTGCAAATTTGCGCAATTATTTTTGGGGATTTTTTGAAATTTTAATTTTTTTTGAAAAATTAAAAAAAAAATTAGACGCAGTGTAATAAAGCCATACGGCCTTATTTCTCAATAGAATGAGAAATAAAACCATATGGCTTTATGTCCTACACCCAAGTGCAATAACGTAATAATCGTGTGGAAATAACGCCATAACAGTGTAATGTTGATGCAACGATGCACAAAATTCTTATTAATTGCGGTACGGTAATAAATCAAGCAATTTTGCCAATTGGACAATTGTCAGAAGAGGCTTCCGAGGCCAGAAATAAGCACCAGATTATATCGTACGAATTATGCGAGGGAATTCAGTAAAAGCGATACCAATCGAGATGTCCTGAATAGGTTACTTTTAAGCAGTGACACTTTTATAAGCTGCAGTACACAAAAATCGCGAAGGAATAGAAAAGCATTTTCATCAGATACTATTAAATTACTCCTTCCTGACATTGATGATGAAAATGATAACGATTTTAACGATTGTATTTAGTTTCACTTTTTAAGTATTTTTAAGTTAAGTATTAAATAATGTAAAATAAATATTATAAATAAATATTAATTACACGGCGCGACAGTAAAAATACACCCGAGTAACTACATTGTCCACGTTGTTCAGTTAGTTGAGTAGAACTCAAAAATACCTTTTTTATATTTCTCGAACCATCCAAACTTATTTTATTTGACAAGAACTGTTTTTTCTTTTACTCTACGCACAAATTTCTGGATTACTCAAATATTTCTGACCCGTTTTCCAAAATTTAAATCCTGTTGGAAAGGGGAGAGATGGTCCTTTAAAACGGTGTACATATATCTATTATCCGACTTAATATGCTATGAGTTTTGATGAGGTAAACTTGGAAAAATCGAATTTTTTTTCATATTTTCTCAAGTTTGTCCGTTCATATTAGCAAACTTTACTTAAAAAATATGAAATAAGTGATTACATTCTGAAAGTGCATTATCTTGTGAAGAGATTGGCATTACGTTTGATCAAATCGGACAAAAATTACCTTAGTTATTATATAAATAGTATAACAGTCGTGTAATATTTTTTATATATGTCATCTCAACAAATAAACTTTTAGTTCAAAAATTTTCAGAATTTTTGATGGATCTTGATTGTTTATCATAAAATGTGTCAATTTCACGTTTGAGTGACCACCAGAAGTTGGCCAATGTTTGCGCAAAGAGAAATAATAATATTTGCAAAAAACACAAATATTAGCCGACTTCTGGAAGCCGTGCAAACGGGAAATTGACACATTTTGTAAAAAACAATCAAGATCCATCAAAAATTCTGAAAATTTTTGAACTAAAAGTTCATTTGATGAGATGACATACATATGTATATAAAAAATATTACACGACTGTTATACTATTTATATAATAACTACGGTAATTTTTGTCCGATTTGATCAAACGTAATGCCAATCTCTTTACAAGATAATGCACTTTCAGAACAACAAGATTTAAATTTTGGAAATCGGGTCAGAAATGTTTGAGTAATCCAGAAATTTGTGCGTAAAGTCTAAAAAAAACAGTTTTTGTCAAATAATAAAAGTTTAGAGGGTTCGAGAAATATAAAAAAAATATTTTTGAGATCTACTCAACAAAACTCACAACCTACACTATGTCATTAGCCGGATGTATTTAATTTTTTTTTTTATTATGTAAGATTATTATCGGCCGAATGAAGTTTTTATTTTCAATATGTCGTCATAGAGTTCTTTAGCTAATATGACCCAATTTTCTTCTATGCGAATAAAAACAACTTTTTATTCCATATTTTTTTCCCGACGTTTCGTGAATTCTTTGTTCACTTAACAAGGGAGTTTTTTTTATCTATTTAAAAAAAATAATATTTTAGAACAACAATCATTTACAATTTTCACAATTACTTACATGTAGTATTAATGTTATTTTACATACACAAAATTAATTAAATAACAAAAATTTTTTTAAGTTAAAAACCTTAATATGCACACAATATATTACATCATTACTTTTTAATTTCGCCTACAAACCGAACAAAACATTGAATACCATTTTTATAAAAACGAAAACACCAATAGATATTTTACAACAAAATAATTGGCAATTCACACGACTTTGTATGGTGTATGTTGTATTGAATATACTTGGTTGTTTGTGAACGCTCAATGGTATGCTGTATTGTGTATTTCGTATTCCGAACGTATTTTTTTTTGGCATTCAAACAATTTGATAGCACGATGCCAACACAACTTTTGAAAAATATATGAAAACATATAAACATTTTTTTCATTCACACAATTTGATAGCCCGAAACCAATACAACTGTTAAAAACATATGAAAAAATGTGTATGTGTATCGGATTTTTACATGAAAATTATCAACAACAAGCATACACTGTTGTATAATCGTCCAACAATACACTCAATACAACGATACAACGGCTTGTGTGAATTGACCAAATGTTGTTTACGAAATTCCGTGCAAAGGAGATAATGAAAATAGCTGTAATCTTGTTTACATTGGCACGACGAAGAGAAATTTAGGAATAAGGGTGAAAGAACATAAAGCAGACATAAATAAAAACAAAGAAAGTACTGCTTTATCACAACACATCACACGAACAAAACATAAGCCTGATTTTGACAATATTAAAGTACTTGACAAGATTAATAATATGGGAAAACGATACACAGTTGAGAGCTTACGAATCCAACAAAAAATACACAGGACAATGAACATAAAGGAAGACACTGATAATTTGAGCGCCAATTACAAATTTGCGATAATGTAATAAACAGCTGTGTTATTAATTTGTTGGTATATTTTGTTATATATGTAATTGTTTTTGTAATATACATATATATAAATGACTAAGACATTTTAGGGATAACAGTTGCTTGTCTAAGTCTTTTAAAAAGTGATGATGTAATATATTGTGTGCATATTATGGTTTTTAACTTTAAAAAATTTTTGTTATTTAATTAATTTTGTGTATGTAAAATAACATTAATACTACATGTAAGTAATTGTGAAAATTGTAAATGATTGTTGTTCTAAAATATTATTTTTTAAAATAGATAAAAAAAAACTCCCTTGATAAAGTGAACAAAGAATTCACGAAACGTCGGGAAAAAAATATGGAATAAAAAGTTGTTTATATTTAATTTTTTTTATTTTGTCGCATAGTGTTATTAATGCTCTAAAGTTTGTTTTAAATCAAATCAAAGAAAACTATCTTAATAGATTAAGTAACCACTCCAACTCACTAGCGATATCTCTACTCGATGATACTGAAGAACTCAGAAGACTCTCATATACTTGACCTACCATTTCGATAATAATTATTATGGTATTTGTTTTCCTTCATTTCTTTAATATGTAAACTTATTTAAGAATAATGGCTAACATTAAAAACAAATAAGAATATAAATGTATTGTATTAATGTTGTTGTTCTCATTGGAGATCACCAATTACTTGAATACATTATGTATCAAATTTGCTTATTATCCTCAATAATAGGATAGATTGTAAATAAAGATTAAATAAATAAAAAAAAAATTTAAATATTCATTTATTTAAAGTTAAAAATTCAATAAATAAATAAATGTAAAAAGACAACATTAAATATCGTATGTATCGTTCGGTTTATATAATGTTATGTACTAAAATCGCTAATTAAAAAAACACATTGGCACTACTTAAAATATTGTTGTTATGGTGTAAGCTTTAAACTTCGCATTATTATAAAACACGTTTTATATAAGTATTATTGAAGTTAGGAATGAAATTGAATTATTAAAGTAATTGTTTTATTCCACACACATGTAAGACACAAAAATTTGGTGTCAGAAGTGATTTTCTTGTGTATTTAAAATACCGTTGGACCAAGACAAAAAAAAAAGAAATCACGTTAATGTTTGCCGATGCCTTACGACAGGCTATCTCACAGGCTACACAGGCAGCTGTCTCGGCTGTGACACAAATGCAACAACCTCGAGGTAGAAACACAGACTCGACAGATATATTACCAAAACCCCCGCCTTTCAGTATTGGCGAATACAACCAAACAGAAACGTCATCAGTTGAGAGTTACTTCGAGTGTTTTTTTGGCACTTAACCTCAGTAAAATACCAAACAGCGACCACCATAGATATACTCGTGTTCATATGGGTATACACCTAAATAAATATGCGGAAAGTGTAAAATTTAGGCAAGTAGCACAACTCAAGGATGAATCTATTGCTAATTTTGCACTTCGATTGAAGCAAGCTGCCGTACATTGTGAGTACGGGGAGTTTATAGACCGTATGCTCATCGAACAACTAATATTTGGTATAGAGTCTCGATTATCTTGTGATGAAATTATTTAAAAAAAACCCCGGTACATTTAGGGAGGCATATGAAATCGCACACACACTAGAAGCAACTCACCAAACAACATCTACAGTAAAAACGGCACCAGATGATTATGTGGAGCAAACGAATAAGTTAGGTTATACACCGGTAGAAGTAAAGAAAAAAACGTTTAATGCAAATTTTACCCGCAACCAACATAAATTTGGGTTTGAGTGTCCCGGATGCGGAGGAAAACACCTGCGAACCACTGGGCAGTGAGTGCGATTCCGTGGATGATCACAACGTGATAAATGTAGTGAAAACTAAAAACGCGAAGAAGAAAATGGTTGACACGTTCATAAACGGAATCGAAATAAAAATGGAGTTGGACACAGGTTCGACTTGTGGGATCATTGGAAAAAAAATACCTTCAGAATATAAAACACAATGGGATCCGAGAAACACAACGGCAATTTTCTAGTTACACGGGGCATCCAATCCCTTGTTTGGGTCGAATACCTGTATTAGTGAAATTGAGTCAAACAGTACGTAAACTTAACCTGTATGGAATGGATGGGGAGTTTGGCCCCTTATTCGGAAGAGAGTGGATAGCACACTTCGTAAACGAAACTAATTGGTCCGAATTATATTCACCCTCCGATCGAATCAACTCGATAAAAATGTCATCACCCTCACTGAGTGTTGATCAACAGCAAAAATTATAAGACTTGTTATTAAAATATCAGGATATGTTTAATGAAATACCCTGTAAATTGGAAGGCCCCCTGCTAAACTTCATCTTAAACCTGACGCGACACCAATTTTTACCAAAGCTAGAGAAATTCCCTTGGCACTTAGACAGGCTTAGTCGGCTTAGTCGGGATTATACAAAAAAGTTGACTATTCCGAATGGGCATCGCCAACACACGCAGTAGCTAAAAAGAACGGGAAAATTCGTATTACAAGTAACTATAAACCAACTCTAAATCCCCGCATGATAATCGACGAACACCCCATCCGAAAAGTTGAAATGTTATTGAATAAAATGTTTGATTCAAAACTTTTTTGTCACCTAGAAAAAAAAAAAAAAGATGCCTACTCACACCTTACAATAGATGAGGAATTCGCACATGCCCTCACCTTAAACACACCAACACATGGACTAATAAGGCCAACAAGAGCAGTATACGGTGCGCAAATATACCTGCGATTTGGCAACGTCGTATGGAACACGTGTTACTCGGATTAACAAATGTTTGTAGTTTTTTTGACGACATATATATGCATCAGATTTTGAAAAACTTATAATTTCTCTTCAGAAGACGTTGGACAGACTCAAACAACACGGCTTGCATCTCAATAAAGCAAAATGTATATTTGCCGATCCCGCTGTGGAATTCTTATGACATAAAATCGATGCGAACGGAATTCACAAATCGGATTTTCATGTGGAAGCTATTAAAGAAGCTCCGAAACCTTCATCTGTTGAGAAACTACAATTATTTCTTGGGAAGGCTTGTAACTACAACTCATTTATTTCAAACTTGTCTACGCGTAATAAACCCCTAAGAGAAATGCTTAAGAAGGAGACATTCGAATGGACTCCTCAAGGCGACAAGGCATATATAGATGTTAAAACTGCTCTAATTTCGTCAGAGGTACAAATGCCATATAATCCAAATCTGCCTTTGCTACTAGCCACGGCAGATGGCGCCGTCCTTTCCCATCGCTTGGAGAACGGCCTGAAAAGGCCAATAGCGTACGCAAGTCGCGCTCTAACAACAACCGAACAAAAGTATCCTCAAATGGATCGTGAAGCGTTGGCCATAGTATGGGCGGTGCAAAAGTTCTTTCTGTACTTATATGCCCGTCACTGGACTCATAACCGACCACAAACCACTAGCACAAATCCTCCACCCTCACAAGTCATTGCCAATATTATGTATCAGTCGAATGGCGAATTATGCAAACTTCTTGGCGAATTTCGATTTCGATGTAATCTTCAAGCCAACAAAAGCTAATGCTAATGCCGACTAACCCCATAAATCAACTTAATTTTTCGATCGATACAGATTTTTGGATTCATGATGAATTTGACATGTTCATGGTTAAGCAAATACAACAACTTCCGATTAGATCGGGGAAGATTGCTAAGGATATTCTAATTGACAGTCATCTAGGAACTATTGTAAAACACTTAGAGGCGGGTAAAAATCTCAAAAAACTGGGTTATAAGTCACCAGAAACTAATTACAAGCTCATGGATGTATGCTTATTATTCGAACAACGCGTAGTTATCCCAAAATCACTTCGTTACCGAATTCTGAAAGACTTACACGCAGGCCACTTGGGTATTGTAAAAATGAAAGGATTGGCCCGATCATTCGTGTACTGCCCTAGTATTAATGCCGACATAGAAAATATGGCAAGTAGCTGCGAAAATTGTGCAAGGAACTCACATAACCCTCCCGAATGTAAGGAACACCACTGGCATTATCCAAAAGGGCCATGGGAGAGAGTCCACATTGACTACGCGGGACCGGTAGCGGGCACAATGCTTCTCATAATCTCGGATGCGTACAGCAAGTGGTTAGAAGTTAAACCAACTAATTCCACAACGTCTTCTGCAACTATTTCTATTTTAGACGAACTATTTGCAGCTTATGGTGTTCCGGTCACTCTCGTTTCGGATAACGGAACAAATTTTACATCACGTGAATTTAAAGATTTTTTGGATAGAGTAGGTGTCCAGTTCCATAAACTGTTGACCACCCGTCAACAAACGGCCAGGCCGAGCGTTCGGTGCAAACCGTAAAAAATGCCCTTAAGGCCATGGATACAACAAAATAGACAATAAAAGAGAATATAATTGAATTTTTTCGCCAGCACAGACGCGCTCCTCATTCAACTACAGGACAATCGCCAGCTAAGATCTTTTTGGGCCGGTTCCCCCGTTCACGACTGGATTTGGTATTTCCACAAACAATTACTGAGAAACAATTCATGAAGACAAAATTTTCTAATCTTCGTTCTTTCGATGCAGGACAGAGAATTTGGTTCCTCTCAAACAATAACAAAATGGATAAGTGGTTATCTGGGGTGGTGAGTAGAAAAATAGGAGACTTGCATTACGAAATTGAATTCCAGGGAAAAGTATATAAAAGACATATTGACCAAATAAAGATTCGCCATCAAAAAAGACAAGAAGATTGCTCAGAGGAAAGAAATAATCAATATAAACCGAACCAAGAGCGAAAATTTAATTTCTCTTACAAAGACACTTAAGTATCCCAAGAAAGTCATAATACTAACACAATGTCAACAGAAGGTGAAACACAAAATCCAATTTCTCGTTCAACCCAAACACTCTACTCGAATACTGAAACTCCACCGCCGTTACGAAACATTCATGTACTGGCACCCTGTAATGTTCAGAGATCATCACCACCTAATCCTCATGGAACATCACCATCAGATCGTCAAACACTACCAAAGCCATCGAATATTAGCACAACGCCTACAGCATCCCATGTTCAAATACGCCCGTCACCACCAGATGCGCCCAGTAGACCCACAACATCAACTACCCCTCAAACACTTAGAAGATCAACCAGGATGCGTAAACAACGATTAATATATTACCCGTAAACAACAGTGATGCGCAGGAAGAAATGTTATGTACTAAAATCGCTAATTAAAAAAACACATTGGCACTACTTAAAATATTGTTGTTATGGTGTAAGCTTTAAACTTCGCATTATTATAAAAACACGTTTTATATAAGTATTGTTGAAGTTAGGAATTAAATGAAATTGAATTATTAAAGTAATTGTTTTATTCCACACACATGTAAGGGACATAAAATATAAGAAACAGTAAATGTCAGCTGCTACGAAACGGATTTTTGGCTACTTATATACTTTATATAATAATGTTCATTTGCGAGGAATAAAGTGTTTTAAACTGTACTGTAGAATTGGCTTCGAGTGCCTACCCCAACGCAACTAATGGTAGGGTGATGAGGAGGAGTAGCAAGGTAGCTATATACAAGAAACGCGATCAATGGTCGAAAATTATAGAGGGAGAAGAAAAGATTATAAACGAAAATTGGTTAAGTATTTAACCGAAGGTTTCAAGCTCCGTTGAGGTTAAAGCTGCAGGCCGTGATGGCGAGCCCGCTGAATTGTTTAAGACTGGAGGTAACGTATGCACCAGTTTATTTACAAAATATGGCTCAAGGAATGTATGCCCTATTCTGAAAAAGATGACCGGACGATATGCGCCAACTAATGGGGTATAAGTCTTTTCCCTATCGTATATAAGATTCTTACGAATGCATTGTGTGAATGACTGAAGCCATTCATCAAAACACCGATTGGACCTTATTAGTGCGGCTTCAGATCTGGTAAATCCACCATCTACCAGGTCTTCACATTACGCCAAATCTTGAAAAACCCGTGAAAAACAAGTCGGCACATCCAGCTGTTTGTCGACTATAAGGTAGACTTCGACAACCTGGTAAGGAATCGAGTTTTTGCCGCAATGTCTGAGCTCGGTATACCCTGCAAGGTTTCAGACGATACGATCCCTTATCTTTCGACGTCTGCAACTTCGTCATGGAGAATATTCTGCTAGAGAATATTCCAGTTGCTTGTGTACGCTCGCAATACAAGGCGTACCAAGTGAGATGTTATTAAAGCCTTTAGCGCTATTGGAACGGAGGTCTATCATGAAGGATCTGGCAGTAAATGAGGTAAAAAGAAATGTATTGTTACGAAAATGGAAATGGTGTTATTAAAATAATAAACAAAAGCTCCAAAAACAACACAATGGACTTGATCATGTATAAAATGATAAACAAAAGCTCCAAAAACAAAACAATGGACTTGCTCACGTGATCAACGAATAAGTAAGAATATAGCAACAACATCAATATAAAAAAAAATATAAGGGATAAAGATGTAAACAGCCAACAACAAAGTGCAGCGGACAAAGAAGTAAACAAGCAAAAACAAAATGCAGTATAAAAAAAGAGCGGATAAACAGCAAACAAGACACACAAACAACAATAATGAAAACTACTTGATTACATTTTTAGATATGTATTTCCCGAAGGCAGTCATTTTCCTTCGAGAGTATTCATCACACTATTGATCTATTAAAAAGGTAAACACGTAACAGTATGTTGTCGAAATTATATTACGAGTATATTCTCGATGTTGTCAATGAATTGCTCTATGGCATAAGACCTAAGGCTCAGTACGAGTTGGCATCCGATCCAACAATGAGCTTCTCATATACATACATGGACGCCATGTAGCGTATTAATATCCAGAGGCTGAGCTGGTTCGACCATGTTGTTAGGTTAGAAGAGGACGAGTATTTGTCTACGTTGGAAGGAGCAAATTAAGGTAGCTCTGTCATCGATTGGTGTGACCAAGAGGAGTATGCTCGCGAAAAGCAGAAGCTGCTCGAAAGATTTATTAAGGCAAGCGGAAATTCCGATAAATGGGTTGTTAAGGTCAATTATGTATGTATGTATGTGTAATTAAGTGCTTAAAAACTCGTACGACATTCGCAACCCCAACTTGTGACGTTTCAGATTTTCTTTATTATTTTTATAATAGAGGATACAAACGCAGTAACGTCGGTTGTTGTTTACTGTAGAGTGGCAGGTGAATAACATTTTAAATGCGATATTTTTGTTTCGATATACATATACTACCATATATACATATACCATATATACATACGGTGACCATCCGCCCACTATTATAGCGGACAGTCCGCTATTTTTTGCGTCCGCTATTTGTCCTCTCTTGTACCACACGTAACTCCTAAAAAGGATTTATTTTCCACAATGTCCGCTTTTTTCACTAATTCGGTAAAAACGATAGAGTACTTTTTAAACAAGAAAAATGCCCAACAATATTGTTTAATTCTTTTAATGATCCTTTTGCTATGTCTTGGTTATTACTTAAGTTAAGCTAGTATCTTCCATAAGTATATACTGCGTTTAGAAAGTGAATATATTTCAATGCCTGAAGCGGCTATAATATTAAAAGAATTTAAATCAAAGTTAATAGAACGTCACAATGAAGTATTTTTACGACTTAACGTACAAAATTGTTTAAGGAAAAAGTTAAAAACTTTTACAGAAACTGTATTAGTTACCTGAACGAATGGGATGAATCTTTTAAAGAAATTGGGGGACTTGCTTGGATATTGTTAGATGCAATTCCATCTTGGTCTTCAGTTCAAAAGTCGTTAATAAAGGCAACAGAAATCAGAAATGATTTAAATATAAATAATAACGAAATTTTTGATGAATTCGCTTATGTAAAAAATTATGCAAATGCTGAACAAATAGAAATATGGAAACAGTCAGCATTAAATCCCTATAAAAAGTGGGTTGAAATATTAAAATTTTTCGACACGAAAAATATTCCTTATAAAAACATCCTGAAATTAGTAGATTTTTCATCTGCTTTGCCAGCGTCTAACGCACCAACAGAAAGAATATTTTCAATATCTAACAATATTTTGTTTTCCGAAAAATCCCAAATGGGACTAGAAACTTTAGAACCTCTTTTGACCATAAAATGGAATTTTGAAATGGACTGTTCGGAATTTAAAACATTTTTATCTAACAGGCCCAATACTTAAAAAAAATACATTCTGTAGAGAAATATCAGAAGTAAATTTATACACATAAGTATATGTATGTTTATGTATAAATTTAAGTTTGTGTAAATTATTTGTACCTATTTAACTCTGTATTTTAAAAATCAATTTTATATATTTGTCCGCTCTTTTCTCATGGAAATAATGGTCACCGTACACATATACATATATAAATATATATACATATATATTGTTCATATTTAAATCTCAAAAGGTGTAATAAGTATGAAATCAACCAAAGAAAAAAATTACCTGATCAATTGCTACAAATTTCGCAAACACTTCCACGGGACTCTGTTGATACCTGGCCCTGCACATCATTTTTTCCAGTAAAACATTGTTGAAGAAGCCAGTATTGTGGTGCCCAGGTAAATATGCTCTTTTTTTTCGTCTAGATTTTTTATGGCTGAAATTAAACATATATACGTCATATTAGATTATATATTATAATATTTTTGCATATAGTTGGGTGTTTTACGTCTTGTAAGTTTCTCTTATTGTAGTCGGTTCATTAGTTATTTACTAATTATGCGTTTTTTACATAGTTTGTTTAATTTGTGGGTGACAGATTAATTGAATGCATAAAAAGGAGTATTTGGGGTAATATATCGGGTCCGCCATCTAACGTTTCTTTTTTTTCAACTAGTGCTTATTTCGTGAATGGTAAAACTTAGCTCATGTCTGATTTGACAGATAATTAGTTTTATCCTTAAGCTGAACGAATATGGTTGTGTATACGCTTGAACAACGCTGGGAAATATTGCAGAATGTCATCATCTTTTCAGATGAAGCTCATTTTGATCTTGGCGGTTATGTAAACAAGCAAAATTGTCACATTTGGGGCACAGAAAACTCGCACGCATACATTGAAAAGCCGACGCACCCAAAACGAGTCACTGTTTGGTGCGGATTTTGGTCCAGAGGTATAATTGGGCCATTTTTCTTCGAAAATGAGCAAGGACGTTACAGTCAATGGCGATCGTTATCGGGCCATGTTGAACGAATTTTTGTTCACAAAAATTGAAGAGGAGGATATTGGCAACATTTGGTTTCAACAGGACTGCGCTACGTGCCACACAGCCGAAGCTACACTCGATGTTTTGCGCCCTGTTTTTGAAGATCGCATTATCAGCCTCAGAGCTGATGTCGTTTGGCCACCTCGGAGCTGCGATTTGACACCGTTGGACTATTATTTGTGGGGTGCCGTCAATGATAAGTGTTACGCCGACAAGCCAGAGACAATTGACGCTTTAAAGGACAATATTCGTGAAGCCATTGATGAAATACAGCTGCACACAATCGATAATGTGCTTAAAAATTGGACCGATCGTGTAGGCTACTCCATGGTCAGCCGAGGCAGCCATTTGAATGAAATTATTTTCCATTATTAACCGGAAGGATTGTACTTTCAAATAAAAAAAGAAATTTAAAAAAATATTCAGTATTTTTTTTTTTTAAGCATTTTAAAAAAAAGAAGTTATTTGGGGACCCATAATATACATAATTGTTCATTACAACCCTTCAGTCAGGATTTCGACCTAGCTTCTCACACCACTTATGTTGTGTGCGTTAATTTTTATACATGAGTGGCGGGACCTACAGTTTAAAGTCGACTCCGAACGACAGATTTTTTGAGAAGCTTTTCATGACAATTTTATTTACTCTCAGAGTTTTTGCCAGAAATCTGCTTTGATGCCTGACCTGGGATAAGAACCCGGGCTTTACGTCTAATAAGCCAACACACTACCTAATAGGCTACGGTAATATACCAAAATTAAAAATAAAACAGAAGGTACCAGATGGTAACGAACGATTTGTCTCTCTTGATGATGATTCCTATTCCATTTAAGAAGAACAAAAAGAAATTAAGCAGAAAATTCCACCTTTAGTCGTTGATTCAATCCAAAGTTGCTCATCTGTATTAAACTTTGTTGGTTTAGCTAACATATTTCAAAGGGTATCGATTGGAGCCAAAATTATATCAGATAGCATGATAAATACACGGAGGCTATACAAAACCTTAGATAATCTAATCTAAAATTCTTATTTCACTAATTTAAGGACGAGAAGAAATTTAAGTTAATGTTGTTTGATCTACCATAGCTGAGTGTTAAAACTACTACTAAACAGTTTAACATACTGCCAACGAGTGTCACGGAAGATGTAACAAAATTATAAAACGTTGAAGTTGCTCTCTATATGATCGAACTAGATAATTTGCAGATGTTAAAAGTGATGTTATACAAAACAGAATACTTTTATGGTATAGCTGTATATTGGAGAAATCCACTTAAAGACCCAACATTATGCACGAAATGCTCTACATATGGTTGCCAGCCTGTTTGTCCCGTTTGCGCTGGTAATCACGCCCAACAAATTCGACAAATGAGGGTTTTAAGTGATGTGCTTAGTCATGTTATACAAGACTAATAATTTAAATTGTATCAACGTTATTACACTGGAATGCTCAAGGCATAACTTCCAATTAGACCGCTTCTTACAGGTTTTTGCAATTGATATAGTTCTTATAAATAAAACGATACCAAGCTAAAAAAATTTACAGAGATGATATGTCCATGTATGGAAGAAGAGTTCTCATTGCCAATCGTGGCGCAATGCCTCATCAACTATTACCCAAGTATAATATAACACTTATTGAAAATATTTCAATATCTATTAATGTTAGTGGGCGAACAGCGATTTATTTAGAGACGATTTAGATAATTTAACAGATATTCGCAATAATTTTTATATGTTTGGAGATCTCATGCACATCATACTAACTAGAACTGTATAGCCAACAATATGTCAGGTAGTGTACTATATCAGCATCAGTTATAGTTTAACTATTATATTTATTTACAAAAAAAATTTCCTCTATTTGGTCAAGGAGCTAACTATACTTTACCATCTACAGTGTAAACAATTCTATCTAATTCCAACTTAAACATGATGCACATCCAACACGACTGAGCTCAGATCACGTTCCTATTACTTGTACAATGTTTGGAAATGTTACGAGTGCTGTTAAACTAACTTCCTTATATTACTTGGAAAATTGTAATGAAATAAACGCTTGGATTATAACTGAAATTAATAATCGTGAGCTGATGAAAGTAGGTATAAACCTTTCAAATGTAGAAACAGTTTTGGAATACGTAACTGAAGTAATAAATGGCGCTCATGATAAAGTTCCAACCAAAAGTATAAATCAATGGTACAGAAAATATCTATCTAATGAGTGAATCTCTCATAAAAAAACGTAGAACTTGCAGGAGACAACTACAAAGATGTACAGACTCTAATAGAAGATGTACGTTATTAGCAGAACAAATAAGTTCATAAATTTTTATCTAAATCAAGACAGAAATGTTAATTGGTCCAACTTTATTCCCACGTTATCTATAGGAAGTAATAATTTGTAAAAAAAATTCCTAAGTCCTAAACGGGAAGAGTTGTAAATAACTACTATTTAGAGACTCTTAATGGGAATATATCTGCTGAAATCGATCAAACTGTACTACCTAATGTAACCGAAATTAAAGATATAAACTTCAATTCTAATACTAGATAGAAGCATTTTTGTTTTTATAAACATAGTATAATTTTATAATGTATTCAATTTATTTATTATTTATTTATTTAGTGAAAAACGCTTTCAGGTCACCCTGATTGAAAAATATTACCTATATAGTCATAAATGCTATACATATATGTATATCACATCAAATTTTGAATATTACAACTAGTCTCAAAAATATTTATCGGTCTATTTTTGCAGCTACCTGAAATTTTTTGCGTCATCGAACGTGTTAAGAAACATATTGACAGATATTTAAAAAGCTATAAAATGTGGAAGAGCACTGTTTCCATTATTAAATAGAAAATTTTATCTAAACGAAACGAACTTTACTTTTGTATAAATCTTGTGTACGCCCAATCTTGACGTACGGCTGTCCAGTATGGTAAAAATCCGAACCTAAGTCTCCAATTCGTTTGAATATATATGTACAACAAAATATTCATACTTAATCCCAAGTAATTAAGTATGCGTATCTATATGATACTCTAAGCTGTTATAGTTATTAAGCAAAAAATTATTATCACCAATTTTGAAAGGAATTGAAAATAGAATAAGAAAAATAATTGTACGAAAAAAATAACTGTAGTTAAGGAGTGTCGTATCAGCTTTTAACAAAAGGCTTTGCATTATTTCTAAATATAAAACGTAAAACGAATAGGAAAGAAAATATAAAACAAGCACATGTACGCTTATTGATTACACTATGCGACAATATAAAAAAATGAAATACACCTAGCTAATGACAATATGTAGGTTATGAGTTTTGGCGAATAGAGCTCAAAAATATTTTTTTATATGTCTTGAACCCTCCAAACTTTTATTATTTGACAAAAGCTGTTATTTTGGACTTTACGCACAAATTTATTGATTACACAAACATTTCTGAACCAATGTCAATGTTAAACTTTCTTAGAAAGTATACACATATATATGTATATATACACATATATATATTATTCGACCTAATATTTCATGAGGTTTGATGAGGTAAACTTGGCAAATGCGAATTTTTTTCAAGTTTGTCCATTAATAGCAGCAAACTGAAGAGATTGACACTTCGTTTGATAAAATGGAACAAAAATTACCGTAGTTACTATTTAAAGAGTACAACAGTCGTGTTATATTTTTTTATATATTTATTTTTTTTCAAATGAACTTTCAGTTAAAAAATTTTCAGAATTTTTGATGGATCCTGATCCTGGCAATTTACCGGGCCGCTCAATGGATCCTAGTCAACGATGCTCCTTTCACTCGCGTCTCGGTCTTTTCTGATAGTCAGGCCGCGATAAGATCTCTATCGGGTTTCGTGAATAACTTTAGGATCGTTAGGGAATGTCGCCGCTGTCTCGACCTTCTCTCTGGGCGCTTCACCAGTGTCTCTCTCGTGTGGGTCCCTGGGCACAGTGATATTCCGGGAAACTGTAGGGCCGACGAGGAATCCTCTTCTATTGGATTGGGTATGCCACTTGCCTCGGTCAAGCTGACCATTGTGCGGAAGTTCTTTCGGGACGCCACCCTATCCTGGGTCAAAGAGGAGTCCTGCTCCACCGCTAGACTCACCTGGCCCAAGATGGATAGAAGGCGTACCAACCGATTACTTGGTCTCGGTCGTGATGCCATCTCGACTACAGTGGCCGTGCTTACAGGTCATTGAGTCATGGGTAGACACGCGGAAAGAATGAGGCTCCCTTTCAACGACTTCTGCCGTGGTTGCAGGTCCGCTGAGGAAGAGGAGACTGTTGTTCACTTTCTTTGTCAGTGCCCGTCTCTTGCTAGGTGTAGATATAGGATATTTGGCGCCCCATTCCTTGTCAGCTTAACGGAGCTATCATCTATTGACATCAAGGATATAGCTTCTTTCATCAAACTTTCTGGCTGGTTTTCCAGTGCGGGGTAGTCGTGCTTTTGTTGTGCAGCCCTTGCGCTGACCAACTTCTTCCTTTTCCTTGATTTTGGTGGAACTTGGTTAGTACAGGGACTGCGTTCATCCGTGGCATCACAACGGGCCGCTATGCGTGCTCAAGTGAGCTTTGTGATATTCAGAGCTACCACTCCGACCTAACCTAACCTGATTATTTGTTGGAAAATGGGTCAATTTAACGTTTGAGCGAGCGACCAGCAGAAGTTGGCCAATGTTTGCACAAAGCGAAATAATAATATTATTATTATTGCACACAAATAAACTTGAAAAAATAAAAAAATCATTTTTTCAAGTTCACCCGATCAAAACTAATAACACGTAAGTTTGACCCATTTGTTTATGTATTTATACCATTTTAAAGGCTTCCCTTTTCAAAAAACTTTGAATTTTGAAAATAGGTTAAAAAATATTTGGGTAATCAATAATTTTGTGTAAAAAGATTAAAAGTACCGTTTTTGTCAAATAAAAGAAGTTTGGAGAGTTCAAGAATTCTACTGAACAAAACTCACAACCTAAACTATGTCATTAGCTGGGTGTATTTTGTCAAATATATTACAATATAATATATAATTAAATTAAATTATATTACCTATATTGTATTATATTACAATCCTGTATTATATTATAGCTATATACAAAAATAAGTTGCCTTATATTCGAAATCACCTAACCAATTCTCAGAGCAATAAAAGCTTAGAAAAGATCTACATTCTATCAGTTAGCTCTGCTTGTAGTAATGGCATCGAAATGATGGAACACCCTGTATGTCTTTACACAGCTTTCGTAACCTTGTGTTTACAAAAGAAAGATTCTATCATAACTCGTTTCTGAGAAGTAACTGAAATATAGAGCATGGTTGGTAACCCTACAGTTGTAAACACATAGACGACAGACGACCGACGATAGAAAATTGCCAAGTTCAGCATACATACGTTTATATTAAGACTATCATATTACCGACAGAACAGAAAAAATCTAAGCTGTTTCTGCCCAACTTAAGTGCCAGTTACCCGAACGTAACGCAACGTATCGTACCGAACGTTCTCTTTTTAGCATATGGAGAGCAATGTAAACGCTTACCGAAACGTACTCTCTCGTTAGCAAAACGGAACCATCTGTATAAAACAGAAATCTCTCAAGTTTTTACGTGACATTTGAACATGAGTGATGGGGCTATTGTATGCAGAGTTGCAATGTGGCACAAATACAGTAGTTTTCCGATTTAACGAACATATATGTTGTCAGGCCTGTTCGTAAAATCGAAAAGTTCGTTATATGCAGTACTAACTTAAATGTGACTTTTTGATATGAGAATAAGTTAAAAGTAAACAAATTTTGTGATAAACAATCAAGATCCATCAAAAATTCCTAAAATTTTGAACTAAAAGTTCATTTGATGAGATGACATATATAAAAAATATAACACGACTGTTAGACTCTTTAAATAATAACTACGGTAATTTTTGTCCGATTTGATCAAATGATGACTCAATCTCTTTACAAGAGAACATACTTTAAGAATATTATCACTTATCCTATATTTTTTTTTATTAAAGTTTGCTACTATGAATGGACACACTTAAAAAATATGAAAAAAATTTGAATTTTCCAAGTTTACCTTATCAAATCTCATAGCATATTAAGTCGAATAATAGATATGTGTATACCGTTTTAAAGGTCCATCTCTCCCCTTTCCAACAATATTTATATTTTGTAAATCGGGTCAGAAATGTTTGAGTAATCCAGAAATTTGTGCGTAAGGTAAAAACAAACAGTTTTTGTCAAATAAAAAAGTTTGGAGGGTTCGAGAAATATAAAAAAAATATTTTTGTGATCTACTCAACAAAACTCACAACCTACATTATGTCATTAGCCGGGGGTATTTAATTTTTTTTATTTTGTCGCATAGTGTTATTATTATGTATGATTGTAATGTGTGTATGAAATCTTTGAAACATAATAAATAAATAACCTGTATTTTGAGTGGCAATGTAAGGCAAATACACTTTTTGGTACTTTCCTATTTATACATAAATCTTTTTAATCTTTAAATTTTTAAATGTATGATTCTAATGTTCATAAAGAATTATAAGAGTATTTTGTATTATTACTATTGTTAAGAATTCTTTATCTTTCTTCATGAAATTAAATAACATTTTTTATAACGAATTTTTTTGAACTAAAATAACGTCAAATTAGTAGTGTTGCATATACATACATACATAATTGGTCATTACAACCCTTCAGTCAGGATTATTGACCTAGTTTCTCACACCACTTATGTTGTGTGTGTTAATTTTATACATAAGTGGCGGGACCTACAGTTTAAAGTCGACTCCGAACGACATTTTTTTTTGAGAAACTTTTCATGACAATTTTATTTACTCTCAGAGTTTTTGCCAGAAATCTGCTGAGAGGAAATCGCCGAAGAAATACTTTTTGTATTTTGTTTTGATGCCTGGCCTGGGGCTCGAACCCTGGCTTTACGTCTAACAAGCCAACACACTACCTACTAGACTACGGCGACTTCAGTGTTGCATATAACTGTTATAAATTCCTGTGAATAAATTTGTAAACTCTTACTGCTAGAAAATCTGCTTGCCTGTAATAAAAATAAAATGAAGTTAAGAAGCTGTGTAGTCGTTGTGTAGCAGCAGAAGCAGTCAGTTCCTTTTTGTTAATAATTATAAATAAAATAGAATTAAACTCAATAAGCTGGTTTTTAATTGTTGGTTAATTTTTAATTGGTCCGTAAACTAACGCGACAATATTTTGGTGCCGAAACCCGGGAACATAGAGGTCCTACTGAAAAAATTAAAAATCAAAGTAATTTACTCAACTGAAATTTGCATCGTCAAAAAGAAGTAATATACATATATAATATATATAATTATATATATATACTCGTATATAAGAAAAATCGTACAAGTGTTAATTTATGTCAAGCGAAGGTTGTTAAAGGTCACAGTCTTTTATAACAAACAACATACCACTGGAATGTTATTAGCATAAAGCTTTACGATATAAATATTCAAACTAAAACTTAACTGATATCGATACTGCTTAAATGTTAATAACAGTAAGCTTTACAAAATAAATATATTAAAACACAGCTTTACGAGTTGCGATCGAAGCAGTGACTTCTAAACTGTAATCAAAAAAAAGAGAAAAGCACCTGACATTTAACACATTGTAATTAAAAATAAATTTTGTAGTTGCAAACAAACAAAGAAAATTGCAGCAAAATAAACAAATAAAATAATTAAAATAACAAAAGTTATGATGGACTCTTCCGAAGTGCATGAAGTGAGTGATAGCGAGCATGAATCAAATGTTCAAGGCAAATTAAATGAATTAAAGTCGCTAAGAGCTAGCACTAAAGGCAACATAAAGAGAATAAAAACGATGATCGCAAAAAAAAGGTGCAAATTTAACAACAATGGAACTCAACTGCAGGCTAGGAATATTGGAGTCTTATTTTAAGCAGTTCCTAGGGGTGCAAGCAAGCATTGATAAAATTGCTTCACCGACTGATGGCGCCGCAGCTGACACTACTACTACCACTGAAATAGAAGATGCGTTTGTATCAACAAAATCTAAAATTATGGCAATATTGTCAAAGAGGAAATCATCAACATTGGATGTAAGCCTTCTTAACTCTACATCAACAATGTTAGCCACCTCCAGAGTGCGTCGAGATGTAAAATTACCGGTTTTTTCAGGGAAGTATTCTGAATATCCGAAATTTATTACGCTTTTTAATAAATTAATTCACCAGGATGAAATGCTGGAAAATTGTGAACGGTTTCTTATTTTAAAGGAACACTTAAGTTCTAGACCATTGGCAGCTATTGAAGATTTTGGTGTCACTGATGAGAATTACCCGAAGGCACTAGACAGATTAAAGGAATGCTTTGATAAGGCGTTAATGTTCGAGGAACATATTAAAGCGCTTTTTGCTGTCCCAAATACTAAAAAAGCATCAGCTACACATTTAAGGAATGTGGTAAATGCGGTTAATGCACATTTGAATGCGATGTTATCCCTAGGTGATTACAAAGATATAGCGAATGCCATCCTGATCCATATGGTCATGGAAAGAGTTGATGAAGATTCGCAAATTAAATGGGAAGAGTCAGAAGACTACAGCAAACTCACAACGTGGGAAGAGTGTTCAACTATTTTAACAAGACGCTGCGAGAATCTTGAGGCACGCGAAAATAAAGTGAGTCAAGTGGACTCAAAAATTACCAGTTCTACAAGGGATTTTAAAAATAAACGTTCTTATCAGACATCACTTGCGATTGTAGTCTTCCTGTAGAATTTGTAACGGTAATGGACACGATCTACCAGATTGTAATAAATTCAAAAACCTTTCACTAAAAGAAAGATACAACGCTGCACGTAAAGTAAAAGTATGTTTTACATGCTTAAAAAGAGGGCATTTACAAAAGGTCTGTACCGCTGTTAAGTGCCAGTGTAATTTATCTCACCATCAACTATTACATAAAGATTATGTATCTGAAACTAATGGGCAAAATAATTATGATTTGCCTACAACGTCTGTGCAGGCTACAACCCGGTCATCAGTGATGAATGTAACGGCTGAACCTGAGGTTTTTCTGGCAACGGCCATGATAAAAGTGAAAGACGGTTGCGGTAAATATCATTTTGCACGAGGTATTTTAGATTCGGGCTCGCAGGTGAATTTGATGTGTGAGAATCTGGCTCAAAAGTTGTTACTTAAAACTACACCATGTAAACTGGATGCAAATTGTGTTGGAAATACTGCAACTATTTTTAAAAAACCAACAATCAAGTCAAGATTAAATGAAACTGAATTCAACCTTGAGTTTTACGTGTTACCAAAAATAACTGGTTCAAAACCAGATCATTATTTCGACGTATCGGAATGGCGTCTACCCAAAAATATCCAATTTGCTGATCCGTGCTTTAATAAACCTGCTCGAGTAGACATTCTGATTGGAGCTGAAATATTTTTTGATTTGTTGTCAGTTGGTAGAATTTATCTCGATGAAAAGTTGCCCATACTGCAGAAATCTGTTTTAGGATGGATAGTAGCAGGTAAAGTTAAGGAACGTGTTGCACCTATGACTAAGATAAATAGTTTTCTGGTCCATCCCAATAATAATGGAGATGGAAATTTAAATGCGTTGGCCACAGTCAAAATTCCTAACAGAAGAAGAGAAGGAGTGTGAAAGAATCTTCCTCGATTCAATCAGTAGAGATGCAGCTGGTCGATTCATAACAAAAATTCCATTTAAGGCTGCAGTGTGTCAGTTGGGAGACTCTTTTAAAGCTGCTGAACGACGAATGCTTTCGCTTGAACGTAGGTTGATTAGAGATAGCTCTACAAGAGAATCTTACAATGAATTCATGAATGAATACATAAAGTTGGGTCATATATCGGAAGTTAAAGAAGATGATATTAATAAAATAAAATACTTTGCCCCACATCAGCACGTATTAAGGCCAGAATCTACGTCAACTAAACTTCGCGTGGTATTTGATTGCAGCTGTAAGACAGATAGTGGATTGTCTTTAGATGATGTTATGATGAAAGGTCCTCAAGTCCAAGATGATTTGTTGTCAATTATTTTGCGTTTCAGGTGCTAAAAAAACGCAATAACAGCGGATGTGACAAAAATATATCGCCAAGCATGGGTTACTGATGAAGATGCATATTACCAAGCAATTTTATGGAGGTCTTCCCCAGAGGAGAAGATGAAGGCGTATCGTCTGAGAACGATTACTTATGGTACGACCTCTGCCCCCTATTTGGCTACAAGGTGCCTAAAAAAGTTAGGTGAAGACTCTGCTGGTACTCATCCGATTGGCTCAAAAAAGATTTTGTTTGATTTTTATATGGATGACTTAATCAGTGGATCAAATAATGAAAACGAAATATTTGAAATATATAATCAGGTATCAGAGGTGATGAATTCAGCTAAATTTACTTTGAGAAAATGGTTCTCTAATAGCAAGAAATTTCTTAAAAGTGTTCCTGAGGCTGATAAAGAGAAAACTCTTCGTTTGAATGATGAAGAAATCATTAAAACTTTGGGTATAATTTGGGCTCCAGTGGGAGATACGTTTCGTTATGTTTTGCCAAATTTTGACAACACAAAAGCGGTAACTAAAAGGATAGTCCTAGCCGAACTATCTAAATTGTTTGATCCCTTTGGTCTTATCAACCCACTTATAGTAAAGGTGAAAATTTGTATGCAAGATTTGTGGATCTTAAAAATTAAATGGGATGAATCCCTACCTATGAAATTGCATTGTCAGTGGACTGAATTTCGGGAGAAACTTAAGGACGTCAGAAAAGTAAGTGTACCTAGATTTGTCTTGGCTTCAAAAAATATTGTAAGGGTTGAGATGCACGGATTTGCCGATGCATCAAAAAGAGCATATGGCTGCTGTATTTATATTCGCTCGATATGTGACGATGATGACGTCACAACGCTACTGTGGAGTGCGGAATCAAGAGTAGCACCACTGAAGACTCAATTCTTACCAAGGCTGGAGCTTTTGGCTGCAGAATTATTATCAAAACTTGTTGTGAAGACCAAATCAAATTTTCCTATTTCTATTAATGCCACTTATTTATGGACTGATTCCGAGATAGTGCTTGACTGGTTAAGCGAACATCCTTCTAATTGGACTACCTTTGTTGCGAACAGGGTATCATCGATACAAGAGGACACAAAGTTATGCATTTGGCGTCATGTTCCTTCGAAATATAATCCGGCAGATATAATATCTAGAGCTGCGTATGTAGATGAATTGATCAAATCTTTTTGGTTTTCAGGCCCCGAGTTCCTGAAGAAACCCTGCTGTGAGTGGCCCCCAAATAAATATAGAAAGCATAATGAAGCTGACCAAGAAAGAAATCGTAGTGCTGCGACATTTATCGTTAATTGTTTTGAAACGAGAGACGCCTGTCCAAGTTTTTCTAAGCCCTATTTTCTACAGTGGATTGAAACTTTTAGCGATTTTGAGAAATTACATAGGGTATTTCTTAATCTACTAAAATTTCGAAAAAATACTAAATCTGTGGCTGAGAGGTTTGATGAAGCGCTACTGCGTATATTCTATTGTGTACAACAGTTTTATTTTCGAGAAGAAATTTCCTTACTATTAAAGAATCAAGAGTTGCCAGCAAAAAACAAATATAAGAGACTCAGCATTTTTATCGAAGAAATGCATGGTGTTCCTCTACTCCGAGTTGGTGGAAAATTATCGAACTCAACATTTCCGTATGAGGCTAAACATCAAATTTTGTTACCAAATAATTCAGCTATCGTGTGTAATTTTGTACGATTCCTTCACTTGAAATATTTACATGCTGGTACGCAGGCTTTAATGGCTATTATTCGACAGCGTTTTTGGATTCTACACGCTAGAAAATTAATACGCAGGGTTACTGGTAGTTGCCTGCAGTGTTTTAAGTATCGTCCAAAGTTGTGCAATCAAATAATGGGTGATTTGCCTTCTTCAAGAGTGGCGGTAGCGAAGCCATTTACGGTAACTGGTGTGGACTTTTGTGGCCCTGTCATTACTACATATAAATTACGAGGTTGTCGCACAACTAAAAGTTATATTGCGGTTTTTATCTGCTTCGCTACAAAAGCTGTGCATATGGAGGTAGTTTCGGATTTAACTGCTAAAGCCTTCCTGGCTGCATTGAAAAGATTTATAGCCCGGCGCGGACTATGTTTAAAATTATTTTGTGACAACGCTACAAATTTTGTGGGTTCCCGCAGAGAGCTAAAAGAGATGAAAGATAATTTTTTCGAGCAACAGGTGCAAGGTAAAATATCAAATTACTGTGCCACAAACCATATTGAATTTCATCACATACCACCCAGATCCCCCCACTTTGGTGGCTTGTGGGAAGCGGCGGTAAAGTCCGCAAAATATCACCTAACAAGAATATTAGGAAACTCTTATTTAACTTTTGAAGAGTTATCAACTGCTACAGCTGAAGTGGAAGCGATATTGAACTCAATATCATTAACTGCCATGTCAAATGACCCTAATGATGAAAGTGTATTGACACCTGCACATTTTTTAACTGGTGGTCCATTAGTAGGAATTACATAACCGACTATTGATACTAAATCATGGTGCCATTTGGATAGATGGCTACGCATTTCTGCCATACAGCAACATTTCTGGAAAAGGTGGACAACGGAGTATCTTCACGAACTTCAACAAAAGGTCAAGTGGACTAAGAAATATAGAAACCTTAACGAAGGTGACTTGGTACTTGGTGCTGAAGATAATCTGCCTCCTAAACAATGGCTGATTGGTAGAGTGCAAAAAGTTATGAAGGATGGTAAAGGTTCGGTGCGTGTAGCCGATGTAAGAAGGAAAAATGGAGAAATTCGTCGTGCAGTTCATAAATTAGCACCTATTCCTTTTGAAGGTTGATGTCTGTTGGATCCATCAAGGGCGGCGATATGTTAAGAATTCTTTATCTTTCTTCATGAAATTAAATAACATTTTTTATAACGAATTTTTTTTGAACTAAAATGACGTCAAATTAATAGTGTTGAATATAACTGTTATAAATTCCTGTGAATAAATTTGTAAACTCTTACTGCTAGAAAATCTGCTTGCTTGTAATAAAAATAAAATGAAGTTAAGAAGCTGTGTAGTCGTTGTGTAGCAGCAGAAGCAGTCAGTTCCTTTTTGTTAATAATTATAAATAAAATAGAATTAAACTCAATAAGCTGGTTTTTAATTGGTCCGTAAACTAACGCGACAACAACTATTCTAGCTAGTGGTATTGCTTTGCAATTTAATAAAAAAAAAACAAAGAAATCGCTTTGAATAGAACAAAATTCGACTGTACTTATATCTAAATTCCATAAATATTGACTCAGATTAAGCCAACAATGCAATTCTGTAATATTACAAGAATAAATATTTGTAATAACATAAAATTGAAGAAGCAAATATAACTTCTTCCACTTAAAAGTACCCAATTGGTACTTTTTGAATTTTGCTTTATCTTAACAACACTCATCACTGTTCTGAACAGCTGACTTAGTGCAATTGTATGTATATCAATTTCTTTGCATTGTGTTGTGTTCGTTTGTGTGTTTCTTTGTGTTCTGTTTCGTTTTTATTTACATTCTTCGTTGACGACTGTCCCGTTTTAAACGTTTCTATAACTACACAAACGTTCTTACGGCAAAGTATGATAAATTTTTATGTTCTCTACGTTTGAGTAACCAGTCCTTTAGACAAGTTTCTATTTTTGTGAGCAGCTAATAGCAGATTAGTGATGCCAAAACAATATGAAATCAAAATATGAAAAATATGAAATCAAAACATAACGGTTTAAAATACTTTTATTTAAGAAAAAAGAACAATTCTATATTTACAGAATAAAATCCCTGTATTTTTAAAAAATAAAACTCATTTATAAAAGGTTTATTAATTATATTTTGTATGAGATTTCGTTTTATAAGCCATATTTTTTATAATAAATTTGTAAAAGGAATAATTTGGCATGATGAGGATCTATATTTAGACTGTTACTCATTGAATTACATATTCTAAAAAAAAACAATAGAAAAATAATATTGTTACGTTTTTACCTTAAAAAAAAACGTTTAAAATATGAGTTCGTTGATTGCAAACAAAATAAAAATAAATTTGTGTTTAGTTTCAATTAAACTCTTATTGTTCGCAGAATTTTGTGTGCCACTATTTACAACTTGATGTATCCAACAATAATTTGCTTGTCTTGTTCGTTATTCTTCTCATACAACTATTCGCTATTCTGCTCACAACGGAGATCTTCAAACCAAGACTGTTCTCTTCATACGCAACGCGACTTCACATAAGGCTGACTGAATTCTTACTACTTGGGAGTAGCATTAACGAAATCTTTTTCTCCAAATAAAAGAATCATGGGTAAATATCTCAGAAAGCGAAATTGAAAATTAATAGCTTCAAAACCTCGCTGAGCTGCTGGTTCACAAAAAATATAGGATATTCTATTAATTGTTAAGATATGTATGTAAAAAACTAAAAAATTGGTTTAATAACTTTTTTAATTTACATTATTGAAATTTCGGGGAGTAATATTTCTGGAAATGTACACCAACGAATTTTATTTTCAATCATTTTTTATTTATTTATTTATTAAAATTATCATAACAAAACATGATATAAATCTTATAAGTGAAAGTGTTATATATAGAACCATCAATAGACAATAAACTATGTATGTTAAAGAATGTTAAAGAAACATTACCATAAATTACAAAAATAGAAATAAAAATTCCTATAGAATTGTGCAGCGAAATTTATAAAACCTAAAATAAAATTGAAAAATGTATGAAAATTAAATAAAAACAAAACTAAAACAATCTATCTCACGTAAATTTTTTTAAGAACATTATTTGAATAACTCCTTTTGAATGCTTTTATATTGTCTAAATCTTGAATGTAATTGTGTAGGAAATTGGAAAGACTTATGCATACATACATAATTGGTCATTACAACACTTTAGTCAGGATCACGACCTAGTTTCTCACACCACTTATGTTGTGTGTGTTAATTTTATACATGAGTGTCGGGACCTACAGTTTAAAGTGATTTTTGAGAAACTTTTCATGGCAATTTTTTTAACTCCCAGAGTTTTTGCCAGGAAGTCGCCGAAGAAATGTTTTTCATTATATATACATTTCATTGCATTATACAAATTTTCAGTATGTAAAACAGGTGTCCCTCGTATAACGCGGTGGTTACGTTCCAGGAAAATTCCGCGTTATGTAATTCGCGTTATAGAAGACTTAGCTTTCATATAAATTTGAGGGTTATGTTCCAATAAACTTTTTCCAAAATAAAATAGGTGCTAAATTAAAGATGTATGTACGTTTAGAACTCAAAATACTTTTTTCATACTTTATTTAAAAAAAAAATTAAAAAACGTATTTTTTTCTTTTTTTTTTTGTCAGTCTTTATTTGCAATCTATTTTACGATATTAAGCAAATTTGGTAAAAATATAATACTAATAACTTAAATTATTGATCTTTATCAAGATCAACATCATAAAAACTAAACTGAGATCAAAATAGTTTGTTAGAAGAACAATATTTTATCATTAATACATCTTTCATTGGTTTCTAAAGGGTAAATCAAGAACATATATCTTTTCAACCTACATACTTCATCACTATCATTTAACAACGAAATTGCTAAAGGGTTTACATGGTCACTTAATCTTTGTAGATATTGATTACTGAACTTTCTTATCTCCGTTAATACGTAAGGAATTTTAAGATCATTATGTAAGGTGTTATTAGTAACAAACCATAGTGCGTTTGCTATCATTCTTAATGGTTTAGATTGAAATCTTTGAATAATTTCAATAATTGAATTGCTTGTAGTTCCCCACAGTTGAATGAATAAGAATGTTATTTTCTAAACTCAATTTAGATTTACGACCAAGAAGCCAATACATTTTTTTTTAGTTTATTATCAACTTGTGTTCTTTTGCTTTTAACATGATCTTTCCACGTAAGTCTTCTGTCTAAGCATATTCCTACATAATTCACAGTGTTACGGAGCGCCCTAATAAGTTCCACATGAACAGCTGATATTGTTATTGTGAATTATTGTTTTGTGTTTTTATTTGACGTTTGTTTATAAACCGCCTTTTTGCACTCTCCTTTGAATTCTTATTTGTTTTGTTAGATGTAAGTTAATTTATAATTAATCGAAGCCCGTCTATTGTTGAAGAAGGAGGTGCAAAACTGCGGTGAGTATATTAAATTAAATGCATTGTAATTATTCTAATATTTTAAATTTACATAAAATAAACGAGCCACAAGACAAGCCAAGCCTACATAGAGATATTGTTTACAGCAAACCTCCTGTCTTCACGATATTTTTAGTTACAGCCGTAACATTTTTATTTCGCAATTTTGATTGCATTTTTATTTGCGATTTATTGCATCTCTTGTAAAAAGAAGAATTACAAGAGCTGCCGCCAGCACCAGTAAACCTGCAAGTAAAGGAAGGCAACCTTGTTGGAATAAATGCCTCCACCGGTAGTTCGCAGCCCACCACTCTTAAGAAGTTCAAACAGTGCAGATAGAGCAACATCTGACCAACCTGAACAAGAGAAGATGCAGCCAGCATCCAGACCAGCCAACCAGACTAATCTTAGTGCTTCTGCCGCCCGCACTGACGCCCCGACAGCGAACATAAGTAAAAACGCCAGTTCAAACCAACAAAGGAGTACCTTTAGTGCTTCTAAGGCACCGGAGTCAACAAATGAAGCAAGCCAAATAAATATGCAGCCTTCAACATGTCCTCTCGACAGATTGGCAAAAACAAATGCAATATTTGAAACGCCAGCTTTCGGAAACCCAATCCCAACTTGCTGAGAGTAGACGTAAGTGTCAACAATTAGAATCTGCTTCACAGGAGACAACTCAAACGGTAAGTGACCATAACCTCAACTTTATAAGTATGCCAAATAGCCCCGCCATTGAATGTACAAACACAACAACGTTAGAGCCCCGTAATCCGCGAACATATACGCACCCTCAACATACCGTAGAAGGCAGCGCTGCTCCGTCGCCGCAACCAGCGTCAATTACATTTAATACATATACACCGTTTAATAATAATAACTGTACGCCGTCGTTTTCCTCAAACACAGTCTCCAGCCATCAGCAACATACAACAAAGAATTTAAATGCCTACGGTACCCTTAACGGAGCAAATGAATTTATGATGCCGAAAAAAATACAGGATTTACCGGAGTTTAACGGTGAACCAGAAGACTGGCCATTATTTTTCACCGCTTATACACAGTCAACAGCAGCATACGGATACAATAACTTTGAGAATAAACAAAGGCTTCAAAAATGTTTAAAGGGTGAAGCAAAAGAAATCGTGAAGTCGCTCCTTATCCACCCCGACAATGTTAATGCGATTCTTGATCAATTAAAATTCTGCTTTGGAAGACCTGAGCAGTTGATTCATAGCCAGTTGAAAAAAGTGAAGGAATTACCCTATATTAATGAGAACAATTTACCCAAATTAGTGCCATTTTCAACTAAAGTGAAAAATTTAGCAGTGTTTCTTAAATCTGTGAATGGTCAACAACACTTAGCTAATCCAACGCTTTTAGAGGAGATTATTTCAAAACTCCCCATGAGTAAGAGACTGGAGTGGGCTAAAATCGCAGTAAATATTAACCCATATCCAACAATTGAACAGTTTAGTGACTGGTTAAGTGAAGTGGCAAATTTAATATGTATAGTGCAAGATGTTAACAATGAACCAAAGCGCAGAGTGCTACATGCAACAGAAAAGATTCATCTATGCGCTGTATGCAAAGGAAACCATAAAGTAAAAGAATGCCAACGTAAACACAATAAACTACTTCATGAAGATACACCCAGTGTTCCCTTGCCAACACAGTCAAATAATAATAATAGTAGTGAGTCTAGCCATGACGTTTTAAGCTGTTTCCATGATAATAAAAAACTGCTGTTTCGTGTACTGCCAGTTACCCTCTATGGTGAAAATCGCAGTGTAGATATTTATGCTCTATTTGATGATGGTTCCTCCATAACTATGCTAGACAAGGAAATCGTAGAATATGTAGGTGTACGTGGGAAAAGTAACAATTTAAATCTCCAATGGTTCGGTGGCCGGTCAGCAAGGGAGCCGTTGTTTACGTTCAATATACGATTAAGCGGTACTGGAAAGAAAAAAACTCATCTCCTCAAAAACGTGTATGCCGTATCAAATTTAAATTTACCAATGCAAAGCCTAACTGAATGTGAGATAAAACAAATATTTAAAAATGCGCCGTCGAACTTTATTAAACCTTATACAAATATTGTTCCAAAATTATTAATTGGTTTAGACCATGTCAGCTTTGGGATTGCCATCTGATGTAAATATAAACAATTCTACTGGACCATTTGCGTGTAATACGGAGTTAGGATGGGTAGTATTTGGTCCGTGTAAATCAGTATCACCTTCAATTCATTCATGCCTTTTCGTACGTGTTGAAGATTATTTTAATATTGAAAATATGGGTGTACGAACCGCTCCTCCAATTCAGAGTGAAGACGACATTAGAGCGAATAGAATATTATATGAATCAACAAAGCGCGTTGGCAAACGTTTCCAAACGGGTCTTTTATGGAAAAAAGATCTAGTGAATCTCCCAGTTTCTCAATGGCATTAAACCGTCTTGAAAGTTTAGAGAAAAAGTTGCGACGTGACGAAAGCCTTTATGTTGCCTATACTGGGGTAATAAATAGTTATATAGAAAAGGGATACGTCCGTAAAGTGCCACCAGAAGATATCCACCTGACTTCAGATAAAAAATGGTATTTTCCTCATTTTGGAGTTATAAACCCTAACAAGGAGAAAAGAAAATTGCGATTGGTTTTTGATGCCGCTGCCAAAGTAAATGGAATCTCCTTGAATGAGAATTTATTAAAAGGACCTCAGTATATTTCGTCATTAAAAACCACACTTTACAGTTTTCGATTTGGAAAAATTGCTGTTACTGCAGATATTTGCGAAATGTTTCATCAAGTAATGATACAACCGAGGGATAGAATATCTCAGCGGTTTTTATGGAGAAACTGTAATTATAATTCCGCGCCTGATGATTATGAAATGATGGTAATGACATTTGGAGCTACCTGCTCACCGTGTTCTGCTCTTTATGTCATGAAGAAAAGTGCCAAAAAGCATACAGATTGCAATCCAAGAGCGATAGAAGCCATTTGTGAACATCATTATATGCACGATTTTATAGACAGCTTTGATACTGTTGAAGAAGCCATTGAAGTATCACTACAAGTGAAGAATATTCACAAAGACGGAGGATTTGATCTAAGAGGCTTAACTTCAAATTCGAATGATGTTATCCAGGCGTTAGATGGAAATTCATCACTCAAAGTTATTCCAGCCAATGAGGGCGTAGAGAAAGTTTTAGGTCTCTATTGGGAATCTGTCTCAGACAGTTTTACGTTTGATTTGAAATTTAAAAATGTTAGTCAGGACATTATTTCCGGTAATGAGAAGCCAACAAAACGCCAAATGTTAAGTATTATCATGTCGACATTTGATCCATTGGGATTTTTAAATCATTATATTGTAGGGGCTAAAGTAATAATACGAAATACATGGAGACGTGCCCTCCGATGGGATGAACCGATTCCAGACGATATCAATACATCATGGGAGAAGTGGCGTAAACAACTTAAAAACATTTCTAATTTTCGTTTACCACGATTTTACTTCCCCCAAGGAAAGCCATATGAAATCCAGTTGCACATATTCGTAGATGCAAGTGAGGAAGCCTTTGCAGCCGTGGCTTATTGGAGATTTATTTCAGTCGATGGTAGTATTGGTGTCAGTTTTATATGCTCAAAGACAAAATGTACCCCTCTAAATAAAGCATCAATTCCTCGCCTTGAATTACAGGCAGCCGTTTTGGGAACTAGGATAAAACAAAATGTGCTTAGCGAACACAAGATAGTGCCAAGCCTAACTATTTTGTGGAGTGACTCAAAAACCGTTTTGAAATGGATCTCAAGTAGACATAGAAACTACAAACCTTATGTAGCCCATAAAATCGCTGAAATATTGGCGTCAACTAATATAGAAAATTGGAGATGGATCTCTACCGGAGACAATGTAGCCGACGATGCCACTAGATGCTACGATAATATTGATTTTTCTAAATCAAGCCAATGGTTAAATGGACCTACGTTTTTAAAACAACATGAAGATGAATGGCCGAATCACGATATTACTCCCCCTCCTGAGGATCATGATGAGGAAGAAATTCGGCCAAAGATCTCACTTATAATCTTAAACAATGATTTTATAAATATTAAACGTTTCTCTTCTTATAGCCGATTAAAAAGAACGATCGCATACATGCTTCGATTTACAAATTTATGTCGTAAGAGGTACAGTGATTTAGATCGACATGGAATAACAGCCAAAAATTTAGAAGACGCCGAAAAAATCTTATGCCGGGTAGTTCAAGGAGAATCATTTTCTGAAGACATTAAGAGTATCAAGAAGGGACAGCCAGTCACAAAAGCCAATAATTTATTTAATTTGCTGCCATATATCGACGAAGATGGTTTACTTAGGGTGTATGGAAGAATCGATGCGGCCAGCAGCCTACCGTACACCACTAGACGGCCGATTATTTTGCCTAAAGACCACTACTTCACGAAAATTGTCGTAATGAATTATCACAGTGAAATGAAACACCAAAATCAGGAAGCCACGATTTGTGAAATAAGGAAAAAATTTTGGATTCCTCAGTTAAGGAGTCTATTGAGATGTGTTGTTAGTAAATGTTTTGTCTGTAGAAAAAACAATGCCATTCCTGTTACTCCAGTCATGGGACCACTACCTGCGGATCGACTTGAGCCTTATATTATTCCATTTAAATACACTGGTCTTGACTACTTTGGACCGTTAAATGTTAGTATTGGTCGTAGAACTGAAAAAAGATGGGTAGCACTGTTCACTTGTTTAACTATACGCGCTATTCATCTTGAAGTAGCCTACGATTTATCAACGGATTCTTGCATCATTGCCTTGCCGGCGAAGAGGGTTCATAAAATTTTTCAAGGCAATGAACAAGGCATTATCGTTCCGATAATGGAAAAAACTTTGTGGGTGCCAACGAGGAGGCCAAACGCTTTGAAGAAGTTTTTGAAGCCGAAAGAATTCAGTATTTATTGTCTTCAAAGGGCGTTGAGTGGGTATTTAATTGTCCAGCAAACCCCTCCGAGGGCGGAGTGTGGGAAAGAATGGTGCAGTGTGTCAAACGGGTTTTACGTCAAACTCTAAAGAATGAATCCCCAAAAGAACACGTATTGCAGTCCCAACTCATCGAAGCTGAAAATATCCTAAATTCAAGACCGTTGATTCATTTGCCCGTCAGTCCACATGATGAAGAACCACTCACTCCAAACCATTTTCTTCTAGGAGCGCATAATATAGCTCAGACTTCTCCAGTTAAAGTTCCAGATGATAAAATATTCAAACTGAAGAAGCAATGGCGAAGATATTTAAGAGATAGGTTTTGGAAAAGATGGGTGTTGGAATATTTGCCGACTCTAACAAGAAGAGTTAAGTGGCGCGAGCCTACAAGGCCAATAAAAGAAGGAGATGTTGTGTTTATATGCGATCCTAACATTCCAAGAAATCAATGGCGGCGAGGTTTGGTCATACGTTTGTACACTGGAGCTGATGGAGTTGTTCGGAAAGCAGATGCGAAAACCTCAAGTGGAGAGTTACAACGAGCTGTTTCGAAGTTAGCTGTTCTTGATCTACATGATGGTGAAGCTGATCGCTCCACGGGGGTGGGGGTGTTACGGAGCGCCCTAATAAGTTCCACATAAACAGCTGATATTGTTATTGTGAATTATTGTTTTGTGTTTTTATTTGACGTTTGTTTATAAACCGCCTTTTTCCACTCTCCTTTGAATTCTTATTTGTTTTGTAAGATGTAAGTTAAATTTATAATTAATCGAAGCCCATCTATTGTTGAAGAAGGAGGTGCAAAACTGCGGTGAGTATATTAAATTAAATGCATTGTAATATTTCTAATATTTTAAATTTACATAGAAATAAACGAGCCACAAGACGAGCCAAGCCTACATGGAGATATTGTTTAAAGCAAACCTCCTGTCTTCACGATATTTTTAGTTACAGCCGTAACACACAGAATTACTTTTTTGAATAATTGACCCATTGAGGGTAATATTTGGACAATCTCCTTTCTTTAACGTAAATGTTACGTGAGTAGATTTTTGCTCATTTAGTTTAATATTCCAAGTCATTAACCAAGCTTGCACTTCATTTAATTGATGTTGTATTAAGGTTGAAGCTTCAATTGGTGAGATATTTGAAGAAATAAATGCGGTGTCATCTGCATAAGTAGCTACTGTTACTCCATTAGTGCAAGGCATGTCTGACGTGTATAGAATTGGTCCTAAGACACTTCCCTGTGGCACACTTGCCTGTATTTCACGTAAACAAGAGGTCTCGTTGTTAACTTTAACATAAAATGTACGGTTTTTCCAGTAGGAATTAAGAACGAGATAAAATGGTGCCGGAAGCAAACTTTTAAGTTTAAACAACAAACCGGAATGCCAAACTCGATCAAACACTTGTTGAATGTCCAAAAATATAGCCGAACAGTACTCCTTTTTCTCCAAGGCATCAGAAATAACATTAACTATTCTGTGGCACTGCTCTGGCGTTCCATGCCTATGTCGAAAGCCGAACTGATGTTCTGGGATTATATTTTTAGCTTCTAATATTGGAAGTAGTCTTCGTGCAAACAGTTTTTCAAATAGTTTGGAAAAAGTTGTTAACAAACTTATTGGCCTGTATGAATCAATGCTATTCTCTGGTTTGTTTGGTTTGGCAATCATTATAATTTCCGCACACTTCCATTGAGTATGAAAGTGCTGTAATCTTAATACAGAGTTAAAGATAAGGGTTAAAAATACTATGGCTTTTTTTGATAATGACTTCACAACCGATGCGTCTATTTTATCAAATCCAGGAGACTTTAATTTGTTTAACATTTTTATTTCAGAAAGTACCGCACTTGGTGTAATATGAGAAATTGGAAGATCCATTTGACACGTACTGTCTAGAAATCGTAGAATGTGGTTTTCATTAGAATTGAATGAAAAAGGCTTAAAAGTCTGCTCTAAATGTTCGGCGAAAGCGTTAGCTTTATCTTGATCGGTTCTACACCATACGTCGTTTAAATCCTTGTCAAGAACATTTCTTCGTGGAGGTCTTTTTATATATTTAGTTGCTTTCCACAGATTATGCTCATTATTTGTTGCATTTACGTCTAGATTTTGAAGATATTCTCCGATTTCATTGTTCTTGTATTCTGCAATTTTCTTTTTTAAAAAAGCTAGTTGCAATGTTTAAATTCCTTTTATCGGCAGGGTGCCTAGTTTGTTGCCATTTTTTTCGGAGTCGCCTTTTATAGTTTATTAGTTGCCTTATTTCTGCAGAAACATATACCGATCTGCCATTAGCTGGTTCTGTAGTTGGAGTTGAAAGAAAATCAGCCTCATGAATAATGTTGGTGATTTTTTTAACTGCATCATCTAACTCATCTCCGCTCTTATGGCAAATATTTAAATCAATATTTCTCTCAATCCAATAACTAAATGACCTTAAATCAGTTTTTGGTGAAATTAATTTAATCTTCTTTGGTATAAGCTCAATGGAAAGGCTAAAATTAATAACTAGTGCAGTATGGTCAGAGCACAAATCTTCATTATTTAAAATATCAAGCATATTTCTTGGAATACCATAATAGATAGCAAAATCTAGTAGATCGGGTATTTTTGCTGGATCTGTAGGCCAATAGGTCGGTCTACCTCCTGAAAAAAATGAATAGCTTTTCTTTTGAATACAGTTATACAATTGTCTACCTCTAGGATTAAAAAGTCTTGACCCCCACCATGGATGTTTGGCATCAAAATCACCAGCTACTAAAAATCTGTTGCCAAGTTTATCAAAGAAATTTTCGTAATCTTGACAATTAATTGTGTGCCTTAGTGGAGTATAAATTGAATATAAGTTATAAAATGAGTTGTTACACTTTACTTTAATACCAGCGGCTTGAATAAAAGGTTTAATAAATGGTTCTGCAATTTCATACTTAATAGTCGATTTAATTAATATTGCTGCTCCTGCAAGGCATCTATTATCAGGATGATTTGCTGTAATTAAATCGTAGCCCCTTATTTTAAAATGTGACCTACTATTTAAGTGTGTTTCACAAAGTAAAAATATGTCAATATAATTATTCTTGACAAAAATCTCAATTTCATTGAATTTTTGTGACACGCCATTAGCATTCCAAACAGCTATTCGAAATCCTAATTACATAATTTGCTAATGAGCAGAGTTAACATATTTATTAGTTGACTAAACATATTTTCTATGTTCTTCATGCGATTATTAGTATCATCTTGTTTAAGTACGTCGGAATATTGAACCTTATTAAAATTATTGTTATCACCTTCAAGTTTTGTATAAGTCTGTGAATTAATCTGTGGGAAGTCTTTAGTATTTATTCTAAAGTTCTGATGTTTTTGATTTCTGTTTTCGGGCAGTATTTTTCTTCGCAGTGCTTGGTAAACTTGGCATCCCTTGTAGTTAGCAGTGTGATGATTAAGGCAATTCACACACCGCGGAGGTTCCTCAATACTTTTTTTGCATTCCGCCGTTGGATGTCCAAGACCGCATTTCACACATGTAAAAGGTTTCGTACAATAAGACTTTGTGTGGCCATATTGTTGACACCTATGACATTGGACAATGTTGTTTGCTTTACGTTCTGTCTCGATAGTAACAACAGCATTATTAATATACTGAATTTCGTACACCTTTTTATTACTTGGGCTTAAATCCAAATCAACAAAAAACATTGGAAGAGGTTGTTTAGTTACTTGGCTTCTTACATTAGTAACGTTTCTGACTTGATGTCCCAATGACAAAAATTCAGCTTTTATTTCAGAAACTGGTGTTGAAAAATGTAAACCCTTTAGCACAACCCTATAAGAACGTTCACTTTTTAGTTGGTAAGTGTGATAGTAAATTTTGTTGGAATCAAAATATTTTACAATTTTTCTATATGAATCTACAGTTTTAATAATTAATTTAACCTGGCCATCTCTAAAAGATTTATAACTATATTCATCACTCTTAACTACACTCTTTAAATTTGTTAACATTTTAGTTATATTATTAACACAAGGTATAAATACTGGTGGTGGTTTTGGGGTTCCTTCTTTTCCTTTATTTTCTTTATCACGGTCATCATCAGAGTCATCATCAATCGCAAGCTCAGCATATTTGTTAGTGGATGTTGTTGGTAAATTGTTTTGCTTGAGACTTGTTGTTTTTTTGCGTTTAGTAGAAGCCATTACTTGCCAATTAGTGTTTTCATCATCAGTATCAGAACATTCATCCGTTATCATATTGCAAAGATTTCTTACGCACACAGAGTGGTTGTTGTTGCTTTTTTTTTTTTTTTTAATGCGTTTTTGTTCACTTAGAGTTTTTGATTTACTTTGTTTAATTAGGGTATTAATTTTAAGAAATTGTTTTTGGTTTTCTTAGTTTTTTTTGTTTCAAAACAAAAAAAAAAGAACCTCACTATTCCAACGTAAGAAAGAAAGTCAATTGTAAAATTTCACAATTTTTTGGAATTAAAATATTAATTTTTTGAGTTCCAAATTTAAAAAAAAAAAAAATGGGAAAACATAAATATTATTCATTAACTAATTTAATTTTTGTGATTTCACTAGTCTGTGTCACTTACTTCGAACATCATATTACGTCGAAATAGTGAGACTATAACTTCATCAGAATAAATTTCCTGGGCAAAGTTTTCGTCATTTGATAAAAAACATATTGTTGGACGTTCTTCCAGTGATTGTGCGATTGTGAAATCAGTTATCAGCCTTTGTTTGCTTTTTTTTTCTAACTGTTTTTCGATTTCGGAATAAGGCGCGTTATACAAGTAGAAATTTCGCGTTGTAATGAAACTGTTTTTTTTTAATCGCGTTAAGTAAAAACTAAATTATGTCATAAGTATTATTATGTAAAGAAATTAGACTTAAGAAATTAATATACAGTGGTGGCCATGAGGTTAGCACACTTGCTACTGCCTATCTTTAAAAGCAAATATTTCCTGTATTTCCTGTATTTCTTTATTTTTTTTCATATCTCTTTTATATACGTGTAACATTAGGGTGGGTCGAAAAAAAAAGTTGAGTCAGTCACCCCCTAGGATTAAAGATATATTAATAACATTTCCAAAAATACAAAAATTATTTTTTTGCCACGCCTAGAAATACCGCCCTTTTTGTTTTTTATATACTACGTCGCCATTTTAGGTCCGATCGTAACATATCATATATCAGTGTTTGTGGCTTGACGGCAGCTACATTTCACTCTAAGACGATTTTTTAATTCGACGTCATATTCTATGCGCGACTTCTGATATCTCGGATCCTTCCCCAAAATCAGTAATTGTGGCTATGCAGGAATAAAGAGCATTTAATTATATAAAATATTCGCTTTTAAAATGCTCACTTTTATGCATTAACAGCTATTTTAAAGATATTTTAAAATGTTCACATATTCATTCACAACCTTTCTCGCAACAAACAAAAAATGCATTACAATGTGTCGAAAACACCATTAAGTAAATTTCTAAAAAAAAATATATGTATTTATTATTCCGTTACAAACCAAATTGGATCTTCGGATTCTTAAGTCCTATTATCAAAAACAAGAAAGGCCATTTTATTCAGTAGTAGTTGTTAATAAGTAAGAAAAATTTTATTAATAAATTCTTAAAAATAATACACTACATTTAAAGTAAGTAACTAAAAGAAAAGTAAATTTATCTAATTACACGGTGCGACAGTGAAAATACACCCGAGTAACTACTTAGCCCACGTTGTTCAGTTGGTTGAGTAGAACTCAAAAATACCTTTTTTGTATTTGTCGAACCCTCCAAACTTTTTTATTTGACAAAAACAGTTTTTTTTTACTTTACGCACAAATTTCTGGATTACTCAAACATTTCTAACCGGATTTCCAAAACTTATATCTTGTTGGAAAGGGGATGGACCTTTAAAACGGTATACATATATTTATTATTTAACTTAATATGCTATGAGATTTGATGAGGTAAACTTGGAAAATGCGAATTTCGAGGGGTTCGAGAAATATAAAAAAAAATATTTTTGAGATCTACTCAACAAAACTCACAACCTACATTATGTTTTCAGCCGGGTGTATTTAATTTTTTCTATTTTGTCGCATAGTGTTATTATAAATTATATGTAATTGATAACTACCTATAAAAATTATACTTTTAGAATTTCCATGTCACTCTCAAAATACAGAACGTTTTGTACGAGTGGTAAGTAAATCTGATGGTAAAGTAACAGATGATAGGCGTGTTGACTACATATTTGCAAAATTAAGAAGTCATGAGCATTACCAATAGCTCGAATCTCGTCAAAATCTAAAACGCATATTTTAAGTTTGTTTAAATACTTTAATAAATTTGCTAAATTTTTATTAAGATAAATTTATTTTTCTTTTAGTTACTTACTTTAAATGTAGTTCTTGTAATAATCAAAAAAATGAATATGTAATTTCTTTATAACTGTATTATTTTTAAGAATTTATTAATAAAATTTTTCTTATTAACAACTACTACTGAATAAAATGGCCTTTCTTGTTTTTGATAATAGGACTTAAGAATCCGAAGATCCAATTTGGTTTGTAACGGAATAATAAATACATATATTTCAATATAGACTGCAGCAAAGAAGGAACTTATAAGAACAAACTGAAGTGTGCCTTCAGTGATAATGGACTCAAACAAATAGTCAATGATTATACCAGAGTAACGGCAAGCACAAAAACAATAATAGACTATGTCATAACAAATAACACAAACATTACAGCAATCAATAATATTTCGAATAAGATAACAGATCATGAAGCGATAGATATTAAAATCAATATAACAGGCAATAAGTATACTGGCAAAAAAGAAATTAAAATATTTAAATACAATAGAACTTTGTTTAATAATGAAATATGTGCAATACTAGGAGAAAATAATGACAATGATTTAAATAATAAAGTTGCTCATTTTGACGCAGCCATCGAAGACTCTATAAGAAAATTTACGATTACGAGAACAATAAATGAAAAAGATAATATGAACCAATGGTTTAATGGAGAACTGAGACGATTAAAAATAGAAAAAGTAATTAAATATCAGATTGCAAAAATTGAAAATACGGAAGTAGCATGGGCTAATTACAAAAGAATTAGAAATATATATAAAACTAAAATTGAGTTCGAAAAGAACAATTTTGTTAATAAGAAAATAAGTAATGCCAAAGACCAGAAACAAATGTGGAAGGAGATAAAAGACTTAGTCCTTAAGAAAAATAAAACTGTGATAAAAAATGTGATATTTTGTGGAATAGAATATAAGAATGACGACCACCAAATAGGAACTTAATTTAATAATTACTTTGTAGATAGTATTAAGTCAATTAACAATACAATAGAAGATGTGCAATATGTAAACAATTTACCTGTGATAACAAATAGATTTAAATTCCGTACAATAACAACTCAAGAAATTAAAAATATCTGCAAGAGTATGAAAAATAAGCCAGACTACAACAATGTTACAATTAAAATTATATTGGATAACTGGAATATATTGGGGACAAAAATACGTGATATTATAAATATGTCAATGAGGACAGGAGTATTTCCAAATAACTGGAAAATCTCTATGATATCCCCGGTAGAAAAAATTTTAAAAACCAACAAATGTGATGAGTTCCGCCCAATAAATACACTAAAAACCTGCGAAAAAATAATGGAAAAAGTAATTAAGGAACAACTCGAAGCATATATGGAGCAACATAATTTATTCACAAAATATCAGAAATTTCTCATGCGAAACAACGGTAAATTGTTTGATAAACAGATGGAAATTTATAGGAAGAAGGAAAAAAATAATGGCAATATTTTTAGATTTCAAAAGAGCATTTGAAACAATTGACAGAGGAATACTTATTCGAAAATTAAATGTGTATGGCATTAAGGAAAATGAACTTGATTGGTTTAGATCATACCTTACAGATAGAAAGCAAATAACAAAGGTAAATGTTACAAAATCTGCTGAAGTGAATAATTAATTTGGAGTACCTCAAGGTTCTATATTGGGAGCTTTGCTATTTATAATCTACATACATAAATGATATGCCACGAATACTCAAAAGATGTAAAATTATACTATATGCAGATGACACCCTAATATATGCGGAAGGAGAAACGGATGAGCAATGTAAACAATATTTACTACACGACATAAATAACATAAATTATTGGCTAAAGATGAATAAACTGAAGCTAAATGAAAGCAAAACTAAGTTACTTCAAATAAACATGAATGACGATTCAGTAATTAAAATAAATAATGAAACGATTGAAAAAGTTAATAGAATAAAATACCTCGGGTTTATAATAGATAAGGACTTAAAATTAAATGAACACATTGAATACATATGCAAAAAAATTGGGAAAAAAATTGGATTCCTAAAACGAATTAGAAATAAAATATCGATATTGACTGCAATCAATGTATATAACACAATGATAAAACCGCATTTTGAATTCGGATCTACAATTTTATATACCTGCTGCTCAACAACACAAATAGAAAGACTGCAAAAATTGCAAAATAAGGCCATGAGATCAATACTTAAATATAGCCGATACACTCCAATTCAACTTATGCTGGACATACTAAAATGGTTAAATATCCAACAGAGACTGGTCCTTAACACCTTACAATTTATTCAAAAAATGAAAATGGGAAAAGCGCCTACTTATCTAACCGAACAACTTGGATATGTAAGAGATGTTCAACCGTATCACCTGCGAAACACTGGAGATTTTCGTCTGCCGATGGCGACAACAACATCCATGCAGAGGTCACTTTTTTTCAAAGGACTTAAACTTTTCAATATGCTACCGGAATTCATAAAGGCAGAAACAAATATTAATTTATACAAAAGAAATATCGTTCAATTTGTAAGAAATAACGAGATTAATAATATTTTGTAAAATATTTATATTTTTGGAAATGTTTAAAGTATTATGAATACTACTAAATAAATAAATAAAAACAAATTTTTTTAGAAATTTACTTAATGGTGTTTTCGACACATCGTAATGCATTTTTTGTTTGTTGCGAGAAAGGTTGTGAATGAATATGTGAACATTTTAAAATGTCTTTAAAATAGCTGTTAATGCATAAAAGTGAGCATTTTAAAAGCGAATATTTTATATAATTAAATGCTCTTTATTCCTGCATAGCCACAATTACTGATTTTGGGGAAGGATCCGAGATATCAGAAGTCGCGCATAGAATATGACGTCGAATTAAAAATCGTCTTAGAGTGAAATGTAGCTGCCGTCAAGCCACAAACACTGATATATTATATGTTACGATCGGACCTAAAATGGCGACGTAGTATATAAAAAACAAAAAGGGCGGTATTTCTAGGCGTGGCAAAAAAATAATTTTTGTAGTTTTGGAAATGTTATTAATATATCCTTAATCCTAGGGGATGACTGACTCAACTTTTTTTTGTCCATAGAGAGCGACCCGCTCTAGTGTAACATGTCTTGCTAAGATCACATCACAATATATTCATTGTCATTCATCCTCACGCTTAGTGAGGAGTTGCTTGGAAGAGAACAATATTAACGTGTTAAAATGTTTCTCATTGAAACTGCGGCTTATTAGCCATAAGCAAACCAGGACAGACTTTAAACGGACTGAAACTAAGATACAAACACATACATTACATTCATTACAACAGCTATGGTTGGCATTTGCCATCGAGGTCAAATATTTAGAGCTAGGGCTCTGATAGACTGCAGTACGCAGATAACTTTTATTTCGGAAGAAAAATTAGGATTACCAACAGTTCGCAAGAATGCCAAAGTTTCGGGTTTAAACGGAACATCTACGGGTACAGTTCGGAGACAATGCTTGTTTGTCCCAACTTCGGACGATAGGTTTAAAGTAAAGCCAACGGGTTTAGTACTGGGATGTTGCCTAATTCGACTGTTGAAATTTCGAAATCAGCAGCTTTTTCGGGGATTTCGTTAGCTGATCCGAAATCTTGTTAGAAGTCGTCAAGAAGAATATTTTAGTAAATACAATGGCACAAGAAATGTCTTACCGCTAATATTTAGGGAGAGATGTTAAAGTTGGTGACACAGCAACCGTAAGAGAAGGTATAGGGCCTACCTCTAAATGACATTTAGGACGCATTAGAAATTAACGTCTGAGTAATACTGGTTATGTAAAAGCGGTGAATTTAACAACTGAATGTGAAACAATTACAATGCAAACAACTAGCTTATAAAGGGTGATTTTTTAGCTATTATCTTTTTGGCAACACTGGTTTAAACAGCTCACGCACGTTTCGTGTTTTGTTTCACTGTCAAACATCTTCAGTTTGGTCTATAATTTAACCATGAATCATCTTACAAACGAACAACGCTTGCAAATCATTGAATTTTATTATCAAAATGGGCTCTTGGAAAGTTGGCCGAAGATCCACTTCTTTATCGAAAAATTGTGTTCAGCGACGAAGCTCATTTTTGGCTCAATTTATACGTACTTCTTCAAAGATGCTGCGAATCGTAATGCCTTTAGACTATTTTTTGTGGGGCTATGTTAAAGCTCATGTATATACAGACAAGCCCGCTTCAATTGACGCATTGGAAGACAACATTGAAGCATTTATTCGTGAGATACCGGCCGAAATGTTGGAAAGAGTATGCCAAAATTGGACTAAGCGGATGGACCATTTGAGGCGCAGTCGCGGTCAACATTTGCATGAAATAATCTTCAAACATTAAATTATATGGACCGTACTATCGATTCAAATAAAGATTTCATGCATTTTTCTGAATTTTATGTTTTTTTTTTAAATTTTCCTATAGCTCTTAAAAAATCACCCTATAGTATCATGGCACTCCGAGGAAATTCAAGAGAGGCGAAGATGTCGAAGATGACGTATTTTAAGGTTGCTTGAGCCATGACCATATCTGGTGAAGGTCGAAGAGCACGAGTCGCCGAAGTTAAATCTTACATTAACCGTGAAATAGACTTATTCCCTCTGTCCCTAGGAAGGTTAGATTAGTGTTATGACATGCAAACAGCGACAACATCTCATCTTCACACAGTATTAACTAAGATTATTGTCAACTTCGAAGATCAATGTTGTTATTAATCAGGATGGTCGTCTTCACTCTATTTCTTTCTTGCTTGCTTGGGGTTCACCCTCAGGTTTCTGAAACATTTTTGGTTCGCACAAAATTTTTTTTATATGTAGTTTGACGTTTCTCTCAGAGAGCGAGAGAAATTATTTTATGCGAACAACTCTCAGCGTGAATTAATTTAATTTTAAATTTGGTCCGAACCATTTTACAAAAGGTTGCCACACCATATGAAATTTATACAAGAGAATTGTTTGGCATTTGTATCAAAAATTCAGTATGGTAAACTAAAAAATCTAAACAAAAATCAAATAAGAAAAAACATATAAGAAAAAAATAAAAAAAATTGGAGAAAAAGTTAAAATTGGTAAATTTTTATTTAAATTTTTTATTTTTTGTTATAAATATTAATTTTTTATTTCTTTATTTTGACACAAATATAATTAACTTTCTTAAGTTTATGCACATATGTATTTACGTCATTTTCAATGAAATATGGCAGCCCTGTTTTTACGAACAAAGTTTCTGAAATGGGTGAATCATTTTGCAGAAAACTCTCAGTAAACAAGAAATTTCTCCGAACCAATGTTTCTGAAACTTATATATATATTTTTATTGAATTAAATTTAAATGTAGAACTAAAGGATAAAGCGTGTTTTAATTCAACCCATCGGCTACAACAAATTGGCGACGAGTAGAAGTTGAAGGAAGGCAAAAGAATATTAATTGTGCAGTTTATAATACATTTATACATCTATAACAGGGATTACCATTTCATAGCACAATTGTACAGAGAGAGTCCACACACATTGTTTATGCTCTTTCATTTAGTCGTCGATCAGACTGCGACCAGCACACATGTCAGCGGATGCTATAATATTTTTTTTTATGTTTACGCTCAAAAAATATTTTATGATAAAAAATCTATTTTTTAAAATTCAAAATCGTATATGTTCTTAAAACACATTTTGATTGTTTTAATAGTCAAGTAAATAATTTAAATGATATGGAAAGAGAACAAAGCAATATTTTGCAAAAATTAAAAGGTTGGTTATTAGGAGGAGAGGAAATTTATGAACCAAAATTAATATCCAACAAATATCTAAAGAACATTACCTAATTATTAAGTCAAAGATGTATAACTTTATGTATGTTGATGAAATGAAAATCAGAAATAGGGTATATTACTAACATTTTTCTATGACTGTAAGCTCTTAACTTATTTTCTCTCTCTTACTCACTAATACACAACCAAAAAATTTTTGGTAACCCCTGACCTATAAGTACATAAAATACGCCGGCATATTATTACAAGATGGACGCCAATCAGTTCGAGAAAATTCTACAAATACAAATGCAAATGTTAAAGCAAATGCGAATGACTTCACCACTACAGGTTCAAAACAACGCGGCTAATACACTTCTGGTACCAAATTTTGATTCCTTTGATCCGGCAAAGGAGCCTTATAAAAATTACATTCAGCGTTTTGAAAATTATATAGAAATGAAAGGCGTTACGGCTAATAAAGAATATTGTTTAAAATTACTTCTAAATTCTATAGGTAGAGAGACTTATAATATAATAAAAGCATTGGCAGCACCAAAAACACCAACGGAACTTAATTATGATGAGTTAATTAAAATGCTAAAAAGTCATTATTCACCTACAAAAAATGTATTGGTGGCACAACATCGCTTTTTGTCTAAGTATCAAAATGAACAACAGAAAATATCAGATTTTGTTGCTGCCTTACGTGCAGAGATAACTGAGTGCGATTTTACATCTCCTTGTTCGCGTAAGGTTTCGATTGCTGATGTATTCCTTCGTGTGCAATTTATACGTGGGGTTCGAGACAATCACATACGTGAACAACTGTTACAGACGAGTACACTGGAATTTGGGCAGATTGTGACGAAAGCTTTGGCACTGGAAGCGGCAAAAATGGATGCACGAGAATTAGCTGATACAGTAGGTTCTACAAGTATTAATACAGACATCAATAAAATTTCTAAGACTGAAAAAGCTAGACGAAAACGTTCAAGTAATAAAGTAAAACCCCAAAAAGCTTCTTATGAAGAGTTAGGAAGAAATAACCACCGAGCAAATGAGTGTCGCATAAATAGGGACAAGTTAAAATGCACAAGTTGCAACAAAAAAGGCCATGTGAGTAAAGTTTGTATTTCGTCTCTAAGAAAAAACGCCTATGATCGATCGAAAAAAGACAAAATCGTTAAAATTCAAAATATTGAGCACACGGATTATGGCGTGTATAAAATAATTGATGTATACCAGAACAATTTACCTAACTCCGAACGCTATTATGCTTATATCAACATTGAAGGGAAACCAGTGATATTCGAAGTAGATTCGTGCTCAGGCTTTACATTCCTTCCAAGAAAACAATTCAGAGAATTAAAATTAAATAAGGAAATATACCCTACTAACGTGATTTTCAGATCTTATACGCAAAATAAATTTGTACCGGACGGCAAGGTACAGGTCAATATAGAATTTAATGGAATAACAACCTCAGACGAAGTTTACATTGTTCCAGATACGTGTGCACCGTTAGTAGGCAGGCCTTGGATTCGGAGCCTTAAAATAAATCTGAAGGATCTAGATGAATCAGTGTCAGGTAAGAGTTCAGCAAACGTATTTTATAATCAAAATATTACCGATGACATTATGAAAAAAATTTCGGACGTATTTGAGGAAAAAGTGGGGTGCATACCCAATTATAAGATATCTTTGAAACTACGGGAGAACTCTACACCCGTTTATACAAAGGAGCGTCAGATACCTTACGCTCTAACAGAACGAGTGAATAAGGAGCTGGATAATTTAGAAGCCGCAGGCATAATTTCAAAAATTTCACAGTGATTGGGGTACGCCTCTTGTCGTAATTCCAAAATTAGGTGGAGGGGTTCGGTTATGTGTAGATTACAAGGTTGGGGTAAACCAGCGGTTGGTGAACGCACATTATCCGATTCGGAAAATATAAAGTATTTTAATAGAATTCGTAACGCGAAATATTTTTGGCGATTAGATATATACAAAACCTATCTGCACCTTGCAGTTGACGAGCCATCAAGTATCATCCAAACAATATCTACGCACAGAGGAACGTATCGTATGAATCGATTGTCTTTCGGTATAAAAACTGCGCCGGCCGCATTTAACCGCATAATAGACCAAATACTTCGTCCAGTACCCAACACTGAATCCTATTTTGACGATATTATTATACACGGCGAAACCCTAGAAGAATGCAGGAACAATTTATTACTCTGTCTGCAACAGCTAAGAAAGTACGATTTACATTTAAACCGGGCAAAATGTTTATTTTTCGAGAACAAAATTGAATTTTTAGGGCACACTATTGAATTCAATAGAATAATGAAATCCGCTTCAAAGATTAATGCAATTTTGCAAATGCCAGAACCTAAAACATTTGATGATGTTAGGCGTTTTTTAGGTATGGTCACCTACTATTCTAGATTTATTTTAAATGTTTCTACGATAACAGCTCCCTTACGAAAATTATTACACAAAAACTCGAAATATAAATGGTCTAATGAATGTCGAAAAGCATTTAATAAATTGAAAAAAGAAATTGCAAGTGATCGAGTCCTAATACCATACAACCCAGAGTTACCACTACAACTAGCGTGTGATGCAAGCCCAACTGGGATTGCAGGAGTTCTATCCCATTGAATAGAAGGAGAAGAGAGGCCGATTGCATTTGCTTCTCGATCATTGACAAGTGCAGAATAAAACTATTCGCAATTGGATAGAGGAGCGCTGGCTATTTTTTACGCTGTCCAACATTTTCGCGAGTACCTTTACGGGAGACAATTTAATCTTGTTACAGACAACAGACCGTTAATGAGAATATTTCACCAGAATAGTAAGCTACCACAAATGACGTCAGCCCGGTTACAAAGATACACTGCATTTCTAAGCGGTTATAACTACACTATTATTCACAAAAATAGTACAGAAAATATTAGTGCAGACTGTTTTTCAAGATCGCCAGTTACACTATACGAAAATCAAGTAAATTCAATTGACCATGAAGTACATCAACTATGTAATACGTCTCTCAACCAAATTTATTCTAAAAATTTAAATTTTAAATTAATACAACTAATAACACGCAAATACAATTAATAACACGCAAAGATAAAATGCTTTCTAAAATATTACATGAATTACGATTCTGAATTTACCATCGAAGAAAATGTTTTGTTTAGGGGCCAAGAATAGTAATACCTACCTCGCCACAAAATGCTGTTTTACAAGAACTTCATCACACCCACATAGGCACTAAGAAGATGAAACAATTAGCCAGGCGTTACGTTTATTGGAGGGCAATCGACAAAGATATTGAAAAATTTGTTCGTTCGTGTAAACCGTGCTCTTTAAATAAAAATAATCCAGCCAAAGTACCACTACATGCCTGGGAAGAACCAAACAATAACTGGGAGCGTATTCATATTGATTACGCCGGTCCATATCAGGGTCACTATTTTCCAGTGGTCGTAGATGCCAAATCAAAATGGATAGAGGTGGGAATAAGTACGGCAACACCATCATCAACATCCACAATTGAAACCTTACTCAACATTTTTACAAGAAACGGATATCCAGATGTAATGGTATCCGATAATGCGACAATTTTAAAGAGTGACCAAATTTCTACGTTTTGCCAGAGCTGTGGTACATTTCAAAAATTTATTGCTCCAGGTTATCCAGCTACAAATGGCCTAGCTGAAAGAAGCATTCAAACTCTTAGGAAGAAATTATCAGCTATGTCCAACGACTCATCGTCTATTCAACAAAAGGTAAGAGATATTCTCTTCAAATATAGAACAACGCCATTAAACAGTGGAAAGACACCCTCAGAATTGTTCCTAGGCCGACAATTTCGAAGTCGATTAGATATTTTAAAACCACCAAAAATACAAGGGATCGCTCATAGCCATATCCTTTCAAGGCAATTAAGCGTTTGAGAAAAGGTTCAGGCCCGTTATTACACTCCCAATAAATCATTATGGAAACTGGGTACAATATTGAAGAAAATGGGTTGTCTACATTATATAGTTAAATTAGACGATGGCTACATATTCAAGAGACACATAAACCAACTTCTTCCGAATAATATTCAAATTGAATCTTCATCCAGTGTAAAACCATCTTCGGAACAAACCGACTGTTCAGAACTTCACAATGAATTTCTTTCATATGTGCTTATGTACGTTTGTATAAATATACAAACATACTTGCGTACATATGCTTGCACGAAATTAGTTGAACAGCCTTATATTGCTGAGTTCATGTAATTTTTTATTTGTTTGGATTTATGCATTTTTCCTTATTTTTAATTTTAACGTTAAGTCAAATTATGATAAAAGAAAAACCTTGAAAATTCTGATTAAGTTTCAAGTTTTGCTATAGTTTTTGTTTCATTAAATTCTTTTACTTTAACAACAACCTTGAATCATTTTCAAGTTTATTTGCATTGAATTTGTCTGGGGTTTCATGTTTCCTGGAATTTCTTACACGCGCGACAAAATGCATAAGTCCAAAGCATAATTATTACTAAGTACATTTAGAATAATTTATTGCAATTCAGCAAATAAATATATTAAAATATAAATATATTAAAATATAAATATATTAAAATATAAATATATATATATATATATATATAAATATATATATAAATGTAATTATTAAAATTTATTGCAATTTGGCAATAAAATAGTATTTAAGGCTATGCTTGATTAAAATAAAAAAGGATTGACAATTGTTTAAGCTAACTATACAGTTGTTTCATTCTCAATTTCTCCGCAATAACCAAGTTTAAGTGCTTGTGTTATTCAAATCACTATAACCAAGTTTAAGTGCTTGAGTTATATGCAAAATTGTCCCGGTGATTCCGCCCGGACAAAACAATAAACAATTTAATTATCCCGGTGATTCCGCCCGGATAATTCATAACCGACCAGCAAAAGATCTGAGTCAAAACATTCTGGTGACCCCGACGTGATCAAATTCAAGGAATCGTCAGCTTCTTTTCCCAGGAACAAATTCCTAGAACAGGACACAACATGGCTACTGGTGGAACAACCTCCCCAATGGAACAGCTTACAACTGCCCAGCGAGCAACAGGAGAATTGATAGAGTCCATCATTCGGAATTTTAAAAAGGATCCTTCATCCAGAAAGACTGTCCACTACTACGAAGAGAGGATCAAAAGATTAGACACCGCTTGGACAGACTTCGAACACACCGATAATGAAATACGATGTCTTGAGAAGCCCCAGTTAGATCACAAATATTTCACCGAAAACTACTATCAAAAGATTGAGGAACTCGTCACAAAATACAGGGAAATATTTGAATCAGGCATAAAAGAGGCATCGAAAACGCCAACGCTGGATACCGATCAAAAACACTCCAGTAAGGCGACTGCTCCATCTGCAAGACCATCTTTGACATGTGCTGCTATAAGAAGGCACAAGGTCATGATGTCGTCATTAAAACGGCTACTCGACACGGACCCTACGGAAACCAATATGCAGCTGAAGGAAAAACTGTGGGGAGAAATCCAAGAGCTACACTTCAAAATATGGGAGTCATGCGATGACCCACTGAAGGAAGGATACGACATGATGGCCTACGAGAACCTGGAGAATCGAGTCATTGACAATTTTAAGCTAGGCTCCCGCACACCAGTGCAAGGTTTCGAAACAATGCAGAACAACGTGCTACCGCTGCCAAAAGTTACAATCCAAAAATTTAACGGGGATTATTTAAAATGGAGATCCTTTCACGACTTGTTTACACAACTAGTAGACAACCAGCACATTCCTGCGGTACAAAAGATGTGGTACCTGAAATCAAATTTGGGGGGCGAAGCTGAAAAACTAGTAAGTCACCTTTCAGCCACAGCCGAAAACTACGCAACCGCATGGAGCCTATTGCAAGAACGATACAATAATCAACGCGTTCTTGTAACAACACTAATGCAACAACTGTTGGATCAACCAAACGCTGGACCATCAGCTGCTGCTATCAAACAATTACATGATACAACACAAGAATGCCTACATGCGCTAAACAACATCGGGATCGATACCACTTCATGGGATCCCATGCTGTTTCACATACTTGTGAAAAGATTGGATCGAGGTACTCTGGTTCTATATGAGAGAACCATTACCAATCCAAAAGAGCTACAAAAAATCAAAGACTTGTTAACATTTCTTGAAAATCGTTTTCAATCCCTGGAAGCCATAAATCAGAAAGAAAGATCATCAAAGGCCTATGTTTCCACTACTTCAACTAAACAAGCAGCAGCCACGTGCTCACTTTGTAAAAACAACTTTCACCAACTGTATCGGTGTCAGAAATTTCAACAACTGTCTCCACCAGACCGTTTCAGTTTCATTCGGAAACAAAACCTGTGTGTGAACTGTCTAAAATCAGGACACACAGCCAAAACTTGCAAATCAGGATCATGCATGACGTGCAAGAAAAAACACAACTCTCTACTTCATCTAGAGAGTAACACTCAGTCATCAAACCAAAGATCAACAAATGAAAAGGTATCCAAGACATCATCATTCACTACTTTTAAACCTAAAATAATTGAACCCGATTTCAATGAAGCGACACCTTGCCCTCCAGAAGCATCCTCTTTAGCCGCATCAAATGGTCAGGTGTCCAATTCATACGTTCTTCTCAGCACAGCTGTAATAAAAATTAAAACTGATACAATGGAGATTGAATGTCGCGCCTTACTTGACTCTGGTTCACAAGTCAATTTGATTACGGATCGTTTGGTAAAACGACTTAATATTGCAAGACAGACGTCATCAGTAAGCATCAATGGAATAGGGGACTCCAACACAAAAACACAACACCGAGTCAATGTAGCCTTGCATTCTCGAATTAATGGATTTTCAACACGCCTGGAGGCACTAAGCTCAGGGTGGTATTCGATGCTTCAGCCAAGACCTCCTCAGGCTACTCTTTAAACGACCTGATGTTCACGGGACCAACAGTACAAAGCGAACTATTCTCCATACTGCTAAGGTTTCGAATGCCAAGATTCGTTTTCACCACTGACGTTGAAAAAATGTATAGGCAGATATTGGTTGCTCCTGAAGATCGTCAATTTCAGCTTATAATTTGGAGAAGGGATTCCACAATGCCCATTTCATACTACCAACTCAACACGGTCACATATGGCACAAGAGCTGCTCCATATTTAGCAACAAAATGTCTTGATCAACTGGCTGAAGAAAATAATATACGCTATCCTCTTGCTTCACAATTTATTAAAGAAAATTTCTATGTAGACGATGGCTTGGGCGGATCAAATAGCTTATCAACAGCGATACAACTGCAAGAGCAACTTGTGGAGATTATGAAAAAGGGTGGCTTCGTGTTACGCAAATGGTGTGCGAACCATCCACAATTACTCCACAATATTCCACAAGGCAACATGGAGGTAAACTTAGATTTTGAGAGCACAGAAGTCGACACCATCAAAACATTAGGACTTGTTTGGCTGCCGAAAACTGATAAACTAGGTATTAAGGTCAACACGGGCAACATTAAGAGAGTAACTAAGCGAACAGTCACATCGGATCTTGCAAAATTATTCGACCCATTGGGGATTCTATCTCCCATTATAGTAACGGCAAAAATGTTTATTCAAGAATTGTGGGAGTTAAAACTGGATTGGGATGCTTCTTTGCCTGAATCGCTACATACTAAATGGATCACGTTTCACACAGACCTGAATATATTAAAAAATCTTCAAATATCAAGACATATTTTCAAAGGAAGAGTTCCAGAATCCCAACAGCTCCATATTTTTACAGACGCATCCGAAAAGGCTTATGGAGCTGCTGCTTACATCCGATCAGTTTTCAAAGACGGAACCATCATGGTACACTTACTCTGTGCTAAATCCCGCATAGCTCCACTCAAACGGCAAACAATACCACGATTGGAACTATGTGCAGCCGTGCTTGAAGCTCAACTAGCCACAAGAGTCAGGTCTGACCTTCGATTTACAAGTCCAGTATGGTTATGGACTGATTCCAAAATTGTGCTCTCGTGGATAAATTCAGCTTCAGCTTCATTCAATACGTTTGTAGCAAATCGAATCTCAGCAATCCAAGAAGAAACCCTAGCAGAACAATGGCGTCACGTAAGCTCAAAATGCAACCCCGCAGACATATTATCTCGTGGAATGTCTCCAGCGGTTCTTAAAGAATGCACTCTGTGGTTTTATGGGCCAATGTTTCTCCATGGGGTAGAGAAAGTGTGGCCACCAAAGTTTAATCCAAGTTCCAACATACCAACAAATCTCGAACGAAAAACAAAGCTGCTTGAATCACGAGCAATGACAACAACAGAACCCACTTTTGTTTACCAAATCAACCATAAAAACTCATTTCATCGTCTGCAGCGAATTGTTGGATATGTTCTACGCTTCATTGCCCACACTAGGTGTCAAAAGCAGAAGCGAAAACCATCAAAATTAATAACAACAACGGAACTCAGCCAGGCACTGATTCCTATTATTTCTCAAATACAACTCTCAGAATTTAAGGAAGAAATAACACAACTGAGAAAATACAAACAAGTACAAGTAACAAGCACTATTCGGAATCTAACACCCTTTTTGGATGAGAATGGATTAATACGGGTCGGTGGTCGGCTCGACGCTTCTTTGTTGGAATATGATTCAAAACATCAGCTTCTTATTCCATACAACGATCCCATTTCCAAATTGATATTCCAAATGATTCATGAAGATTACAAGCATTGTGGGTCGCATACACTATTAGGAATTGTTCGACAACGTTTCTGGCCAATAAAAGGAAAAATTATGGCAAGAGCCACAGTTCAGCGATGCACGACATGCAGCAAAGCCAAACCAGAATTATTCCACCAAATAATGGGAAACCTACCATCGACACGTGTCACACCAGCCCGTGCATTCATCAATACTGGAGTCGACTACTGTGGCCCAATTACAGTACATTATAAGCTAAGGGGAAAACGACCACACAAGGCCTACATTGCTGTATTTTGTTGCTTTGCTACAAAAGCAGTACACTTGGAACTCGTGAGCGATCTCACAACTGAAGCCTTTATAGGCGCACTTAAACGGTTTATATCCCGGCGTGGACATTGCCAAAATTTATACTGCGACAATGCAACAAACTTCGTAGGAGCCAAGAATAAATTACCTGAACTTTCCACAATCATTCATGCATCAGATGCAAAGGAAGCTATTACGAATGCTTGCAGCAAAAGGGGTATACAATTTAATTTCATTCCACCAAAGGCACCACATTTTGGTGGTTTATGGGAAGCAGCTGTTAAATCAGCAAAATACCTTTTGATAAGGACATTGGGGAATGCATCCCTAACTTACGAAGAACTTGAAACCATAGTTGTCGAAGTTGAAGCAATCTTGAATTCCAGACCCATTTCACCCATGTCAAATGACGCAAACGACATAGGCGCATTGACTCCGGGACATTTTCTAATAGGTGAACCACTAACAGCCCAAATTGATGCTCAAGCAAGGCCCACAAATCTTAAATTGAAAACACGTTGGAAATTAGTTTCTCGTCTTAAGCACGAATTTTGGAAGAGGTGGTCACGAGACTACCTTAATGAGCTACAATACCGAAACAAATGGCGAGAACAATCAAAAAATCTGAAACCAGGGGCGATAGTTATTTTAAAAGAAGATAACGTTCCAGTAATGAAATGGCCTCTGGGGCGCGTAATAAAAACATACAAAGGACACGACGAGGTGGTAAGAGTAGCGGATGTCCAGACAGCTTCAGGCATCTTTAAGCGAGCAATTCAATACTTGGCTCCACTCCCTAAGCTCAATGACGAACCCGAAGAAGAAGAACAACAATCATGTCCACAACTCACAGAACCTAACGACAATCATGAGATGTTAGCAGAAAACCAATCACCAAGACAGTCATTGGATGGAAGACCACTCGCTAAAAAACAGCGGACCTTGACAAGCCCAATTACGACCCTTCTACTCACAATATTGCTATTGATCCCACTCGTGCTTACAGACAAAATCGAAGTAACACAGTTTGAACCCAATATCGGCTTGCACTTTGAAGGTATTGGCAATACACGAGTATCACGGTCAGAGTGGAACATCATTTCCTATTATAACTTAAAACCGTATTGGCAAGAAATAAATACCTTCATGAACGAAACAACGGCATTACACAACTTGTGCAACCTTCTAATTCAAAGGACGACTTGTTCGAGCGTTCTCCAGGCAGTCGACTTTAGTATTTTGGATTCGGATTATGCTGAACAAATGTCAAACACCATCAACGCAGTAAATGACAATGAAAACCATCTCAAACAACTCCTCATGAATCAAACATCAATCGTTGATGCAACTCTAAACGTCCTTAAACAAGATGAAGAAAATGTGAAACAGAAGTTCAACAGTGTGGATAATCAATTATCAGAAATTGCATCTAGATTACAAGAAAATGAAAAGGAACAAAATCAAGCAAGATTGTTTCGAATATTCATGTTACAATCAGTTCAACTTTCTTTAACATCAGCAAGGTTACACCGAATTCAAGCAGAAATCATAGCAGCATTAACGGATTCACACCATGGAAAAATTAGCCCAATGCTTTTGTCACCGTCTCAACTTCAAGCCGAGTTAGTACAAGTAAGAAATCATCTCCCAACATCTCTAGAACTACCAGTAAGCAAAGATAATATTCTACAACTGTACAAAATTATGAATATAAACGGAGGTGTTACAAAAGACCACGTCATATTTCACATATCAATTCCGTTATCTGATCCTGAAACATTCGAACTTCTGAAACCACACCCAATTCCTGTTCAAATAAATGACACAACGCTCGCTATAAGACCATGCGGCGACTTCCTGGCTATAAATGCTCATAAAGATCAGTATTTCGTGTTGGCAGAAAAACAGTGGAGCACATGTGCAACAATAAGGGAAAATGAATTTCTATGCCCACAAATTCAATCAAAATTCACCGCAAACGCTGACAAATGCTTATGCGAGCTGTCACTTCTGAATTTTAACAATCAAACAAGTTGTAACATTGTTCCTGTTGCTGATAGAACGTCGCTTACACAGTTAGAATACAGCAATCAATGGCTTTACACTATGCAGCAGCCGTCCCGAATAAACGCCGTATGCGGGCAGGAAAAATCACAGCTAACCTTGAAAGGATCTGGTCTCCTAAAAATCTCGCCGGATTGTACAATTAAGATCAACTCAATCATCATCAAAGGCCATCAAACTGTCTCCACATCTCTTCAAACATCATACACTGCAATGAGCAATATCAGTTATCCAGCCGAAGTTCAAATCGCAAGATTTCACAAGAAGATCTATTTTGACCAAATCAAAAATATCTCCGAAATTCAAAGTAAATTACACCAAACGGTATCTGCTGAACTTCCGTCACAAATTAAACACATCAAATACCACCATGGGACCATTGCCTATGTTGCTCTCGTTCTCGTAATCATAATATGTCTGAGGATCGCCTGGAAAAGAGCACGTTGCAATAGAATTGAACTAAATCAACAATCTCCACGTCCAGCTGTCCGTCAACATGTTCCAACACCAGAATTTGAAGTATCAGTAGCTTAAATCTTTAATTCTAAGACATATGAAGAGCAATATAAGGTTGTCATATTTTAAATTTGTTGAGCATGACTCAACGGCGGGGTATATGTTCAGAACTTCACAATGAATTTCTTTCATATGTGCTCATGTACGTTTGTATAAATATACAAACATACTTGCGTACATATGCTTGCACGAAATTAGTTGAACAGCCTTATATTGCTGAGTTCATGTAATTTTTTATTTGTTTGGATTTATGCATTTTTCCTTATTTTTAATTTTAACGTTAAATCAAATTATGATAAAAGAAAAACCTTGAAAATTCTGATTAAGTTTCAAGTTTTGCTATAGTTTTTGTTTCATTAAATTCTTTTACTTTAACAACAACCTTGAATCATTTTCAAGTTTATTTGCATTGAATTTGTCTGGGGTTTCATGTTTCCTGGAATTTCTTACACGCGCGACAAAATGCATAAGTCCAAAGCATAATTATTACTAAGTACATTTAGAATAATTTATTGCAATTCAGCAAATAAATATATTAAAATATAAATATATTAAAATATAAATATATATATAAATATATATATAAATATATATATAAATATATATATAAATATATATATAAATATTGTTACGTTTTTACCTTTTAAAAACGTTAAAAATATGAGCTCGTAGATTGCAAATAAAATAAAAATAAATCTGTGTTTAATTTTAAGTCAATTCTTTATTTTCTGCACAACTTTCGTGCCACTGTGCGAACTTATTCTACGCATACAATGATAATTTCCACAATATATGCTCCTTTTCGTTATATTTCTCTGCTTATAACCTTTTCTTTATAAGCAACAACAACACTTGTTAGTTATTCTTCTTTGCTCACAACCTTTTTTGTAAGCACCACACTAACAACTGTTTTCTTCACGCAACTTGTCTGCACACAAGTCTGACCGAATTAAAGCTCGATAGATTTAACTCACACCGACGTGACGTCGTCTTACACGATTAAATTCAAACTCGAACTCCGAGAATAACGTGTCTTCATACACGACTGACTGAATTCTGACTGAATCATCGTTGCTCGCTTCATCTTGCCTTTTATATCACTCGATCAACAGTGCGATGAATGCCCTTGAAGGATGATGACGACCTTCGGGAACAATCCAAAAATGTAAACAACTTCTTTCCATTTTTGTTGTTCGTGTATCTTATTTACTTTCGTCCAGGCAGAGTTGTTGTTGTTTTGTTTCTTTGTCTTTCTGCTATATTTCTTTTATACGCAGTCGTTGTTGCTATATTTGTTTATTCATCGATTTTGTAAACAAACCCTTTTGTTTTTGTTGCTATATGCTTACTCATTCGTTGATCACGTGAACAACTGCATTGTTTTGTTTTTGGAGCTTTTGTTTTTATGCGTGATCAACTCCATTGTGTTGTTTTTGGAGCTTTTGCTTATTATTTTAACAACACCATTTCCATTTTCGTAACAATATATATATAAATATATATATAAATGTAATTATTAAAATTTATTGCAATTTGGCAATAAAATAGTATTTAAGGCTATGCTTGATTAAAATAAAAAAGGATTGACAATTGTTTAAGCTAACTATACAGTTGTTTCATTCTCAATTTCTCCGCAATAACCAAGTTTAAGTGCTTGTGTTATTCAAATCACTATAACCAAGTTTAAGTGCTTGTGTTATTCAAATCACTATAACCAAGTTTAAGTGCTTGAGTTATATGCAAAATTGTCCCGGTGATTCCGCCCGGACAAAACAATAAACAATTTAATTATCCCGGTGATTCCGCCCGGATAATTCATAACCGACCAGCAAAAGAGCTGAGTCAAAACACCGACTCTCCACCTACTGCACAACTATTACCAGAACAAAACATGCTTCACCAAGCAACAATATCAAGTCCAGACAACATTCACAATCCCGTCTATTATAAACCAGAGGTAAGGCAACCACGAGACTTATCAAATGAACAGCAACCATCATCCAACACGCTGAAAATTTGTGTCTGGCCTACTATCCAATAGTACTAACCTTGGTGCAAATTTCATCCAAATCGGAAGACATCGATTTTAAAAATTGGGTCACTTGACACGAAATTGCCCATATGTATATGTATATATATTTTTATTGAATTAAATTTAAATGTAGAACTAAAGAATAAAGCGTGTTTTAATTCAACCCATCGGCTACAACAATTAGAGAACTGAAGCACCGAAAGGACGTAGTTCGTCCACTAGCCCTGAAAAATAACGGACCTCGTTCGTCCTAATACTTCACCTAGTTTGTCCCACGGTCGTGAAAGCCTAGTTCGTCGGAAGCTCCAGTTCCGATTTAGTAGAGGAACCATAATCCTCAAGAACTTACCACACAATCCTAGACCATGATACTTATTCCATTTTAACTTTTTCCGGCTGGAGGATTGGAATTGCAATGACTGCAAGCCGGCAAAATTTTGGTGAAATTCTAAAAGTTGTTTAAACTAATACAAAAGTTTAGTTTATATATAGATTTGGAGGACATTACTTTTGATTGCAGTGCTGCAAGAGCGCCGGCATGTTTATGTCTGACGATCGACATTTGCCATCTCTGGTGACATAAACATTATTGGTTGAACAATGGTAAATTTGTAACAGAGGGCGCTGCAGTTTTAAATTTAAGTTAAGTTAATGTTATATTTTAACATTAATGTTATCGTAGAGTATTTTATATTTTTTTATGTTAACTTTTAATTTATTCCCTTTTGATCGCCTTGAGATATTTAGAACTCCAGAAATTTGAATATAATTAATTTGGATTGGATCTTTGACAATTTAATAAATTAAAAATAAAATAGTAATAGTGAAATTTAAAATTATTGTGTACAGAAAACAGGGGAATAAAAGAAATACGGTGTATAACAAAAATTTTCCAAAAAAAAAAAGGAGTGATTTTGTTTTTTCTTTTCTGTGTTTTAAGAATTTTGTGCATAAATGCATGCAATTTCTGGCTTTTTTTTATGTTGTTGTAAATTTCAATCGGAAGTTGAGAACGATACGCTTCTTCTTGCGTTCCTCCCCATATACAATCCACAATCGACCATTTGGTCCTTTGCGCCGGATTTTGGAACCTTTTAATTGTTTTTATGCCACCAATTTAAACAAGGTAAAGTTGTTTTTGTTTTATTTTTCTAAAGGTGCCAAGTTGGCAACGTTGAATGGGCAAAGATTTAAAAGAAGAAGAATCATATAATTGAAGCAACAATTCTAAATGGGAAACTCAAAGGTGAAAATGTTCTAATAACACACTTTCCAGTGATACCGACAGGTAAGTCATTTGAACTTCAACACCCATTTCAACGAGTCATTTGGCTTTTGTAGTAACTATTGATAAAGCTCAATATCAGTCGTTGGAAGTTTGTTGCATAAATGTAGTTCTTGTATTTTCACACCGTCGTCATTTACTTTAATTTTTTAAGAAAAGGGTAATACTAAAAATGTCGTGTTCCACTTAGAACAGAAGCAATTGTTTTTTTAAGTTTTCACTACAAAAAATTATTTATTTTGCACTTATTTTAAAAGTAAAATGTCAATCCTTTGTAGATATAATTTTTAATATAATTACGTAATTCTATTATTATAACATACTTTTCTAGGACTTTAATGTGTGTTTCTTTTTATTTGAACAAAAGTAGTAAATAAAATTAGCTCTTTGTTACTTAAAATATAAACTTACATATACTGATGCTCATCAACAACTTTCCATCCTTTTATTTGTGATAATCGGAAATCACTGACGCATACTTCAAGCGGAAATTCGGGCATCCATACTATAAATTTAGCAATTCCAATATAAGTACCATATTTTACAATTACAGACGCATTCGACGATCCTCGTATTTCGGAGCCATCGACGTAAACAGAGCTGCATGAAGATGAAACCTATAACAAATTTAATACAACAATTTTTTAGAATTAAAACAGGACATTTATAACTAAATGTGTAATTTATGGGTGCCGCCTTATAGTATTAATATCACCAGATTTTCTTATATAAACGTAATAATGTGATAGTAATAAATTTAGAAAGTGTTATATTTACTCTGATGTCACAATCAATTGTAGATTAAACGAAATGTACAGTATATAAAACTCTTCATCTTCACTGAACAATGATATTAGACGATATTTAATTAATTAATTAAAATTCATTAAAATAACTATAAACACTTGTCAGACGTAACCCACGAATATGGTGGGAATCTCTAGCTAGACTAGATCATTGATCGAATACAGTGGTTACAAAAATTCCCCTGCATTATTATTGCTGGCGGAATGGAGACGCTTCTATCTCTTCCACTGGTGCATCTTCATTGTAAAGCTTCAATATTTTGAGTCAGTGAAGAAAAAAGTTGTTAACATCTGTTGAATTCGTAGTCCCAAGTTTCGGCAGAAAAAATTCTGAACAAACTATATGGAGCTGTGAAATGGAGGAATCTTTTCATAATCGTCAGTTATAACTCCATTGGCCGGTATAGCACATATAGCAGAAGTTCCGACCATTGTTGTTTTATTGTTGTGGTTATTCAAAAGAGATATCCAAATACTTTAATATAGCCAGATTGATGTAAAGGCGCTAGGTTCTCAGCTTGTAATTATCGATAACGTTTGCACAGAAGCTTAAGATTAAAAATAAGAACTCTTCTAGATATTAAGCTTCTGTCTTTTAGATATTAAAAATTAATGACGCATGTCTTTAGATTGTTGAAAAGGAAAAGTTATCGAACAATTTTTTTATAACTTTAAAGTTATGTAGAGCTTGAAAATTATCAATAACTTTTTAAATCGGCTTGCAATTATAAAAAAAAATTGTGTCGAAAATTCCAGTTATCGATAATTTTTGAAAAAATATTCCTAATTTTTGAAAAAGGAAAGTTATCGGAAATTTTTTACATATTGTATATACATATGTATGTATTTTATATTGTTCAGAAATTTCCAGTTATCGATAATTTTTTAAAAAAAAAGTATTAAAGTTGTCGATTGCTTTTTCAGAATGTTGAAAAATTAATGTTATCGGAAATTTTTTTATATATTATATATGTATACATATAAATTTTAGATATTGTTAAGAAATTTCCAGTTATCGATAATTTTTTAAGAATTGTAAACTTGAAGTCGCCGTAGTCTAGTAGGTAGTGTGTTGGTTTATTAGACGTGAAGCCTCGGTTCAAACCCCAGGTCAGACATTATTATATCCGTATTCGTATTCAATAATAAATATAATACACGTACTTCTATTTGAATTAGTGAATAGTTGTCTTTATTTGAAACAATTAAAAGAAGTAAAAATCAGTTAAACAGACAATTCAAAAAGCCAAACAAGTTCTAATAAAGATAAAGAAACAGAAAGAGTTGGCATTACATTTTAAAATAAAAGTGTTGTCAATATTGCATATATAACATTTCTTCCCCTCATGGGGAGAACAAAACTCTAGGCCTGCGGACTCTGCTTGATCGGCGCAAGTTACACTCTTGCTGAGGGGCCTTTATATTCGGTGTAGATACCGGCCGGCCCGAGACTTCTCCATCGGTTGTTGAAGGTGTAGAAGTAAAACCTTTAAATCCAGATGCAACCGACGGAGTAGCAAAATATTCACTTTGTCGTTTCTCGGTGCTCGATCCGTCCATTGGTGTATCATCTCGATTCGAACGTTGATGAGTTTCAGGTTGGTTGTGTAGATGTCCTTCATTATTATAATTGGCTACATTATAATCTGTGCTTTCTTCTGGAAGTATGTTAGATGTTTCTAGTTCTGATGCACCTTTATTACCTCTTCCACGAATCTGATCGATGTGACGTTTGTAGCACTTTCCTTGGAACAGTATCTCGTAATGTATGTCACCCAAACGTTTGTTAACCTTTCCTTTTAGCCATTTGCATAATCGAGGGTTTCCGGATAGGAAGTCTACTAAATCATCCTTCTCGAACTGTCTGTATTCCGTGTTTGATTTAAGGTATTGTCCGGATGAAACCTTAATGTTGACCTCTTCCGGTCTTAATATGTTCAAGCGAGTGCGAAGTTGACGTCCTAAAAATAGTTGAGCTGGCGACTGACCCGTGGTATAATGTGGTGCATTTCTATATTGTCTCAAGAACTCATTTAAATTTCACCGTAAGGTCTCCTTGGTTGTACACATTGCCCTAAGTGCATTTTTCACCGTTTGCACATAGCGTTCTGTCCGTTTGTAGAGGGATGATAAGGAGCCGTATACTTATGGTACTTAACACCCACATTTGTCAAAAAATTATTGAATTCCACTGAAGAAAAATTCGTTCCGTTATCGGACACTACCATTAAAGGCACGCCATACGTGGCAAACACTTCATCCAATAGTACAATAGTAGCAGCAGCAGCAATAGATTTGGTGACTTTAACATCCAACCATATAGAGAACGCATCGGTAATCTATTGGCCATCATACCATCTATTGGCCCCGCGTAATCAATGTGTACACGTTCCCACGGAGATTTTGGGTATTCCCAGTGATGATCTTTAAATTTCGGCGGACTCTTAGCATTTTTAGCACATTGATCACAATCCTTCGCGGTATTCTCTATATCCTTATCAACTCCAGGCCAATATATAAAAGAGCGGGCTATGCCCTTCATTTTAACCACTCCCAAATGAGAGCCGTGTAGCTGTTCCAAAATATCCGGTCTGAACTTTGGAGGTATAATAATTCGATGTTCTAGAATTAAACATCCAGCTGACAGTTTATAGTTCACCTCTGGTGATTTATACCCATATGCAGCCGAACACTTCCCGCTCTCTAATAATTTCAAAATTCTGCCCAGGTGGTCATCCTTTTTAGTTTCCTGAGCTATACGTACTGCAGTTAAAGGGAGTTGCTTAATCTGCCTGATTATAAAATTGTCAAATTCATCGTATTCAGAATCTGCCAGAGTCGAGCTCACTTATTAAGGTCCAGTGTCTAGCATATAGATATTTGAAAAATTTTTGCACTGCCCACACAATTGCCAAAGCCTCTTTATCTATCTGTGGGTATTTCTGTTCAGTTCCGGTCATGGTGCGGTTTGCATATGCTATCGGTCGCTCTTGGTTGTCTTGTAAACGATGGAAAAGTACCGCACCCAGCCCTGATCTGCTTGCGTCCGTTGCCAAAATAAGCGGTAAGTCAGGGTCGTACGGCATTAACACTTGAGGTGAAATTAGAATATTATTAATCCCCTCATAAGCCTCGTCCGCCCCCTTACACCAGAAAAATTTACCGCTCTTAATAATGTCCCGTAGTAGTCTTTCCAGGGTTGATAAATTCGGTATGAAGTTAGAATAATAGGATGCCTTACCTAAAAATAACTGCAAGTCGTCTATAGTCCTGGGTTTTGCCGAATGTAATATAGCATCTATATGTTTTTTGGATTTATGTTTTCCCCGAGCATCTATTTTATGGCCCAAAAATTCAATTGATGAAGCGGCAAAAACACATTTCGGCTTATTCAACTTAAAACAAAGACTTCGTAGTAGAGGTGTGCACAAGACACATAAAATTGCACAGTATTGTATTGTTCTCAAGACCGAATATTGATTGTAGATGCAAATATAAATAAGTGTGAAGCAAAGATAGAGTCCAAAAAAACAACTGCACTCCTAAACCATTGTACAACAGTATAAAAGATAGTTGTGTGAAGAGTGCAACAAAATTATTGTACTCTTCACAGTAAATGCGAAAGAAAAAATGTTTTTTGTTTTTAAAAAAACAAAACAAACAAACAAAAACAACGAATATTAACATAGCACTTTGAAGAGAGATTGTTGTTGAAAGAGTTTATGGCGAAAGCAAAGAATGTATAGAAACACTTGCTCGTCTATCACCATTTGCGGGTTAATAGTTGGCTTGTAATTTCCAGTAATTCTTATACCGCCGTTTTTCTTAATTACAATGTGTGTTGTGGAAGCCCACTCCGAAAAATCCACTTTCTTGTAAAAACCCGCTGTAATTTTTGCGTTTATTTCCTTCGCATAAGCATCTTTTAACGCAAATGGGATTTCCCTAGATCTGGCGAAAATCGGTTAAGCATCTGGCTTTAGATGAACTTTGAAAGGCTGACCCTTAAAAGTCCCAGCCATCTTATCAAATACAGCATCGTACCGTGATACCAATTGTTGTAACTGGCGTTGTTGTTCAGTAGTCAAGATAGAAGTTTGAACCGAAATTGTATTCATATTCTGCTCAGTAGATGAAACCAAGTTAAGCTCACTAGAATTACTCCGAATATTCGTGTCAAATAGCTCAATGAAATTTATATCGCGAGCAAAATGAACAATCCACTCGCGCCCACATAACGTGTCAACATTGTCCTTCACAATATACAAATTTAATCTACGACTTGTTTTTCCAAAGCTTACGTTCACAATTGCCTTTCCAATACAATCCAATCTTTGGATCGTACAACTAGAAAACTGCCGATCTGATTTTCCAAGCACAAGTCTTTCATTGAGGGCATTGAATTTCTTAATACACATGACACTGCACGGCGCACCTGTATCCAATTCCATATCGACATTTTCACAATTTAAATTCACCGTGATAATCTTCTTTGCAACTGCGCCGGTCGTTCTCACCATGCCCACTTGATTTATAAATTGGACCATCTCATTATCATCGTCACCTGCAGATTTCGAAACTTGTTTCAAACTTGCCTTGCACACTTTGCCTATATGGCCCACTTTACCGCACGAAAAACATTTAGCATTCTTAAACTTACAATCCCGTCGTAGATGTTGACCACCACACCCGTAGCATTTGATATTTGTCGTAGTACTTGTTCTGGCTCGATTCTCGTTCTTAGTTGGAGTATAACCCAACTTACATGTGGGTTCTGTGGTATTACCATCACCTGTGTTCACAACGTTCGTTGAGCGATGAGTCAGCTCTCTAGAATAAGCAATTTCATACGCCTCTGAAAACTTTTCGGGTTTTCTAGCAATAATATCATCACAAATCGACCGAGATTCTAGTCCAAAAATCATTTGTTCGATTAACATTCTATCCAGAAATGTTCCATACTCACAAAAGGTAGCAGCTTGTCTCAAACGTAGAACAAACACCGCCAAAGATTCACCACATTCTTGTTTTACTTGTCAAAATTTAAAGCTCTCAGCAAATATGTTCCTCTTACCGTCGAAATGTTCCGATAAAATAAGCTTAATCTCGTCGTATGTAAGGTTCTCAGGTTGCCTCGGACTGATTAAAATTCTAAGCGCCGTGTTCAGTTCACCACCCATATGGACACGAGCATAATTATGGTATTCACTTTCAGATATCTTGCTGAGTTGCAGCGCCCAATCGAATCTGACAAAGTAATCACGCACTGAAGAGCCTTCCACATTTTTGTATTCGTTCATAGCAAAGGATGGAGTTTTAGATGCATGTGCCATATTCTCCGTTGTCGAGGAATGTGGGGATTGTGCTGCAGCAGTATGTTCAGCTTGAGCCACGGCTGTACGTATTGCATCAGCCAGTGAACCAATTATCGTATTTAATTGTTGCATCTCAATACTATCCCACTTCTGACACCACTATTATATCCGTATTCGTATTCAATAATAAATATAATACACGTACTTCTATTTGAATTAGTGAATAGTTGTCTTTATTTGAAACAATTAAAAGAAGTAAAAATCAGTTAAACAGACAATTCAAAAAGCCAACAAAACCAAACAAGTTCTAATAAAGATAAAGAAACAGAGAGAGTTGCCATTACATTTTAAAATAAGTGTTGTCAATATTGCATATATAACAGACATCAAAACGAAAATATGAAAATTTTTCTCCGGCGACTTCCTCTCAGCAGATTTCTGGCAAAAACTCTGAGAGCAAACAAAATTGCCATGACAATTTTCTCAAAAATCTGTCGTTCGGAGTCGACTTTAAACTGTAGGTCCCGCCACTCATGTATAAAATTAACACACACAACATAAGTGGCGTGAGAGGCTAGGTCGTAATCCTAACTGAAGGGTTGTAATGACCAATTATGTATGTATGTAAACTTGTCGATCTTTTTCTATTACAAATTGTTTTAAAGTTGTAAATACTGCCGTTAAGCTTTTTGGCGTCATAATTATTTTATTGTTGTTGTCATTCCCTGCCAAGCTGTTTTTGAGAAGGTGTCATTTCTAGGCCACATGCACCATCTTCAGTACACGATAATAAATTATAAATTTCTATAAATAAATCTTTTATTGTTTTTTGATTTGAGAAAATGTATATTATTTTCAAAATTATTAATAATAAAAACAAAATAACAATAAAAAAGTAAATTTAGTTCACTTAGAATAATTGACATAAGAATGATGTACAGAGGACAATATATATTTTACTTAAGTTCGATTACACTATTATCATTTTTCGCAATTTCTGTATAGCCTGATTTGTAGTGGATCCTTTTTGCTGGTCTGCCATTACCTTTTTGTAATTTATGGTTTTGTCTAGAAGGTATCATTATTTTTATGAAATCGGTAGACTTCTACATTGTAAAAGTGAAATTGAACTGTTGTCTTTTGCATTATACAAAATCGATGCATTTATAACTGCCGTATCCAGTAAAAGTTCAAAAGTACTCTGATAACTAATTACCACGTCACATGTACCGTTTTCAGTACATGACTTAAAAATTACTCTAAACATCATTACGTCACATTAAACAGTCTTACCAATAATTGAATTTTGGATATAAACATTTTAAATTTTAAAATTCAGCTTGGCGTAGAAATGAGGCTTAGCGTGAACCGAAAACGGTACACGTGGCAGGGAAAGTGTTAAGTATGATAAAATATAAAAGTTACGATTTAAAATGCAAAATTCTAGGAAATGAAACAGCAGTGTTAATTTAACCACCAATACTTATTGATATCTAGTATAGCCATTGCGTCCTTGTCGCTGTTTTGAATTCTAGTACCATAACTCAGATCCAAACTATTAGCTATATTTGCATTTGTCGTTGTTTGCCGATAATGACATTAAAAACTGGTGCACAATCTTTATATTGAGTAGCGCTACGGCTGTCTAAGTAAGACAAAAAAGCTTCAAGAGGAACAAAGGCTAGTTCGATTGTAGATTTTATGCAAGTTGAATAAGAGTGGTAGGGTGCGAATATAAAGTAAAACTCTATGCACTTAGTGCAGGCAACAACACGATTTCCAATCAAATATATAATGAAGTTATCAATCCTGGTTATGCAGGCTACACTAAATAATTGTGAATTTTAAATAAATTTAATGAAATTATTTTGAGAAGATCTGTCCCTAATATTTTATTTTTATTTATTTATTTATTATAATTAACATAACACAACAAGATTTTAATCTTATAAGTTATAGTGCTATGCTTAGGATCAATAAGATGTAAAACATAAAAAAATAATAATAATTGTAAAATATAAGAAATTAAGCAAAAAAATAGCAAATTAATATAAAAAACAAATTAATAAAAATATTAAATTTAAGTAGAAATATAATTTCAAGCAATTTAGAAAACCAACAATAATACAGAAATAACTAAAAAAGTAAAAAAAAATAAAGAATTATAAAAATATAAATAAGAAATATTTACAAAACAGAGTAAGAAAGTAAGGATAAATATTTAACCGATATACTAACCATGCTAAGGAAGTAACATACTTTTCATTAAGAGAACAATTTAAATAACTCCTTTTTGAACGCATTTGCATTGTCTAACTTTTGTATGTAATTTTTTAGGGAATTCCAGAGACTTGTGGTGTGTATAAAAAACTGACGCTGTGACAGAAGAGTCCTGTACCGTTGTTGAATAACCTTCATGCCCCGGAATGACCTAGCAAACTTAATTTGGCCCAATAAATATTCCGGCTGTCCCGTATTAATAATCTTATGGAATAGAATGAGGCATTTAATTTTCAGAAGATTATCAAATTTCACACTAGATATCTGGTACGCTAAATGAGAAATATGATCACGGCGACCTTTAAGAAACACGCCAAGTTTAGTTTCCGGTTGTCATTACTATCGTAATTTGCGAAGATTTCGCACCCATACAATAGCACAGGAATTAAATAAGTTTTAGCAAGTTGCATTCGAATTGCAAAAGGAGTTGAATCAATGACCGCCCATAAGTTTCGAAGCACGCTGTATATTCTGCCAACAACGACGCTTATATGGCCAGACCACGATAATCTGTCATTAAATACAATACCCAGATTGGTAGCAGACTTGACATAGTCAATTTTATTTCCCCTGATACTCAATCCCGGTATGGCAACCGAAATATTGGATTTCGAAAGCGCTATACATTTGGACTTTGAGGGATTAATGCATAGTCCATTTGCCGAAGCCCAACTATCAATCCTATCCAAACCACGGTTAACAGAGTTTAAACAAGAAACAATATTCTCCTTACGAGTACTGGTATAAATCTGCACATCATCAGCATACATATGAACACGGGAGTCAACCAAAACATCCGGTAGATCATTAATATACATACAGAACAACAGAGGCCCCAGAATTGATCCCTGGGGAACACCTCTACTAATATTAAGCGAATCTGAAATATTACCATTTAAATGAACCTTCTGACATCTGTCCAACAAGTAAGAAAAAATTAGACTAGCGGCAGAATTAGAAAAATTAAACAGTTTCCGGAGCTTATTCAATAAAATTTTATGATTAACTGTATCGAAAGCCTTGGTGTGATCGAGAAGAACTAAAAACGCTACACTATTTACATCTAGCTCCAACCTAAGGTCCTCAACTACATTTAATAGAGCGGTAGTACAACTCCTACCTTTCATGAAACCCGACTGACTAACTGTTAAATAATTGTGACAGATAACCATTAATCTGTCTAGCTTTAATGTTTTCCATTACCTTCGACAAAAAAGGAAGAATAGCAATTGGCCTAAACTCATTGTTTGATTTTGGAGTGGGAAGGATTTTAGCTAGTTTCCACTCATCAGGAAAAGTAGACTTAGTCAACACTGTATTGAATAAGCGGGTATAATACGGCAAAAGTCTAGGTGTCGAATCTTTCAAAAACAAAGGATCTATATCATCAGAACCGATTGCGTTCGATTTCACCGCTGAAATACATTCCAAAACTTCGAACTGATCCACGCAACGAAAACGAAAGGAGTATTGTGGAGGGACACAACAGAGGTCATCATACATATCACCGATTGCCGTCGGAACACTTGAATGTACAAACTGGTCTTAATGACTTAATGTTAATAAACTTAATATTTATTCACATCCACATCAAAATCGGTTTTAATACATTTTCCACCGATTCCTATTTCGAGAATCACATTCCATTTTGATTTATTGTCCATCGCATTGGAAAACTTTCTACCATAATACAATGTTTTCGCAATTCTTATGTGCCTAGTAACCTCCAACCGTGCGGATTTATGAAGAGCCTTCAAGTCATCAGTCCTGAACTTCTTCCACCGCCTGTAGGCACTATCCCTCTTCTCCAAAAAAAACAAAGGAACGCATCTGTCATAAAGCAGACGCACATTTTCCTGAACCCAGTGTATAGACCTGGTCCCAATATATGTTACCCAATTCAGTATTCAAAGTTATATAATCAATATTCTTAATGTCACGATAAGTGACATATCTGTCAACAGTACAAGTTACAGACATATTATAATTCAGGAAGAAAAGATCATGGTTAGAGAAACCCGAACCAGAAATTTGGTCATATAACAGAACCCTTTCATAATGATTCACAAATACCAGGTCAATTAGGCTACTTGACGTTGAATGGAAGTGAGTAGGTGTCGAGACATTCACAGGATTCAGATGTAGCGATAGCATTGGTCCAATTAGCGGATTATCATGCATATCTGTATGTTGCAATATATTCCTTGATATACTTTCTCATTCGTGGAACCAAAATGATTATTACGCTCTTAAGGCTCTCTCAATGAGCCACAATATGGTTTTAGATATCACCATTCTTGATCCATTTGGTATTCTTTGATAAAGTCGTTGCTTTTGTAAAATGAAGGCTGTTCGCAGTTCGATTTTACAACACCACGTAAAATTTGTATTAAGATGTTTAACTTCTTGTCTTGTTGGTAATGGCTCACTTACTGGTGAAATAGGTGATCGAGTTAATGCGTAAGCCATTAAATGAAGCGCCATTCGAATCTTTGGGTAATGTCTGAAACAAAAACAACTGATTTATTGACATTAACGTAAGTCCGCATATTTATAATAAGATCTAACTGCAAAATTCTTTGTGTCAGACCAACATGTCAAACATGTGTCTCAACGGTTTTCCTATATACACATACATACAAGTGACATAGGGCCTGTTCGTAAATGCAACATTGCGCTGCAAATATGATTATTTTGCGCTAACGTTGCCAATCACATGTTGCAGATGCTTCTTTTTGCTGATTTATTTGTTTGCATTTACGAACTAACAAACACCACAGAAATGGAAAAATTATTAATAAATTTGATTTTTGAACTGGACGATAAAACAAATGACAAAATGTTATTAAATGCACAAAAAAGAAGACATTTAAGGAAGAAAAAAAAGAAACTTTCTAGTAAAACTCTCATTCTCTCTCTCACGCATTTAATGCATCAGCCATTTTTATGATTAGTGTTTTGTGTTTATTTGCTCATAATATGATTTAATGTTGCATTTACGAACATGTGACAGCTGCAGTGCTGCCAAGGTTTGCATTTATGAACACGATGCTCATAACATGCAGCGCAATGATGCATTTACGAACAGGCCCATACATAACATACCTTAGCTAAGTGTGTAGCGCGTGCATTTACTGCTGACGTAAGCGTCTGCAACTGCACGAGCAACTGCATTTGTTGGAGTTGTCATGTGACACTCTTCCGTTGGATATTATTTTTTTTTTCTTTTTATAAAATGCAAACACTTAATTTTTATATTTTAGAGTTTTAAGTAGAATGTAATTTTTTGATTTCAATAAACTTAATCTTATTTTAACAACTCAACTGTTGAGTCTATATTCAACTGGCGCAGTCGGTTCAAACGAACCTGCATTAGTATTAAAAGTTTAAATAGTAAGAAATAAAGTAATTAACAAACTAGTGATAAGTGGTAGTGAAAAAGTGATAAAAATTTGATTTAATAAATTTAATAAAATACAGACTAAACAAATAATATCACTGAATAAATAAATAAACTTTTGATGAAGTGATACAAAAATTTAATAAAAACTGAAAACACCGACTAAATAAATGACAGAGAATAACACAATTGACGAAATAAATAAACTGTTGAATAATTACAAAATCTCCAATATGCCGGACAACAAAGAAAAAAGGGAATTTGCTCTGCAAAATCTGAATTTTGTTCAACCATTTGACGGAAATGTCGACACACTGGCGATATTTATTGAACACATAGACTCCATTGTCTCAATGATAAGTGGCCTTGAAACCGAAGCTAAACAACTATTCTTTAACGCAATTCAGAGGAAGTCGGTGGGACCTGCTGCAGATCTTCTTAGAAGGGAAAACCCCAGCGACTGGAAGACACTGAAGTCAGAGATGGTGGAGGAATTTGGCGAAAAAAGGACATCTCAACACAGATACTGGAGTTGGGTAATGCAAAGTTTGTTAATAGTGTTAAGTTATTTTGTGAAACGTTAAATGGTGCTATTTGTAAAATAAAAGATTGTATAAAGTTGAGTGAAGAAACTGAAACTAGAAAGAGTATATATAGATTGGAGGTAAACAGATTTTGTTTAGAGATTTTAAGAAAAAAAATACCTTACCATATTGCCGCCGTACTTAATGCCAATCCTGTATCGGATTTTAAATAGGCGCTCAAAATTTTGAGGGAGAGCGGTTTATATTTTTTTGAGTATAAGGAAAAGAAATTCCAAAAAAATAATCATAATAATTATACGCAAGAAAAAAAGTTTCAGCCAATGTGCCATATTCGGGGAATGCCTCATTATTCCAACCCATCCCTATATCAAACAAACACTCCCCAATTTGCAGTCCCGGACAACAATATCCAAACTACCAAACGGGTAAATTTAATCAGACTAATGCCAATAATTATGTACCATTCGATAACAGCAATCTTTCACGACAAACTCATTTTAGTGGAAATAAACAGGTAACTAGAGGACCTGGATGGAATAATTCAAACCAGTCTAGAATCAGACGATACGGAGCTCCTGTTCCAATGGAGCAGGATGACTCAAATTTTCATTTATATGCCTCGGAAAATTGCCGATGGTAACATTTTGTATAGAGAATAAACCAATTAATTTTCTTATCGATACAGGGTCATCAGTTAGTATCATTAGAAAAAACATCTTATCAACAATAGAGCAAAAAACAAAACCAATTTCTTTAAGATCACCTCAATTGGGAGGAGCATACGGCCCTAGTTAAGTTATTGCGTAAATACAAAGATGCGTTTTATGAGGAGGGTGATGATTTGACCTTTACTCATGAAACGAAAAATTGCATTAAAACTATTCATGAGGACCCAATCTACACGAAAGCGTATAGGTACCCTGAGGTCCACAGAAGAGAGGTAGACCGCCAAATAGGGGAGATGTTAAGGCAGAACATCATCTGCCACAGTACTTCTCCCTACTCTTCACCAATATGGGTGGTCCCCAAAAAGCCTGATGCCTCAGGGAGGGCTAAATGGCGGATGGTAGTAGATTACCGCAAATTAAATGAGTTCACGATATCTGATAGATATCCGATACCCAATATAGAGGACATATTTGATAAGTTGGGAAGGTGTCTCTATTTCTCAACGATCGAACTGGCCAAGGGTTTCCATCAAATAGAGATGGACCCTGTTGACAGAAAAAAACGGCGTTTTCAACGGCAAACGGGACCTTGTAGGGAGGCACTGCCTAGAATATCTTGGCGATATTATAGTGTTCAGTGCATCTCTGCAGGAGCACATCGAATCGCTCGACAGAGTGCTCAGGAGATTGGCAGAAGCAAATTTAAAGATTCAGCTCGACAAGTGCGAGTTTTTGAATATCCAATACCAAAAACGGAAAAAGAAATAAGACAATTTTTGGGTTTGGCCGGGTTTTACAGAAAGTTCATCAGAGACTTTGCCCGAATTACCAAGCTTTTGACATCCTGTTTGAAAAAGGGTAATAAAATAAATTATAATGATAGAGAATATATTAATGCAGTTGAAACAATAAAGATTATGATCACTAGGGAACCAATTCTCTCATACCCGAATTATGACAAAATTTTCACTCTAACCACAGATGCTTCGAATGTTGCTCTTGGCGCTGCGTTGAGCTAAGAAGGTAAGCCAATATGTTTCGCAAGCAGGACGCTCAATGAACATGAGATTAATTATTCGACCATCGAACGTAAACTTTTGGCTTTGGTGTGGGCAACAAAATATTTCCGCCCATACCATACTGTCAAACAAAAGGTATTTTCAAATCCAGTTACAACTATATATTACATAGAATTGAGTTGTGACGACATTAAGCATATTATAAAGCAGCATTTGCTGGGAAAACAATCGGCAATTTCTATGCCAAATAACTCGGACTTTCTTCGTTTTCAAGACGTGTATAAGGACTTAATACAGTCGGGCAATACAGAACTGACAAGAGCAATGAAAGAATTAGAAAACGTAGCAGAATACTCTAGGTTTAAAACTATTGTAGTGGAGCTACATTTGGAAGACATGCACCAGGGAATAGAAAAGGTTGTTAAAGAATTTTTAAAAAAATATTACTATCCAAACTACGTAAAGGAAATCTCAAAAATCATAAATGCATGTGAATTGTGCAACTTGTTCAAATCCGATCACTTAGCTCATAAGTTGCCCTTTAAGCTGACGCCCCCAGTATACGAAACTCACGAAAAATTTGTTGTCGACTTTTGGCAATGGAATAGGGAGAACTATTTAACGTGTATTGATCTTTATTCAAAGTACGCAATGGCAGAGAAGGTTTCAAATTTGAACTGGCTAGAAACGAAACGAGCACTGTTGAGGGTGTTTAATGTTATGGGACCGTCGAAAATATCGATCTGGATCAGGGTATGAACAATGTGAACATTTAGCAATGGTGTCAACAATTGAATATAGTTTTGGAGATAACGACTGGTAAGACTGGCATAGGAGACATTGAAAGGCTTCATAAGACGTTGAATGAAAAACTGCGAATAATAAATACATCAGGTGATAAGGAACTAAGTTACATGAGCGTCGAACAAGCTATCTTTACCTACAACCATACTATCAATCACTCTAGTACCGGAGAAAAGCCGTACAACATGTTCTATAATAAAGCCCAACCATTGATAGATATGCAAAACAAAAAGATAACTAGAGTCAATAAAGCAAATTTGAAAGAGTCGAGAATCCAATTAATATAAAATATATAAACGCAGAGAATAAAAGAAAAACGCTAAATAAAATAGATAATCCTTTTAAAAGGGCAGAAGTATTGAAAAAAGAAAACGATGGGGAACATTTTGTGGTAAAATTTAGGGATAGAAATGTTAGGAAATATAAAAGCCATTTTAAGAGAAATAGAGTTACGACTATTAATGATTGCAGGAATCAAGTTGAAGCAGCATCTCCGGAAGAGAGTTCTGGAACATACCATTCAAATTAGAGTTGCCGGAATGCGTGTCACAGCCATGGTTTTGTTTTGCCTGATACCTGGACTTGTGGCACAAACTATTGGAGTTGATAAAATTAAAGATAATTTTGGATATGTTATTGTCGATCAGGGAGATATTGCGATTCTTACTGAATATAGTAATCAGGTCGTTCAGATTAATACAACCGAACTGGAGAAATCCTTCAATGAATTGTGGAATGAGTACAATAGTCATAAGTACTTACAGTCCGCCATCATAACCAAATATCTTAATATGGCGGATCAAGAGAAACAGTTATTCATTAAGAGGCATAAACGAGGTCTTTTTAATGCATTAGGTAGTGGTCTAAAATTCCCTTTTGGAACCATTGACAGTGAGGATAGGGACACAATAGAAGAATCTATAATTGATATAAGGAGCAGAATTGATAACAGTGACATGAATACAAATATTATCATTGAACACGTAAACGCTGGAAATGCACTTTTGAATGAACTAAGAAATTAAACAAATACCCTTCAAAATTCACTTGTAACTAAATTTATAGCCGACACTTTTCTCGATAACGTTAAAACCTACTTAGAGCATGTTCAAGATATTCAGATGGGGATACAGTTGGCCAAGTTGGACATCATAAATCCGAAACTTATTGACATTGAAACTGTATCACACTTGAGTGCAGAACAGTTTGAATTAATAAAAACCTCTGTTTGGATATAAAATTTGGTATATTTTGTGTTGACTATCCCTCCAAAATTTAACAGCGTATCCTAGATTTAAGATATTGCCATTTCCTGATGGCGATGATCAGGAACTAGTACTTAGTTTGAATGTGGATTTTGTAAAGAAATATGGAAAAATACTTGAGTTGGAAAACAAAAAAATTAAACCTCATGTTTGGAAAATTTATTAAATAACGAACTATCTAATTGTACTTTTAAAACAAACAAAGAAACAAGTAAACCTTTTGCACCACCCAATATGGTGTTAACTAAAAACTTGCAAAAAACAACTATAAACCAAATTGTAATGACTTAAATATATCAATTATCGGAAATAATTTAGTAACTTTTAGTAATTGTAAACTTAAAAGTGGATCTTTTGAACCCGAGAGCAAAATACATAACCCACAAATAAAAATAATAAAGTTTATATAACTAAGATAGAATTAAGAAATAATTATCATAAGAAATATGCAGTAAAAGAAACGAACTATATTATAGTCGCTATTATTGTAATAATCTTAGTAATAATGATACTACAAAAAACAAAGTTCTTCAATGTTATTCGAAACAGATTTGTAAAAAAGATCAATGAGGACATTGAAATTTCTGATGAAGGGAGGAGTGACATACATAACATACCTTAGCTAAGTGTGTAGCGCGTGCATTTATTGCTGACGTAAGCGTCTGCAACTGCACCAGCAACTGCATTTGTTGGAGAGTTTTAAGGAGAATGTAATTTTTTGATATCAATAAACTTAATCTTATTTTAACAACTCAACTGTTGAGTCTATATTTAACTTACATAATTGGCCATTACAACCCTTCAGTCAGGATTACGGCCTAGCTTCTCACATCACTCATGTTGTGTTCGTTAATTTTATACGTGAGTGGCGGGACCTACAGTTTAACGTCGACTCCGAACGACAAATTATTGAGAAACTTTTTCATGGCAGGTTTATTTACTCTCAGAATTTTTGCCAGAAATCTGCTGAAGAAATATTTTTTTTCATATTTCGTTTTGATGTCTGACTTGGGATACGAACCCGGTCTTTACGTATAATAAGCCAATACACTACCTACTAGACTACGTATATAAAACATTCAATTAGCATGTCCTTTTTTATAAAATACATTTTTCTCTCACTTTGTTTATATTTGTTTTTTGAGAATTGCTAAGCAGGACCACGAAACTGATGTTAAATATTTAAAGCTAACTTATTAAGAAAAATTATTTATATTTATATATAGCTTTTAAAAATATTACATAATATAATTTATATAATTTATAATCATTTTAAAATGACTTGAGTTTGACACTGAATTTTATGTTTGTAGTTATATTTGCTTCAAATTTTTAATTTCGAAATTCGAGAAACTTCAAAGAACACACAACATACAAAGCTCCTTTTCATTTAGCTCTATATGCATCTTCAAATTTCATTTCAATTTGCTTTCGCTTCTGCACACACAAAATGTACCTTAATTAATCCATGTTTTTTTTTTATACAACTATGTAAAATAAAGAACAAAACATTCTTGCCAGTACATTAAATTATGTGGTCACTTTCCGTTTCTTTCTTCTTTCAACACATTGCAAGTAAACTTTTACTTATATTTTTATTGGAAAATGTTATTTTAACTACCATATATAATAATTAAATATAAAAAAGAAATTAAAAGCAAGCGTGTTAATTAACTATTTAATTAATTTTACTATTATTTTTAATTTAATTTAATTTACTATTATTTTTAACACGTTCACTGTCCAAGGTAAAAACTGGGGAGTGCCCCACACGTCCACATATATTTTGTTTTTTATGGTCTGTTCTGTGAAGCCCAAGTCAAATAAACGATGTTCTCTCTACGTCCACAATTTTAAAGCTCTTTAAATTTGTATGGGTAAACAGCCCACATATGGGCAGTGGACTGCTGGTGCTTTCCGTTCATAGCCCATATATGCGCTGTGGACAGTGAACGTGTTAAGATATTTAGCGGATAAGGAATATGCTGTAGGTTTATAAATATGAATAAACCGTATGAAGTCAAATATCTAATTATTACCTTAATAACGCTTTCATCCTCAGCGTAACAAGAACTTTGAAGGGTTACATCAGCCACTTTTCCTCCTTGTGAGACAATAAATACCTTCATTGCTTGAGCGACTTGTCGTCCTGTTAGAACGGCAGTATTCATTAATTCCCAATTCTAAAATAGAGTGTTTTTAGGAGTCGAAATGAGGCCATATTTAATGTACTTCACATTTAAATAATTATATACCTTTGCCATTGGCAACACAGCTTGGATATCGTCTTTGTTTACCTCAAGTTTAGCTATTATTCTTTTTTTGTTGTCTTCATGGGGAAGTTCAATTGATACATCTTTAAGATTATCATAGATGTAAATAACGGACCAAACAATTTTAACGCCTTCTGTTAAATCTTTTGTATCATCTGCCACCTCTAGCAACCAAGTAAATATTTCATTAACTCTAAAAATTGCAATAAAAAATCGGTTAAAATATACTTTAGTGCCATTTCAGAAAAATTTTTATATTTATTTAATAAATTCATGTACAGAGATATTAAATAAATAAAATAAAAAACAAAAAAAGTAATAAGTAAAATAAGTAATCATATAATTCATATTTGCAATAATTACAATGTTAAATTTAATAGATAAATATTTATATTCAGGTACTGGATAAGATGGAGGGAGTTAAGTTTAGCCTTGTTCAGGTTAATTTCCGTTTTGAGAAATATAGCAGAATTAAATTAGCGGATGATTCAGATTAACCTGCATTATCGTGAGGCGATTTCGGTCGAACTAACAACTCATCACATCATAGGAGGATGTGGCCCTAATCCAAGAACCTTGGAACAATAGAAACAGGGTCTAAGGTTTAGCGGTGAAATGATACACGCTATTCACCCCGTCAGATCAGGACAAGGTGTGAGCATGTATCCTAGCCAAGTTGGAACTTAATTTAATCTTAATTTAGTGATAACGATACAACGGTGGCAGTAGGAGAATCTCAGAGTATGAAATGGGCAATTACATCGATTTATATCTCGATTGAATCAAGACAGTGTGTCATGGGCGATAAACACATTTAAGCAGTATAGGATGCGCGGTCCGAATGGAGTTTTTTCGGCCATGTTACAGAACTTATCCGACAGTGTACTACAGTTACTGAGCGATATTTTCAGAATAAGTTTGCTAGAGAGAGGTCAGGGTAGTTTTCACACCGAAAGCAAGAAAAATCTGTCGTTCGAAACCAAAGCCAATCAATCTACAGACTTGTCATCTTTTATCAAATAAGCACGATACTTACATGACTCATAAGTAAATCTGAATATGATTGAATATGTAGAGGGCGCGCTTCATGAGGTTGTTGGTATAGATATTGAAAATGGCCTGCAATCTATATCCCTATGATATAGCTGTAACAGAGGCGCTAGAATCTTTAGAACTTCAACTCATTTTAGTAAACTGAATAACTTTAATGCTTTACAGGCATAGTGGAAGGAAGAGATTGGGACTGTTGTTGTTGTTATCACCATACAGACGACAATGAGGAATTTGTCTTCACGGGATCGTAATAAGGACCATCGGTTCTTTATGGCCTTCAGTCAGAAGATTAGAAAAGTTTCAATACATACTACATGTGCTGAAATTCCAAGGGAAGGAGCTGTAACCTTAGATCGATTTACATATAGATGCAAGGTCTTTGCTTTGAAGGCAAGATACCATTTTTTGTAAAGTATTGACATGCACCTCCACTTGACATCATAAGCGCCAGTCAGTGTTGCCATTTTAGCACTATCAGTGCTAGATTTAGCATTATGTTTCGTGAAAATGCATTTATTTTTTTGAAAATTATGCTAAATGGTTTTTAACATAATTTGCTTGATAAAAAAAATTTTTTTTTACTCCAAAAAAATTTTTTTTACTCCAAAAAAATTTTTTTTACGGAAGGAAATGTTTTGGTTATATTTCATTACTATTACAAAACAAAACTTTTATGAACATTTGAAGTTAATTTTTTTCAGTGTGGTGAGTAAATGAACACTGAACCTATTTGCTACCATGTTTTATAACTATGTATCAAATCAGAAATATTTGTATTTTGTTTCTAAAGGAACTTATTAAACAATTAAGAACTCGTTTGACTAAAAATAGTTATTAATATATTAAAAAATATTTCTATGTTTTCTATACACAATACTCTAAGTCATTTAAGGAGTCCACTTAAACATATTTTAGAAGAGCTTAAGTATAATTCATCTGATATAAATATTATTCAAAATCAGTGGTCTTATATTACTAAAGCCTACTTTACACGGTCCCACAAGTAATATGATCTGTCAAAATTTTCTGTAGAAGAGTACGGATGTGATCGTCTAAACGTACTATGTAATAAAACCATCACACATTGAGAGAAAATACGGATGAAAAGTTTGACAGTCGTATGGCTCTCTTCATTTTTTGAAATGATTCAAAAAACAAGCAAGTCGCATTAGATCAGGGATGTATTTTTATGTAAACACATAGATAAAAAGTGTAACAGCTGTTTTTATTTTACTTTGTTATTGTCTTATACCGATCATGTAAACGCAAAAAATATAAATCATACGACTTTTATTATCTTTTTTGTCATACGGATGGAATTTCATTTTACTTTTTCATTAGACTTTACGTACGTAAAGTATTACCGTATGAAGTGGGCTTAATAGGCCATTTACACTACAGCGAAATCTAGTAGATTAGATTTCAAATCTTGCTCAAAATCTACATCGTTTACACTGGATTTATTTGACAGTAGCAAGATTTCATTTTAATAACAAAAACAGCTGACTGAAATTTAAAAGAAAATATTTCCAAATTTAGTTTTTTGGAAGGTTTTGTCTTTTACTAACTCATGTTCCAAGGGTTTTAAATTTAAAATTAATTCCCGCCTTTTTTTAATTTGACCGAAATTTACCTGGCGTCCGAAATACACTTTAATAAAATTATTTTGTAGTATCTTCGGACTTACATATGTGTCAACATAAAGTAATAATTAATTCCAGGACATGCAGAAAATCAATACATTTCTGGAAACATCTCTTATAAAAACTAAAACGGCACCTCTCGTTCTTTTTTCTCTTAATATCAACAGTTTAATTATGGACCACATTAAAGGCTTTAATTTGATTTTGTTGTTGTTATTAAATAACTTAATTCTATCTTATGGATTAAGGCCTATGATGGCAAATATTAATGGAATGAAAAACACAAACTATGTACCAATAATAACGGCTGCTAAAATATTTGTTTGAAAATGAAGTTTATATGTATGTGTAAAGCATGTAATTGTTTATTTTTGTATAAATCTTCTACTTGTACCACTTTCTTAATACCAATACCAACTTCTGAAAAACCTACAGAAACAAATTAATTAAAAAACAACGATGAAAAAAAAATGAAAAATCATCCCATTTTTTAATTTATTTTACAATTTATATAATAATTTCAATAAAAAATTTCCACACTTTTTGTTTTGTTTTTAAATTGAAATGTCATTTTTTTCCTGCGCAGCGTTGTATTTTTATGTACTTTTTGGCAAAACACATAGTTGCATTTCTATTTTTGCTAGATTTTGAGTAGATTTTGCCGAAATCTACTAAATAAGTAGATTTTGTTTTGTATGGGAAATCTAGTTAAAATCAACTAGATTTGGCTCGAAATCTCATAAGTACTAGATTTCGCTGTGGTGTAAATGGCCTATAAGCAACATTGGAATGAAAAGTCTGATACAATGCCTTTTTGGATTCAGGTATAAAATTTTAGAAATTCAGTAGCGAAAATACATTTAAAGAATTGTCCATTTTTGTATTGTCATTACTCGTTTTACCATTTTCTAATTTTTTTATAATTTTCTAAGTTGAAAGGCTTTTCAGTTTAATGGCTTTAATTAAAATTAAAATTCGAAATCGAATTAAAAATGAGTTGTTATGTTCAATAATACAAATTCGAGAAGGATTAAAATTCGAAACTGCGTGCTGTTACACTTACAAAATACCAAACGAAATTGCTAACAAAATTAGATCATCTGAAAAATACCAAAATGAAGATAAAGATGATGATAAATATGAAGATATATCAGAAATATTAGAGTCTATTAATAACTTTGTATAATCAGTATTTTAGTAAAATGTATTTCGAATAATTTTTTTTTCTTATATTATATTTATTGAAATGAAAATCTTATTTAACAAATTAAATATTTAAATTTTTAAAATAAAAACTATAAAATGTAATATGAACAATATGTATACAGTAATATTCATATATGAATATTAAAAAAAAGTCTTTCAAGCTATATTTTTTGAAATAATTTACAACTTTTTATTTTCCATTCATTTTCAGAAATTTTTATGAATTAATATATAAATTGTAATTGATTAAAAAAGAACAATAATTTTATGAACATATTGTTAACTGATGTAAATAAGTTTTATTTTCGGAACAAAACAAAAACATATACATATATGCAATAAATAGTTTTGTTACATTTAAAAAATTTTGCATTATTTTTTATTCCGTAGAACATTTTAGCATTATGTTTTTCATGTTTTAGCATATTTTGAAATTCATTTTCTGGCAACACTGGCGCCAGTAGAAGCACAGCTCAGGCGGCTCTGGATGTCATTGTTCACAAACTCCAGGTTGAAGAATATGTGAAGAAAATGGGAGATAGAAGCCTCTTTCGACTGTTGAAGCTAGATGTAGTGAGTTCCTATAGGGTATTTCATTCGACACTGCTGAAGGAACTAAAGTGGCTTTGCATGTTATTTCGACTATAGGAATGACGGATTACAAAAAAGTTCACTCCTGTGGTACACTGAATGTGACAATACCTGTAAAGGAATTCTGAATAGGTTCGCATGAACTATTCAATGGCTGTGTTATTTTTATTGCCGGTCTTTAAGGCCACCGAATTAGTCAGAAAACATACCGAAGAGGTACAATTTCTGTGGATAATTAGAAGACACTGAAGGCTTTGGGAAAACATATTTATAATATAAACATATTATGTTACATCTGGTTTGGGCCAATTGGACTATGCTGGCAATGTTGAGGATGAGTTAGAAAGGTCAGGTTCAGCTTTGTAAGCTGCAATAGGAGTCGGTGAAACCGCCAATAGACTTCTTTTGAATAATTGAGGAAAACTTCAATTCATTCACAAATCCTGCAAGTTGATGTAGAACGGACTGTAGAATTGCAAGAGCTTTATGGCCAAAGCTCAATTCTTTAGGTACGCAACTAGTCCTAAGCATGACAAGGATGGAAATGGGACATATTATAAAAATACCAATGGGACATGTGCCCTTTAGACATATGAGCAGCAGCTGGAATAGATATATTTCTGTATAAAATTAAAATGTATGGTGGGATAAGTGTGTCAAGTTCCGTTTTGTTAAAAATGGCCACTGATCTTCTCAACATTCTCGAGTTGCACGATTATCCCGGATATCACATTATCAAAGTTGGACACAAGACCCTCCGAACCACCATTTTTATATGGTGGGATGTGTGCACCAAGTAGCATTTGTCTAAAAAAGGCCACTAATCTTTTCAACATTTTTCAAGTTTTCACAAAAACTTGATTTTTTACTCCAATTTTCTCGAGTTGCACGATTATCCCAGATATCGCACCTGATAGCTTATGCCATCTTGACCCGGAACAGAACCTTCAACTTTTTTTAAACAATGTAATTGAAACTTCCAAAAGCGATGCAATTTTGTCAATGATGATTTTGGCTGATGTTGTATTGTAGGACCTCTTGATTGAATTAAATAATTAAAAGAAATTATTGTCTGAAGCGTAGTTTTCCCACTCTTTCCCAAATGTGTTGGCGATTAATAACGGACCGCTAAAAGTTTCGAGTTGGGTGTTGATTGATTTTAAAGAGCAAGCTAAGGTTCTATTAGTGATACGATTTATTTGGTTCCAAATATCTACAGTATGGATGTGTCTGTTTATTGATTATGTAAAACTATTAATTTTTCTGAATTGGATTAGATTGTGTAATAGGGCTGGATCAGGGTTGTTCGAATTAATAAGTTTCATTGTAAATTTCTTCGTCAACTTCTTGAATGTATTTTGCCCAATTCATTCGATGGAGGAAGTATCTGCGCAGTTCAGTAGAAGTGTTGTTGGTCTCTCGGACTTTCATGCATATTTTTATTGGAACATTATAGCTGTTATGTAGATTGTTCGTAACTGAAGTAATTATTGACTGCAAAAGAAAATGTCAGTAGCGGTAAAGGTTCCATGAGTAGACAGAGTCAGGTTAGGGATGCGATTATTTGAAATACATAAATTGGAATTTTCTAGGAGTTGTTATATGATAACTCCTTTTCTCCTTTAGTAGCCGTTCACCGGATTGTGTCCCAGCAGTTAAAATCGCCGTTAATAGTTACTGGGCCGATGAAGGAGTAAAAATTATAGATAATTCCTGTTCGTCAACTCTATAATCAGGCGCTATATAAAAGGAGAGAATAATGAATTTAATTTTGAGAGAGATTTCGATGGTTATTACTTAGTAATCGGCGCTTACGTGTAATTGTTTATATGGGATATTGTTTTTTACAAGTACTTTGATGCCTTGTGTTACGTTAGTAGCAGAGTTGAGAAGGTATACATAATTTTTGAGCCTAAAGGAGTGATATTAGAAGGACAATGCGTTTCCTATTAAGATATGACACTGGGATCAAATTCTCTCATATTTAATTATAATATTAATTATAATTATTGGAAAATGGAACATTAATCATTGATATAAAATATTATTGTTATTAAGTCGTAGTAGCCTAGTGACGTAAGGCCACGGTTCAAACCCCAGGTCAGACATCAAAACGATATTACGAAAAAATATTTCTTCGGCGACTGCCTCTCAGCTGATTTCTGGTAATGACCAATTATGTATGTATGTGTTGGCCGACGAAAATCCTCTACCGAATCCTCCACGTGGGTGTCGGCTGGTAATGGTGGTTGCCCGATAGGGTGTCCACCAGCTAAGGGGGGAGTCCACACTCATTTGATCCTAAGATCGGATGAATTATGGCTCTCACCATAGGTTAGAGGTATGGGCTGGACTAAGGTGTTACACGACCCGTGCTGAGAGTCAGCCTGGCTGGGGGCCCATCAAAAATATCCCAGTGGCTAACGGAGTATCCTGGCGGCCTCCAGGATTAACCAGCCTTACCTGGGCACAGCGGATCCCTGCTCAGGTGGACCATCCCCTTATCCGCAACTCGTGGGACCAAAAATGAAGGAAAATTAAATTAATAAAATGGATAATAATAGAAAGTCCTCTCTGAAGGCCGAGAACGGAACTCGTAAAAATCTGCGTACGGGTGTTAAACCGACGCCCGTCTCAACAAAAGAGATGAAGGAAGTGGTTAATGCAATGGCATGCCAAAAACCTGAAACCTCAAAAAATGCGAGATTACTACTAGCCAAAAGCGTTGGTCTTACCAAAACCGAGGTTGCTACAAAAGCCGGATCCACATCCAGCAAACGCGGCCTTGGAAATATAAAGGTTGACGCGGCACCAAAACACGTAAAAGATTCTAGGCAAAAATACAGGGAGCGATTAAGTGCTAAGCGGGTCCTCGAACAGATTTCAAAGATCCCAGAGGGCAGCCGAACGCCGCGCGATGCGAAATCGCTAGCCTGGGCTAAGGAAAAACTGGCCGAATTAGATAAGTTGACAAACGAGACTGCTGTGAAAAGACAGCGGTCTGCCGAAAGTGACACACCCGGTGCGAAGAAGCAAAGAAGCTCTCACCGCACCAATATAACGTACAGCGATGTACTAAAAGATAGTATCGAGATGGCGGTGGTCGATCGTTCAGACCCAGATGGTAGCATCACACCGTCAAATTGGAGGCTAGTTGAGGACGCCCTGGCAGATATCTTCCTAGATGTGATGGAGGAACATCCCGGGCCAGTACCAGTCTACCAAATGTGTGGCTGGCACCAAGGACGCGTTAAGCTGGTAACATGTGCCAACAAGCGAGCTCTGGATCTTTTCTCCATCGCTATATCAAGGATGGGAGAAATCTGGCCGGGCGTCAAATTAGAGGTGGTGTCGAAGGACGCCATCTCAAGCCGACCGCGAACACGCCCTTGGATACCATTGAATCCAAAGGAGCCAGAAAAGATCTTAAGGATGATCAAAATGTGTAATCCGAATGTACCGACTCACATTTGGAAAATTGATAAACTGGAGGAACGCCATGGATCTCGTTGTGCGACTATTATAGTCAATCAAGAATCCCTGGAGCACCTGGCGAATTCCAATGGTGTTTTGGCCTTCGGATTTGGACACATCATCCTAAAGGTCTACAAAAAAGACAACCGTCCCATAGAGTCCGGTGATAGTGCCCCCAGGGGGAAATATCGCAGGGCGAACATATGGACGTCACGGATGAGGAAAAGGATAAGGAGAACCTATCGACAACCTCGACACAGATCCATACCCGATCCAGAGCCATTTCTTTTTCTTCCACTGGATCGGATATGGCATCGGTTTTTGGGATGTTGCCTAAGCAACATTCCCTAAGGAATCCGAGCTCCTAGAAGAGGACAAGGAAGAGCTAGAAAATTACAAGAGAGTTCTAAGACAGGCTAAGAGGAGAAACTCGTGGATGAGAATCTGCGTCAGACCCTGGGTGGAAATCTCCTTTCCAGGGGACAGCACGCATATAATAAGGGAAGGTCTGTTGAGACTGCCCTGCATAGCGTGGTGTGCAGAAAAGAGAAATCGCTGGCACAAAAGGAATACACTCTGGCTACTTTCCTGGACATCGAAGGAGCCTTCAATAATGTGGAACTTTGCGCTATATCCGGGGCGCTGGCAAGGCTAGGTGTACAGACGACTATGGTGAACTGGATATCTAAGCTACTTTGTGGAAGAACAATCTACCACGCACTTGGGGGCTCAAAAACGGCCAGGGCTATAGGGAGGGGATTTCCACAAGGTGGAGTACTATCTTCTCTTTTGTGGAATCTGGTGATGAATGAGCTGCTAGTGATACTGGAACAAAATGGATGTGAGGCAATTGCCTATGCGGACGACATTGTTCTTTTGATCTCCGGAAGATTTGTCGACACTAGCAGGGACAGGATGCAACTGGCTCTGAGAAATGTCTGCATGTGGGCATCTGATCGTGGATTGGGTGTTAACCCGGGGAAAACGGAAGTAGTACTCTTTACGAGAAGGTACAAGCCACCGACTTTTCGTCCACTGAAACTGAACGGGACGGAACTAAAACTCAAACAGGAGGCACACTTTCTAGGACTCATTCTGGATAGAAAGCTGTCTTGGAAATAGAACATCATTAACAGAATTAAAAAGGCTTCCATTGCCCTGTATGCTTGCAACAGAGTATTGGGGAGGAAATGGGGCCTAGGACCTAGGATCTACACAGCGGTGGTCAGACCTATCTTGTCCTATGGATGCCTGGTTTGGTAGGAAGACTATTCGAAACTAATGCAGCGACTGCAGAGATCTGCCTGTATTATCATTAGTGGTGTGTTGCGCACTACACCTACGTCGGCACTGGAGATAATTTTGGGCCTCTTTCCGCTTGACGTCTACTGTAGGGGAGTGTCTGCTAAAATAAGTAAACGTTTCTGGGCGACTGGACAGTGGCATGACTCGGATATCGGCCACGCAAGGATCCTGAGGGAAGTTAGAGTTGTCGGGAGCAGTGACTATATGACACCACGGTACGACTTCACGAGGAGATTCAGGACATCGGTTCCAGACAACGGGGTCTGGAAGGGTGGTGTGACCCACCTGTTAAGGGACTCCGTACAAATCTACACCGACGGTTCTAAGCTGAACGGAGCTGTTGGCAGTGGAATATTTTCGGAATCGATTGGAATAGCCCAGTCTATAAGACTGCCGGACCACTGCAGTGTCTTTCAGGCGGAGGTGGTGGCAATACAGGCTGCGGCGAGTATTATTGGGGACGGAAGGGTCTCCAAGCGGAACGTCACCATACTTTCTGATAGCCAGGCGGCTATCAAGGCTCTGAGTTCTAACGTGATGAACTCCAAGACGGTGTACGGCTGTCGCAGATATCTCGACGAGATAGCGGAACGATGTGATATCCATATCGTATAGGTACCGGGGCACAGTGGTATTCCGGGTAACTGTAGAGCTGAAGAACTTGCCAGGCGGGGCACGACCATCGAACTCTCCGATGAGTTCCCGAATCTGGACATACCTATGAGGATCCGCAAGCTCATAATTGATAATGCGATCGTCGATTCCGTCAACGACAGGTGGGCGGCCTCGGACACGGGTAGAACGGCTCGTAAAATCTTGCCAAGGCTGGATGAGGGGCGCACAATGAGTCTACTTAAACTTCAAAAAGGCGCGCTAAGTGTAGTTGTCGGTGTCATTACGGGGAATTGCATTATGGGTACGCATGCGAGGCGCATTGGTCTTGGACACCTTGCTAACGACTTCTGCAGTAGCTGTAGAGATGAGGAAGAAGAGGAGACTGTCTCTCACCTGTTGGGTACATGCCCGGCTCTTTGCCAAAGGAGAAGGAAGTACTTACTACATGGATGATCTGGAGGAACTGTCAAGGATTGACATTGGCAGCCTAAATCGCTTCATCAGGAGCTCCGAGTGGTTCCGGGAATGGGGGATAACGGATAACTATGGTAGCACAATGGGCCCAATGCGGCCTAAGTGAGTCCATCCAAGGATTTTTCTTGGATGGGCAGCCACCTCTACCTACCTGTGTATTATTATTAAAAAATATTTTTTTATATTTCTGGGAGCCTCCAATCGTGTTTTATTTTGCAAAATCTGTTCTTAACTTCTCACACAAGATTATTGATTACTTAAATATTTTTGAACCGATTTTGAAAAATTAAGAGGGAGAGATAAACTTTTAAAACAATATACATAAACATATTGTCCAAACTTTTGTGTTATGAGAATTGATAGGATAAACTTGGAAAATATGATTTATGTTCATATTTTTTCATATTTAAACTTGGAAAATATGATTTATGTTCATATTTTTTCAAGTTTGACCTTTCTTAATTGCAAAATTTAATTAGGAAATATAAAAAGTGCTGACATTTAAATAAAAAATAAGTGTTTGATAAACACTTCGTTTGCTCAAATTGGACAACAATTACTGTAGCTATTATGTAAAAAGCACAACAGTCATGTCATATTTTTCATATACATATATTTCTTTTTTTCAAATGAACTTTTAGTTATTTAATTCAAAATTTTTAACGGATCTTGATTGTTCATCAAAAAAAAAGCGCCAATTTCACGTTTGAGCGACTAGCAGAAGTCGGCTATAATAATATTTGCAAAAAAAAACGGAAATTTTAGCCGACTTCTGTTTCTTATGTTTATGTATATCGTTTTAAAAATTGTATCTCTCCACTTTCCAAAACACATTAGTTCAAAAATATTTAAATAATCAATAATCTTAAAAAAACACTTTTACTTTATAGTTTACACAAAGGTTGTGGAATGATATGAATTATTAGCTAAGAATATAGACCTATTCCTGATCTTCACAGAGCAGAAAAATTATATTTTTTTATATCGAAGATATGATCACTTATTTTTAGTTTAAAAAAATTAATGAAAAAAGGAACATTTATAATTTGTAATATTAGTAACACAAGTCAAGGATAAATTTTGTACTGTATACTTCCTTTAAGACTTTATATTGATTATATTTATTAATTTTTTAATTTGAAAGCCTAAAAGTTTAAGAATAATCGTTACAATAAAAGTATTTTAAAGAATAATATTTGAAAATTCAAATTGTTCCTTTTTTGCCAATCCGGTTGGTCTTATAACAAAAAACGTAACAATATCGCCATCAACATTAAAATTATAAAAATACCTTTCTCATAACTGCGTACATACCTTTTGTCGTTTATTGATAACAAAGTGATGTTATCAAGTTTTTTTTTCGTGGCGGTAACACGAACTGTGGGATGTTTTAAATTGTCTCTCTCTATAGATATGTCCCACTTATCTGAAGAAGAAGTTGCACCTACTACTTTGATGCCAGACTTAATTCGTGCTTTAACAGTAAATGATGAAACGTTTTTGTCCTGAATTTGTTGAAGGAATACAGGTACATGAAATTTAGACAATGGGTAAAGGGGTTGTTGTGGAATAAGAACTAAAAGAGACTCATCAACGTGAATTTCCTTAAATGGCTCAATAGCAGCAACTAGGGGAACTTGAACAAAATTCGTTAAAGGTTGAATCTGCACTTTTGGTTCACATAATTCAGGATTTCGCATAGGCGGCTCAAAAACACTGTAGGAAACTTGGACAAATCGTTGCGGAACCTTAGTAGGAGTGCCACTCGATGAGTTTGTGCTTAGAGGAGCAGGCAGCGAATGAAACCAACTGAATGGTATAACCACCTAAAAAAATAAATTTTTTAATACTCATAAAACTATAACAATATATGATTTTTACCTCGGCAACACAAACACCATCTTCGCCTTCAGGCATGCATTTTCCTTTAATAGGAACATAACCATTAATTGAAACACGTAATAAGACACATATCTTTTGACGTTGTAAATGTCCACCAGGGTCAGCACCAGCGTGAAATAGCACACGTAAAACGGGGGAATCTTGTGATACAACTGCACTAACTAGATGGGCTGATATGTCCAAGTGAATATTTGACTGCTGCAATTCTAATAATGCTGCAGTGGTGTTCTAAAAAAATATGTATATATATTATTTATTTTAGTATTTAAATGACAGTAAACTTATAAAAATACTAGTTTAATAAACAAATATTTAAGGAAATTTTTTTTATTTAGTTTAGATATATTATTAAAAATAAAGTTTGTCTTATCAATGGAAGACTCTTTAATTAGATTCATACCCGTATGCGCAAGGTATTTAGTTTGAAGATTTCTTATATGGTGTTCAGGCATACACCTTTATTGCGTAAATCGCAATAAAAGCCATTATTGAACTCAATATTTCATATACATTTCAATTATTTGTTATAAAATAATATAAACTCAATGTAAAATAATGTAAAAACTCATTAAAATATGAAAAAATTCTAAAATCAGCGCTTTCTTTAAATTCGTAATAAAGTTGAGAAAGTTAGTGATACTACAAATTTCTTACTAAATGATAACTGGAAAACTTATTAGTTGAGTTAGTTAAGTTGAAGATAATTTTTAAATTTGATTTTGTATGATCTGTATTTTTTTAATGCAAATTTTGGCATATCCATTGGACAACACTTGGCAACCATAGGTCATTATTGGTTGTAGAGTAGTCTTGATTTCCACTTTAGGAAAGACTTTCTGTTTAACAAAGGATATAAAGGACATACCACATTGAAAAGCTTTCTCACACGTTTGGAAAATATGGTGCTTAAATGTAGTCTTATCCAAGACAATACCAAATATTTTATTGAATTCTTGATGGGAATTACAGTTCTACTAATGATCAAGGGAGTCGTAAGAATTTTTTTGTGACCTATTATATGAAAAAATTATTAATTTTTATTTTCCACTTGAAGAAATGTTTTTGAGCACATATGAAACCTTTTCTCAAGTTCTTGACTATTGCATTAGATACTTTCTTGGTTTCTATTATTGCAGTGTCATCTTAATATTTTGAAGTCTGATATGTAAGTCGAATACAATGTAGAAATAACATTGACCCTTGTGGCATCCCAGTCAGAATGTTTCGTTGAGCGGAAATTTCAATACTTCAGCTATAATGTTTGCCTTTTCTCCAGAATTATGATTATTAACGCCTTCTACTGTTAAGTAACTTAACTCATTCTTATCTCTTTTTATCACTTTCTCTATTTTCCAAAACTTTTTGCTACCAGTTGGTAAGTTACATATAAATTTATTGTAGTTGTTATTTCTGTCAATGCTAGTGTTTTGATTAATCAATATGGTAATCTGTTTTAATAAGCACGTGATAAGTTGTCTCTCAGATGTATTATTACTTCTTATTTATTTACGTCTAAAACGATTTCTCTGTCAATCAAGAATAAAGTTTGTTTGTGAGAGCTTTCTTTACCAACAAAATTCCGACTGGAATTTGATTTAAGACTTCTTGTAAAATTTAGACAAAACTAGTTCTACGTTTGCATTGTAATAACAATTGATTACAGGTCGTTGTTCTTGATCTCATTTCTTTCCAGTTAGCTTGATGGTACTGTGGAATTTGGGTATAGTTTTTAAAAAAATGCAATTAATTTTACATGTTACTAGTGTATGATCTGAATTAAGCAGATCTGAATGGATTTCAAGGGGTGTAAACTTTATGTTCGAATTCGAGAGTAAGAGAGTAAGTAGTGATGGTTGCGTTGGGACTATGTTTTGACTGAATCGAGTGAATGAGTTGGGGCAATGAGTGTAATAAGATGAATTTAGCCTGTGGTTGTGAAGGCTGATAACTGTCATATTATTTGGATGACAATTCCAACTCGTGTAGTGGGCATTGAAATCGCCGAAAATAAATAATCTATTGCAGATGTGGTTATAGTATTAAGAAAATTAATAAAATTGTTAGTATAGGTCGGACAATATATGTACTGAAGTAAACCTAACTGGCCTGTTTGATATTTTAATAATGATGGAAATATTTTCCATACTTGTTGTTGGAAATTTTGGACAGCGTTCATGGGGAATATTGGCCCCGATTATGGTTCACAACACATAAATGTTGTGTTGTAACAGATACAACACAACATTTATTACTTTCTTGATTATGGTTTACAACATCTAGATGTTGTGTGTGTCACAGGGTTGTTCTTCAATGTTAGTATACTTTTCCTCTAAAGTACATCTCGGAGTGTATAAAACTGTCAACTGAAAACAAAAATTATTACTTTAAAAAAATTTAAGCGCATAAAAAGAACAAAAGCCTATTTAAAACACAAATTTTAACTTTTATTAAAACATGACAATTAAAAATAAAGGCTAGTTTTATTAAGGCTTATATTTTTAAATAGAATTTGTTTTTGCTTGATTATATTCTTTTATTGTATGTATTGCAATAAATTCATTTCAAAAGTGCTTAAAATATATCAATATAAAATATATTAAAATTCATTTAGATCACATAGTTACTTAAAGCTAAAACACATATACTATATCTAAATATTTTACATTTCAAGATTTTTGGGTTAAAAGGAGTTTGGCTTTTAATAATTCATTTTGTAATTCAGGCTTTTTTTCTTTTTATTTCTAGTATTTTTTTATTTATTTGATAATTTTTATATAAGTTCTTCTCAAGGCATTTTAACGTAAGCAATATCTCCCTTTGGTTCTTTTCCTGCCTTATTAATATTTTTAAAAGCTCATCCTCAATCTTGTTTTTTTTTGTATTTCGTGGCTTTTCGGCAACTGCTGTTTGCATGGGTTAGTGCTAGGTGAAGGCCCTTCAATATTGCATGACGATTCCGCCTCATGAATCGTTTTGAATTTTCAATCCCATTGCAGATCCATTTGCACTTACTTGCGATTTCATAGACACCAATTCTACGGTGCTCTGCTCCAATGGGGTCAAGCTAATTTCCGTGGACGGACCACTACCAGTAGCTTGAAAGTTTTTTATTGGCAGCCAATTTTCTTTCCAAATTGGCTTTATAATGAGTCCATATCTGTAACAAAATCAAAACCATTTTTATGTTATACTTAAAATTTTTTTACAATTTATCTACTAAGCATTTACCATTCTTTTGCAACTTGAATGGATGGACCCAAGCCATTTAGCCTCAATGAAATTTCTCCCATGTCTCTTTGTGCTGTGTCTTATTTGATCCAAATGGTAACTTGCCACGGCCAATATCAGGATTTGCTGTCATTTACTCGACCAGCTTTTCCATCTGCTTCATATTGGTTATTTTTCTATAAAATATTTAAAGTTATTCATAATTTTTAAAATTTCCACTAAAAATTAACTGTTATACATACTTACAAATTTTTCTCCATTTCCTTTGTTAAACTTACCGAGACAACAGCTAATGAGGTGTTGTAAGTTTTTGACAGTTCTGACAACACTTAAAAACAACTATTGTAAATCATAATCGCAATTTAAAAAATACAACATTAAATTTACAACTGTTGTAAACCATAATCGGGGCCATTATTTCTAACTGCTATTAGTTCGCCTCCACCATGTGTATTCCGATCTTCCCTGTGGACTTTGTAATTCCTGAATTTAAATGAATGCTTGGTTTAAGAAATGTTTAATTTATTAACACTATATTAATTTGTTCTTTCAGTTCCTTAATGGTATTTGATTTAGTTAAGCCCTGAGCATTCCAATGCATAATATTTAACTTAAACATCGAATTGATATTATATAACATGCATAAGCAGGTTACCCAGTGGTCTTAGTTTATAATATATTTTTTTACACTTTTCCTAAGCATCAAAGGCTTCAAAGTAAAGAACTAAAAGTTTTCATTTGACAAGTCTCCACTCACTACTGGTTTCGGACTTGAACAATTTACTTCGGCAAAAGTAAAGTTATTAATGTTTTTACCTGAGTTTTTGCTGACAATGCGTGGAACTTCAGGTCTCGCATCATATAGTTCTTCATCTGAAGGAAAAATCTCCAAACGTCGTTTTAGAACTTTTGGTTGGCTACTTGTAGTAACAAATACTCTGTTCATGCATATACTGAGGGTCGTCTGTACGATGGTTGAAATTCTTCAAAATTTCTTTTTATGCAGTTGTAATATTTGTTATTCCCCAATTATGGTTTACAACAGTTGTAAATTTAATGTTGTATTTTTTAAATTGCGATTATGATTCACATACCACGATTATGATTTACAACAGTTGTTTTTAAGTGTTGTCAGAATTGTCAAAAACTTAAAACAGCTCATTAGCTGTTGTGTTGTTGCCGCGGTAAGTTTAAAAAGGGAAAGGAGAAAAATTTGCAAGTCTATATAACAGTGCATATAATATTTTGTGGAAATTTTAAAAATTATGAATAACTGGAAATATTTTATAGAAAAATAAGCAATAAAAAACAGATGGAAAAGCTGGTTGAGTTAATGACAGCAAATTCTGACATTGGCCGTGGCAAGTTACCATTTGGAGCAAGTAAGACTCAGCACAAAGAGACATGGGAGAAATTTTCATTGGCGCTAAATGGCTTGGGTCCAACCATTACAGTTGCAAAAGAATGGTAAAGGGTTAGTAGATAAATTATTAAACTATTTAAATATAACATAAAAATAGTTTTGATTTTGTTACAGGTATGGACTCATTATAAAGCCAATATGAATAGAAAATTGGCTGCCAATAAAAAAAAAACTTTCATGTACATATGTGATCTAATGGTGATTTCTTTTCTGGTAAAAAATGTTGCCTACATATTTCGTAGCACTTATTGGAGGTTACACGAACCCTCATAATGTGTTGCATTTTAAACGATTATAAAAGAACAAAAATCATTGCCCTTTATGCAATAATTTTTGTAGTTTTATACCAATTTAGCGTTTTTTACTTAGTTAACGATTTTTAAAAAAAAATTTAATATTTTTACCGAGGGCTTCGGGGTCATACAAGTTAAAACTATTTTTATGTAAAATTCAACTGTAGGGCCAATGTTTTCAAATCGCTTTAGATGGCACAATATGTTATTAATTATTTAGTAAATTTTTTCGAATTTTTCTATATAGCTAAAAATCAAATCAAAAATTTAATTTTTGGAATTTTTTGGGAAATATTTTTATTACAAAAGATACTAACCAAATTCCATTAAAAAGTATTTATAAACAATCTTCTTATTACAATTTTAAAAAATGTTAATTTTTAAGTTAACTCATCTCAAACCTTTTTTGAGATAATAATACATATGTATATGTTTCTTTGTAGTCCTCGACTAGTGAATTTCATATCGCTAAAAAAAAATTTCGTTTTATTTTAGCTCATGCTGCTTTTACAAAAATAATTTTATCAACACCTATAGTCAGCTGTTGTTTGTTTATAAATTTGTTACTAGAACCTGGCGCAATTCAAATCAAATATTAAAAAACAAAATTTTTAACTCGCGGCAAGTAGTTTCGTTCTAATAATAATGGATACATCTGACGATGAAGCGGATTCCAACAAATCTTCCAAAATAATATTTTTTGCTTCCATTTCAACACTTTTAAAACAAATATTTTTTGTTATTTGAACAGCTGTTTTAATTTGATTTGATTAAGGGTCAAACATGCAGCATATTTTTTGGGATTCATGGCAAAATTTTTAGAAAAGAACATGTTATTAATTTACAAAATTGAATTTTTTTCAGAAAAGAACAAAAAAAATGGCAAAAGGCAGAATAAAGGCAAAATTTATGCCAGAAAAGAAATCACCATAAATGAATTTTAATGTAATATTTTTTTATTTATACATATATTTTAATATTAAGCACTTTTGAAATGAATTTATTGCAATACATACAATAAAAAAATATAATCAAGCAATAACAAATTTTATTTAAAAATATAAACGTTAATAAAACCAGCTTTTGTCTTTAATTTTCATGTTTTAATAAAAGATAAATTTGCGTTTTAAATAGGGTTTTTGTTCCTTTTACTGTTCTTTTAAACTTCACTATGCGCTTAAATTTTTTTAACGTAATAATTTTTGTTTTCATTTGACAGTTTTATACACTCCGGGATGTATTTTAAAGGAAAAGTATACTAACATTGAAGAACAACCCTGTGACATACACATCTAGATCATGGCGTAATCATTCAATAGGTGACCTTATGTCTACAACAAGTACAACAATGCAAAAACAACAGGCATTTTGTTTTTGTAAAAACTTCTTCGATTGTCAGAAACAGCTGACTGAAGAATGACAATAGGAAGAAAAATGAAAAAAAAAGTTGTTAAAGTACACGCGGAATGTCAAAAAGATTAACCCTCAAACCTCCATAGGAAATTAATAAAAGCAATTAAAAAAACTAAATAAATTTTATATATTGAAATTTCTTTTGATTTTTATGTCATGCTTAATTACGCCAAAGTGGGGCAACTATAAATTAAAAAAAAAATTATTCCATGCAGTCAGTAACATTTCCATTTTATGTAAATAACATGTTTTTATATGGCCATCGAGAAAAATGGCAGATGCTAACGTTATTTGTTATTGGTCATAGTTTAGGCACCTAGTTGGAGAGACCGAAATCTTTTTTTTGGCAATTCATCACTCTCGTCTAAATAAATATAAATATAGTAAATCTAGGTTGTAGTTTAAAAGATATATGGATTTAGTGTTAAAGGCTTAAATATTATTAATCTTCTTGCAAAAATTTTAATAAAATTGGCTTTGAAATAGTAATCCTGAAGAATTTCTAGAGTGCGTATCGTTAAGGACACATCCGGTACAAATGAGGGTTTATAAATGAGAAAATGATTATCGAAACAAAACACACAAAAAAACAACAAAATTTTGACAATCGAAAGATTATCAGCTGTTTAGATACTCCCACCTGTTAAATAATTATGCTATTATCTAGATGTTGTAAACCATAATCAAGAAATTAATAAATGTTGTGTTGTCTCTGTTGCAACACAACATTTATGTGTTGTCAACCATAATCGGGGCCTTAATTACAGAATCTTTTGTTACAACGTCGGTTGGAGTTTCTTACCATTAACATACTTGATTTTAACCACTTCTCTTTTGGAAATCTGATCACGATTAAACTCTAAAATGTATAAAGCATCGTCTAAGCTGAAGTATTAATCTCTTTTATGTTTATTGAAAGTATTTTTTTTCCTCCTTGATAGTGTCCACACTAAGTGAACCAAATAACACCAGCTTAAATTTTTTACTTTCTTTCACCGGATGAATGACAGACTTCATCTTATTTGACAAGGTCCCATCATAATCAAACATTGAATTCTCTGTGATTTTTGTTCCAATAAACTTTATTTTGTATTTACAGGAATCTTCCATAAGTTTAATGCTATGTTCACACGGCAGCAATTTTTTTGTAATTCGCTCTCTTATTCAATTAATTCATTCATCCAATTATGGTTGAATTACGTAATTCGCCATACAAAATTTTATGAGCGAATTTCCCAAATTGTATGTAATTCAATTTCTATTACCCTGTTAATTACTTAAAAATCAATGTAATCTCTAAATTTTATCGTATTTTTGCCATCACCAGTTGTCAAAGCACAAAAAATATAAACAAATAAATATTGTAAACAATAAACAATAATGGAATCCAAAAAAACATTTTAAAAAAAGTATTATTTATTAGAAAGTTATTCGAAAAATTAGCGGCGGAAGCCACTATGTGTGTAGAAAACCTGTTGAAAGTATTTGTAGCTTTTTTTTCCATTGTTAACACAATTTTACAGCAAATAATGTAGCAATAAAAAGAAGAAGAAAAGAAGAACTGTCAAAAGGAATTACAAAGTACCGTGTGAACATGATAATTCATATAAGTAATTCAGAACAGAGAGCGAAGTAATTCGTGTGAACATAGCATAAAACTGCTGCTAATCACAGAACTATTGACTGTTGGAGTGTCATTGTCGACAGTAGAGGCATCCCCATCTTCCATGTCTGACAGCAACAGACTTTTGGGTTTTATATTTGAGTTATCTTCCCCAGAATTTTTTACATTCCGAAGGCATTTCGAAACTTTAATTTTATTAAAACAAAAACAAAGTTTATACTGTTTATATTATGAAAAAAAAAACTTTGACACTTGAAAATACAACCGTACTCGTTGAAAACTCGACTTGTACTGTGTTTGTATAATAAATAAAATTGCCATAAAAAGTAGGTCCCGCCACTCATGCGATAAATTAACACACAACGTAATTGGTGTGAGAAGCTAGGTCGTAATCCCAACTGAGGAGTCGAAATTAATAATTAAATAATATTTGTACAGTTTTTGGGTCTATCCCACGTTTTTCACACAGGGGTTAATAATTTTTCAAGGTTTCTAGGACTATAGGCAACATCTTTATGAATTTCTAGAGGTGTTCGTTCGATGAAGTTAGGATCGGGTATATGTGGCCGTCGAGCTTTCAAGCGGTTGTCATTAGGGATGCAAAAATTGATGTTCAAAAAGATAAGACCGATACATCGATATTTTTTCATGTTTAATTTTCCTATCATTAAGTATCAAATATAAGCTGCAATTTAGTAACATCTATATATTGTCATATGATTTCAAAAAAGTCCTGAGAAATAATTTAAAATCTATTTCTTGATTGATACCAATACACAGTGGGTTTACTCTTTATGTGCTTTTGATTCTCCTATAGCATATTTAAAATAAAAACTAAGCTTTTTACCAAAAATTATTAAATTATATGTATGCAGAAAATCTTTCATTTAAACGATGCCTATAGTTTCTGTGATTTTAACGCCGTCAATAACAACTCAAATAAACACAAGCCCTAAAGTACATAAATATGTGTTTTATGATGAATAATTTATCGCCGATATATCGTCCTTATTAGTGTGGCTTCAGACCTGGCAATCCACAATCGACCAGATCTTCACAATACGTCAAATCCTGGAGAAGACGCACGAAAAACAAGTTGACACACACACAGTCTGGAGTGCATCGCAATGGCACTGTTTTTCATGATAGGGCGTACGAAGTGAGATGTTACTGCTCCCTTTGTTCACACGAGTGAACAAGTCCACACAACCACAACCCTGACTTCCAATATAACAACACAAACACCTCTAATAACAATAACATCATCAACACACATCAACATTCACCATACACATCAACATTCACCACACACATCAACATACACACGTTCTGCAAGAGATTCAGAATTATTATTAACATCCTTGATCTCTTCAGTTATCTATCGATCACCGAACACAAAACAAAAACCCAGAAAACTCAACGTGAGTGAACAGTGTACAAAATATATTTTGAAACAATACGATTTGTTAATAAATTACAAAATATACAAATATAAATTGTGAACTTATGTATATCTAACATCAAACTTTGTGAATATTGTGAATTAATAATAAAATAATATTGTAAATTAATATATATTCTGTGAAATTAAATATTTTCAAATTTAAATCTAATTGTAAACTATAATACAAATAAAATATATTATAACGTTTACAGAAAATACACAAACATAAAACTCTAAATAATATTTCTTATTAATATATAGACAAACACACATACATTAAAAAGGTTTGTGCATACATATAAACCCTACCCCCTTTTACCCAAAAACTAAAACTAACCCTACCCTATAACCCGTCTAAACACCCTTTATTGCTATTGAGCGGGAGTCTATTAAGATGGGTCTGGCAGTACATGAGGGAAAAAGGGAAATATATTTTCTCGACAAGTAGGGACTTGCGGCATATTGGATCCCAGATTAGGGCCGATAACTATACATTCGATATAGTCGAGGAATTTATTTATATTGGCACCGCCGTTACCACCAAACATGATGTCAGTCTGGAGATCAAGCGCATGATCCCTCTTGCCAACGGGTGCTACTATGGTCTCAATAGGCAATTTAGTAGCAGAGACCTCTCTCGTACGATAAAACTAATACTCTACAAGACGCTTATCCTCCCCGTGATTTTTTATGGCGCAGAGGCATGGACACTATTAAGCAGTGATACAGAAGCCTTGAGAGCATTCGAGAGAAAAGTCCTACGTAAGATCTTCGGTCTAGTGGGAGTTGGTGATAATTTCCGCATCCGATCCATCAGTGAGCTGTATGAGCTCCTCAACGACATGGACGTTGTGCAGCGTTTAACATCCATCGGTTGCGCTGGCTCGGCAATGTCGTTCGAGCGAAGAGGATGACCTTGTTTGCGTTGGAAGGACCAAATCGAGGAAGACCTGACATCGATTGGCGTAGGCTCGCAAGTAGCTGAAGCGCCTGAAAAGATGTGTTAAGGCAGGCCGAAATCCGTTAATCGGGTTGTTAATGGCCAATTAAGTAAGAAATTAAGTAATATCGTCCATCAAAACATTGATGATTATGGACAAAACATCGATGTTTATGAATATTTATGGACAAAACTTCGATGTTTTCGAATATCGCATCGTACCTCTTTTCATCTAATTTTCATCTCCAGTAATGATTTCCATTCCTGGATAATTGTGTATGTGGACAATAGGGTGGCCCTTAAAATTAAGTCAGATTTTTACCAGTCTCACCCCCAGTTTGGTGAATGTTGTCAAAAAACAATCCCGTCAAATTTACAGATCAATCAATTGGGGTTAAGACGTGCCGCAAGCACGATCAGATTTAGAGAGAACCATAAAATTTAACTTTCTGGCCTCATAACTTCAAAAGTATTAATTTTATGAAAAAATGTTGTAAGAGGAAGATGTTTGCTGTAAACTTTTAATAATTTTTCACACCCTGAGAAACTAAATTGAAAAGAAATAAATAAACCAATCATAATCTAAGATTTTACATTTTATTGAAATATCTTTTTAAATGATTATATTTAAATTTTCCAAGTAGAAAGTTACGATAACTTATATTAATTCACTTTTAAGGAATATAGAACATACTACTTGCGTAATAATCGAATTATAATCTTCCATTAGTTTAATAACTCCCTCCGCTGCGTTATTGACCACGCTTAGTAGACAAACAATATCCTTAATGAAAGAAAGCGTTTATTTTATTCTAACTTGCAGGATTCTTTGGAAATAACTCAAACCCGTCTCTCATTATCGTTGAAATATTGCGATTTATTTTTATTGTTGGCCTTTTTATATTTTCTTTTGTGTCAATGCCGTATTTCAAGGCCTCAACAATTTTTTTCTTTTGTGAAATTTGCTATCCTTTTCAATGTTTTCAAAAATTTAATATTTTTTTAATAAATTTAAATTCTTTCCGGAATAAGAATATCTTCACTTAATAGATGACTTTCGCCATCCATCTCGTACGGTGAACAGTACCAGGTGCATAAAACATTATTGCGTTACAATTATTTCTTAGGTTACTATTATAAAAACACTAAAGCTAGGTATAACAATCCTCTGTATTCATCTCTTATTAGTTTGGTTTCGAGCACAGACTGAGCAAAATTTATAACGCCAATGTTTGATTCATTAACGTAGAACTTTGTTCATTCCTCATCTGTTAAAATGGAAATTTAATTAAATTTGGTCACGTTTTTTAAATCATTCGAAAATTACGCCATTGGAACCATAAATATGTAAAGATGTTGCACACAGTGTATTTAAAATTGACAAAATTTTGTGCTTCTTTCCTATGAGGGGGGTAGGTAACAGGGAAAGCTGAATCGTCGTTCTCACTCTCATGTTAACTGAGAGAAAGAAAACAAAAAAGACTCAGTGCACTTATTGTACTCAGAGAACTTATTATACTTAGAGAATGTATTGTTCTTTTCTCTAAGCAATTTATTCTCATATGCGTGTATACGTGTGTGCATGTATGTATACATACATTGCTAAATAAAATAATAAACAAACTGAAAGATTTTTTGTTTTCACAAAATGTATGTGCAAATAGCCTGTGGAAAACAAATATTACCGTTTGTTTTATTGTAGGGTAAGAATATGTGTTTTATTGTTGTAGAAATGAAATTATATCGATTCGCACCGAATTATATATTACTATTCAATTATGTATGTATGTATTTACCATATGTGTCTATTTTTGTATAGAATTAAGTTGTAATAAAACGAGTGCTTTTTTTGTTTAGTATTTATTAAATTTATTTATCATTTTAATGGTTCAAAATTTTAACTTTTTCCATACTGGATAATTTGAATTTGAATGTTTACCATGTGGAATGCTTCCGTAGTAAAACAACAATTAGTAAATTAAGCATCTCCATTCTGTGTTTATAACATTCGTTATTTTCATCAAACCAAGGAATAAATTGTATTTTTTGTATTTTTTGGCCAACTACAAATGTTTTTTTGTTTTTTATAGATTTATTTTCTAAAAAAATTTTTTCGAAGACTTATATGAATTTTGCAAACTTCAAAAAATAAATCAGATGGAGCGCACAAACTTCCAAAGTCGGAATCTTTTATATAATTTTTTGCATGAACGAACATTTCTGAAGGATATGACAAAATTTGCGCTGGTTTGATTATATCCACACGACATTTAACGCAAGATATTCGTTGAGCTATGTAACCAACAAAATATCGACTTGATGTTAATTCAATTGGCACATTGTTGGACGTAAAACAATCGGTGCCTTCATTAAAATATTCTTTATTTTCATCGTATATATCTGCGACATCTATATCAGGGGTATGTGTACTTTCTGATATATTTCCAGTCCTATCAATATCTTCTAAAAATATGATTTATGATTTTAATTATATTTATTAAACGTTTTGTTTGAGCATGCACTTCAATTTTTAAATTCACACTTTTTATAAAACAATTTTTCAGTTTCAAATGTCCACACAAAATGTGGATTTTTTATTTCGGTGCGAATCGATATAGTTTCATTTCTACAACAATAAAACACATATTCTTACCCTACAATAAAACAAACGGTAATATATCTTTTCCACAGGCTATTTGCACATACATTTTGTGAAAACAAGACATCTTTCAGTTTGTTTATTATTTTATTTGGCAATGTACAAGCACACACGTATACACGAATATGAGAATAAATTAGAGAAGAGAACAATACGTTCTCTGAGTATAATAAGTTCTCTGAGTACAATAAGTGGTAGTAGCCGTAAATCGGCAAATTTGGCACTGGCAGTGCAACATCTTCATATATTTATACTATAAATTTTATAGTCTTTGATCTCATCGCGATGAGAGCAAAGAATGAGAGCAACGCATTGTTACGCTCTTCGTTTCAGTTTACTTCCCTCCTCTCTTTCCCCCCGCGTCCTGAAATATTTTTGAAAAATATTCCACAATATGTTAAGATGCACATTCTTTATACTTTATTTTCTTTGGTATGAATTTGGTGCGCATCCAGCTGATAATAGATTGTGGTTTTAATGCAAGCAGATAAATTTAAAATTCTAATGTCGAAGTTTTTTTTTTCAACTATAACATAGGGTTACTCGAATAAAATTTTTATTATTATGTAATTTTAGCGTCAAACTCTAATGCCTCAACAACTACAATGATGTTGTTTATGTCTGATAGTCCAAACTTCCCATCCTTGGCGACATAAACAGGATTGTTTAAACGATGGTAAATTGGCAACAGAGGGAGCTGACGTGTAGCATTAAGCTTTTTATATTTTAACATTAGAGTTGTTTTTGGATATAAATCTTTTTCTTTTTTTTTAATAACTTTTTTTTTCGTTTTCGTTGATTGGATCCATAAGGATCATTAAATTTTAACTATATTAATTAAATTTGAATTGAATTTTTATTTGAGGCATTCGGCCATTATTTAGTTTGATAATAATAGTTAAATTAACTAATCTAAAACAAATGAGTGATTAAAATTGGAATAAATAAAATATTGTGTACAACATATAAATAAGCAAAAAAGAAAGGAAAGTGTTGCTTGTTGTTATTATTTATTTGAAACCATTTTTTTTTTTGATAATTTTCTCTTTGTTTGCTAGAAATTTGAGCCCAATATTGGTTCCAAGAAGTCGACACAACCCCCCACACCTTTAAATACAGTCCACAGCCGAACAGATGTAGTTAATTTTGTGAAAATGTTCCCCTTATTATGTTAAATATAGGATTAAGAAAAAAGTTGTCAAAGTATAAAATGTTTAAACTTTACATTTTTTCATAAAATTAATACTTTTGAAGTTATGGTTTCCTCTAAATTTAATCGGAAACCCAACCGATTGATCTGAAAATTTGAGAGTATCATTTTTTATATTAATATTCACCAAGCTGGGGGGTGAGACTGGAAAAAAGGGGCAAATAAAATTTCATATAGCTAAGGGTCATTCTAGTTTTCAAGCAAAATTGTCGATTTTTGGACAATACTAATGGTGTTTTCTTTTCTACCAAAAAATGTGCATTTTATTTAAAAAAAATGCAATTTTGTGTTTGTTTCTTAAAAATGTTTCGCCCTCTAAAAGGGTGGTATGTTTTATTCTAAACAATTCGCACTTGTCAATGGTGGAGGGCATTGCATTTTATGCCCTGTATAAATCGAGAGTGCTGATAATACCCTGTAAAGCAGATGACTTTTGTTTATTTATAGGGCTACCAGATGAAATTTAAAAAAAGTCGCCTGGTATCGTTATCCAATTTTGAAGTTAATTTTTTCATTGTTTTGTGGAGTAACCTTTAGAAACATTACATTATTAAAGCTACATGGTCAGTAATATAAAAAAAATTGCATTCAGTGTTAGAAGAGAGTTAAAATTTTTTTTGTTATAAAAAAAAGCGCTCAAAAAATGAAGTCGAAAAATTAGCGATCTGGCAACACCTTTTGCATATTTACATATTTTATTGAAAACAAATCAAAAAATACAACATATTTTTAAATCTAAAACCTTTTTTTTTTTTTAAATATAAATATGGATATTGCTGCATCTATTTTATTTGCGAAAATTTAAATAAATCAGTTATTAGATTCATCTTCGTCATCTGATGAAGAAGAATTACCGAATTTATTTCAACATAGTCAACAGCCGCCGTGGTAAACACAGGGCATATCCATTTTTAATATTTGTGTTATGTTCTTCGCAAATAAAAAATTACATTATAACAGGGTTGGTCAGCAATTTTTTTAATGCACCTTGTAAGAGGGTGACATTTTCTTTGTAGAAAAGAAAACACCATAATTCACATCATATCCCAGAGCGCCAGAGACCTGCGTCGAGCAAATTTGTCGGCGGCGGCGGCTAATGTTGAAAAGTTTCGGCGGCGGCTTTAAGTCGGCTGTGAGCCGAAATATGGTAAAGTTTCGGCTGCGCCTTTATGTCAGCTGTGATCCGCAATGACATAAATAAAAACACTAATTTTAAAGACAAACTTTTTCCGTTTTATTTTTTCAATCAATATCGTTATATTTTATTTTCAATAAAATATTTTTAACAAATACATTTAATTGACAAATATACATACATATATTAAAAAATAATAAATTAATTCAATTAAATTATATTGCATAAAATGATAAAAATAAAATGTATTTCAAATAGCAAATAAAAATATTTCATATATTAAAAAAAAAATTTGCACTTATAACAAAAAACATTAAAATTTTTTTTATAAAAATGTTGTAAATAATGAAAATAAAGAGAGAAAAAATCGTTAGAAACGAACCGGATGATATACGTCAGAAACTATAAATTTAACAGAGATAAAATGCGTTTTCACTTTTTCATTTCGTGATCCTGTGTCCTTTTTAAACGGCTTCAAAGTTTTAAAGAGGTACATTTTTCAAAAAATATTTTAAAATATTTCTACTGTTGGAAATGTAAAATTTATTTATACGCTAAATTAGCAACATTTAGATTTTAGTACTTATATTTTTATTCATGTGGCAGCACTTTTGATAATTAATAAAACCTTTTATTACATTCTCCTTTATTACTTCAAATCGACAAGTTTGTTTTATTTGGATTCGTTTCTGGGAAGTAATTCCAAATTGTTTCTGGACATTTTATATCAGGTTATGGGCCCAGGAACGCTACGTCATGGAGAAGGTAATTGAAATCGAAAGATTGACTGGTAGGGGGAACTACCACCAGTGGAAATTTGCTGTAGAGCATGCTATGAAGCTGCAAGGATTTTGGAAAGCAGTTTTGGGTACAGAGACGGATGCTGCCATAAACGAGAAGGCTACATCGAGGTTGGTGCTATACATATCATCCAATTTATATGTACACATTCAAGATGTCTCAACTGCCAAGGATATTTGGAATAAACTCCAAACAACGTTTGATGATTCTGGTTTAACTCGCAGGTGTGGATTGTTAAGGAAACTTACAACAACTCAACTAATAAATTGTAAAGATATCAGTGAGTATGTGAATACTATTGTGGATACTGCCCAAAAGCTCAACCAGATTGGGTTCAAAGTGAATGACGAATGGGTTGGAAGTCTTTTACTCAGTGGGTTACCAGAGCATTTTGGTCCAATGATTATGGCTATTGAAAGTAGCAACATAAAAGTGACTGCTGATACCATCAAGACCAAGTTGCTGCAAGATTTTGATTCCTACAACAACTTTACCTCAACAGCAGAGTCAGTGTTTTATACAAAAGGTAAGAAAAACCTTGAAAGAAATAAAAAGGTCATTTGTTATAATTGCAAAAAGGAGGGTCACATTGCCAAATTTTGTAAGGCGCCCAAAAAACACAAAAATGGCGGAAACTTTGAGAAAACGCTAGCAGCGAAGTTTGCAGAATATTTTGACAGAGCTGACAACGCATGGCTGATTGATTCTGGTGCAACAACACACATTCTGAGGATGTATTTGTTAATTTGCAGAAATTTGATGTTAACGATTCTGTCACTGTGGCCAATAACTGCAAAGTTAATGTTATAGGTATTGGTGATGTACGTATTCAACAGAAAGTAAACGACAAACTGGAATATATAACAATAACAAATGTATTATTAGTACCAGAACTTTCTGCAAATTTAATTTCTGTCAGTCAACTTACAGAAAATAACTTTGAGGTTAAGTTTTTTAATGAAAAATGTAAAGTAACCAAGAATGGTATTTTGTACTTAGAAGCGTTTAAAAAAGGAAAATTATATCAAATAAATATGCCAACAAAAAACTATGCAGCCGTAAGTAAAGAAACTTGGCATAGACGATTGGGTCATGCTGCTGACGTGAGTGTAAAAAAACTCAATTCAAATGGAAACTCAGGAGTTATTTACAACCAAAATTCTGACTCGAAAGTGTGTGAATCGTGTTTAAAAGGTAAACAATTCAGATTATCATATAAACCGTCAACATCAAAGACAGATGATATTTTGCAAATTGTGCACACAGATGTCTGTGGTAAGATGGAGCAACAATCTTTAGGTGGTGCAGAGTATTATGTTCTGTTTTTAGATGATTATTCAAATAAAGTGTTCGTTTATATGATGAAAAACAAGTCTGAGGTGCCTAAAATATTCAAAGAATTCAAGAACTTAGTGGAAAACCAAACGGGAAAACGTATCAAAATTCTAAGGTCGGATAATGGTTTGGAATATTGCAACAAAGAACTGAGAAAGATTTGCATTGACAGCGGCATACAGCATCAAACCTCAGCACCGTATAGCCCTCAGCAAAATGGTAAGGCTGAGCGCATGAATAGAAGTTTGGTAGAAAAGGCTCGAACCATGTTATACGATGCTAATTTAGATAAAACGTATTGGGCAGAGGCAACGAACACTGCGGCACATTTATTAAATTTTACACCAAAAGAAAATTTAAATGGTAAGTCACCAGAAGAAGTTTGGAGTGGAAGAGAACAAAACCTAAAGTATTTACGTGTGTTTGGCTGCGTTGCTATGGTAATGACACCAAAAGAACTAAGGCAAAAATGGGATCCCAGATCGAGAAAGTTCATCATGATTGGATATAGTCAAAACTCCAAGGCCTACAGATTGTACAACCCAGAAACCAAAAAGGTCCACATAAGCCGTAATGTAATTTTCATTGAGGACGAAATGTATTTTTCGAGAACAGCACATGCAAGTACTTCAGCATAACGCAATCCAAATTTAGTGAGGATTTGCATTGATGAAAATAGTATTGAGCCAGTTGATGATGACAGTTCCTCTGATGATGAAAGCAGTGTTGAAGATGATCACCCCAATCAACAACAACAAGATGAAACTGCTGAAGATACCCCACGTCGCTCAACAAGGATAAGAAAACCGACACGTATGGATGACTATATAACGTATTTGTCATATAACAATGTGGAAGACCCCGTTGATTATTCGGAAGCGGTAAATGGTGTTGAGAAAAAACATTGGTTAGAAGCGATAAAGAGTGAGTATAATTCTTTAATTGAAAACAACTCATGGAGTGTATTAGAAGATAAGCGTGATTTCAAGAAATTATCCACGAAATGGGTTTTCAAAAAGAAAAGTGACGAAGAGGGCAAAGTGAAGTATAAAGCCAGGTTAGTGGCAAGGGGCTATGCTCAGCGTGACGGCATAGACTACACAGAGACGTATGCACCCGTAATGAGGTACAACACCTTGCGTTATTTGCTAACACTTGCCTTGGAATTTGATTTGAAAGTTAACCACTTAGATGTTTGTACAGCTTTTCTCCAAGGAGATTTAGAAGATGAAATTTTCATTGAACCTCCTGAGGGTATACCCATTGCCGATGGTCACGTTTTACGTTTAAATAAGCCATTGTACGGTTTAAAACAAGCTTCTAGAATGTGGAATAAAAAGCTAAGTGGAAAACTGAAAGATTTGGGTATGAGACAGTTAAAAACTGATCAATGTGTTTACGTTCTCAACGAAAATACTGAAAATTTAATTATTTTGGCAGTATATGTTGACGATATGATAGTTTTTTGGAAAAACGAGAAGGTAAAAGATTCTTTAATAAAACAATTAAAGGATGAATTCAAAATGAAGGACCTTGGTCCAGCAAAATCGTTTCTTGGTATGATAATAAATTATAATTTTGGCAAATATATAACAATAGATCAGTCGAGTTACATTAAAGGACTTTTAGAACGTTTTGATATGATATCCTGTAATCCTGTTTCTACTCCAATGGATCCGAACATAAAGTTTCAAAATACCAATGAGCCCTGTAAGGATAAGTATCCGTATCAAGAACTAATTGGGAGTCTACTTTTTGCGGCTCAAGTGTGTAGACCAGATATTAGTTATGCTGTAAATCTTCTTAGTCGCTTCAACAACAAATATGAAACACAACATTGGGTTGCAGCGAAACGTATTCTTCGTTACCTCAAGGGTACTATGGACCACAAATTAACCTATGAAAAGACATCGAGTTTTGAAACAACGTGCTTCTGTGATGCTGATTATGCTGCAGATCCTCAAGAAAGAAAATCAGTGAGTGGTTATATTTTGATGAAAAAAGGTGGTGCGGTAGCATGGGGTTCCAGAAAACAACAAATAACAGCTCTTTCAACTTGTGAAGCAGAATATGTGTCTATGGGGATGGCCGTTCAAGAAGTACTATGGGTGAGAGGACTGGAAGAAGAGTTAATGAAATGTCAACTTAAGCCAACTGTATTGTTTTGCGACAATCAAAGCGCAATCCATCTTGCTACAAACGAGTCGTTCCATCCACGTACCAAACATATCGATGTTAGGTATCACTTTATAAGAGATAATTTAGTAATGAATAAGATTTCTTTGGAAACTATAAGCTCAGAAAATAATGTTGCTGATATTTTAACCAAGCCTCTTGTTAATATAAAATTTAATCAGTTTATTTCCTTAATGAATTTGAAACAAAATTAAATAAATTTTAAGTGAGGATGTTGGAAATGTAAAATTTATTTATACGCTAAATTAGCAACATTTAGATTTTAGTACTTATATTTTTATTCATGTGGCAGCACTTTTGATAATTAATAAAACCTTTTATTACATTCTCCTTTATTACTTCAAATCGACAAGTTTGTTTTATTTGGATTCGTTTCTGGGAAGTAATTCCAAATTGTTTCTGGACATTTTATATCATCTACTGATCAAACAATGTCAAATTTGATATCAAAAGAACAAGAAGGGTTGGGAAATATTTTGTATTATTTTAATTTTATACTGTCAGGATAAAAAGATGTTAAAAATGTCCTCTAGAATTTTTATTCTTTAATATATTTTTAGGTTTTCAATATTATTTTTTCAAAAAATAGTGCGTTAAGGACCCAGTTATGGAATATTTTTTTTAATAATATTGAAAATTTTTAACATCTTTTTACCTGACAGTATAAAATAATACAAAATATTTCCCAACTCTTCTGGTTCTTTTGATATCAAATTTGGCATAGTAGGGTAAGCAGAAGTATTTTAAAACATTTTTTAAAAATGTCCTCCTTTGAAATTTTGAAATCCTTTTACAAGGAAACAGGATCACGAAATGAAAAACTGTGAACGCAGTTTTGTTTCATTTAATCTCTTTTTTTAGACTTACATCATCTTTTCCTTGTCTAAACTAAACTATTAAAAAATTCATACATATCATGTATAAATAGTACCCTGTTTATTGTCAAAGGACTTCAATTTTTTGGTTCTCCATTTTAATTTTTTATGTCTCTTAAAATAATTTAACGTAAAGTTAAAAGTGTTACCACATTCACCAAAAAATTCAAAATTACCATATCAAAATATTAAATATTTTTACTATTAACATATCACAAAATGAACAAAAAAACTTCAATAATGTATTTAAGTCAAGTAAAACAAAATTATATAAATATCATATTTTATATACATATATTTAAAATTTATTGTATACAATATTAAAAACATATTTTCATATATTTTAATTTTTTTACATACATAAAACGGCGGCTGAATTTAAGCCGAATAAATTTTCGGCGGCGGCGGCTTTTAAATTTTGTCAGCGGCTCGGCTTAGCCGGCTGTCAGCCGATCGGCGCAGGTCTCTGCAGAGCGCCCAATGCATTTCGAGAGTCAATGTTTGATGTAGATTCTTTGAGACGAGGACTACAGGTCGATGATTACCATGTGGGTTCAAAAGGACTGCGCTACGTGGTACACAGCTCATATCACATTGGATATTCTGCACGAGCGATTTCAGGACATGATCTCACGTGGAGGTGATGTAAACTGGCTACCGAGATCAGGCGATTTGACCCCGTTAGACTTTTTTGTGACGCCACAAATTACAGCGAACATCAAAACTAACATAATCCATGCCATCGGTCAAAAATGAGTACAAATGCACCTTAATGCTAGTTGTCAGAATAGATTCTCTCTTCTAGCTGATGACCTCACATTATCAGTCCAATCAAGCAAACCAACTCCAATTTACCACAGAAGAAAAAATCAAAAGTTCTCATTAAGAAATTAGTTTCTCTTATTGGGGAAAATTTCTTTTACATCACAGCTTTAAGATGCGTGAATATAAATAAGACTAAAATTGGAGTAAATTAAGAACAACACTACTAAATTGTTGTCAGCGAATTTGAAAAAGATAAAAAGAGTATTTATACCTACCAATTAAAAAACATTAAGGTACTACAAGTCGCAATTAAATGTATTGACGCCAGCATAGATGTAGAGGAAGTGAAAGCTGTAGTAATAAGTCAGAGCTTCTAAATTAAAAACGTCACCAATATGATAAACCGAAAGGGGGTTCCATAACCTATGTTTCGAGTGGACTTGAACTTGCCGATATAAAATTAAAATACATCCAATTTACAATGTGAGATATCTACTTCGTCTGAAAATCACCATTGAAGAAGCTATCAGTTCAATGTCTTACCTGTCAGGAGTTTGGCCTATTCTAAGGCTTATTGTAAGCTTTCCTCAGTATGTAGTACTCAATCCTAAGAAAGCACCCAGATTCGATCAAATCAGCAACAAGATCTTTACAGAGATGCCGAAGGTGGTTTTCTTTCCATTCTCAAAGCAATTTTACGTATTGCTTATTACCAAGTAAAGTAGAAGGTTGCTTTAGTCAAAATGATACCTAAACCTGGTAGAGATTGTACGAAAGCCGAGCCGATATGTTTGCTGTTAACAGCTTCGAAATTATTTGAAAAGCTACTGATATCTAAATGAATGCCAATACTAGATGCGAGCAGATGTATCTCAGATCATAAATATGGGTTCAGAAATAAACCTATTGAACAAACCCACAGATTGGTGCAAGCCATAAAAGAAATATTGCTCCTCCTTTTTTTAATATTGCGGTGCTTTTGTATAACTATATCGAAAGTTTTTTGTTAATGAAGGGGATTTCATAAGTGTTTCTCAACGAATTACTGCCGGTGGACCATGTGTTATATTTAATATATACCTCGGACATGCCTCTGAGTAGTCAAATTTATTTATTTATTTGAAAGCTCCATACACAAGACCATATGTCTTATATTGCAGTATGAAACTAATTAACATGTAAGAGAAACAATGTTTACATACATTAAATAACAATATAAATTAAATTTTACGTAGTATAACAATTTTAGAGATCAAAATTTACATACATGCATGATAAATACAAACATTTAGTAGACTTTCAGAAAATTATTACGTTGAAAACAGTTTCATAAGTTGTGCTTTAAGTTGTCGTGCGTTACTTAATACTTGACAGCTGTAGGGGATCGAGTTCCAGAGAGTTGTTGCAAATATGTAAAAATGCCAACTAGAAATGAGGCTCTTGTACCCAAACGATCTTATTCTTCTACCTCTGCAGCTATTTGCGAAAGAGAGTCTATTGTAAAGATGCTCCGGCTGGCGGGTATAAATTATCTTGTGCATAAGTACCAAAACTTTTAATTTAAGCAGGCAATCAAAAGAAATTCCGTACAATTGAGCTGCGAACATTGAAATTCTGGTGCGTCTGTTTAAGCCGTATACATAACGAATAATGTTGTTGTAGGCAACGTTTAACTTTCTCTTACTAGAAGAATCACAATTAGAAAAAAGTTCACATCCATAAAGTAAAGTGGGAATTAAATATGTTTTCGCCAGAAGAATTCTTATCCTCATTGGTGTGCAGTAGTGAGATGACCACATAGTTCTTAGCATAGAGAAAGAACGTCCACAAGCATAGTTGACGTGGTCAGACCAAGTAAGGGTTTTATTGAAATAAACACCCAGATTTTTTGCTGATGTTACTATTTGTATTTTTTGACCATTTATACATATGTATATCAGGAACACTTATTGATTGTGCAAGCCTTTTCTGAATAACAATGCATTTTGATTTTGCCGGATTTATTGCCAAACCATTAGCAGAAGCCCATGTCTGAATACGATGCATCTGTTGATTCAATGAACTTATACATTGAGTAATCGTTGCATTATTGCAGCTAGTATAAAGTTGGACATCGTCTGCATACATCCTTATCTTACAATCTGTTATTATAGTTGGAAGGTCGTTGGAGTACATCGAAAATAAAAGAGGACCGACAATAGAACCTTGTGGAACTCCTCTTGACACGGGAAGAGCTCTAGATTTTCCATCATGTGCTTCAGTGTATTGGTATCTTCCGCAGAGATAAGTTGACAAGAGCTGGGTGGCAGAAAAGGAAAAATTGAAGAAGTTTTGTAATTTGAAGCATAGAATATTGTGTTCCACGGTATCAAAAGCCTTGGAGTGGTCCAGCAAGACCAAAAAGGCAGTATTTCCATCATCCACTTCTCTTCGAATATCTTCAGCAACATCAACTAATATATATATTGTTACGTTTTTACCTTTTAAAAACGTTAAAAATTTGAGTTCGTAGATTGCAAATAAAATAAAAATAAATCTGTGTTTAATTTTAAGTCAATTCTTTATTTTCTGCACAACTTTCGTGCCACTGTTCGAACTTATTCTACGCATACAATGATAACTTCCACATATATGTGCTTGTAACCTTTTTTTATAAGCAACAACAACACTTGTTAGTTATTTTTCTTTGCTCACAACCTTTTTTGTAAGCACCACACTAACAACTGTTTTCTTCACGCAACTTGTCTGCACACAAGTCTGACTGGATTATAACTCGATCTCGTATCTTCACACACCACTGATTGAATTCTCACTCAATTCAACGCGACGTCGTCACACGACTAACTTCACTCGAACTCCGAGAATAACGTGTCTTCATACACGGCTGACTGAATTCTAACTGAATCATCGTTGCTCGCTTTATCTTGCCTTTTATATCACTCGATCAACAGTGTGATGAATGCCCTTGAAGGATGATGACGACTTTCGGGAACAATCCAAAAATGTAAACAACTTGTTTCCATTTTTGTTGTTCGTGTATCTTATTTACTTTCGTCCAGGCAGAGTTGTTGTTGTTTTGTTTCTTTGTCTTTCTGCTATATTTTTTATACGCGGTCGTTGTTGCTATATTTGTTTATTCATCGATCTTGTAAACAAGCCCTGTTGTTTTTGTTGCTATATGCTTACTCATTCGTTGATCACGTGAACAACTGCATTGTTTTGTTTTTGGAGCTTTTGTTTTTATGCGTGATCAAGTCCATTGTGTTGTTTTTGGAGCTTTTGCTTATTATTTTAACAACACCATTTCCATTTTCGTAACAATATATATAAAATATACACTCCTACTTCTTCAGTGGGGTCTGTTTTCATTTGCACACACGAGAGTCTACACGAAGCATCTCGGTACCCTCAGAAACATATATTCCATCTGGAGAAATGGTTAAAATTAAAAAAAATGGTGAAAAATTAAAGTGAATGAACAAAAATGTGCATAACATTCGTGCTACGAAGGGAAACACGTCCCACCATTCGAAGAAATAACCTAATAATGCCACAGCAGTCACACGTAAAATATTTTCGTATTTCCTCGATAGACGCATGAATAGGAATTCCGCCTATAAGTTAAATTAGTACAAATTATATTAAAGCTGTTCGAAATTAAGTCGCCGTAGTCTAGTAGGTACTGTGTTGGTTTGTTGGACATGAAGCTTCGGTTCAAATCCTACTCAGACATCTCCACCAAAACGAAATATAAAAAAATATTTCTTCGGTGATTTCTGGCAAAAAACCCTCAGTAAATACAATTATCATGAAAAAGTTTCTCAAAAAAATCTGTCGTTGGGACTCGACTTTAAATAGTAGGTCCCACCACTCATGTATAAAAGTAACACACACAAAATAAGCGGTGCGAAAAGCTAGGTCGTAATCCTGACTGAAGGTTGTAATGACCAATTATGTATGTATGTATGTTCGAAATTAATTGGCTAATCCTCATCTCCACAAAAAACTCATACATATTTTTCTAATATAAATAACAACGAAAGCCGGTGCTGATCACACGTAAATAGGTTTTCTTAGATTTAAGATCCGAACACTTATTATTAATTCAAGACTTTTTAAGATTCACTAATTGGCGAGTAAAAATTCGGATGCGCTACACCCAGTGATGCCATAGCGGACATTTAAACGATGTTATATTCCAAACATAATGTCATCACCAGTTTAAACGAATAAAAAATGGAGACAACATCTCATGCACACTTTGTTTAACTTAAAGATTTCTTCTTTAATTCTTGGACATCACATAATTTATCAGGTTATCAGGATTATCAATTATCACATTTCGCCATGAAATTTTCTCTGACCGTTCTTGGATCTCAGCTACTCTATTCGATACGAAAGTGGAAAGCACCGAGTACACAGAGTTGACATGGGATTTTGACATTTAACTCTTCACTGAGAAAGGGACAGCAATTATTACCAAAAAGTATTTCTGTCCCTCTCTGACTGCCTGTCTGTTTTGTTTATGTTTTGTTAGTTTTCGGGGTGGGTTTCTTTATTCTATTTTGGTAGAAATTTATAATATTTTTGTAGAATATTAGAATAATTTTTAAAGGAGATGAACCGTTTTATTAGAGAAACGTAATTCGGAATTAATGTATTTTTTATGACACCTTTCATCGGTCGTCACTAACTTAGTATTTAACCAATTTAGAGATATATTCACAAATTCCTGAAACAAAAAGTAATGAGTATATATTTTATTATATTTTTATTTTTACTTATCTTTTGCACACGGAACTTTTTTCAGTGTGAAGGGAAATTGCTAAGAGTTTGATTAATAATGAAAAAATTACCGAATTTTAACTTTTTCATTCAAGAAATTAATAAATACTGGTAATATACACAAAGTTCTGTAGGGTCCGCCAGATAACTTTTTTTTTTTTAAATGCTTTAAAAAAAAAACTACTGAATATTTTCTCAAATTTCTTTTTTTATTTGAAAGTACAATCCTTCCGGTTAATAATGGAAAATAATTTCATTCAAATGGCTGCCTCGGCTGGCCATGCAGTAGCCTACACGATCGGTCCAATTTTTAAGCACATTATCGATTGTGTGCAGCTGTATTTCACCAATGGCTTTACGAATATTGTCCTTTAAAGCGTCAATCGTCTCTGGCTTGTCGGCGTAACACTTATCTATGACGGCACCCTACAAATAATAGTCCAACGGTGTCAAATCGAAGCTCCGAGGTGGCCAAACGACATCAGCTCTGCGGCTGATAATGCGATTTTCAAAAACAGGGCGTAAAACTTCAAGTAGAACTTCGGCTGTGTGGCACGTAGCGCCGTCCTGTTGAAACCAAATGTTGCCAATATCCTCCTCTTCAATTTTTGTGAACAAAAATTCGTTCAATTTGGCCCGATAACGATCGCCATTGACTGCAACAGCCACTCCTTGCTCATTTTCGAAGAAAAATGGCCCAATTATGCCTCTGGACCAAAATCCGCACCAAACAGTGACTCGTTGGGTGCGTCGCCAAGATCAAAATGAGCTTTATCTGAAAAGATGATTTTTTTTTTGCCAAAATCGGCATCTTCTGTAAGTCGATCGCAGGCCCATTTCCCAGCGTTGTTCAAGCATATAGACAACCATATTCGTTCAGCGGAAGGATAAAACTAATTATCTGTCAAATCAGACATGAGCTAAGTGTTACCATTCACGAAATAAGCACTAGTTGAAAAAAAAACGTTAGATGGCGGACCCGATACAAGAAATAATTTTTATAAGCAATATGTCTTATTTCATCTTGATATATTGAACTTCTTACTTACCTTTTGCACAAGAAACTATATTCATTCTGACCAGAAACCAGTCACATTTCGATTAATATTTATATATTTAAGAACTTTTAAGATTTTCATTGAAGAAATTAAAAAATATTCCAAATTTGCCCTTTTTTAAAACAAAATAAATGTTTGTTTACATTTAATTTTTCCACTTTATCCGCTAGTTTTCACTCTATATATCTGTTGCTTCTAACACATTTGCTTCGCAAAAACTTTTAACATTTTTTTCTCCCACTACAAGGAGGGTTAAAATTGCTGACTTTAGCGTTTTTCAAACATCATAATTGTCATCACTGGTTACACTGTGGTGGAAAGTGACGATGAATGCATCCATTCCAATCCGTTGTAGAATTATTTCGAAATCTATCCAGAAATAAACTCGGTCTATTTTCGATGTGAACATAAAGCTAATTCGGTTTCACAACTTAGCTAATATGTGCGCAGCACACACCTCAAGTCTTGGAAGAGATTTTGTCTTGATTGGGGCAATTTTAGGGTTTGCAATCTTGAGATTGTTTAGATCTTTATTAAATTAGCTTTGACACTACCTCATGAAGTATTCAGTTTCATGTGAATAGATTCATCCCAGTCAAGTTTTTGAATCCAAAGTTCCTGTTATAACGTTGTTTATTTTATATCATTAGGGCGTAACAGCCCGAGGGTATAAAATAATCGAGAAGAAATTGAGGCTATTCTTCTTTTCGAAACTTTTAAATCTTTGAAAGAATTTTCCAAATAAAACTTTTTGTATCACTCTTCGAACTCCAATGTATGCGTCAAAAGGATAGGAATAACTATACAGTAGTGTTTCACTCGGTAGAGTACTTTAGGATGATTTGACACCCATTTCGCCAAATTGAAGCCAGCTGGATTTATGATCTCAATGACAAGATAACGGATTGCAATCAGATCTTAGTAACTTTAACACCGGTTAATAAATCATCGACTTAGAAATTATTGGAAACAATTTTTTTACCAATAGACAAATTGTATATATCCTTCAAATGAGTCAGACAACCTACAGCCAGAAATGGCTGAGCTATCAAATTGGTTCTGTCCCCAAAGAATTGAAAATTTCTCTAATTTTTATATATCTGCAGTATCTAAGTAGTCGAAAACGGATAATGTAGAATCTAGTTCTTCTCTAACATTAGGACTGTTCACGCTGGCCACCCTACTTTTAAGCCTTAGATATAAGTTTAGTTTAAGTGTATAAACCACCCCTGTACTTACGTTCTAATTATTGTGAGTTATACACGATCAACCCCCTACCCGAAAATACGTTCTATGTACAAAATAAATAATAATTGATTATTTAATACTAATAACTTTGTATTTTTATTTACCCCGCACTCTCGCCAAATATTTTGTTTTATTTATTTTCCCCGCTCACCCCCACATTTTGGTCCTTCGAGCCGGATCATCCCCTAAATAAAATAAAATATTTGTGAGATTTTATTTACAGATTGTCGCAAGGATCGCCATATTTGGGATTTTTTGTTGGATTAATCACACCCTTGTCTCCGCATCAATTAATTTTTAATATAATTTGGTATTATTTAATTTGTTGTACAAGGTATGTAAAATATATATTTTTGTGATGCAAAACATTTTATTAATGTAAAAAGAATATAATAGTGCAGTGAAAGTGTAAGAATATAACAAGAAAAGAAAGCATAAAAAGTAAACAAACGTTAAATATACAAACAACACAGTGTATTAATTTAGTCGTGTTGTTGTTATTGTTATATTATTTTTATAAACAGTTGGAAGATTTTTGCAAATTAAGGTGGCAGCTGTTTTTTGTTGAATATATTGCGTTTTTTTTTTTTGCGATAGCGTTGTATATTATATTCTTACACTAATACAAATCGAAATATATAATTTTCTTATAATATTTTTAATTGAAATAATAATATATACAAATATTTTTTTGATATTTTAAATTTATAATTTTATTTTTTATTGCAATATAAAATAATTTTATTTGTTTTTTTATGTGTTTTTTTTACGCACTTTAATTTATCAAATTAATAAAACAGATATTAGATTTTCTTAATATATTTGCTGTTATTTCACTAACAATTTATTTTTCTCGTTAAATATCAAATAAAGAAACTACAATAACCTCAAAAATTATAAATTTTTCTTATGTGCAAAAATTATAAATTTTTCTTATGTGTTACGCGTGGATAGCGGCACTGTCTAAAAAAAAAATTAAATTTCCTGAATTCTTTTCATCAGCACTGAAAATGCTGAAAGCTCTTCTATAAAGTATAGAAGATTGGCCTTGATTGGCTAATATCGACTTAACGAGCATCTAACATGTAAAAGATCGCGTCTGATTGGTCAATAGCATCTGAACGAATTTCGTTAAATTCCTTGTTTAGGAACTCAATCAGTACGTTGCGATAAGCATTTTCAGTGTTGGTAAAAGGATTGTGTTACAAGTAATTACTCGTTACAACTTTAAAAGTAAAAGGGTTATATATTACAAGTAATTACTCATTACAACTTCGGCCGACCTGACAAACCAATCGACCTCGATTGAAACTTCTTTTCTCTTTTTTTTTAATTTACTTAGAATTATTTTAAATATTATACTTATCACTAGTACTAACACTAAAGGTAGTTCATTTTTTTAATTTACTTAGAATTATTTTAAATATTATACTTATCACTAGTACTAACACTAAAGGTATCGCCTTTTGCGAAGGGGAATTTTTCTTTTTTCTTATGTCATTCTACGCCGCTGTCGTCTGTTAGCCAATTTCTTATTCTAGAGGCTTCTATAATACCATCGTATGGTATTTGAGTAAGTTGACAATTTTCGATGTCTCTAATAACGTAACGGTCATGTGGCAAAACTTTATGAATTACATATGGCCCACGGTACTTCGGGATAAATTTCCTATTTGTCCCAACTGTTGTATCCACATTACGAATAACGACAAAATCACCCTCACGATATTTCTTTGCAGGTTTGTTATGCTGCTGAAAATATCTTTGACTATAATCTTGAGACTTTTCTATAGCATCAGAGGCAGATGACCGAATCTCATCCAAATTACATTCGGAATTCGCGTCTAGCTTTTCCTCAAGATATTCCGTAAGTTCATCAATTTCCGCACCCCTCTGTTCAACACCAAACAGCAATTTACTGGGAGCTACTCTAGTGGTCGAATGAACAGTATTATTCAGACTGTATTCTATTTTACCTAACATAATGGACCAGTCAGCATGGTTAATAGGTTCCGTTACTTTACTTAACATGGCTTTAATGGTTCTATTAACGCGTTCTACTTGTCCGTTTGCTTGCGGAGAGGCCGTCGCAACCTTAACATGTGATATATTATTCTTCAATAGGTAGGCATTAAAATCAAGAGAAGTAAAACAAGACCCACGATCGGACACTATACGCCTTGGTCTGCTGTAATAACTAAAATATTTGTCTAAACATGCTATAACTTCCCTTGTACTTGTAGAAATTACTGGGTACAGGCGGACATATTTCGTAAAGGCATCAATAATGACCAAAATATGCTTACGTTTTGAGCTAACACAGGGCAATGGCCCGAAATGATCAATATGTAAGGTATCAAATGGAACTGGTCTTTTAGGAATGCTATGTAAATTGTGCTCATTAATGCGCACGGGGGCTGAATACATAATACAACGTATGCAATTTCTCACAAACTTATTCACCTTTCGCCTCATTCCCGGGAACCAATAATTCCTCCCTATTTGACCGCAAGTCTTTTCCACACCCAAATGACATATTTTCTCATGTATCGATCTAATAACATTCTGTTACATCTCAAAAGGTACGTATAACTTCAAAGCCCCGTCACTACCTCTTCTAAAAACTAATCCATCACTTAACTCATAATTCTCTACCTTCCCCTTTTCCAACCTTTTCCTCAATTGCAAAATTGTTCTGTCGCGATTCTGGGCAACCTGAACATAAAAATCTACTTCCTCGGGATCTATGGCAGCAACCAAGCCACATTTGCCACTCTCCGACTTATTTTCTATAGCAGCGGCGCAAGCATCAACGGGATTACCTGTTCCTGCGGCTGGACAACGACTAAGTGCATCTACGTGTCCCATATTGGTACCACCCCTCGGTGTTGTATGGTATAATTGTAGTCTTCCAGTTCAAGAGCCCACCGCGCAATTCTGGCGTTCAATTGTTTTCTTCCCAAAGTTAGTGTCAACGAGTTACAATCGGTTATAATCTTAAACTGGATTCCCTGAAGATAAACTCTAAAACGGCGTAATGCATATATAATGGCCAACGTTTCCAATTCAAAACTATGATATCGCATCTCAGCCGCTGTAGTTGCCCTAGAAAAATACATGACGGGGTGGAGCTTTCCGTCCTGTTGACGTTGCACGAGTACTGCCCCGAATCCTGATGAGCTTGCATCACAGTGTAATTCAGTCTGCTTCTGTGGATCATAAATGGCAAGAACAGGACCAGATGACAACATATTCTTCAATAAATTAAAAGCCCTATAACATTCATCCGTGGGTTCATACTTTCCTTCCTGCGTTAACTGTCTCAAAACCTTTGTGATACTTGCATGATTCGGTACAAATTTCCTGAAGTACGAAAATAAACCTAAACATGTTTTCATTTCCGCCTGATTACGTGGAAAAGGATAACGCCTAATAGCAGACAGATGAGAATCTCCAGGGCGAATTCCCTCCGGACATACACAATATCCTAAGTAGTCAATTTTATTATAGCCAAATTTACATTTGGAAGTGCGTAACTTCAGTCCTCTCTCCTTCATTCTTCGTAATACTTTAGAAACCAATAACAAATGCGTCGCAAAATCAGTAGTAGCAATAATAATATCATCCATGTATATGATTATCGATCCTTCATCAACCAAATCCCTAAATATACTATAAATATACCTCTGAAAAAAAAGCCGGTGCATTTTTCAAACCAAAAGGCATATACAGGTACTCGAACTGGCCGTATGGTGTTACAAAAGAATTGTATTTTATGGAATCTGGTGCCATTTTAACATGGAAAAATCCATTCCGCAAATCGAGTGTTGTGAAATATTGCTTCCCGCCAAGATATTCTATGCAATCCTCAATTAATGGCAATGGGAAATTGTCCCTAACAGTTATCTTGTTCAAAGCACGATAATCAACACATTTACGCAGCTCCCCGTTCCTCTTTTTTACTAGTACTACAGCGGACGCATAAGGGGAATCGCTAGGCCTAATGATATTATTCAACAACAAATCATCTGTAATTTTCCTCAGTTCATTTCTTTCGTAATAGGATAAACGTCGTGGCAAAAAATTAAATGGAGTGTCACTCGTTAACCTAATATTCATTTCATAGTCAAATGGCCTTACTTCCACATCCTTCGCCTCAAGATAGCTAACATTTATAATATTGCACAATTCATCGCGATGTTTTTGGCTGAGACTCGGATTAACATCAACATCTGATGAAGTCTCATTAACACAATGAACTTTATGTAACAAGTTTTCCAAATTACAAAAATCAGCAGCATTACAGTCACCTTCACACACAATTTCAGTTTCGATCCCATAACCTTTACCCTTAGGTAAAGGTTCTGCCAATTTAGTATTCTCAAAATTAGAAATTGTTAATCTATTTTCATTAAAATCTTTTAAGTCACAATTAGAACAGTCCACGAATAATTTGTCCGCATCACTAATAACAACTGTCCGATTTTCAAATTCATTTCCCCTGTTTGGATCAAGTGCACAAAAAACTGATTGGTCCTCATTAAGAATTTCATGACATTTATTTGAAAAATCTCTTCCCAATATAAGTGGAATTGACATAGTTGTGTCCGACACAATATGCAGTTATTTTCTCACATTGATTTCTAAATTTAAGTTTTACGTCAGTTGTTCCATAGGTTATTAGATAAGATTCTCCTAGTCCGCGGTGCATCGATTTCATAGCATCATTAGTCACATTAAATGGGACAAAAGATTTCCGTATAAAGTTAGTTGGACTACCGGTATCGAAAAGAGAAAGACACTTTATAAATTTTTTGCACTTGATCCTACTATCGCAAAAAGCAATACTTACATTGTTTACAGCATTTATGTTATTTCCATAAAAATCTTCTTTGGCATCTACCTCATCGGAATTTACAGCGGCGACTTCATTCCTAGGGTGCGTTAATATTTTCTTCGGATTGGTGCAACTGCGATGATCATGTCCAGTTTTCCAGCATCGGAAGCAGCTTCCATCGGGTCGCTTGTCAAAAGGGCATTTACTTTGGTAGTGTCCCATTTGCGTACAATTATAGCATCGTATTTTGGCGGTCTCTGATGAAGATGAATTGAGTTGGACAGGTTTCTTTGTGATTGTAGTTGCGTTTGATAAGGTAGCATTACGGTTAACAGCAAGACGATTTACACGGCGTTGTTCGTATAAGTCTAAGGATTCTTTAAATTGATTCATAGTACGTGCACTCATAAGCAAATATGCATCTGGAGTATTGTCCTGCATACCATCAATTATGAAACCAATTAGTTCAAACTCATCAATGTCACTACAGCGGGACGCAATGTTTTCCATTTCTAAAACATAACGCCGGACATTATCTTTTTTATTCCACTTAAAGTTCGCCAAAATTTTATAAATCTCGCCACGACTTACTGCTCGACCAAATTCTTTTATTAGTGTTGCTTTTAGCTGAGAGTAGCTAAAAACATCTGTTTTGTTCAGAAGAAGTCTAGCGGTACCTGTCAAAGAGTTGCACAGGGATGTGTACTTAAACAATTCATCAGCAGCAACCATTTGCATTACACGTTCGAAATTGCGAAGAAAATGGAACACGCTGTATGCCCGATTCTCGCCATCAAATTGCACAATGGCGTGCTCTATGTCACAAAAAGTCAACTCGTGTTTTTTACGTAAAATTTGAAGCTGGTGGTCTAAGTCAGCGGATAAGTTTCAGCTGATGCAATGATTTTAGTAGTACCAAGCTGTCCTACCTCGTGACTACACTTAGGTGCTACATTAGCATCGGAATTGGAATTAGAATTTTTCTTAGCATCATCTTCAAATTCTGCGTCAACATTTGATTTGGCATAAACATCAGATTTGGCATCAGCATTAGGTTCACTACCCAGTCACCAGATTTTATATTTGCAGCGGAGTTTTCCATACCTAATACAGCGGTAACCTTATTTAATTCAGCAGATGGTTCAGTATTAGATCTGATACCCAATTTTAGGGCGACATCAATAGCTTCGTTTTTTACGTTTGCAGCGGAGTCTTCCAAACATATTACAGCGGTAGTCTTGTTTAATTCGGCAGATGGTTCATCATATTTCCTAATATTTGCAGTTGCTGCGTTCTCATAAAGTTCCCGGAGGCGAGCAGAAGATTTGATTTGGCGGGATTTCCACGCCAGCACTTTTTAAGCCATCTAATAACTGTTGCTTAGTTAAGCGAGACGTCATATTTTATCAACGTACCCCACACCTGAGCTTTTATGTGTTTTTTTTTACGCACTTTAATTTATCAAATTAATAAAACAGATATTAGATTTTCTTAATATATTTGCTGTTATTTCACTAACAATTTATTTTTCTCGTTAAATATCAAATAAAGAAACTACAATAACCTCAAAAATTATAATTTTTCTTATGTGCAAAAATTATAAATTTTTCTTATGTGTTACGCGTGGATAGCGGCACTGTCTAAAAAAAGAATGATTTTTTCTGAGTTCTTTTCATTAGCACATTAGCAAATGCTGAAAGCTCTTCTATAAAGTATAGAAGATTGGCCTTGATTGGCTAATATCGACTTAACGAGCATCTAACATGTAAAAGATCGCGTCTGATTGGTCAATAGCATCTGAACGAATTTCGTTAAATTCCTTCTTTAGGAACTCAATCAGTACGTTGCCATATGCGTTACAACTTTAAAAGTAAAAGGGTTATGTATTACAAGTAATTACTCATTACAATTTGAACTATATTTTAACTTTCGATCGATCCCTACTATTTTTGAATTTTGTTTCGGAAGTTTTCGTAAACCCCTTTTTATTCGTTCTTAAGGTTTATCGCGAATATTTCTTTGAATTTTGTAATTGAAAGTGATATTTTCATACACTTCCGTGTTTGAATTTTCGGTATTCTTTCGGTTTTTCTTCATTAAAATTAATTTAAATTGAAATTTTCGAACCATTTTTGGATTTTTTCTCGAATTTTGATAAAATGGCCACGTTCCGTAATTTAAATAGAAGTTACAATCGCCTAACAGATTTGGAAAGCTTTATTCAGGCTATTCTACGAGAGGATTTTTAGGTTAACTCTCTAGGTGTTCATCGGCAGGAGTTGACCCGTTTGTGGGAAGTCTTTCGTGACAGTTACAAAGACTTGTTGGAAAATGCCGATGACATCAAAGTCTCAACAAAAGACGCGAAGGCCAAATATATGTCCGGATATACTAAAGGGTGATTTTTTAGCTATTATCTTTTTGGCAACACTGGTTTAAACAGCTCACGCATGTTTCGTGTTTTGTTTCACTGTCAAACATCTTCAGTTTGGTCTATCATTTAACCATGAATCGTCTTACAAACGAACAACGCTTGCAAATCATTGAATTTGGCATCATTGGACCGTACTTCTTCAAAGATGCTGCGAATCGTAACGTAACTGTAAATGGTGAGCGCTACCGTGAGATGATATCCAACTTTTTTTTGCCCAAAATGCAAGAGCTTGACTTGCATGACATGTGGTTTCAACAAGACGGTGCCACATGCCACACAGCACGCGTAACAATGGACTTATTGAGAGGCGAGTTCGGTGAACATTTTATTTCACGTTCGGGACCGGTTAATTGGCCGCCTAGATCGTGCGATTTAACGCCTTTAGACTATTTTTTGTGGGGCTATGTTAAAGCTCATGTATATACAGACAAGCCCGCTTCAATTGACGCATTGGAAGACAACATTGAAGCATTTATTCGTGAGATACCGGCCGAAATGTTGGAAAGAGTATGCCAAAATTGGACTAAGCGGATGGACCATTTGAGGCGCAGTCGCGGTCAACATTTGCATGAAATAATCTTCAAACATTAAATTATATGGACCGTACTATCTATTCAAATAAAGATTTCATGCATTTTTCTGAATGTTTTTTTTTTGAAAAGTTTTCCTATAGCTCTTAAAAAATCACCCCTTATATATTTTCAATCCGCCTCATTCATTGACGGATTAATTGATAGCCTTAAGAGTAAGGCCACGAAACCAAAGGATGTATTACCTTTTACAAAAGACGGAAGGTGAGGCAAGGGACATTATTGGAACTTGCCCCATGACGAATGATGGTTTCGACATGGCGTGGCGGAACCTTGTGGATCGGTATGAGAACAAGCGCGTTTTAGTGAATTCTCAATTGAAAACCCTTTTTAACCTCCCTTCCATCTCCAAAGAGTCTGGCCCTTTCATTAAAAGTTTGCAACGAACAATTAATGATTGTATAACGAATTTGTCGTTGCTGGGCATAGAGACTCAGAATTCGGATATAATATTTGTTTACATTTGCTCCATCAAACTAACCGAACACACCCTAGGTCTTTGGAAACGGTCTCATGGGCCTTGCTCAGACCTGCCTAAGTGGAGCAAGATGGATGACTTCCTGACTGCCAGATACCGCACTCTGGAATCAGTTTCGGACATTATCGGCCCTCATAATTTTACCCAATCTGCAGTTCGAAATGATAGCCAAGGCATTTCTCATAGCCCTCGAAAATTCAGAACTTATAAGACTGTCGCCCCGAATATACCCCAAGAAAAGTGTCCGATTTGTAATCAGAACCACCCTATTCGTCTGTGTTCTGATTTTCTGAGAATGTCGGTTAATGAACGCTTATTATCTGTTAAATATCATAAGTGTTTCACGAATTGTTTGGCCGTTTCCCATGATTCAAAAAGATGTCATAGCTCTAACGTTTGCTATATTTGCAAACAAAACCATCATTCGCTACTTCACCGTAGCGAATCTTCTACCCGGGAGAGACCGAGAGCTGAAACCAGCTCCGTTAACCCTTTTTCCCCAGATCACTCTTTACATATCCCCCAGTCTCCTGAACAAAAGCGAAAGGAAGTGGATAATTGTCCATCGACATCCGCTACTACCCGTTCTTTCCACAATTTCGCTACCCGTCTACAGTCCACCCCGTCTTCAACAGTTCTGTTAGGAACTGCAAAAGTTAATATAAAGTTGAATAATGCGATATTTTCAGCGAGAGCTCTGATAGACCCAGCGTCTCAAGCTACTTTCATCTCTCGAAAATTGCATCGGAAGCTAGATCTTCCAACCCGTTCGGCACCTGCTGCCACTATTGTGGGCCTTAATGGCGCAGTGGTAGCAAAGTCTAGAAAAGTTTGTATTGTTTCACTACGGTTCTATTAATCCAGCGTTTAAATTGACCACAGAAGCGTATGTTGTTGAAAGGCTCACTGGTCAATTACCCACATGCTCGTTGGCAAAGTATGCTGATTTTGATGCACCCGATCTGCCGCTATCAGATTTTAAATATTCCCATATGGATTTGCTATTGGGTGGAGATGTATATTCCCGTATAATGCTGTCTGGAGTTCGAAAAGACCCCAAAAACCCTTTGATCGCCCAACAAACCGTTTTCGGTTGGATTGTGACCGGCAAAACACGCCAGTCAAATTAGTTATTCTTTAAGTCCAAATCTCCTATGGACTTGAGTCTTGGTCCATCTTGTAGAGGTGCGTTTTCTCAAAATTTGAGATCCGATTGCTACAGACTCCCGAGATTAAAACCTAATACGAGGAAGTAATTGGGGAATACCTTTCCCTAGACCACTCGCAGATCATGACTCCATTTTATTCTCCTCCTAACCCAGTTACTATTTACCCCATCATGTCGTTTTTAGTCCCATCACTCATCTTTTCTCTTATTCATCCAATATATTCCGAATTTTTAAAATTGTCAGACGCCCGCACCGCTAAAACTCTGGGTTTACGTTGGAATGCGAGCATTGATACATTTGCCTCAAGACAGCTCCAACGCCCAATTTCTCTATAGTCACAAAAGTTCTGTCTTGTTTCAAATAGCCAAAACTATTTGACCCCGTTGGGTGAGCGGCACCTAAAATCGTAGTTGCTAAAAGTATTATGCGACAAATTTGTAAAGGCAGAACAGTTTGGGACGAATGTTTGGAACCCATGACGTTTAACAGATGGCTTGAGCTTGTCGATGATTACTCGTACATCGACATTAACATCCCCCGTTGGTTTAAATTAATCCTCAGCGTGAAGTACTTCATGCAATTTGTGATGCTTCTGAGAAAGCATATGCTGCCATTCTGTATAGTAGAGTCCTAACCCCGTCTGGTGAATTTGTCACCCACTTGCTCGCTGCCAAAGTAAAAGTTGTGCCTGTAAAAGTGTAAACTTTACCCCGTTTAGAGCTCTGCGATGCAACTCTGTTGGCAAAAAATGTATTTTCACTTCTTAAGAAGCAGAATCTTACCTAATCGGAAGCCTTTGTGGGACAGATTCGGCTATCGTTCTGTCCTGGCTTCAAAAACCTCCGTGCCATTGGCCAACTTTTGTGGCATGTCTAGTATCGTTTATCGTGGACCAGGTAGGCACTGACAAATGGAATCTCCCTATGATGGTCTTTTACTCTTCGAAAAACCTATCAAAAGATTTTATTGTTGTCGATTTTGTTGTCATTCAATGTCATGTCGATCGGAAATTTGGTCGAACACGACTGATTTATTTCATCCCTGCTTCGAAGTGCGAGTGGCCGAAATTCGAACTGCCAATGGCGTTCTAATACGGCCAATTGTGAAGCTCGTGCCGTTTTTTAATCTAGAGCAGTATTAATTCGTTCTCTCGTTTTCTGTTGTGTGTTTGTCGTTTATTTACAGAGAACCTAATACCCCGTAGGCTAATTGTCGAACGCCTAACAAACACCTCGAAACAAGCTGGCAACAATAAGGAACCTGCTCACCCAGAACGGAAGAAGACGAGCGCAACCCACAACCAGGCTCTTGTTAGAACATCTTTATTGCCAGCAAAACATATCGTTTTTATATTTTATAATTTTTTACCTTTATACAAGGAATTTGTAGTATTAACCTTTATACTATACATATACACCCTGAATTGTTAATTTTTTGATCTTTGGCCAGGTGACTTCTCGGTCCTCTTGTTGCAATGTTGCAAGGGGGCGGGATGTTCACGCTGGCCACCCTACTTTTAAGCCTTTGATATAAGTTTAGTTTAAGTGTATAAACCACCCCTGTACTTACGTTCTAATTATTGTGAATTATGAAATACAAACGAAAAGAGATCACTACCCGATCAACCCCCCAACCCGAAGGTACGTTCTATGTACAAAATAAATAATAATTGATTATTTAATACTAATAACTTTGTATTTTTATTTACCCCGCACTCTCGCCAAATATTTTGTTTTATTTATTTTCCCCGCTCACCCCCGCAAGGACCAAAGCGTCGAAAACTGCTCCCACTTTAGTAGTTGTCCTCTGATACCGGCCAACACATTGATAATGAATAAGACAACGAGGACAGTCTGGCATATTATGTAAAAGCGACATATAACCTAAATCAAAATACTCTTTAATAATATCTCGGTATATTTATCCCAATATGTGATTCTACAAAGTGAACCATCGGTTATTTCGAATCTGGTAATACTTATGTTTTTTTTTTTTTTTGTGAAACCAGCACTCAGGGGATGACCCCTACTCATGCAGTGCATTGTGCAGGTTTTTTAGGAAAATGGGTTATAGGAAGGTAGAAGAGAGGGAGTAGTGTTTGTGGACATCTCAAGATGCGAACGGCAAGGAAACGAGTTGCTGCTAGGTGACTATAAAATGGCCAGTGCTATACCTTCACCATTAGACAGTCTACAGCAATCGTCCCCAAGAAGCCCGCACCCTTCAGTCCTAGCTTCTCACACTACTCATGTTGTGTGTGTTAATTTTATACATGAGTGGCGGGACCCACAGTTTAAAGTCGACTCCGAACGACAAATTTTATCGAGAAGCTTTACATGGCAATTTTATTTACTCTCAGAGTTTTTGCCAGAAATCTGCTGAGAGGAAGTCGCCGAAGAAATATTTTCGTTTTGATGTCTGACCTGGGATTCGAACTCGGGCCTTCAGTCTAATAAGCCAACACACTATCTACTAGACCACGGTATATCATCTCCACTGAAAGTAATGAATCGATTTATGCTGAGATTTTTTGGAAAATTATTTCTAAAACAAAGAAAATTGGTCGGAACTTGCATGAAAATGTCGTACAAAATTTGGTCGCACAGGAAGACCAAAAGTGTCCGGTATACGCAAGTTTACTGCTAAAGTTCGTGAAACTGGTTTCATTGTTGATGCGCAAAGATGTGAGCGTACTCGTACAGTCGTACATCCGAAAATATCGAAGCTGTGGCTGAGATCGTGCGTGAGAATCCATCAACATTAACTCGTCATCGTTCTCAAGAATTGAACATTTCACGCACCAGTTCATGTGGAATTTTGCGAAAAGATCTCATTATGACGCCTTATAAAGTTCAACGAGAAACTGCACGATGATGTCGATAAAAAAAAATCTTCTTTTCGGATAAAGCTCATTTTCATCTTGGGTACGTGGTCTTACAGAAGCCATTGCTCCCATTACGAGTGACTGTTTGGTTTTGCTTGTGGATCGGAGGTATCATTAGCCCATATTTCTTTGAAAATGAGGACGGCGCAACCATTACAATCAATTGAAGCACCTATAGTACCATTATAACCGATCTTTGAGAAATCGGGCTCGAAAAATTCACTATGTTAACATTGGCAGAGGCGATTGATCAATATTGTGGGAAAATCGGGCTTGCTGTAGCTATCCCACTATAAAATCCAGTTAATGACGTATCCCAAAAAATTTTGGAATCTGAGTAATCGGGCTCGAAAAATTGACTACGTTAACATTGTCTAGAGAGGATGATCTCTGACCATCAACCATCCCATAGAATTCAATACAATTATTTTAATTCTAGTATTTTGTAAACAATTAACAACTAATAAGGACAAATTGAAAATTGTTGACATGTTCTAAGAAAATAGAGAATTTTTCAACAATTAACATTTCTTTGTTAACTGTGACGTTGGTTCTGTTAAAAAATTAGGTTTATGTCTTTGATAGTAAAATTCAAATTTATCTTTACACACCTGTGAGAACTTAGTTAGTTAACCTTAACTAACGAGTTGTAATGACCAATCATGGTATGTACGTAAATAAGTCTTTTCAGAAATGTATTGACGGATTCGAGCTATTTCATTTACAACTTTTGTTATTTTAATAATTAATTTATCCAAACTTTCTGATTTTGAATCTTGGGTTTTCCTACAAGTCAGTTTCAATTAATTTATGAAATTGTCAAATTGTACTTTGTCCAACTTTCGAAAGTGTGTTTGCTTGAAACTAGTAGAATTTAACAAAAATATCAAACTCTCTTCTGTTACACAATATTCGAATTGATTTTTAATTATTGTCTCATCATACGCTATTGTGTATATCAAAATAATTTATTGTACACAATTACCTAGAAAGTAAGACGTACCCACTAAGAACCTCAACTTATATTAAAATCAAAAATTTCGAGACTAGCGTGAACGCAATATACAGCTGTTTCATGTATATAGTATAAATGTATAAGAACAATGGAATAGAACACTTATCTTAAAGAATTTATATTCTGCGAAAGAAAATAACAAATAAACGAATAAAAAATATGAAATAATTTTTATACTAATAATTAATAAATTTTGACTCCCAAATATTTGAAAATTCAAATTATTTTAAAATACTTAAAATACCGACGGAACAAGTTACTACCGCAAATAAAAGCAATTTACGCGTGTTTGTTTACAGCGGCAACAAAAACTCTCTCTATATGGCATTTTCAGTATAATACAATAATATAATAAATAAATAAAAATCAATTGTCGTTCGTTGGTAATTGCATCAGTTGAGAACGGCTAGACCGATTTGGACAATTTTTTTACTGAAATGTTCGTCATAGTCCAACTTAGGTTTTTACGGAAAGAAAAATTGACCACGCCCACTTTTACGCCCACTTTTTTCGATTTATCTAAAATCGGAAAACGGCTGCACCGATATGGCTAATCTTTTATTTAAATGGTCGTAGTAATCTAATTTAAGTTTTTACTGAATGAAAAATTTACCACGCCCACTTTTACGCCCACTTTTTTCGATTTATCTAAAATCGGAAAACGGCTGCACCGATTTGGCTAAATTTTTTAAAACATGTTCGTAGTAATCAAATTTAAAGTTTTACTGAAAGAATAATTGACCACGCCCACTTTTACGCCCACTTTTTTTCGATTTATCTAAAATCTTGGAACGTTTGGACGGATTTGTCTTATTTTTTTTTTAAATGTTCTCAATAGTTTACAAAAGTTACTTACAGAAAGAAAAATTGTCCACGCCCACTGATACTCCCACTTATTCGCCCACTTTTATTAAATCGTCGGGTAATTTTATGTACATATAGATAAAATCCGTTAAAAAACAAAAATAAGCTGCTCATATTTTAGAATAGCCAATGGAAGTAAAAAGTGTTCATATAGTAAGTTGGACAGGACAACGTCTGTCGGGTCATTTAAAAGTACGTGGTTTTTCTCTTTTTCACTATTTTTACACAATTCAAACAGCTTCTCGCAAATTCACAAATCGAACACAAACATTTTTTCTAATTTGGACAGGACAACGTCTGTCGGGTCAGCTAGTAATATAATAAATATATTGTTTCACGAAATAAATTGTGAGCCACTGCATATGCATATCGAAACAGCAGTTAGAAATAGCAACTGCAATTAGTCATTAAGAGAGGATATTATAAAATAACCAAATATTTTGGTGAAATAATACTGTTGAAAAAAATATATTATAAATCTGGATAAAAAAACATAAAATGTGAAACAAATTCACAAGTCACTTAATGTAAAAAATTGTTAATGAAAAACTAAATATTTTTCAATATATAAAACATACACTGTGCTCCACATGAATAGGTCAGTGTTTTAGTAATCAATTTAAGCTTGCTGCTCTCAAAATAATCCATTGACAGGATTATATTTAAGTTTTTATTAAAGGCCTAAAAGTAAAGAAAAATAATGTAAGCAAAGAAAGTTTTAAAAACTTCAGCTTGGTTAAATACGTGTTTATTTTTGTAATTTGTAAAGAAAAGTAGGATTTAATTTTGCTTCACTTGAATAGGTGCATATTAAAAAAAGAATAAACAGTAAAAAAATTAAATAAAACACGAAACCATTGAAGATTTCTGCACTAGTTTAATTTTTATGTAATGTTTTTATAACACAGGCCATTTCACTTGCCTGCCTGTTTATATGGGAAACACAAACAAAATTTAGTGTTTTTGTTACTGTTTTCCATGGAAACAGGCAGGCAAGTGAAATTGCCTGTGTTATAAAAACATCACATTAATAATGTGTACTTCCGCCTTTCGACAAAATTACCTCATACATTCTATTTGGAAGGGAGTTATAAAGTTGCGATTAATATTGCAATGAAATTTCCGACTACGCTTCTTTTACTGCAGCAATTAATGATTCCGGTCATCAAATTGTCGTCCAGATTCGTACACTTTCCGTGACAACCATCCCCACACATTTTCCATTATATTTAAATCCGGTGAGCCGGCCATGGCAACAATTCAACATTTTGCTCGCTAATCCACGTTTTAACAATCCTTGCCGTGAGGATAGGAGCATTATCCTGTTGGAAAATCCAGGGGATGGGTCCAAACTAATCTTGAAATTTCGGAAAAGCCGTTTGCAGAATTGATTTATAAGATTGCTGTCATTTTCACCGATTGAAATTCCAAGTCTATTACTCCATAGTACGAAATTGCTCCGCAGACCATAAAACCACCTACTCGACTATGGTTACGGGATAAAAAATGTTCTTCCTTTCTCAAATCACGGAAATAGTCGTTGAAGACGTCTGGTCCATCAAAATTGAACTTTTTTCGTCAGAAAATACTACTTTAGTCCATTCAGTTTTCTAAATCATATACATACATAATTGGTCATTACAACCCTTCAGTCAGGATTACGACCTAGCTTCTCACACCACTTATGTTGTGTTTGTTAATTTTATACATGAGTGGCGGGACCTACAGTTTAAGTCGACTCCGAACGACAGTATTTTGAGAAGCTTTTCATGGCAATTTTCATATTTTCGTTTTGATGTCTGACCTGGGATTCGAACTCGGGCTTTCAGTCTAATAAGCCAACACACTACCTACTAGACTACGGCGACTCCTAAATCATATGCCCCTTGCAAAAATTTAACCGCAATTCCTTACGTTGCTGGTTTAGTGGTGGTTTCTTCTGCAATTTTAATCTTTTTATGTATTCCGCTGAATTTATTATTCTTCTAACGGTGGAAACACTAGCACTGGAACCACTTTTTGCTGCAGAGTCACTTCAATTGGAAGCTATTCTTAGAATGTTTCGCATTTCTGTGGCTGTTGTGGGCATTTTTTCATGTTATTGCCATAATTTTCTTTGTCTCTTAGGTAATTCCACACAATGTTAGCACTTTCATTAATTTTTTTTAGAAATTTCACCGCCAGGCAGACCTTGATCGTTATAGGCGTCTATTTTAGCCTTTTCTTCCGCTGTTAAAAATTTACCGCACTAAAAAAATTTACACAACTAGACTACGTTGACTTCATAAGTTCAAAAGTGAGTCACCCACGACTACTGATGGTTGTTGATTTGGAAAAGGTTAATTTTCCCAACTCTGATAGCCTTTGTTTATTTTAAGCAAAGACCATTTGCCGTAGCCCATTTAAAAATATTGTCAAGATCCTGGTTCAACATACAATTGTCGACATCAGTTTTAAAACGGCTAATGTAGAGTTGGACGTCATCGGCATACTTTTAAATTCCGAATAATAAGAGAAGGTAGGTTGTTTGAGTACATTATATATGGGAGAGGGACGAGAATTAAATTATGATTAAAAATTATCTCACTGAATAAAACTTTTTTGTTTAATTTTTAAACATATTCTATAAACTCTTATTAAAATTTTTTTTAAAGGTGCTGGTTGAAATCAGCTGTGAGCCACTTTATATGACAGTACAAAAAGGACATTCGCACCACTTCGCCCCTCAAAATACATATTGTTTATTTATTTTTCGTCAACATTTTTTTGTGCGCAATAGAATCATAAGAATTAATTTCTTAAAAATTATTTTTATTATTATTTTATTTAAAATTAAAGAAAAACACACAACACACTCAACATACAATAGTCCTATTACTTATATTCCCGCCAACGAGACAGTAAATTCGATAATCATTTGAATTGTTTTCATCTGCTAGAAACAAACATACGTTCCGTGAACTGTTGGCTGATCCTAGCTTTACCTTTTTATTTATATCTCTTTTTTTTCAATATTTTGCTTTTCCTTAGCTTCTACTAAGGTAACTAAAACACTACTAAATTTGTCCAAATAATAATTACAAAATTACCTTTCAGGAAATGTAACTCACAAGGTGTTGCCATTATTATTATCCAAAATATGGAACTTTAAATATTGGTATATCAAACAAAAATGCGTGGTGTATGAATTAGAAGTGGTTAGGGTAGTATATCGTCGTCGAAAATCCAAAAGTACGCATCATCAAAAAAATCAAAATCGAGTTTTTGATTGATTATGATTCGTAAGCTTATCTAACATATCCCTACCAATTTTCAGATTTTTGCCACCAAAAATAACATTTTTATATCAACAACTGAAAATGTTTCTACATATGAAGTACTTGTTATTTTATAACTTTTTTTGCTTCTCCTGTAAAATTAGAATACTTTTGGATTTTCGACCACGATATATACATACGAATGATACAATGTTTGATTAAGTTAGTTTCTATATACTTACGTTTAAATAATCCAATTGATTTTCTAGTACATCAGGCACAATATACCTTGCTGGCACTGTTTGTTTCGTGGAAAAAGGGCCATAACTCGCTCTTATAGATACAGCTTGTGTTGTTTGTACTACAGTAAATCTATCCACAGATAACACAGAATCGTATGTTGTCAGCGATTTCGAAGATGGAAGTAGCGAGGAATGTGTTGTTGATATTTCAGAAGTTATAACAGGTTGCCGTAAATGTTTTAAAAAAAATCCGCTATCAGCTGCTTCAAAATGAACTTCTACGCCATTCGAAAAAGCTATAAAGACATTTAAAAATGAATACTGAGATAATATATGTATATCTTTTCAAAGCATTAAAATTTTAAATTCCTATCTTCCTAACTTTTATGAATAACAATGAGTCTGATAGACAGTATAATTAAATAGAAAATATAAGAATAATGCGAAAATCCGTTGAATGTAGATCAGTGTATAGCAGAAGTAAGGGGACAGCAAGCTTATACTAGTGGTATTGATAATGAAAAATATGACATGGAAAATATGTTTGTGAAGATAGATTTTAAAATATATTACCCTGGACGCAAACCAATTCAGTATAATTGTAATAATAGTGATGCTAAAGAAAATCGTGTTAAGGAAAAGGACATTTTTATATATAATAAAAAGAGCTTCAAAAATGAAATAGGTGCAATATTACATAATAGTGAAACAGATGATCTCAATTTGGATGTGTTAAATTTTGACCGATGCCTAGAAAGCGCAATAGAGAAATTCACATTCAAAAGGAAAATTAATGAAAGAAAATCTAAACTATGGTTCAATAATGAACTCAGATTATTAAAAAGAGAAAAGTTTTTAAATATCAAAATGCAATCAATGAAAACACAAGTGAAGCTTGGAATAATTATAAAGCAATAAGAAATATATATAAAGTTAAAATTGAACGAAAAAAAAATAGATACATTACCAATAAAATAAATAATGCATGTAACCAGAAGGAAATGTGGTGCAAGATTAAGGAACTAGTCTTAAGGAAACCAAAAAATGTCATAAAAACTGTGATACATGAAAACATAGAATATAAGGAAAATACACAAATAGCCATTATTTTTAACAAGTATTTTGTAAATAGTATTAAGGAAATTAGATCTTCCATTGATGATGTGCAATATGAAAATCAAATATCTGTGATAAATTCTAAGTTTAAATTTCGTGCAATAAATTTACAAGATCTAAAAAATGTTTTTAAATGTATTAAGAAGAAACCTGACTACACAAAAATATCAAGCAACATAATTCTCGACAATTGGGGTATGTATACTGGGCAATATTTTATTAAGATGTATAAACAAATCATTAATGACTGGAGTATTTCCAAGTAATTGGAAAGAATCGATGATACTCCCAATCGAAAAGGTTAAAAATACGGTGAAATGTGAGGAGTACCGACCGATTAATACTTTGAAAACGTGCGAGAAAGTCATTGAAATAATAGTGAAAAATCAACTTGAAGAATACATAGAACAATATGGTTTGCTGTCAAAATGTCAATCAGGATTCAGAAAGCGATTTTCCTGCGAAACTGCAATAAATTATGTTGTAAATAGATGGAAGAGTAGACGAAGGAAGAACAAAGTATTGGCGATTTTTCTAGATTTCAAAAGAGCTTTTGAAACTATAGATAGAGTAATATTGTTGAAAAAACTACATAAATATGGAATTAGAGATACGGAGCTAAAATGGTTTCAATCCTATCTAACGAATCGCAGACAGTATACCAATGTTAATAATATAATATCTGATCCAATTGAAAACGATTTTGGAGTACCACAGGGTTCTGTGTTGGGAGCTCTTCTTTTAATTATATATATTAATGACATTGAAAGAGTCTTGGAGAAATGTGAGATTGTGCTATATGCTGATGATACCTTGATTTTTACTGAAGCGGCGAATGAAGAATTATGTTATGAAAACTTAAATAAAGATATTGGTAATATAAATAAATGGCTAAAAATTAACAAACTAAAATTGAATGAAAACAAGACTAAATTAATGGAAATTAATATGAATACTGACAAATTATTCAAGATAAATAATGTGATTATAGAAAAAGTAAATACAATTAAATATCTGGGTTTCTTAATAGATAAATGTTTAAATTTTAAGGAACACATTGAATACATTTGCAAAAAAATTGGTAAAAAAAATTGGGTTTTTTAAGCGAGTAAGAAACAAAGTGTCAACATTAACGGCAATTAACATATATAACGCCATGATAAAACCACACTTCGAATATGGTTCAACTATAATATTCACCTGCTGTTCAGACCATCAAAAAAATAGATTACAAAAATTACAAAATAAGGCTATGCGCTCAATTTTAAAATGTAACCGGTTTGCATCAATTGAATATATGTTAGACACATTGAGATGGTTGGACGTAAAGCAAAGATTGCAGTTAAATACAATAGTTTTTATTCAGAAGATGAAAATGGGATGTGCACCAGAGTACCTGACCGAGCAGTTAAGGTATGTAGGAGAAGTTCAACCCTACAACCTACGGAATGCTTTAAATTTTAGACCATCAAGAGCAGACACAAATGCAATGCAGAAATCTCTATTCAGTAAGGGTTTGAGCCTATACAACATGATGCCGACTGACGTGAAAAATTAAACGAATATGAGTATATTTAGAAAGAGAACTGTAAATTTTATAAAACATGTTTATTTTGATCAGGGTTTACCTAATTGATAAATATAATTAAAACGAAATGTATTTTAAGAGTATTATTAATACTACTAATAAATAAATAAAAAAAAAAAATTTAAAAAAATTTTTCGAAAAATAATTAATTAATTAAAGTAATTATGTCCTATCTTTTTTATGCGATATAATATATAGTGGGATATTTTTTGACCTATCTCGATATATGGTATAACGAATGATTTTAAAATTTGTTATGCATTATATTTTATTGAAATTATATCAAAAAATTATATTTGCCAGAAATGGGATTTTGGATATCATAATTACTTAAAAAAAGTTGTCTGTAAGAGGACCTTCTGCGGATATCTCATTTCTGGTAGGTCGTTTGTCCTCTTCCTTAGCTGCTATAATGTTCGCCAAAATTGGGTCACTTCTTTGTGCTTCAGACCAGTCTTCGTTGGCTTCGATCTGCGTTAGCTGGATATCAACGATGGATTCCTTCTTCTCAGCTTTCACGCAGTACTTACACTCCAAATTACAAGGTCGGCGTGAAAGAGCATCAGCATTTCCATGTTTTATGCCTCTTCGGTGTTCAATGCTGAAGTCATAAGTCTGGAGGCGCTCAATCCAACGTGCTAACTGTCCTTCAGGGTTCTTGAATTGCAGCTGCCATCTCAGTGCGGAATGATCAGTCCTTAGCAGAAAACGTTGGCCATACAGGTACTTATAGTAATGTTTTATGCACTCCAGCACTGCGACTAGTTCACTTCTGGTCACACAATAGTTCCGTTCCGGCTTTGACAGCGTGCGGCTATAGTAGCCCACGACTTTCTCTGCACCATTGACCACTTGGGAAAGTACACCACCAATACCATATCCGCTAGCATCACTGTCTAAGATGAATTTATCTCCTGGGACTGGATACGCCAAAACTGGTGCAGCACACAATAGATCTTTTAGTGTCTGGAACGCCTCTTCTTGTGACTCACCCCATTGATACAGTTTTGATTTCTTGGTGAGCTCATGCAAGCTTGAAGCCATGCAAAGTTAGGCACAAAGCGTCTGTAGTATGTGCATAGTCCCAAAAAACTGCGTAGTTCATGAAGATTCTGGGGACGATGCTAGTCCTTTACTGCTCGTATTTTATCTTCATCCGTAGATATTCCATCTGCTGTAACAAGATGCCCCAAATATTTCACCTGTTTTAGGAAGAATGCACATTTCTTTACGCTTTAGACCAGCCATTGTTATTCGTTGGAGAACTTCTCCCTGGTTCTTGAGGTGTTCGTCGAAAGTTCTGCCCATCAATATTATGTCGTCGAGGTACACCAGGCAAGTCTTCCAATGCAGTCCCTTTAGCACACGTTTTATAAGCCGCTCGAATGTGGCCGGAGCATTACAGAGTCCAAATGGCATAACTTTAAACTGCCATAAGCCGCCGTTCGTCCTGAATGCAGTTTTTTCCTTGTCCTTTTCTGCAATCTCCAATACCCGCTTTGTAGATCCAATGTGGAGAACCACTTCGTCCCGGCTAGCGCGTCGAGTGTGTCATCAATTCTCGGTAGCGGGTAACTGTCCTTTTCAGTGACATCATTCAGCTTCCTGTAGTCTACGCAGAATCTTGTACTGCCATCTTTCTTCTTGATTAAGACTACAGGTGAGCTCCACGGACCCGATGATGGTTCGATTACACCTCTCCTCCTCATTTCGTCGACTAGCTCTTTAACCTCATTACGCTTCGCCAGCGGTATGCTTCTGGGTGCTGTTTTATCGGTCTCGCTTCGCCTGTATCAATTTCATGTTTGACCATAGCTGTTCTTCCTTGTCTTCTATTGTTCGTGGCGAAAGCTAAAGCATACCTCTTTAGCAGCTTTTTGGCTTTATTTTTCTCTGGAACTGCTAAACCTGCTACCCATTTCTCCACACTTACAGTAAATTCCTGTTGGTCCTCGGCTGACATTTCGACCGGTTCTGGCAATTGTTCGTTGTTTATTACCGCCTCTACTGGAGCACATTGACCCACCTCTGAGTTTTTACAGATGACGTTTTCATGGCCTGATAGATTTAGCACTCTCACTGGGACTATTCTCTGTTCTGTGGATTTTACGAGGGCCTTTGCTGATAACAGATCCGTTTGAATTTCTGCTGGTTCCACAACCCACAAGCGGTTTTCCTCACTCTCCCTCCATATGCGCCCATATCAATGATTCACTTTGAGGTGGTAGTTTTTGTTGTTCGACAGCAATTATCCTTCCGGCGTGCACTTTATGCTTGTCTCCGACGTCAAGAGGTATCTCCACATTTCGCCAACTCATAATCTGTTGCCCCATATTCAAATTGATACCATGAGCTATCACAAAGTCGGCACCAATGATAACCTCGTCCACAATATCGGCAACAATAAAGACGTGGCTTACGCTGATGTTGGCTATCGTCACCTTCGCCTCTGTTTTTCCGTGGACGGTGGCAGACTCTCCAGTAGCTGTCCGAAGTCTTTCATTGCTAAGTGCCTCACACTTCCCCTTCACTACATCTGATCTGATGATAGACTGCGTCGCACCGGTGTCTATAGTGAAGATGTGTTGTCTGCCATTTATGTACCCGCACGCCGTAAGGTTGCTGTTGTTTTGCTGCATCACTGATATTGAGGCTGTGGGGCCCTCGCTTGTGTCCCTCAGTGCTAGCTCGTTTTAGTTTAACGAGGACTCTTGTGAAGGTGGTTGGTAATTCGCCCGTTTACTATTCCTTGATGGTGAGACGGATCTGGATCTTTTACGTGGCGTTTGCAGTTTCTTTGGAAATGACCACCCTTTCCACAGTTGAAGCATTTAAGTTTAGCCTTTTATCCTTTTTCTTCCGAAACTTTCTGCAACATCTCTTTAAGTTTATTTAACAGGCATTCTTCTTCCTCCACGACTTCCATTCTTCGCACTTTGCTTACTTGTGGTCTAGAAATCGTGCGATCGGTCTCTTGGGCTAGTGCGAAGGCCACGGTCTCTGCAAATGTTGTCTTCTGTGGAGAGCATACCGCAAGTTTGATGTCAGGGTCGCGTATGCCATTAACAAACGCCTCGGTCTTAAAGTTGTCTATCAACGGGGGCTTTTCTCCTGGGTAGGTAAGCTGCCAAGGCTTGAAGTGACTCATTAGCCTTTTGCGCCCGACACCTTAACTCCATGCAGTATAGTTCTCGTTTATGTTCATCGCCGAACTTACGCTGTAACGCCACCATTAAGTGGTTGTAGTTGTTTCTATGTCTGGCTAGCATGGTTTCTAGGATCGGCCGCGACACCTTTTAACGCCAATGTTAGTTCCAAAGCCTTCTCCTCATCGCCCCATCCGTTTTTTCTGGCTATTGTCTCGAATTGAAACTTGAATACGGATAGGGGTGAGCTACCATCAACGCAAGGTGGTTTTATCCTGCCGGTACTCTCTGATACGACTTGCACTGGGGGCTTATTCTGTATTGCGATACGAATATCAACGCGATGCGAAAATGAATTGCGATACGAAAGAGTTTTGGTATTCTGTAAGACTTTCGTATTTGCATTTGATTTTTGTTTCAAATTGTTGGCAACGCTTACAAATAAACGTCAAATTTGCAGTTTAGAGAAATTGTTTGTGTTTTGGTTTATAAAACATAAAAACTGCGAATTAAAACAAAATAAAGTAATTTGTTTTACTAATTAGTATTTATATACTTAAATTTGAAAAAAAAAATGGATTCAGTGGCACTATGGTACAATTAGAACGTGGAAGAAAGTGAACAAAATGAAAGGGTGCAAAGAAGATTGCTTAGAAGCAAATCCGACATTCTAAGCTTGAATGAAAAAAGGTAATTTATGTTTAAGCTTAAGAAATAAAAACGTTTACTTATGCAGTGTTCCTTTTTTAGTTTTATAAAAAATTTTAGATTAAACAAAGAGGCGTTTTTATATGTTTTAAATAACATTAGCTCAGAATGCAAGACTGTGAGATCAAGTGCGATTCCTCCAATTATCAAATTAGCTGCTGCATTAAAATTACTTGGGCAAGGTGGCTACCAACATCAAATTGGTCAAGATCATCATCTGGGAATATCTCAGCCAACAATGTCGCGATGTTTGGCAGAAGTGTCCATAGCAATAGAAAAGATCCTATGCTCCAAACATATTGAATTTGAAATGTCTGAAGACGAAAAGAAAGAGGCAAAATCTTTTTTCTTTAGAAAAAGTAATATTCCTGGTGTGATCGGTGTGGTAGATGGCACACACATTCAGATGATTCGGCCCAATGAAAATGAGCACCTATATTTTAACAGGAAACTTAAACATAGTATGAACGCTATGGTTGTAAGTACCCCTTTTCTTTTGTAAATAGAACGTTTTAAGTAATGATTTTTTGATGTGATATGATCAGATATGTGATTACAAAATGATAATTAGAGCTGTCGACTGCAGGTATGGAGGCGCATGTCATGACTCCCATGTATGGGACCTTTCAAATGAAAGACGAATATTGAAAACACAGTACGATAATGGAATAAAAGGAACTTGGCTTCTTGGTAAATATTTTATCGTTTTTTTTTTTAATTATGTACCAATTAAAAAATTTTTAGGGGACTCAGGCTATCCATTAGAGCCATGGATCTTAACACCATATCGAAATGCTACCGAGGCTTCTCCTGAAGCACTTTTCAATGAAAACTTTAGCAAAGCTAGGTCATTAGTTGAAAGGGTGTTTGGTATAATGAAAGGAAGATTTCGCTGTTTGTTAGCGGCCCGGGAGCTACACTATGACCCGCCAAAGGTGGTTCGCATCATTAATGTTTGTTGTGCTCTGCACAATATTTGCTGTAAATTTAATGTTGAGCTGCCGACAGAGGAAATTTTGAGCACAGAAGATAGAACACATGCTTTTATAAATTCACCCATCAATGACAATTATACTAATGGTGATCACAACTATGCAAACATCGCTAGAAATATTAGAGACGAAATAAAAAGCAATATGATTTAAATGTAATATGTTTTATTTAAAATAAATAATTTTAATCAAAACAAACTAAAAACTTATTTTAAAACATAAAGGTACTTCAGTGGATACTTATACATGTGTACTTATATGTACATTTAAATTCATTATCTTTGGTTAAATAACTTACAACCTACACACATATATCATGAAAATAAAAAAACAAAAAAGCTCTTCATTGAACTATATCTTAAAACTAAGAAACAAAAAGTAAAAAGTCTTTTCATTGCAGGGGAGTATCACATTAATTAAATTTTTTCTTCTTCAATATCCAACATTCTTTTCTTCACTTCAAGTTTTTGTTTAGTCAATTTTCTTTTTTCAACCATATTTTCTTTCTCGAACTCAAATTTTTTTCGTGCCAAATCCAACTCTTTTTCTCTTATTTCAAATTCTTTTCTCTTGTATCGACATATACTATCCATATTTTCACTTATTTTCTTTAATACAGCCACACTTTCTTTTTGATAAGTTATTTGGTTATCAACTTGTGTTTTGCGCAAATTATATGTGTCGCAAGAGTTTGATGGCTGTTTGCTCTTTCTAGAATTCCGTTCACAGCTTTGGAAACAAACATTTGTTGGCACCTCATCCTCCATTACTTCATTAATTACATCTTGTAACGGCAATTCTTCTTTTGGTGCCCCAAAAGAAAGCGAACCTCGTAACCCATTTACTGAATCCTCCATGTTTAATAATTTTACAACTTGCTCCTCTAAGGGAGACAACGGATTGAATTTGGAGGGGCCACCGCCAGTGCCGCCAATGTCAGTTTTATTTCTTCGGACTTTTTGTTTGGTGTGCACTTTGTAATCGGCCCAAACCTGTCAAAATTTAAATTGAAAAAAAATATCTTTTAGTTGCTTTATATATTTCTTACCTTTTTCCATCCTGCAGCTTCTCTAATAGGTGGACCGCTTGCATTTAATTCTTCGGCTAATTTCTCCCACAAAGCAGTTGCCGACTGACGTGCATTTGGTGTTTTTAAATGACCTTTTGCTAATTGGCTATGGTTATTCATAAATTCTACCATTATTTCAAATTGGCGCGCTTTCGTAGTATTATTGCTTGTTTCCCTAAATGAAATTTTATATTGCAATAAATAAATAAAAATAATTATATTTTACTTACATTTTTGTGCCTTGCGAATGCTTTTTGTTGTCGAATAGATTTTGCGATTTTAAAGCATGTTTGACATATGTCTTCGCATTACAGAATACCGAGTTGCCACATCTTCGCATTTATAATGCGATTAAAAAAAAGAAATTACTAACAGGGTAATACAGAATACCAATTGCTCGCATTTGTACATTTTCGAGTTCGCATCGCAATACAGAATAAGTCCCCTGGTTCCGGTCGCTGGCTCTGGAGGTTGTTGATTTTTTCCTCCATCATTACAAGTTTTCCGTCGAAGGTCTTTTCTAAATCGTTCACTTTGCTGTCAACAGTCTTTTCTAAATGTGACACCCTTTCCTCTACACCAGTGATTCTTTTGCTGACCGACTCATGTATTTCCTGCAGCTTCCCTGATGTTGCTTCGAGCTCCTTTTCAATTTTTGACAAAATTGCCGCTTGCAGTTTTTGGTTTTCGGCTCTAGAAGTTTTTTGTACATCAGCCAGAAGTTTTTGGTTTTCGGCTCTAGAAGCTTCTTGTACAACAGCTAGAAGTTTCTGATTTTCGGCTCTAGAAGCTTCAAATAGCTTTTGGTTTGCTACTTCCATTTTTTCCATAATTTGTTCACTATCTTTTCGGGAAGCTTCTTGTTTATCAGCTAATACTTGCATTTTTTCCATCATAGCGGTTAGCATCGAATTTATGTGTATACCGCTAGGGGTTACAACTGAAGTTGCAGTTGTTCCCTTAACCGTCTTTGCAGTTCATTCTTCGTGTCCGTTGTTGGTAGCTCTAGTTTACCCAACTCTCGTTTAAACCGTTCCACTCTTAGTTCAGATAGTTTCATTTTAAATAATTTTTTTTTTTTGTTTATTTATTTAATTATTTTTACTTTTGGATTTTGCAATCCCACTTCAGACACCAATTGTTACATTTTTACCTTTTTAAAAACGTTGAAATATGAGTTCGTTAATTGCAAACAAAGTAAAAACAAATATGTGTTTAATTTCAGTTAGACTCTTTATTGTCCGCACTATCTCATGTGCCACTGTTCGAACTTGTACCACGTACATATATAACAATATTATTCTTATCACACAACTACAACGGCGATCTTCAAACCACTACTATTTTGTTCACACGCAACTCCACACAAGGCTGACTGAATTCTTACTGACTGATTGCCTGCTTTGTCTTACCCTTTTATATACGCAAGTGATCAGTCTGATGAAACTTCTTGAAGTGGAACGTTCGGGGTTTCGCCTTCTCGAGAATTATTTTGCGACTACATAGTTTGTTGTTGCGTTTGCTTACTTGTCTTTCCCTTTTTCTCTCATACTTGTTGTTGTTGGTTTATTCATAATAAGTTCGATGTATGTGTTAGTGTAGCTGGTAGCTATTGTTTATCGTTTTTATTGTTAAACGATATTAGGTCGTTTCCATTTGCGTAACAATATGTATGCTCTTAGCGAAAACGTACCAAAATCCTACCCTTTTAATAAATAAAACTAATAAATTAAACGTTATTTACAATAATATAGCTAGATATATTTTTGGGAGTAATAGATGTTAGAATTTCGCATTTTTCCTACAAGATCTACAACATGTCACTGAAAAACAATTGATTTAATTTTTAAATTCACCCTTATTCTGGTTGTCGTCGTCGACTTGCGTCGACAATTTAAAATTGGTATTCTGTTTGTCGTTATTGACAGTTATCGATGACTGTCGATTTGGTATTCTGTAAGTCAATACGCTGTCGATATTGTGTTGTGTCGACTCTGATTTTGTCGACGTCATTTTTGGTAACAAGTTGTTGTTTTAAAGTTAAAAAACAAAAAAATATAACAAAATGGAAAAAAATTAAAAAATTAAATTTACAAATTCAAATCAATTTGAGAAGCTTCTTTAAGAGTTGCAGAAAAATCCATCTCTCGAAAGAGGATTTATTAGAGGTAACGTTCAGAGCAATTTTAAAGCACAATGGGAAGATATTGCCAAAGTTTTAAATGCTCTTGGCCCACCCAGTAGACTTTCTGTTGGATGGCAAAATGAATGGAAATTATTAAATGTATATGTACATCATAAATTTATCATATTTTTTTTAGGTCTGGAAAGATTTAAAATTAGTTAAAAAAATTAAAAAAATTTGTAACCAACAAAAGTGAGTGTAATGCAGTGGTTACCAAAAAATTTTTGGTTGTGTATTAGCAAAGACTATATAATTATAAAGATAGCACACTGCCGTACATTGTGTTTCCATTGCAAAAATCTGCATTGGATTTATCAAAAATCCCATATAAAAGAGAAAATCATTTATAGTCTCTCTGAAAGATAAAAAGGGAGACGAATCTTGCGAAAAAGAGAATAAGCTATAACAAGCAGACGTACACATGCATATCGCACACCCAGTTCGTAAGTGACACAACTCAAAATTTGTATTTTTCGAGTTTATGTATTAATACTTGTAGTTTTAATTTTTGAGTTGTGCCACTTTTGAACTGAGTGTGTGATATGTTTGTATGCATATATGTGTAGTCTACTCATAAGATTTCTTATAAATAACAAAAATTTTACCAAGCATTTATTATAATATAGAAATTTTTACAAAGAAATAAAGATAAAATGTTTTTACATTTGGACAGGTTATTTAAATTAATTTTTAATGAAGAATGCTTACGAAGTAATGTTAGCACAAGAAGATTCAGCATCTCTAATCTATGTTTATAGCATACGTCATTCTCATCATACCAAAAGGAATATGCTGTATTTTTGGTGCATTGTATGCATTGTTCGACAATAGTTTTCTTAATATTTCGTATGCTTTTGTCTCCTGTGAATATTTTTTCAAATACCTACTTTTATTTGTATCTTGCATATTTCAAAAAAAAAATCGGATGGTCCACACAAACTTCCAAAATCTGATTCTTCATTGTAATTTTTCGCATGTATATACATTTCGGATGGGTATGTCAATATTTGGGTGGGTTTAATTATATCCAATCGACATTTTTTATTTTAGTAAGAACTTCTTTTCTCTTTTGCAGAATACAAATAAGTAAAATGTAAAATATTATTCATTTTTAACATTACTCGTAAACCTAATTTTCTACTACAAGAGAAAAAAGATTTCTAAGTTTTTAAAAATTTGGCATATAAATTTCATACAATGGGCATCATAAATTCGGTGCGAATCAATTTATTTTCGTTTTCACAAAAACAAAACAAATGTGATTTTCCCTACACTCACCTACGAAGTCATCTTGTTTCTTTCTATTTTTCAATCTCACATTTAATAGAAAGAACAATCTCTTTTTTAAAACATTACGAAAATAAACCACAGCTTTTATTAAAACAAAATAACATAAACAGTAAGAATAACAACAACAATAATATCAAATACTTTATCTTGCAAGAGAGCAAAATAAAAGTGCTTTCGCTCCCCCCCGTTATTTGTTATCTACAAAAAATTTATCTTTGCAAAAAATGAGAAAAAGAGCAAATTGTTTTCCCTTCCCTTGCCACTTGAACCCCGCATCAGTAAGCTGTACAAAATTTGTGTTAAACCAAAATGTACTGAGTGGAACATCTTTATATTATATAGTCTTTGGTATTAGTGAGTAAGAGGGAGAAAATAAGTTGAGAGCTTACAGTCATAGAAAAATGTTAATAATATATTCATCAACATACATAGAGTTATACATCTTTGATTTAATAATTAATTAAAGTTTTTTAGATATTTGCTGGGTACTAATTTTGGTTCATAAATTTCCTCTACTGCTAATAACCAACCTTTTATTTTTTCCATAATATTGCTTTATGTCTACAAAAAAGTTGTTCTCTTTCCACACCATCTAAATTATTTACTTGACTATTAAAATAATCAAAATGTATTTTAAGAACATATAATAATTTGAATTTTAAAGAAAGGATTTTTTAACATAAAATATTTTTTGAGTGTAGACCTAAAAAAATAATATAGCATCCGCTGACATGTGTGCTTGTCGAAGTCTGACCGACAACTAAATAAAAGAGCATAACGTCACCTGAAATGCAAAAGGGCGTAACAACAAAAAAATCAAAATGGGGTTTTTTAATGATTATGGTAGAGCAAATCAAAATACATGTTCTCATAAATTTTTACAGTCCTAATGTCAAAAACAACGACTTTATAAAAGAAATACAAAAGGGCGTAACAACAAATTTGTTTTTTTCTTAAATCAAAAGGGCGCAACCCACACTAAGTCATAAGGTTCACTGTAAAAACTTTCAAATTTAAATAAATTTTTTTTTGTGTTGGATAATAAAAAAAATTACGATATTCTTCAGGTCTCCTACCAAATCATATTGCCCTAACTAATAATTTTAAAATCTCTTAAAAATTTATATTTTGGGATTAGAAAAAAAAATATATGTATATTGTTACGAAAATGGAAATGGTGTTGTTAAAATAATAAACAAAAGCTCCAAAAACAATACAATGGACTTGATCACGCATAAAATGATAAACAAAAGCTCCAAAAACAAAACAATGCAGTTGTTCACGTGATCAAAGAATAAACAAAAATATAGCAACAACATCAGCATAAAAAAATATAAGAGATAAAAGATGTAAATAGCCAACAACAAAGTATAGCGATCAGAGAAGTAAACAACCAAAAACAAAATGCATATAAGACATACAAACAACAAAAATGGAAACAAGTTGTTTACATTTTTGGATTGTTCCCGAAGGCCGTCATCATCCTTCAAAGGCATTCATCACACTGTTGATCAAGGGATATAAAAGGCAAGATAAAGCGAGCAACGAGGGTTCAGTTAGAATTCAGTCAGTCGTGTATGAAGACACGTGATTCTCGGAGTTCGAGTTAAGTTAGTCGTGTGACGACGTCGCGTTGAATTGAGTCAGAATTCAACCAGTGGTGTGTGAAGATACGAGATCGAGTTATAATTCAGTCAGACTTGTGTGCAGACAAGTTGCGTGAAGAAAACAGTTGTTAGTGTCGTGCTTACAAAAAGGTTGTGAGCAAAGAAGAATAACTAACAAGTGTTGTTGTTGCTTATAAAAAAGGTTATAAGCAGAGAAATATCACGAACAAGCACATATTGTGAAAGTTATCATTGTATACGTGGAATAAGTTCGAACAGTGGCACAAAAGTTGTGCAGATAATAAAGAATTGACTTTAAATTAAACACATATTTATTTTTATTTTATTTGCAATCTACGAACTCACATTTTTAACGTTTTTAAAAGGTAAAAACGTAACAATATTAATAAAATTCTTTCTTCTATATTATTTCGAAACATTTTTTGTCCCTCAGACTAACGCTAGCTCTTCGTATTATAAAATGAAACTTCAAGTACACAATTTTACGATATGCAATGTTATTACACATGAATCAGATAACTATATATGGGCCGAAACGGAAGGTGTCCTAACGTCATCTTCCTTCGCAACATGCATTATAAAACACTTAGAAAAGGTAATATCACAAAGTCCAGAATTTCACCATATCGTCATATATTCAGATGGTTGTTGCTATCAAAATCGAAACGCCGTTTTAGCTAATGCTTTTTTGTTGTTCTGTGCTGAGAAAAATGTAACGATCGAGCACAATTACTTGGTTGTAGGACATACTCAAATGGAGTGCGATGCCACACACTCTCTCATTGAGAGAAAACTAAAAAATAAGCAAGTAAATTTGCCGTCGCAGCTGGTGGATATAATTAAAAGTGCACGAAAAACACCTTTCCCGCTGAATGCTCATCATTTAAACCACGCCTATTTCCGTAATTATGAAGCTATTCCAAAGCGCTACACATCTATACGTCTAGGTAAAATGAAAAACAATTTTAACTTATTTATTTCTTAATCATTATAAATAAGTTTTCGTTGAATCTATATAATTCTATTTTACAACCAGTAAAGAGCAGAAAATTATATAAAATATGTGATTTTTTATAATAATCACCAATCTGAAAGACTATTACTTACATACTAATGTTTATTTGTAAAATTATTTTTTATTAGGTAGAAAATCTGGTGATGACAATGTTAATATGATACGAGCTTTAGCATATGATCCAACCGGAGTTATTTATTTCAAAACTAATATAGAAAATGAATATCGAGAGCTTCCTCAAAGAACTAAAAGGAACTTCGTCGTTGAACAGCCTTCGCAATTACATACGGAGACATTAAAAATTTCAAAGAAGAAGTGGCAACATCTTCAAGATCAGAAAAGATTAATACGTACAGATTGCCACTTATTTTATGACAACATTCCGTTTGAAGATTAACCCAGTATTCATAAAAACTAACCATAGAAAATTCTTATACTAAGTCCACATTAATTTTTGTGAATGTGCAATGAATTCCATCTTTAATTCTTTTTGCCGTTATTTAATGAAATGTTATATTGTTCTTAAATTTTCAGTTACTTAATAAAATGTATAAACTTAATAAAATTAAATACATATAAAAAGCATCTCTATTTGTAATTCTTATTCCTTCAAACTTTAAAAAAATTTCTAATGTTACGCCCTTTTGATTTCAGGTCTTTTGATTTCAAAAGGGCGCATCCCACATAACTAATAAAAACAACGTTGAAAGTAAATTCTGTCTTAAGAAATAAATGTATCATCGTATTTCAATGCTATACTGAAAAAATCATAAAGCTAACTTCTATAGTTTCGATTTAATGAAGTTTTTTGTCTCTCCTGTAAAATTTTAAAATGTGTTGTTACGCCCTTTTGCATTTCAGGTGACGATAAGCAATATCTGTGAAATCTCTCTGCACAATTGTGCTATGAAATGGTAATCCTTGGTGTAATGCCACAGGTGGCGGTAGATTTAAACAGTTGGCACTTACCCCTTTGAAGGAAGATATAGCAAATCTGCTGCAGTTTGGTAAACATATTAATCCAGAGGGTATTTTACAAGGTGTTCAAATTCAGGTTCAAATTAAGTTTTCTTTATTATTTTCATCACTCGAAACTGAACTTCACAAATAAAACATTTTTAAAAAATAACGCTCGTATCACAGAAATAAAAAACTTTTATTTTTAAATAAACCATAAAATGAATCAGCTGACTTAAATATTAGAGATGTGTGTTTTGTGTTATTACAATTTTCAATAAACAGTCGACGTCGATACAGTCTGTTATGCTATGTTCGCACGAGCTTTCGAATTACTTCGCTCTCTGTTTTGAATTACTTATATGAATTATCATGTTCACACGGCAACTTTGTAATATTTTTTGACAGTTCTTCTTTTCTTCTTCTTTTTATTGCTAAACTATTTGCTGTAAAATTGTGTTAATAATGGAAAAAAAGCTACAAATACTTTTTCTGTAGATTCAACAGGTTTTCGACACACATAGTGGCTTCTTCCGCTAATTTTTCGAATAACTTTCTAATAAACAATACTTTTTTTAAAATGTTTTTTTTTTTTGGATTCCATTATTGTTTATTGTTTACAATATTTATTTGTTTATATTTTTTGTGCTTTGACAGCTGGTGATGGAAAAAATACGATAAAATTTAGAGATTACATTGATTTTTAACCTTCCTATACCCGCGCCAAAAAGTGAAACACCAATACCCGCGCGTTGGTCTGTGAGACCGACAATGGAAAATTATATATCTTTGGTACTATTTCAAAAAATTTTTTTTGATGCAAAAACGAAGCTTATTACGAATAATGAAGCTACCAGTGATATCAACTTACTGGCACTATTTTTTAACAAAAAAAAATCGCAATAATAAAAAAATCGGTCTCACAGACCAACGCGCGGGTATAGGAAGGTTAAGTAATTACATACAATTTGGGTAATTCGCTCACAAAATTTTGTATGGCGAATTACGTAATTCAGCACATAATTGGATGTTGAATTACGATTGAAAGATCGAATTACGAAAAATTGTTGCCGTGCGAACATAGCATTACAGAATAATGGAAATAAACTTAAATTCAGAAGAAATGTTTAAAATAAATGACACAGTAATTGAAAAAGTCGAATGTATAAAATACCTTGGTTTTATAATCGATCAAAAATTAAATTTCAGTGAACAAATATTACTTATGCAAAAAGTTGGTAAAAAAATTAGTTTTTTAAAAAGAATAAGAAGCAAAATATCCAAGTCTACAGCGATAAATATATACAGCACGATAATAAAACCACACTTTAAATATGGTTCCACTATTTTATTCACATGCAGGAGCACAAATCAATCAGCAAGGATACAGAAACTGCAAAATAGAGCAATGAGAATAATACTAAAATGCAATCGTTACACACATATAAATACAATGTTAACTAATCTAAAATGGATGAGCATAGCACAACGGCTCCAATTTAACACATTAAGATTTATTAGAAAATTAAAACAAGGAGACGCCCCGAAATATCTGTGTGATCAAATACATTATGGGAGACAGCCAACCATATCAACTAAGAAATGCATGTGACTTTAGGATCCAAAGAGTGAGGTCAACACAAATGTAGAAAACGCTATTCTACAAGGGTCTACAGCTGTTTACCTCATTGCCAAACAACATTAAGAATGAAACAAATGAAAATGTCTTTAGACGAAAGTGTACTAATTTTGTATTATTTAATATTAATTTTTTTTTATTTATTTGTTTTATTTTTTTAATTGATTATGATTCGTGAGGTTATCTAACATATCTCTACCAATTTTTAAATTCTTGCGACCAAAAATAACGTTTTTATATCAATAATTCAAAATGTTTCTACATATGAAGTACTTGTTATTTTATAACTTTTTTTGCTTCTCCTGTAAAATTAGAAAAATGTTTGTTACGTACTTTTGGATTTTCGACGACGATATACTTTTATTGTAAATTTGTAAAAAAACCAAAACAGTGTCAACGTGATGTCGACGACGATAGAAAACGATGTCGACTCAAGAATAAGGGTGAATATGTACGTCATCCAAGGCAATTCAAATCGTTTGAATAATATATGAACAGAACGCAAATTTCTAGAGTAAATGGAATGAAATCTGATCGATTTATTAATGATTTTGGTTTCCCACAGCGATATTGGGAGCCTTACTATTACACATATATACGAATGACATATCAGATGTACTAAATATTGTATTATAATGCAGAAGATGCACTCATATACACGGAAGAAACCATAAGGGAAGAGTGTAAGGATAATATAATTAATGATATAAATAATATTAACACATGGCTGAAAAGGAGTAAACTGAAATTAAATCAAAGAAAGACAAAGATGCTGGAAATAATTATGAGTAGAGAAACACCATTCAGAATTAACGATAAAGTTATAGAGAAAGTTAAAAATATAAAACATCTTGGATTCATAATAAATCAGGAAATGAAATCTAAATATCATATAGAAAACATCATACAAAAACATTGCTTAAAAAATTGGGTTTTTCCAGAAGATTTAAAAGAAATATTTACAATACGATAATAAAGTCTAGCTTTGAATTCGGATAAACAATAACTTATACATGCTTCAATTTATTTTATTATTTTTAATTGCACTAGATATACCTCTATACAATATGCTCGATACACTTAAGTGCTTTTTTTTTTTTTTTTTTTTTTTTTTTTTATTAGTAGTATTTATAATACTTTTACATTACATTTTCTAAATATTGAAATCAATCATTAATTCAATTAATTTAAAGCTCTAATTTAATTTGCATTGGTATTTTTAATATAATTTACAACTTTCTTTCTAAAAATGTTAATATTTTCTTCATTTTTTATACTAAATGGCATCAAGTTATAATTCCTAAGTCCTTTGTAAAATAGCGAACGTTGCGTTGCATTTGTATCTGTTCTTTGTAATCTAAATTCATTATTATTCCTTAGATTATAAGGTTGAAAATCGCCAACATATTGTAGTAGCTCTATTAGAAATTCAGGTGCATTGCCCATTTCCATTTTCTTGATGAAGGTCAAGGTTGTTAATTCTAGTCTTTGATGAATGTTCATCCATTTTAAAGTGTCTAACATATATTGTATGGTTGTAAAACGGTTGCATTTTAAAATTGTTCGCATTGCCTTGTTTTGTAATTTCTGTATCCTGTTTATTTACGCTACTATGCAGCTTGTATATAATATGGTTGATCCATACTCAAAATGAGGTTTAATAATCGTATTGTATATATTTATTGCTGTTATTCTTGAAAGTTTATTTCTAATACGTTTAAAGAATCCTATTTTTTTCCAATTTTCTTACATATATATTCTAAATGTTCTTTGAAGTTTAAGTCTTTATCTATTAAAAACCCCAGATATTTTATTTTATTTACTTTTTCAATTATCACATCATTTATCTTAAAAGGTATATTATTGTTCATATTGATTTGCATTATCTTTGTTTTACTTTCGTTTAATTTTAATTTGTTCATTTTCAGCCACTTGTTAATCCTGTTCATGTCCATTTGCAAATTTTCATAGCACATTTCATCTGTTGGTGCTTCTGAAAAAATCAGAGTATCATCAGCGTAAAGTACTATTTCACACTTTTCCAAAACTTTCTCCAAATCATTGATATATATGATGAACAAAAGTGCCCCCAGAATTGATCCCTGAGGTACACCAAAATCGTTTTCTACTTCCATTGATTTTACGTTATTAACCTTTGTAATTTGTCTTCTATTGTTTGGATATGATTTAATTCGTTATGATATGATTTTAAGATAAAATTTCAATTCAATCTTGTATACCGTAGTTGTATAGTTTTTTTTTAATAAAATATCACGATCGATTGTTTCCCTTTTGAAATCTAGAAAAATAGCTAAAATTTTATTGTTTTTCTTCATATATTTCCATCTATTTATAACGTAACTTAAAGCAGTCTCGCATGAATGTTTCTTTCGGAATCCAGATTGATATTTTGAAAAAATTTTATGTTTTTCTATACATATATTCTTCTAATTGGTTTTTGACAATTTTCTCGAGGATTTTTTTCACACGTTCTATATTACAACTAAACACATTTACACCAACTACTTTTATGTTAGATGCACTGAGATGGCTTAATGTGCGTAAAAGATTGGAATTGAACACGCCGAATTTTATTCAAAAAATTAAAATAGAAGCACCAGAGTACCTAACTGATCAGTTAAAATATGTTGGAGAAACGCAAGCGTACAGACTGAGAAATACAAACAATTTTAGGCTACAGCGAGCGGATACAAGTGCAATGCAGAAATCATTATACTATAAGGGATTGAATACATACAGCTGTGTTCAAAATAATAGAAGTGCTACCATGACATATTTATAAGAGGTAGCCGCATCTCAACAACAAGTACAACAATGCAAAAACAACAGGCATTTTGTTTTTGTTAAAGTGCTAGCGGAATGTCAAAAAAATTAACCCTCAAACCTCCATAGGAAATTAATAAAAGCAATTAAAAAAACTAAATAAATTTTATATATGTAGCGTAGTATATTTTATATGTATATTCTAACCATATTATATTTTTGTATTATACCGATTACTATTGAATTGTACGTCACTAGCATGTGTGACTGTCTTAGGATACAACACTGTCGTTAGTTAAATACAACACTGTAATAGAGAAGCACTATTTCGTTGAGTTTGAAACTGAATTTGAATAGCAGCGCTTGCTGTGATTGATATGAGGAAAAGCCCATTTGAAAATGGTATAAAAGCAGTGCACTCAACGGAATCAGTCTTTTCTATTGTTGCAGGTTGGTGAGAGTGGTCGCACAACCAATTGCAAGTGCATTATAAGCTTCGTGGCAGCGATGGTTGCCGTTGCTTATTTTGTATATGCAATTGGTTGACGAATTCTAAGTAGATGTTGGTCGCGGTGGTGGCCGCAAATACTTGGAATTTGTGTGACTCTTTCATTTTATCTTTTCTATTGTTGCAGAACTTTTTGTAAGTAATTGTAAATAAAAGAAAACGTTATAATTGGCGCCCAACGTGGGGCCGAGGACAACGCCCATATATTTTTCGGACAACGTAGAAACAGAAGACAACGCCTATATATATATTTTGAAATTGCGAAAGTGGATTCCATTTTGAACTTAAGAAGAAGTCAACGTGTTGCAAGCAAGATGGTTACGCTATCAACGGAGTAGTTCCACCAACTTTTAAGTGCTGTGGGTAAACAAAGCGGAAGATGTGGTTCTTTCAGCAGTTGCTCAGCACGGTATGGCGGTGAACGAAACCCATCGAAAGTGGAGGAGTTTATTTCTGCTATCACAACATTTAGAGCAGTCGAGAAGATACCGGATGCGGACGCAGTCAATGGTATGCCGATGCTTTTGGAGGGTGATGCGGCGGAATGGTGGCGTGGTGTAAAAGCAAACGTGACTAAATTCGAGGATGTAGTCCGGATTCTACGTGAATCATTTTCACCTCCGAAACCAGCATGGCGTTTGTATATGGAGATAAACGAAACGAAGCAACAAAAGAACGAACCTACTGATTCGTTCATTCGGAGAAAACGTGCATAGTTTGCACAATTGCCGAATTGCCCGTCGGAGTCTGACCAGATGGAAATGGTGTTTGGAATGCTTCATTCCCAAATAAGAGAGCGACTATTTCGCCATAAAGTCAACACTTTCGACGAGCTATTGAATGACGCGAGAGAAGCGGAACAGGTTCTAAGTGAACGCGGTGCAGTGAATACTGATGTTGTAAAGGTTGCCAGTGGTCCTGAAGGCGGTCCTAAGCGGTGCTCTTTTTGTCGGAAGAAGGGGCATACAATGGAAACTTGCTTCAAGAAGCAAGAAGTAAATTCTAAGCAGGTCAGAAACGATCCTGTAGTGAATAAACCAAAGTTTGCTTGTTGCGGATGCAATGCTCCTGGCGTGGTGAGAGCAAACTGTCCGAATTGCAGTGAGAAGGTTAATGGTAGTTCACCAGTAAGTGTGAGCTTTAATTCTTTGGGACTGTGTATTGGACGGAAAATACCAGTTGTTAATGTTGAGCTGTTTGGTGTTCCAGGGCAGGCGTACTTCGATTCAGGTGCGAAGACGAGCGTAGCCAGTTCAAACTTGAAACGCATAATGGATTTTAAAGGCTGCAAATATAATTCCATATTGTGCAAGGTGACTCTCGCGGATGGTACTTCCTGTGAAAGAGAGTGTTTGACAACCAAATGCAATATCATAATCGGCGGAAGATGTCTCGACATTCAATTTTTAATTTTTCCTGAGGACAAAAGTAACCGTACGTTAATTGGTTCCGATTTTATGGAGGAAGCGGGTATAGTTTTAAATATGGGCCAACGTTACTGTTACTTTGAAAGCAGTCCTACTCAACATTTTGACTTCAGTGAATCCTGGCCGTTGGATCTGAATCTTGTGGAGACGATAAAAGTCACGGAAACAGCCAGCAAGCGTGTTACAAATCCAAATACAGTGGAACCTTTGCAGATTACTCCGAAGAGGGTACGTAGAACTAATATCCCGGATTTTAAGCCCTATGATCCTGATTATAAAAGGGAGAGCGATTACTCACCTCACTCGATACAGGCAATTTTCAAAGACGCAATTCCTCCCGATATGGTGACTCCTGAAAGAGCTAAAGACAGAGGTCTTTTTACTGGTGTGGTATATAGACCACAAAATGATGACAACGAGCCGATTTTCACTCCGTTATATGCTTTCGACTTCACCATGTTAAAGCCGCCAGATGATGCACAATTAGCTCATCAGCAGAAGCAGCAATTGAAGGAAGTGTTTGCTGACAATAAAAGTGTGTTTGGTAGTTCTAGTAAACCTTCGCCGTATACTGTTTACTATAGAAAATTAAACTCATCACCGTTCCTGATAGGTGGTACCCATTGCCTAGCATGAATAACTTCCTGCATTCCGCAAAGACTACAGAATGTACACCCACACTCGAAACGAAGTTCGGTCTTTGTAAAGTGGAAGTGGCTGAAGATGAAAGTGAAAACGTTACCTTGGGACACATCTTATCTACCCCACCTGTATTAGTACAAGCCAGCGATAATATGCCAAATTCCATTGAAACAGACGCTAGCGATTATGCAGTTACAGAGGTTTTACTCCAGGGGGAGGATCAACAAGAACACTCAATGAAGTCAGCATCAGCTCATCCCATGAAAAGACGAGGCCGTCTGAGAAGCAGCGAAATTGACGCTGCCAAGTAATGAAGCCAAGAAGATGAAGCCTTTTAAGATGTTGACGTACTGCTCGAGACGAGATCCCGTACGTCAAAGGGGGAGACTGTAGCGTAGTATATTTTATATGTATATTCTAACCATATTATATTTTTGTATTATACCGATTACTATTGAATTGTACGTCACTAGCATGTGTGACTTTCTTAGGATACAACACTGTCGTTAGTTAAATACAACACTGTAATAGAGAAGCACTATTTCGTTGAGTTTGAAACTGAATTTGAATAGCAGCGCTTGCTGTGATTGATATGAGGAAAAGCCCATTTGAAAATGGTATAAAAGCAGTGCACTCAACGGAATCAGTCTTTTCTACACAATATAAGCAGTAACGAAACGAATTTGACAAGAGCACTGTTCGAATGTAAAAGAGACAGCAAATATTACCAAAAAGTATTTCTGTCTCTGTCTAAAAGTAACTCTGTTTTGCTTATGTTTGTTTTCGGGGAGGATTTTTATTATTGGATAGAAATTGATGATATTGTGGTAAATAATAGAATAATTATGCACATAATACGGGTTCTTGGTTGAAAGGAGATGTACCATTTTATTGGAGAAACGTAATTTGGAACTAGCGTATTTGGTGACACCTTTTATCGATCGTCACTAACTTAGTATTTAACCAATTGAGAGGTATATTCACAAATTCCTGAAACAAAAAGTTATGAGTATATATTTTGTTATATTTTTCTTTTTACTTATCTTTTACACACGGAACTTGTTTCATTGTGAAGAGAAATTGCTAAGAGTTCTATTAATAATAAAAAAATTACCGAATTTTAACTTTTTCATTCAAGAAATTAATAAATACTGGTAATATACACAAAGTTCTACAAGAAAAAAATTTTATGAGCAATATGTGTTATTTGATCTTGTTGTATTTTATTTAAAGATTTTTTATTAGAGATACGTCTAGCTTATTTGAGTATATTGAGAAGAATGAACATAAAAGAAAAAGAGTAAGAGTAACGACGTTCACATTGCAAAGAGAAGAGTTGCCATACCGGCAAGATTTCCAACACTCCTTCTCAATGTGAATGACGTTTTACATTTCAATTGATAAACTTCATTAATTTCATAAACATTACGTGTTTCACCCTGGCCAAGTTCTTTGTCATGATGTCAGCAATCATATTCGATGAGGGGCAATATTTCAGTTTGACCTCTCCATTTTTCACAACCTCCCGAACATGGTGGAACTTAATGTCTATGTGCTTCGTTCTCTTGTGGAAGACAGGATTCGAAGCCAATTTTTCAGCACCCTGGTTGTCTACATTAAGGATTACAGCTTTCTCCGTGGTATAACCAATTTCATTCAATAACCGCCTTAGAAAGATTGCCTCCTTAGCCGCTTCAGACATCGCCATATACTCGGCCTCGGTCGTGCTCAAAGCCACACATGTCTGCTTCTTAGACTGCCAGGAAACGGGACAGCCACCGACAAAGAAAACGAATCCCGTATATGACTTGCGGTCTATAGCGTCACCACCCCAATCCGCGTCCACAAAACCCTCAAGAATTGCTGGTCCAGGCCTATAAGAAATTTTGTTATCAGCAGTGCCACGAAGGTAACGCAAAATTCTCTTAATAGCCTGCATGTGTTCAATGTGCGGATCACTATTTCTTTGTGCCATTTTGGAGACCGAATGTAGGATGTCAGGTCTTGTAGTGATGGCCAAGTACATCAAGGCTCCCACTATTGACTGATAATCATGTTGTGGAATTTTCTCGCAGCTATCTTTGTTGCAATTTACTTGATGGTTTACATCCAATGGAGTTGCAACCGCCTTACAGTTCTGCATGCCATACTCTTCAAGTAACCGCTTTATATATTGTGATTGGCATATAGTGATTGGACCAACTTCACCCTCGCGTTCAACCTCAATGCCCAGGTAGTGTTGCAGCTGACCTTTGTCGCTTATTGAAAACTTATCGCCAAGTAGTTTTTTCACGGTAACTATAATCTCCTTATTCCTGCATGCAATTAAGAGATCATCTACATAGACAGTTATTAAAACCAACTCACCCCTTATTGTAGATTTATATAGACAAGGCTCATTTATACTCTGTACAAATCCGATTTGGTGCAGAAATGAGTTCAAGTTATCATTCCATTCCTTACCGGATTGCTTCAACCCATATATAGCCTTGTGTAGCTTTAAGACCTGGCCGGGATTTTTCAAATCGACAAACTCTTTTGGTTGTCTGATATAAATGTCATGCTGGATATCGCTATTAAGATAGGCTGAGTTTACATCAATATGGTGCAAATGCATTCTCCACTGTACGGCCAGTGATATTACCAAACGTATTGTAGCATATCTCGCTACAGGCGAAAAAGTATCTGTGTAATCAATGCCAAACCTTTGACTACAACCCTTTGCTACGAGGCGAGCTTTGTAGCGTTCAATATTTCCCTTGGCATCCTTTTTCAGAGCAAAAACCCACTTTGTTTCAATAGCCTTAGCACCAACTGGAAGATCCACCAACGACCATGTACCGTTTTTCTCTAATGATGATATTTCTGTTCTCATAGCCTCGTACCAATTCTTGTGATTGTCAGAACTCATAGCTTCATCAACGGTGTTAGGGACATGATCATTTGTAATTGCGTTAAGTTTCTGTTTACGTGGTCTACCCCGATTTCTCACAATTTTCGGACCGTCAATCGGACTGCTGGTTTCATTCTCCTTCTGATTGTTGGCTTGGGTTGGTTCATCACTTACTGCAGCTGTTTCGAAACCTAAAAATTCTTCATCGTCACCATCAGATTCTGTTACGTTTAAGTCCATAATTGTGTTCGTAGATATTTGCCCTTGTAAATCATCTACATCATGTTGATTTGAATTCATTATATCGAATGACAAATAATCCTCGGTCGGTCTTGGCATCGTTTTATCAACATTGTTACTGGTAAAATCGTTTTCTCGAAAAATTACATCGCGCCGTTCAACTACTCTGTTATTAGCCTCGTCATAAAGTCGGTACGCTTTCGCTTCATTCGAGTAGCCAACCATTATATAATTTTCACCCTTAGCTTTAAATTTGTTAATTTTGTTACCTTTATTTAACGCCACCGCAAACGAACCAAATGTTCTTAAATGTTGAATGTTAGGTTTTCTTCCAAACCACACCTCGTATGGAGTCTTGTCACCAAGTTTTCTGGTCGGACATCTGTTGCGAATATATACTGCAGTATTTATGGCCTCCGCCCACAAACTCTGATTCACCTTACTATACACCATCATTGAACGGGCCATCTCAACTAAAGTGCGATTAGCTCGCTCAGCCACGCCATTCTGCTGCGGAGTATGGGGAACCGTGAGTTGTCTTGATATGCCTTCGATTCTCAAAAAATTATCAAACTCATTGTTAATGTATTCACGGCCATTGTCACTTCTCAATATTTTCACCTTGCGACCCGTTTGTTTCTCAACGTGTTGTTTGTATATTTTAAACATTTGCAATGCCTCGCTCTTAGCTTTAAGGAAGTAAACAAAAATACGTCTCGAGAAATCATCGATAAATGTGATGAAATACCGTGCGCCTCCAAAAGATTTAACATTGAATGGACCACATATGTCGCTATGAATCACCTCTAACAAATCCGTCGTTCTTGTAGTCGATTCTTTTGGGAAAGCTTTTGTATGGATTTTCGTGACCATACAAGTTTTACATTTTTCCGCACCATTAACACGTTTCAGTTGCATGCCCTTTACCATATTTTTTCTTGACATGTCAGATATCGAATTATAATTTAAATGGCCAAGCCTGTTATGCCAAAGTTCATTATTGTTAATAGTAAGAAAAAGTTTGTTTACCTTTCTGTCAATGATAAATAAATTGTTCATCTTCGATGCTCTTAAAATTATTCTTCCTGCTGCATCTTTCACCAAGGCCGAATTTGAATTAAAAAGAACTGTATAACCAGCTTCAACAACACATCCAACAGAAATAAAATTCATATGTAATTCTGGAGAATACAGTACGTTCCGGAGTTTGATATTTTCACCATCAATTACCATCTCAATATCGCCCTTTCCTCTTGCCATAATATATTTGTCAGCTTCGAAACTTATTTCTTCTACATGCTCGGCAAGACTTGAAAACATTCCCTTTTCACAACACAAGTGTGAAGTTGCCCCACTGTCAATGCACCATTGAGTAATATTAGTTTTCTCTTTCTCATCTGTACGCATGCTATGTAAAAGGTGTTGTTGTTTTTTGTCTTTCTTTTGTTTTAAACAGTTTCTCGCAAAATGCCTGAATTCGCCGCAGTTAAAACATTTTCCTTTAATTTTGCTGTTTTTTACCTCCTTCTTTACATTATTTTCTCTTCTAGAACTTTTCATGGCAAACGCTTGTTGAAAGTTTGTTGCTACCTCTTCTCTTTCATTCTTTTGCTTGTGTCTATCTCCTTCTTCTAGAATTTTCTGTTTAACTGTCGCTAAATTGGGCAAGCTATCGCGCGTTTCAATTGCAACAACAAAGTGTTCATATTCTGCTGGCAAGCTGGAGAGCAGCATGATTACCAAAAGTTCATCCTGAATTATTATTCCAGTCTCCAACAGCTTTTCCGCTAACTCTGTGAAACTTGTTATGTGTTGGTTTATGTTTCCACCGGTAGCCATTGTCAGATTAATTAAACGCTTGTATAATGATACCTTTTGCAGTGGTCCTCTTGGTCTGTAGGTTTCTTCTAAACGGACCCACGCCTCATGTGATGTCTGACAATTCTTGATAATGTTCAACTGCGTCGCCTTTACACAAAGAATGATCGTTGCCAAAGCCTTTTCATCACCTTCCTCCCACTGAATACGCGCCTGAGCAGTTGTAGCATCGTCCTTCTTTACAGCACCACACACATGTTTCCACCAACCACTATGCACCAACACACTCTTCATGTGTATACGCCAGCCATCATAATTTGTCTCATCGAGTTTCTCTATTTGATAGAGAGACGCCATTATTTGCGCACAAATTAAATTTTTTTCTCTACAAATTGAATTCCTTGGGCACACTTAATATTCTTTCTTCTCTAATATTCCAGAACGTTGTTCTGGGCCCATAACCTGTTGTATTTTTATTTAAAGATTTTTTATTAGAGATACGTCTAGCTTATTTGAGTATATTGAGAAGAATGAACATAAAAGAAAAAGAGTAAGAGTAACGACGTTCACATTGCAAAGAGAAGAGTTGCCATACCGGCAAGATTTCCAACAGATCTTGATATATTTAGCTTCTTACTTATCTTTTGCACAAGAAACTATATTCGTTGTGACCAAAAACCACACAAATTTCTATTAATAATTAAATATTTACGAATTTTTAAAATTTTCATTGAAGAAATTAAAAAATATTCTAAATTTTCCCTTTTTTAACACAATATAAATGTTTGTTTACATTTAATTTTTCTGCTTTATCCATCAGTTTTCCCTCTGTATATCTGTTGCTTCTAACACATTTGGTTCGCAACACTTATAACATTTTTTTCTCCCTCTAGTTGGACCAGTGTTTTTACGCTAAAAGCCTTTTTCAAATGTCATTGCTTTCGTTACTGCTTAGCTGTGCTTTTCTATTGTTGCAGGTTGGTGAGAGTGGTCGCACAACCAATTGCAAGTGCATTATAAGCTTCGTGGCAGCGATGGTTGCCGTTGCTTATTTTGTATATGCAATTGGTTGACGAATTCTAAGTAGATGTTGGTCGCGATGGTGGCCGCAAATACTTGGAATTTGTGTGACTCTTTTATTTTATCTTTTCTATTGTTGCAGAACTTTTTGTAAGTAATTGTAAATAAAAGAAAACGTTATATATATTGAAATTTCTTTTGATTTTTATGTCATGCTTAATTACGCAATAGTGGCGCACCTATAAATTAAAAAAAAATATTCCATGCAGTCGATAACATTTCCACTTTATGTAAAGAACATGTTTTTATATGGCCATCGAGAAAAATGGCAGCTGCAAACGTTATTTGTTATTGGTCATAGTTTATGCACCTAGTTGGAGATACCGAAATCTTTTTTGGGTAATTCATCACTCTCGTCTAAATAAATATAAATATAGTAAATCTAGGTTGTAGTTTAAAAGATATATGTATTTAGTGTTAAAGACTTAAATATTAAATAAATAAAAATGAAGAAGTATGCAGCTTAATAAAAGAGTCGAATGTAATTGTATGCCAAAAGATAGAGAAAGTGATAAAGGAATCAAATGAAAAACAAAAAGAAGTGTCATACTCAGATATTGTGAGAAAATCAATAGAGATGCCAGACTTAAGTAAACAAATATCCTTAATCGTTAAACCTAAGGTAAAGCAAGATGGTGAAAAAACAAAAGAAGAACTAAATAAAAAAGTCGATCCGGGAAATTTGAGAATTTCGAATGTTCAAAGCAAAAAAAATGGAACAGTGGTGATACAAACAGAAACTAATGATGAAAGAGAAAAAATAAAGTCTGCAATTGAAAATGAAATGAGTGATAATTATGAAATACGTGAGGCTAAACCAATAGATTTAGTAGTTGACATTAAATTTATGACTTTTAAATATTCGGAAAAAGAAATATTGGAAAAATTAAAGAAACAAAATCCTTTCCTTAATGATAGTGAACTAAAAATAGTGAAAACTTATGAATATAAACGACACAATAGAGTATTTTATAATGTAAAAGTAGCAACTGATGGCGAAGTGTATATGAAACTTATTAATGCGCAGAAGGTCAATATTGGATGGGAAAGATGCAAGGTTGTTGATGGAACTGATGTGATGCAATGCTTTAAGTGTAAAGGCTTTAACCATCAAGCAAAGGAATGCAAAAATAGTGAAATATGTTTTAAATGTCATGGTGAACATAACACGAGTGTTTGTAATAATAATGTTTTGGAAAAATGTATAAATTGTGTGCGGATGAATAATAGGTTAAACTTGGGGCTAGATGTAAATCATTTGACTAACAATAAACAATGCCCAGTGTATCAAAACAAATTGAAAATTAGGAAAAGAAGAATGGGTTTAACGGCATAACAATCAAATATAAAATTGAAAAAGATTTATGCTCTATATACAAACATACAAGGTTTAGTGAATAATTACAATCAACTTGAGATAATTGCTACCTATAAAAAATTTGAATTTATTATACTATCTGAGACTCATTTTACAGAAAATATTGAAGAATGTGAAATTACTTTGCAAGACTATGATCATATAATATCCCTATCGAACTCTACTAGAACAGGAGGAGTTATTATATATTTTAAAAGGCATTGGAAAATGACAAACATTATAGAAAAACGTGAAAAATCGAAATATTGGTTATTGGCGTGTATGGCGGAATATAATAAGTCCCGTGTCATTTTGGCAGCAGTATATAGATCACCTAATTGTAGCGAAGCTGAATTTTGTAAAGTGTTCGACGAATATTTGGAAGAAATATGTGAAAACAACTGTGATATAGTGATAAGCGGAGACTTCAATATAGATTGGGCCCAACAAAACTTTTATAGAACAAAAATTGAAAACAGCTTAAATGATAATGGACTTAAACAAGTCGTGACTGAGTACACAAGGCTAACGAAAACATCAAAAACTTTAATTGATTATGTAATAACAAATAATTATAATGTATCAGTTAAAAACAGTGCAAAACATAAAATTGCGGATCACGAATCATTGATTATTGACATTAACGTTAAAAGTGAACAGAAAAAACCTAACAGTGAACATATTAAGAACCGAAATATATTTAGATATTATAAAAATGCATTCCAAAATCATTTAAATATGGTGATAGATCGTGAACAATTGAACAATATGAACGAAAACGTTTTAACGATAAACGAAAATGCTTTAATGTTAGACAAAAGCTTTGAAGACACCATTAATATATTTACAAGAAAGATAAAATCTAAAACAGAAAATAACATTAATAAATGGTTTAATAACGAACTACGCGAAAAAAAAAAAGCAACAATCGAGAACACCGATGAAGCATGGTTAAATTACAGATCGATAAGAAATCTATATAAAGTGAAGATTGAGAACGAAAAAAATAGATATATTAATAACAGAATAAGTAATGCCAAAGACCAGAAAGAGATGTGGAGAGAAATTAAAAACTTAGTCCTAAAAAAGAACCAAACTTTGATAAGAAATGTGATATTTAATGGTGTAGAATATAAGAGTAAAACAAAAATCATAGAAATTAACATGACTAGTGAAACAGAATTTAAAATAAATGAGAAAATTATAGAAAAAGTTAATGAAATTAAGTACCTGGGATTTATAATGGATAAAGAACTTAAATTTAAAGAGCACATACAGTACATCTGCAAAAAAATTGGTAAGAAGATAGGATTTTTCAAAAGAATCCGAAAGAATATCTCTACACTAACGGCAATTAATATCTACAATACGATAATAAAACCACATTTTGAGTTTGGGTCAACAATCCTCTACACTTGCTGTAATGAATCTCAAATCGAAAGACTACAGAAGTTACAAAACAAGGCAATGAGAACAATATTGAAATGTACCAGATACACGTCTGTTCGACTCATGTTGAATACACTAAAGTGGTTGAGCATAAAACAGAGGTTAAAATTAAACACACTTATATTTATCCGAAAACTTAAACGAGGAAAGGCGCCAGAATACTTATGCGAACAAATAAGATATGTTGGAGATGTTCAACCCTATAGATTGAGGAATGCGGAAGACTTCAGATTGCAACAAGTTAATACAACGGCAATGCAACTATCACTCTTTTACAAAGGACTAAAACTGTATAACTCTCTGTCAAATAATATTAAAAATGAACTGAATGATCATGAATTTAAAAGACAATGTGTAAATTGTGTTAAAAATGATGTAAATTAGAGAAATATTTTATGTAAAATCTATATTTATATTATTGTGATATTTCAAAGTATTCAAGAATACTAATAAAGATAACAATAATAATAATAAAGATAACAATAATAATAATAATAATAATTATTAATCATCTTGCAAAAATGTTAATAAAATTGGCTTTGAAATAGTAATCCTGAAGAATTTCTAGAGTGCGTATCGTTAAGGACACATCCGGTTCATATGAGGGTTTATAAATACGAAAATGATTATCGAAACAAAACACAAAAAAAAAAAAACTACAAAATTTTGACATTCAAATACTCGTCAGCTGTTGAGACGATCCTACCTATTGAATATGCCTTGAGTGCTACCATGTAATATTTTCAATGTTAAAAATTTTTATTGTACCAATTTTCAAAACATGATATATTCTAATGGTAGTTACTACGTATGTAAGAAATAAAATATGAAAAAGAATCTCGTAATAACTTTAATATTTGCGATGAAATTGATTCATTTCTGTGTTTGCCCTTGACTTCAGTTGATCTAAAAAATAGGTGTGAGTGTTCTTTTAAAAATAAAAATATAACAGCATATAATTTAAAAAAAAAAGTGAACAATAAGTACGGAAAAATGTAGTTAAAGCTTTTTCTACAGTGATTCACATAAATTTTTGTAATAGTGGGACGATGAAAGCACTCTACTGAAGAAAAGAGAGAACTAATTAAAAATCTTCGAAAAAAAGGCAAAACTTACAAAGAAATTAAGGAAATCTTAAGTTACTCCGATCAAATGATCACAAATGCATTAAAATGTAAAAAAAAACCCGAAATGCGTGGGCGCAAGGGCAAAACATCAAATATCGATGACCGCCGAATTGTGCGATACAGTCCTACTATTCGTAGGCGTCTGATGGACAACAATTTATTCGCAAGAAGTCCACAAAAGGTGCCACTGCTGACAAAAAAACAGGAAGCAGCACGCTTAAAGTTTGCCCAAGAACATATCAAATATCCGAAAGAAAAATGGAGAAACATACTGTGGACCGACGAAAGCAAAATTGTGTTATTTGGTGGCAAAGGATCTAGACAGTATGTTAGACGTCTGCCCAACACCAAATATAAAGATCAGTATACACAAAAGACAGTTAAACATGGTGGTGCAAAACTAATGATATGGGGAAGCTTTTCATATAATGGTGTAGGCCCAATACATCCAATTAGAGCCATAATGGATAGGAACGTCTATGTCGGCACTTTGAGAGAAGTGATGTTACCATATTCCACGCCTCTAAAATGGATATTCCAAGATAATGACACGAAACACACCAGTAAATTGGCAAATGAGTGGTTTCGGGTTAATGGGGTAAAGGTTATAGAGTGGCCAGCTCAGTCTCCTGACCTTAATCCCACAGAATATCTATGGGGAGACGTTAAAAAGTATGCTGCAGAGAAACAACCTTCAAATGCAGAAGAACTATGGATCACAGTGCGCGGATGCGTGGCATCAAATTCATTTAAACAGATGCCAAGATCTTATTGACAAAATGCCTAGTAGATGTGCTGAAGTCATTAAAAACAAAGATTATTCAATCAAATACTAAAATAGCTTTACTATTTTAAGATAATATCAAACTTTTGTGGCGTTTGTTTAAAAATTGTTAGGTTGTGTGCGTTAGCTATTATTTTGAACAATTAATTTTGAGAGTAAGCTTTATTTACATGAAATATTTTTTGTTTTCGTAGTTTTAACTAAATAATTAAGTGTTAAAAAATTAGAAAATGAATTAGAAATAAATTTTAAGCCAAAAAAATTTGATATTTACTTTTTTATTTTTCTTAATTTTAAACTTTGCTTTTAAATGAAGGGCATTCCTATTATTTTGAACACAACTGTATGTACAATAAAATACCAAATTATTTGAAGAATGAAGGAAATATCAATGTTTTTAGAAAAAATGTAAATTTTGTTAAAAATAATAGTAGTTAAACTCGTGTAGTTATATTATTTAATATTTGTAATATTTTGTTGTTATGAAAGTATTTCAAATACTACTAAATAAACTTGAATTGAATATTGTACAACGGCTTAAATTTAATACTCTCAGTTTTTTATATAAAATCGAACATGTTAATTCTCCTGAAAAGCTACGCGATTAAATCAAATATATCGACCAGAAAATCTCTGGATCCAACTGTAGTTACTATTCTAATTTGATTTTCCCAAAATAGGCTTTAATATTACAAATAATATAATTTGGATTGAAACGTCTAGCTAAAAACATAGGTACTGTCAAGTTGAATCAAAGAGTGACAACTAGACATATTATTACAAATTGAACTTTTAAAAGCTGATCCGAAATGCTCGACATGTAGTATTTTTCGCTGATGGAACAGAACACAAAGATGTTCCCTTATAAATATTTTTTTTCCACAATGACAGCTTTAAATTTTAAACCTATATTTGATAATAGAATTTTAAGCTATGTTATTGTAAAACCATTTTCTTTTTAAATTAATACTTTTAGGTTTATAGGAATTTAAACCTATAATACTTACATGCTAATATAATCAGTAATATAGTATGTATTAGAGAAATACTCATTTTTGATGATTTTTCCAGTTTTCATTAAATTTGAATTATTAGTTTTTTTTTAATATGTTTTGGCTTCACTTTATGTACCACATCAAAAATTGAAATTTTACGAACTTATCCTTTATCGATTCATTTAGTAGTGTAGACATTTCAAATACTTATATGTAGGCGTTGCACTCATTTTTAATTTCGTATCCGAAAATCTTTACGCACTCCGACATATTTTAAAAAAGCTTTTTTAGGTTTTGGTGTACTGTTTTCTATTATTAACGAAATTATGTTAAATATTTTAAACTGTTTACATTATCTTGCATTCACCCTAAAAATTTTCTATAGACAAATGTCTCATATAGAAGAAAACAATATTCGATATATTCATGGTTGCAATGTGCATGACATTAAAAGTTACTGATATATATGTACATACCAGTCTTGTGTTGCAACTGTTAACATTCATGACAATAATTAAAGTGTTACAATAACAATACCAGTATTAGCAAACCAGCAGTACTAAAATTTCATTTTAGTACTTAAGTTAAAACAGTTGGCCTTAAATCGCCAACGAATTAAACAATACACAAACATTTTGTTTTGTTATTAAAGTACAGGGTATGTTGATATTTAACTGTTTTAAGGAACAATATTACTTCGAATTATTTTTTGAATTTTATTTGCAAATTATTTAAAAAACATACAATTATCCAAAAAAAATTTTTTTTGTTTTTAGTTTTGTTTTTTTTTTGTCTGACAAATGCAAACGTAAGACAGATGAAGAAGCAAAACAAAAACTGTACGCAATCAATAATGTCAAAATTTTTGAACGCATCAACCGGAATGCCATATTTTCGAATTCTAAAACTGAAGTCAACCCAGATGCAGAAATCGTTGTTTTATAAAGGTCTTCAGCTATACAATTTATTACCAACAAATATTAAAAATGAATTAAAAGAATTTTTAAACGAAAATGTATTATTTAATTTTTTATAATCGTTTTGTAAAATTTGGAAATAGAAGTATTTTTATAATATCTTTAAATATTCATTGACAGCCGTGAAATTTGTTTGTTGTATTAATCGCCATATAGAACATTATTAGGACATTATAAATAGATCGATGTTTTCAGAATTTTATTAAGGAGCGTTGGTGTGGCACAAAGGGCCGTAACATAACATAACATTTGACAGATTATTGTTATTGTTATTAATATTATAATATAATAATAACAATATTAATACTAGCTGTACCATGCGCGCGTTGCTGCTCCACCAACTAAAATAAATTTGAAGGAAAGACATTACACAAATATCCAGATGATTCAGACGAACGGGCCTGATTAGTACGGATTCGTTCATTTTCTAATCTCACTTCTCTCGAACGGGTCTCAGCGGCATGTACTCGAAGATTTTCCAGTCTCAATGCTCGTTGCTAGTCTGATTCTGAAGGCCCATTTAGCCAAGCGTAAACGTAAAGCCGTAAATGTAGTCGTGTCAGCTGATCGTTTTTGTTATATGAAAAGCTATACAAGTGGTTACTTGAGCGTAGATGAATGTAAACGTAACGTAGCAACCTATTGAAAATAGAATTCTACGTTACTTTACGTGACATTTGCCAAGTAGTGTTGGGCTGTTTGTAATTGGTACAATATGGGGGTAATTTTACTCTTTATTTTTTTTGGTACTTACATTTTTTGGTACGTACATATATATTAAATAAATATAGTGTTTCAACATATATATAACATATACGTAAAATATATATAAAATACATAATATATATGTACCTATAACCACAATACATTGTAGTAATATATGTATGTAAGTTTAAAACCAGAATTATAATTTAATTGCATATAAAAGTTATTCTATTATTCTGGTTTTTCGACTTTTTTAATTAAATATTAATAACTATCCAAGCCAAGGATACTTTTTAATACGAGTATCTTTATTTTTTTTATCGATATTTCGCTACTTCTTTGTGTAGCTTCGTCAAAAAATTTATTTTGTTTATATTAAGTTTATACACATACATGAATACATAGATGAATATATCGTACATACACATTTATATGTGTATATATAAAAATAAAATAATTTTTATTTAAGATACCTTAAGCTTCAAATATTATTAAAATATAAATATAAAAGTTTAAACCATTACCAATTAAAAAATTTTCGTACTTTTTTCGCGTAATGTGCACATATTTTCGTACTTTTTCAAACAATCAAAAAAAAGTAACAAACTAAATTGCCATCTCAATGTTTAGGGAACAGCTGTTTACCTTTTACTTATTTTTATTTAAAAAAGTATATATTTGTGTAGTAAAGTGATTAAAAACAAAATCATAAATGGACGATGAAAGGCTGATACTTTTGGTACAAGCTAATGAATGCTTATACAATAAGTATTCCCAATAATATTCACACTTGAAATAAAAAAAGATTAAATAGTACACAAAATATTTTACGTTTAAGAGATTTTTAGTTTGTTTTATACAAATATATTTATGTAAGCAACTGTATGTCAAAAACAGCTGACACGATTTTACGTTTGTATAAGTGCAACTACATTTACGTTTACGATACATTTACACTTACGAATTCTACGTATGGCTAAATAGACCTTGAGGCTCGTAATGCTATTTTCTTCCGTGCTTGAGGTGTAGGTCGACCAATTACTTGTCATTCATTTTGAATAATTTTCAGCGGCGCCATATATCGGAAATTAATCGCACCAACTTAGAAATCCCGTCGACTCATCCGCAACAACTTTGCTAAAGATTTTGTAATTTTCAGTAGCGCCACCTGTCGGATATTGGTCATACCAACTTAGAAACCTTCGTCGGCTCATGCGCAACAACTTTGCTAAAGATCATAACATGACCAAATGCATAGTTTACGATTTAAATCATTTTTAGTAATTTTCAGTGGAGCCACCTGTTGGAAATTGGTCATACCAACTTAGAAACCTTCCCCGGCAGATAACCTGATTTCAAGAAAATCGCTCCAGGCGTGATTGGCTATGCACTCAATTTGCCCGTTTTTGGCCCCTTTCCCCCTTTTTGGACCCCTTTTGGTTCAACTTTAGAAACGGAACACCTCCAATAGCTATTTGGGAAACATAACCAAGCTAAATCGTAAAAAATTACCTATAAAACAGATAAAATACAGCATTTATGCATAAAGTACTAATTTTTGCCCATTTATTCTCCCTTTGTCCCATTTTTTCCTCTTTGGGTCAAAATTTTAAAAAATTTATTGCCTATAACCTGCACCGACAAAAGCTCGATCTATATCCCAAATTTCAAGAAAATCGGTCCAGGCGTTCAGGCGTGATTGGCTATGCACTCAATTTACCCATTTTTGGTGCCTTTCCCCCTTTTTGGACCCCTTTCCCCCTTTTTGGACCCCTTTTGGTTCAACTTTAGAAACGGAACACCTCCAATAGCTATTTGGGAAACTTAACCAAGCTAAATCGTAAAAAATTACCTATAAAACAGATAAAATACAGCATTTTTACATAAAAGTACAAATTTTTGCCCTTTTTTTCTCCCTTTGTCCCATTTTTTCTCTCCTTTTGGTCAAAATTTTGAAAAGATTTATAGCCTATAACCTGTACCGACAAAAGCTCGATCTATATCCCAAATTTCAAGAAAATCGGTCCCGGCGTTTAGGCGTGATTGGCTAACAAACAAACCAGCAAACAAACAAAAAAACAGACTTACAGAAAGATTTATAATATATATTAGGATTATATTAGCCCAATTCACGATCTAATGTAAATGGTCTTGCATCATTGCATTTGCAAAATGGTATAGTATATTTTTACGCTACAATAACAAAATATACAGAAATACTCTTGCTACAGTTTATAAAATAAACAATACTCAAAACCATAGTTTATATTTACTCAACATTTTGCAACACTTAAGAAAATTGACAGCTGAAAATTTATTTATTAAAAATAATAAATTTCGGTGACTAATGGAGACCCAAAATATAAAAAATAGAATAGAAATGAATGAAATTTTAAATAGAATTGTTCATACCCTCGATGAACATAATCTCTTCGGCAGCCTCGTCTATTAAAGAGTCCAATATTTGTTCCTTCAAACTTCCATTAGACATTTTTATAAATTGTTAACAAATATCATAAAATTAAAATCATATATCTATTTATTTTTTATTTTTGACAATCAGCTGTGTATTTGTGTTTTACAATTAGTGTTGCAAATCCAACCAGTAAAATTTGTTCACAATTAATAGGAAATATTTACAATTGCATAAATACAATTGCAAAAATACACGAGATTGTGAATTGGGCTATTATATTACATTATATTATATTGTATGTATTATATTATATTATATTATATTACATTATACTATATTATATATATATTATATTATATTACATTATATTATATTATATATACCCATTGCATAAGATGCGGCCAGAAGGGCCGTAAAATGAAAGAATGCAGGAATCCTCCGAATTGCTGTGTCTGTTCAGAGAGCAAAGCCAGACCAACAGATCACATACCTGGATCCCGAAGCTGCAAACGGACCCAAAACAATAACGGTGCGCATTGAATTTCTTACAAGCTAACATGCACAGAGGAAAAGTGGCACATGCTCTCCTGCCACAAATCGTTAGAGAACTAGAAGCAGACATAATCATCATCAGTGAACAGTACACGAAAATAACCACTGGATTATGGTTTGAGGATGAATCGCAAACCACCGCAATATGGATCCCCTGTCACAGGCAGACTCTTATAAAGAATAGCGGAAAGGGAAAGGGTTTCGTCTGGGTTCAGATCGGAAACCTTACCCTTATAAGCTGCTACCTAACCCCAAGCGACAATATCACTTCATTCCAAGAGAAACTTGATAACATAGAAAATTTCGCAAGGTCCAAGGGCAATAATCTTATTGTGGCTGTTGACTTCAATTCCCGCGCAATTGAATGGGGATTAAAAAATACCGACAAAAGAGGCAGAAAAACACTGGAAATGATAGCACGACTAGGGATGATGAACGCAAACACAGGCAGTGCCCCAACTTTCAGACGTCCTGGATGCGAGGGTACTATCCCAGACGTAATTTTCGTCTCGGAGGAAATGGCCCACAAGTTAAAGGACTGGAGAGTTCTGGAAATATATACCGCCAGTGACCATCAATACATATCGTTCTGTTTTGAAAGACGATGAAGCTGTACAAAAGAGAAAAACTAGTGGAACCACCCGGAAATGGAACGTGAATAAGCTCAATACAGCGGTACTACTCTCCGAAATCGACAGACGAGCAGGAGCACTTGGAAATGAAGCAGACACAGGAACAACAGTCGCCCACACCATGGCGACAATCACAAGATGCTGCAACAGTCCAATGCCAAAAATGAACAAAGGTCTCAAATGGAAACCAGTACATTGGTGGAATGCGTCAATCGAAGAATCCAGAAGAAACTGCATTCAAAAAAGAAGAAGATATACCAGAGCAAGGCGCAGAGGCGATGCAGATATGGAGCGCAGTGCATATAAAGAAGCCAAAAAACAGCTAAAAATCCGAATATGCAAAAGTAAAAAAGAGAAGTGGGAAGAGCTAAGGACCGATATAAACAAAAACCCCTGGGGCCTCGGTTACAAACTCGTAATGAACAAACTCGGAATGAGAAACCCGGTAGAATTATGGACAATATATTATGCACAATATTGTGAGCACACTATTTCCACGACACGAAATCAGAGAAGAGGACAGCGAAACAGAGAGCAGTTTCAATACTCCCTTGTTCACAACAGTAGAGCTAAAAACAGCTGCTCGCACCCTCAAAAACAAAAACGCACCCGGGCCCGATGGAGTCTCAACAGAGGTAATAAAAGAGATAGCAATGAACCGCCCCGAGATGCTGTTAAAAATGTATAACAGTTATCTTAAAGAGGGGATATTCCCAGACGCTTGGAAGGAACAAAAACTTGTTCTTATCAGTAAGGGTAAGGGAGATCCAGCATCACCATTATAGTATAGGCCCCTCTGCTTGTTAGACTCTGCGGGCAAACTGTTTGAGAGGCTTATAAAACCTAGGCTTGATGAGGCCATTAAATCTTCGGTAGGTCTTTCTACAAGACAATACGGATTTCGAACAGGAAGGTCTACAATAGGAGCTCTTAAGGAAGTAGTAGATGCATTCGAAGCTGCCCAGAACGAGAATCATTTTTCGAGACCGGTTATACTTCTGGCGACCTTAGACATAAAAAACGCCTTCAACAGTCTGAGGTGGACAGATGTGAAAGAAACCTTGGAGACAACTTTCAATGTTCCAGCATATTTGAAGAGTTATTAAGGATTACCTAAGGAATAGAGTGCTGATATACTACACAAACCAAGGACCAAGAAGAATGCAGGTCACTTCCGGAGCGGCACAGGGGTCCATATTGGGACCAGATCTCTGGAACGCGACTTACGATGAAATCCTAAGAATAGAGATGCCGGAGGATACTTTCCTAGTCGGATACGCAGACGACATTGCAGCAGTCATTGGGGGCAGGAACACAGACGAAGTCCAACGCAGATTACGACAAGTTATGATGCGGACTAAACACTTGTTGGAATCTCACGGCCTACAGCTGGCCATGCATAAGACGGAGCTGCTTCTACTAACCAGACGACACATTCCGATCGAGATCGAAATCAACATAGGAAACTTGGTTATTCCTACGAAGAAATCAATTAAATACCTTGGGGTTAGACTGGACTCAAAGCTGACCTATTCAAAACAAATAGAATATGCTACAGTGAGAGCAGCTAGAATAACAACTCAACTAAGTAGACTGATGGCAAACATTGGTGGACCCCTCCCAAGTAAGAGGAAGCTACTCATGGAGGCTGGAAATAGCATACTCCTCTATGGGTTTGAAATCTGGGCTTCTACTTTGGAAACCCGAAGCAGAGCTAGAAAACTACTGTCTGCACAGAGAATAGCTGCTTTACGAGTGATATCCTCGTATCAACGCAAGCTGTCCTCGTAATAGCCGGAATGGTTCCCATAGACCTACAAGCAATTGAGCGAAATATGATTTTCAGTGCCAGACACAGTACGATTCAGCCACAGAACATAGAAGCGATAAAGCAAGAAGTCTTCCTAAGATGGCAATCTCGCTGGGAAAATGAACAGCATGGTAGATGGACATACAAACTGATTCCCGAATTGAAAGTGTGGAAAGACAGGAAACATGGTGAAGTAGATTACTATACAACCCAGATGCTGACCGGTCACGGATACTTTAGAGAGTATCTGCATCGCATGGGTTAATGTCTCTCCTCATTCTGTATATACGAGGAGAAAGAAACGTTAGACGATGCCGAACACACATTCTTCAGCTGTTGTCGCTGGGCCGAAAGCCGTCAACGACTCGAAGTTGAAATTGGCGTCATTAGCCCAACAAATGTCGCGACGAAAATGATGAACAGTAAAGAGAGCTGGAACGCAGTGAAACAATTTGTGGAGTACGTCCTACGAAGGAAAAAATCTGACCTAGACGCAGCAGAATAAGAATAGAGCGGAGCCTGGACGCAGTCTGACGATGATGTAACTGGATCACATGCCAGAAAAGGGGCCCACATCGAAGTAATACAACCGTGGTTCCGAGGTGGAATGATTCCCCTGTGAGGAGACAAGGCGGGTTTTTAGTCGGTATACCCAGTGGGAGAGTCCGACATACCATGTCTGGTGACGACCTTCATGAATGCATAAAGCATTTTCCCTCCTTCCCGCAAAAAAAAAGAAAAAAAATATTATATTATGTTATATTATATAATATTATCTTCTTCTTCTATATATATAAAAATGAATGTATGTTTGTATGTACCTTATAGAATCGTAAACTATGCATTTGATCATGATCTTTAGCAAAGTTGTTGCGCATGAGCCGGGGAAGGTTTCTAGGTTGGTATGACCAATTTCCGACAGGTGGCGCCACTGAAAATTACTAAAAATGAATTAAATCGTAAACTGTGCATTTGATTATGTTATGATCTTGAGCAAAGTTGTTGCGCATGAGCCGACGAAGGCTTATAAGTTGGTATGACCAATTCCCGACAGGTGGCGCCACTGAGAATTACTATAAATGAATTAAATCGTAAACTGTGCATTTTATTATGTTATGACCTTTAGCAAAGTTGTTGCGCATGAGCCGGGGAAGGTTTCTAAGTTGGTGTGATCAATTTCCGACAGGTGGAGCCACTGAAAATGACTAAAAATGAATTAAATCGTAAACTGTGCATTTGATTATGTTATGATCTTTAGCAAAGTTGTTGCGCATGAGCGGGGGAAGGTTTCTAAGTTGGTATGACCAATTTCCGACAGGTGGAGCCACTGAAAATGAATTAAATCGTAAACTGTGCATTTGATTATGTTATGATCTTTAGCAAAGTTGTTGCGCTTGACCCGACGAAAGCTTATAAGTTGGTATTACCAATTTCCGACAGCACTTCAATAAATGTTCATAATCGAAAACCTCTACATTTTTAAAGTTTATGTCAATTTTTTTTTAAATGAACAAAATCAATAAAATGATTCAAATTTGTTTTAGTTGGAGGCGTAGCAACGCGCGCAGGGTACAGCTAGTAAAATTATAAAATTTAAGAAATATTAGTTGCCATGTCTACTGTAATTTATAATTATTAAAGAAATATTGTGTGAAGACATTGTACATGGACCGGTAATACCGTTCGGTGTCACTACATAGCAAAACCTTTTATATTCAGGATTTTATATTTCTGGATTTGGTTTTTGAAATTATTCGTTTCGATTATTTATAAAGCGTACCCTACACGTTGCTATTAGTTGTACAACGAGTTGCATCAACAGGTTGGTCATCTTCTTCACTTCTTTCTCTTTTTCAACCCAAATTTTTTTTATAGATTGCTATTGTAGCATCTCGTTTTTCGTCGGTTGAATGAGAATCAACATATTTTGATCTTTAACCAACCGACAGTTGCAGTTAAGAAAATATTACTACAATTTGCAATTTAACTAAAAACTTACACAATACTTCTTAACCTTAAAAGTAAAAAATTAAATAAAACAACTATAAGCGAAAGATTAAAATCCTTGTTTCTTGAAGTAATAAAGTTTTAATCAAATAATGATAGATTATTTAAAATTTTGTATTAAACCTATAAAATTTCTTTGATGTGTTTAAATGACTAGATTTGAAAAATACTGATTTCATTTCATAGTCTAATATTCAGTCTACGGTTAACTTTTTAACTAATTTCGGTTTTTGAATTTTTTTTTAAAAAGTGTAAGCGAAAATATTTTGAATACATTAATTAGTATAAAACATGTTAGTGAAGGGAAAAACATCAAATCTAATAAAATGGAGTTAGTTATTGATTTGTTATTTGTTGTTCTTCTTTACAAAATTGAATACTTTTGTTCGTGTTTTTCATACACATAAACGAACGTGTGTGTCTTATAGAAATAGGCCTGAACCAAGAAATAGTGAAAGATTTCGCAATGCCTTATGTTTGCTTTTGTGTTGCAACTCAGGTTTTTAACGCAGGTTTGCTGTTAAAGTTTGCTTTGCATTGCGTACGTAATTTTTCTAATTATACTTTGCAACATGCGTTTGGGAAGTCGGCCATACTTACATTTAAATAAAGGTTTTATTTATCGTAATTAAATTAAATTCCATTATCGTTCTCTAAAATTATTCGTTATTCTTAATAACAAAAAACTGGAGTAAGGTTTAGGTTAGAGGACGTGTACTTTCCATTGAGACAGTACTCAGAGGTCAAACTGACCCATTGTAATACGTCCTAAAGGGGAGAGGATAACAAAGGAGATAGAGAAAAGGAGAGGAGGGAGGAAAGAGGCTGAGGAATAACATAGACCACAAACACCCAACAGAGCGCGACTACACCATTGAAGCCTCGAAGAAGCCCTTGCCCAGGGTCCTCAACCTACTAAGGGCTGGACAGTTGCAGAGAAGGAGTTCGATAGTTTCCAACTCCTCCTCGTCACAATAGTCCGGCTGGGATCCGTTCCAGATGCTTGTCAGGTATCTAATCTCGCAGTGTCCTGTAATAAACCCAATAACTAACCTCAGATTGGCCTTATCTAAGCCCAGCAGCCAACCTGTTCGATAACTGTCTCTAGCAGGCCATAGACATAACATCCCGATCCATTCTCCCAACGCCTCTGCTCTTCCCCCTGACCCATCCATTAATGAGACCGTGGAGGTGGCAGTTTGGGAGATCACGACCAACTATCAAATCGCCCTCAGAAAGTGAACCTAATCTAGCGAGAGCATCCGCCGTTTCATTACCGAGTATACCGCTATAACCCGGAACCCGGCATAGACGGATTCGGTCTGGTCCAAAAGTCCTTAAAGACTGCACTCACGAACAAGCCATGATTTACACCAGACCGAGGCAATGATCCTTAGGGCAGCCTGACTATCAACGAAGATCATATAAGATTCCGAATCCAGCTACGGCCCAGTAGCCGTCAAGATTGCAAAAATCTCTGCCTGAAATACGCTAGTCATCCTTTAACCTAAAGTTAAGTTCAAGAGCGAGATCTCTGCCCCTGGAGTACCCCACCATTCCATAGTGACCTATCCGGTATGATTATCCTCACACAAGGCAACAACACAGCCTCAGGCTTTTATTTTTTTCCAAAGGTCCTATCGAGCGCTGTCTTCAGCAGCTCGATTCCTTCAGACGTATGGCACTGCGCGCTTCACCCTGCTTGACATACAAATCAAGCGGAGTCAGGCAGAGCACTGAACCAAGAGCAGCCTGAGGGCAACTCTTCCTCACTCCAGTGATACTCAAGGAGGCATTCCCCTGAACCTTATCCAAGATTTTCCGTTGGAAACTTTTATCTAAGGCACTCCACCAAACAACACAACCATAAGTGATAACCGGTCTAACAATCACCAGATATATTCAGCGAATGACCCTAGGCGGAAGACCCCAGCTTTTACCTATGGAGTTCTTACACTTCTTTATTTCCTCTGCGGTTCTTTTTCAGTTCAGCTTGCTGTCTAGAACAACACCGAGATACTTGACTTCAGAAGACAACGGAAGTTCCCTACCACCTAACCTCGATAATCTGAAGGTTTCAATTTTGTACTTACGCGAGAACAAAACTAAGTCTGTCTTATTGGAATTTATACCCAGGCCACAGTTCGCAGCCCAAGAGGATAAAATTCCAAGCGCAGACTTCATTAGTTCCCCCGGCGTTGTCAAAAATTTACCATCTATGAGAATAACCACGTCATTGGCATATGCCACAAAAAATAATTAAATGGTAGAAGAAAATGCAATCTTACGATCTATTACATACGAAATGACATTTAAAACTCGTCGTGAACCGTGCCCGCGACATAAATTTGATTTTCAATCATGTTAAATGCGATTCATTACATAAGACCACGTGTTTTGGAGTGTTAAAACTTAAATTCAATTCTTGTTAGTTATGCAGCAAAGTTTCTTGTAAACAATGACATTGATTTGCAGCCACCGACTTAATTTCTGTAAAAAATATTAACAAGGTTTCTCCTGAAACTGCGCTCATATTATTAAAAATAAAAATGTAATAATGAATAGCTTCAATAAGAGGTGCGGGAGTCATTGGCACATCCCTATCATGCAAGTTTAGATGTTTTCAAACTTTACAAATTTACTTCTATTAGCAGAATTAGCATTTTAAGGGCCATTATTACAATTTGCCGTTAACTAAAGGGAAGATTTTAACGGGCAGATAAATTGTTTTTCAGTATTATAAGTGGACGATATGGTTACGGTGACCATTATTTCCATGAGAAAAAAGCGGACAAATATATAAAATTGAAGAACAAAAAAAATTCAAAAAAATAATTCCTAAAATACAAATAATATACACATACTTAAATTTATTCATACATGTATAAATTTACTTCTGATATTTCTCTACAGAATGTATCTTTTTTTAAAGTATTGGGCCTGTTAGATAAAAATGTTTTAAATTCCGAAGAGTCCATTTCAAAATTGCATTTTATGGTCAAAAGAGATTCTAAAGTTTCTAGTCCCATTTGGGATTTTTCGGAAAACCAAATATTCACCCTTATTCTGGTTGTCGTCGTCGTCGTCGCCGTCGTCGTTGTTACCAAAAATGATGTCGATAAAATCAGAGTCGACACAACACAATATCGACGGCGTATTGACTCACAGAATACCAATTTTAAACTGTCGACAACCAGAATAAGGGTGATTGTTAGATATAGAAAAAATTATATCTGTTGGTGCGTTGTACGTTGGCAAAGCAAATGGGAAATCTGGTAATATCAGGATGTTTTTATAAGGAATATTTTTCGTTTCGAAAAATTTGAAATTTTCAACCCACTTTTTATTGGGATTTAATGCTGATTGTTTCCATATTTCTATTTGTTTAGCATTTGCATAATTTTTTACATAAGTGAATTTATCAAATATTTCGTTTATTTATTTATTATTTATATTTAAATCATTTCTGATTTCTGTTACCTTTATTAACGACTTTTCAACTGAAGACCAAGATGGATTTGCATCTACAACATAGACAAAATATAGAGTTTCCAACTCAATTTCATATGTAATTCCAGTTAATATAAGCGTTTTTACCGAATTAGTGAAAAAAGTGGACAAAAGCGGACATTTTGGAAAATAAATACTTTTCAGAAGTTACCTGTGGTATAATAGTGGACAAATAGCGGACGAAAAAAAATAGCCGACAGGAGGTTAAAATAGGGGACTGTCCGCTATAATAGTGGACGGATGGTCACCGTAGATATGGTAGATGTGAGCGTTAAGCTAAAGGGAGGATCATCCTACCGATAACTTTTAAAGTTAAGCTTATGTTTGATCTTGCCATATTATATATTATTTTCAATATGGCAACTTCAAATACAAACAAACATAATAAAAAAAAACCCCGTCGTTGTCACTTGTTTAATTGAGCAATTTTATCGACATTGCTCCGGCACTGCCATATTTTTGAAAAAGTTAACTTAATTTTATCTCTAAGTTGTAATAACGAAACTACACTTAGGGCCATTATTACAACTTGCCGTTAAACTTGGGTTTAGTTAAAGGTACCTTTAACTAAAGGAAACTGTAGTTACCTTTAACTACAACTTGCCGTTAAACTTGGGTTTAGTTAAAGGTGCCTTTAGCTAAAGGGAACTGTAAAGTTACCTTTAACTAAACCCAAGTTCAACGGCAAGTTGTAATAATGGCCCTAAGTGTAGTTATGTTGTTATTTTGAATATTTTAATATTAAGATTTCCTTTTGATAATTTATTTTAACCATAATATGTAAAATGTTTAACAACTTTTGATGAGCGAATATACATACTTACAAACAACTTTAGTTACTAAAACAAGTATTCTTGATTAGCCTTTAAATTTACTACAAAACTTGTCACTGATTTGTCAATTAATAGTATTGTATATAGGTATTTGATGTCTACCTATAATTTGTATTGCATAAACTACATTTCAAAGTTATCGTATATTTTAACATTATCTTAAAATTTTCTCATGGCGCCTAAATAAATTTTTATAAGGTTTTGATATCTTTTTTTTTTTTTTGGTGGTAATTACATTTATGTATATTAAAATATTATAATTCTAGCGAAGACTATAAATTTATAAAGATGTTGCACAGCCGTATATTGTACTGTCATTATTTAATCTGCCTATGGCAGCACGGCTACTGCTACTTTAAGAGTAGAATTATTAAGAGTTTTTTAATCTCAGTACCAAAGCGAATTCATATAAGGTGGTGTTATCAGCCCATGTGAGTGCTTTTTTAAGTACACGAGATTGTCAAATGTTTTGTTTGCGTACACTACCTCGAAATACATTTCTGAACAAAAAATTATCTATAAAAGAAAATTTATTGTCCTTAAGCTTAAAAACTATATTTTGATAATAAATAAAAATATTTCTCTATTGGTTACGTATGAAGAAAATAAAGTAAGAAAGTAAGAAATTCTAACATTTTTAGGCAAAAAAAGTGGTGATTCTTTGACTACGGCGACCGAATTCTCTAAAAAGTCATCTTGAACAAAATCCTGTGGAATTATATATTTGTTAATTTTTTATAATAAGAGTACACATTTTTTTTTTGTGCACTGTAAACACATTCTTTTATTTCTTTTTATATTTGTATTCTACACATTTTTATAATTTATTTAAATATTCTTAATGTACTGGCACAACATTTTTCGTAGAATCTGCTCCTATGGTTCCTAGTATCCCCCTGAATTATGGTGGCGCAAATCAGTCCGTATTTCCAAAAAAATTTAAAAACAAATTTTTTTAAAACAGTTAAAAAGAAACAAAAGAGATATAATGACACAAAATAACAACTTTATGGCTGTCTTCATAAACGCAGTTTGCAATGCAACACTGCAAAGAAATTCATTTACAAGACAAAGCAATGTTTTATTGTAACACTGCTTTGTCAAATAATGAGATGACATTTTAATGCATTTATGAACGCGAAAACTTTTGATCCTTGTATGACTTAAAATTTTTGTATAATTTAATTTTTTAAAATGAATATTCAGAAAAAATGCGGGTTTTTTGAAAACCGCCCTCGATTTGGCTGATAATAAAAATTCAATCAGCAATTTGATCAAAAATATTTTAAACGAAAGAAAACTTCGTCGTATAGCATTATTAACTAGCCAAGATTCAAAGAGAAAAATTCTTTCTTCCTTCCACTTTAAATTTTTGTAAAATTTTTGCAAGCATGCAGGCCAATGTGTTTTATTCTCATCTTCGAATGAAGAAAAGTACATTTCAGGTATTTATTACCAAATGGAATAATTTGATAAAACTAATATTTAAAATTTTAAGAAGTTGTAGGTATATTGGAATAACGCTACAAAAAGCATTACAAATAACAATTTGGAAACTGAGCAATAATTGTTCTTAAATTTGTACTTACAATATAAAAAAAATTTAATTAAAACAAATTTGCCATTTCTACCACAAAATTTTTGCCGCCAATAAATGTAAATGTTTACAAAGAATCACAAATAAAAACCATGCACGAAATTGACAAATAATGCGCACTGAAAAGAATTGTCATGCAATAATGAACGTGAGGCATTGCCAAAACAAATTTTACTGCTTTTATGAACACCATGCATTGTAAAGTTACATTGCAAACTGCGTTTATGAAGTCAGCCTATGTCATTATATGAATTCGCCTCTGTCATTTCAGCCATATGGCGAATTTCATTTGACAATCCTGGTCACTCAAAAAAAAAAACAAAAAATACATGTTGTTTCTGTTAAAAAACACTGCGAATTGAGTTGTTGTAATTTTGCTATCACCTTATTGAGTTCGCCCTGCTCAGTACTTTTACTTATTATTCTCAGTAAACTTATTATTTTCATAGAAATAATTACTTTCATTTCTCACCCAATTTATTCATACGTACGTACGTGTATGTGGGTATACACATTTTCAAATAAAAAAAATTTAAATTTTAAATTTGAATTTTATATTATTGTGAATAATACGACCGCTTGCGTTATTGTAAGGGAAAAATGGGTGTTTTACATATACATACATACATAATTGGCCATTACAACCCTTCAGTCAGGATTACGGCCTAGCTCCTTTCACAAATAGGTGTTTTATTGTTGTAAATACGAAAATAAATCGACTAGCTCCGAAATTAATGTCTTTACCATGGTGAAATTACTTATCAGGTGTGGTTAGCTCGTCAGGTGATTATGTTGTTGTATAGATATTGAGACTGTCAAATTATTGTTTGTTTATATTTACATTCTGACAGTTTAAATTTTTAAATTTAAATTTAATTTAAAAAATGCATATCAGTGACCCCACGCAAAAAACAAATGTTTATAAACATTTAAACGAAGAATTCGGCATCAGTGATGAACAAATGCTCTTTTATTATTTATTTCAAATTTTGGGGCCACTCAGAACATACAATTACAAAGACTCTGAAGCTGTTATCAGATCTTTCTGTGCATTTCACCTCTGTACGCAGGTTGGCTAAATTGCAGGAAGTCCATCCAATTCATGTTAACGCATCATACAAGCGTGCATTTTCCCTTTTTGGGTACAAACTCAAATGCGGAAATGCGTTGCCGCACCATGCTTTAGACATTACTTGGTCGTCTCTTAATGTTTTGTGTTCCTTGAAAAATGCTATGCTGTATACGCATTTATATAAACTTATGTATACAATTATATTATTGTTTTCATAATTTTTTATTAATAAAAATGAATATTTGGTTAGAAAATCAATTTTTTTATGTTTTTAATTTTTTTTTTTTTATAAATTTGCCTCTTGTTTTTGGTTTGTTGTAGAATTGCTCACACCTTATAAGTAATTTCACCATGGCCTTTACCTAAATTTTAAGGTTTCGTTAGTCTTAAATAATAAAAATACTTAACGTATTTTAGTTTTTACCAAAACGGAAAAACAGAAAAATTTACCAAAGGTGGAGACTGCAAAAATCTTTTTTTTCGTCCACGAATTTAATCTCGCAATGGCAAAGCTTTTATCGTTAAAAATTACTCAGTTCACCACCTCATCACATTGTGCTCAAGACGATTCCATATTTATGCCAGTTGATTTTCAAGCAATAATAGAATCCACTCAAAGGACTGGCAATGTACCAGAAAATACACAGACCCTTGAAATAGATATGGGGAATATATAAGAATAAAATGAAGAATATTTCAATGAAGATTTTGACTGTTTTACCTCCAACAATGGACCAATAGAATTGACATCAAGTCCATATCGTCGTTGAAAATCCAAAAGTACGTAGCATCAAAAAAATCAAAATCGAGTTTTTGATTGATTATGATTCGTAACATATCTCTACCAATTTTCAGATTCTTGCGACCAAAAATAACGTTTTTATATCAATAATTCAAAATGATGTACCATATGAAGTATTTGTTATTTTATAAAGTTTTTTTCTTCTCCTGTAAAATTAGAAAGAGTGATATTGCGTACTATCGTAGCACAACAAACATCGTGCATCAAGTATCGTATGGATATCCCTCTGAAATAATTATTCATGTCAAAATTTTGAAAACATTGGATTTTGCGTTCCATCTGACTTATTTTTTGAATTTTTTTAATTACAAGGAAATAAAAGACATAAAAATATTTATTGTTGAGCCATACCTAAAATGTACTAAAGATACGATATATTCTTTTTGGTTTGATTAGGATAACGGATGCTATAAACACAGGATTGAAATACTAAATTTGCTAGTTATTATTCATATCATATCATGGGAACATTCAAACTCAGGCACTCAGAAAGTTCAACTTTTGAACCACAAGACTCCAAATAAAAATACAAATACATATGGTAAGTATACAGATATTTTAGTTGTTAGACATTTTAATTTCGATGAGAATCGTTTCGCTATACGCTTTTCCAACATTAAAACATTTCCCTTACAATTACACAATCGATCATAGCAATCTTTACTTAGGCTATTTACACATAAATTGTATGAAAACAAAAATTTAAATTTGAAAATAAAAATCCAATTTTACATTTTTTTTTTTTTTGAAAACATACACACGTATTTACGAATATATGAATGAATTGCTGAGAAATGGAATTAATATTTTCTCTGAAAACAATTGTTTTGTGCGAATTCTAAACACTTTTAAAGTTTTCCAAAAGCAATTCACACTTGTTTATAAACATTCTCCATATTGGCTCTTGCTCTCTTTACAAATTGTTGCTTTCCCTGTTACTGTGCCTTCATCATTTCATAAAAGCAAAAATATTTTTAAAATTTCAAATGTACTACGTGCAACATCTTTATATAATTATAGTCATCGGTATGTCCAAAATTATTAGATTCTCTTTGCCTTGCTCACTACAGCGTAATTAAGTCCAATTTCTTTTTTGTCATCTAAAAATATTTGATCGGTGGGATTCCTCAGAGTTCCTAGTTCATGTGAATTATTACTTGCTGTATTATTCGACAATCTTTGATCTTTACATTGCTTTAAGGAAGATGAAAAAATGCTCGACTGATGCTGAGTGCTATGATTTAAAGAATTTTCATCTAGTTTGAAAATTGCTTCCGTGTCTGCAACATTTATTAATTCGTAATCGTTTTGTGTTGATTTCTGAATTACATTTTGAGTTGGTAACGGAGCTACTGTAACAATTGTCTTATATCCACTTGAAGTTTTATGATTAGCTGACAAAAAGTCTAGGCGATCATATGTGCAATCACTATTTTTATTGTTTTTATGACCCTTAATTCCTTCTCCAATGTCAATATCTATAATTTTTGGGGTAGGCAAATTCTTGGAATTAGTTCGTGCCCAGATTATGTTGTTGAGATCTGTTGAAATATGTTCATGATGTTTTACTTCATTTATTCCCAATGTTTTCCAGGCGTCTGTAATAGTTTCAATACTTTCATAATCCCGCTCATATTTTATGTCGTTACGTGCTGGAAGTTCAGGAAGGGTATTTTCATGGTCTTGATGCTTTTTATACATATCGGGTGATGGGGGATTTAAAATGACTAATGATCCCGCAGCTTTATTAGGATCAGAAGATGATGTTATTGTAACAGGTTCAATTTTATTATACATAACAATTTTATCACCGTTAGATTGTTTTTTAGATGATATAATTTGTAAGGAAGATGGAGTTGGTCTCTCAACTGCATTTATTTTACGAGGCGGTTTATTGGGAATAATTTTTGGAGAAACTACAAAGGCGAAACTAGAATTACTAAGAGAATCACTAGTTGGAAAAAGAACGCGTGCAGACATATTACTTTGTGTTTGACTGATTTCAAACTCTGTCGAATTTTGACCCGAAGGCGAAGGCGGAAGTGGACTGCGTGAACCAGGTTCCATACAAGCAGCTATGTGAAGTTGATTTTCGGAATTATCTATTGTGATACTATCGCCCGAAATCATTTTTTTCATTGATTTCATTTTAGAGGACATACAACGAAATACTTCTTGTGGGTTCGTGTGATCTAATGTAAAAATTCCTTCTCCAGTAGCACATTTTCTTCCTGCTTCAAATGTAAACTTTCCGTTCCTGTAACCATACTTGCGTATAAATCTGTATGGCCATTTAGATACTATGCTAGTTAAATCATTGGTTGTTTTTAATTGTAATTCAGTAGCAGTTAAATGTAACATGTAAACTTTAGAGTCAATGTTACATCTCATCGAAGCTTCAGATGGAATAAGTGTTACAATAAATAGTCCGTCCCCATAAGAACTGCAATATAAATCATTATCTTCTTCAATAGCTGATTGTAGTAAAATAGTTTCATTCTTGCTACGAAAAGCCACAGTTTGCAACGCATTTACCCATTCCTTTAAACTATCTTCATTTAAGGCATTTAATGTAAGAGTACCCGTTTTCTTTACAATGTAAATTAAATTAGCAGGACAAGGTTCTTGTGTTATTTTCACACAATTTTCAAGTGTAATTATCTTAGGATTCCTATCATCCTTAGTATCGCATATTTCCAATCGTTCAATTCCGTATCGGCTCGATTTAAAAAGCAGACAAAACTTTTGACAAGATTTCTAAAAAGAAATAAAAAGAATAGTAAATATTCTATAGTCTATTTGCATACATATATTTTAAAGTTAAAAATTAATAAATTATTTAGTACCCAAATTTTTTAACAGTGTATATCAACAAGAGCAATTACCATAGCAATTTTGTCCATCGTCTTTGAAATCGGTTAGAGGTTACGCAGAATACTTCAAGGTGAAGTATAATATTTCTTCGTAGATTTTATGGCAATATGTATATTTATATATAGTTACATAATTATATATAATACATACATAATTGGTCATTACAACCCTTCAGTCAGGTTATTACATATACTTGAGATCCTGTTTTTGAGACAGTGTATAATAGAGTAGCTAAATTTAATATTTGTTTATTTTTAGTTTAAGTATACTAAAAAAAAAAAAAAAAAAAAACCTTCAGTCAGGATTACGACCTAGCTTCTCACACCACTTATGTTGTGTGCGTTAATTTTATATATGTATGACCTACATACATATATAAAACGTTAACGTTCGCAACTACGAAGGTCCATACGAAATTTCGTCGGAGGCCCAATGAAATGTTGAGAGTTTTCTCACCGCTGGTTTCTATCGACGAACCGCTGGCTGCAAACAACAGTTTCTTTCTTTCCACGTGGACACCAATTATTTTTTATTTGAAGACGCTGATCGTGCTCTAATCGGACGTCTGCCTCTAATGTCGTAAATAATATTGATGCGCTATTCGATACGCTCTAATCTGCTTTAAAAAATCACTTCTCGATGCTCGTGGTGTCGTGCTTACGGCTGCTAAATTTTGGAATTCTCCTACCTCCATGATTTCGTCAGCTAGTTTCGCTAGTTCTGTCAAATTTGCATCAGACGCTTGTAAAATGGCGCGCACTTCCGCTGGCAATCGGTGCACCTCAGACAGCAACTTCTGGGTCTTCTTCTGCTCACTCTCGCAATAGCGTCCAACGATGCACTTCTTTAAGTTGCAGTATTTGTTGGTTTCGGGAGGATTCAAAATGGCATCCGAGACTCGCACGAGGACGCTGGATTCGATTGCAGCGACGACCGTGTTGAACTTTGCTGAGTCACTCACGTCGGGGTCACCATTTTGTAGGGGTGTGATTAATAAAACCAATTTTCATTTAAATTCATAAAAACTTCTTAAAATATTATTTACTGGCTTATATTGCAAATACACAAAAACTATATACTAGAGTAAACTTTTAAGTAAGGCGTTGTTTATCGAACTTTCTAGAAAAAAAAAAAAAGAAAAAGCGAGTGTTCTACTTCTTTTTAAATTAGTGACGTCGTAGAAAAAATATAACCGGTAGTTGGTAACCAAAGCAAAATATGTAGTACCAGTCACTACTACTATGCGTAGGAATATTAACACTATTTCTACCACGATTTTGTGTATACCTATTTCGACCAAAAAGTGTCTTTTGACACCTTTGCGTTTGGATGCAAATAATTATGAAAATAATTATTAAAACATGTCCTATTCTATTCCTATTGTTCCCAAACAACAATCGAATATAAAAATTATAACGGGAAATTCAGTGTACCGAAAATTTCAGGCATTTTCGAAAACTTACTGAACAGAATTTCACAGAATTTCCATGGCACGGCATTTCGCAGAATTTTCAATTGCACAGAATTTCCATGGCATGGAAATAATAACACGAAGAGGAAAAAACCAAAAACAAATTATAATTCAGTCCAAATGTATGTCAGTGTAGTTTCTTTATATTTTTTATTTCTTGCTGTAAGAAAAATCGTAAAGGTGTCAAAAGACACCTCATGGTAGAAATAGGTATATCATGTACGCATATACTGATCCAGAATGAGTTGGAGGAAAATGATAACGCTAAATAAATTTAACAATTATTATACGAATTAACTGAGAAAAAATTATTAAACTTTGAAATAAATTTCAAGTTAAAATTTTAAAAGGTGTGTAAAATTATTAAACTTTGAAATAAATTTCAAGTTAAAATTTTAAAAGGTGTCTTTTGACACCTTTGATAGAAATAGAGTTAATTCAACTCAAGAACGAATTTTTTTAAGAAAAATTATAAATACATATGTATCATTTCTTGAAATGTTTAGTAGACCGAAAAATGATTGAAATCATTAAACACACAAGAAGAAAAAGCGAGAACTACGTACCAGAGTTATTGCGTCGACCAGAGTTATTGCGACTTGGATGGGATTGAGTACAGATGAAAGGACACAGATGCAACCCAATGAAACACAAAGAAAAGATGCAAAAATATTGTACTGTGTGGAGTTTTTGGAATTGCTCCTCCACATGATCTGTGAACTAATAGAAGATATTGTTTTAATTTAAGAATGTAATACACACATCACCACACAAGAATCAGTCTTTATGAACATAAAATCATTTTAAAACATAAATCAGCCAGCAAAAGTGAGCTAACAAATGTGCGCCACACACGAGACATGAACAATTTTTTCAGAAATTGTACACAATAAATCGAGTATTACAATAATAGACAATCAGAATCAGTTTTAACACGTAGCAACAAGCATATTATCTTCCAATAATAAAAATAACGACAGCTATATTAAAGATTCCTTAATATCCATTTACAAATCACAATGAAAAAAAAAAATACATTCAACATAAAAGGAAATGACATAGCAACAAATGTGAATAACAATGTTGATGCATAAGACAGAGATTCAGAAAAGCCATAATGTAGCATTTCCAAAAAGTAATACATTCGAAAGATTTACTAAAAGTGTTAATTACTCCCGAAACTCTTAAAAGGACAGCTCAATGCTTTGAAGTAAACTTACAAAAAAGCTGTGAAAGTCTTTACTTTAAGCGTTATAATGGATACTGGACTTAATATTAAAATATTGCAGTGGAATATCTAACGGTACATTAACCATAAATATGCTTTATAAAATGTAGTTCCAAAAACAAACCAACAATAGTCGTTTTCCAAGAGACTCACATTATTTTTACAAAATTTTTCAACGTAATAACACAACTGATTATGACACATCCGAAGTTGCTCTTTTAGTTTCAAATGATTTGTATGTCGCTCAACACATCAAGTCTGCTGAAAACCTGCTTTCTCAAACGATTCAATTAAAGGCAATACTAACTTGCATATTACCAATGCTTATAAGGAATGTGATATACACTCAAGCCTCGTTTTATGCGATTAATTCGTTTCGCAAAAAATCGCATAATTCAAATTCGCATAAAACGATACACTAGCTTCATACAAAATCCACTAATAGGGATTTAAATAAAAAAGCGCATAAATTCAAATTTAACCCTTAAAATTCAAACAAAATCGCATATAAAAAATCAACAAAAAATGAATCCCTTGCTGAGACCATACAATATAAGGAAAAAGATAGGAAATAAACAACAACTAATACAAAATTCCAAATAATGAAGAAAATACATAATTTTTCAATAAAATAAAAATATAATATTACTCCACGTCCATAGCATTTGAATAATGAATCAGAATCGGAAATGCCGAAAAAATTTAAAGATAGTAGTAACTTTGTTACGAACAACACGTTTTTTTGGATTTTAACATTCAATATTTCCTTAAAATCGTTTTTGCAAAGAAAAAATTTGAGAATTTTGAAACCGCATAAATTTGAATTCGCTTAAAACGAGGTTTGAGTGTATGTACATATTATTATCTGACGAAATGGACAATGATATTGACAATTATAATAGTGAACACCATATACTTGTTGGAGATTTGAATTCTCAGAACGCGATATAAGGTTCCCAAAATCTATTGATCTACTATCTCGAAGGATTATGCACATATTTCATACATACATACATAATTGGTCATTACAACCCTTCAGTCAGGATTACGACCTAGCTTCTCACACCACTTATGTTGTGTGCGTTAATTTTATACATGAGTGGCGGGACCTACAGTTTAAAGTCGACTCCGAACGACAGTCTTTTGAGAAGCTTTTCATGGCAATTTTATTTACTCTCAGAGTTTTTGCCAGAAATCTGCTGAGAGGAAGTCGCCGAAGAAATATTTTTTCATATTTTCGTTTTGATATCTGACCTGGGCTTCGAACTCGAGGCTTGAGTCTAATAAGCTAACACACTACCTACTAGACTACGGCGACTTCGACACATATTTCAGGTTTTGTAATATTAACAGACGTTTCCCTCACACTATTAAACACGAGACACACATTAACTTCTGTAGATTTGTCAATGGCAAATTCTGATTTGGCATCGTGCTTTTCTGGAAAGTCCGGGGCACTCTTGAGTTTAGATAATTTTCCTATAGTTATAAGCAACAATGAACATATGTACTATGTTCATCCAAGGCTAACGGATGATAAGGATAGCTGGGATCTTTTTTCGCAAAAGGTTGATAGATTATTGGTAGACTTCCCCGAATCTTTAAATATTACCAAAGAAGCCACATCAATTAAACGCACTGTTCAAAAATCAGCAAGCGAGACTATTCGACAGATCAAGAAATTCTCCGGCTTGGTTTAACTCATCCATAGCAAGAAAGGAGAAGTGTGATGTTTTACAAACAAAATCTCTTTAATATAACGGCTTTGCAGTCTACAGGGAATTAGAGTTCCTGTAAATTAATAAAAAATAAAAGGAAAAAGTATTAATTTTCCGTTATGAGATTTTTGCAATGAAAACTCTTTAATTTTTTTAATATTCAAATCATGGGCATGATTGACAGCTACTTATCCAAATCATACTATCTTAATAATGGAGTTCCGCAAGGTTTACCTTTATCGGTCGTTCTCTTTGCTATTTACGTAAATTCTCTTGCAAAATCTATTCGGAATATACCAGGCATATATTAAATTGGAATATATGCTGAAAAGTCGCCGTAGTCTAGTAGGTAGTGTGTTGGCTTATTAGACGTAAAGCCAGGGTTCGAGCCCCAGGCCAGACATCAAAACAAAATACAAAAAGTATTTTCTTCGGCGATTTTCTCTCAGCAGATTTCTGGCAAAAACTCTGAGAGTAAATAAAGTTGCCATGAAAAGTTTCTCAAAAAAATCTGTCGTTCGGAGTCGACTTTAAACAGTAGGTCCCGCCACTTATGTATAAAATTAACACACACAACATAAGTGGTGTGAGAAACTAGGTCAATAATCCTGACTGAAGGATTGTAATGACCAATTATGTATGTATGTATGTATATGCTGAAAATATTTTTGTCTTATCCTCGAGAAATCGCAACACTGCCTTTCTTAACTTAAGGCTGTTAAATAAAATTATACAAAAAAGAGCACCTGAACGAGGCGCTGTTCTATCGGAAAATGTTTGTCGGCGAAAAAATTGAAGCCCGCCCGGTTTTCTGTTTAGAAACATAGAGATACACTGTAAAAAGAGTTACGGAATCAGCATCATATTTACGAAAAATTTATTGTGAGATCTTCATATTAAGCATTTGCACGATAAATTCGACACGATCAACAATATCTTATAATTAATATGTTATTAAAAGAAGGACCTTCACATTGAGATTGATAATAGACATCTGCAAAACTTTGGCATATGGATAAATCTAAAATGGCATGGTAGACAAACAAGTCTCGAGGGAAAGGATGAAAGAGTGAAGTTGCTATGAATACTTTGCTTCGGTAGTATTAGTGAAAGAGAAAGATAGAAGCAAATGTTTATGTTGTGATTACCGGCGTTTGAATGGAAAAAGTATACGAGAAACTTCTCTATGGCAGTTATCGTCGATGTGTTGCAACGTTTACAGGAAGCTAAGTTTTTAGAATTCTAGATTTTGTGCCAATTAAGGAGAAGAGCCAAAAATACGCTTCATTCGTGACATGGTTATATCATCTAAAGATAAGGAAGAAGGTTTCCTGAAATGAAAGAAAGTTCTTAAAGTGGTAGAATTGAATGGCATTCGTGCCAGTGTCAATTTTTGAAACGCAAGATAACATTTCTCGGCTATATAGTGGAAAACTCAGCAATCTTGTCGTCTAGAGAAAAACATAGTAGTATTAAAATTTCCCATTCTAAGAGATCATAAGCCTGTACAAAGATTTTCAGCCCTCCCTTCATACTTTAGATGTGGAAAGCCATTGTCTAATTTATTAAAGAAATACAGAAATAAAGAAAAGAAATACAAATTATTTAACCTTAATGCAGAAACAGAAATCCACACCGACACCAATAAGCACGGTTATGGAGCCGTATTGCTTCAAAATAACTGCGAAGGTGGTCAACTACACTCAATACAGTTAATGAGGCGAACGATACCCTTTGAGAATAGCTGTCATTCTTCTGAATTAAAGGTGTTGGAAATAATAGAGGCTTTGAACAAATAGTGAATATTTATATTGGGGATTAGAGTGTAGATTGTTACAGACTGCGTTTCATTTACCATGACAAAACGAGATATACTACTGCGCGTATCGATGTGAGCACTGTTCTTTAGGACTTTGACTATACTATTGAAACCGATCCGGTACTCAAATGCTTCTTGTTGATGTGCTGAGCCGAGTTTCACGTTGAACGATTGAAGACTCGCTACGTTATCGAATAAGAGAATTTTAGCAATAGTGTGATAGAATAAAGGTAAAGGGCAAGACACTTGATTTCTGTTTAAAATGTATAATAGTGCAAAAGGTTCCAACCAAGGAGCTTGTGGTCATTTCTTTTACCATGGAATGTGAAATATTTGATTGGCTCATAAGCAAGACAATTTTGCTTCAAAGACGACAGCAGAATTAATACCTAGAAACTCCTATATTAGGAATCTGTCTTCGAAGGTTGAAGTTGTAAAGAACTGCGTTGAGTGCATATGGTTCAAGCGAAAAAAGTAACGAAACAGGTGTTACTAATTGAAAACGATTAAGCTGAAAAGCCGTCAATGGCACATAGATCACGTAGGTCCTATTAAGACAACAAAGAAACAATGCAACCATATTTTAGTTGTACTGAACGCATTCTCGAAATTTATAAGACAAAAATTACAGGTAAAAGTAGATTGGACGTTTTAAAAGGCAAGCTGCAATTTTTGGAAACTCTATTAAAGTGATATCGGTTAGAAGCACTGCCTTTACTTCTAACGAATTTCGTGGTTGTTGTACCGGAAGGATACGCGAGTATTTGTTTGAGAATACAACTCTACGTATATGTAAATTTTATGTTGGACGCCGTTTCATTACATTCGTTAGCCTTTAATAAACGGTCGTTGTAATAGTTTTGGTTTTGTGTATTATTTCAGGTAAAGGTTGTCGAAACAGGCTATAAATGGGAAGACTTTAAACTGTAGGTTTGGCCACCTATGGATAAAATTAGCTCACACAACAATAGTGGTGTGAGGAACTAGGTAGTAATCTCGACTAAAGGATTATAATGACATAAATTCTGTACATATATTTACTATATATAAGCTAAGTTAAAAAGTAAGTATAAGCATACGATTAACAAATTCCAGAAATTTTTGAACCAATCCATTTCGTTGAAAATTTTTATAATTATTTGCACCATTATTTTATTTTTAATTAAACTATGTATGTATATACCATATAGACATATATAGCATCAGAAAAAACTAAAGCACGGGGTTGAGTTTTCTAAAATGTAGTTCAAAGAGGTTTTGAAACTCTGATGCATGTAAGTTTTTGATAATGATTTATTAAGACTTAGCGCTATGCTTACTAACAAAAAACCTAACAATATTGTTCATTTGGAACAAAAATAATCATAAAAAACAACAATATTCATTTACTTTTCGCGACAAAACTAAAGCACACATTCAACATAACTCTTATTTGCCAAAATTGCAACACATCTGCGTAGTATTGACTCAATTAAATTAGACAAAATATCCTTAGAGATGCCTTTCCATGCGATTTCTACCTGTTGGAGGTTCGTTGTTACCATTAAGGATCGCGACAGGGGCGCAAATATTGGCCTTTGGAATAACATGTCCTACTTGAATCATCTGAAGAATCAGGTTTCTGTTTTGACTGCTGTTTCATTGGATGATATTGAGAGTGATGAAACCCCCTTTAAGTCTGAGGAATTGTCATTCACTTTTAACAAATTTCTGGACAAACGACCCGGTCACGACTGTCCAAATACGCCCTTTTAATTGCCCTGAATTTTAAATTCGTTCCCATCCCTACGAAGAATAAGGATTTAGCTGATTACAAAAATTTTGGTCTCATTTCCTCAATATATCTATGAAAATGATCAACCTCATGTTGAAAGGAAATATAACGACCTGTTAACTATGTTAAAAATATAGATCAACAACAATCAGCTCTGAGAAAAAATTAAGATTACAAAGTAGTACTTTTGTCTCTTGATGATACGATGATATAATTGCGTGAGTAGTAGAATACTCTCTCAGTTCTAATCAGTTTCTTATCGCATATTTGGATTTCAACAAATATACTAAGTCCTTATTTCAATTTGCAAACTATTTTGTGATAGTCACCTAGCGCAGAGATTTTGATATTGCTGTCATGCAAAAGCCGCCCAGAGACTTATTAACATAACCTACGACAACTGCACCAAGTTCAGGTCATCAAATTTTCTCGGTTTTACAATTAATAATTAGCTGACAGATGGTGAACCCTATGAGAAGTTTTCTAGAAGTTTCATCGAGGCTAACATCATCAAATGTCTTACTTTTATAAAACTTGGGCTTCATCCAAAAATAAGTTTGGAGCTACTTAAATCATGTGTCTGGTCTAAAATTCAATGAGCTCGCTCAGCCATGTCTCGCACACCTAAAACTATTAATAATATTAATAATAAAATGAAGTAATTCTTATCTTCTTAGAAGATATCTGTCTGTCTGTTTTATCTGTTTTTGTACCTGTACAAAATGGAAAGAAGAACTTTAAGTATTTTTGGTGAACTCTGTACCATTGACATGACGATCAAATATATCACCAAGCACGACATTGGCAAACGCGTCATTTTTAGTTTATTTTGAAAAGAAGTGGGGTGTGAAACAAAAAGCGGAGAAAATTGTCGACTCGAAAATATGGATAACAGCAATGTCTGTTATGAATGGCAACGAATAATAACTACAAATTCGTATTAACGGCAGTATAAAGGTGCTGAAGAGTTCGTAACAGGCTTCGAAGACATATTAGAGGGTAGAAATGAATTAAGTTGTGAATGAAGACGGTTATTATAGAAATAAGATGAAATTTTTGCTTAATGATAATGACCTTAAACAGATACTAGTGGAATTTAAGAGAATTACACAAGACTCAAAAACATTAATTGATTACGTTATAATGAGTAGTAGGAATATATCAGCAGACCAATAGTTCAAACAAAATATCGGATCATGAGACAATAGTCATAATAATTGATACAATAGAATATAACTCTAATGCAAATACTTTTCGAAAGATTAAGATATTTAAATATAATAAAGATTAATATAATGAACAAATATGGAGCATACAAAAAATAAATTTAAACGCCCATGTAAATTAGTTTGTCATTCTTTGTCAAACGGATCCTCGATGCCAGAGGGCTTTGTTGGTAGACAGATGGCTCTAAAAGATAAAACCAGACTTTGTCTCCGACTATGTATAATCTGGGCTTGACTCTTTCTTAATTCACATAGCAACTCATCGCAGAAAAGCGATTTTCACTAGCCACTATCCTTTAGGAAGGCATGCCAAAAACCTTGCCATTCTGGCATTATGACAAAAATTTATTCAAAAAAAATTTTAAGTATGAGAAAGACGAATAAAATTATTACTCGAGCGCTGACGAAGATTTAAGTGATTATGAGATGTATGAAAATCTAAATAAAAGCATTAAAGGAAAGCCCAGAACTGTAAGAACGCGACCAAATAATCTTAATTTGCATAATGGCACAGGATTCATTCAAAGGCTCGTTTGCCTAAAACTTTTCATAACTAACGCAAAATATTTCATAACTAATTGGTTGACATATAAAAAAATATACAAATTTAAATGTAAGAATTTACCACATTGTAGGAATTGCACTTTAACAGAGGAACCATCAGTGGTCCACGCAGCCAGATATGTAAATGTAACTGTTTGTGGATTACCAGTAGTCCACGTCGGCAGATAAATGAAATTGCCTGTGGACCACCAGTGGTCCACGCCGCCAGATAAGTAAAGTACCCGTGGACCACGGGTAATACACACCGAGTAGCACGTGTTAAAGAAACGAAAATGTAACGTGAACCCAAAAATAAAGTTAAATTTCCAATAGAAATATTGGCAATATATTTTTCGAGTTTCGCAACTTTTTCTATTTTATAATTTTTTTCTTAATTTGTATATTATATAAATGTTAATGATTTGATAATGAAAATTGTCTATTATTTATTGTTAATCATCTGTGCTTACAATCTACGTACGCGTCAATGATATTATTTTATCAGTATATTGCATCTTCTGATAGTGTTATAAGATCTGGCAGTGGTTATTAAGATCTGTTCTAAAGTATTATTAAAATTCTTCTACACTTTGAGCTTCGCAAATCTGTAACAACTGCCTGCTGATTTGCAATATGTTAAACAGTATAACACTTTATGCTTTAATAACAAATCTTGCCTCTGATATACATACATACATATATATATATATTAGAGCGACTCAAGTTGTATGGAAGCGAAATTCGTGCTCGATGTACCCACCTAAAAATGAACCTTGGACTTTTTTAAGATGTCATTTAAAATATTTCGGCTCCAGCTTTGACCTCTCGTGAGCTGGGCCATTTTGAAAAAGGGTCTATTTTTGGATGTTTTGTTAATTTAAGGATCTGTTTCCTTACCAACATATACAATATGTATATCATAAGAAAGGTTTTTTAAGGCGCGTCCAACTGTATATACAATTTTTCCAAGGACGATCATCCATGTCCTTTTTTAAGGATATTCTCTGAAAAAAAAAACGGTTTTTGAATTTTTTGTTCGGGGTTGTTTGTAATAATAATGCCAAATTAACATATTTTAATCTTTAGTCGATTTAAGTAAATACGGGTCTCAGCTTTTTTTGAAATTCACGCTAATTTGAGTTTTGAAAAAAATACAATAGGGTGGTAACCCTTCCTTGTAAATAGGCCATATGGGTATCAAATTTTTTCTTTTACCAAGTACATCATCTTTGTATGTAAATAATTTAGATTTTTGCAAATTAGATGCATTTTACACGGTGCTCTGGAATATACATAAATGCAATTTTGTGGTAACTCTAATATGATAGCGGATTTAGTTTCTAGATCATGTATGGATGAAAATAGGACTTAAGAAAGAAAAAAAGAAATGATCCACGACTTTTTGGCGGCATTTTTGTTTCCCAAATTAAAAAAAAGTTATAAAATATTATTTTTTATATTCACAAAACTACAAACTACAACTACTACAAAACGCGAACTAGCGCGAATTTCAAAAAAAGGTGAGACCCGTATTTAATTAAATCGACTTAAGATTAAAATATGTTAATTTGGCATTTTTATTATAAACAACCCCGAACAAAAAATTCAAAAACAGTTTTTTTTTCACAGAATATCCTTAAAAAAAGGACATGGATGATCTTCTTTGGAAAAATTGTATTGTATTGTATACAGTTGGACGCGCCTTAAAAAAACCTTTCTTATGATATACATATTGTATATGTTGGTAAGGAAACAGATCCTCAAATTAACAAAACATCCAAAAATAGACCCTTTTTCAAAATGGTCCAGCTCACGAGAGGTCAAAGCTGGAGCCGAAATATTTTAAATGTCATCTTAAAAAAGTCCAAGGTTCATTTTTATTGGGGTACATCGAGGACTTTGTTTGGTGAGTCGCTCTAATATATATATGGGCAAAAGTGACCCAATTTTTAAAATCGATGTCTCCCGATTTAACTTTTCACCTATTGGTCCTAGCAAAAATTTTCCAAAGGATATTATATAGCTATTTCTTCAATCTTTCCAAAAATAATTTTTTTAATTTTTAAAATTTTTTTTTTTTATTTTTTTTAAAAATTTTTTTTTTTTTTTTTTTTTTTTTCAAAATGGGCCCTTTTTTTATATTTATATATTAATTTTATTAAATTTGTAGAAACAGCACTGCTTCACAATATTTGCTGCCACAATAATGAAACCGCATCACCTAGTTTGCCAGATAAATGCAGGAAGCTGTTGATTTTGTTGCATCTGCCCAAATAACAGACAAAACAGTCGGTAAAACAACAACTTTGCTCGACGTGCTTTAATAAAAGATTTTTTCAAAAAAATATTACAATGCATTGACAATAAAACCAAACTTAATAATCTCTAATCTGTCTCTAATCTCTTAATATCTGTTTTTGAAACTATTTAATAAGAAACGAAAAAGTAAATCAACAATTCATTTGTATATTATTTAATATATATAATTTTATACATAATTTTAAAAAAACATAACAAAAAACTAAATATATAACAAGAATTTTTTTTTTTTTTAGTTTATTTTATTTGCAATCTATTTTACAAATTTAAAATAATGAGCAAATTTCATAACTTAAATATAACATAATTGAGTTGCTAAAACTCAAAAGAAAAGAGTAAATACAAAGAGATTTTACTTTTTTAATTTTAACAAGAAATTATTTAAAAAGAATTTTAAAATTCATTAAATTATAATTAAATTGGTTATATAAATGTATTTATATTTAAAGTAGTAGTGATTCGACACTTTGGGAGCAATCGCATATTATTTCCCAACCTTATGAATTCTTTTATTTCTAGCTCAAGTTTTATTTCTCGACCTTGTGCCTCTTCTTCTTATTTAAGTTAATTGCACATTACAACCTTTCAGTCAGGATTACGACCTAGCTTGTCACATTACTTATGTTGTGTGTGTAGCGAGGTCTACAGTTTAAAGTCAACTCCGAACGACAGGATTCTTTGAGAAATTTTTTATTTGTACGAAGAAAAATTATTAGCTGCTCTACTTTTTGTCTTTAACATGTCAAAATTTACTTTTAACAGAGTACATTAACTGTTTAATGGAACCAATCCAAAAAAGCTCATAGATTTAGGAACTAATTTATACTATTATACTACATCCAAACGAAAGTCTCAAGGTCTATTAATATAACAATGACAAAATAGTCATGTAACCTGATATTTATTGAGAAAAATAATTTTAAAGAAACTACTATAATAAAAATTTCTCGAGAGGATCGGAAATCTGTTCGCAAAAATTTGGAAGTACACACGTATGCCACTATATACCAATTATTATTATTAGTTCCTAAATTTATGGGCTTTTTCCGTTTGGTTCTGTTAAACGATTAACAGTTAGTAGCAAATTTTGCCTTGTTAAAGCCTAATTTAATTTTTGTTAAAGCCAAAAGTGGTTCTGCTAAAAATGGGAATTTACGTCTTTGGTTTTTAAATTCGAATTTACCTTCACACATACTTTTTTCATGGCGATTCTATTTACTTTCAGAGTTTTTCCAGAAATATGCTGAGATGAAGTCGTTAAGAAATATTTGTCTGACTTGGGATTTGAACTAAAGACCTGCACAGTTACAACTGTTCGTACAAGTTTCTGTGTGTTTGCTGAATGTGTATAGATAAATGGTTATGTGTTGCAGTTATAAGTTGTATTGTTATTACTTGTAGTAATTAGGGTGTGAGCGGATAAAGAGAGAATGAGAGTAACACATTTGTTTTCCTACATTTCTCACAAGCAAATACATATCTATAGTTGATGGTGGAGTACAAATAAAAATTTGTGTGCATGATTTATATGATTGCTATACAGTGAAGGTAGAAATGAATAATCTCGAAAAATAGGGTAAAAAATATTGGTTGGGAAAAAGCGAAAATGAAAGAGGTTGGACCTAGAGATATAGTGATGTGAATTTAGTTTGCCTAGGTTGGCCGTTAATCCGAGGAAGATAGATGAAAGCGTTCCGAAGATATGGAAATTGTTCACAGGACGCATGATTTGTTGTTGTTATTAATATTCACTTACAGCTTGTATAATTGTTTCATCATCAATATTTAAAAATACTTATACATAGTTACAACAGTTATTTCAATGGAAAAACATAGCCTATAACATACTCTATTCAGAACAAATAACAACTTTTTGGTTTTTAAGAATATAGTGTGTATGCAAAAGCAAAACTATACAATATCACTCATTCTATCATTTATATCCATAGTAACTGTTATGTACATATATTGTATATTAGTTTTGACAATACTTTAAGTTGCACTCTTGCACGCCTATAATTTGAACCGTGGCCTCTAACAAGCCACACTACCTATTACGCTAAGGTGACCTGCCTTCTCTCCAATAACTTTTATTTCTAACTTGTATTTTTTTAATTTCAGACGAGCTACATCAACCCACACATCTCTGGTAGCTTTTCTTTTGCAGTAAGTGGAGAATGTTTAGAGTCTCTTAGCATTTTAGGTTTTTTCGAATTTTTTTTTTTTATAAAAAGATGATTTTGCTGATTTTTCATCTGAAATGTTGTTAAAATGCATATAATAAATATAAAAATATAAAATGAAAATTGACTTACTACAGCAATCATTATAATCTTCATCCAAATCATTTTTGCAAATTGGAAATAAAATGGAAGCAAAGTTAATTAAAAAATTATAAAAAATTCTATAAAGATACTTCAACTTGCTCCATCTGCAGCATTTGGATTATATCTTCGTACATTGCCGATATCTTTGGTTGTGGTTTAATACCACTATCCGTTTTGTAAATTTCTTTCATATCTATTCAGCGACGAATTTTTTTCCTGTCGCAATAGATCTATCAGTTTTCTTGCACTCAATTGTTTCTTTTTTTATTTATTAAATTCACCAGACATGTCACTTCACTAGCACTAAAATTTATATCTCTTGTCGTTTACAAATTGACAATAGATATTTTTAATTTATTTATTGAATTTCAAAAATTATTATTTAACTTAAAGATAAATCGCGCGTAGTTTCTTCTTTTCTATACAATGCAAATTATTGTGAAGACAAATTTGACATTTGCTTCTAAGTATGGCAGTTCTACAGGATTTAAAGTCGCACTCAAAAAAGCAAATTCAATTAACATAATATTAAATTGTAGATTAGCTAATAAGAGAATAAAGTTGAGTTTAATTTTGGTCTCAAATAATGGCCCTAAGTTATATTTGTTGTTTTGTTTTTAATATTAATAGTATACGATTTACTCACTCATAATATATTTTATTGTTTGTATCTACCTTTTTATGTTTTTAATTTGGAATGATTCATTTTCTTTGTGTGCCCTGCCACACATACCAGCATTTTGAGATTGACATACCAGGTAGTATGAGGGCTTAGACTGCCCCAACCTACAACCTCAATAAACCGAAAAAAGAGGAGCGTGAAGACATCGGCATTTTCGTGTTCAATCCAGGTCTTAATGTCAATTGTCGTTTAGGCATTTTGAACTCATTCCACCAGCTACTGAAAGGTCGCCTATATCATATCCATATCTATTTTATATTCTAAACTTTAGTAAAACCCTTAAACAGGCTACTCACCTTTGACACATACATAATTGGTCATTACAACCCTTCAGTCAGGATTACGACCTAGTTTCTCACACCACTTATGTTGTGTGCGTTAAATTTTATACATGAGTGTATAAAAATTCAGTCAGGATTACGACCTAGCTTCTCACACCACTTATGTTGTGTGCGTTAATTTTTATACATGAGTGGCGGGACCTACAATTTAAAATCGACTCCGAACGACAGATATTTTTTTGAAAAGCTTTTCATGGCAATTTTATTTACTCTCAGAGTTTTTGCTAGAAATCTGCTGAAAGGAAGTCGCCGAAGAAATATTTTCATATTTCCATTTTGATGTCTGACCTGGGGTTTGAACTCGGGCCTTCAGTATAATAAGCCCACACACTACCTATTAGACTACGGCGACTATTCACCTTTGAACTTCAATGAAATCGATGATTGGATGTCGAATAATTTACACAGTATACGTTGCTTTCCACGGTTTCAAAAGAGAAGAGCACTGACTGAAGACTCAAAAATGGTATACCTTACAAAATATTTGCAGATATCAATGCTCCTTTGGACTCAAATTATTCATTGACCCATTGATATTTAAACCACCTTTATGAAACTTCTTTGGAGGTTGGGCAAGCCATGCTTCTGAAAATGATAAATTGTTTCTAGGCCACTTATACATTCATTTATGTAATTTACAAAATTAACTCACTTTCTCTAAAAACATAATTTTTCTCCTTTTCGATATCGCCCGTAAGAGTGTTGAATACTTGAACTTCCTTATAGAATAAAGATTTACTTCACCTATGTATTTGATTTAATTGCACAGACATTCAGGGGCATTAGCATTTTTGATTTTTTGCGTAAAACTTTGAGTATGAAATTCAAGTCTTTGGTCAATATTTAACCGTTTAAGTGTTTCAAGCATATCCCGTATTGATGTACACCCAATTCTGTTTTTACACGGTATTGTAATAACACGGTCTTGAAAATAAAATTAATTCTGTTTTTACACGGTGATATTTGATATAGCACGGTTGAGAAAAGTTTATGAAAATTTCAACGTAATCTGAAATCTTGTATGGCTCGTTACTATGAGCAAAGAAAATAAAGTATAAAGAATGTGCATCTTAACATTTTTTGGAATATTTTTCAAAAATATTTCATTACGCGGGGGGAAAAAGATAGGAGGGAAGTAAACAGAAACGAAGAGCGTAACAATGCGTTGCTCTCATTCTTTGCTCTCATCGCGATGAGATCAAAGACTATAAATATATGAAGATGTTGCACTGCCAGTGCCAAATTTGTCGATGGCAGTACGGCTACTGCCACTTATTGTACTCAGAGAATTTATTATACTCAGAGAACGTATTGTTCTCTTCTCTAATTTATTCTCATATGCGTGTATACGTGTGTGCTTGTACATTGCCAAATAAAATAATAAACAAACTGAAAGATGTCTTGTTTTCACAAAATGTATGTGCAAATAGCCTGTGGAAAAGAAATATTACCGTTTGTTTTATTGTAGGGTAAGAATATGTGTTTTATTGTTGTAGAAATGAAACTATATCGATTCGCACCGAAATAAAAAATCCACATTTTGTGTGGACATTTGAAACTGAAAAACTGTTTTATAAAAAGTGGGAATTTAAAAATTGTAGTGCATGCTCAAACAAAACGTTTAATAAATAAAATATATAATTAAAATCATAAATCATATTTTTAGAAGATATTGATAGGACTGGAAATATATCAGGAAGTACACATACCCCTGATATAGATGTCTCAGATATATACGATGAAAATAAGGAATATTTTAATGAAGGCACCGATTGTTTTACGTCCAACAATGTGCCAATTGAATTAACATCAAGTCGATATTTTGTTGGTTACATAGCTCAACGAATATCTTGCGTTAAATGTCGTGTGGATATAATCAAACCAGCGCAAATTTTGTCATATCCTTCAGAAATGTTCGTTTATGCAAAAAATTATATAAAAGATTCCGACTTTGGAAGTTTGTGCGCTCCATCTGATTTATTTTTTGAAGTTTGCAAAATTCATATAAGTCTTCGAAAAAATTTTTTTAGAAAATAAATCTATAAAAAACAAAAAAACATTTGTAGTTGGCCAAAAAATACAAAAAATGCACAAAAAATACAATTTATTCCTTGGTTTGATGAAAATAACGAATGTTATAAACACAGAATGGAGATGCTTAATTTACTAATTGTTGTTTTACTACGGAAGCATTCCACATGGGAAACATACAAATTCAAATTATCCAGTATGGAAAAAGTTAAAATTTTGAACCATTAAAATGATAAATAAATTTAATAAATACTAAACAGAAAAAGCATTCGTTTTATCACAACTTCATTCTATACAAAAATAGACACATATGGTAAATACATACATACATAATTGAATAGTAATATATAATTCGGTGCGAATCGATATAATTTCATTTCTACAACAATAAAACACATATTCTTACCCTACAATAAAATAAACGGTAATATTTGTTTTCCACAGGCTATTTGCACATACATTTTGTGAAAACAAAAAATCTTTCAGTTTGTTTATTATTTTATTTGGCAATGTATGTATACATACATGCACACACGTATACACGCATATGAGAATATACAATATGAGAATAACAATACGTTCTCTAAGTATAATAAGTTCTCTGAGTACAATAAGTGTACTGAGTCTTTTTTGTTATCTTTCTCTCAGTTAACATGAGAGTGAGAACGACGATTCAGCTTTAATAAGAAAGAAGCACAAAATTTTGTCAATTTTAAATACACTGTGTGCAACATCTTTACATATTTATAGTCTTTGGTCAAACAATAACAACGATCATACATATATAATCGTACATACGCATATACATACGTACGATGAGAGCAACACATTGTTACGCTCTTTGTTTGTGTTTATTTTTCTCCTGTCTTCCCTCCCTCATCTAGAAATGATTTTTAAAAGAGATTTTTGTGAGAGCGGGTGTTACTGGTACATCCCGCCATAAGAAATTTTACTTCTACATGATGCGCATTCTTTATATCCATATTCTTTGCTATGAGTTATACCAAAGAAAATAAAGTATAAAGAATGTGCATCTTAACATATTTTGGAATATTTTTCAAAAATATTTCATGACGCGGGGGGAAAGAAACAGAAGGGAGGGAAGTAAACAGAAACGAAGAGCGTAACAATGCGTTGCTCTCATTCTTTGCTCTCATCGCGATGAGATCAAAGACTATAAATATATGAAGATGTTGCACTGCCAGTGCCAAATTTGTCGATGGCAGTACGGCTACTGCCACTTATTGTACTCAGAGAATTTATTATACTCAGAGAACGTATTGTTCTCTTCTCTAATTTATTCTCATATGCGTGTATACGTGTGTGCTTGTACATTGCCAAATAAAATAATAAACAAACTGAAAGATGTCTTGTTTTCACAAAATGTATGTGCAAATAGCCTGTGTAAAAGCAATATTACCGTTTGTTTTATTGTAGGGTAAGAATATGTGTTTTATTGTTGTAGAAATGAAACTATATCGATTCGCACCGAAATAAAAAATCCACATTTTGTGTGGACATTTGAAACTGAAAAACTGAAAAATTGTTTTATAGAAAGTGTGAATTTAAAAATTGTAGTGCATGCTCAAACAAAACGTTTAATAAATATAATATATAATTAAAATCATAAATCATATTTTTAGAAGATATTGATAGGACTGGAAATATATCAGAAAGTACACATACCCCTGATATAGATGTCTCAGATATATACGATGAAAATAAGGAATATTTTAATGAAGGCACCGATTGTTTTACGTCCAACAATGTGCCAATTGAATTAACATCAAGTCGATATTTTGTTGGTTACATAGCTCAACGAATATCTTGCGTTAAATGTCGTGTGGATATAATCAAACCAGCGCAAATTTTGTCATATCCTTCAGAAATGTTCGTTTATGCAAAAAATTATATAAAAGATTCCGACTTTGGAAGTTTGTGCGCTCCATCTGATTTATTTTTTGAAGTTTGCAAAATTCATATAAGTCTTCGAAAAAATTCTTTTAGAAAATAAATCTATAAAAAACATAAAAACATTTGTAGTTGGCCAATGCGTAAGTTGCACAAAAAATACAATTTATTCCTTTTGGTTTGATGAAAATAACGAATGTTATAAACACAGAATGGAGATGCTTAATTTACTAATTATTGTTTTACTACAGAAGCATTCCACATGGGAAACATACAAATTCAAATTATCCAGTATGGAAAAAGTTAAAATTTTGAACCATTAAAATGATAAATAAATTTAATAAATACTAAACAAAAAAAGCATTCGTTTTATTACAACTTCTTTCTATACAAAAATAGACACATATGGTAAATATGTACATACATAATTGAATAGTCTAAAAAATAACATTATAATTCGGTGCGAATCGATATAATTTCATTTCTACAACAATAAAACACATATTCTTACCCTACAATAAAACAAACGGTAATATTTTTTCCACAGGTTATTTTCACATATATTTTGTGAAAACAAAAATTCTTTCAGTTTGTTTATTATTTTATTTGGCAATGTATGTATACACACACGTATACACGCATATGAGAATAAATTGCTTAGAGAAAAAAACAATACGTTCTCTAAGTATAATAAGTTCTCTGAGTACAATAAGTGTACTGAGTCTTTTTTGTTTTCTTTCTCTCAGTTAACATGAGAGTGAGAACGACAATTTAGCTTTCCCTGTTACCTACCCCCTCATCATAAAGAAGCACAAAATTTTGTCAATTTTAAATACACTGTGTGCAACATCTTTACATATTTATAGTCTTTGGTCAAACAATAAAAACGATCATACATACATAATCGTACATACACATATACATACGTACGATGAGAGCAACACATTGTTACGCTCTTTGTTTGTGTTTATTTTTCTTCTGTCTTCCCTCCCTCATCAAGAAATGATTTTTAAAAGAGATTTTTAAAAGAGAGCGGGTCTTACTGGTACATCCCGCCATAAGAAATTTTACTTCTACATGATGCGCATTCTTTATATCCATATTCTTTGGTTATACAAAGAGTTATCCAAAACTGAATCACAAGGGCTAATAACCGATTTTGTTATTAAACGCAGTGTTGTCCAATCGGAAACTGAAAATGCTAATCTTGTTGGAGTTGATAGCTATTCTGAACCAACCTTACGTAAGCGATCACGTGTGACATCCGATGATGATAGCAAATAGAATTCTGTTATTTTCATCATCACATTGACTGCTTTTAATTTTTTGTTAATGAACTTTATATCGTCTGCATATAATCAAAGAAAATAAAGTATAAAGAATGTGCATCTTAACATATTTTGGAATATTTTTCAAAAATATTTCATGACGCGGGGGGAAAAAGATAGGAGGGAAGTAAACAGAAACGAAGAGCGTAACAATGCGTTGCTCTCATTCTTTGCTCTCATCGCGATGAGATCAAAGACTATAAATATATGAAGATGTTGCACTGCCAGTGCCAAATTTGTCGATGGCAGTACGGCTACTGCCACTTATTGTACTCAGAGAATTTATTATACTCAGAGAACGTATTGTTCTCTTCTCTAATTTATTCTCATATGCGTGTATACATGTGTGCTTGTACATTGGCAAATAAAATAATAAACAAACTGAAAGATGTCTTGTTTTCACAAAATGTATGTGCAAATAGCCTGTGGAAAAGAAATATTACCGTTTGTTTTATTGTAGGGTAAGAATATGTGTTTTATTGTTGTAGAAATGAAACTATATCGATTCGTATATATGTATTGTTCTCTTTAAGCAATTTATTCTCATATGCGTGTATACGTGTGTGCATGTATGTATACATGCATTGCCAAATAAAATAATAAACAAACTGAAAGATGTCTTGTTTTCGCAAAATGTATGTGCAAATAGCCTGTGGAAAACAAATATTACCGTTTGTTTTATTGTAGGGTAAGAATATGTGTTTTATTGTTGTAGAAATGAAATTATATCAATTCGCACCGAATTATAATGTTATTTTTTAGACTATTCAATTATGTATGTATGCATTTACATATGTATGTATGTATTTTTCGAAGGCAAGAAATCTTATTTCTGAGAAGAGGTCTGCTCTTGGAACTAACGGAGCTACAATAAACAAAATAATGTTTTTACACTCTAATATGAATAAAACAAAAATATACGAAGAAATAGAAAGAATAGAAAGTGATCTCTAGTTTTGAGTTTTATGGACATGAATTTTTAGTTTTTTTTTTTATTTAAGGATTAATGTTTTTATGTTTTGTTTTTTAAATAAATTCACAAATATTTTAAAGTTTTTAAAGTTCCTTCTCTTCTATATACATATACTTAACTTTATTTGTTACACTTATTACTTACATACTTTTATCATTTTAAATGATCTCTGAAAATATGAAATATAAACTATGTTTTTTTTTACGTTTTAGTAATTTTAAGTGATTTTTTTGTTATTTAAATTGTTTTTAGTTCATTGAAAATAAAGAATTTTTTAAATCAAAAAGCGAAAAAAAAATATTTTTCAAAAGAATTTACTATTTTCGATTTCTATTTTTTTATTTCAATGATTAATAAATATATGCCTAACATGTCGTTTGTTCATACACATAAGCATTTATATATAAAAAAAAACATCAGTTATGTGGTGTTTTATGCTGCGAGTATTTGAAGTACCACATGAAGTGAACATAATTTTAGGAGTACTTGTTTTTGCGGATATATTTTTCAATGAGTACTCTTTTTACAGAACATAAGCAGCTTCGGATAAATACTTACTCGTATTTGTCTTGCACACATTCTCTTCTCTTCACTGCTTGAGCTGTTAGAGAGAGAGTAAGTACTCTATTTATCCGACAACGAGTTGCACACATGAAGCAAAAAAGTTATTCGTTGCAGACCTCTAATAGATAAATGGTTCTGCGTTGCAGATACAAGTTGGTATGGTTATTTTTTGTAGCAGTTAGGGTATGAATGGATAAAGAAAAAATGAGAGTAACATATTGGTTTTCCTATATTTCTCACAAGCAAATACTTGTAGTTAATGGTGGAATACAATAAGTAACTTATTGTACTATGCGAATAAAATTTTGTATGTATAATTTATATGATGATTGCTGTACAGTGAAGTTAGAAATGAATAATTTTGGAAAAATAGGGTAAAAAAAATTTTTGGGGGCAAAAGGAGGAATGGAATAGGTAGGGCCTGGAGACATAGTGATGTGAGTTTGGCGGGCCTAGGTTGAGGGGAAAGTGTTTTTCCCCCTTAAAGTGTCGGCGGGTCAGTTGATGGTGAAAGGTTCTTCCATCAATTGTTGGCCTCGCGACGGTCTATTGGTGGCCTTTTATCCGAGTAAGATTGATGAAAGCGTTCCGGAGATAAGGCGGTTTCAGTAAATTGTTTACTGGACGCATGCCTTGTTGTTAATAATATTTACTTACAACACCAAAGTTTACTTGTATATTTTTGTCACCATAAATATTTAAAAATACCTAATAAGTAAATCAAAAATACTTGTAGTACAACAGTTATTTGAGAGCAAGAAACAAATACAATACAATACTCAACGCAAAACCATAAAGAACTGTTATTGTTTTTGTGGGTAGAGTAGATGAGTAGAAGCAAAAGCAGACAATATCAGTTACACTCATTCTCTCATTTATACTAATAGTATATGGTATCTACCATGGTGTATTTGTTTTACAAATACTTTGTGGTGTACTACTGCACGTCTTTAGTATGTATACATACATGCACACACGTATACACGCATATGAGAATAAATTGCTTAGAGAAAATAACAATACGTTCTCTAAGTATAATAAGTTCTCTGAGTACAATAAGTGTACTGAGTCTTTTTTGTTTTCTTTCTCTCAGTTAACATGAGAGTGAGAACGACGATTCAGCTTTCATAAGAAAGAAGCACAAAATTTTGTCAATTTTAAATACACTGTGTGCAACATCTTTACATATTTATAGTCTTTGGTCAAACAATAACAACGATCATACATACATAATCGTACATACGCATATACATACGTACGATGAGAGCAACACATTGTTACGCTCTTTGTTTGTGTTTATTTTTCTCCTGTCTTCCCTCCCTCATCAAGAAATGATTTTTAAAAGAGATTTTGGTGAGAGCGGGTGTTACTGGTACATCCCGCCATAAGAAATTTTACTTCTACATGATGCGCATTCTTTATATCCATATTCTTTGATATAATACAACTTCACTTTTATCTTGTACATCTCGCATGTCATTAATGTATATAATGAATAGTAAGGCTCACTGTGCGACACCAAAATCATTAATAATTGGATCAGATTTCATTCCAATAACTCTAGTACTTTGCCTTCTGCTTTTTATATATGATTCAAACCATTTGAGCTCTTTGCCTTGGATGCCATACATGTAGTGCTGGACAATTCAAAAAAAAAATGTGTTTGAAATTTACTTTTATTTTGTTACAAGTCGAAAACCAAAAACAATTTCTGAAGAAACTTAAAAATTATTTAGGAATTTTATTTTATTCTTCTGTACGAAAAATTTCTAAAGCGAAATTGATTGATGATAAAACGAAGCAAAATGCATAATAATGTACCGTTATCTTTTGAATTACTTTTTAGACAGCTTCTGTTAAATAATTTAAACTCAAGAGTCTTGTATACATAATTAGTAAAAAAGGCTAGATTCAAGATTAGCGAAGATTTAAAAACAAAGATAATAAATGATTTTCACGCTGGATTAAAACAAAATACTATTTATGATAAATACTCAATAAATAAATCAACAATATCAAAGATTATCAAGAATTTTCGTGAAACGGGTACTGCATTCTCTGCATTCAGGAGGAAGACCACGTAAAACTACTCCAAGAACGGGCAATTTAATAGCAAAAGAGTTAAAAAAAAATGCAAATGGCATCGAGAGAGGTTAAAAATATTCTCCATATGGTGATTACGTATTAGCTCCCGAACAATTAGTCGTCGAGCTCGTTAGGCTGATCTTGGTTGCTTTCGCCCCGCAAAAAAACCTCTGATTACTGAGTAAAACCGCGCTGCTCGTTTAAAGTTTACCAAAGAGCACATAAATTGGTTTAGAGAAAAATGGAACACTGTCATCTTTACTGACGAGTTCAAATTTAATTTAAGGGGCAGTGATGGAAGATCATTTGTAAGGCGGCCAAAAGGAAAGAGACTAGACCCAAAGTATACATACAAAACAATTAAGTTTAGAGGTGGCAATATTATGGCGTGGGGCTGTTTTTTTGTATTCATATGCTGAGGAGAATATGTCACTAATTTGGAGATTTAAGCAAGACAAAGATCCAAAACGCAACTCTAGGATTGTAATTCAATGATTATGATGAGATGCGTATTTTGAAGTGGCCGGCCCAATCCCCAGATCTCAATCCCATAGAAAATCTATTATTGATAATAAGCCAAAGATTTTTATTGAAATAAAATTGAAGTTTCCATTGTTTTGTCAAGACCTCAAAATTTACTTTTCTTTATAATTGTAGAACAATGATAATTTTATGTAATTTTTTTGTTTGTTAATACATCAAACAGAATTTATAAAATAAAATTCCTATTTTTGAAGAAACTTAAAAATTGTTTTTGTTTTTCAACTTCTAACAATGAAAAAGTAAACTTTAAGAAAAGTTTCCATTGTTTGCCTCCAGCACTGTATATTATTTTTTAATTAGTATTTTCCTGTTGATAGTTTCAAATACTCTTTTGAAGTTTAAAAAAATATACATGACTTTTCTATTATTTCATTAATCAGTACATGTCAGTTATCAAGAATAATTTTTGTTGATATTCTACAGTAGTCCGATTTGCGTTTCAATTTTATTAGTATATTTTTAAGGTCCGTAATTATTATTGCACAAAATTAGAATCTTTGATTAGCCATAAGCATATACATAATTGGTCATTATAACCCTTCAGTCAGAATTATTGACCTAGTTTCTCACACCATTTATGTTGTGTGTTAATTTTATACATAAGTGGCTGGACCTACAGTTTAAAGTCGACTCCGAACGACAGATTTTTTTTTGAGAAACTTTTCATGGCAATTTTATTTACTCTCAGAGTTTTTGCCAGAAATCTGCTGAGAGGAAATCGCCGAAGAATACTTTTGTATTTTGTTTTTGATGTCTGGCCTGGGGCTCGAACCCTGGCTTTACGTCTAATAAGCCAACACACTACCTACTAGACTACGGCGACTTCAAGCCATAAGCATTTGACTAAAATATGTGACATCCTCAATTATTTAAATATTATCTTAATCCTATCTACAAAATATCCGTTAAAATTATTAGCTATTTCCGTATTTTCAATTCTACGCTGTTAAATATCACAGATTTTATTATATGTTGAGTTTTCCTTACCAACAAGTGTTTTACCTCCCTCCACATTTATTTATTTATTTATTTTATTTTTATTTATTTATTTATTTATTCGATATTCTATACAACAAGACCTGAGGTCTTATGATTATAGTACAGAATCAGATATATGCTTAAATACTAATATTAATTATAGAACAAAAAATTAATAAAGTAATTATAGCACGTAGTTTAAAAACGTGAAAAATTTGTTTAAAATTAGAACGTACAACAAATTAGTATAAAAAAAATCCAAATAAAAATTTCCAAAAATTAATAAAAAAAAAGAAATAAAATAAAATTAAAGTATATAAATAATATTTAGGAATAATATTTAAATAGAGCCCTTTTAAATTGCAAAGCATTACCTATAATTTTTGTGCCCATGGGCACAAAGGACCATTTACTTCTGGTCCTTTGTATTATTTATTTGATTGTCAATATATTTATATTTTTCATTTTCAACCTTAACTTTGTACAAATTTCTTATCGATATGTAACCAGGGCACGCTTCACTAGTGTCTCAACATTAACGATTTGGTACTTCGCAATTTTATCGCTTTTTAAACCTCGTAATTCATCATTAAACTTTATTAACTTTATTTAGTCCAATAATTGTATTTTTAAAAGAAAATGTTTGTGTCGTTTCCTCAAAGAATTTATCAAACATTAATACATTTTCATTAGTTCACTCTGAACTTAACTCGTGAACTGGTTTTTGTTATATTTAAAAAATTCTACAATTTGTCCTTTCCATCCTTAATTTTTTTTTTCCTTTACAAGTATTCTAATCATTTCGTGATCTAATATCTTATTTTGATTACAATATTGCACTGTTGTTCTAAAACTGTTTGTAATAACATAATCATTTATTGTTCTGGATGTATTTATTTACTAATTGTTTAACGCCATTGTCATTTATTGATCTTGCAATTTTATGTTTATACAAATTATATGTTGACCATACTATTTTGAAATATCCAATCACAATGATTTCATTAGTTTCCTCACAAAAATCCTCTAACGTTTCTTGAAAAATTTCGCAAAATTCGGCTCACAACCACTGGGCAATCTGCAAATTGCTACAATTATCAAATGCACGTTTTGGCAAATTGCTGTGCAAGCTATAATCCAATATTTAGGATTTAACGTCTTCTCTAATATTTTTGTAACTTTCCATTCCTTTTTGTAGAATCAGATTTTGGAAGTTTGTGTGGACCATCCGATTTGTTTTTTGAAATATGCAAGATACAAATAAAAGTAGGTATTTGAAAAAATATTCACAGAAGACAAAAGCATACGAAATATTAAGAAAACTATTGTCGAACAATGCATACAATGCACCAAAAATACAACATATTCCTTTTGGTATGAGGAGAATGACGTATGCTATAAACATAGATTAGAGATGCTGAATCTTCTTGTGCTAACATTACTTCGTAAGCATTCTTCATGGCAGACTCAAAACTATAAATCATCGAGTGCTGAGAAAGTCAAAATTTTAAATCATTAAAAATTAATTTAAATAACCTGTCCAAATGTAAAAACATTTTATCTTTATTTCTTTGTAAAAATTTCTATATTATAATAAATGCTTGTTAAAATTTTTGTTATTTATAAGAAATCAGCATTTCGGTGCGAGTCGATTAATTTTTATTTTGTACACCAATAAAACACATATTCTTTACCCTACATAAATATCAACTTTTATAAAATTCATTTTCTTGTTTACTACAAATATTATGTGGTTTAAAAAGTATTAAAAAGAAACAAACAACAAAAAGAACTTATGAGTAGACTACACATATATGCATACAAACATATCACACACTCAGTTCAAAAGTGGCACAACTCAAAAATTAAAACTACACGTATTAATACATAAACTCGAAAAATACAAATTTTGAGTTGTGTCACTTACGAACTGGGTGTGCGATATGCATGTGTACGTCTGCTTGTTATAGCTTATTCTCTTTTTCGCAAAATTCATCTCCCTTTTTATCTTTAAGAGAGACTATAAATGATTTTCTCTTTTATATGAGATTTTTGATAAATCCCATGCAGATTTTTGCAATGGAAACACAATGTACGGCAGTGTGCTATCTTTATAATTATATAGTCTTTGGTATAACCAAAGAAAATAAAGTATAAAGAATGTGCATCTTAACATATTTTGGAATATTTTTCAAAAATATTTCATGACGCGGGAGGAAAGATAGGAGGGAAGTAAACAGAAACGAAGAGCGTAACAATGCGTTGCTCTCATTCTTTGCTCTCGTCACGATGAGATCAAAGACTATAAATACATATATGAAGATGTTGCACTGCCAGTGCCAAATTTGTCGATGGCAGTACGGCTACTGCCACTTATTGTACTCAGAGAACTTATTATACTCAGAAAACGTATTGTTCTCTTCTCTAATTTATTCTCATATGCGTGTATACGTGTGTGCTTGTACATTGCCAAATAAAATAATAAACAAACTGAAAGATGTCTTGTTTTCACAAAATGTATGTGCAAATAGCCTGTGGAAAAGAAATATTACCGTTTGTTTTATTGTAGGGTAAGAATATGTGTTTTATTGTTGTAGAAATGAAACTATATCGATTCGCACCGAAATAAAAAATCCACATTTTGTGTGGACATTTGAAACTGAAAAATTGTTTTATAAAAAGTGTGAATTTAAAAATTGTAGTGCATGCTCAAACAAAACGTTTAATAAATATAATATATAATTAAAATCATAAATCATATTTTTAGAAGATATTGATAGGACTGGAAATATATCAGAAAGTACACATACCCCTGATATAGATGTCGCAGATATATACGATGAAAATAAAGAATATTTTAATGAAGGCACCGGTTGTTTTACGTCCAACAATGTGCCAATTGAATTAACATCAAGTCGATATTTTGTTGGTTACATAGCTCAACGAATATCTTGCGTTAAATGTCGTGTGGATATAATCAAACCAGCGCAAATTTTGTCATATCCTTCAGAAATGTTCGTTCATGCAAAAAATTATATAAAAGATTCCGACTTTGGAAGTTTGTGCGCTCCATCTGATTTATTTTTTGAAGTTTGCAAAATTCATATAAGTCTTCGAAAAAATTTTTTTAGAAAATAAATCTATAAAAAACAAAAAAACATTTGTAGTTGTCCAAAAAATACAAAAAATGCACAAAAAATACAATTTATTCCTTGGTTTGATGAAAATAACGAATGTTATAAACACAGAATGGAGATGCTTAATTTACTAATTGTTGTTTTACTACGGAAGCATTCCACATGGGAAACATACAAATTCAAATTATCCAGTATGGAAAAAGTTAAAATTTTGAACCATTAAAATGATAAATAAATTTAATAAATACTAAACAAAAAAAGCATTCGTTTTATTACAACTTCATTCATACATAATTGAATAGTAATATATAATTCGGTGCGAATCGATATAATTTCATTTCTACAACAATAAAACACATATTCTTACCCTACAATAAAACAAACGGTAATATTTGTTTTCCACAGGCTATTTGCACATACATTTTGTGAAAACAAAAAATCTTTCAGTTTGTTTATTATTTTATTTGGCAATGTATGTATACTAGAGGTCTGCAACGAATAACTTTTTTGCTTCATGTGTGCAACTCGTTGTCGGATAAATAGAGTACTTACTCTCTCTCTAACAGCTCAAGCAGTGAAGAGAAGAGAATGTGTGCAAGACAAATACGAGTAAGTATTTATCCGAAGCTGCTTATGTTCCGTAAAAAGAGTACTCATTGAAAAATATATCCGCAAAAACAAGTACTCCTAAAATTATGTTCACTTCATGTGGTACTTCAAATACTCGCAGCATAAAACACCACATAACTGATGTTTTTTTTATATATAAATGCTTATGTGTATGAACAAACGACACGTTAGGCATATATTTATTAATCATTGAAATAAAAAAATAGAAATCGAAAATAGTAAATTTTTTTGAAAAATATTTTTTTTTTCGCTTTTTGATTTAAAAAATTCTTTATTTTCAATGAACTAAAAACAATTAAAATAACAAAAAAATCACTTAAAATTACTAAAACGTAAAAAAAACATAGTTTATATTTCATATTTTCAGACATCATTTAAAATGATAAAAGTATGTAAGTAATAAGTGTAACAAATAAAGTTAAGTATATGTATATAGAAGAGAAGGAACTTTAAAAACTTTAAAATATTTGTGAATTTATTTAAAAAGAAAAACAAAACATAAAAACATTAATCCTTAAATAAAAAAAAAACTAAAAATGCATGTCCATAAAACTCAAAACTAGAGATCACTTTCTATTCTTTCTATTTCTTCGTATATTTTTGTTTTATTCATATTAGAGTGTAAAAACATTATTTTGTTTATTGTAGCTCCGTTAGTTCCAAGAGCAGACCTCTTCTCAGAAATAAGATTTCTTGCCTTCGAAAAATACATACATAGATAAATGTATACATACATAATTGAATAGTCTAAAAAATAACATTATAATTCGGTGCGAATTGATATAATTTCATTTCTACAACAATAAAACACATATTCTTACCCTACAATAAAACAAACGGTAATATTTGTTTTCCACAGGCTATTTGCACATACATTTTGCGAAAACAAGACATCTTTCAGTTTGTTTATTATTTTATTTGGCAATGCATGTATACATACATGCACACACGTATACACGCATATGAGAATAAATTGCTTAAAGAGAACAATACGTTTACATATTTATAGTCTTTGGTGTAGATCTTTTCTTTGCCAAACTTCTTTGTGGTATTTGCAATACTCATTGGTATTTGTAGTACTTCGTGAAGTTTGGTGGTACCAAAGAATATGGATATAAAGAATGCGCATCATGTAGAAGTAAAATTTCTTATGGCGGGATGTACCAGTAAGACCCGCTCTCACCAAAATCTCTTTTAAAAATCATTTCTTGATGAGGGAGGGAAGACAGGAGAAAAATAAACACAAACAAAGAGCGTAACAATGTGTTGCTCTCATCGTACGTATGTATATGCGTATGTACGATTATGTATGTATGATCGTTGTTATTGTTTGACCAAAGACTATAAATATGTAAAGATGTTGCACACAGTGTATTTAAAATTTACAAAATTTTGTGCTTCTTTCTTATGAAAGCTGAATCGTCGTTCTCACTCTCATGTTAACTGAGAGAAAGAAAACAAAAAAGACTCAGTACACTTATTGTACTCAGAGAACTTATTATACTTAGAGAACGTATTGTTATTTTCTCTAAGCAATTTATTCTGATATGCATGTATACGTGTGTGCATGTATGTATACATACATTGCCAAATAAAATAATAAACAAACTGAAAGATTTTTTGTTTTCACAAAATGTATGTGCAAATAGCCTGTGGAAAACAAATATTACCGTTTGTTTTATTGTAGGGTAAGAATATGTGTTTTATTGTTGTAGAAATGAAATTATATCGATTCGCACCGAATTATATATTACTATTCAATTATGTATGTATGCATTTACCATATGTGTCTATTTTTGTATAGAATGAAGTTGTAATAAACCGAATGCTTTTTTTGTTTAGTATTTATTAAATTTATTTATCATTTTAATGGTTCAATATTTTAACTTTTTCCATACTGGATAATTTGAATTTGTATGTTTCCCATGTGGAATGCTTCCGTAGTAAAACAACAATTAGTAAATTAAGCATCTCCATTCTGTGTTTATAACATTCGTTATTTTCATCAAACCAAGGAATAAATTGTATTTTTTGTGCATTTTTTGTATTTTTTTTTGCCAACTACAAATTTTTTTTTGTTTTTTATAGATTTTTTTTCTAAAAAAATTTTTTCGAAGACTTATATGAATTTTGCAAACTTCAAAAAATAAATCAGATGGAGCGCACAAACTTCCAAAGTCGGAATCTTTTATATAATTTTTTGCATAAACGAACATTTCTGAAGGATATGACAAAATTTGCGCTGGTTTGATTATATCCACACGACATTTAACGCAAGATATTCGTTGAGCTATGTAACCAACAAAATATCGACTTGATGTTAATTCAATTGGCACATTGTTGGACGTAAAACAATCGGTGCCTTCATTAAAATATTCTTTATTTTCATCGTATATATCTGCGACATCTATATCAGGGGGTATGTGTACTTTCTGATATATTTCCAGTCCTATCAATATCTTCTAAAAATATGATTTATGATTTTAATTATATATTATACTAGCAGATTGTACCCGGCGTTGCGCGGGTTATGTAGTTTGGATTAGTTTAAAAAATTAAAAAAAATTATTATTGGTAATTTTTGCATTAAAAATAACAATAAATAAAAAACCGGTTTATCGGTTTTCAAAACCGGTTTCGAAACCGGTTTCTTAAAAAATCCAATTTTTTAAATTATTCGGAAACCGGTTTAACAAACAACCCAGTTTTTTGAATACTCTAAGTCCTAAATATAAATGCAGTCAATTTGCCCGTTTTTGGCCCCTTTCCCCCTTTTTGGACCCCTTTTGGTCCAACTTTAGAAACGGAACACCTCCAATAGCTATTTGGGAAACTTAACCAAGCTAAATCGTAAAAAAATACCTTTAAAACAGATAAAATACAGCATTTATGCATAAAGTACTAATTTTTGCCCATTTTTTCTTCCCTTTGACCCATTTTTCCCCCTTTGGGTCAAAATTTTGAAAAGATTTATTGCCTATAACCTGCACCGACAAAAGTTCGATTAATATCCCAAATTTCAAGAAAATCGGTCCAGGCGTTCAGGCGTGATTGGCTATACACTCAATTTGCCCGTTTTTGGCCTCTTTCCCCCTTTTTGGACCCCTTTTGGAACACCTCCGATAGCTATTTGGGAAACTTAACAAATCTAAATCGTAAAAAATTACCTATAAAACAGATAAAATACAGCATTTATGCATAAAAGTACTAATTTTTGCCCATTTTTTCTCCCTTTGTCCCATTTTTTTCCCCCTTTTGGTCAAAATTTTGAAAAAATTTATAGCCTATAACCTGCACCGACAATGGCTCGATCTATATCCCAAATTTCAAGAAAATCGGTCCAGGCGTTCAGGCGTGATTGGCTAACAAACAAACCAACAAACAAACAAACAAACAAAAAAACAGACTTACAGAAAGATTTATAATATATATTAGGATTTATTAAACGTTTTGTTTGAGAATGCACTACAATTTTTAAATTCACACTTTTTATAAAACAATTTTTCAGTTTCAAATGTCCACACAAAATGTGGATTTTTTACTTCGGTGCGAATCGATATAGTTTCATTTCTACAACAATAAAACACATATTCTTACCCTACAATAAAACAAACGGTAATATTTCTTTTCCACAGGCTATTTGCACATACATTTTGTGAAAACAAGACATCTTTCAGTTTGTTTATTATTTTATTTGGCAATGTACAAGCACACACGTATACACGCATATGAGAATAAATTAGAGAAGAGAACAATACGTTCTCTGAGTATAATAAATTCTCTGAGTACAATAAGTGGCAGTAGCCGTACTGCCATCGACAAATTTGGCACTGGCAGTGCAACATCTTCATATATTTATAGTCTTTGATCTCATCGCGATGAGAGCAAAGAATGAGAGCAACGCATTGTTACGCTCTTCGTTTCTGTTTACTTCCCTCCTATCTTTCCCCCCGCGTCATGAAATATTTTTGAAAAATATTCCAAAATATGTTAAGATGCACATTCTTTATACTTTATTTTCTTTGGTGGTACTCATTGTACTCGACATGTTTTGTGTCGGTATTTTCGAGTAAGAAAGAGAGTTGAACATGTATTTGTATGAAGAGAACGCAGTCAAATAGCAACAAGAAGTTATTCGATAATTTTGTTGTTCTCAAAAAAGAGTACTTTTCTTCTTCGGATACTTCGGATAAGTGTACATGTTTGCAAGATCTTATGTACTTTTTGAAGTCAAATACATTTGTGCAGACCTTTAGTAGGTAACAGGGAAAGCTGAATAGTCGTTCTCACTTTCATGTTAACTGAGAGAAAGAAAACAAAAAAGACTCAATACACTTATTGTACTCAGAGAACTTATTATACTTAGAGAACGTATTGTTCTTTTCTCTAAGCAATTTATTCTCATATGCGTGTATACGTGTGTGCATGTATGTATACATACATTGCCAAATAAAATAATAAACAAACTGAAAGATTTTTTGTTTTCACAAAATGTATGTGCAAATAGCCTGTGGAAAACAAATATTACCGTTTGTTTTATTGTAGGGTAAGAATATGTGTTTTATTGTTGTAGAAATGAAATTATATCGATTCGCACCGAATTATATATTACTATTCAATTATGTATGTATATATTTACCATACATATGTGTCTATTTTTGTATAGAATGAAGTTGTAATAAAATGAATGCTTTTTTTGTTTAGTATTTATTAAATTTATTTATCATTTTAATGGTTCAAAATTTTAACTTTTTCCATACTGGATAATTTGAATTTGTATGTTTCCCATGTGGAATGCTTCCGTAGTAAAACAACAATTAGTAAATTAAGCATCTCCATTCTGTGTTTATAACATTCGTTATTTTCATCAAACCAAAAAGAATAAATTGTATTTTTTGTGCAACTTACGCATTGGTCAACTACAAATGTTTTTTATAGATTTATTTTCTAAAAAAAATTTTTCGAAGACTTATATGAATTTTGCAAACTTCAAAAAATAAATCAGATGGAGCGCACAAACTTCCAAAGTCGGAATCTTTTATATAATTTTTTGCATGAACGAACATTTCTGAAGGATATGACAAAATTTGCGCTGGTTTGATTATATCCACACGACATTTAACGCAAGATATTCGTTGAGCTATGTAACCAACAAAATATCGACTTGATGTTAATTCAATTGGCACTTTGTTGGACGTAAAACAATCGGTGCCTTCATTAAAATAATCTTTATTTTCATCGTATATATCTGCGACATCTATATCAGGGTTATGTGTACTTTCTGATATATTTCTAGTCCTATCAATATCTTCTAAAAATATGATTTATGATTTTAATTATATATTATATTTATTAAACGTTTTGTTTGAGCATGCACTACAATTTTTAAATTCACACTTTTTATAAAACAATTTTTCAGTTTTTCAGTTTCAAATGTCCACACAAAATGTGGATTTTTTATTTCGGTGCGAATCGATATAGTTTCATTTCTACAACAATAAAACACATATTCTTACCCTACAATAAAACAAACGGTAATATTTTTTTCCACAGGCTATTTGCACATACATTTTGTGAAAACAAGACATCTTTCAGTTTGTTTATTATTTTATTTGGCAATGTACAAGCACACACGTATACACGCATATGAGAATAAATTAGAGAAGAGAACAATACGTTCTCTGAGTACAATAAGTGGCAGTAGCCGTACTGCCATCGACAAATTTGGCACTGGCAGTGTAACATCTTCATATATTTATACTATAAATTTTATAATCTTTGATCTCATCGCGATGAGAGCAAAGAATGAGAGCAACGCATTGTTACGCTCTTCGTTTCTGTTTACTTCCCTCCTATCTTTCCCCCCGCGTCATGAAATATTTTTGAAAAATATTCCAAAATATGTTAAGATGCACATTCTTTATACTTTATTTTCTTTGGTATAACACTGAGCGTTCACAAACAAAAAGTGTATTCAATACAACATACACGATACAAAGTCGTGTGACTTTGCGATTTATTTAATCAATTATTGTTTTTGAACTTTTTGTTATCCGTGTAAATTCTGTCATTATTTGCTTAAGGCGTCACTATGATTTATTATTCATTATATTTTGTCTTCCCTTTGTAAAACCAAAGAAAATAAAGTATAAAGAATGTGCATTTTAACATTTTTTGGAATATTTTTCAAAAATATTTCACTACGCGGGGGGAAAGATAGAAGGGAAGGAAATGAAGAGCGTAAAAATTCGTTGCTCTCATCGTGCGTTTTTGTTGTTTGACCACTTTTTTATTAAATTTTCTGAAATCACTTATTTTGGTCAGTGTTGCCACGAAAAAAAATATTGCAACCAACATTTGTGAAAAAAATTACCAAATAAGAAAAAATTAACCAAAATTAAATTCACAGTTTTTTTATTTTATTTTTTCAAATATAAATTATAATTAATACAACATAGTAAGAAAAGAAACAAAAAATAACAAACTAAAATTTTAGTCTTACAAATTAATTCATTTCTACAAACAAAAACTATTTTTATAATAAAAATAAATAACCAAATCCGGAAATTTTGGTTAAAAATAGTTAAACGGCAACACTGGTTGTGATTAGTGAGCAAGAGAGAGAAAATAAGTTGAGAGAATTTATTTATTTACAGCCATAGAAAACTGTCAATAATATACGATACTTGATTTTCATTTCATCAACATACATATATAAAGCTATCTATCTTAATAATTTTAGATAAATAAAGATAAAATAAAAAATCCATTTTTTTTTATTAAAAGAACATAAAGCTATCCATCTTTGGCTTAAAAATTATACCTAGTTTTTTTAGATAAACAAAAATAAAAAAACCCATTTTTTATTAGAAGAAAAAATAAAAAATTAAATACGGCCAGCTAATGACATAGAACTTTTTTAACATAAAATATTTTTTGAGTGTTATTCTGAAATAAAATGATAACGCATCCGCTACACATGTGTTCTTGTCGCAGTCTGATCGACAACTAAATCAAATAACACAAGAATGCGTGTGAGTTCTCTCTGCACAATTGTGCGGGTAGTAATTTTAAACAAATTTTGGTGAGAGCGGGCCGTACGCCTACAACCCGCCATAAGAAATTTTACTTCTACATGATGCGCATTCTTTATATCCATATTCTTTGGTAAAACCCATTTATGCTCCAGTCGATATTAAAATTGCCTTTTATTACTACAGTTTCTTCAAATGCTGCAATAAACTCTGTCTGCACTATTTGGTGATATATATATACATATGTACATATAGCCGTAATTATGTTGTTGGTTTAAACTTACTCAAGAACTGTCAAAAGTAGTCGACAATATTTTTTTTAAATTTTTTTAAGTGAGAGAATGCCGAATATAATGTATATAAAAGCCAAATTGACAATAGACTTTTTTAATTTATGTATTTGTCAAAAATTATTTTTTCATTTCATTTTTCAAAATGAAACAAACCAGATATCATGGTATAAGAAATATAGAAGGTAGTTTCATTCTCTCTTTATTTTTTAAAATTCACTATCTGACATGCTTAAGGATTATGACGTTTTCGTTAAAATAATGCTACCATATTAATTTTAAATTTCCCACATTTTCTTTGAAGTCACTTGAAAATAATAAATTCAATTCAATTGAAAAATATTTTGATTACATAAGCCTAATACCGATTTTTTGAAACTTTTGGAACATTTAAACTCAATTTTTTTAAAAATTAATTGAAATTCTTTAAATACTAGCCCAAATTACACATTTGTTAGAAATAATTTATTGGGAATATATAACAAAATTATAAATGTGGCAACGCTATATATATAGTTTGTGAGAAAATAAAACTTCAAAAAACCTTATTTTAAAAAATAAAGAGAGAATGAAACTACCTTCTATATTTCTTATACCATGCCAGATATCACATTTTGTTCTTTCTTGACGTCGATTGTCCCAATATAATCCATGAATACAATAGTCATATGAGTGGTATCAATCTCATCGAAGGTGTTATTAGCCGATAAAAAACGAATATACAATAAGGGCAATAAGTATACAAATCATATACATTTGCTTGGCTTAGTCATGGTAAACGCCTATATTTTATTCAACAGAACGAACAAGTCTAATGATAATGATATACGATACCAGCCGCCAAGCATCCGAGCAGAGATCGCATACGTACTTTGCATGCAGAGTCCTTCGTTGCCAAAAAATCCAGGGCGCTCACGCCATGATCTTAAAAAGTGTACAGACAAAAAATCCTTTGTACCGCCTGCAAACATCCGTTACGATGGAGTCGGACATTTGCCGCAGTTTTCATCACGGCCTGGTAAAAAAAACTTGTAAGTTTGCTGGTTGCAATTCCGCATCTCAAATTTTATGTCCAAAATGTTATCTAAACCTGTATTTCTAAGTACAAGGACTGGTTCTACAATTTTCACTACAAATAACTTGAACAAGCTGTTTGTTCCTTATAAATATTTGTTTTTTTTTTTCAAAACTTTTTTGTACTCACTTAGAAAAATCAACTCGGAACTTTTTGTTTTTTTTTTACACATATAAATACATGTTATAAACTACACATCTTTATTATAAACTCTTTTAATAAAACACTTTATTCTATATGAAGAAAATAATGGCAGTGATATTTCTTGTCTTCTTATTCCAAAGCCTTCCCGAGGCAGTCTAAATTAATGGCGCTATATATATGTATACCAATCTGACCAAAGCAAAAATTTTCTTTTAATATCCTTTACTTTTAGAAAGGGCCAAACCAAAAATAATTTTTTTATCAGGAAAAATTGCGTACTGGAGGTTAAGACCTTATTGATTCAGTGTTAATCCGAGTTGGAAATAGGATTACATTTTTATTACAAGTTTTTTAATACTATACTAAATGTATTTAATTTAAAATTATTGGTTTGAAACAGTACTTTTTTAAAACATTCATTCTCATATACATCAATTACAAAGCAGCTTTTTGTATGCACTTAGTCTTATAACACTATATCAGACTATAAATCATAATCTGAACTAAGCCTTAAAATCCATTTTTATGAAAAATACTTGTTTACAAATTTTATCCAAGTTAATTTTAATGTTATCCATGTTATCCTATTTTATGATGTATATCTAGTGTTCCGCCCCACCCTCTATGTATGGTAAGCAGGTAAGTATGAATCAGTCAATAAAATTGGTACTGGGCAACTTTCAAATATTATCTGTTACAATTAGAAAGTATTTTAATTTGTTTTATGAAGACTTTTTAGTAAACTACATACATGTGACATGTCTGGACTACTTCTAAGAAAATACTGAAATAGTTTTAGGCACGTTCGGATTATCGAGTTGTCCGGACTATAGCAGTGAAAATTATTAAAGTAATCTAAGTAAATTAAATACATACATACATATGTATGTATGTACATACTATGATTTATTAAAAACAAAGTTATTTTGTGCTGACTAACTTTGTTAAGGAGGTTGATTTGTGCTTTTTGCTCTAGCCTCTTCAACAATAGAATATCCTGCATATCTATATTATTCTCCTCAGCCCACATACATACATACATAATTGGCCATTACAACCCTTAGGTCAGGATTACGGCCTAGCCACTCATGTTGTGTGTGTTAATTTTATACGTGAGTGGCGGGACCTACAGTTTAACGTCAACTCCGAACAAGAATTTTTTGAGAAACTTTTTCATGGCAGGTTTATCTACTCTCAGAGTTTTTACCAGAAATCCGCTGAGAGGAAATCGCCGAAGAAATATTTTTTTTTCATTTTCCGTTTTGATGTCTGACCTGGGATACGAATTCGGGCTTTCCGTCTAATAATTTCTAATTTCTACAAAGTCGTCTTCAGAGTCTGTGAGCAGCACTGGCGATTCTTTTCGTTTAGCGTGTTGTATTATTTCTTCATCGGAAAAATCTAATCAAAATTCATTTGCACCAGTTGCCCAATCATTGATATCTTCTTCAGTTATGTCATTATCATCATGTATTTGAAATAAATTGTTTTATCTTCTCTTTATTTTTTTTAATGTCGCAAATCGTTGCTTTAGGAACATGGAATTTTTCGGCAACCTGCCTAATAGTTTTTCCTTCATCAAGGCTTTGTAAAATATCATACTTTTCCTTTAAAGTTAGTGTTTTATGTTTGCGTTTATTATTTAAAGACATGAATGACACTTGGTATGAAGTTAAACAAACACGCTTGCGAAAGAATGTACCGAAACTGAAGTAATGATAGTGCAAAATGTATATAAAAGTATGAATAACGAAACATGCGAGTTGAAAACGGGAATTTAAATTTTTTTCTTGCATAAAAAAATTTGTTCGGATTGTAGAAATAAAAATTTTAAGTTGTCCGAAATGTAGAAGCGTCCGAATTATTGGAGTGTCCGGACTGTCGATGTTGTACTGTACTTTAAACTATTCCTTAGCAGAAACTCTTGTAGTAATATAATTCACAATAATAAAAAGATTAGATACTTTATTATAAATCCATTTGACAGCGTTTGTGTTCCTCGAAATCCTTAGAAATCGGCATTCTTTAGATCATATTGATTTCAGTTGAAATTCTTTAATTGTAAAGTGGTTTTATATTACCGTCCCTTTATAGCGACTTTATGCCAATTTTATTATGCGGGAGCTTTGTCTACTTAACGGAAGTTTTTTTTTTTTTTTCATTTTCTTCAAGTTTGTCAACAACGCTATTTCAATATTTCTAGACACTTTAATTAAATGCGTTATAATTTTATGCTCATTTTCCCCAACATTGCCTGAAATATTAAAAATATGAACCTATTAAAAGCTTTTCTAACACAGTTAAGACTTTTATATGAGGAACTTTATAATTTAAATTAAAAAATTTACTTTTGCTGGCAAATAAATTACTAACAGGTTTCTGAAAAGATTTTTCTTTATCAAATTATCATTTATAACCTCTTTTCTTTGCTATACAATAAATTCATAAAAATTGTGACAGGAATTTATATATTATTTTGTAATCAAAACAAACTCCAACAACTGTGGGTTAGTTAACTTCAAAGGCAGAAAGAAAGGAACACGTATTTCATATCAGCTGTCGATTGGAAAAGTCAAACTTTAATGTACAGTATTCCCTCGATTTACGTTGTTTCGATTAACGTCGTCAAAAATGTTGTTCCCTTCAACTTCGTTTTGCGTTGTCATTCGATTTACGTCACCTTTTTTGGAACCAACTGTGACGTAAATCGAGAGATTATTGTATCTTTTTTAAGTTCCTTGTTAAAAACATACTACTTTGTAGTATGAGCAATATGAAATTCGATTTACGTCGCCTTTTTCCGGAACATTCTACGACGTAAATCGAGGGAATACTGTATGACGTAAAATCGGCTTTTTCTAAAACCCATTAATAAATGAGAGAAAGACTCATCTATGCCCTTATGGTCTAGTTGTTAGCCCGTTAAAGTTCAAGCGCCAGGGCTGAGGGTTCGATTCCCACCAAAGGCTCTAGGTGTTTGCGATTGTTGTATGATTAACCACAACAGAAAAAAACAAAATGAGAATTATTACAAAGTAATTCTTAAAAAAAAAAATAAATTTGTCGCACATTGCCCCTCCTGTAAAAGACATGTACAGTTACAACTGTTAGTTTCTGTATGTTTACTGAACTGAGTGCGGATTGATGAATGTTCAAGTGTTTCTCTTATAAATTGGTATTGTTATTATTTGTAGCAGGTAGGTTGTTAGCGGATAAATAGAGAATTAGAATAACATTTCGTATGCTTTCCCATATTCCGCAGAAGCAAATACTTATTGTACGTTGCTGTGTAGTAATTGTAAAAATGATTAATTTAAAAAAGGGTTAACAATTTTCTTTTTTAGGAAAAAGGGAAATGCAATAGGTAGGGTCTGGGGATCAAGTGAAGTGAATTTGGTCGACCTAGGTTGAGGGGAAAGTGTTCTTCTTACATAGAGAATCGGCGGTCAGTTGCTTTTGAAAGTTTGTTTCATTAGTTACATCGATTGCCTATCGATGACCGTTTACCCGAGGAAGATTGTTAAAAGCGTTCCGGAGATATGGCAGTTTTAGTAAATTGTTCACTGGACGCACGCTTTTTTGTTCTTATTAATATTTACTTACAGCACCAAAGTTCACTTTATATTTGCTTCACTAACAATATTTAAAAATACTTATGGTTACATCAGATATTTCACAGGAAAAAAATAACCTAGAAAATATTCTACTCAAAACAATATATGTACAGGTAGTCCCCGACTTACGACCGTTCGACTTACGACTATTCGCACTTACAACCATTTTTTTTTTTTTTTAATTTTTTTCATAGAAAATACTTAAAGACAAATATGTAGTTGCGGGGAATTCCTAAAATATAAATTTTATATATATAAGTAAATATAAATTTTGGGTAGTTTCATTTCTCCTGACCCTCAAAGTTAGTAGTACAGTATGTAATTTTTTTCTTTAATTTTTTTTTTATATGAAATTCGACTTACGAATTAATCCACTTACGACCGATGACCAGGAACCTATCTCGGTCGTAAGTCGGGGAATACCTGTACATCTGTTTGTGTGTGTGCAAACGCAATCAGTTAAACTCATTCTCGCATTTATATCCATAGTAACAGATACATATATATGGAGTATTTGTTTTGACAATACTTTAAGTTATACTCTTGGACGGCTGTATCTCCTATAACTATCTTTCTGGTATTTCACCACAATACACTGCATCATTAGGAGTCATCTCCTGAGCATTGGTCTAAAATATAATAATAATCTAAATTTTCGTTATCAAACCAGTTGGTTATCTACGAGACCGCTTGGAAAGAAAGATTTCATAGCACAATATAACTAATAAAAATTAACTTTCTGTGGTAATTAAGATTGAATAGATTCCAGACCCCAGCAAAACTTATCGGACTATGGATGAATGATTTATTGTTATGATTGTGGACTTATTATATATTAGATTCAACTGAGTTCAACGTTAGGATTTTAAATTAAAAATGTACGAAGGAAGCCTTCTTCATTGTTTTGATGAAAGTGAAAACAAATTGTTTAATTATAACTGATATACATATGTATGTATTTATTTTGTTCTTTCCTAATTTATGAGAGATCCTACAAAAGAAATTAAAAATTTAACATATACCTATACGTTAGTGATCTTAAAGGATTAAAAGACATATATACATAGGTATATACATATAGTCTATGGGTATACTCTATACGGAGATTTAATAGATTCAGTATATGTACGATAATGTATGTGACTTATGCTTGAAAGCCTTAATCTAATTTACCTTCTTCGATATGCGATGAAGTGGGAAACCAGATTGTGTTGGAACGTTTAGATATCCAGACAAAATTGGTTTCTCTATTTCCATTATAAGCAGCCTTTAGAATAATAATATAATTCGCTGATTAATATTATTTATGAAACAATACATTTTGTGTACAATAGAATAACAACAATATGTTTACAACATAATAAGTTTATATCGATATATGTAGATCACATTAAAAATAATCGATTGAGTGAATTCATATCGATAAATAAGAAATGCAATACATGTTAAATGAACAACCCGTCATGTTTACAAAACAAAATGTTATATTATGTTATTCGCGCTGACAGATATCGGGATTTCTGTACTACACTACCATGGCAAACTTTATGTGTGTCAACCTATGCTACAATTAAATCATCAAAATAATATGATATAAAACTGGTTTATATACTAGGAATATGAAAGTGGTAAAGACGTAGTATAATACTATAGCCCATTAAACCCAACTCTTTTGAACAAAAATGGGAAACATTTATGATTTGTATTTTTTTTCTTTTTTATTGTTTTTTGAACAAAATACGTAATTTTATTATACTTAAAAGTTTTTCGTTTTAAAATTTTAAACATGATTAGCCGCGAAAAACAAAAGTAGAAGTACGTATACTACATGTCGGTCAGACTATTGTAGTTACAAAACCATTAGTATACGTATCGTTGCATATAAAACTACTTTAGTTATGACAGAAAAAGAGCCAGAAAAGCCGAATATTTTCATAAAAAAGTAGAAGTAAACTTAATTTTCAACATATTTAATATAAATCTTAAAATCTTACATCAAAAATCAGTAAATTGCACTTATGTAATTAAAATTAAGCAACACCCACCTGTTTAACAATGTTGTCGCGATGTGGGGGCTTAAGTGTACCTATCTTCAGCCTGTGGGATGTGGTGCATAACTAAAGGTTACCCGTCTTCTGTTACATATTCATCTGTAGTGTCCGCTGGTTTAAATACTTCTGCTCCAAGGGAATTGGTTGTTGTTAAACCTAAAAGGACTATTTTTGTGTCTCGTCTTGCATGTGATACTTCAGTCGATGATGTGAAATATTTCGTTAAATCGAAGATTAGTGAGCCTTTTGAGTTTGGTTGCTATAAGATGAGGCCATCTTTGGATGGCAGTATTTCTTCGTTTAAATTATATGTTGCCGATGAGAAATTTGGTGAAATTGTTAATCCTTCGTTTTGGCCACAGGGTGTATTGGTACGGGAATTCGTAGTCAGGCAGGGCCATCGTAGGAATGGTGCTAATTTGCCTGGTCCTATTTCTCAAAAAAACTAACTTCGAAATCGTCTTTTAATTTCAGAATTGCTTATCAGAATGTTCGCGGACTTAGGTCTAAACTTTCTTCGCTATATAATAGTAGCTTTGATTTTGAATTTGATGCACTTGTTCTTACTGAAACTTGGCTGAATTGTAATATTTTTGATTCTGAAATTATGTCTAGTAATTTTAATATTTATAGACGTGATAGGAAGTCTAAAAATGGTGGTGGTGTTCTTATTTCCATTTGCTATAAATACAAATCTGAATTGGTTGACTTGTGTTCCTCTGAGGATATTGAGTTTATTTGCGTTAGGGTCTGTAATCGTGGAAAGTCTATATACATTACTTGCTCATATATTCCCCCCTGTTCTGACATTCATATCTATAGTGCTCATTTCGTTTTGATTTCTGAAGTAATTGATTTAATGGGGCAAGAGGGGATTATAGTAGTCCTTGGTGATTTTAATCTTCCGCATACATCCTGGAATTTTTCACCTGAGACTGGGTCATTGGTGCCATGTTCTTCAATTCCATCCTATGATGAAATTCTGTCCGCTATGTGTGATCTTGGTCTTTTCCAGGTTAATGGTTTCTTGAATTCAATGGGTAGAATTTTGGATCTTGTATTTTTAGAGGATCCAAGTATTTCTTCCTTATTTCGCATTGATCCTATATCTTTTCCTGAGGATAGTTATCATCCTACGTTGTTACTTTCTATTGAAGTTGATGTTTGTTTACCTCCTGTAATTGATCGCTCATCTGGTGTTGAGGGGCGTTTTAATTTCCATCGTACGGATTTTAGTCGTTTAAATACACTACTATCCTCTGTAGATTGGTCGTCTGTACTTATTTCACCTCCATATGACTCTCTTTCACTTGACAGGATCTTGGATGGCTTTTATGAGGTATTATTTAAATGTTTTAGAAAGTGTGTTCCAATTGTGAATAGTCGTTTGGAGCGTTCTGGTCCTCCGTGGAATTCGGCTAGACTGTCGAGGTTGAGGAACAGGAAATCGAGGTTATTTAAAAAGTTTGTTAGATCTGGTACTGATATTGATTATGCTCTTTACTCTAGGGCGCGTGTGGATTATCGTAGGATGAATCATCACTGTTATGAGGAATATATGATTAAGGTCAGGTCGAACTTCGCTAGTGATCCTAAGTCGTTTTATGACTTCGTTCGAGCTAAACGTAAATCATCTTTGTTTCCCACGGAGATGTTTTATGATGGCGTATCATCCTCTAGTTACCTGGATATTTCGAATATGTTTGCTGACTTTTTTCAGTCTACTTATAGGCAGTTGAACTCGGGCCCTGATTTGAGTTGCGGCTTTTCGTATCCTTATTCGGTGGGAAGTGTCTCTATTTCTAATATATATTCATTTGATGAGGAGTCTGTTCTTGATTCTTTGTCTGGACTGAAACTTACATACTTGCCAGGCCCTGACGGGGTACCGGCCTGCATTTTAAAGAAGTGCGCTGTTGTATTGAGTGGTCCTTTGACCTTTATATTTAATGGGCTTCTGAGGGCTGGTCATTTTCCATCTATTTGGAAGAGTTCGTTTATAATTCCTTTGCATAAGTCGGGTAATAGATCCAATATTTCCAATTACAGGGGTATTGCCAAACTCAGTGCTATTCCCAAGTTAATGGAGAAACTGGTGACTGATTACCTCTTTTTTAATACGAGATCTTTAATATCCCCTTTCCAGCATGGTTTTTTGAAAGGTAGGTCGACTGTCACTAATCTTCTTGAATTTACTACGCATGTTTTCAGGGGTTTTCTTGCCAGGGCTCGGACTGATGTAATTTATACTGATTTCAGTAAGGCTTTTGATAGGGTTGATCATGGAATTTTGCTTCATAAACTGTCATTGATCGGTATTCCTGGTACTATTCATCGTTGGCTGGGCTCCTATCTTTCCCTTAGGACTCAGAGGGTATTGTTTAGGAATGTGTTATCTAAGACTGTTTATGTTACTTCTGGTGTTCCGCAGGGCAGCCATTTGGGTCCTTTACTGTTTTTTTTGTTTCTTAATGATCTTCCTTGTGCTATTTCTGATTGTAATATTCTGATGTATGCTGACGACGTTAAATTATTTTATACTTTTGATGATGACCATGGTCAGGCTGTTCTTCAGCGAAATATTGATTCCTTTGTAACTTGGTGCGGGACTAATTTGATGGATCTTAACTTGAAAAAGTGTAAGTGCATGGTTTTCTCTCGCGGGGGCGTAGTTTCGCCCACTTATGTGATAAATTCTTGCCCTTTGGAAACTGTTACTTCATTTCTTGATTTGGGAGTATTATTGGATATTAAACTGTCTTTTATTGATCATATTAGTATGGTGATTGGCAAGGCTCGGGCTGTTCTTGGTTTTGTGAAAAGATGGGCTAAGGAATTCACTGATCCTTATATAACAAAACTGCTATACATTTCACTTGTTAGGCCTATTTTGGAGTACGCGTCTGTTATTTGGAATCCATACTATCGTTGTCATAGTGATTCAATAGAGTCTGTGCAGAAGCAGTTTTTATTATTCTGTTTACGTGGCTTAGGATGGGATTATGCCAATGGGTTTCCATCTTATGAGGCTAGATTGGGTCTGATAAAACTTTCAACTTTGGAACGTAGAAGGGCTGTGTTAGGCGTTTGTTTTGTCTATAATCTGGTTAAGGGTGATATCGATTCTGAGTTTTTGCTTTGTAACTTAAATTTTAGTATTCCAGCAAGATTTTCACGGCACTATCGTCCTTTTTCCCTAGATTTTTATAGAACAAACTATGGTTGCAATTTTCCTTTTCGTAGATTATGTAATGATTTTAACATGTATTATGATTTTATTGATTTTAATTGTACTGTTTATAATATTAAACGTAGCTTATATGCTGCCATTAATTTGTAAATTATTATAGAAAAATATATTCTCGTTCTTGTCTTAGGTAGTTATGGTTTATTGTTGCTTTATTCAGCTTGTGATTAAGTTCTGTAGCTGATTTATGTTGTCGTTGCCTTTACTTTTCCCTAACCCGCTATAGTCCGGACTGTAGTGTGTACGTGTCCCTACGTAATGGGGACGAGCCCTCCGCGGTCGGGTGAGGGTGGGTTAGTGTGAGGCCGGGCACGTTCGAAAAAAATATCGTAAGAGGACTGTTTTTGAACTGGTTGGAGTCTAATCCGACTATATTATAACGGAGCCTCACTGATACCTGGGCGCCCCAGTGAGTAATAGGTTTTCTACCAAGTCCTTGTCATGCTAGTGGGGGCTATGGCATGATCGACCTCCCTTCCCCCACACTCGTGGGATTTACATGGATAACGAACGAAATGATTAGAACATGAACATGATGAACTGTGGTGACGAGATGGCTTTTGAAACTGCACAAGACCCGTCCCATCTCATTTCGCGAATTCAGGTGAGCGTTGATGTTTTCGTCCTGAATTTCGCCCCAAGTGGTATGAAGGTAACGACTGTGGAGGAGTCCTTTAGTGAGGCGACTGCTTGGCGATCCCCATTGTGATAGTACAACCACGGTGTTAGTACAACCATCGAAAGGCTCCACTTCACTCGTATCCAGATTACAACTGGGAGCCATGACCTCCTCATTAAGAAATCTACTTGTTAGACAGGATGCTTCAAACCCAATAGTGCAATCAGCTACTGATACGGACTGCATGGGCAAAAGCATCTCGTCTGGCAAGGGTGGTAAACCTGGGCGGAAACGTTCTGCTTTGCATAAGGAGAGCAGAAGATGCTGGCTCGACACAGAGGCACTGATTCGCGGTATGAAACCAAATACCCGGGCGGTGTCCTCAAACGAGCCGCTGATTCTGGCAAAAAGGATAGACCCTTGAGTGCGGATAATAGCGTAGAGCCAATTGCTTCTACTTCTAAAGCCGCACGCAAGGGTTAAGGAGGTTCTGCACCCTTACTCACAACTGGGGTAAAGAAGACTTCTCGAGTCTTCAAACCTCCAGTTAAGACAGTAAAGGTGTTGGTGTTGCTTCTCCTATGGATAAAGGAAAGGCGGTAGAAATTATCGCTAATCCTTTATCCCAGAAGAAGGGTGTAAGGTTGGCGGTGAAGGAGGGCATTTCGACAGCTCAGTCTTCCATGCAAGTTTCCCGCAAGGGAAATCACATAAAAAGGAAATAGATCTGACGGGGTGCCTTCCTTCGGCTCAAAACGTCCGAAAAAACAGGGGAGCCTGGGAACCCTTCCCTTCAATTGGCTTTCATCGACAGGCCAGATTTAGATGGCAAAATCTCTCCTGAAAGCTCGGACCTAATTGAAGAAATGCTCATCGAGTTTATGTTGGAGGAAAGTTGTGATGGCAGTAATGCCCGCATATCCTCCATCGGTTGGTCCAGGGGCATCAAGGTAGTGGACTGTGAACACGAGGGAACTGTAAAGCTCCTTGTGGAAGCAGTGAAGTGCCTTGGTGAACACTGGCCCGGTGCTCGATTGGAGGTGATCGCTCAATCCGACCTCCCTCTGCGTCAAATAGTGACGGTATGGGTCCCGCCTACTTTTAGGCAAGTGGATGGCATACCTGAACTTAATAAGAAGCAAAATGACGGATTGAACACCATCTCGTCAACTCCCTGACTGGTGATGGTAAGAGAAAAGGCTGAGATCTTCGGATCGCAATTGATCAGACTTCACTTCAGTGGCTAAGGGCAAAGGGTGGCGTAGTGTTGTGGGGGTTGGCACATCTAAGATTCTGTCAGGCGGATATAGGTGATGCCAGGAACCAGGAGGAGGCTGAAAGTGGTGCAGTTTAACCAGCATTACTGCGAAGCCGCCTCAGGCAACCTTTAACCACCCTGTGCCGCCTTGAAGTTGATATCGCTCTTGTCCAGAAACCTTAGATCCTTAGGGATAGGATTCTGAGTTTGAGCGATCCTGATTATAAGCTACTTGTTCCTAAAACAAGTGGAAATGTAAGAACCTGTATTTTAGCTAGTAGTAAGTTGGATTTGTTAATCACTCCTGCATTTTGTACAGATGACGTAACAACTGTGGCGTACAGAGATTACCTTAGGATCGAACTGATGCTGTCATCTGTGTACATACCGTATGAGGCTGCATCTCCTCCTGATGACTTAATTGTACACTGGTGGGTTGTGATGCCAATGCTCATCTCACCCAATGGGGCAGTACTGACATAAATTCTAGGGATGAGACGATTTTGAATAATACTAATACGCCGAATTTTAGAAATCATTTTAGGGAAGCTGTAATTGACATTACGCTCTCTAACACGGACTGGAGGGTTTTAGGTGAGTGTTCTTTCTCTGATTACCAACTGATATCCTTCAGTATTAATCTATCTAGTGGCTTTCATAAGCCCTTTAGGAATCCAAGAAGAACCGAAATTTGAGAAGGCTGTGGAGGAGGAATTTCGGTCCCTTAGAGGTCATTCCACTCCTGACATCAATGATCGAGTTGAATCTTTGACGGATACTTTGTTGTCTTGAGAGATGGTTGTCCCCATACTGGAATGCGGAACTCCAAAGACTCCGCTGCTATACTACGTGACTCTTTAATAAGGCTAAGAGGTCGGGCAAGGATGTTGACTGGTCTGCATATAGATCATCGTTTACCATTTCATAGCACAATTGTGCGGAGAGAACTCACACGCATTCTTGTGCTTTATGATTTAGTTGTCGATCAGACTGCGACAAGAACACATGTGCGGCGGATGCTTTACCATTTTTGTCAGAAAGACACTCAAAAAATATTGTATGTTAAAAGATGCTTTTGAGCGTATGGGCGTATTTAAATTTTTTTTTTTATTTTGTCGCATAGTATAATTTTTTTTAAATGCTTTGGAATGCTTGCTTTTTCTCTATTAATAAAAAATGTTTTATTTTTATTTATCTAAAAACATGGTCTAATTTTTAAGCCAAAGATGGATACCTTTACGATCTTTTAATAAAAAAATTGATTTTTTTATTTTATTTTTATTTATCTAAAATTATTAAGCCAAAGATAGATAGCTTTACATATGTATGTTGATAAAATGAAAAGCAAAATAACGTATATTACTAACACTTTTCTATGACTGTAAATAAATCAATTCTCTCAATTTATTTTCTCTCTCTTACTCACTAATACACAACCAAAAAATTTTTGGTAAACTCTGATATAGATCCAGTTATAATAATTATAAATATAAATAAAGCGCTCAAAAATAACCACCTGAATGAGTTTCTGCGAAAGTATCGAGGATGTTGCCGATGTGGCTCAACAAGCCAGCCCAATGATGCTGGTTAGGGACCCCAAAATCCTAGGCTTCGTCCTAAAGAACTACAGCACGTGGACAGCTTCGAGAAAAGAAAGCTGAATACTCATTTTCCCAATTGTGTGGATCCGGATAGCTATCCGTTGGGAGTATCTGATCTTGTCTGTAATGTTGGCAAGATGCCCGATTTGGAGGAGATCATTACCAGGAATAGGGTCAAATGGGCTATAAGTAGCTTTGAGCCTTTAAAGTCGCTCTGCTTCAGCATGCTGGTGATATATTATACGAATACCTTGTGAACGTGTATAAAAACTGCTTCCGGTTGTGTAATATACCTAACGGTTGGAAAGATGTGGTTGTGGTGTTTATATCGACAGCCGATAAACCCAGTCACATCGGCCCTAAGGATTAGAGACTGGTTTCGCTCTCATTCTTTCTTTAGAAAGCTTAGGAGACGCTTATCGATTTATATTTGAGGTCAAACATGGACCGGTCTCTGTTGAGTAGGTCGCAACATGCTTCCATTAGGCGTAAGTCGGTTGAGAGCCCTCTTCATGATGTGACAGGCTTTGTTGAGACGAATTTGGTTAGCAGTATTACCACTTCTTCAATTGATAATTCACTTAGGGATATACATGCCCCAGATTTTCTGGTGCGGTTTCTCACTCATATGCTGGATAATAGACTAATCCGTTCGAATCTAGGTGGAGCTCCAGGGGAGCTCCTGGGGGCTACTGTTGGTTTTAGGCGTCTGGAAAGTAGGGGCTTTAAGGTTGTGGCATACGCCGATGATGTGGTTATTCTGGTAGGTGGTAAATTTTTGCCAACGCTTTGGGAACTGATGGAGTCTGCGCTTGGAACTTTATCCTCTTGGGCTACGAACCCATCATAATCATAATTGGTCATTACAACACTTCAGTTAGGATTATGACCTAGCTTCTCACACCACTTATGTTGTGTGCGTTAATTTTCTACATGAGTGGCGGGACCTACAATTTAAAGTCGACTCCGAACGACAGATTTTTGAGAAGCTTTTCATGGCAATTTTTATTTACTCTCAGAGTTTTTGCCAGAAATCTGCTGAGAGGAACTCTCCGAAAAAATATTTTCATTATTTCGTTTTGATGTCTGACCTGGGATTTGAACTCGGGCCTTAAGTCTAATAAGCCAACACACTACTAACTAGACTACGGCTACGAACTGTGGTCCATAAATTCCAATAAGACAGACCTCGTTTTGTTCTTGCGTAGGAAGTCGCCGAAGAAATATTTTCATATTTTCGTTTTTATGTCTGACCTGGGATTTGAACTCGGGCCTTAAGTCTAATAAACCAACACACTACCTACTAGACTACGGTTACGAACTGTGATTCATAAATTCCAATAAGATAGACATCGTTTTGTTCTCGTGTAAGTAAAAATTGAAACCTTCAGGATACCGAGGTTAGGTAGAAGGAAGTTTCCGTTGTCTTCTGAGGTCAAGTACTTGGGTGTTGTACTGCACAGCAAGCTGAACTGGAGAAGAAACACCGAGGAAAGAATGAAGAAGGGACTCCATAGGTAAGACCTGGGGTCTTCCACCTAGGGCTGGTTATATCTGGCTATTGTTAGACCAGTTACTACTTATGGTTGTGTTGTTTGCTGGAGTACCTTGGTTAAGTGTTCCGAACGGAAAATCTTGGATAATTTTCAGCGGATTGCCTCCTTGAGTATCACTGGAGTGAGGAAGAATTGTTCTCAGGCTGCCCTTGATACTATGCTCTACCTGACTCCGCTTAATTTGTATGTCAAGCGGTGTGCAGCGAGCAGTGTCATACGTCTGAGGGAATCGAGCTGCTGGAAACAGTGCTCGATAGAACACCCCAGAGTTCAGAACATAGTCTTTCCTGAGGGGAGGTACGGACTTTCGGAAAAAGCCACCGACTATATTGCGCTGAGGATATGTTCCTGTCCTCCAGGGGCAGAAAGGTGTACCCACCTTCACAGCTGGTTCGAAGTTAGGTGGAGGTATAGGTGCTGCGGTTTTCTCTAGAGAACTCGGTCTTTAACTTCACTTCAGGTTAAATTAGCGAGAGATTTTCGCTTTGAGGTAGCTGGTACGCCTACTTCGGATTCGGCATCTTATATGATCTTCGTTAACAGTCAGGCTGCCTTAAGGAATCCGTCTATGTTGCGTTCCGGGTCATAGTAGAATACTCGGTAATGAGACGGCGGATTCTCACGCTGGATTAGGTTCATTTTCTGACGGCGATTCGATAGTTGGTCCTGGTCCCCAATCTGCCAACTCTATGGTCACCTCGGATTGTTATATTTCTAGGTGTCTATGGCCTGCTGGGCTTGGATAAGGCCTTTTTAAGGTTAGTTATTGGGTTTATTACGGGGCACTGCGAGATTAGGTCGCTGACAAGGATCTGAAACAGATTCCAGCCGGACTATTGCAGGGTATGTTGAAATGAGGAGGAGTTAGAGCCTATCGAACACCTCCTCTGTAACTTTCCAGCCCTTAGTAGATTGAGGTTGAAGACCCTTGGCAGGGGCTTCTTTGAGGGTTTTAATTCTGTGTCGAGAGCCGACATCAAGGCTCTCCATAGATTCATTATTAGCTTGGGTTGGTTGAGAAGTACTAGGGCTTCATTAGTGTAGTCCCGCTCTCCCTTGTGTGTTTGTTGGTCTGTGTAATTCCTCCGTATCCTATTCTCCCTTTCCTACTTCCTTCCTTTTTTCCTATCTCCTCTATTAATCCTCTCATCTTAAAGACGTTTTGTGCAATGGGTTAACTTGACCTGTTAATATTGTACTTGCCTTATTTGACAAGTACCGTCCTCTAACCTAACCTAACCTAAAGGTAACTTTATCTAAAGTGAACTTTAAAGTGACCTTTAATTTTTTTTTCGTTATTACAATCTAATGATAAAGTAAAGTTAACTTTTTCAAAAATATGACAGCGCCGGAGCAATATCAATAACTAATGTCAACTGCTAATATAAGTTTTTTTTTAAACACAGTGGCAACGACGGACTTCTTTTTTGTTGTGATTGCTCATTTTGTTTATATTTGAAGTTGCCATATTGAAAATAATATGTAATAAGGCAAGTACAAACTTTTTGATTTGCTTGTTTACAACAGAAATGTCAATCTAATTTCGAAAATTCGATCACAAAAACCATTGAAACATAATGGAATCATATAAACTTGTTTTGCTCAAAATATATTGTTTTGTTCATAATGTAAACGCACAATAAGTTTTACACTAAAGAAAAAATGGTAATGCTCCTGAATACATGTGCAATCAAATCAAACATGTAGATGAAGTGCAGCCATATGAACTAAGGAGAGCAGAAAACTATAGGCTAAGGAAAGCAAAAACAACGGCTATGCAAAAATCTTTATTCTATAAGGGACTTCAACAATATGAACGAAAAATTAGAAAAATTATAATTTAGAAGAAAAGGTATTCATTTTTAAGGAAGAAAAACATGAAATTTTGTAAATTATATGAATATAAATAAGAATTATTAAAGTATTATAGATACTAATAATAAATAAATAAATAAACTGACTAAGGACTGTCTGTTCACTTTTTCGTAGCTGATCCGTTCTCTGTTTGTGATTTTTGTTATGTGTAATATATTCCTTTCCTTTTCCGGTTCTATCTCCCTCTCCTGTCCCCTTTCCTTTCTAAAACAATTTTTTCTTCTCTCTCCTTAGAAAGACCTCAATGGGTCACCATTTTCACCTCCAAGTGAAAATTGTACTTGCCTTAATGACAGTACATCTCCTATCAACCTGTCTAGAACAAAGAAGAACATGTTAACTTTGAATCTGATATAAAAGTCAGAAGTTATTCGACCGCAAAGCGCCCAGTTGACCAATGGGTTCCTCCGGGTCTGAGACCATAGTCATGCGCTTAGAGTCTTAGGCCACTCCATTAAGAAATGTTGGTCCAAACCCAACCACCTTATATTTTCTAGTGGATAAGACCATCTTCAGTGCGGACGGAACGTGGGCAAAAATTTGACCGTAAGTAGGACTACTAAAAATTTCCTTTTCTTGCTTCAGAACTTTTTGTCCAGTTTCTTCTTTATTGTTTCCCTCTCAATATTATTAGAGTTCCTTCGATATCCAAGAAATATGCCAGCTTATATTACCTTTACTGCAGAACCTCTTCTATATAACCAACAAAATCATCAAAGGCACTCTCAACAGATTTGCTCTTGGGATAGTCTTGTTGAGATCCACACATGAATCGTGTGCCTGAGATAAAAGTCAATCATAAATCCATAGAATTTACAGCCAGGCTTACGATGTCGAAAGAAAATTCAAGCGAAGGAAAGCCAGTCACTCATTACTCACTTTCGTTGCCAGTAGTGGCCCACTATCGTTCGAGTCTTCGTCCGAATTGCTTAACGTTTATAACAAACAAATTCTTGCTTTAGAAATTGGAACTGGAAGAAAACAGGCATCATCTGAGTAGAATGCCATTTAGAAATGGGGCCTTCAAGATAACATAAATGCATTGGTTTTTATACAAAAGCAGTAAGCATTGCTCGTAAAAATGGAACTTATACTATTTTGGAAAACTTTTTAGACATGCCACTCTTATGATTACCATGTAGACACCATATACACGAAATAATTTTAAGGAGCATGTTTGAGGTAAAAACGAACAAAAACGCTTCTAATGCCGTAATTTTCGAAAGATGTAAAAAATCCTGATCAAATTTAATCAGTCAGTTGCGTTATAAATTTTGCTCAGTGTATTCTCGAAACAAAACTAATAAGAGATGATAACAGAGAATTGTTAGATCTAATCTTAGTGTTTATAGGATACTAAAGCTGGATTCACCCATTGTTTCGGAAAAAAATTTTTGTTCTGAAACAATTTTTTTTATATGTAGTTTGACGTTTCTTTTGAGAGAGAGAGCGAAAGAGAGTAAGATTGCTTCGGAACAATTTCAGCCCGAATTTGTTTTAATTTAAATTTTTGTTCTGAAACAATCGTACTGTGCTGCCAGATATTTTAATTTTTTAAGTAAAGTTGAACTGAGCTGCCACATCATATTATATGTACATTTGTATGTATGAATCAGAGTTTGTATTGCTTGCTTGAAATTAGCAAAAGCACCTAAATTTCTGCTATGCTTAAAGTTTTTCAGCAATTGTACCCAAAGCAAAAGCAAACAGCAGAGCAGAAGAAACAAAAATAAACTCATTAGCTGTAGTGGTACAGTGAAAAGTTTTCTGCTAACGCAGTCAAGCACAGCGATTAATTTCACAGCGATCCCTACTGCTTACAGCATTTGTGGTTTTTCTTGTGCTTTTGCTGTGCTTTTTGCTGCGCTCTTTTACTTTGCAAGCACTGCTTAAGATATTTTTTATGTTTGAAATTAACTGTGTGTTTGCACCATTCTCTTTGAAATGTTGTAAAATGTACATACTGCTATTGCTTGTTTATTTTCTCTTAGTTATAGTTAAGCAAAAAAGCAAAAGTGAAACACAGTGAAGCAAAAACAAACACTGGTATGAATGTATAATAAAATACAGAGCGGTTGTTTTATAGCACTTTACGTTTATGCATTTTTTTCACTAAGATTTGTTTTAATTTACAATTTCTTTGTAACACAATAAAAAATATATTCACACTCAACCCAAGAAAGCAAAGGAATTGCAATCATCTGCTAATGTGCTGCCTAATTGTAAAACTAACACGCATCGTTTCCAAAAATATTTCATATGGTAACCTTGTTTTTACAGAACAATTGTTCGAAGTGGGTGAATCGTTTCAGAACAAATTCTCAAAAAGCTGAACTTGTTTCGGAACAAAATTTTTGTGATGGGTGAATCCAGTTTAACTGTAGTATAGTTTCTTAAATATTAAAAAATCATATGGCAACAGTATTTTTTATCTGTCATAAGAATACATCTTTTTTTGTAAGACCACGCGTTGAAATATTATTGGAGCTTTTTACCAATGAATCAATTCGACTTGGAAATGGACTCCCAGTTCTTCTAAACATTGAATTAGGTTGGATTGTTGCAGTCAAATTTATTTCATCTAAACAAGTAAGTCTTCATTGCAAAGGTTTAATAACATCTTCTACAGCTACTTTAAAAAAAATAATAAGACAATTCTGGGAAATTGAAACACACATTTGTCCTACAAAGATACTTACTGCCGAAGAAAAACTGTGTGAACTACATTATGAGTCAACAGTCAAAAGAGCTGAAAATAGGCGTTTTGTTGTACGACTTCCATTTAAAAGGCCGCCCACCGCACTGGGCGACTCTCAAACTCCAGCAAGACGTCGTTTTTTAAATTTAGAAAAAAGGTTGTTGAAAAATTCTGATCTTAGAGCACAATATTGTGATTTCATGTCAGAATATGAAAACCTGCAATATATGACTCGAATCGGTGACATCGGCGATGAACTTCCAAAAAGTTGCTATTTTTTACCGCATCATTGCGTTTTGAAAGCTGATAGTTCGACTACCAAACTTCGGGTTGTATTTGACGCCTCTGCCAAAACATCCACGAACTTGTCACTTAATGATACGCTAATGGTGGGGCCGACAATTCAGTCCGATTTATTTACTGTAATTACTCGTTTTCGTTCATATGCGTACGTTTTTACCGCTGACATACATAAGTAAAATGTATAGGCAGATTGAAGTTGACCCTCAGGATAGACAATATCAAATGATCTTGTGGAGACAGACTAATTCAGAGCCAATTGGTTTATATCAGCTTAACACCGTCACCTATGGAACTTCGGCTGCTCCATACTTAGCTACGCGTTGTTTAAATAAGCTTGCTGAAGTCTGTACGTTGCAATATCCCAAGGCTGCAGCAACTGTTCTGAAAGAAACCTATGTCGATGACATCATGACTGGAGTGAACTCCTTGGAAGCAGCCTCTATCCTTTTGTCAGATATTCGTAAAATGCTCAGTGCAGCTCATTTTGATTTAAGAAAATATTGCGCGAACCACCCCAGACTCCTTAATGAAATTTCTGATAAAGACAAGGAACCATACCTACAAATTGGTAAAAATGAAGTGGTGAAAACTCTTGGCCCTATTTGGCAACCTATTGATGATGCCTTTGTATATCATTTTAAATTTGAATCCTCACAAGGAACAACAAAGCGAACTGTTCTCTCCAATCTGGGAAGAATCTTTGATCCACTTGGTCTAATTGGGCCAGTAGTAGTACTTTGTAAAATATTTCTACAGCAGCTTTGAAAACTGAAGGTGTCTTGGGACCAACGCTTAGAATGTGACTATGAGAAGCGCTGGAACGATTACATAACACAGCTGCAATTGTTAAATGATTACCGGATTCCTCGTCACTTGCTGACCAAAAGGGTAATAAAATCCATACAAATTCACTCTTTTTCAGATAGCAGTGAAAACGCCTATGGTGCTTGTTGCTATCTACGATGTCTAGATGAAGAGAATGCCATTACAACTTGTTTAGTTTGTGCAAAATCCCGTGTTGTGACTATAACGGCACTTTCCATTCCTAAACTGGAGCTCTTAGCAGCGCTGCTAATGTCAGAGTTAGTAGAAAGGCTACTCGATACTTTACCCGTAACTATAGATAAAAGACTTTACTACACTGACTCAAAAATTGTTCTAGCATGGGTTTCCAAGCCATCTTACACGTGGACAACTTTTGTGGCCAATAGAATAGCTAAAATACAAGAACTTACTCGCATTGAAGAATGGTATTACGTCAATACTAAAGAAAACCCCGCGGATCTTATATCTCGAGGCTTAATGCCTACTGAATTTTTAAAGTCAACGTTATGGACCAATGGCCCAGAATTTTTACAAAGTTCATGGCAAACTTTAACTTCATCCAAACCTCAACCAGTCATCGAAGACGAAATTCCAGAGAGAAGACCAAATAAGCTCGTTTTCCTTATTTCAAAACTTGTGTATACTGACTTAACGTCCACTGTTGTTTATAGTGGCTCACTACAGAAGGTAGAGCGTATTTTTGCGTATTGTATTCGTTTTTATAACAACCTTAAAAAACCTTCAGAACAGTGAAAGTTCAGTACTCTCGAAATCTCCGAGCTCGATGCAGCATTGAAAAGATTAATAATAAATAATCAGCGCAGTTATCTTTATGCCGATTTTAAATCTCTTCTGGATAGGAAAGCAGTCGAAGGGTCCGTCTCTATAAACAACTTATCGCCTTTTCTTGATGATGAAGGAATTATCCGCGTTGGAGGACGCTTACACCATACCGACTTACCATATGATTCAAAGCATCCTATTATCTTACCAAAAAAATCTGAACTAACAAAACTTATAGTTTCTTATTTTTATGTTAAGCATATGCACGCTAGCGCACACAGTCTTTTTGCTATCATAAGACAAATTTATTGGCCACTAGATGGGTTACATATTTGCCGAAATACGGTGCACCGATGTATTAGATGTTTTCGTACAAAACCAGCAAAAAATGATTCATTGATGGACAGTCTCCCGAAGGATAGAATAACGCCAGGACGAGCATTTCTGACCACTGCAATAGACTTTTGTGGCCCAATGTATCTACATTCTCGAATTCGTGGCCGTGCACCAACCAAGGCTTACCTATGTATTTTTGTGTGTTTCACAACAAAGGCAGTGCACATCGAAACAGTCAGCGACTTGTCAACACCTGCTTTTATTGCTGCCCTACGTTGGTTTATCGCCCGTAGGGGACTCTGCAAAACGATCTGGTCGGATAATGCCACAAACTTTCTGGGAGCGAAAAATGAGTTGATGGAACTTAAACGGTTATTTGAGACTGAAAATCACAAGGCTGAAATATTAAAATTATGCCAAGACGATCGTATAGACTGGCGCACCATCCCACCAAGATCTCCGCACTTTGGTGGTTTGTGGGAGGCCGCAGTGAAGCAGACCAAATATCACCTGATTCGAGTAGTAGCCAACGCAACTTTAACGTTTGAAGAGATGACAACCCTTACAGCACAAATTGAGGCAATACTTAATTCTAGACCTCTTACACCACTCTCATCTGATCCCACTGATTTAGAGGCACTTACGCCGGGTCATTTTTTAATTGGCCAGCCGTTGACATCATTCCCTGAACCTGATATTACTTCCATTAATAGCAACAGATTAGAACGTTTCCGACAACTACAGCAACTACAACAAATCTTTTGGAAAAGATGGTCAAAGGAATATTTACATTTGTTGCAACAACGCCATAAGTGGACATCCAACAACTCAAATTTAAAACAAAACGCACTAGTCGTTGTGCAAGATGATAATCTGCCGCCGTACAAATGGGCTTTGGCCAGAGTTCTTTCTACCATACCTGGTGATGATGGAGTTCATCGTGTAGCCGAAATTAAAACTCAGCACGGTATCTATAAACGTGCCATCACTAAGCTCTACCCATTACCCATTGAAGATTGAATATACATTACTGTATATGAAGGAGGCCGGCATGTTATGTTGTAACACTGGTTCTTTTATATTTTCTTTTTCTAATTCTTCTTTACTTCTTAAACATGTATAATAAGTTTTATTAATAGTCAGTTGTCAGTTGAATTCCTACACTTGCCTTATACGGTACAGCATTGACTGCTAACACAATATAAGTTTTTGCTAAAATAAAATAATTGTCTAATTTTTAAAATATAATCATAGTAATAATTTTGCGAAATTGAACAAACAATAACAGTAAGGAAAAATTCCCAACTCATCAAAAAAGGTAAATTACATCGAACTGAGTATCGAAGAATTATGTCTGAGATGTTGCAGAGGCAACCATATTTCAAAAGATTGCCGAATAAGTAAAACAAACATAAAGTGCACCGCATGTCACAAAGTAGGTCTTGTAAGGCTTGTGCTCATACAAATCAAATTAAAACAAAAAGGACGAAGTACAATCGACTACACATCAAATGCAGTTGAGGCATATACAGCAACAGATGAGTATTATGGTATAAATTGAGAAAAGATATATGGATCGACTTAAAATACTTGATGATACCCAAAAGTCTTGTGAAAAGAATGTTGTAGAAATAAAAAAACTAATGGCAAATGTAAAAGATAACCAAAACAGAAATGAAGAAATGCAAAAAAACATAGAGCAAAGCAATGAAAAGATGTGCGGTGAAATAAAGAAAGTGACAAAGGAAACAAATGTAAAACAAAATAAGATGACATTCGCAGATGCAGTTAAAAACAATTCAGTGTTGCCAGAGGTTAAAGTTCAAGTGCCATTGGTAATTAAACCCAAGGAAAAACAGAAAATTGAAAAAACAAATGAAGATTTAAATAAAAAGGTAGACCCAATAGACTTTAAAATAACAAATATTGAAAGTAGAAGAAATGGAACAGTGATCATTCAAAGCGAAAACAAAGATGAACGAGATAAAATAAAAAGTGCCATCGAGAACAAAATGAGCGAAACATATGAGATAAAAGTGCCAAGTGAAATTGAAATGATAATAGTTATAACGGATATGACATTTAAACATGAAGAAAAAGAGCTTATTGAAAAATTAATAAGGCAAAATCAGGTCATGGGAAATAGTAAAATTAATCTAATAAAAATGTATGAAACAAGAAGAAACAATAGATTAATATCCTACCAAAAAGTAATTGCGGCACAAAAATTAAATGTTGGGTGAGAAAAATGTCGAGTGTTTGATGGAACGGAAGTAACGAGGTGTTATAGGTGTAATGGGTTTAACCATAAGTCGGTGAACTGCAAGAACAGCGAAGTATGTCTCAAATGTCACGGAAATCATAATACAAAGCAATGTAAGGAAGAACAAATAAAAAAATGTATCAACTGTGTAAAAAGTAATAAAAAACTGAATCTGGGTTTAGATGAAAATCATGCAACTACTGATAGAGAATGTCCTGTTTATAAAAACAAACTGAACTTAAAAAGGCGAATAATGGGCATAGTTGAATAACAATTAAAGGAGTTATATGGCATGTATACAAATGTTCAGGGATTAATTAACAACTTTAATCAAATAGAAGCAGTTGCAGATATAGAGAAACGACATTTTATAATATTATCGGAAACACACCTAACAGACAATGTGGATGAATCAGAAATAGTGATACCGGAATACTTTCAAATGGCATTATTATCCAATTCAACGAGAACCGGAGGAATAATTTTGTATTATAACAAATGTTGGGAGGTGAAAATGATATTTGAAAAAGTTAGTGATTTCAATTACTGGATTGGTGCATATAGCGTAAAATACAACAATTACTCGATGATAATAGTGGGCGTTTATCGATCACCAAGAAGTCAAGAAGCTGAATTTTGTGATATATTTGAGGAAATAGTTGAAGAACTTAATGAAAAGGACAAGGACATTGTTATTGTTGGAGACTTTAATATTGATTGGTCAAAAGAAACTGTTTATAAGAGAAAAATTGAATGCATAATTAATGATAATGGATTAAAACAGTTAATAAATGAATACACTTGAGTAACGAAAGATTCAAAAACAATTATTGATTATGTTATAACAAATATGAGAAATATTAGTTCAAATATTAGCAGTACAAATAAAATATCGGACCATGAATTAATAGAAATTAAAATAAAGAATGTTAATGACTCGAAAGTGATTAGAAATGGCGCAAAGATGTTTAAATACAGAAGAAACATATTCCAAAGGGAAATAAACAACATATTGGGAAATGAAGAGAGATACGATTTAAATTACAATGTAAATTTACTTGATGAGGCTTTCGAAAAAACGATTGGAAAACTTTCGATAAATAGAACAATATACGAGAAAAGTATAAAGAATAAGAGGTTCAATAGGCAGCTGGAAGTCTTAAAAAGAGAAAAAGTAATAAAATATAATATCGCTAAAAGACAAAATAATTATGCAGCATGGAATGAGTATAAAAGAACAAGAAATTTATATAAGACAAAACTTGAACAAGAAAAAAATAATTATATTAATAAAACAATAAGCAATTCTACGGATCAAAAGCAAATGTGGAATAATATTAAGGATCTAGTGCTAAAAAGTAACCGAAATGTGATATTTAATAATGTAGAGTATAAAACAAATGCCGAAATAGCAAACAATTTTAATGAATATTTTGTAAATAGTATTAAGGAAATTAGGGATAAAATAGAATATGTAAGATATATTAATCAACAGGATGTGATAAACTATAGATTCAAATTCCGTGCAATATCAAATTACGAACTAAGAACAATTTGCAAAGGTATAAATAAGAAACCGGATTATAACAGCGTAAATATTAAAATGATTTTAGATAATTGGAATACAATTGGTGATAGAATGCTGAAAATAAATGTGTCTATGGAAACGGGTATTTTCCCGGAAAATTGGAAGACGTCAATGATAACACCTATTGAGAAGGTATCGGGAACACATAAATGTGAAGAATTTCGGCCGATAAATTCGTTAAAATTATGTGAAAAAATTCTTGAAAAAGTAGTAAAAAAACAACTCGAACAATACATGGAAAATAACAATATTTTATCTAAATATCAATCTGGGTTTAGAAAACGATATTCATGCGAAACAGCGGTGAACTACGTTATCAATAGATGGAAAAACATTAGCAGAAATGGGAAAATAATGGCAATATTTCTTGATTTTCGAAGAGCCTTTGAAACGATAGATAGAGACATTCTGATACAAAAATTATACAACTATGGAGTACGAGATAATGAATTGAAATGGTTTAGGTCTTATCTGACAAATAGAAAACAAATAACTAGAGCCAACAACGTAACTTCAAGTGAAATGAAAAATGATTATGGGGTTCCACAGGGATCAATTCTAGGTCCTCTGCTATTTATAATATATATTAATGATATGCCTAATATTTTACAAAAATCTGAAATAATTTTATATGCGGACGATACTCTTATATTTAATATATCGGAAACGGATGAAGAATGTCAAGTGAACTTAAAGTATGATCTTAATAACGTAAATAAGTGGCTGAAAATGAATAAATTGAAACTCAACGAAGACAAAACAAAAATTATGGAATTAAATATGAATAGCAACTCAGATATAGAGATTAATAATAAAATTATAGAAAAGGTGGAAAAAATTAAATATCTTGGTTTTATAATAGACAATGAGATGAATTTTAAGAACCATATAGATTATATTTGTAAGAAAATTGCTAAGAAAATTAACTTCTTTAGAAGAATAAGAAAAAAATATCAACATTAACTGCGATAATTTTATATAATACAATTATTAAACCACATTTTGAATTCGGTTCAACAATATTATATACGTGCTGCACTAATGGTCAAATAGAAAGGCTACAAAAACTACAAAATAAGGCTATGAGAACAATTATAAAATGTGATAGATATACACCAATACAATTTATGTTGGATATGCTACGATGGCTTAACATTGGACAAAGACTACAACTAAATACGTATTTATATATATATAAGATGAAAACAGGAAATGCACCGGAATATTTAACAGAACAATTAACTTATGTAGACGAAATTCAGCCATACTACCTCAGGAACGCAAGCGATTTTAGGTTAAATAAAGCTACAAACACAGCAATGAGGAGATGTCTACTATACAAGGGTCTACAAATGTTCAATAAGCTGCCTAATGAAGTAAAAAATGAGAATAATATGAATGTATTTAAAAGAAAATGTATTTATTATATCAGGAATATTTCCTAAGAGCTTTTGTCAATTGGTTAAATTATTTTACAATGTTTTAAACAAAGTATTACAAATACTCCTAAATAAATAAATAAATATAAATAAATCAAATTATAGATATCTTTTACAAGCATTCAGTGGTATCGACAGATTCGCATAAGTTTTTTACAAATTCCTTAATAGAGGGCAAAAATCAGTTCGAGGTTGATTCAGGGGCTGGTTTTACGCTAATTCCTGAAAAAGATTTTAAAAATTTGAATATCAACAAACCTATTAAATGTAATTTTTAGACCATATACAGGTGATGGTATCGGATAGTGCCACTATATTTCAAAGTGTTGTATTCACCAAATATTGTACGGGCAGCGGTATAAGTCAAAAATTTATAGCACCAGGACACCCGGCAACAAGTGGGTTAGCTGAAAGGTATGTGCAGATATTAAAAACAAAAATTAAAAGCGATGGAAGAAGACAATTTACCGCTCAGAATCAAAGTGCAAGAAATCCTTCTACGGTACAGAGCAACTCCACTGACTACCGGTATGCTGTATCCATGTCGAGAATTAAGCTGGAGGCTATACGCCCAGTTAATAATCAAGAATCTACCGTTTGTTTACCGATGGTCCGCCAAGTGCGATGGTATATAACAAATAAACAGGTATGGAAAATCGGAACTATAAAAAGTAAATTAGGTCGTCTTCATTACGTAGTAGAACTGGACAAAGGCTATATACTAAACGTTACATAAATCAAATGCTGAAGTTCAATCATCCTCTTTTGCTGAATCGCCGAAGCTGCCGAATTTTGAAATCGAAGAAATACAAGTTGAACGACAGCCTACCAACCCGTTAAGTCTATCCCAAGAGGGGGCAACCGACCAGCAAAATACCAGTATAACAAGATCGAGTAGGCCAAGAAGACTACCTGCCCGTTTTCAACATCACGTCCTATATTACCGTGGGAGATTGAAGTATAGTTTCTTAAATATTAAAAAATCATATGGCAACACTATTTTTTATCTGTCATAAGAATACTTCTTTTTTTTGTAAGACCACGCGGTTTGTTAAATGATGTAAAATAAAGAAGCAGTGCGTTTTTATTATTTAATACACGACACTAACCTAACAAATAATTGTAACGCAGTAATGTTAAATGCACCTGGTGTTTTCACTGTAGAAGATGGATGGCGATAGCCATATATCGCCCATGTTCTGAAAAACGCATATCGCTTAATGTTCGCGTTTTCGATTTGAAAACGATAAATAGGTGTTCTGACAAACGAAATCGCTAGAAATTTGGCGTTTACAAATCGCTAGTGTATACTGAAGCGATCAGGTCTTTTTATTTAAACTTTACCTTAAATTAACAATAAAATTATACACAATTTAAATTTAATATGTTTTCTTTTTATTTGAATGAAAACTTTTAGCATTCTTTGACGATTTAAATTAAAAATATTGAATAGAAACATTTGCTTTGAGTTTGTGTATTGTCTGTATTATTTATTTACTTATCAACTGGCGATTTATGCAAACAGCTGATCAGATTGATCTTCGAAAAAAATTTAATGCTAGTGGTGTTAATTTGACAACTAATTATTTGGTTATTTATTTTTAAACTTTTGATATTAATATTTGCAGTTTATTAAATTCACATATCTATATTAAATCGTAAAAATAAACCCTTAATAAAAGTTCAAAAATAATTTAAAACCTGTATAAAGTACTTTAAAATTTTTATGAGAGCATAAAAATCATACAAGATTTTATTTGAAACTGGCTACCCGTGTTAAAAATTACCAATTATTCGTGAGTGCTTATAAGTAACATCTCTAACTGAAAAGAAGCATTTGCCACAATTTTTCTGACATCTCACAAATAAAATACGTAAATTATATATAAATTACGCATGATCTGGATTGTCCAATGGATTGGAAAAGTGCCTTAGTGTTTTTTAATTAACATTTATTTTGCTTTTTGGTTTTTTAAAGCTAATATAGCAAGCAAATACGCTGTAGGCATTTTAAATTTTTTTATTTGTTTATGTTTTGTTATGATAAAACATATACATATATATTCGAATGCAACTTCAAAATGCAAAACGCCAGCAAATCAGGTCGTTCTCAAATTTTTCAAATCGTAAGCGATTTGAAAACGCTGCGTTTTCCAGAACATGGGCATATATTTTTATTACGGAAAGAAATTAAATTGATTAGGAAAATGATTTGCGACAATTATGTATTTATTTATTTATTTGTTATTGTCCATAGATATTTTTATCCTTACTGACTAAATAATATATATGTATGTACAATCACAGTTTAATACAAATGCAACAAAAACAAAACGTTAGTTAACAGTTTAAAAATATGGTTAGGGTTTTTTAACACATCTTTAATCTCCAAGAAGTCAATTAGTTGGTAACATTCATTGAAGGTTTTACAGGCTCTAAAGGAATCATTATTACCATAGTCCGATTTGTAGTATTTTAGTGATAACAGTTCAAAATTACGCGTCGGTCGCACAGAAACATTGAAATTCAATTGACTGAGGAGAAACTTTGAATCAGCATCGCCTCGTATTAAACCCAGAATAAAAAGAGTACTCCTTATAGAACGACGACTTTTAAGAGTTGGAATTTTAATCAAAGCTAGTCTACTCCGATACGGCGGTAATTCATAAGAGTTCCAACCAAGACCTCGTAGACAAAAAATTAAAAATTGTTTTTTCACTGTTCAATGCTATTTATATGAACTGCTTGACAAGGGTCCCAGAGAACAATGCTCCAGAATAGGTCGAACAAGAGATATAAATAACAATTTTGTTAAATAAGGATCAAGAAATTCCTTAGACCAGCGTTTCATGTATCAGAGTATGCCATAAGCTTTGTTCACCATCATGGATATGTTGTCCCGAAAGTTGAGACTGTGATCCAATAGTATACCAAGGTCCAAAATAGTTTTAACTTTATCCAAAACAGCATTCTTAATGCAATAGAAGGTATTAATCTTAATGTGCCTAAAAAATATCATGTGTTGATGGAAGATCAATCGACCCGGATCTTGGAATTTGGTAACTAACTATCTTCAATCCAGGTGAAGTTTTTTTGCTTTATTTGTGTGCTTAATTTGTCTTTTTGTGATGATTCATATACATACTTATAAAGTTTTGTTGTAGATCCTAACAGAACTTTATATGTGTGTATATCATAGAACAGTGTATAATTTCATAAAGTTGGAGTGTTATAGTTTATATAGCACAGCATTAGACCAACACTTTATGAATTTATCATATCGAGCCATAACCGCAAAACTATCTCAAGCGACATATTTCATATATCGTTTTTTGTAATAAATAAATTCATTAGCATCATTTGCATTATCTATAAAAATTTCAGGGTCACACTCTGTACCGTTATGAATTTATAACAAAAAAAATTTTAACTTTCTAACTTAATTTGAACAAAAAATAAATAAAAACCTTCTCCTGTAAAATTTCGTTTTTGTCGCTTGAGATATTTTTGCGGTTATGGCTCGATATACAGAAACCAAAGTTGTTTTCTTGTGATACATTATTATATTAACCAAGAATTGTGTTATATTTATATTGAAATATAGAATTGGGGTGAAACTCTTACTGATGAGAATCAAATTCATCAACCCAATTTAATATTTGTGATAATTCGATATTTTGTTATACATTGATAGTGAGTAGCAGATTTTAGCACCAGTTATTTACGATCGTTTAGCACAGTTTCAAATCCACATCTTGCGAAACAGGGTTATCCATAATTAAACGGTTACGGAGACTAATATTGTTCCTTAAGGCCCCTTCACACGATCACACAAGTAATACGTAAAGTATGATGAAAAAGTAAAATGAAATTCCATCCGTATTTCAAAAAAGAGAATAATAGTCGTATGATTTATATTTTTTGCGTTTACATGATCGGTATAAGACAATAACAAAGTAAAATGAAAACAGCTGTTACACTTTTTTTTCTATGTGTTTACATAAAAATACATCCCTGATCTAATGCGACTTGCTTGTTTTTTAAATCATTTCAAAAAATACGACTGTCAAAATTTTCATCCGTATTTTCTCTCAATGTGTGATGGTTTCATTACATAGTACGTTTAGACGATCACATCCGTACTCTTCTACACAAAATTTTGACAGATCATATTACTTGTGTGATCGTGTGAAGGGGCCTTTAATAATATTCCTGAATAAATCTATCATAATGATATGGAAAAGCGGAGTTTGAGGATGGATGTTATTTATTTGACATTTCTTTTGGAATCCACATCTTTATTTGTTTACATTTTGAAAAATTGGTGGTTATTATATTAGGGAACTGTGTAAATTAAATTTTTTCGTTAGAATTAAATATGTTTAGTTAAAAATTAAAGGAGATATTAAATAAACGCATCTAAGTGGTTGTAGTTTACAATTAGATAAATTTCTGACGTATGTTACCATTAATTACAGGTACGTTTGTTAAATTACTGGTTAGATCTTTGGTAAATTTTTATTTTACAACTTTCTTTGTCGGAACGGTAGTGTCTATCGGATAATGTTTTTTTTTTTTAAGACATTGGAAGGAAGAATATTTGAAAGAGCTACAAAAGAGGAATAAATGGAAGTGTTTGAGGAAGGACTTAAGCTGGATTCACCCATTGTTTCAGAACAAAATTTTTGTTCCGAAACAAGTTAAGTTTTTTGAGAGTTTGTTCTGGAACGATTCACCCACTTCGAACAATTGTTCTGTAAAAACAAAGTTACCATATGATTTATTTTTGGAAACGATGCGTGTTAGTTTTACAATTAGGCAGCATAGTAGCAGATGATTGCAATTCGTTTGTTTTCTTGGCTTGAATGTGATCATATTTTTTATTGTGTTACAAAGAAATTGTAAATTAAAACAACTCTTAGTGGAAAACAAATGGATAAACGTATTTAACAACCGCTCTGTATTTTATTATACATACATACAAATAATATGATGTGGCAGCTCAGTTCAACTTTACTTCAAAAATTACAATATCTGGCAGCACAATACGATTGTTGCAGAACAAAAATTAAAATTAATCCAATCCGAGCTGAAATTGTTCCGAAGCAATCTTACTCTCTTTCTCTCTCTCTCTCTCAAAAAGAGAAACGTCAAACTACATATAAAAAAAATTGTTTCAGAACAAAAATATTGTTCCGAAACAATGGGTGAATCCAGCTTTAGAGTTCGGAGATATGGTGGTCATCCGCGAAGACAACGTGCATATCAGTGAATGGCGCCGATTTGATATAAGGCCGATTTGAAGACTTGTAATTCTTCCAACGAAAAATTGATAAACAACTTTGACTTATAGTATCATGGTACCCTCGGGAAACCCAAGAGGGGGTGAAGTTGTAGAGGACGATAATACGGGTCGCTGACTTATACCTTCCATTAACTGGGAAATAGACCTAGTCCGTCTGCCCCTAGGAAGGTTAGAGAACAGAAGCATTGAAGGGACGTAAATAACGAAAAATAACGGACCTCGTTCGTCATAATACTCCATCAGTGAACCTAGTTCGTCCCATAGTCGTGAGAGCGGAAGACCTAGTTCGTCGGAAGCTATAGTTCCGATTTAGTGGAGGAAGAATAGGCCTCAAGAACTCGCTACATAATCTTAGACCATGATACTTATTCCTGAATGATACTTATTTCATTTTAACATTTTCTGGCTGTCGGATTAGAATTGGAATAACTGCAAGCTGGCAAAATCTTGGTGAAATTCTACGACGTGTTAAATTAATACAAAAGCTTGGTTTTCTTTTATCTTCCTAGCAATAAAATCTATGATTCCCACCTCTGGCGACATAAACAGGATTGGCATCGAGTTGTTCGCAATTTGTCAACAGATGGAGCTATAATTTTATCCTTAAGCTTTTAGTTTTATTAACATTTATGTTGTTTTTGTATGTAAGATTTTTTTGTATAGTTTTTTTGGTCATTCGTTGATTGGATCCATAAGGATCAGTAATTGTAAATAGTTGCCTTTTTTTATAATTTCATTTTTAGGGCATTCGGCCATTTTATTATAACATTTAATTTTTATGAAAAATAGTTTAAATTTATATTATTTACTTTATAGAATTTACTAATTATCTTTTTTTTTTTTGATAGATTGTAAATAAAATGAATGAATGAAAAAAAATTTATATTATTTGAAAACTTTAAAGAAAAAACAAACATAATTTTGTGGTGAAATAAAAAGTGTGAAACAAAAACTACAATACAAGGAAAGTGATATTTGTTTGCTTTTTATTTGGTGCTTTAAGTCCTACATCTAATATTTACCTTTTTGTAGTGGCCTATAATCCCAATTGGAGTTATTTTTTTGTGTTTGTTCATCCCCAATACAATCCACAATCGAACTCAAAGTGAATAAGATTGGGCCCAAATGACTGCCCTGAGGTACACCAGATTAGATTAATGATATTAGATGTGACATTTCTAAATTTAACTTGTTGAGTTCTTTGTGACAGATACGAATTTAACCATTCTACAGCAGAAACACTAAAGCCCATAAGTGATAACTTGTGCGATAAAATTTTATGATTAACATTATCAAATTCTTTACTAAAATCAGCGTATATCATACCAAGATGCATTTTATTTGAAAATCATTCATTAACAATTGTGGTGAGTTCTAAGATATTAGTTGTTAATGATCGAGGTTTACGAAATCCGTGTTGACAAGGCGATAGTAGAGGCGAAATTTGATGATATAGGTTATCAGTTAGTATTTTCTCAAGAAGTTTAGGAATGACATTAATTTTATCAATACTTCTGTAATTTGATATATCCGATTTAATGCCACATTTAAATAAAGGAATGATGTATGATTTCTTCCAAACTAATGGCAAATAACACGATTTTAGAGACATATTGAGGTCCAGCCATCAGGACCTGGACTTAATGAGCTTTTTGTGATGTTAAATTTGAAAAAATGGTATCAACATTAATAAACTGAAAGGATATATCACATGATTGATTTGTTGTATAAGGATAAGATGCTCCAGTATCATAAGAAATAGTAGAATATGTGGTAGAGAAGAAAGCAGCAAACGCATTACTTATTGAAATATCATCCTCAGCAACTGTTACGGATTGTCCTAAGTTAGGATTGTAATTTTTACTCCCACCCTTTTATTTGCATATATGGTTGGCAATAATGCACTTTATTGCAACCCTTTTTTATCGATGCAATTGCAACTCTTCCATTATCTTTATCCCTTTTGCTATGTATGTACTTCGTTAAATCTTTTTTTTGCGCGTCCTGATCGACCAATTGGATTTTGAGACCTGGCGTCTGTTTCGTTAAAATTTTACCGTTAGACGGTTTAGCCAATCAGAATGTGACATTTGTCAATAAACAAGGATGAGGGAAGTAGGTAAGGGAAGATAATGCGTTATGGCGGGAAAAAAAGAACATTCTAGATAGAAAGAAAAGGGCATAAGAGAGAATGTCGTGAGATCAAGAAGGCAGTTCACGCTTGGTGCTTGAATAGTGCAGATCATAATATTTTTACAAAATAAAGTGGCATAAAGAAAAAAAAGGAAAATTTTTTTAATCATTATTGTACTTAAAATTTTTTTTGCACTGTGAAAAAGAGAATATTTATATATATATAAAAATCTTGTTGAGTGAGAAATTGTCATAAAAAAAGAAAGAAAATTAAAAATTTTAGAAAAAGAAAAAAAAAAAATAATTCCACACCCCTCAGAATGTATTAATCCAATTCAAGCTATACATATATACATATATATATACAATGTTACATCCACCTACATTACATATAAATCTATTGAACTAAATATTAATAAACAATTAACATAAGACAAAATATTGAAAAAGAAAGCTAAAATTTAAAAAAAAAAGATTATAATAATAATAATGTTATTAAATAAAATACATTACTTACCTTTATAAAACCATAAACAAAATACATTACTTACCTTTATAAAACCATAAACAAAATACGTTACTTACCTTTATAAAACAACAAATAAAATACACTACTTACCTTTATAAAGCAATAAGTGAAAAGTGGTAATGAGAGCAGAAGCCAGAAAAATCAGCAAGAACATCAACATCCCAACCAACAATTATCACTACAAACACTACCAGCTACAACACAAGATTCAGAAGTCATCATCCATGCCCAGGCATCATGGGCCTACAATCTCTCGGTAATACCTTTCTTTTCAAACGAGTGTCTAATGAAACAATTACGTTAAACTCTGCTTACCGTACATAAGAACCAAATTAAATTTTTGTAATAAAAGAAAAATATAATTATAAATTTTTGAATAAAAGAAAAATATTTAGACAAAGTCAAACAAACATTCAATAAAATACATTCGATTAGAAAAAGAAGTAAAACAGAAAGAAAACCCAATTCCAAGACCTATTTAAACTAAAAAACAGTATTACCTGAATAGACAAAACCAATCAAAAACAAAATACTTATGCAAATTTATAAAAGTGAAATATTACTTATTAAAAAAAAAAAAAACTGATTGAAAATAAATAAATAAAAAAAAAGAAAATAACTAATACCTAAAAACTGGCACGGACACTACAATAAGGAAAAACAAAGAAAAATAATTTACAAAGAAAAACAACTTAGAACTAAAAATTGATTTAAAATAATATAAAAAAAAGCGAAAAGACGGAGAAAAAGTAAAGAAAAGAAAAACTGAGGCATCAAAGGCAAAGCGGCAGTTTACAAGGCCCTCATCGTGGCGTAATATTATTATTATTCTTCTTAATATTATTATTATTATTCTTAATGTTATTATTATTATTCTTAATATTATTACTATTATTCTTAATATTATTATTATTATTATACATCATATATATATACATGTACTTTATTACCTAACCTAATTCTGAATTAATATTAATCAAATCTTTATAAACATATATACATATATATGTATATACATAAATACATCCTTTCTTTTTCTTTTTTTTTTTATTGATTAAAAATAAATAAAAAAATTATTTTTATATGATGAAATGAAATCAAAATGAGAATTTAGCTAATTCGGGGAGGGGGAATGCTGGGAACATGGTAGAGTAAGAGGCGCGTGGTTATCCTAGGGACAGATGTAGTATTCGATTAGGGCGTCCGTCTGTCATGGTGTGTGACTTTGTCACTGGGAGGGAACTCATGCCCTAGGCGGGAATAACACCTAACCGTCAGGTCGTTTCGGCTCGTTTTTTTAATTTGGTTACTTTCGCATCTAACATTATCGTGCTTATTTTCCTCTTTTCATTTACACAGTCTAGGGTATTTTATTTTTTGGTGGCATGCAGGCTGTGTTTATATGCTTACGCGTCGTAGAATACGGGTTGAGAAACACTTTGATTTGAGCAGCCGGGGAGATCTTTGCATGCCCTTGACCTTGATATTTTATTCGGTTTTAGAGGTCTATTTTTTTTTAGTATTTTTCAGTCTATTAATCATTTAACTATAACCGTCGCGTAACACAACCCGAGAGCAATATTTTAAAATTTTGGGGTAACCAGAAGAACGACGCTTGGAATTTACGAACATGTAAAAATATTTTGGATTCGCCTTAATATTAGATTTTATCCGACTTATGTATATAATTTTTATAGGCAACTTCATTAGTAATATTATATTCAGATCTCGCCAAAGCATAATTTCTTAATAGCATCAAAATATTTAGAATAAATAGTGTAGTTAGAATTCGGAGGAACATAAGAGTTCAGTTTGACAACCACAGCAACGAATTGCAATATTTTCAGATGGATGTGATGAAGAGAATGCAATTAGAACACCACCTTCTGTACGTGTTTAGCGATTGAATCGGTATACATCGTCAGTAAGCCAGTTTTTAGTAAAGGTAATAACATCATATGTAAGATCATAGCTATTAATTAAGAGGTCAGTTAATTTAGTATTTAAGCTACGTACATATTCAGAAAATTATTGTAGGTTATTAGTTTTTTGATGTAAGTACATTACTTGATGGTAAACGAGCAATATTCGAATCATAGTTTTGTCTAGTTTTTATCTAAAAGTATATTCACGAACATAGGTATTCACTGGCCAGAAGTTTGGATTAACAATAAGGTCGTAGTTTTATCACCAATGAATTTCTGTATCCAAATATCCGCTTTTGCTCCCAATTTAGATTTAATATAATGATCAATATCATCCCACATAGTGTCACAAGCTAATCGGGAAACAAACACAGTTTCCTTAGGTGGAACAGTTTGAAGAGGTTTTGGATCTAATTTGGCATCCATTGTTTCTGTGTGGGTTAATAATTGTGAATTATTATTAGAGTTTCCAAATTCCCGACCTTTTTTGATTCCCGGGAATCGGAAATAAAAAAATCGTATTCCCGGGAATTCCCGAGAAATAAAAAACGATTTCAACGTATTTTTTTTTAATTTTATTGAATTTTTTAATAAAAATAAAATAAACAGTAGAAAATAAACAATTGAAGTCGCCGTAGTCTAGTAGGTAGTGTGTTGGCTTATTAGACTGAAGGCCCGAGTTCGAATCCCAGGTCAGACATCAAAACGAACATATGAAAATATTTCTTCGGCGACTTCCTCTCAGCAGATTTCTGGCAAAAAACTCGGAGAATAAATAAAATTGCCATGAAAAGCTTCTCAAAAAACTGTCGTTCGGAGTCGACTTTAAACTGTAGGTCCCGACACTCATGTGTAAAATTAACGCACACAACATAAGTGGTGTGAGAAGCTAGGTCGTAATCCTGACTGAAGTGTTGTAATGACCAGTTATGTATGTGTAAAATAAACAGTAAGTTATAACATCAGGTAACTCCGAAGTATTATAATTAATATAAAATAAATTAAATAAAATCAGGATGTTAGGATTGCCTGGTTTGACAACCCAAAATCTCTCGATATGTGCACTTATGAAATTTTAGTTATTTTATATTGTATTTCAATAATTTTCTAAATTAATTTAATGTATAATATGTATAGCACAGTTTACCGTCCGATTTGCCGTATAAAAAAAAAACACTTAATATTTTAATTGATCTTCACTCTTCAACTTCTATTATGATACTTAAACTTTATTTAGTAAAATGAATTAAATAACTAAGAATAAAGAATAGCGGTAAAATTCCCAAAAGAATGTTAATACATATTTTTGTTGTATAAATGTACTAAAATAAGTACAAAAACAATAGTAATCTATTCAGCTTCGCATTAAACACTAACTAAATTTTTGTATGCATGCACATACACATAAACATATACATTAAATTGGTAATATATATAATATATATGTTTATGTGTATGTGCTCATGCTCTTAGGAGCTGAGCTTTTCTTTTCAATCTTATCCGTAGGACAAATTCGTTGTGAAGAAAACTTACCAACACTTCAGAAGACGCTGTTGGGATGGATTGTGTCAGGAAGATACACTAGCAAATCCTCTGATACTACTTCTAAGCATTCGTATACGGTAATTGAAAGAAGTTTGAATGAAATAAATGAAAACATTGAGAAGCTGTGGATGTTAGAATCAGTGGAAAATAAGCGACAAAGTATGACACCAGAGCAGCGGCAATGTGAACAACATTTCCTTAAGAATGTCATGATTCAGGAGAATGGTCAAATTATGGTAAAACTTCCACTTAAAAATAATCCTAAATGTCTTGGCGATTCCAGAGATATAGCAGAACATCGATTTTTATGCCTAGAAAATAAATTAATGAAAAATCCTCAGTTAAGAGAAGATTATTCGAAATTTTTAAAGGAATATGAAGAGTTGGGCCATATGACTCAAATTGATACATCCGTTTCCTGGCCACATTATTACATTCCCCACCACTGCGTGATACGCCCAGAAAGTGTATCAACCAAACTGAGGGTGGTGTTTGACGCATCATGTCGATCATCATCACAACTATCTCTCAACGAAATCATGATGGTAGGTCCCACTATACAAAACACTTTATTAATTACTCTGCTTCGTTTCAGATGTCACCAATATGGCTTGACTGCTGATATTGTCAAAATGTACAGGCAGGTGTTAGTTCATCCCGAAGACAGAAACTTACAGCTTATTCTGTGGCGTGATAACCCTTCAAAGTCTCTCAAAACTTATTGTCTTAATACCGTAACATACGGTACAGCATCAGCTCCATATCTTGCCATACGTAGTTTGCACTATGCTGTAGAGCGGTATCCTAATACGCATGAAATCGGTAAGTCAGTCATTACCACTGATTTCTATGTTGACGACATGATTACTGGAGCAGACGATCTAACCACACTTCAACTCATACAAACCGAAGTTACAGATATTTTAACATACTCAAAGTTTTCTTTATCAAAATGGCATAGCAATTGTCTTGACTTAAAATATGCTGACAATGAGGTGAAAGAGGTAAGCATTGATCACGATATCACAACAACATTGGGCATGTCATGGGATCCTATGGGAGATACATTCCACTTCAAATTCCGTCCTAATAAATCCTACTCGAAAAATACAAAACGTTCGATTTTGTCTCTAACTTCTACGCTTTTTGATCCCATGGGTCTTATTAGCCCTCTAGTTGTAAGGGCAAAAATTCTTCTTCAAAAACTTTGGCTTATAATTTATAATGGACTTCGTTTAATACATTTGATAATTTTTCTCATATTGTTTAAAACAATGGAGTATGTTTCTATTAAAATATATGAGTTATTTTCTTCACTTTCGTCGAAATTGTCAGTGTCGCTTTCATTACTGGAACTAGAACATTCAGCTTTAGTGTTTTTTTTTTTGGTAAAGAACGTCCAAAATAGCTAAATGGATACAGTGATTGAGACAAAGTATTCCACATGCTGGACTTTCACTAATAAATTTTTTCATTACGTTTGGCCCATCTGAAATTGTAGAAACAATATGTTCTTTTAGGCTTAAATTGTATCCATCAAGTTTTGTTTCGACCATTTTTCTTAATTCCAATGCGCCGCATTTTCCTTCAATGTTAATCATTCCGAGGTTGAATAGCTTTTTATTTGGTCCATATAAATTTATATTTAGATAACGTCTATTTTCCAAGCTGGTCCATTCATCCAAAACTAAACTAAACCGAGCATTGTTTTTTTACAATATTATTAATACTTGCGATCATATCCTTATTTATTTGTTCGAAATAATTCAAAATGCATTTTATTATTGTAGTCTCACATTTGGGAACTGTAAACCCTTTTGTTGCTAATGATTCTCGGATGAATGAACTACGTGTTATAGTTCTTATTGAAATTCCATCAAATGCAGCTAATTTCGCCAAGGTTACATTCTGGTCATCACTTTTAACATACTCATCAATATTCCTTTGTCTTTTGGTGGGAGGCGTATCTTCAGCATCGATGTTTTTGTTGTCTAACTTTTGATCTAAATGGCGAATCTTTGCAAGATGCTTTACTAATCCACTTGTGGATGAACCTTTATATGACAGTATCTTCGGACATAAGTTGCACTGAGCATCTGAATTCGTTCCTTTTGAAAAATAATTCCACACAAAAGATTTCTCCATTGCCTAGGAAATATTTATTATATATGTATAACTTGACAAAATTGTGCATATCAGTTTAAATTAAGTCAAATTTTTCAATTATTATTTTGTTTTTAAATATACATAAATTACATATGTATATGAATTACAAGATAAAATTTAAATTTAAATTTCTTGTTTTGTTTTTCTTTAATTTTGTATATAAAATAGTTGTATAAAATGAGTAACAATAAGCATGGTTGCATTTTTTAGTAGTTATTAAATCCCGGGATTCCCGACTAAAATTCCCGGGAATTGGGAAGTTAATAATCACTGTATTTCCCAGGATTTTATTCCCTACGCTTTCCGGGAACGAAACTCTAATTATTATGGAATGCTCAACGGACGAGAACATACTGAAGACGTAGATGACGTAGAACCAGAATCTATGACCATTGCGGAATTAATAACAGTTGGCATAGATGATTTGCTCAAAGATGAAACTTCTGGCACTTTCCTTGATTTTTCTATCCTTTTAGGGGAGCAGTTATGACCAGCTTAACAAATTTGTCCAAACTCGAAAAATTATTAAGTAATTCACCAAAAATTGCTAGTTTGGACTGCAAAGCAGAAAACTCATTACTAAGCATGTCGAATTATCCTTTATAACTTCTAATAAATTTATAAAAACCAATATTAATATTTTTGCATGCAGAAAAAGTCCAGTGCAGAGACGTTGTCGGCTCCAAAAGTGCATCCGCGTCTTGTGCTTTAAGTGCAGTACATTTTAAATGATAGTCACCCAAACATATCCAACATGAAATCATTCTATCATTTCCCGTAATATTACATTTGTCATTTAAGCAGTCCATAATCAATTAAGATTATTTAGTTAGTTTTGATGTAAAGAAACAGTAATGAAAAATTATTTGCTGGGATATTGATTAAAATTGACAAGTAGATGGCGCAATATAAGAACTATAGCAAATACACAAACCAATACAGTTGGAATAATCAGCCCAATCATGAATAAAAATTCCGCATGAAATTTCTCTCTTTTCCCTTCTCTCCTATTATGAATAAAAATTCCGCGTGAAATTTTTTACTTTCCTTTTTCTCTGTTTTAATCCCATTTTTATAAACCGTGTGAAGGGAGAAATATTAAAAAGGGAAAAAAGTAGGTATTCTCAATGTATTTTAGTTTGTATTTTCCCCAAAAAAAAATTCACTTATAAAACACAAGGGAGTTTGATTAAAAATTTTTGTATATTTTTGTACAACTAAATTTAAATAAATAAAAAATATTTAAATGTTCCTGTAGGTCTAAAACAACTAATAAAACTCAAGATCAACATTTGGTTACATTAATGGAAGCCAATCTGTAAGCACTTTGCTCAAAGTCGACTGGCCTAAAGACACATTGAAGTCTTTTCCTACACCAGTCTGGTACCCACCTTCTGCGAAAAAACGTATGCTCGCACTTAGATTTACAATTGGTGAAACTCCAAATTGATTTTTTGTTGGTTGACTATGAGTTGGTAAAATTTCTATTAAATACCGAAAGGCCGGTTTATTTACTCTGTAGTACTTTTGAAACCTGTTGCAAGATAAAATTTAAACCAAACACGTTCATTTTTATTTATTTACTTACAAAGACAGCGGCAACTCAAGAAGATTAGATTTATCCCTTAATTGCCTTCTGGAAATACGTTGGCTGTTTTGTTGTTGCTTTCTAAACTACCAATTTCCTCCACAAGGATACACATGATGGCACTATTCATTGTTATTTTCTTGTATTATATTAAACTCTTATGTATTTTTTCAAATTGTATTAATTTTATTTAACTTTAATTTTACTTTATTTTCACAAATTGTTAAAAAATTTAATATCAATAAGAAACACAGCTGACTTAAAAATTCGATATTGCCACTTTTTCAAACTTTTACTCCCGCGGAATTTGTAATTAGAGGATTTCTTTCTCGAGAAAAACGTTTTCCGTGAGAAAGAAATTCCTTGAGAATATTCGTGATTGGGCTGAATATAATATACATACATATCGTCGTCGAAAATCTAAAAGTATGTAACATCACTTTTTCTAATTTTACAGGAGAAGCTAAAAACGTTATAAAATAAGAAGTATGTACTTCATATGTAGAAACATGTTAAATTATTGATATAAAAACGTTATTTTTGGTCGCAAAAATCTAAAAATTGGTAGAGATATGTTACGAATCATAATCAATCAAAAACTCGATTTTGATTTTTTTGATGATACGTACTTTTGGATTTTCGACGACGATGTGTATATTACGTAGTAAGTAGGATATTTTCACGATTGTAATAATCCGTAATGATAATATTATGCTAAAAATATATCTCCTTCTGATTAGAAAAATTTTTTAAAACCATTTTTAGGCGACTTAGGCAGACATTACGATGATGAAACAATAGTTGACGAATATAATGAGACACAATGTAATTAAATCAGTCAGATAAAAACACTTTTAAACACAAATAAATACAGAGTGTATAAAAACACTTTGCTTGTTAAACACTATTGTTCTTGTATATGTATAAAGAAACTATGTATCTGAGGTCCCAAGCAATAACATTCTAAGAAGACTTACGTCAATTTGTGAAATCCCCATTTACTTAAATTCCCCATTTCTCTAACAAGGTTTTTAAAAAGTTAGTTATAAAAAATGTTGACCAGTTACATAATGAAGCCTCATTACATTTCTGTATTTAAACAGCGATTTTTGTCGAAGAAGGCTACAGATAATAGAAGCATGGTTTTCATTAACTTAATTCTGTCCTATAACGATTCCATACTACTGCAAGAAATTTACAATTTTGAAAATATTGAAAAGGATATAGCGCAGGTTGCACTTAAAAATTTATAAAATCATTCTTGATATCTTAATTCTGAAAATGTTATTTTTAGGATACCATATTCCACAAACGGAAAAAATTGTTAAAGCATTGAAATATAAAAAGGCCAAAAATAAAAAGAAATCATAATATTTCAACGATAATAAGAGATGTATTGAGTTTATTTCCAAAGAAACAAAGGTGTTTTTTGACAGGTTTTTAATAAGCCATGAATTTTTTAAGTCAATCCTGAAAGTTAGAATAAAATAAAAGCTTTCATTAAAGCAAAGGATATTGTTTGCCTACTAAACTTGGCAGCAGAAGGACTTCTTAAACTACTGGAAGGTTATAATGAACAACAGAAACAGTATATTCTACAAGTTGTTCAAGACTATTGACAAAGGTATTCCTGTATTCCTAAAAAGTGAATTAATTTACATACTTTAATTGCAGCAGTTTAAACCTTTAATTTATCGTAACTTTCTACATGTAAAATATACATTGTTTAAGCGTATTTTTTTTTTTATTAAAATGTAAGCATTTAAAAAAGATATTGCAATAACATGTACGTTTGTAAAATCTTAGATTATGATTAGTTTATGTTTAAACGGGTTATAGGGTAGGGTTAGTATGGGTAAAATGGGGTAGGGTTAAGGTGTACAAACCTTTTGATATATTCAATTTATATATACATATATAAATGATAAATGTTAGTTAATGTTTTTTGTGTATTTATATTTAAACGTTATAAAATGTATGTTTGTTTGTATTTTGTAACAATATATATTTTTGTTTACAAAGTTTATTATGTTTACTAATGTTCACAATTGAGTTTTAATTTATTGATGTTCACAATTATGATTTGTATGTAATGTTATGTTATTTCAAAATGTTTCAATAATTCCTAACACTAAGGGCTTTTTGTTCTGTTCAAGGATCGATAGCCAACTGATCTACAAAGGATATGAATAACTATGTTGAAGGTGTTGATGGATGTGTATGTGATGTGTGTTGTGAATGTTGATGTGTGTTGGTGATGTCATTGTTATTATTTCTTAGAGTTGTTTGTGTCGTTAGAGATTGGATTTCAGTGTTGGGAATGTGTAGGTTTGTTCACTCATGTGAACATCCTCCCGGGCCAGCAACCTGTGAATGAAAAAACAATTATTTTTAATTGCTCAAAAAAAGAGGGTATTTATTTTATTTATTTATTTATTTATTTATTTATTTATTTCAAGTTAACAATTTCACACAACAAGACGTAGATCTTATAATTATAGTGTGAAGATTAGATGAGTGCAAAACAAAAAGTCAAAAAAGTAGTAAATCACAAATAATTAATTAACTAAAGTAATAAAACATAACATAATATTCTAATTAAATACATATTATATATAAGTGAAAAATGTGTCACAATAAAAAATGAATTAAGGTGTTTGGGAAGTGAAATATTTATATAAAAGTTTGGTAAAAGCTTTTAAGTTGCTGTTTATTTGTAAATTATTGGGAAGTGAGTTCCAAAGACGGGTAGAAAATATATAAAACTGATACTCAGATACGCTACAGTGATATCTCATCGGAATTAGTTTGTTGCCTCTATTCGACCTAGTGAAATGAAGACGCTCGTAAAGATATGATGGCTTCTTGGTATATATTATTTTGTGTAATGTAATTAACTTCTTAATCTTCATAAGGCTTTCTAGAGGCATACCATATAGCAAATTTGAAAAAGAAGAGACGTGATCGTATCTTCGTAGGCCAAAGACGTATCTAATGATATTATTAAAGGACTTTTGCAGTAAATATTTGCTTCGGGAATCATAATTGGCAAAAACTTCACATGCATATAACAATCGTGGCATTAAATAGGTTTTGGCAATCAAAATTCTTATTTTCAAAGGCGTCATGCATTGCGTAGGCCACAAATTTCTCAGCATTAAATATAAATTAGCAGAAATTCTGCTAATATGGGTAGACCAATCCAAGTTGTTATTGAAAATAACTCCCAAATTTTTTGCAGATGATACACATTCTATTCTCTGGTTATTTAACATAATATCAAAATCGATGTTTAAATGAACGGTTTTTTTATGTATAGCAAGATATTTAGATTTCTGTGGATTAATTAAAAGTTTGTTGGCCGTTGCCCATTTATAGATATTATTAAGATCATGGTTGACTTTAAAAACATTTTCCTCAATGTGCCGTAAAGAGCCTCCGAGATAAATTTGTACATCATCTGCATAAAGGTGTATCTTGCAGTGTTCCAAATAGTCCGGAAGATCATTAATATATAATGAGAATAAAAGCGGTCCCATTATCGATCCCTGGGGAACTCCTTTGGTGACAGCCAAAGGTGATGAGTACTCACCATTAAGACAGACTAGCTGAAAACGATTACTAAGATACGATTTCAGTAAACAACTAGACGTGCTGGAGAAGTTAAAGAGTCTTTGCAGTTTCGTAAGAAGAATTTTGTGATCAACCGAATCGAACGCTTTTGAATGATCAAGTAAAACAAGAATATCAACATTGCCATTGTCAATATCATACCGAATATCCTCACACAAATTAATTAAAGTAGTAATGCAGCTATGTTTGGCTCGAAAACCAGACTGAAATGGCGTAAGTAGATTAAATTCATTTATGCAATCATTCATTTGAGCGTGCAAAAGTTTCTCTAATATTTTTGATAGATAGGGCAGAATAGCGATTGGCCTAAATTCCGAATTAGATTTAGGTATAGGTATAATTTTAGCATATTTCCAATTACAAGGATATTTACTAGTAGTTATGATAGTGTTGAAGAGATGCGTAAGAAAAGGTAGTAGTTCCGGTAATAATATTTTGATAAAACGAGGATCAACTTTGTCATATCCAATAGCATTAGAGTTTATCATCCCAAAGCATTTTAAGACTTCCGCAGCATCTACGCAACGAAATTCGAACTCTCTCTCAACGGTAGTGTCCACAATACTGTTTAAGTAATTACTAGAAGGAGAATCATCATTAGCGTACGGAATATTAGTAAACTTTAAATTCAATTCTTCTGCAGTTACGTTGGTATCAATTATATTTTTCTCACTGCCTATTCCAATCTCCCGGATTGTATTCCAGGTCTTTTTAGTGCCAATAGCGTTATAGAATTTTCCTGCATAGTAATTAATTTTAGCTCTTCTTATTTCACGGTTAACTTCACTTCTTGCTCTCCGATATACATTTTTTAACAATGTGGTTTTAAAACGTTTCCACCTCGAATATGCCGCATCTCTCACTTCTATCAATCTTTTAACTGATGAAGAAAACCAAGGTCTCGTATTGTGCCTAATTGTTTTAGAGCGAATTGGCACGTGAAGGTCATATAATTGAGAAATGTTACTTTCCAAAAATGATAGTTTTTCATCAGCAGATGGCATGAGCTATATAGAACTCCAGTTTATCGCCGTAAAATGTTCCCACAAGAGGTGATAATCTATATGTTTGAAATCACGGTAACTAAAAGTCTGTTCTTCATAGCTTAGGCGAAATTCATATGATGTAAAAATTAGATCATGTTTCGAGAAGCAGGAAGCAGAAAGCTGATCATAAAGCTGAACTTTTGAGCTATCGTTAACCAGAAATAAGTCTAGCAGAGAGTTAGATGAAGTAGTAAAATGCGTTGGTGTAAAACGATTAATAGGTTCCATGCTGATGGAATAAATATCATCAATAAAAGTTGAATCAGTAAGCAAATTCGAATTAAAATCACCAGCAATGACTAAATCAGTATATGAAAGAGAGATATCACCCAGATAGTTAATAAATGTTTCAATAGGAATATGACAATTTGGTCGGTATACGCAGCCTATAAGTAATTTCTTATCAAAAGACACAATCTCAATAAAAATAAATTCAATGCCGTTAAAATTAGTATAAGATGAGCTCAGGGATAATAAATTGCACTTAATAGTATTCCTTATAAAAACTGCCACACCACCACCACGAGACTTACGATCAGCTCTGAAAGCTACATATCCCTGAAGGTCAATCATGCTATTCGGAGTAGTTTCATTTAACCAAGTTTCAGACACACATATCACATCAATGTTGGATTTCTCAAACATAAACCTAAACTCGTCAACCTTGTTGTTTAAACTTTGAGCATTTATATGGCATATCTTAATACCACTGGTGCGTTTACTGAGTATTCGTAACATTGAAATAGTCCCGTCACTGGAATTTACTCGTATGCTATCCCCCATCTAGTAGAATTATATAAGCAGAAGGCGAAAAAGAATAAACAGCAACAAAAAATGCAAAATAATTCACATACAAAAACAGTTTAAAGATTAAAAATCTTCCCAGAAATAAGTATATATTTAGTAGAGATAAAAAGTACCTGGGCATAAAGATATAAATACAAAATTTATTATTAGTTATGATAATAAGAGTAATAAAAAGATTAAATTTATTTAATATTAAGAAAAAGAAAAACAAGATCAAGTATAATTTATGTATAAAGGTGAAAATTTTAATTACGAAAAAAATGATTTAGCTCCTCTAGGAATTCAATAGGTGTTGGATCATCAGAGTCGTGTTTCCTCATAAAAACCAAGCCACGATAAGTAAACACTGATTTTATTCTACCGTTTTTCTTAATTTTCAACGCTTCCTTGAAGATTTTGTAATTATTCGGAGTTAGATTTTCATTTATATAAAACGGAACAGAACTATCAAAGCCAGCATGTTTTAGACACAACACTGTTTGTTTTTCTTTTCTTAATTTAGAAATTGATTTTAACAAAAGATTTTTCTCCCTGGGTATATGCATTTTGACAAAAATATCAGCATCATTTGGCTCTGTTGCTTTTTTGTCATTAAGACTTTTATGCGATCTGTAAATTTGTTCAATTTTAGGTGTAGATATATTTAAATTATCACAAATAGTATTAAATATGCCAAGCAAATTTTCATCTTCATGGTAGGGTATACCACGAATTCGCACACTACCAGCCACAACAGCGTTGTCTTGTTTGTTTATTCTTCTTTTAAGTTCTATTATTTCAGTTTTCAAGTCAGCAGTTTCAGATTCCACACTTCTTACACTCTCTTTAATTCCACTTGTTGTATTTTCTAACAAAGTAACTCTCTCACTAAGAGCATTTAAATCAGACTGAAATGCTGAGAGTCTCTTATCAATTTGACTTAAGAGTTCTTCTTTGTACTCTTTAAATTTGTTTTCAATAATTGTATTAATTTGTGAAGTAAGCTTTTCAAAACGAGAGTCTAGCATTGTTACTAATTTAAAAGGCGATTCAGTTACTGACAAACAAGGAGTCCTGCTAATACGCTCTAAGAGAGGATTGCTTACAGCGTTTTCGCATGGCAATTTCATGGGAGTGTTATAAGATGAAGCTAGTTCTCTGTCATTATTTAGTTCATGTTTATTGTTGTGTTTATGTAATACTGTTTGTTCCATTTCTTTGTTTTTATTTGAACCTTGTTTACTTCTAGTATACATTTGTATGTTTTTCTCTTATTTTTGAATATTATTTAAAAAAGAACAATGTTGTTTTATTTTTCGTTATTTTGTTATTTTGTTTTTTAAAATTTGTATTGCTATGGTTTTTATTATTTTTGTGTTGTTGTAGTTTAAATGTGATTCTAGATTGATTGTTTTTTTTTTTTTTTTTTTTTAAAGTGTAGCTTTAAGTATTATTGTTATTGTTGTGTTGTTACAGTGAAATGAGCTGTTATTTTTTGTTTATTATGCTCTCTTATATTGTTGTTATTGTGTATTAAAATTCATATATTTGTTATTGTTTTCCTTACTGTTTGTTCATATTCTTTGTTGATTTTGAATATTATTTAAAAAAAAAAAAAACAAAAAAAAGATAGTATATAATGTTGTTTTATTTTCGTTATTTTGTTTTTTTTAAATTTGTATTGCTATGGCTTTTATTATTTTTGTGTTGTTGTAGTTTAAATGTGATTCTAGATTGATTGTTTTTTAAAAAGTGTAGCTTTAAGTATTATTGTCATTGTTGTGTTGTTACAGTGAAATGAGCTGTTATTTTTGTTTATTATGCTCTCTAATATTGTTGTTATTGTGTATTAAAATTCATATATTTGTTATTGTTTTACTTTTTTTTTTTTTTTAATGATAAAAGAAAATTAATTGTTCGATGTATTTTCAAAAACTTAAAAATTCCTGCGAGAGCGTATAAAAACACGTCTATTCTCTTCGACACTTGTTTTACGTTGGGTATGGGTATTAATTTTTCACTCAGGATGTTGGAGGCTTCCCATGGGTTCAAACATCAATTTTGACCTCTAAATGGGCCATAACTCTCTGTCGGGTGGAACCTGAAATGAATCTTTTGGTGAGTAATAGTTGTGGGTGTTCCGGGTAACAATTTGGGTAGGTAATGAGTGTTTGAGTGAGTAATGGGTAATTATTAAGGGTATAAGGGTGAGTAAATTTAATCTTTTCAGACAATCATATTCCCCATTGAAATACTGTGTCTGACAAAGAATTATCAGTCTATCACGGGTAGTTTTGATCTCATTCGCATCAAGTTTAATACTCAGGTGGGTTAATAATCTATTGAGTCTTTTTTCAATAGACTGTGGGTTTTTTCGATCCAGAACTATGCTGTCATGTCGAAATTTAATTATTCGAGTAAATGATGCGTGGTCACAAAATCGATAGACATAAGACAATATTCTAAAAGCTTTGGACCATTTAGAAAATCATTCTAAAATGTCCTGGGTAGGGTGAGTGAAGTTCATAGATGGTTTTGGGTATACAATTTTAGCTTCAGCTTGAGTTTCGAAGGGTAGATGTGTTGTTGGCCACTTTGTTGGGTCTTCCTTCAACCAGATTGGCTTATTCCACAATTCGTCATCCTTCAGTTCGTCTGCATTGCAACCATGACTGACATTGGGTGGGTTGTTATAAAACTCCAAATTTCTCCAGTTCCTGGTTCCTCCCGCCTCGAAAATTGGAGACATAGGGTCTATCAGAAAGCTTTCCATGTAGTTGGGGTTTTGTTGAGCCATACCAAAACTATTGCAGAGTCCGTCCAGAAATGCATCGGGTATTGGGTTAATTGCAGCTGGGTAATTATGTTTTGTGTTATCTTTGCCAACAACACTGCACAACAAAGTTCTAATTTCGGTAACGAAATGACTTCGATAGGTGCAACTCTCGTCTGAGCGAAGAGTAGGGTTACGGACATAGATCCGTTTATGGGTATAACTCGTGCGTATAAATTCGCAGAGTATGCCTTTTTAGAAACATCTAAAAAGTCATGAAGCTCAATTCTTGCTGAAGTTGAAAAATGTATCCCTCTAGGAAACCGAATATTGTCATTATCATAAAACACTAAAACCATTTGCCATTTAATAAGGGTGAGTGGGTTAAGACATTCGTCCCAAGCTGTATTACCCCGCCAAATTTGATGCATCAGTATTTTGGCGGATATGATAATTGGTTGTAACCAACCAGCTGGGTCAAAAAGTCTAGCGATAGTGTAGGCTGGTTTTCTCTCTATCTTGGGGGCCTTAAAGAAAAGATTGTCCTCCTTTGAACTGCACCGAATGCCTAGGGTTTCAGGGTTTCCCGATTCTGGAAGGGTGGGTAAGGCCGCATTGAGTTGGTGATCCTTGGGTAAATCATCTAAAGGCGCTGGGGTATTTGGTGTCCATTTTCGTAGAGGAAAACCAGCCGATTCAAGAGCGATTTCAGCTCTTTGAGCAGTGTGAACATCAGCAAGTACATCATCGGCATTGATACTATCTCTTAAAATTTGAGATGCAATTGGGTGGGTATTTTGCATATCGCAAGGGGGTATGTTAAATCCAACTGAGTGGGTGGGTTGTGTGGGTTCGGGTTTTGTTGGGGTAGAATTTTTGGGTTGAGTCAAGTTTTCCATGGCCTCATCTATGGAAATCATAGTTGACCTATAGAATTTTTGAGCCGATCTCACATTTCTGGAGAGGCCATTAAAATTTATCGAATTGGCAATTTCAGGTTCATTGAGTTGTGGCGACTCTCGGATCCGTTTAAATTTCCTGTCAATATTTGACCACAAATCTTCCAATTCATTCCTCATGAATCTCAACGCGGGTAGTGATTGAGAATTCACTGGACTAGTCCTATAGTCTTCCTCAAAGTCACTTAAGTCCTCTTCGATATAACGTATAATATCTGCGGTCAAAGTCTTTAATTCTGACATATTTATTCCAAAATTCAATATGTAAAGGATTGAAAAATTTTAGAAAAACTCGATATTAATTGATTTACCGCGGGTAAATTTGGTTTCAAAAAATTATTTATTTCGAATTTGAAATAAATTTAATTTGCAGACAAAGTGCCTATTGGGTATCCTTTGTGTTTTTGTTGCACTACACAAAGAGATAGGCAATATTTGTTACTCACACAATTTGGGAAATATTATCAAAAAATGGGTAAGTATTGGGTGGGTGGGTTTAATGGGATAATATTCCCTATTGTGTGTTTTTAACAAATTTAAAAAAATCACGATAAAATTATACGAGATTTTATAAAAAATTTAAATTGAAATTCTTCAACTTACCTTGTCTGCTGAGGGTAGGGTACAAACCAAATTTTTTCAATTCCTCTTTGTGTGATGTTTGTTGTGTTGTGTTTGTGTTTGTGTTTGTGTTTAATGTTAATAATGTTAATTTGTTAGTAGTCACTTATATTTGTAATTGTTTTTGATTTATTGTTAGTGACCAGTAATGCAATGTAATTGTTTGTGCACTTGATATTTTTGAATTTTTTAATTTTTGTGACTATGTATATTTTGTTGCTATTTTTTGTGAACTGGGTTGAACTTTTTATTTTTGTGTTCCTTTAATTTTGATTTTGTTTATGTATTGTTTAAAAAATGTACAATATTTGTTTCTTTATGTAATATGTATTTTGTTTCTATTTTTTATGAACTTTTGTGAACTTTAGTAATTTCTTTTTGATTTTAAATTTGTTTTTAACTTTTATTTTACTGTTCTATGTAATTTTATTTGTACTTTTAATATGTAATAATTTGAAATATGTGATGTATTATTATTTTCTTTTGACCTTGCAATGTCGTATTTTTTACTGTTTTATACGTATGTTGTTTTTGTTAATGCACTCCTTCATTTAATGTGACCTTCTGTGATTATTGTTTGTGTTAATTGTTAATTTGTGTTTTGATCATACTTTTAAGTATTTTCTTTTTCTTGTGTTTAGTTCAAAATTTATTTATGTTTGTTGTTGATTATCGATTACTCTTTTTTGTTTGTAGGATATTTTGTTTTTTGTATAGGGTAATTTATGTTTAACACTGTTGTTTTTAGTGTATGTGTCTTTAGATTAATTTGTATATCTGTTTCACTTTACACTTATATTTAATGCACTTTTATGGGGTTATATTTTTTAGGGTGGGGTAGAATATGCACAATTTATTGGGGGTGTTAATGTGGACTGTATACTCTATACTGACTCTTGTTTTCCTCGAAGGACCATGTTTAGACGGGTTATAGGGTAGGGTTAGTATGGGTAAGATGGGGTAGGGTTAAGGTGTACAAACCTTTTGATATATTCAATTTATATATACATATATAAATGATAAATGTTAGTTAATGTTTTTTGTGTATTTATATTTAAACGTTATAAAATGTATGTTTGTTTGTATTTTGTAACAATATATATTTTTGTTTACAAAGTTTATTATGTTTACTAATGTTCACAGTTGAGTTTTAATTTATTGATGTTCACAATTATGATTTGTATGTAATGTTATGTTATTTCAAAATGTTTCAATAATTCCTAACACTAAGGGCTTTTGTTTGTTCACTTCTTAAGATCGATAATCAACTCGCGTAGGGTTTGTTTTTATGTTTAGTGCTGTTCAAGGATCGATAGCCAACTGATCTACAAAGGATGTGAATAACTATGTTGAAGGTGTTGATGGATGTGTATGTGATGTGTGTTGTGAATGTTGATGTGTGTTGGTGATGTCATTGTTATTATTTCTTAGAGTTGTTTGTGTCGTTAGAGATTGGATTTCAGGGTTGGGAATGTGTAGGTTTGTTCACTCATGTGAACAGTTTATTTATTTCTTTTCAAGTTAGTTTCTCAACGCTGAGAATTAAGAAAAAAGTTGTCAAGGCAAAAAATATTTAAAACTTTACAGCAAACATCATTCTCTTATAACATTATTTCATAAAATTTATACTCTTGAAGTTATGAGGAAAGAAAGTTAAATTTTATGCTTTCCTTTAAATTTGATCGGTCTTGCAGTTAAGCTCGATCACTTGTTGTGAAGAGTCGTGTTTTCAATTGCTCTCGTTGACAGTCTTGCTTAAAACATTGTGTTGTGTTACTGGAAGAATACAATTTACTTTAAGATTCAAAACAAAAACAGAACAAAACCGGTTTTAAACCAAGGAATTTCTACAAACAAAATCAAACGTACACTTTCTAGTGACAATGTCAACGCTTAAAGCGATAATAACATTAATAAAAAAATCAAAAACAATTAATGCATCTAGTGCATCAGTAAATTATAATTATTTTTCTCCTCTTCAAACTATTGAAGATGATAAAATTGATAATGATAATGTTGATGAAGTATACCTCTAATTACCATACTCTCTGTAAATTGAACAAATTAACAGGTTATTTTATAAGAAAAATTTCAATTGGCTTGAAATTATTTCTGAAATCTAAATCAGATTACGACACCATATCTAATGTTCCAAGGACAAGTACGAGTTCTTCAGCTATGCCACCAAAGATGATTAGCCGTATAAAGCTCTTCTGTTCGGTCTTGATAAACAGGATCATCAATTATTAAGAAAAGACAACGATATTTGACTCCAATGTTTAGATGTTAAAATCGTTGTTAAAAAGAACACATACAACGTGGATTACGTAATTTACGTTGTTTATTTCAATAGACAGTCAATAACAATTAAGGAGCTTAGGAAAAAATATTCTGTAATTGACTATTTGAGGGTGAAGTGAGAATTTCAACAAGCCAGTAAAACCCGGATAACTCAATGTTATAACGGCCAAATGTTTGGGCACGGTTCTAGCCGCTGTAAGGTTAAAACCTTTTGTTCAAACTGCGTTGGACAGCATAAAACATCCCATGCCATGAATCTACTCCTAAGTGTGCAAACTGTAATGGCCCTCACAAAACAACATTCGATCAATGCCCAAGTAAGATAGAGCGAGTGGCAAGCTTCAAAAGATATAACTAACAACAGAGGAAGTAATAACGCTTATAATAATAACAGCTCTAATAATTTATTCTCTCTTGAAGAAATAAAGAATTTAACCTTAGAATTAATTACAAATCTTAGGAATTGTAAAAACAAGGCGGATCAGTTCGAGGTCATCACGAACCTTGCATGCAAATTCCTATCATAATGTAGAACAATGCAATTAATATAATAATGGAATGCAAGAGGCATTCGCCACAAGTACTTAGAATTATTTAAATTTTTAACTAGCCGTAGTATTCACATTTGTTTAGTATCGGAAACAGGACTTAATTCAAACTTATCCATCAGGAACAATGAATTTAATAGTTATAGATATGATAGGATAAACGCTCGAGGGGGAGGTGTAGCAATAACTATTAGGAAAAATACAAAACACATCAGTTATAGAGAATATTGTCATTAAACTTTTCACTAATCTAGGTTCAATCGATATTTATTCATGCTATTATCCTGGTGGTTCAGCAGGTCCTGATGGCGTGAGGAAACGTCAATTTGCATCTGACAATCATAGGCTCAGTAGCAACGAAAGATATCTTTTGAGTGGTGATTTTAATAGTAGACACCGGTCTTGGGGAAGTATATGAAAATTTGGAATCATATAATATTCATATTATGCATCCTTGTGATAATACTTACATGCCTTCAAGCGCTAGTAGGCAGGCTTTTATTTTGGACGTCTTTCTGACTAACGTTCCGCTCATAATGTCCCCTGCGGAAGTTATAAACGATTTCGGGTTCGGACCATTAACCCGTTAAAATTTTACTGAATACTTAGTTATTACAATAACACAACTTTTTTAAGGTATAATTTTTGCAATACTAATTGGAACCAATTTTCCAGATTTTTTAATAGGAATTTAAATTTGCATAATATTGACAATATTCAGAATCCTGAACATATAGATCAGAACATTATTAATTTCGAAAACGTTTTAAAGAGGTGATCCATTGGATACTTATTTAATAAATAGTTCTGTGAGAGAATTAATTGAACTTTAAGATCGTCATGATCAAGTAAAAGAACACTTTAAGATTTTACACTCTAGATTTTATTTCTTTTATTTAAAATTTATAATTTAATTTTTTAATTCATGTTCATGAAGATATTTATTTTTTACTTTATTTAAAATAAGTCCGCTTCTTGCGGAAGATAAAATTTAACTGCACTAATTTACATTTTCTATGTCTTACAAAAGTTGTGTGAGATCGACTTATACAAATAATATTTCCAAAGCCCTTGAATTCATTTATTTATTAATTACAATACAATTACAAATTATATTCTAATTATATACGAGCTGAGTATCTTCGACCATGTGCTCGGTGTAGTGTCACAGACCAGAGCCTCTGGTGGGAATCGAACCCACCACCCTCACGCTAATAGTCTAGCACACTACCCACTAGACTACCAGGACGCTCAACCCTTGAATTTACTTCTTGTAATAAAAGGAATTAACCGTTAGGTATTTTAAACATTTTTAGTTAACAAATGACAATGTAAAAAGGAATGAATAAAAATAATCTTGGAGACTTAAAACTTTTATAGGGTTTGCGGTCAATGTTTTTTCATAGTAATAGTTTTGGGGAAAAAATCCCAAACATTCTCCCCCGCCAAGAACGTCAGTTCTTTACTCCTTTATGATGACTGGTTTCTTACTGTAGTGTTGTCACTTCATTTGAAGGTAGCAGATACATTTTGGAAATTGGGCATTTAATATATTTGTTGTTGCAGTAGAGAGTAACGACTCTTACTAAACCATCTAAACCTGGATGGAGTTTTTCTACTCTTGCCAGTGGCCATTGTCCAGTGTCCAGGAACACTTTTCTCGTGAATTAAAATAACTATGTCACCAACTTTTATGTTTTCATGAATTTTATTCCATTTTGGTCGCGCTTGAAGCCGACTTATAAATTCCTTATATGTACCATCGACTCCAAAAATACTGTTTTAATTTTTCTATTGCTTACGGCGGAAATGATGTTTTATTGACTTTACGCCTGCTTCCCAGAGTCCGCCAAAATGTGGTGAGGCCGGAGGTATAAAATGCCACTTTGTTCCTTGGTTCGCCAAGGTTTCTTGTAGATGTTCGGGAAGTGATAGTTTGTTGCGATTATAAAGCACCTGTAGTTCCTTGTCAGCGCCAACAAAATTTGTACCACAATCTGAGTACAAGTCCGTGCATAAACCTCTTCTGGAGACGAATCGACGAAATGCTGCTAGGAATGCATCAACATTTAAACTTGATACAGCTTCCAAATGTATCGCCTTTGTACACATACAAATGAAGAGGCATATGTAAGCCTTTGAAACAGTTGTCTTTCTAATTGGAGACATTTTTATAGATATAGTCCTGCATAGTCAAAGCCACTATGCTTAAATGGACGTGTTGACTGAAGACGAACAGCCGGAAGGTTACCCATTAGTTGCTCGCACGTCTGGGTTTTGTACTTGAAGCAAACTATAAATTTACCTCCTTGGCTAGTATTCGTGCGGAAATTACCCAGTCATAACGAGAAATATACGATTGCATTAGCTGAAAGCTACCATGTAAAGTCTTTTGATGTGCTTCTGAAAATAAAAGTAGAGAAATCGGATTCTGTTTAGATAACAGAATCGGATGTTTAATTTGAAAAGATATATTAGCATTTGAAATACGTCCACCAACTCGTAAAATATTAAATTCATCCAGAAACGGGGAAAGTTTTCCGATACTACTGTTAAACGGCAGAGGTTTGTTTGCTTTGAGGCAGCGAATTTCTTCATAAAATGAAATGGCCTGAGTTAATCTTATCAGAAGGAGACGAGCTTGACTAAGTTCGTAGGTTTGAGGAAACCAGTTTAATTTTCCTTATTTTGTAGGCAGATTTTTATATTATTATAAAATCTCAATATATACGACGTCACACGTACTAGAGTATACCATTTTGAGAATTTCGTTGTAAATTCGAGATATTGAAGAACACTTGAGGAATTTGATGTAACATTCGTTGTACTTATTGCTGTCGCTGAGATCGAAGATCTAGTAGGATGTTCAGGCCAGGTATCGGAACTCATCTTAAGTCATGAGGGTCCGTTAAACCAAATGTTGAATCAATTCTTCGGGTTGAAGACCTCTCGATGCACAATCTGCAGGGTTGTTGCTGGATGGCACATATCGCCAATCGCCGACGTCTGAAAGTCGTTGTAAAATCGTCACTCTGTTTGCCACGTAGACTTCCAACTTCGTTGAATAGTTTTGAAGCCATGCAAGTACGATAGTGCTATATCTCCAATAAACTTTTGATAGTATTTACTAATTTCACTAATAAGGTAGCAGCGCTTAATTCCAACCTTGGAATTGTTTCAGTCTTTAAAGGTGCCACCTTAGTTTTAGATTGCAACAAGTTAACCATTACGTTGCCGGAGAGAGTAATCAGTCGGGCATAGACGACAGCGGCATATGCTGATTTTGAGGCATCGCTAAATCCATGGAGTTCTATTGAGATCGTTGCTCTATAGCCTAGCCATCTTGGAATCTTAATTTTTTCCAAATGCGTAAGTTTTGATCTGAAGTTGACCCATCTTCTTCTTACTTCCTCGGGAAGAGTATCATTCCAGTCGATTTTAATTTTCCAGAGTTCTTGAAATATAATTTTAGCTACAATTGTTGGCTTGCCCAGCCACCCTAACGATCGAACAATTTTGCTGCCTCTGAAAGTAAACGGCGTTTAGTAATAATTTCTGAAAATTCAATATTAATTTTGAAGAAGAAAAAATCGTTGGCTGTATCCCAGTATAGCCCAAGAGCTTTGGCGGAATTAATTTCTCGTAAAGAAACTAGGTCTCTTTTTTCACGGTTTTCTTCAGGAATATTTTGTAATAGTTGCCTGGAATTAGAATTCTATTTTCTTAGCCGAAATCCACCTGATTTCAAAAGAGAACACAAATCGGTTTGTAATTTTATAGCATCTTCGAAACTATCTGCGCCAGAAATCACGTCATCAACGTAAGTGTCACTACGAAGTATTTTACTTGATAATGGGTAGACTTTTTCCTCATCTGTTGCAAGTTGTTGTAATACTCTTATAGTTAAGTAAGGGGCTGAGGTAGTACCGTAAGTGACAGTTTTCAATGAGTACACACAAATCTTATTTGAATTATCCCTCCAGAGAATCAGCTGAAAATTATGATGATTTTCACATACATATTTATTTGCCGGAACATTTTCTCTAAATCAGCGGTAAATGCAATACGATGTTTTCTCCATTTTAAAATAATTGCGGACAAATCATTTTGTAATGCTGGTCCAGCTGAGAGCTCCTCATTGAGTGAAGACTGAGGTTGTTTCCGGTTACTCCCATCGAAAACAACTCGTAGTTTAGTCGTGGTGCCGCTCTCCCTGAGTACACCATGATGAGGGAAAAAATAGGCATTCTGCGGTGTAGCATGAGGGTTAGGTTAGGTTAGTGTGGTAGCTTTATACCAAAAGCTCACTTGAGCACGCATAGCGGCCCGTTGTGGCGCCACAGGTGAACGCAGTCCCTGTACTGACAAAGTTCCTCCGAGCTAATGAGGGAGAAGTTGGTCAGCGCAAGGGCTGCATATTTAAAGCACGACTACCCCACGCTGGAAAACCAGCCAGAAAGTTTGATAAACGAGGCTATATCCTTGACATCAATGGACGATAGCTCCGTCAGGCTGACAAGGGTTGGAGAGCCAAATAACCTATATCTGCACCTCGCAAGACATGGGCATTGACATAAAAAGTGGATAACAGTCTCCTCTTCCTCAGCGGATCTGCATCCACGGCAGAAATCGTTAAATGGGAGCCGCATTCTTTCCGCGTGTCTACCCATAGCACAGTGACCTGTAAGCATGGCCACTGTGATCGAGATGATGTTTCGACCAAGTCCAAGTAACTGGTTGGTGCGCCTCCTATCCATTGAGGGCCAAGTGAGCCTAGCGGTGGTGCAGGTCTCCTAAATGATCCAGGATAGGTTGGCGTCCCGGGAGAATTTCCGCGCAATGGCCAGTTTGAACGAGGAAGTAGCATTCCCATGTTGATTGAAGAGGATTCCGGAAGAAGTGCGCCAGTCCTAGCTAGCTCGTCTGCTCTGCAGTTTCCCGGAATATTACAGTGTCCGGGAACCCAGATCAGTGTGGGTACTCACCTAAGCATGAGGGTACTCACCTAACTTTACCATATGTTCCAGTGATTTATATTCTTCCATGAATTTCCTGTACTGTTCAGCAAACTGGGGTCTGTTTTTAAAGGATGATTCTAACTGCTTCAATCTTTTAAGTGCATTGTAATCTGTACAAGAAAACGCGGGCAATTGTTGACCCTGAAATAGCCTTTTAAATGGCAGATGCACAGTATATCTCCCATTTTCATCTCGTCTATGAGTTTCAGAAAATAATTTTTCACAAAGGCTCTCTTCGCTTGTTAATGGCTTATCCTCCTTTAGTTCCTCTTGTTCCCAAAAAAGACAAAGTTATTACACCCTTCCACACCCTCCTTCACATTTAATACCCGTCTCACCACGGATTCCGCCATTAGATTTCGCGCAATCCATTTTAGCCTATTTAATTAACGCTGCAGAGCCTATCATTTTGTGGGCAATGGGTACATTTGTTTCGCTATCCGCAGAAATACCTGCCAAAGCTGAACTAAATGCTTGTATAACTTTACGTACCGTATCTATGTGTACACTTGTTTTCTCCAATTGACTTTGCGATTGGCACAATAGATTTAAATAGATTTTTTGTTTCTGAAATGGACTGACAAAAGACCAGTTTGAATGTTAACTGCTTCAAAGAATCACGGGTGTAAATTCGTGCAGGGAACAAAGGGCAAAGTAATGCCCGATGCTATGATTGATTATAACATTGAAAAAAAGGCGTTGCTGTTAAGAAAAACTATTAAATGATATCGAAAATAAGTAATAAAATTAATATGTGGAACTTCCCCCATGAATGCTTGGTATATTCATAAAAGAGACTAAAATATGAATATGTTACAATTTAGGGAAGTTGTTATTGATCACTTTTTGGCTAATGAAGCCATTGCAAATGAAAACCAAATACAAGGAGTCCCACAAACGATACAAGAAATGCTATAAAAATTTCTTCAAGAAAAAGGGCAGAGATTATGTCACTAACAAAATTTTTCAAGGTTCAGCAAGCATTTTGCTGAAATGCTTCAACAATCTGGCAATTGCCGAGTGCACACGTTTTTTCTGATAATTGGTTAAATTATCGTGTTTATTTTCTCACAAGTGAATATTTGATTGTAATCTGATAATTTTATTGATATATTTGTTTAAGTCTGATTGGAGGACTCTGGAATGAACGGGGTGCATACCCCGAACTATAACCGGTTTCAGGAGCTTGACTCCATCGGAAAAATAAAACCAAACAACAACAAACGCCCTCGCCCAAATGATTTTGTACCATTACCACCACATTCATCAAACGAAAATAATCTTCCTCGTTACCTAGTGGCTACCGCAATAAACACCAAGGAAAATGAGTTATCTCCAACACTGGCATCCTCAGGAGAAACTGCTAGACGCTCTTAAGGAACAAAAAGTTGTCGACATCCACAAAATGATGAAAACAGAAGGTGAAAAATTAGTTGCCACTGGAGCAGCAATTCTCACTTTTGATTTGATAAATCGGCCTGAAAAAATTAAGCTTGGTTGGGAATTAGTAAATGGTAATGAATTTATATCAAATCCTATGAGATGTCTCATTTGTCAACGATTGGGACATACGAAGAAGAGATGCCGCAACGTTCAATTGTGCAAGGACTGTGCAATTTCACAACCCCACAACTTTTGCTCCCAAAAATATTGTGTAAACTGACGATCTGAAAATCATCCCTCCCACGACCATGAGTGTCCCACTTTCTGGAAACATAACATAAGAAGCTTGGACAATTTTTAACGAAAATCCAACAATCCATACGGTAAAACCATTTCCAAGAAAAAACAATAAGCAATCATACGCAAACACTCTTAAAAATTCTTTTTCTGAATATAATTCATCCATCAACGACGCCAAAAGACGCACTTGGGAGAATTTCGTTAACTCTTTAAACCCATCCATGGACGTCATTTTTTTTTTGGGGCAAAGTCAAAAAGTTGAGAACTAACAATATAGACAATTTCCCCACAATTTTTGTCGATGGAAACAGTTTTTCACATTCTCAGCAAATTGCTGAAAGGTTCGCTAATTTTTGGTCATCTTTAAGCTCAAACAGTTCTTTTGACCCAGAGATCATATCAGCAAAGAATAGTTTGGTTATTGAAGATTTTGCACAACCCAACAATAAATATAATGAAATAGTTCGTAAAGTTGAATTAAATGAACTGAATGAAACTCTAAAATCGCTTAGGGGTAGTACCCCCGCAAATGACAAAATTACATACAATATAATTAAAAACTCCCCTCTTTAAATCAAACAGCGTCTTTGTGAATTATATAGTAGTATATTGGATTCTGGAATTTTTCCTCTTCAGTGGAAAGGCGCCACATTATCTCTGATTGCCAAACCAAATAAAAACCCGAATCAGCTTGACGGATACCGTCCCATCTCACTTTCACCTGTTGTATCCAAAATTTTTGAAAATATTTTATGCAAGAGATTTTGGAAATTTGCTAGAACTGAATTAAACGTCAACCAGCATGCTTTCTTACCTAGACGTGGAGTCCACAGCATTTGTCACCAACTTGAGGAAACATTACGAACAAATTTAAAAAATAAAAAACACTCACTGGTTCTGTCTGAAGACATTGAAAAGGCTTTTGATAGAGTCATTTTAACGTACATTTTGCAGGAGCTTAGTGTTTGGAAAATGCCTTTACAAGTAATTATATTAATAAAATCCTTTTTAGAAAATCGAACTTTTAGAGTTAAGGTTGATGGCTATTTATCGTTCTCGTATCCCCTTGAAAATGGTATTCCACAAGGGTCACCCTTGTCTGTTATGCTTTATGCTATATACGCCAACTCTCTTGCTAAGGCAATCGAATCTTCCAGGTATTGACTACATTGGTATTTATGCAGCCAATATTTTTGCAATTGCTTCCGGTAGTCCCCAAAGGGTAAGTGATAATCTCAACAAACTTGACTATGAAATAAACCTCTGGGCGAAGGCCTTTTGAAGCTAATTTGTTCTCGTACTAAAGGCCCCCACATAGAAATTGCGATAAATATTTGTAGATCCCTAACAAATGGTATTATCCAACATTGCATGACTTTATACGGTTGGACATCAGAAAGAAATATCAACAAAATTAATGTAGCTTTAATTAATTAATTGTTATAGAACAGCAACAGGATTGCTTCTATCAACACCCCTAGATCTTTAGAGTAATGAAGCCGATTTCTCAGAATTTACATCTTTGTTTGAGAAATATTCAGTTTCTATGCCATCAAGAGCAATTACCATTATCAATGATGGGTTGCATGACAATTTTTGGAAATACCTTGAATCCACAACTGATTCACCCTCATCCATTAGAAAAATAATTCGTCTTATAAGACACGTTGGAATTTCTATGCCATCAAAACCACCTAATCCTATTAACTTCTAAAAGTCATTAAAAATAGATGACAGTCTGTCATTCTTGAATAAGGATACCACTGATCCAGTTTGTTTTAAAAAAATTATGACACAAAAAATAACTAATTTTTCACACGAAATGATACTTTTTACAGACGGATCTTTTCAAAATGGTATTTCGTCCTATTCAGTGGTGAGGTGTTACGATAATCAATACGAATCAGTTTATGCAAATCGATCACCGGATAATGTTGACATTTTCGTGGCCGAATTGGCTGGTTTGCAAAGCGCCATAAAATATGCAATTGAACAACAGAAAAAAACTATTGCTAAGTGGGCGCTTACTTTACATGAAGTCACTGAAGGTCCAGCATTTCCCAAAACAATCTCTAACGCTTTTAGAGCATTTCAAAAAGCCCAGAATACGAAGCTTATAAGACCGAAATATTGCAACACCCTCACACCTTCAGAATGCATTTTGCTGGCACGTCTAAGAGTCGGCAAAACTACTTTTAACACCAAACACTATTACGAAAGAACTGATCTTGCTGTGTGCAGCTTCTGTAATGAAACACTTATTGTTTTTCACATTTTCTCAGGATGCCTTGAATCAAAAATTGATGTACCACTGAAAGACATCCTCGATTGCACCACTAAAAATCTTTAGCAACTCTGTGAAGTAATAGAAGTGTTTTATAAAAAGATCTTGAAAATTTTAAAAATAAAAATTGGTTGTAAAATAGATAGGACTATTTAAAAACCATAAAAAAATAAAAAGCAATTCTTAGAAATTGAATTGCATTGAGAACAATAGTTTTAAAATTAAATAAAATAAGACGCCTTTTGCACGTTGAAATTAGTTTCAACACAAATTTCAAAACTCTTGAGTTTGAAGGAGAGAGGGAAAAACGAGCGGAGGTGATTTCGGAATTTCATGTACTCGGAAACTTGCTTTGTTCTTTATTCGTATTGTTACGTTTTTACCTTTTTAAAAACGTTTAAATATGAGTTCGTTGATTGCAAACCAAGTAAAAACAAATATGTGTTTTATTTTAATTAAACTCTCTTTATTGTCCACACTTTCTTATGTGCCACTGTTCACCTTAACCGATACAGCAATAATTACTACAATTTATTGCTTGTTCACTATTATTCACACACAACTATTCGCTCGCAACCGATATCTTCAAACACGACTGATTATTGTTCACACGCAACTTCACTCAAGACTGACTCAATTACAACTGACTCACTCGTCTGCTTTGTCTTGCCCTTTTATAGTCCAACACGAACAGTACATCGAACGTTCTTGAAGAAGAACGTTCGCGGCTTCGCACTCTCGAAAACTCTATGGCGACTGCATTACTTGTTGTTGCGTATGCTTACTTGTCCATCCCTTTTGCTCTCATGCTTGTTGTTGTTGGCTTATTAAGAAGATGTGCGATGTATTTGTTAATGTGTATTGTGTACACATTGCTTCTTGTTGTGTTCGCTTATGTTGCGTTTGGATTATTCATCTCTCTCATACTCATACTGTGTTATTGTTGCTTTATGTATGGTTCGGTGTACATATGTGTTAGTGTGTATTTGTGTCGTGTGTATTGTGTACGCATTGCCTCATGGTCTTTGTATGTATTTGTAGCTTTTGTTTATAGTTAATGTTAAACGATATTAGGTCGTTTCGGTATGCGTAACAGTATATACACAGAGTTGTATTTGATTTTACATTTTATTTGACATTTTCTTTTATTTTTTGTTTCGCATAGTGAAGTTAACGCGTTGAATGCCGCTGCAACTTTCAGAAAACTGGCCAAAATGACAAATTAATTTTTTCACATTATATTATTAAAAACTCTATTTTTAGATCGTAGGTATCATCAAAAGCAAAAATTATGTTTTTTAGGAGAAAAATTGGTTTAGTGAGTATGAGATAAATCGCAGTTGGCAGTCAAGGTGTTAATATAAAGATCCCTTATTTAAAATAACATTACTTCTTTTTTCAAGTTTGTCCATTCATATTAGCAAACTTTATTTATTTATTTTATTTATTTATTTATTATGTTTGAAATCAAAACATTTGCAAAAGAAAAATTTTAGTGCTAAACAATTAATTAAAAAAGTGAAAAATAAAAATAAAAAAGAATATAATTTAATTTTTTAATTTATAAAAATCAAAAAGAATATAATTTAAATAAGGTAAATATATTAAAAAATAATAATACATAAATATATAATATATTATAATATAATAACAAATACAATATTCATATAATATGTATTCATGTCTTGTGTTTGAACCTAAATCACAATGCCAAATAAAGTTACAACTGTCAAAAACAGCAGAACGACGAGATAAAAGAAAACAAAATTTCTGAAATTAATTTTTTACGTGCAAAAGCGAAAGAAAGTTTAAAAGAAAATGCAAAAAAGTTTTTCAAAAATGTTTCGAAACTAATTTCAACATGCAAAAATTTTATTAAAAATTTAGAAAACAAAAACAAAAAATATTAATAAATAAACAAAAATGGCTGACTGCAGTAAATACAGAACAGCAATAAGAGGTGAAAGTGGAATCAGGTGCAACGGAGTGTGTGATAAAGTGTATCATCTCACCAAAAAATGCGCGGGAATAGATCAATACTCGGCAAAGATGATGGATGAGCACAACTTTATTAGATTTGTATGCGACGACTGCATGCAATATATTCAAAATATTGATTTGGTGTTAAGTGCCTCCGCCACGATCAAACAGATTGGATCAAATTTTGCATATGTGTTGGTAATTTTTGTTTGACTTAGCACAGCAACGCATCAAATTTAAGCCTTCTAATTTCATTTAAAAAATGTCGTGAAGAAGAAAACATCATATGGTTTTCATCGGAAAAAATTCTTTTATGGTTTTCTGTCTTTTTTAGAAAATATTTTTTTAGGTTTTCTCAAAGAACATATGGTTTTTGGTTGGGAGATTTGTTTTTGTTTTTTTATTATCGATTTTTTTTTCTTTTAATATGGCAAATGATTATTTCATAGCCATTGCCCTGTCGCAGGCAATTAAAAAAACACAAAAAAAGGAAACAAAAAATGATGAAACAGTGGTTGAAGAAAAGGGATGAAAACAAAAAAACCAAGAATCTTCTCAATGAACGCATTGTTATGGAAACTTGTGGAGGAATAAACAAGATTTTAAAATATAATATATTTATTTTATTTATTTATTTATACTAATCCAATACAACAAGAACATGTCTTTTTTTTTAAGTATTGGTCATGCAATTGTCATATAGATCTTAAAATTAATACAAATTTTAATTAAATTAATTTTAATTAAATTAATTAAAGGCAATTAAAACAAATTATTAATGGGCTTAATTTTTTCGGCTTATAATTAAAATCGTTAATAATTTTGTTAAACAAAACAAAGTTCATAAAACTAGAATAAATAAACAATATCATAAAATTCATAAATAAAAACAAAACTAAATAAAAAAGATCAAAATAGCTACTTTTTTACAATTGTTTTGCTACACACTTTCAAAAACCCGCGAAACAAAGTGTGATGTTACTCATACGAAATCTAGAAAAAAATGAAATTTGAAGTGATTGCCCGCACACACATCAAATTTGCTTCAATTTTCTGCGGAGCAGGTAGCGAAAATCAAAATATTTTGATATTCTTCAAACTCTTCTCAGCCTGTACGTGTGAGGTCAGTTTTCTGTACGTGTGAGTACAGTTTTACCAATACAATCACAAAAATGGCAATTTGATCCAATCAGTTTGATCGTGGCGGGTCTGCATTAAGAGAAGTGCAAGATGAGGTGCATAAAAACAAACAAAATTTGGTTGAGTATAAGCACGAATTTAAAGCTTCACTTAAAGAAAATGAAATTAAACAATTACTTGAGGCTATAGAAAAGCGGTACGAGGAAAGGATAAATAAAATGATAAAATATCAGAAATCGTGTGAAAAAAATGTCGAAGAAATTAAAAAATTGTCTAGTAGTTTAAAAGAATTTGAACGCAACAACAAACAGTTGTGCCAAACAATAGAAGAGAAAAATGAAAATATGTGCAAAGAAATAAAGAAAGTGATAAATGAAACATGTAAACAAAGTGCAAAAACAACATATGTATGCGGATGCAGTAAAAAATAAAGGGTTACCAAGTATAAATAAACAACTACCCCTAATTGTTAAACCTAATGCAGACCCGCCACGATCAAACTGATTGGATCAAATTGCCATTTTTGTTATTGTATTGGTAAAACTGTACTCACACGTACAGAAAACTGACCTCACACGTACAGGCTGAGAAGAGTTTTTTACCAACACATATGTAAAATTTGATCCAATCTGTTTGATCGTGGCCGAGGCACTTAAGGAAAAACAATCGGCTGAAAAAACTAAAGAAGAGTTATGCAGACCCGCCACGATCAAACTGATTGGATCAAATTGACATTTTTGTGATTGTATTGGTAAAACTGTACTCACACGTACAGAAAACTGACCTCACACGTACAGGCTGAGAAGAGTTTGAAGAATATCAAAATATTTTGATTTTCGCTACCTGCTCCGCAGAAAATTGAAGCAAATTTGATGCGTGTGCGGGCAATCACTTCAAATTTCATTTTTCTCTAGATTTCGTATGAGTAACATCACACTTTGTTTCACGGGTTTTTGAAAGTGTGTAACAAAACAATTGTAAAAAAGTAGCTATTTTGATCTTTTTTATTTAGTTTTGTTTTTATTTATGAATTTTATGATATTGTTTATTTATTCTAGTTTTATGAACTTTGTTTTGTTTAACAAAATTATTAACGATTTTAATTATAAGCCGAAAAAATTAAGCTATTTAATAATTTGTTTTAATTGCCTTTATATTATATTTTAAAATCTTGTTTATTCCTCCACAAGTTTCCATAACAATGCGTTCATTGAGAAGATTCTTGATTTTTTTTTCCTTTTTTTGTTTTTTTTTTAATTGCCTGCGACAGGGCAATGGCTATGAAATAATCATTTGCCATATTAAAAGAAAAAAACTCGATAATAAAAAACAAAAACAAATCTCCCAACCAAAAACCATATGTTCTTTGAGAAAACCTAAAAAAATATTTTCTAAAAAAGACAGAAAACCATAAAAGAATTTTTTCCGATGAAAACCATATGATGTTTTCTTCTTCACGACATTTTTTAAATGAAATTTGAAGGCTTTAATTTGATGCGTTGCTGTGCTAAGTCAAACAAAAATTACCAACACATATGCAAAATTTGATCCAATCTGTTTGATCGTGGCGGAGGCACTTTAAATAAAATAAATCCAGACAACTTCAAGATAACAAATGTAGAAAGTAGAAGCAGTGGAACAATTGTTATTCAAAGTGGGAACTGTGAAGATAGAGAGAAAATTAAAAGTGCAAGCCAGGAAAAAATATCTAAACAATATGAAGTAAAAATTCCAAATTCGACGGGACTAAATATCAAAATTATTGGCATGTCTTTTGACTATAGTGAAAATGATTTAATTGAGAAATTAAGAAAACAAAATCCTAAATTAGATGATGCCAATATTAAGTTTATGGGAAAATATGAAACAAAAAGAGGAAATAAAACTTTGTTCAATGTGAAACTGAGAGTTGATAATGAAGCTTACGGGAAAATTATGGAAGAAAGAAAAGTAAATGTCGGTTGGGAAAGATGTAGAGTGTATGACGGAACCGAATTAGTTCAATGTATGAAATGCAGAGGATACAATCATATAGCAAGGGAATGTAAAAATCAGGAAATATGTATAAAGTGCCATGGTCAACATAAAACAGTTAATTGCGAAAGTCAAGAGAAGATAATGAAATGTATTAATTGTTCAAAAGTAAATAAAAGGCTCAATACGGGTTTAGATGAAAACCACTTTACAAACGATAAAGAATGTCCAGTTTATCAAAATAAATTGAAAAACAAAATGAGAAATATAGGCTTGACGATTTAACAACTAAAGGAAATGAATGCCCTCTATACAAATGTACAAGGTCTAGTTAACAACTATAATCAAATTGAAATTATCGCGGCAACAGAAAAACCTGACTTCTTAATATTGTCTGAAACACATTTGACGAAAGATATAGATGAACAAGAAATTACGCTACAAGGATATGATAACATCGGGTTAGTGTCAACATCCTCAAGAACAGGTGGAGTTGTCGTATACTGTAAAAGTAACTGGAATGTGAAAAAGTTTATAGAGAGAACTGATGATTTGAAGTATTGGATATTATTTTGCAAAGCTGTACATAATGATAATAATCATAATATATTAATTGGTGCAATATATAGATCGCCTAGTTACAGCGAAGCTGAGTTCTGTGATATATTTGACGAAATAATTGAAGAAATCTGTGATAATGACTGTGATATTTTAATTGCAGGAGATTTTAATATAGATTGGAAAAAAAAACTCTTTATACAAGAATAGAATTAGGAATACTCTTACTGACAACGGCCTTAAACAAATAGTTACCGAAAGCACACGTGTAACAAGAAATTCGAGCACAATAATTGACTACGTAATAACTAATAATTATAAGATAAAATGTACAAACAGTAAAGATAATAAAATTTCTGACCATGAAGTTATTAATATAGACTTTGAGAGATCGAATGAAAACATTCTAAATACAGCAAAAACCATCAAGATATTTAAATACGATAAGAATATATTTATTTATTTTATTTATTTATTATAATTAACATAACACAACAAGATTTTAATCTTATGAGTTATAGTGCTATGCTTAGGATCAATAAGATATAAAACATAAAAAAAAATAAAAATAATTGTAAAATATAAGAAATTAAGCAAAAAAAAATAGCAAATTAATATAAGAAACAAATTAATAAAAATATTAAATTTAAGTAGAAATATAATTTCAAGCAATTTAGAAAACAAACAGAAATAACTAAAAAAGTTAAAAAAAAAGAAAAAATTAAGAATTATAAAAATATAAAAAAGAAATATTTACAAAAATCAGAGTAAGAAAGTAAGGATAAATATTTAACCGATATAGTAATCATACTAAGGAAGTAACATACTTTTCATTAAGAGAATAATTTAAATAACTCCTTTTTGAACGCATTTGCATTGCCTAACTTTTGTATGTAATTCGGTAGGGAATTCCAGAGACTTGTGGTGTGTATAAAAAACTAACGCTGTGACAGAAGAGTCCTGTACCGTTGTTGAATAATCTTCATGCCCCGGAATGACCTAGCAAACTTGACTCGGCCCAATAAATATTCCGGCTGTCCCGTATTAATAATCTTATGGAATAGAATGAGGCATTTAATTTTCAGAAGATTATCAAATTTCACACCAGATATCTGGTACGCTAAATGAGAAATATGATCACGGCGACCTTTAAGAAACACGTATCTTGCTATATTGTTGTATGCCAAGTTTAGTTTGCGGTTGTCATTACTATCGCAATTTGCGAAGATTTCGCACCCATACAATAGCACAGGAATTAAATAAGTTTTAGCAAGTTGCATACGAATTGCAAAAGGAGTTGAATCAATGACCGCCCATAAGTTCCGAAGCATGCTGTATATTCTGCCAACAACAACGCTTATATGGCCAGACCACGATAATCTGTCATTAAATACAATACCCAGATTGGTAGCAGACTTGACATAGTCAATTTTATTTCCCCTGATACTCAATCCCGGTATGGCAACCGAAATGTTGGCTTTCGAAAGCAACTGAGAATATGATATACGAAGATATTAAAGATCTTAATGAAAACGTTAAATTGTTTGATGCCTGTCTAGAAAATACAATACAAGGATTTACATTTGAAAAGCAAGTGCACATAAATAACAAAGTGAATAACTGGTTTAACGAAGAACTACGAACAATGAAAAGAGAAAAAATAATAAAATATTTACAGGCCAAATTTGAAAACACAAATCAGGCTTGGGGAGAATATAAACTAATAAGAAATCAATACAAAGTTCAAATTGAAAATAATAAGAATAATTACATAAAAAATAAAATTAACAACTCAACTAATCAAAAGCAAATGTGGACACACATCAAAAACCTAGTACTTAATAAGAAGCAAAACTCAACTAAATCTGTGATATTCGACCAGATAGAGTATAACGACATATGTGATATAGTAAATAAGTTCAATTCATTCTTTATTGATAGCATTAGTAGTATAAGACAATCGATAGGGAGCGTGCAATATATAGTAACCGAATAGAATATAGAGTGAATGATGTTTTTAAATTCCGAAAGATAAATATTATTGAACTGGAGAGCATCGTGAAGTGTATGAATAACAAATCTGACCATGAACGTGTATCAAATAAAATTATACTTGACAACTGGAATGTAACAGGAAATATTATGGTAAAAGTAATAAACACATCGTTAGAGACAGGTATTTTTCCTGATAATTGGAAAAAATCAACCGTAACCCCAATTGAGAAAGTGCCCAGAACGAAAAAATGCTAGGAGTTTAGACCAATAAACTCTCTAAAAACTTGCGAAAAAATAATTGAAAAAGTAGTTACAGATCAGCTTGAAAAATATACAGAAAATCGCGACATATTATCTAAATACTAGTCAGGATTCCGTAAAAAAACATTCGTGTGAAACCACGGTAAACTATGTCATAAGTGAATGGAGAGCAGTAGGAAAAGATAAGAGGATTATAGCAATATTTCTTGACTTCAAAAGACCTTTTGAGACGATCGATAGAGAAATAATACTAAATAAATTATATATGTATGGCATAAGAGGAATCGAGCTAGATTGATTCAAATCGTACCTGAAAAAAAGAAGGCAAACGACAAAATTAAATGACATAGAATCTGATGAAATAATAAATAACTACGGAGTGCCACAAGGTTCCATTTTGGGAGCGTTGTTGTTCATAATTTATATAAATGACATGCCAAGTATTTTGGAAAAATGTAAAGTTGTTTTGTACGCTGATGACACTCTGATATATACTATAGCAAATAGTGATGAAGAATGTCGCGAAAATATCAAGTATGGTATGAAAAAAATAGATGAATGGCTTAAAATGAATAAACTTAAACTAAATGAAAATAAAACAAAAATAATGGAAATAAAGTTAAATTCAGAGGAAATATTTAAAATAAATGACATAGCAATTGAAAAAGTCGAATATATAAAATACTTTGGTTTTATAATCGATAAAAAATTAAATTTCAATGAACAAATAGATTACCTATGCAAAAAAGTTGGTAAAAAAATTAGTTTTTTAAAAAGAATAAGAAGCAAAATATCAAAGTCTACAGCGATAAACATATACAGCACGATAATAAAACCACATTTTGAATATGGTTCCACAATTTTATTCACATGCAGCAGCACAAATCAATTAGCAAGGATGCAGAAACTGCAAACTAGAGCCATGAGAATAATACCAAAGAAAATAAAGTATAAAGAATGTGCATTTTAACATATTTTGGAATATTTTTCAAAAATATATCATGACGCGGGGGAAAGATAGGAGGGAAGGGAACAGAAATGAAGAGCGTAACAATGAGTTGCTCTCATTCTTTGCTCTCATCACGATGAGATCAAAGACTATAAATATACTAGCTGTACCCTGCGCGCGTTGCTGCTCCGCCAACTAAAATAAATTTGAAGGAAAGACATTACACAAATATCCAATTAATTTTGAATCATTTTATTGAATTTGTTTCCCGTTGTCCAGATGATTCAGACGAACGGGCCTGAGTAATACGCATTCGTTCATTTTCTAATCTCACTTCTCTCGAACGGGTCTCAGCGGCATGTACTCGAAGATTTTCCAGTCTCAATGCTCGTTGCTAGTCTGATTCTGAGGCTCGTAATGCTCTTTTCTTCCGTGCTTGAGGTGTAGGTCGACCAATTACTTGTCATTCATTTTGAATAATTTTCAGTGGCGCCATCTATCGGAAATTAATCGCACCAACTTAGAAATCCCGTCGACTCATCCGCAACAACTTTGCTAAAGATCATATCATGATCAAATACACAGTTTACGATTTAATTCATATTTTGTAATTTTCAGTGGCGCCACCTGTCGGATATTGGTCATACCAACTTAGAAACCTTCGTCGGCTCATGCGCAACAACTTTGCTAAAAATCATAACATGATCAAATGCATAGTTTACGATTTAATTCATTTTTAGTAATTTTCAGTGGCGCCACCTGTCGGATATTGGTCATACCAACTTAGAAACCTTCGCCGGCAGATAACCTGCACCGACAAAAGCTCGATCTATATCCCAAATTTCAAGAAAATCGGTCCAGGCGTTCAGGCGTGATTGGCTATGCACTCAATTTGCCCGTTTTTGGCCCCTTTCCCCCTTTTTGGACCCCTTTTGGTTCAACTTTAGAAACGGAACACCTCCAATAGCTATTTGGGAAACTTAACCAAGCTAAATCGTAAAAAATTACCTATAAAACAGATAAAATAAAGCATTTATGCATAAAAGTACTAATTTTTGCCCATTTTTTCCCCCTTTGACCCATTTTTTGTCCCCTTTTGGTCAAAAATTTGAAAAGATTTATAGCCTATAACCTGCACCGACAAAAGCTCGATCTATATCCCAAATTTCAAGAAAATCGGTCCAGGCGTTTAGACGTGATTGACTAACAAACAAACCAACAAACAAACAAACAAACAAACAAACAAACAAAAAAACAGACTTACAGAAAGATTTATAATATATATTAGGATGAAGATGTTGCACTGCCATACATCGTAGTGCCAGTGCCAAATTTGTCGATGGCAGTACGGCTACTGCCACTTATTGTACTCAGAGAACTTATTATACTCAGAGAACGTATTGTTCTCTTCTCTAAGCAATTTATTCTCAAATGCGTGTATACGTGTGTGCTTGTACATTGTCAAATAAAATAATAAACAAACTGAAAGATGTCTTGTTTTCACAAAATGTATGTGCAAATAGCCTGTGGAAAAGAAATATTACCGTTTGTTTTATTGTAGGGTAAGAATACGTGTTTTATTGTTGTAGGAATGAAACTATATCGATTCGCACCGAAATAAAAAATCCACATTTTGTGTTGACATTTGAAACTGAAAAATTGTTTTATAAAAAGTGTGAAAATTGTAGTGCATGCTCAAACAAAACGTTTAATAAATATAATATATAATTAAAATCATAAATCATATTTTTAGAAGATATTGATAGGACTGGAAATATATCAGAAAGTACCCATACCCCTGATATAGATGTCGCGGATATATACGATGAAAATAAAGAATATTTTAATGAAGGCACCGATTGTTTTACGTCCAACAATGTGCCAATTGAATTAACATCAAGTCGATATTTTGTTGGTTACATAGCTCAACGAATATCTTGCGTTAAATGTCGTGTGGATATAATCAAACCAGCGCAAATTTTGTCATATCCTTCAGAAATGTTCGTTCATGCAAAAAATTATATAAAAGATTCCGACTTTGGAAGTTTGTGCGCTCCATCTGATTTATTTTTTGAAGTTTGCAAAATTCATATAAGTCTTCGAAAAATTTTTTTTAGAAAATAAATCTATAAAAAACATTTGTAGTTGACCAATGCGTAAGTTGCACAAAAAATACAATTTATTCTTTTTGGTTTGATGAAAATAACGAATGTTATAAACACAGAATGGAGATGCTTAATTTACTAATTGTTGTTTTACTACGGAAGCATTCCACATGGGAAACATACAAATTCAAATTATTCAGTATGGAAAAAGTTAAAATTTTGAACCATTAAAATGATAAATAAATTTAATAAATACTAAACAAAAAAAGCATTCGTTTTATTACAACTTCATTCTATACAAAAATAGACACATATGGTAAATACATACATACATAATTGAATAGTCTAAAAAATAACATTATAATTCGGTGCGAATCGATATAGTTTCATTTCTACAACAATAAAACAAATATTCTTACCCTACAATAACACAAACGGTAATATTTCTTTTCCACAGGCTATTTGCACATACATTTTGTGAAAACAAGACATCTTTCAGTTTGTTTATTATTTTATTTGGCAATGTACAAGCACACACGTATACACGCATATGAGAATAAATTGCTTAGAGAAGAGAAGAATACGTTCTCTGAGTATAATAAGTTCTCTGAGTACAATAAGTGTACTGAGTCTTGAGAGCGGGTCGTACTGGTACATCCCGCCATAAGAAATTTTACTTCTACATAATGCGCATTCTTTATATCCATATTCTTTGATAATACTAAATTGCGATCGTTACACACATATAAATACAATGTTAAATAATCTAAAATGGATGAGCATAGCACAACGGCTCCAATTTAACACATTAAGGGCCATTATTACAACTTGCCGTTAACTAAAGGGAGGATTTTAACGGGCAGATAAATTGTTTTTCATTATTATGAGTACCCAATAAGATAGAAGTGATCGTTAAGCTAAAGGGAAGATCATCCTACCTTTAACATTTAAAGGTCACTTTATGTTTGAACTTGCCATATCATATACTATTTTCGATATGGCAGCTTCAAATTTAAACAAAATGAGCATATACAACAAAAAAACGAAGTCCGCTGTTGCCACTGCGTTAAAAAAAAACTTGTTTAATTGAGCAGTTTTATCGACTTTGCTCCGGCACTGCCATATTTTAATTTTATTTTATCTGTAAGTTGTAATAACGAAAATAAGTTAAAGGTAACTTTGCCGTTCACTTTAGCTAAAGGTACCTTTAACTAACCCCAACTTTAACGGGAAGTTGTAATAATGGCCCTAAGGTTTATTAGAAAATTAAAACAAGGAGACGCCCCGAAATATCTATGTGATCAAATACATTATGTGGGAGACAGCCAACCATATCAACTAAGAAATGCATGTGACTTTAGGATCCAAAGAGTGAGGTCAACACAAATGCCGAAAACGATATTCTACAAGGGCCTACAGCTGTTTAACTCATTGCCAAACAACATTAAGAATGAAACAAATGAAAATGTTTTTAGACGAAAGTGTACTAATTTTGTATTATTGAATAATAATTTGTAATATGCATTTATTGTAAATTTGTTGAAAATTTAAAGTATTTTTAATACTAATAATAATAAAAAGAAAATTATTTACCGCTGATAAAGAGATGTCTTAGATTACACAACATCCAAAATGTTTAGATCAATGTTCTTTTCTTAAAATATTTATTTTTACATTCTTTTAAATGTGATTTTTGTTATTGTATGTTAATTTGTTACTTTTTAAATTAGCTTTTGTAAATGAATATGAATTTTTGTGCGCATATGGTCTTAGACACCCGTTCTTCGTATACAAAGAACATTTTATTAGCATCATGATTTTCATCTTCGTTAAATAAATCCACACTTAAATCCATTTTTAATTTACTTTTATTTTAACAAAAACTTGATTTTAACTTTTTTTTGCATTTTCTTTTCTTCTATTTACAAATAAATTTCATGGTATTACCAACATGAAATTGAAATTTCATACCGGCAACACCATAACAATTACAACTAAAAAACGTTGAGTTCCGCAATATCAAATAATAATTTGGTTGAGTGAAAGTTGGGTTGACTGGCAGACGACCAAACTGAGTTAAGTTGGGAACGGCAATAGGGGCATCAAATATAAACAAAATAAGCAAACACAACAAAAAAAGAAGCACGTTGTTGCCACTGCGGCTTAAAAAAACTTGTTTTATTTAGGCAATGTTATAGACATTGTTCCGGCATTGCCATAGACATTGCTCCGGCATTGCCATATTTTTGAAAAAGTTAACTTTGTTTTATCATTAGGTTGTAATAACGAGAAGAAGTTAAAGGTGACTTTAAAGTTCACTTTAGCGACAGTTACTTTTTAATAAACTCAACTTTAACAGCAAGTTGTAATAATGGCCCTAAGAGAAAGATTTTGTTAAAAAAAATTTGTTAACGAAAAAATCATACATCTGACATAACCTTTAATTAAAGTTGTTTTTTTTATTCTGAAAATTGAGCTTTAGATAAGGTTTTAAAAAGTTGGAAGTCGCGTTATAACCATTAAAAACGTATTGAAGAATTTTTGGTTTATTTTTGTCAATTTCTTGTTGTGATTTTTCGCGGTTTTTGTTTTTGTAAGCGGCCGCATTTAATAAAAATTGAGTATATTATAAAAAAAAGTTTGTTTCTACAATTATTTTCCGGTTATTTTTTTTTAAGGTTTTGGACAAAAACGTTTACATTTTACGCAGTTAACAGTTTTACCCACGCAAATCAGAATAAATTTTAAATTGAATATTGGACCTGCAATTTAGAAGTTGAAAAATTTTGAGAGACCACTGTATACAGGTTTTATTGTAATTTATCCAGAAGAATTAAAAGACACGATGTTTTCTATTTAAGTAGTTTATTACGACTAAAGAATTTATAATGCTTAAAGAATGAAATGACTCTTGCATTCAAAAGTAGAAAAGAACATTAAAAAGAAAAATGGATAAACCTTATCTATAATAAAGGGAAAAAATATTAGTGTTGTAAGCAGGGTTGTATTCAATATCATAACAGGTTTTTATGTAACTCTGATGAAATTTAAGTTGTCATAATGAATTTAAAAAATTTTATTCCATATTCGAAATCAGTAGGCTCAATACCGATTTTTATGTAAATTTGAAGAAATTTTAATTTTGCCGCCTTATTGGATCTGCCATTTTAAATTTGAAAAATATTACCTCGGATTCGAAATCAGCAATATCAAAAACTCGCAGAAAATGTGGTTATTTTACCAATAGTGTTGTGTTTTGATAAATTGTGCGGGCTAAATTCCTGGTCTTATCTTTTCTTTCAATTGTTCTTAAAAATTTGGAATATTTCTTGATTGTTTAAAAACTCATTTATTAAGCCACTTGAAGTCTCTAAAAACTGCAATAATTCTAAAAAAAATTAACTTTCAAAACTCCATAAGAAATTAAAAAAAACTAAATAAATTTTATATATCGAAAATTCTTATGACTTTTATGTCTTTCTAAATTACAATAACAATAAATACAATATCAATAACATTTCCACTTTGCGTAAAGAACATGCTTTTATAATATTATGGCCATCGAGAAAAATGGCAGCTGTTTGGTAATTTACGGTTAATTACCAATTAAAAAAAACGATTTTATTTAATGTAATACTAGGGTAAAATATTACTTAATTTATTTAAATTTAAAGTTCAAAAAAGCTAATTTAATTTAGGATGGCTTCGGATTTTATGAATCTTATGTTGGTCAGGAACGTCTGCAGCCGATCAGAATTTTTGTCAAAGAGACCGGAAACAATGGCGGCATGTCTTTTTATCTCGCTGACATTGACAGCTCCTAAGTGCGTGTTTACACGACGGGTGACAGATAACGATGTTGGCAACGCTAAACATAGGGTGCCACATTACTCCCCGGCTAGATGAAAGCTACCGGAATCTTACTGGAAGATTAACACGTCTGCCGCATCTGGTAGATTTCGGCGATACCCTTGAAGAATTATGCCGCGTTGTAGTATGCTCATCTTTTTGCAAAGGAATAGCTTGAGTTGATATTGGGCCATGGTTGGGTTGAGGTACTTGGTCATCGGTGTCGACGTCGTTATGATCAGGTTGTATAACTTGTGATTTTTCATGGCGTTGATTTTCTTGTAGGAAGATGTTTTCGTCTGGGTACTCGATAAAGGCTGGCTTGAGTCTGTCGATGTTTATATTTACGTATCGGTTGCCATTTCGTATCGTAAAATATTTCGTACTCTTTCGAATAATTCTAAATGGGCCATCATATGGGTGAGTGAGTGATGGCCGTATCGTATCATTTCTTACAAAAACGTGAGATGATGAATTTAAAGAAGGACTGACAAAGGCTTTTGGTGTTGTATGATGCGATGTGTTTGTTGGTCTAAGCTTCTGCATTGCCAATCGAAATTGTGAAACAACCTCACTGGTTGGTACTGTTGCCTTGGTATTGGTGAAAAATTCTCCGGGAATTCTTAAATTTGTACCATACACAAGCTCTGCGGGGGTTGCGTTGATATCCGGTTTAAAAACGATACGTAGTCCAAGCAAAATAGATGGGAGACTGTGAACGTTCTTTTGGTGGTTCGTATTTCGATGTTTTCGACCTGGTATGGCGCTGAATTTTTGAACGCTGGCATGAGATGCAGGTTCGTACAAATTTTGCACTATCTCTTCGTATATCTGGCCAAACAAAACGTTAAATTCAGCTCGTGCTGCAGCTAATTTTTCGGGTGATTAGCGTCGGGGTCGAGAGTGCACTGGTTGGCCAGTTGTTTCAATTCGATGAAAAATTGTTGACTTCGTAGTCGTACCGTATGGTTTAATTTTTAAAATATCGGCAAAATCACGCAATATATCATAAAATGGGTTAAATGTTTTAATTTCAGCGGCGCTCAGATGAGAAAATGTCGTCGAAGGCAGATGGTTGCCAGTCGTAGGGTCGGACGTTGTTTGTCGAAATATCGCAAACCAAATCAAGCTTAGAGTGTGCTGTATTTTTGTTGTGCGGTCGATAATCTCTTTGAAACGTTAAATTCAGCTCGTGCTGCAGCTAATTTGGTCACTCGAGATTCCAGACGCCATGAACCAAAAATCCATGGTCGCAAACCATGGTTCGATGTTCGAACTGACCATTTGTGGCAATGGAAGACGCGCGTACACTGCTGATACGTTGGCGGCGACGGGGAATCGGGTCGTTGATGAGGCATTTAATTTGCCGTTGCTGTGTCGGAAAATGTTGGCTTCTCGTTGTCGCTCACATCAGTCATTTTTCCAAAATGTGGTGCGTACCGTTATGACCGTTAGTCAATGCACTTGTATACGTGCAAACGCAATTTCGTTTATGATTAGCAAAAAAATATTTTTGCTAAGATCACGTCGGGGTAACCAATTTGGTAATTTACGGTTAATTACCAATTAAAAAAAACGATTTTATTTAATGTAATACTAGGGTAAAATATTACTTAATTTATTTAAATTTAAAGTTCAAAAAAGCTAATTTAATTTAGGATGGCTTCGGATTTTATGAATCTTATGTTGGTCAGGAACGTCTGCAGCCGATCAGAATTTTTGTCAAAGAGACCGGAAACAATGGCGGCATGTCTTTTTATCTCGCTGACATTGACAGCTCCTAAGTGCGTGTTTACACGACGGGTGACAGATAACGATGTTGGCAACGCTAAACATAGGGTGCCACAGCTGCATACGTTATTTCTTATTTGTCATAGTTTAGGCACCTAGTTGGAGAGACCGAATTCGTTTTGTAATTCATTACTCTCGTTTAAATAAATATACATACATAATTGGTCATTACAACCCTTCGGTCAGGATTACAACCTAGCTTCTCACACTACTAATGTTGTGTGCGTTAATTTTATACATGAGTGGCGGGACCTACAGTTTAAAGTCGACTCCGAACGACAGATTTTTGAGAAGCTTTTCATCGCAATTTTATTTACTCTTAGAGTTATTCCCGAATATGAAAACAAAAACAAGGACATGTATAATACGATAGAGAAAAATAATGAAAAGATATGTAACGAAATAAAGAAAACAATAAAAGAAACAAATGATAAACAAAATAAAATGTCATATGTGGAAGCTGTAAAAAATTCGATGTTACCAAAAATAAAAAAGCAGGTATCATTAGTTGTTAAACCGAAAGAAAAACAGAAAATAGAAAAAACAAAAGAGGATCTTAACAATAAGGTAGATCCAATAGATTTATAAACAACCAATATTGAAAATCGAAAAAATTGAACAATTGTAATCCAAAGCGAGAATAACGATGAACGCGAGAAGATAAGAAATGCGATACAAAGCGAAATGAGCCAGTTATGATATAAAGATTCCGAAAGAAAATGAGATGTCAATAATTGTAACGGATATGAGTTTCAAATATAGTGAAAATGAACTAATAGAAAAATTTAAAATGCAAAATACGATATTTAGAGATTGCGAAATTAAAATAATAAAATTTTTTGAATACAAGAAAAATAACAGAATTATATACAATGTTAAAATCATAATAGATAGAGAAACATATACGAAAGTGATTTTTAAAAAGTAAACATTGGTTGGGAAAAATGCCGAGTATTCGATGGTACAGATATAATAAGATGCTTTAAGTGTCAAGGCTACAACCACAAAGCAAGTGAAAGTAAAAATGAAGAGATATGTTTTAAATGCCATGGAACGCACAATTCAAAGGGATGTAAAAAAGAAATAATTGTTAAGTGTGTAAATTGTGTCAAAGCAAATAAAAAATTTAACTTGGGCCTTGATGAAAACCATGTTGTTTCAAGCAAAGAATGTCAAGTGTTTAGAAATAAACTGAATATGAAAAAAAGAAGGATGGGGCTAATTTGTTAACAATCAAAGTATATACATGGAATTTATACGAACATACAAGGACTATTAAATAATTTTAATCAATTGGAACAAATAGCAACATCTGAAAGACCAGAATTTATAATTGTATCTGAGACCCATTTAACTAAGGATATAGAAGAAAACGAGATACAACTGAACGATTACCATCAATATATAACATTGTCAAATTCAAAGAGAACAGGAGGAGTGGCGGCGTATTTTAGGAATGTATGGCAAGTAACTAATATTTGTGAAAGTGTTAATGAATCGAAATTTTAGATAAGCGGTTACATGGCCAAATACAATAAGACAAGATTCATTGTTATTGCAGTTTATAGATCGCCAAGTGGCAAAATAAATGAGTTCTGTGAAACATTTGAAAATGTAATAGAGGATATTTGTGAAAACGACAATTATAATGTTGGAGATTTCAACATTGACTGGTGCAAAAATATCACTTATAAAAGTAGATTAGAAAGTGTGTTTAATGATAACGGACTAAAGCAGATCATCAACAAGTATACCAGAATTACGAGAAATTCATGCACAATAATAGATTATGTAATAACAAATAACCAAAATATAAAAGCTGTAATTAATTATAAAAAAAAAATATCAGATCATGAGGCAATTGATATAAAAATTGAGACTAATGCCGAAAGTCGAGATAATGAAACCAAGAGAAAAGTTGAGATTTTTAAATATAACAAGCAGACATTTAATAGTGCAATAACTGATCTAAGTGCAATAATATATAGCGATAATGAAGATTTGAATTATAATGTTGATAATTTGAAATTGTGTATGGAAAAAACCATAGAGAAATTTACATTTTCAAAGACGATAAATAATAAAAACAATAACGGTTGGTTTAATAATGATCTAAATCTATTGAAAAGAGAAAAACTATTTAAATACCAGACAGCTATAACGGAAAACACTGTGCAATCATGGAATGACTATAAATTGACAAGAAATAAATATAAGAATAAAATTGACTATGAGAAACGTAATTATGTAAAAAATAAAATCAACAATGCCAAGGACCAGAAACAAATGTGGAAAGAGATAAAAGACTTAGTACTAAAAAGGAGCAAAAATACGATTCAATCTGTGATATTTAATAATATAGAACTTGAGGATAGTTACGAAATAGCCAATGAATTCAATAATTATTTTATCGATAGTATTAAGTCAACAAGAGATTCTATAGATAAAGTGCAATATATTAATAAGATTCCTGTGATAAATAATAGATTTAAATTTTGTGCAATATCTCTACGAGAACTTAAAAACATATGTAAGAATTTTAAAAATAAGAATGATTTTAAAAGAGTATCGGTTAAAATGATTGTGGACAACTGGAACGTATTAGTCCCAGCTATGTTAAAGATTATAAATAAGTCTTTAGAAACGGGAGTTTTTCCTGAAAATTGGAAATATTCAATGGTTACTCCAATAGAAAAAGTAGCGAAGACAAAAAAATGTGAAGAATTTCGCTCAATCAATTCTTTAGAGACTTGTGAGAAAATTTTGGAGAAAGTAGTTAAAGAACAGCTTGAGAGTTATATGGAGCATTCAAACCTGTTTTCGATTTATCAATCAGGCTTCCGAAAAAAGTATTCGTGTGAAACGGCAATAAATTATGTGATAAATAAATGGAAATATGTAGATAAAAATAGGAAAATCTTGTCAATATTTTTAGATTTTAAGAGAGCTTTTGAGACTATTGACAAGGAGATTATGATGAAAAAACTATACATGTATGGCATTCGCGACATTGAATTAAAGTGGTTTCATTCTTATCTCACAGGAAGAAAACAAATGACTAAAGTAAATGATAAGATATCGTAGAAAATTAACGTAGAATTTGGAGTACCTCAAGGCTCAATACTTGGAGCGTTATTGTTTATAATATATATAAACGATATGCCGAATATTTTGGAAAAATATAGTACTATATGCAGATGACACTTTAATATTTGCTGAAGAAGCTTCGGTTGAAGAGTGTTATGATAAATTAATACACGATATAAATAATGCTAATCATTGGTTAAAAATTAATAAATTAAAATTGAATGAAAAAAAGACAAAAATTATGAAAATCAATATAAGCAGTGATAAAACATTTAAAATCAACAATGAAATAATAGAAAAGGTACAGGAAATTAAATATCTTGGCTTTATAATTGATAAGGACATAAAACTGAAACAACACATAGAATACTTATGTAAAAAAATAGGTTTTTTCAGAAGAATAAGAAGCAAATTATCGATACTAACGGCGATAAATATTTATAACGTAATAATAAAACCGCATTTCGAATTCGGGTCAACAATTTTGTATACTTGCTGCACGGACACTCAAATAAATAGATTGCAGAAATTACAGAACAAAGCTATGCGCATAATTCTAAGATGTAATAGATACGCTGGAATACAACGAATGTTGGATTGTCTCAAATGGCTGAACATAAAGAAAAGATTGGCACTGAACACTCTAAATTTTATATTAAAAATGAAAATTGGAAATGCACCTGCCTACTTAACTGAACAGATGCAGTATAGCCTGAGGAATGTTGAAAATTTCAGATTACAAAGGACCACAACAACATTAATGTAAAGGTCGCTCTTTTTTAAAGGACTACAATTATATAATATGCTGCCCAATTGTATTAAAAATGAAACTAATATAAATATTGTAAAGAGAGAAATTGTAAAATTTGTAAGAATTAATAACAGTATTTAAAAAAAGAAGCAATAATGTGATGATAATTGTAATGATAATTATATATTAAATTTGTAATTTTTTTTAAAAGTATTTTAATATATACTACTAAATAATAAATAAAAAAAAAAAATCTGCTGAGAGGAAGTCGCCGAAGAAATATTTTCATATTTTCGTTTTGATGTCTGACCTGGGGTTTGAACTCGGGCCTTCAGTCTAATAAGCCAAAACACTACCCACTAAATAAATATAAATATAGTAAATCTAGGTTGTTATTCAGTGTTAAAGGCTTAAATATTGTTAATCATTTTGCAAAAATTGTAGTATAATTGGCTTTAAAATAGTAATCCTGAAGAATTTCTAGAGTGCGTATCGTTGATGATACATGCATTACATATGAGGGTTTATGACTAATATAAATACGAAATTTATTATCGAAAAAAAAATACACAAACAAAAATTTTTTTTCTGACAATGCCGATACTCGACAGCTGGAATCTTAGGGTCACCTTATGTGTGGATTCGCCTTGATATGAACTTTTATTTCAGTTGCGTTGCCAGATGTCAATCCAAATTAATTTCGGTTGCAATACATAATATACACATTAATTCAAACTCTTACTTATTTGTATGTTAAAAATTGTTTTTGTATATATTTTCTAAGCTGTGAATTTAATGTGTAATTAGCTCAAATAAATAAAAAATAAATAGTCAGGCTTTGACCACCACTTTACCCATACGCTATTAAAACGCAGTTATTTTAACCACCTTATTTTAACCAATTTAAATAAAATGATAATAATAATAATTACAATCTATTCCCGAGTAAAACTTATATCATTTAATTTAAATTACCAAGTATAGTATAAGCCACAAAAGAAAAATTAGTATTCATTTCGCATTGTCAATCAGAGTTGAAATTTAACACAATACAAATATAGCTCTTTCTAATTTTCCGTTTTTGTTAAGGGCCTATAAGTGTTAAACATAGAAGCGTTCCACATGTGCAACATGGTAGTACTGAGTTAATCTAAAAAATTTCATTAAGATATAGAATAAAACGGCAATATTTGACCTAAACGGTATTTTACTATCTATTCTAAATTAAATCATCAATTCCACGAAAGAAATAATGAATTTATTTTACTACGCCTTACACACATTAGTATTCGCGAAACACATAACTTTAGAAAATTACCAAATATACTTACACTAGGTATAAACTACGCTGTAAAAATGAAAAATATTCATTGTAAATAACTTAAGAAATTTTATTTAATTGGAAAAAATTGAGTAAGAGACTTAATTCTGCGCAAAAGAGCATTATTGAAATCAGTTTCTACATCTTGAGTGTCTAATATTGAACAGAGTTTTTTTGAAAAAGTTTCATTGAAAACAGATACAATTGTTTTTTTTAAATGAACCATGTCTTCATTTGAAAAATGTAGAAAGTTCCCATTATCTGCAAAATAAAAACACAAATTTATTTGAAATACATTACGTTTTTATAAAAAAATATTATTAAAATTGTATATGCTTACCGTAAGAACAATCAGTGTACAAAATATTAATCTTTCTGTTTGTTGAAGATGTATAGCTCATGTAATAATCCAAATGACTCCACAAAAGAAACAAACATTGTTCAATAATAAATACACACAAAGATAATTGAACCTGTTTAGCTTCATATAACTTCATAATTTTCAAATACTTTTCAGTAACTAAAAAAATAAAAATAATTAGAATTTTATTAATATCATAAATATATCAAATTACTATTATTATAAATATTATAACATATATTTATGAAATTATATAAATATAATTTTTATATTTTTCCCCAATAAGTTCTACATTATATTTTTTCAAATTCGATTTTTCTTCAAACATTCTTAATTGTAAATGCCTTTAATAACGCTATAACATTTTTCCAATTTGGAAAAAACCAGTGGGAACTGGTCTACATACACCACTGTATGTAGACTTTTTTCTTTGACTGTACATATAAATGCGGTTATAACCCTTTGCGACCGTATTAATTTTATATATGGGTGTCAAGCTGGTCGGAATTGATTTTCGTTGAAAAAACAGTAATACACAGTATGAAAGATTGTGAAGGAAAAAGTCAGTGTTGAAAGAGTCAAAATAAAATTCGTCATCACTACTTTCAAGTTCAAGGAACACTTCTTTCAGTAAATTTCTTTTTGCCATTTTATTAGAGTATTATTTTGAAATATTTTAAGAAGCGAAATCGCCAAATCTAAGTTAAGCACAACTTATAAAATATCATTCGATTTCAACGAATTTCGAAAGCTTATCGATTGAGAGCAGACATACGACTAGATCGGTAATAAAGCTTTGGTGGCTGAGAGCAGACATACGACCAGATCGGTAATAAAGCTTTGGTGGCTGAGAGCAGACATACGACTGGAATGGTAAAAAAGCTTTTGTGGCTTGGAGCAGATATACGGTCGCAAAGGGATTTAATATATTTAATTTAGATAATTTTTATTACACATTTTAAGTTGAATTTACTGTAAGTGAATGCAACAAAACCCCAGTGATATACAAAGTGAAGGCTCAGTTATGCGACCGTAACGTAATTTAAAAGTAACGTAATGTAACATCTGCTGAACGTAAAAATGTAAGTGCAATTATAGAACGTAAAAACGTGTAATATGTTTTTATGTAAACAAAACAAGAAAAGAAATAAACAAAAACAAATAAAGAAATAAAATTCTCAAAAAATAAAAGACAAAAATTCAGATATGGGTTTAAGTTTCTTGAATTTTTAAAGGCTTTCTATTTTAATTTTTTACACAGATTTAATTTCAAAAACTTCGTTTTCACTCACTTTTTATCACTTTTAATATGGGGCCTTTTGTTTTTCTTTAATTCAACTGTTAACCAGTGTTATCACTACAGCGTTTTTAGATTCATTTCAAACACAAAATTGAGTGCTTTTGTTTAAATTTTCCATATAAATAGACAAGCAAGTGAAATCGTTTATCCTACAGAAATAGGTCAGGTATTTCGGAAACCATATTTGTACGAATGTTAAAACGTTTTTATCTTCACACTAAGATATGTGAAGTTTTATTTAAAGAGAATTCCACATACAGACAAAAAAACATACATACAGATGTACAAAATTTAAATTCTGTTTATAATTTCAATATTCAGTTTTGGTGGTTTTTAATATTGACATGTTGTTAACACCGCTAAACAGATGTCACGTAAATTGTAAGAAAATTCTATTTTTTTTTTTTTACAGATTCTTATGTTTCGGTTGCGTTACATTACATTTCTATAACCATTCATATTGCTTTATACGTAACAAAAACGATCAGCTGTTTCTTACTGTTGCGGTTACATTCCGTTACGGTCGCATAACTGAGCCTTTAGTGTATGTATACTAACGAACAAAAGAAGGGAGTACATAGAATATTAAAATATCGTACTTCTGTTTTATATTAAATTTTTCGTGAATTTGTTTAAAAAAATGTATTACTCTAAACCAGTGTAGGGCAAACACATACTATCATAGTTTTGGTTGTGTTGGTAAAGCAGCGGAGAACAAAATTCAACGTACTTTTTGAGAATCGTACACTGGGAAAATAAAAAAAAAGAAAAAAAAATTGGTTTATTGTGTTGTGTGTATGGTTAAGTGCGGTTTTAAATATTTTTTGTTTTCTGATTAAAGCATATGTTCATTGTTTTCAAATGTTTATAAAGTATAGTTTAATTTTTAATTGCAATAATTGTAAAGTCCTATCATTCCTTTTAATGTTGTCGAAAAATCCGTGGCTAGCCTCGTAATGTCTTTTTATAAAAAAAAAGAATTACGACATAAAGTGCGATAACACACAATACATTGTGCATTTCCATCCATATTCTCTATACAAAAAAATCATATTTCCAATTTTCATCAAACATTTTGCTGTGTGTATTTGCAAAAAAACAAAAAATCACTCAAAAAAGTTGCGTAGCGAGGTCTTGCTTCATCAAGTGCTAAACGTCAACTGAATTGATTTTGTTCTCTGACATCAACACAAAACAACAAACACACTATCCTTTTAAGCAGACGTCGGCACCAATGTCCCCCGGGGGCCGAACATCTTCGGCTTTTAACACACATAGGACACGAATATCAACAATGTTCGTTAAATGAGCGTAAAAATGCATTCAGTTTAGTGTTGTAAATTGTGGGTACTTTTGACTACTCAATACATACTCAATATTTTTTTTGGGTACTCAATACTACTCAATACTATAACGTTTTTTTTTAGTTCAAAAACTAGTACAAATGGTCAGATACCCCTTATATTTGAAATATAAATAAATATGTATTATATACATAAATGTCTTAGAAACTAAGACAGTTTATTTAAAATGTTTTAAATTCATATTTAAGTAAATATTTTTCAAAATTTTATTTAGAAAAATAAAAATATGTGTTAACCGGCATTTGTTCCTTAAAAGTCTCTTGTTTTCAAGTTTTTTAATGACATTTCAATTACAGCATATTTTACCTGTTTGAAGTACAAATAAAAAATATTAATAAGAATTTTAAACAAATATATAATTAGAATAATTAGAAGTTCAAGTAAAAATTCGAATCTATCTGCATATCTGAATTGTACCATAAATTACCTTTGTTAGACTTTATTAAAGTGTAGAAAAAGTATTTTTTCGACATTTTCAGATTTTAACATATTTCTTCTGTTGCTTAAAACCTGACCAGCTATAGAAAATACTCTTCCACTAGGCACAGATGTTGCTACTATTGCCAAATACTTTTTGGCTATTTTAGCAAGCCCGGGATATACATTTTCAATGAACAATGACGAAATCTTGGACTTTACGTTATTTATGGCATTGGAATCAGTGAACCCTTTTGGATTGGAATCGTGGATCTAGATATTTGGAAATTGCTAAAACATCGTGGTATTCTAACCTAAAGAAGCGTCTATTTAAATTAGAAATATATTTATCTAATAATGTTGATATAACTTCCGTATTAAAACTATAAGTTTCGAAATAGTGGTAATTTTTTCGGCACTCATTACAGTAGTTATTTCCTTAAAGGGCTGCAAAATAATACAAATTTCTTTTAATATTTCCCACTCTTCAAAAGAAAATAGTTCAATTGGATTGTGTAGTATCAAAGAATATGGATATAAAGAATGCGCATTATGTAGAAGTAAAATTTCTTATGGCGGGTTGTAGCAGTACGACCCGCTCTCACCAAAATCTTTTTTAAAAATCATTTCTTTATGAGGGAGGGAAGACAGAACAAAAATAAACACAAACAAAGAGCGTAACAATGTGTATGTACGATTATGTATGTATGATCGTTTTTATTGTTTGACCAAAGACTATAAATATATAAAGATATTGCACACAGTGTATTTAAAATTGACAAAATTTTGTGCTTCTTTATGATGAGGGGGGTAGGTAACAGGGAAAGCTAAATCGTCGTTCTCACTCTCATGTTAACTGAGAGAAAGAAAACAAAAAAGACTCAGTACCAGTGTTGCCACGAAAAAAAAATATTGTAACCAACATTTATGAAAAAAATCACCAAATAAGAAAAAATATAACCAAAACTAAATTCGCAGTTTTTTTTATTTTATTTTTTTCAAATTTAAATTACAATTAATACAACAGAGTAAGAAAAGAAGCAAAAAATAACAAAATAAAATTTTAGTCTTACATTTCTACAAACAAAACAAAAGCTCTTTTTATAAGAAAAATAAATAACCAAAACCGGAAAAATCTACACATCTACACATTGAACAAAAAAATAACCAATTTTGGTTAGAAATAACCAAAAACGGCAACACTGCTCAGTACACTTATTGTACTCAGAGAACTTATTATACTTAGAGAACGTATTGCTCTCTTTTCTAAGCAATTTATTTTCATATGCGTGTATACGTGTGTGCATGTATGTACACATACATTGCCAAATAAAATAATAAACAAACTGAAAGATTTTTTGTTTTCACAAAATGTATGTGCAAATAGCCTGTGGAAAACAAATATTACCGTTTGTTTTATTGTAGGGTAAGAATATGTGTTTTATTGTTGTAGAAATGAAACTATATCGATTCGCACCGAATTATAATGTTATTTTTTAGACTATTCAATTATGTAATTTAACATCAAAAATATTTATTCATATTTTATCATGTTTATCCTACCCTCTTCAATTTGTCTTAAGTGTTTTGCACTTGTGGAGTTGAAGAACCTTTGAGTTGCCTAAATTTATTATTGTTTTTTTTTCATTGTGAACTAAATGTCGCAATACCACACAAGAAACAGTAAAACGATCATATTACAATTATTTTCCTTTCCACAGCATAAGCATTATTTTAAGTGTCGCAACATGCGAAATTAGGCCACACAAGTGTAACGACTTTCTTTCTTTCCTTTTATAATATTCATACCAATAATATCCATTTTTAGTTGTAAGCATTTTTTGTAAAATTTTAGTTTTTAAGATCATTGTTTGGAAATAAAAATTCAGTTCTAAAGTAGCACTCAAAAAATCAACTTGTTTTTATTTAACTGGCGCCCAACGAAAATAGGGAATAAGTGAATAGTAATAAGTGAATTTAAAATTAAAATGAAAAAGTGAAGTGAACACATGAAACAAAAATAATTTTCATAAAATCTAATTTAAATAAAACAAAATAAAATCTAAAATTTAAAACAACACTGTTATAAAACGAATTAACTTTAAAACAATCTTTAAGACTCAAAAGATTTAATAAAAAATAAATGTAAAATTGATTTAATATACAACTCAGTGAAAAATGTTAAAAAAATTTTAAAGTTAAATCAAAATAAAGAAAGAACTGAAGAGAATTTTGAACCTGAATTATTTAAACAAAAATATCAATAAAAGTATCAATAATATAACATTAAAATTTTGAACAAAATAACAAACATAAAAAGTGCTTGTCTAAAAGAAAGAAAAGACATAACATAAACTTTGATTTTAAGCGAACGTATTTTTGAGTAAAAATAAAACTCTAAATAAAACCACAAACATAATTATAAAACACAAATACGACATCAAAAAACCTGTTCAAGAAGTGATAGCTCGGCCCCCAGTAGCTCAACGAAGGAAGAAGAAGAAGACAACGACCACAACACCTTTAACCACATCATCTTTAACCAGGAAGAAGAAGAAGACAACGACCACAACATCTTTAACTACACTCCAGCAAAAATGAAAATAATTATATTTATGTAAGTCATAACAAATAACCATAGCCTTCTGCAACTTTTTAAGAAAAAATATAAAAGAAAAATTTGTGCTTTAAGATTGACTTAAGAATTATTAATACGTGTAGTATATGTAACTATTTTTTGAAACATAAAATTGAATTTTAAAATACAAAAAGTTAAGAAAACAAAAATTATATAAAAATATTAATAAATCTAAAAATTAACATTAGAAAATAATAGATAATGTCTAACCCAAACAATCTAATAAGACCCCCTGTCCTGAAAAACCCTCAACCTTCCGGGTCAAGCAACTCTTTGGGTTCTCAAAACCCACCTGCGCCTCCTCAAACTTATGCTCAGCTGGAGGCAACAGTAGCTAATTTAGTTACGCAATTGTGTAGGGAACAATGCAGGAAATTGGTAGGAAATATCTTAAATCTGGATGCAGATCTGATAGTAGGGGATCAGGAAATTGAAGAACAATATAGGAAAAACCTTTCTGATTTAGATAAAGTGCCAGATATTGTTCGTTGTTTAAGAGAATTTTCTGGCAATCATTCCGAGTTTAGCTCTTGGAAAAAAAGTGTCGAACGCGTGTTAAACATTTATCAAGGACAAAAAGGTACCCCAAAGTATTTCGCAATTGTAAATGTGATTAGGAATAAGATAATTGGAGCTGCGGATTCAGCCCTTGAGTCCTATAACACTCCATTGTGTTGGGAGTAAATTTCACGTTGTCTCACATTACACTATGCCGACAAAAGGGACATAGGGACACTAGAGTATCAACTTACTACGCTTGTCCAAGGAAATTTATCAGTCCAAGAGTTCTATCAAGAAGTGTATTCACATTTGTCATTGATAATAAGCAACATAAACTGTATGACTATAGGAAAGGAAGCTATGGAAGTACTAATACAAACCTACCGCGACATGGCACTAGATACCTTCATAAGAGGATTAAGAGGCGACCTAGCCAAACTTCTTTGCATAAGGGAACCAAATAGTCTACCACAAGCATTACACCTTTGCCTAAAACTTCAAAATCAAAACTTTCGAACTGATCATGCCTTAAATAAAGGCCATAGGAATTCACAAACCACTCATAAGAATCAAAGTTATAGAACCCCGACAATAGAATGAAATTTTGCACCTGTACCGCAAACATTTCCTGTAATCCAAAGAGATTATCAACCTCAATATCAAACCTTTTACCCGAATCATTTAACCAATAGACCTTTAACACAACAACAGTACGCCCACCACAAAACTTTTCCAAATAGAGGTTTATTGCAAAATTTCCAAAAACCTTTCCCAACACCTCCACCAAGACCATTCGCTCCCAAACCGTTACCTAAACCAGTACCTATGGAAATTGATCAATCCATTCAATCTAGACGCGTTAATTATATGAATAGACCAAGTAATAATGACAGATTTTTTGGAAAAAGACCATCGGATTTACCAACATTCCAAACACAAAAATTACAAAGAAATTATAACATAGTAACAGACAATGATGTCCATGAAATTGACTACAATAGAGAAATGAACTCGTATGAAACAACAGAAGAACTACAACCTCTTGAAGAATATTGCGATCAGGATGCTCAGTACAAAGAAGAACGTCAACCAGAGCCCATTGATGAACAAGAACTTTCGGATATTCATTTTTTAGAATAAGTGATTCGTCTTTGCCTTATTTTGAAGCGAAGACGAATCAAGGAGAAATTTTGAAAATATTAATTGACACTGGATCAAACAAAAATTACATACAACCGTCATTAATTAAGTTAGCCATCCCAAACGAAAAACCATTTTACGCGAACTCTGCCGGAGGAAAAGGACATCGAGAAAACTGCATTCTCGATTAACAATGGAAAGTATGAGTTTACTCGACTGCCATTTGGATTGAGAAACGCACCCTCAATTTTTCAGAGATGCTTAGACGATATCCTAAGAAAACACATAGGGAAAATATGTCACGTTTACATCGATGACATTATTGTATTCGGAAAAGACGAGCGTGAGCACTTTGAGAATGTCAGAAAAGTTTTTAGCACACTCGAAGCAGCTAACATGAAGGTACAACTTGACAAATGCGAATTTTTGAGACCAGAGGTTGAATTTTTGGGTTTTGTTATATCGGCATCTGGAATAAAAGCTAATCCAAAGAAGGTCGAGGCAATCAGCAAACTTCAGGTTCCTAAGACTTTGAAGGACTTAAGATCATTTCTGGGTATGTCAGGATTTTACCGTAGATTCATAAAAGACTATGCTAAATTGGCAAAACCCCTAACGGCTCTTTTGAGAGGGGAGGAGGGACGCATGTCCAAATTCATGTCTAGTAAGGTGAAGATAGTTATGAATGACGATGCACTAGAGGCGTTTAACAAGATAAAGACCACATTGATTTCGCAAGATGTAATGTTGGCATATCCGAATTTCCACAAGGAATTCCAGCTCACCACAGATGCATCAAACTACGCAATTGGCGCTGTGTTGGAACAAGAGGGGAGACCAATTACGTTTATCTCTCGAACTCTAAATAAAGCTGAGGAGCACTATGCCACAAACGAAAAGGAAATGCTGGCAGTAGTGTGGGCTCTGAAAGCTTTGAGAAATTATCTTTATGGTGCTGCGCGAATAAAGATATTTACAGACCATCAACCCCTTACACACGCATTGACGAGTACAAACACTAATAGCAAATTAAGGTGTTGGAAAGCTACGTTGGAAGAATATAACTATGAGTTGTTCTATAAACCTGGAAGAGCCAATGCAGTGGCTGACGCGTTGTCTAGGCCCCCACAAGAAATACACAATATGAGCTCAACAGCATAGTAATCAAAGTTCACCCATTAATTGCATCAAACATACAGAAACACCAATAAATGCGTTTAAGAATCAAATTATTATTGAACCGCACAGTACGTCGTCATACGAATTTAAAATCATCTTTCCAACGTACCATAGACACATAATACTGGAACCAGATTTCTCTAGGGAAAAGCTAGAACTAATATTCGAAAAGTATCTCAACCCATCGGTAATAAATTGTGTAAAAACTACAGATGCTATCCTTGGTAGGGCACAGGAAATATTCTCTGAACGTTTCGAAAGATATAGAGTCCTCTATACAAGAAAAATGGTTACTGACATTTGCAACGAATCAGAACAAGAGGTAGAAATAATTAACGAGCATAATAGAGCCCATAGAAGTGCTGTAGAAAATAAGAAACAGCTTTTGGAAAAATACTACTTTCCTCAAATGATGGCAAAGGTCAAAAGAATAGTAAGGTCATGCAAAATCTGTAAAGAAAACAAATACGACCGACATCCCAATAAGATTTCTATTCAGGAGACCCCAATACCACAGTTCCCCGGACAGATAGTTCATATGGATATTTACATTACCGAGGGAAGATCTGTTTTGACAGCCATAGATAAACTGACTAAATATGCCCAAGCAAAAATTCTAAAGTCAAGAGCGGCGGAGGATGTTAAACAACCCTTGCGTGAAATACTTCTGAATTTTGGAATGCCTGAGACGGTTGTAATGGATAATGAAAAGTCCTTCTATTCGAAATCTATAACATTTATGATGGAGAACCAGTTTAATGTGAAAATTTTTCGCATACCTCCATACGCTAGCACCGTCAACGGACAGATTGAGAGATTTCACTCTACGCTGTCAGAGATAATGAGGTGTCTTAGATCGGAGGGAATTCATGAAAATCTTCCCGAGCTGTTGGACAAAGCTGTCTTCGAATATAATAACACAATCCATTCAACAACCGGAAAGAAACCATTTGAAGCTTTTTTCGGAAGAAAATCCTACAGTAAGCCAACAGATCGCGAAAGAGAAATGACACGGATGATTGAAGACCTTAGGAAAAAACAATTGTCGGATCTGAATTATCATAATAGGAATAGGAAGGACCCAATTAGTTATAACGTAGGAGATAAAATATTCGTGAAACAGAACAGAAGATTAGGGACGAAACTGTCAAAAAATTACAAACAGGAGACTGTAAAGCAGAATAGAGATATGGTCGTTTTTACTGAATCAGGGAGAATGGTTCACAAGGCCAACATTAAAAGTTAAGTTTTCTTTTTCTCTCTCTCCTTTCTTTAGCTTGGTGTTATTGGAAGTCGTTTTAGGAGAGGTAAAGATTTTGGACTACACCAATTCACAAATAGTAGCAATTAATGTCGGCTTTGCTAAATTGCAATCAGGTACGATGAAGATAATTCACGTGGTCGACGTTGAAAATTATGAGACAGTGACGGACAATATCCACTAACTATAAAGTCAAATGTTGGTACATCCCATCCTCTCTATCCCTTTCTCATCCTTGAAATAAAACAAATCAAAAATCATCTGGAATACCTTAAGCCCAGAAGCAAGCGATCTTTGAACTTCATCGGTTCCGCATGGAAATGGGTGGCCGGCAATCCAGACCATGATGACTTCGAAATAATAGAACAGAAAATAAATAATGGCCTGGAAAACAACAATAGACAGGTAATAATCAATAGAATGTCTTTGGAAAAAATAAATGAAATAACGCAGAAGACCAACGAAATCTTAAAATCTGATAGATCAGTGGATTCTCTGGTTAGTAGATTAAAATATAAATTGGAAATAATCAAAGAGGAGGTTAATTTACAATATGCCATACATTGGGCAAAGGTGGGAGTTTTGAATTCATTCATTTTATCCAGCGATGAGATGAATATGGTCAGAAACCTCATAAATTCTGAGAATAACACTTACGTGAATGTTGAGGAATCTTTTGAGTTCAGCAAAGTAAAAATAGCCACTAACCATAATTCTCTTCTTTACATTGTGAACTTTCCCACAACTAGAAAGGAAACTTGTAATAACCTGAAAGTCGCCCCTGTAAGATCAAATCACATTAGCGTTAAGATTGAATTTGCGAATATTCTGAGGTGTAACGTAAAAACGTACGGTATTAGAAGAGAATGCGAGAATCATAACAAACTGATGCTATGCAAAAATGAGGAAATCGAAGATATTAGTAACTTCAAATGCCTACCTAACTTAATACAGAGTAAACCTTCGAATTGCACAATGATAAATAATAATCATCTACCTAGAGTACAAGAAATAGTACCTGGTGCTCTTTTGTTGAACCATTTTAATGGCACAATTCTTATTAGTGATGAAACCTATAATTTAAACGGCACTTTTCTCATAAAATTCTCCAACGAAACGGTAAACGTAAATGGTAGAACTTTTAGTCTAACAGAAGTAACTTTTTCCGACCCTCTGCCTGCAATAATACAACCGAAGATGGACAACCTTCATATTGAGGAAGCCCTCTCTTTGGAATTAGTTAAAAAAATGCACGTCAACAATACTAAAGCAATAGCCCTTTTAAATCTTCAAAGCAAGTGGTCCGATGTAATAGGATATTCTATAATGATCATTGTTATAATCACTATAATAATTGTCATTTCACGCTTAAATAATAAACATCAACTCAGGGAAAATCACTCTCCTCAAAATAATAATCAAAATATCGTGTTGCCACTTCAAAATGTCCCTCAAAATAACAGCGAACTAAGAGGCTATTCAGTTTCAAGAATTAGTCAAATTCCTTACTTTTGATTTATCGATCGAGACGATCGTTTTAGAGGGGGAAGAGTTAACATCAAAAATATTTATTCATATTTTATCATGTTTATCCTACCCTCTTCAATTTGTCTTAAGTGTTTTGCACTTGTGGAGTTGAAGAACCTTTGAGTTGCCTAAATTTATTATTGTTTTTTTTTCATTGTGAACTAAATGTCGCAATACCACACAAGAAATAGTAAAACGATCATATTACAATTATTTTCCTTTCCACAGCATAAGCATTATTTTAAGTGTCGCAACATGAGAAATTAGGCCACACAAGTGTAACGACTTTCTTTCTTTCCTTTTATAATATTCATACCAATAATATCCATTTTTAGTTGTAAGCATTTTTTGTAAAATTTTAGTTTTTAAGATCATTGTTTGGAAATAAAAATTCAGTTCTAAAGTAGCACTCAAAAAATCAACTTGTTTTTATTTAACTTGTATGTATGTATTTACCATATGTGTCTATTTTTGTATATAATGAAGTTGTAATAAAACGAATGCTTTTTTTGTTTAGTATTTATTAAATTTATTTATCATTTTAATGGTTCAAAATTTTAACTTTTTCCATATTGGATAATTTGAATTTGTATGTTTCCCATGAGGAATGCTTCCGTAGTAAAACAACAATTAGTAAATTAAGCATCTCCATTCTGTGTTTATAACATTCGTTATTTTCATCAAACCAAAAGGAATAAATTGTATTTTTTGTGCAACTTACGCATTGGTCAACTACAAATGTTTTTAATTTTTTATAGATTTATTTTCTAAAAAAAAATTTTTTCGAAGACATATGAATTTTGCAAACTTCAAAAAATAAATCAGATGGAGCGCACAAACTTCCAAAGTCGGAATCTTTTATATAATTTTTTGCATGAACGAACATTTCTGAAGGATATAACAAAATTTGCGCTGGTTTGATTATATCCACACGACATTTAACGCAAGATATTCGTTGAGCTATCTAACCAACAAAATATCAACTTGATGTTAATTCAATTGGCACATTTTTGGACGTAAAACAATCGGTGCCTTCATTAAAATATTCTTTATTTTCATCGTATATATCTGCGACATCTATATCAGGGGTATGGGTACTTTCTGATATATTTCCAGTCCTATCAATATCTTCTAAAAATATGATTTAATTATATATTATATTTATTAAACGTTTTGTTTGAGCATGTACTACAATTTATAAATTCACACTTTTTATAAAACAATTTTTCCGTTTTTCAGTTTCGAATGTCAACACAAAATGTGGATTTTTTATTTCGGTGCGAATCGATATAGTTTAATTTCTACAACAATAAAACACATATTCTTACCCTACAATATAACAAACGGTAATATTTTTTTCCACAGGTTATTTGCACATACATTTTGTGAAAACAAGACACCTTTCAGTTTGTTTATTATTTTATTTGGCAATGTACAAGCACACACGTATACACTCATATGAGAATAAATTGATTAGAGAAGAGAACAATACGTTCTCTGAGTGTAATAAGTTCTCTGAGTACAATAAGTGGCAGTAGCCGTACTGCAATTTGGCAATCTATGTATACATACTATGTATACATACATGCACACACGTATACACGCATATGAGAATAAATTGCTTAGAAAAGAGCAATACGTTCTCTAAGTATAATACGTTCTCTAAGTATAATAAGTTCTCTGAGTAGAATAAGTGTACTGAGTCTTTTTTGTTTTCTTTCTCTCAGTTAACATGAGAGTGAGAACGACGATTTAGCTTTCCCTGTTACCTACCCCCCTCATCATAAAGAAGCACAAAATTTTGTCAATTTTAAATACACTGTGTGCAACATATTTAATATTTATAGTCTTTGGTCAAACAATAAAAACGATCATACATAATCGTACATACACATATACATACGTACGATGAGAGCAACACATTGTTACGCTCTTTGTTTGTATTTATTTTTCTTCTGTCTTCCCTCCCTCATCAAGAAATGATTTTTAAAAAAGATTTTGGTGAGAGCGGGCCGTACTGCTACAACCCGCCATAAGAAATTTTACTTCTACATAATGCGCATTCTTTATATCCATATTCTTTGATAAAACACAAGTATTTCAACTTTGTTCTCAGTTTAAGATCTTAAAGTACGGATTCTCTGCACCTCGGGCTTTAGTTGCGACCATTTTTAATTCATAGTATTGATATGTATATTTCAGGTAAAATTACATACAAATTTTACACAAAAACTACAAAAATCTAAAAATTGGTAGAAATATGTTAGATAACCTTACGAACCATAATCAATCAAAAACTCGATTTTGGGTTTTTTGATGATACGTACTTTTGGATTTTCGACGACGATATATGTATATATATATATATTTTTTTATTTTTATATTTATATTTATAAATAGACAAATGGAATAATATGTTATCATATAAAATTTAAAAGTCTAATGTTTGAATTAGTGATGTTAACACAAAATTTACATATACATATAAGGTTTTTTAAAAAAATAATTTTTAAACCAAATTATGAAAAATAGAATTTAAACATAAGAAATGTTTTCTGTTGTCGAACATATTCTTTACATTAAAAGACAAATGATTGTTTGTTAAATTTATCATCTGGTCATATCATATTAAATATCATTAAGCCATGAATTAAAAAATTCATTTTTTCCTCAGAAACAAATTGGTGTTAGAACAAAAATTATTTGAAATATTAAAAACCTGTTTAAAGCTTTTTAATATTATAGCTTTTCAAAACAATAGAAACTTGTCTATACATACATAATTGGTCAATACAATTCTTCAGTCAGGATTACGACCTAGCTTCTCCATAGTCTAGTAGGTAGTGTGTCGATTTATTAGACGTAAACCCATCAAAACAAAATTATGAAAAAAAAAATATTTCTTCTGCGGCTACCTCTCAGCAGATTTCTGGCAAAAACTCTGAGAGTAAATAAAATTGCCATGAAGAGCTTCTCAAAAAATCTGTAGTTCGGAGTCGACTTTAAACTGTAGGTCCCGCCACTCATGTATAAAATTAACGCACACAACATACGTGGTGTGAGAAGCTAGGTCGTAATCCTGACTGAAGGGTTGTAATGGCCAATTATGTATGTATGTATGTAATAAGTTAATCAAATAATTTTTTCTCATCTAATTATCACTTAAAACGTTTTTTCGGAGCAATACAAGAAATTCATAAAAATTGTAACTTCACTGTACAAGAATTTATATTTTACTTTGTAATCAAAACAAACTAGCTAAATTTGAGGAGAGAAAAAGGATATAAGATATTGATGCCACGCCCAAACAACTAACTCTTTTTCTAAAATTATTTAAATTAGAGTACTAAAAGTTTTCAAGAATAAGTTTTACGATTAATTTGTATTCTATACGATAAGTTCTGTAATGGACATTAAGCAGTTCTTCCAACATATCTTTTAAAATGTTTACTAAGAAATTAAAATTTCCAAACTGCATTGATCAATGAAAATATTTAGAATTCCGGACCTTTTTTTAATAAAAGCACCACAATGCTCATTCCGTTTTCCCAAATATGAGTATTAGTTATTAAATTATAAAATTCTATTGATCCTCAACATAAGAATTTTGACTTATTCACTAACTGTAAAGAGAACGTAAAACTTAAATACTTGCGGGGGTATTGATTGGATTAAAGTTTGTTATTATCATTAAAAAAAATACTGATCATTACTTACCCGTAGTATCGAAAGACGCATGAATTAAGACAGCTTTTTGTTGATTTAAGCCATCTAAAATTGATTTTTGCGTATGGAAGTATTCAACAGACCCCTTAAGCTGGTTTATAACAATACCAAGATTATATTGATGATGAATTGTGATGTTTCGGCTATCTCCCCTGAAAATAATTTGAAAAGTTTTTTTTGTTAAAAAATATTACTTTTTTCTATAAAAGCTATTACATTTTTTTTTATAAAAAAATAATTTTCAATATGTCGTCATAGAATTATTTAGCTAATATGGCCCAATTATAGAATTATTTAGCTAATATGCCCAATTTTCTTCTATGCAAATAAAAACAACTTTTTATTCCATATTTTTTTCCTGACGTTTCGTGAATTCTTTGTTCACTTTATCAAGGGAGTTTTTATATGTAATATTAATGTTATTTTACATACATAAAATTAATTAAATAACAAAAATTTCTTTTTAAATTAAAAAACTTAATTAAAAAAAATTTAAAATATAAATAATGGAGATTATTATTCTTTGATGATGATGAGGGTACCAACAAAGCGCAAATGAAATTCGGGACAGTTCCAACCCTTTGGAATTACCAGATACTGAGTACGTAAAATTTTTCAATTATAAAATGCAGTATTGTTTATAACATTTCTTTCTTTTTTATAAATACAGATATATATATGTACATATGCATGTATCCATTTTATGTGTTAAGGTGACGCAGTATACCAATGGAAACGTTTTTAATAACTCCGTTTCGAAATGCCGCGGAAGGATCACCAGAGCTCATTAAGGCCCCGATTATGTTTTACAACAGTTGTAAATTTAATGTTGTATTTTTAAAATTGCGATTATGATTTGCAACAGTTGTTTCTAAGTGTTGTCAGAACTGTCAAAAACTTACAACAGCTCATTAGCTGTTGTCTTGTTGCCGCGGTAAGTTTAAAAAAGGAAATGGAGAAAATTTTTTATAAATTTGTAATAACAGAGCAAATAATTTTTTGTGGAAATTTTAAAAATTATGCATAACTGTAAATATTTTATAGAAAAATAACCAATAAAGCTGGTTGAGTTAATGAGAGCAAATCCTGACATTGATATAGATATTTAAATTTTAAGTACTTTTGAAATGAATTTATTGCAATACATACAATAAAAAAATATAATCAAGCAGAACATATATTGGTAATTTTAGTGGCAGTTTCAGGAGAATAGTGCAAATCTCCTGCAGAAAGCAAACATCGAAATCTGCTTTTCTGTTCTAAACCAATCGTTCTTTCAATAACGTTTCTTGCTTTGGAATGGACTGTATTAAAATGGAGCTCTGGTGATCCTTCCGCGGCATTTCGAAACGGAGTTATTAAAAACGTTTCCATTGGTATACTGCGTCACCTTAACACATAAAATGGATACATGCATATGTACATATATATATCTGTATTTATAAAAAGGAAAGAAATGTTATAAACAATACTGCATTTTATAATTGAAAAATTTTACGTACTCAGTATCTGGTAATTCCAAAGGGTTGGAACTGTCCCGAATTTCATTTGCGCTTTGTTGGTACCCTCATCATCATCAAAGAATAATAATCTCCATTATTTATATTTAAAATTTTTTTTAATGTAATAATTTTTGTTTTCAATTGACAGTTTTATACACTCAGGGATGTATTTTAAAGGAAAAGTATACTAACATTGAAGAACAACCCTGAGACATACACAACATCTAGATGTTGTGAACCATAATCAAGAAAGTAATAAATGTTGTGTTGTTTCTGTTACAACACAACATTTATATGTTGTGAACCATAATCGGGGCCTAAATTTACAACTGTTGTAAACCATAATCGGGGCCTTACTCTCAGAATTTTTACCAGAAATCTGCTGAGCGAAAGTCGCCGAAGAAATACATACATAATCGAGGTCTGCAACGAATAACTTTTTTGCTTCATGTGTGCAACTCGTTGTCGGATAAATAGTGTACTTACTCTCTCTCTAACAGCGCAAGCAGTGAAGAGAAGAGAATGTGTGCAAGACAAATACGAGTAAGTATTTATCCGAAGCTGCTTATGTTCCGTAAAAAGAGTACTCATTGAAAAATATATCCGCAAAAACAAGTACTCCTAAAATTATGTTCACTTCATGTGGTACTTCAAATACTCGCAGCATAAAACACCACATAACTGATGTTTTTTATATATAAATGCTTATGTATATGAACAAACGACATGTTAGGCATGTATTTATTAATCATTGAAATAAAAAAATAGACGCAGTCAAATAACAACAAGAAGTTATTCGATAATTTTGTTGTTCTCAAAAAAAAAGTACTTTTCTTCTTCAGATAAGTGTACGTATATGCTAGATCTTATGTACTTTTTGAAATCAAATACATTTGTGCAGACCTTTAATACATAATTGGTCATTACAACAACTTTAGGATTACGACCTAGTTTCTTACACCACTTATGTTGTGTGTTTAAAGTCGACTCCGAACGACAAATTTTTGAGCAACTTTTCATGGCAATTTTATTTCTTCTGAGTTTTTGCCAGAAATCTGCTGAGAGGAAGTCGTCGAAGAAATATTTTTCATATTTTCGTTTTGATGTCTGACCTTTGGTTTGAACCGTGGACTTACGTCTGAGGGCGAGGCAATCATTGATGCCTACATTAGATCACACAGTATTCGACTAACACTCAAAGCGTGCGGTTGTCTTTTATATTCTTCTTTGATCTATTATTATAAAAAGTAAGCTTCTTAAATAACGGTTCTTAAATTCTTTTCTTCCTCTTTGCGTTGAGAGTGATTATTGAATAATACTTTATTTGTTGTAATTTGTAATATTTACATAAAAAGACAAAAATTGAAAAGTTTAATTAAATTATTATGGTCCCTGGGCCTCCAGATAAACGGCAATCAAATTGATTTACTGTACTAAGTGATTTTATTTATTTATTTATTTATTCAAGCGTAAATACAGTACAACAAGATATCATCTTATTTAATAGTACTGCTAAGGATATGGGCATTACAAAGTTTGGGAAATTACAAAAATAATAACCTTTAAAGTAATTCAACCTAACATATATTATTAAAAACAAAAATTTATTAAAAAATATGATTAATTACTTACATTTGTACATTATTGTTCATTCAAAAATTTAATAATTGCAGTCTTGAAATGCTTAGCATTGCGTAATAACTGTATGTTGTTCGATAGTTCATTCCAGAGACGAATTGCATTGGTGTAAAAGTGTCTCTCAGATATTTGTTTAAGGTATCTAACGCTATTAATTTTCAAGCTTCTATTAGATCTTAAGAAAACTAATCCATTGAACAAATAATGGGGTTTCCTAATATAGATAATTTTATGTATGTATACCAGAATACGGCATTTTAACAAATTTTCATTAGGTGTATTATAGATTTTATATGAGAATTCAGATATTCTACTGTACCTTGAATGACATTAAACATATCTAGCAATATTTTTATAAGTGATTTTGAGTTTGTTCCTACTTACTGAGTCACAACTAGAAAATAGTTCACATCCGTACAGTAAAGTGGGGATGAGATATGTTTTTGCGAGCAGCATACGAATATTAAATGGCAACCGTTTTACCACAAATAGCATTATTATAGCATTATAGCATTTTACCGTCTTTAAAGTATATTTTGGATTGTATTCTTCTTCTCCACCATGTAAGAAGACCTATCCATCAAGATTTCAATCCAAAATATACTTTAAAGACGGTCAAACATGGTGTTTGTTGCATCATGGTATGGGGGACATTCTTTCATTATGGTGTGGGTCCTTTATATCGTATCCAGAATATAATGAAATCGGCTGATTACACTGAAATTTTGCAAAATACAATGCTACCGTGTGCCGAAGAAAATACGCCCCTTAAATTGGTCTTCCAGCAGGATAATGCCCCAAAGCATACGGCAAAGTACACAAAGAAGTGGTTCCAGGACAAAAAAATAATGTTTTAGAATGGCCAACACAGTCCCCTGATTTGAACCCAATAGAAAATTTGTGGAACGAAGTTAAAAGGGCAATCAGGGGAAAGTGTCCATCAAATTGCGACGAGCTTTGGAATCGTATACAGAATGCATGGAACGCAATACCGCTACATGTTTGTCAAAATTTTGTCGACTCAATGCCTGGAAGATGTGCTGCTGTTCTGGATAACAAAGGATCTGCAACAAAGTACTAATGTGACACTAAGGCTTTATGCAACAATATTCAGTATAAATATCTATTTCATTTTACTTAAGTTTGCTATAGCTTTAAGATTTTATGAAGTGCCCTTATTTTTTTTTCACACGTTAAACTATATAAATTCATACAAAATCACAAAAAAATCAAAATATATTATAGGAATAGCAAAAATTTTGTTTTTAATCTCTTTTCTACCGTTTAAGAAAAATAAATCGTTTAAACAAGAAAGAATTTTCGATTTTTTATTCGGTTGTAAATATAATGTAAGTTTGGGTGGGCACTGCCCCTATTATTTTTCACATAACTGTAGTACTATTATTCACTATTCCCAATGATTGAATATCCCTCCACTTTCTCCTGGTGCAGATATTAGATCGAAATTTATCAGCAAAGAAACTCGACTTAGCGGCTCTAATTTTCAGATTTGTGTCTCTCCTATATACTTTAATAATTTCGTAAAATTCAGTCGTCTTATATCTTTTCCTTCTATGATATGCGTAATTCCTTTATTAATTGAGATTTTAATTTCATTTGTAAACCATGGCTTTCCATTTCGTATGTTCTTTGTTTCCATTGGTACATATTTCTCAAATAGACATTGTATATTTCCCTGTAAAAAATGAATCTGCTCATCCACTGCAGGCATTAAAAAGGTTTGATTCCATGGTGTATTTACTAATTCTGATTCTAGTGAAGCAAAATTTATGTTTTTAAAATCTCTATATCTAATCGCTTGATCCTTTGTTATTGTCTGAAAATTATATGATAGGAAAAGAAGTCGTGCTTAGAAAAAGCAGAGGCAGATAGTAACTCAAATAAAAGCATTCGATTGGGATTATCAACAAAACACAAATCAATTAATGTACTAGCAGCTGATGTGTAGTGCGTAGACCTTGAGCTATTTATTAAATGCAAACCGATGGCACTAATATCCTCTGTCAAACCTCTATTTAAAAAATTGTTAGCATTGAAGTCGCCTATTAATCCAAAGGGCAATTTATCCAATAAGGGTTTGAAATTAATTCTATTGTTTGGTCGGTAAATCACACCCAGTAAAAGTTTCTGATGGCTACTAAAGAACTCAAGAAATAAGAATTCTACATTTTTGAAGGTAGTATCAAGTTCCCCATTATTAATAATTGTTGCCGTTCTACTATTAAAATTCACTTCATCATCGGTCGTATTGTCCACCTGCAAAGACTGTAACTCTATTCTTTTACAAGAAATCGATGACTACACGTATATTGCCACACTTCTGGCATTCGATACTCTATCAGATTGAAAAATACGATATCTTGCAAATGATAATAACTGTCCCTAACATCAATACGAAACCAAGTTTCTGAGATACAGATTACGGGACCTGCAGTTTAAAGTCGACTCCGAACGACAGATTATTTGAGAAACTTTTAATGGCAATTTTATTTACTCTCAGAGTTTTTGCCAGAAATCTGCTGAGAGGAAGTCACCGAAGAAATATTTTTTTTTACATTTTCGTTTTGATGTCTGACCTGGGGTTTGAACCGTGGCCTTACGTGTAATAAGCCAACACACTACCTACTAGACTACGGCGACTTCATTTATATGGCATATGTTAAAACCTGATGCTGTCTTAGAAAGTATTCTGACCATGGTATAAAGGTTTTCTCTGGAATGAACTACACCATTTTTACCAAATTGTGACATCAATGTCAAAGAAAAATATTAATTTAGCAATGCAAGCGCTAACAGAAAGTACAATACAATAATAAAAATTGAGGTTTGAGAAAAGATATTTGAAAATTACAATATGAAAAATGTTAAAATAGATATTACCTAAACTATATCAAATAAAGAGCGAAATATATATTTTTAAAACTATAATAACCATTTTTAATAAGTTGCCAATTTGCATCTGGTGGGCGACACATCCTTTACAGAATTTTAGAATCATCTAGAATTTTTGATCATTTAGAATCATTATCTCACCAATCTTCTTTATGTATACAAGACCTCTATTGATGAATGCTGAAATATAGCATGACTTTTTCTTTCTAGATTTTCATTGACATAAAATGGAACCGAACAAACATAACCAATAGTAATCAGACGTAAAACATCCTTCTTCGACTTCAAATAATTGGTTATGGATTTTAGTACGAAGTTTCTGTCGTAAGGGCTTTTAAACTTAATTATGATAATCAGGATATTTAGTTACTGTATCTTGTTTTTCTCTATCTGTTCGGCGCGTACCACCGGTGGCCCGCACTAAACTGCAATTGATCAAGTTATTAGACGATACGTAATACCAAATATTTAGATTTTTAACATTTCGGCTGTCGAAAAAAATACCTGAGAGTCACGTTCTCTTAAAAGCATTTATTTTTAATAACAATTATAATTAATAACGTCTTATAAATATAACAGCCGCCCGTAGGCGACTAGCATGAATTAAAGCGCCGGCGTGAACGTGTTAAATAATTACTTCTTACACTTACGCGAAATATAGCTTTAACATCAGAAGCAGTAATGTTTGAAACTTAACACAATTTCAAATAAATATCAATAAGGTTATCATTTTTTACGAAAGGAATGCCATTGACACGTAAGTCATTCCCAACAATTGAGTTTTTGTCTGGCATGTTTTTTTTTAATATATTTCCAGCTTCAATTCCTCTTTTTCGTTTTTGATGTGTATAATTTTATCCGACACTGTATTACACCCAAACCTTTTTTTACACGGTAGATACGTTCCAGTGGATACCGTGTAAAAAAAAAAACGCGTAAAAAAAGACAAATATTATGTATGTATGTAAGTGTATAAACAAACTGAAAAGATATACATAGGATTGATGCAGCAGCTTACATATGCCTATAAAATTGAATAACTTTATAAAAACGCACAGATTTAGTTCAATAGTATACACAGAGTTTTTATTTTATTTCATTTTATGATTATAAAAAAATAAAGAAAAAACATAAAAATTCTCTTCCATTTATAAAAATAAAATTAGTTACCAAACTCTTAAGACAATTAGGAACGGAATTATTTTCCATAAACAAATTTTTTTATTTTATTCGGAGTCAGTTTCTGATAGCTAGCGCTCAATATCAGTATCGTCAGTAGAAATACTTATTACTTCTACATCTTCAGAAGTTGCTTCTGGCGCTGGTTTATTTCTTTTAACAGCAAATTCTGTTATAGTGCGTTGTGATACAACTTTGGAAAGCTCTTTATAGAGCTCTCTGTATCTAGCCATACATGTTTGTAGGTCTGATTGAAATTTCACAGCTCTTTCAATTATGTTATCACATTTCAAAAAGTAAAAAAAAAAAAAAAATGGTAAATTTGTTTAAAAAAAAACCGTGTTATTTCAAATTCGCGTAAAAAAAAAACCGTGTAAAAACAGGTTTGGGTGTATTTATTTCCTTTACAGCTGATTCAATTGTCTGTATCCTTTCGGTTAGGGTACACACCTGAGATCAGCAATAAGTATTCAAAACGATGAGTAGATTTGAGTCATACTTATAATTTCAGATACTTATACGCATTCAAAATTATTTTGATACCATACTCATCGTACTCATACTTATCAATACGCACGATGTTGTTGATTTCGACTCTCCTTGACTCAGCATATACACGAAGCACAAAATAAGTATGATTCGAGTACGAACACCACAATACTCGCTAGAAGGTTGTGTGTTTGCTTTGCTTGCTGTCTTTGTCTTTTCTTTTTTCTTCTTTTGTAAATGCAACAACAACTAAGACTGTAAATTTTGATGAATAATTTGAGTCACTCGAATCATTTATAAGTATTATAAGTATTTTTCTAAATTTATGAATCCGAATGAGTAGGCGTATGAATCAAACATATTTCGAATGTTGTGAGTTTGATGTCAACATTGTACTCATACTCATTGCAACCCGTACTTATAAACAATGTCCCTCAGGAGCACCAATGTCCCTCAGGGGAAGGTCATCTTCGGCTTTTTACACACATAGGACACGAACATCAACAATGTTCGTTAAAAAGAGCGTAAAAATGCATTCAGTTGCTTGTCAGCTTTCAGTGAAGCAGGTTCTCGTCGCTTCTTTTTGAAATTTGTTTGTATACCAATTATACACCCAAAGAAAAATTACAGTAGGATTCACTATTTTCTAATGAGATTCACTAATAACAATGAGAAATGATCTCCATTTTTGGAAGAATATTTGTCAAGTTAAATACGCTATCTTTAGATATTTGGCACTGTACATTTTCTATTTTGCACTTCTTAAACATATTATTAGGTTACACTTGAAAATATTACTAACAATTTTCTTCTGGGTTAACACATGGCTCTCACAAATACACTCACATTTTTATCATGTTCTCTTTGTGCCGACGTCTGCTTATAAATCAATGTTGTAGCGAGTACGAATGAACCAGAGTAGTTAAATTTTAATACTCTTGAGCAGTCGTCGGCACAAAGAGAACATATGAACATATAAAGCCGAAGAAAATCTTCCAATGAGGCACATTGGTGCCGACGTCTGCTCTTGAGTCACTCATACTCAAAACTGCATGAGTACTTATGAGTATCGAAAAAACGTTTCATTGCTGATCTCTGGTACACACTCATTGTTGTGCACAGTTTCTTATTTATCTCTCTTAACAAAACTGTATTTTTCTTTGTTTTATTTTTGTCTTTTTTTTGTATTTCTGTTTTATTAAATATTATTCCTTTTTGGCGCGAACAGTTTGTTACACAAAATTGTTGTTTTAATTGTTTTATATATTGTTTATGTTTTGTTTTCTTTGTATATTGGATGGTTTTTATTATGATTTACAATAAAAAAAGCACTAACAAAATATATTAGTTTTTTTTTTTTTGTAATAAGAATGATGATAATTTGTTTTATCAACTTAATCTTTATCTCACACTATTTTAAAATGTAACAATTTAAGACAAATAATGAACAAAAAAACAAAAGAAACAAGAAAACTTAAAAAATATTCAATCAAATTACCTAACAACATATCGGCGAAGAGCAATTTTTCCGATCTGAATTCCCTCTAAGTACCTTGACCCAAGATCTTATCTCAAAAAATTAATACTATATTCCAAATTCCTCCACAGATATCAATTATGACAGTTAAATTAAATACAATACAAAATGTCACAATTATGCTCCTCCTACCTATAATTTATTGTAAATAGATCCAATGGAAATTCTACAATGGATAGTTTCACGATACTACAATGAAATATAAATGACCCCATTAATAATTTTAATGAACTTCAATTGCTAATAAGGGAGCATAACCCCGCTTTCACTTCTCTAAAAGAAACTCGTTGTAAATATAATTTAACTCCTATACCTCCAAGGTGATACACTTCTTATTTTCATAATAACAACAACAATATAACTTCAAAACAAGGCATATGCATACTTATAAAAAGTATGACAAGTTTTGGATTCGTAAAAGAGCCAAATATATTTGATCCCGACTGAAAAATGTTAAAGATGACGGAAGAAACAGTGATAGTATAGTAAAAGTAATATTAAGATAGATTTCTATACCTATTCTAATGACAAAATTTTAGCCATAAGAAGTCTTAATAATACCATCACAGATAGATAATACCAGATATCTGATTCTTGTGCTGACAACTGGTCTGAATACTCAACAGATCAGAATTTTTATAATCTATTCATCCAATCAAAAAATATTTCACAAAGCCATAGTGATAACATTATTAAGAATGCAAAATTTATAGAGAACGCAATTATAATGTCAGCATTACAACTAGCTCTGTCTAAAGTTAAGTGTTCAACGCCTGGCTTTGACAGAATTTCATACCAAATGATACAAAACATCAGCCTTCAGTCAAAATTATGTCTGTTTAATAACGTTTTTGAATCCGGCATAATCTCAGCTTCAATAATCCCTATTCCCAAAACTGCAAAAAATTCTTTAAATATTGGAGAATGCCGTCCGATTTCCCTATTACCATGCGCAAGCAAATTGTTAGAGAAGATTATAGCTACACGCCTGTATTGGTCTATGGAAAGAAACCGTCTTATAATGTCAAATCAATTTGCCTTTAAAACTGGAAGAGGCTGCACTGACGCTTTATTACACATCGACTTTTATATAACCAAGGCACTATCATCTCGTAACCATGTAACAATCTTCTCCATTGACTTCGAAAAACCTTTCGCCAGAATTGGCAGACATGTCATCCTGGATATTCTTCACAAATGGAAGGTTGGCCCAAAAATCTTTAAATTCATCGGTTCCTTTTTGAAACATCGAAAATTTCGGGTGAGAGTGAACGGGGCTTTCTCATCCGTTCATCCATGGCGCAGCGGCATCTCACAGGGTTCTCCTCTGTCCGTAATTCTTTTTTCGATCGCATTTAATGAAATTTATCAAATAATAAATAATTACAAGCACTTAGATCATGTATGCTGATGAACTCTACATTTCCTGCAAAAAGAAACACAACACAACTAAGTCAAATATCAACATCGTAAAAGGCCTCTATCACTGGGTAATCCGAGCAAGTATTTATGCCTTTCGCAATACATCTTTGGCCAATACAAATTTTGGCAAAATTATATTTCCCTAAAAATTCAATTGTCGATAATGATGCAAAAAGAACTTACAGATGCCCGTCAGCTATTTGCGAATCATTGAAATTGGCGGAAACTATTGGAATACCTAAATTAAAAAAATCTATTCTCTTAAACATCCCCCGTGACTTTTCAACGCTAAATCTTGCGATATATCCCTATCGAAACTCAAAAAATAAATTACTTCTGATGACGTATTTTTAAAACTATATTTAGAAAAACAAGAGTCCTTATTAGAAAAAGGTTGGTCTTTTCTGTTTACAGATGGATCAAAAGATATGAACGAATCAACTTCATATGCCATAGTTGCTTTTAACAAGAATATTAAATATCTAAAAATTCTTCCTAATTACACTTCGATATCTAGTGAATAACTTAGACTAAGTAGTTGTTCGGGTGTATTATCACTGTCGCACCGTGTTATCCTACCACCCTACGCGAGTGCACAAAGAAAAGTATTTATCGTGAATATAAAGTGAAATTATATAAAACATATACACATATCAAATTATAAACTAATATGTAAATATGTATGTGAACTAAGTTATATTGAATTGATTAAAAACATTTGAATTTTCAATAAATCATAATAATAAAATAAAAATTGTCAACTAATATAAAAATTGTGAGAAATTAACTATTGTAAATTAAAATAAATATTGTTATGAAATACAAACAAATATACTCTTTATTTATAACGTTTAAAATAAAAACATTAACATTTATTATTTATACATATACACACATATATATATGTACATATTAAAAGGTTTGTACATTAATATACCCTACCCCCTACATACTAACCCTCACCCTATAATCCGTATATTCATTGGCCCTTCAAGGAAAAGTAAGAGACAATGACATATACAGTCCACAAAAAACCCATAACCCCTCTAAATTGTGCAAATTTTACCCCACACTAATTTTAAAATTTTAACAAAAATCAAAAGAATTTTAAAACAATAATAGTGCAGTGCATTAAATAAATAAGTGCAAGGTGAAACAGATAAACAAATTAAAATATACACACATGCACTAACAAAATCAGTGTAAAACATAAATCATCCTATACAAAAAACATAACAAAATATCCTACAATAAATCAAAAAACACAAATCAACAATTAACACAAACAATAATCAACAAAAAATTACCCTAAATCAAAAGTCCATTTACAAAAACATTACATTTAACATATAAAACAATAAAAAATAAGAACTTTTCAAAATCAAAAACAATACATCACATATTTCAAATTACTACACATTAAAAGTACAAAAATAAAATGAAACTAGATGACCCGTGCGAATATTTCGCACCGTTAGTTGTCATTTTTGTAACATAAAATGAAAATAATTAATAGAAATTTTATTAAAAGTATAAAAATATTAGAAGTCATAACATATCATACATATTTACATACATACATACATACATATGTTTAAATGCTTTTATAATACTTCTTTGAATACAATGTTAGAGGTAATGACATGATCATTTTTGCCCGTACGAGTCCTTAATACAAACAAAAATATCTTTAAACGCACGCACTCGAGAAAAAGCCACGTACCATGTGAAAAGACCGGTTCTGGTAAATACAATCCTACCTTTTGAAGGGTTTGACCTTGTTTTTCTTAAAACCTTTTTAACTGTTAAATATCAGCTGACACTATATATATATGTATATATTAAAAGACACCGTATTACTACACTTCATAAAACAAACAATGCCATGACAATAACGACATTACCAAAATGGCTTTTACAACTTTATATATTATGTGGAATAGCATTACAATTAAGCGACCCTGTTTATCGCACTTGATCTAACAACTACTGCAAAGTATTGCCAAAACAGCTTTTTACAACTTAATATGCATATTATATATAACTGACTTAGTAATAAACCGCATTATAGTAAATAGCGGTATTGCCAGAATGGATTTTAATACATACTATATTATGTAGAACTGCATTACTATTAAGCGACCCTGTATTACCACACTTGAACAAAAATATATAATCATAACTAGCAGATTGTACCCGGCGTTGCGCGGGTTATGTAGTTTGGATTAGTTTAAAAAATTAAAAAAAATTATTATTGGGTAATTTTTGCATTAAAAATAACAATATTTATCGGTTTCTTAAAAAATGCAATTTTTCAAATTATTCGGAAACCGGTTTAACAAACAACCCAGTTTTTTGAATACTCTAAGTCCTAAATATAAATGCACTCAATTTGCCCGTTTTTGGTCCCTTTCCCCCTTTTTGGACCCCTTTTGGTTCAACTTTAGAAACGGAACACCTCCAATAGCTATTTGGGAAACTTAACCAAGCTAAATCGTAAAAAATGCCTTTAAAACAGATAAAATACAGCATTTATGCTGTAATTTTTGCCCATTTATTCTCTCTTTGTCCCATTTTTTCCCCCTTTGGGTCAAAATTTTGAAAAGATTTATTGCCTATAACCTGCACCGACAAAAGCTCGATCAATATCCCAAATTTCAAGAAAATCGGTCCAAGCGTTCAGGCGTGATTGGCTAACAAACAAACAGACTTACAGAAAGATTTATAATATATATTAGGATTACATAGAAATGTAAAAATAAGTTAAAAAAAAAAATTATATCCAAAACAAAGTACGAAATTTCACAAAAGCTCACAAAAAATATAAACAAAATACATATTACATAAAGAAATAAAAATTATACATTTTCAAAACAATACATAAACAAAATCAAAAGTGAAGAACACAAAAATAAAAAGTTTAACAAAGTTCGAAACAAATAGCAACAAAATATTGTTACGCAGATCGAAACGACCTAATATCGTTTCACATAAAAACAATAAACAAAAGCTACCAGCTACACTAACACATATGTACACCGAACCATACATAAAGCAACAATAACACAGTATGAGTACGAGAGAGATGAATAACCCAAACGCAACATAAGCGAACACAACAAGAAGCAATGTGTACACAATACACATTAACAAATACATCGAACATCTTCTAAATAAGCCAACAACAACAAGCATGAGAGCAAAAGGGATGGACAATTAAACATACGCAACAACAAGTCGCCATAGAGTTTTCGAAAGTGCGAGGCCGCGAACGTTCTTATTCAAGAACGTTCGATGTACTGTTCATGTTGGACTATAAAAGGGCAAGACGAGTGAGTCAGTTGTAATTGAGTCAGTCTTGAGTGAAGTTGCGTGTGAACTAAATAGTCGTGTTTGAAGATATCGGTTGCGAGCAATAGTTGTGTGTGAATAATAGCAAGGAATTATTGTTGTATCGGTTAAGTGTGAACAGTGGAACATAAGAAAGTGTGTACAATAAAGAGAGTTTAATTGAAATAAGACACATATTTGTTTTTACTTGGCTTGCAATCAACGAACTCATATTTAAACGTTTTTAAAAAGGTAAAAACGTAACAATATGTATAGTGGCAAAAATTAAAACATTGAAAAAATATAAAGTGCACAAACAATTACATTCGATTACAGTTCACTAACAATAAATCAAATACAATTACAAATATAACTGACTACTAACAAATTAACATTATTAACCTTACTCACAAACACAACAAACATTACACAAAGAGGAATTGGAAAAAATTGGTTTGTACCCTACCCTTAGCAGACAAGGTAAGTTGAACATTTTCAATTTATGTACATTTTTTTTTTTTTCTAAAATTGTAAAATTTTATCGCGAATTTTTTTAAATTTGTAAAAAACTCACAATAAGAAATATTATCTCATAAAACCCACCCACCCAATGCTTACCATTTTTTCGATAATATTTTCAAAATATTGTGAGTAACAAATATTGCCGTTCTCCTTGTGTAGTGTCATAAAAACATAAAGAATACCCCCAATAGGTAATTTTGTCTGCTAATTAGATTTATTTCAAATTTGAAATAAATACTTTTTAAACCAAATTTACCCACGGTAAATCGAGGATAACTATAAGGCTAGTCCAGAGAATTCTTAATCACGTGGTACCCGCCTAAGTGGAGTAGAAAAACTTTTCTACCTTAAAAATAAGACTATTAGCGAGGCTAAAGAAATAGTCGACAACGCACTATGCCATGTCGTTGCACGATCGTGCTACAGGATTCTGCCTTTGAAACGAAATATTAATATTCTTAAGGTTGAAGTTTTTCTTTTTAACTTTTATATAAGTTGCATTTGTTTTGAGCAAACGTATTTTGAGTTTTTTGATAAAAAAATATTTGTTATTTTAAAAATGAATTCCGTATTAAGTTGTTGTGTTAAATTATATTTTTTTATAAATAATATGTGATTTCATTAGTCAATATTAATTTTCTTGTTATTAGGGATAAAGTTTCAGGGATTTTATTATAAACCAAATTTCTGTTGCATATGATATGGCCATAACTATATATATATGTATATACATATACATATATTGAATTGAAGGGTTTAACAACAAATGTTGAACTAAGTAAAAGTAATACCTCCTTTAAGCATACACCTCCCTATAGCGGAGAAAACTAGCTTGACGGTTGTTGTCCGGCTATGGAAAATTTCACTGTGAGTAAGTTGTCTATTTAGTTGAGTAGAACTCAAAAATATTTTTTTTTATATTCCTCGAACTCTCCAAAAATAGTTTTATTTTACAAAAACTGTTTTTTTTTAACTTTTCGTGCATAATATTTGAGAAATCAAGTGCAACAAATATGAATACCTCAAAATTGAATACTTTTACTTTTCTTTATAATTTTAGAACAATGTTATCCTTATGCAATTTTTTTTGTACGTTAATACAATAAACAGAATGTATAAAATAAAATTCCTAAATAATTTTTAAGTTTCTTGTTCTTGTTTTTTTGTTTTTCGACTTCTAAAAATGAAAAAGTAAATTTTTAGAAGAGTTTCCATTGAATTGCCGAGCACTGTAAATAATATAAGTATATACATATTTCAAATTCAGTTCAAAATCCACGTTTTACAATACGATAAATAACAACAAAATGTACATATATACATATAGACGTATTTTTACTTACAGTGCAGAATGTTCATTAATAGATGGTGAAAATAGTAGCCCATTTGGTCTATGATCAACAGAATTATTCGTAATATAATTTCTGCAAAACAGGGTTAAGTTTGATGCAATTTCCAGGAAATATGTAATACGGAGACAAGTATTATTATCTGAATCGTCATTTAGTGAATGGTCGATCTTAAGGATTTCTTTAAAATGGGCATCATTGACAATAAATCTCAAATAAAGAACTAACATAAGTTTTTTAATCCTGAATAAATTAGTTGTAATATCACTCATTAAATCCGAATTATAGTTCGCAGAAAATATATCCTGAAAATAAACAAAAAAAGACAAATTAATTCAAATGGGAAACGATTACCGGTATTTTTTGTGAAAATAAAACAATAGTTCTTAAGGAAAAGCAAAAACATTCTGTTAAAAGTATTTACTATTGCTTTCAGGCAATTTGAGGATTCTATCTACGCCTATAAAACTGTTCGCCTATAGAAGCAAACCAATTACACACCTGGACAGAAAAATAGATGCGATTTTTTTCTCTTAAATGTACAAAAAAATTTATCAAAGTGCTTTTATAATCTCAACACTGTATACTTTAAATATGGCAACACTGTTTTAAATTCAAAAAGGGGAATACCGTTATAAATAAACTATAATTAAACAGAATTTTTTTACAATTTAGTTCCTTTCCGGCGTGGCCATTGAAATAGGTGTGAATATTTTTTGAGAAAATATAAAAAGAAAAGTAAGTTATAAATAAATTTAGAATAAATTCGGAATAAAAAAATATTAAAAACTATTAGAAGACTTGTATGGGAGCTTCGAAAGCAAGGAAACACTTGTAAAGTCATTGCCAAATCGTTAAGCCGATCTCAGAACTTAGTAACTAATGCTCTAAACCCAGAAAAAGATATTGAAAAATACGAGCTATAAAAAAACCTCCGGAAGCACTGATAAGCGTATAGTCACTATAGCAAAACGAGATCGTCTCATGACATCGAAAGTGATTGCAAATTAAATCTTGATGTTGCGATTTTTTAAACCGAATAAATTGCTATTTGGTGTTCTAAAAATCTCTCGTTTTGGTATAATTCGAAATTAACTACGAATTTTAGTTTAAACTTCAAAATCAGCTGTTGATTGAAAAATAAAAATATTTTCAATTAAAAAGGCTCTAAAAACATTAAAAAGTATTTAAAATGCCTGGAGCGTTTGTGTTCAGTTATATAAATTATATTAAAAACAAAAAATACGCCAATTAAATATACAAAGAAGGCAATTGAGGGATGCATCTAATCCTATGAGTGTTACAAATGAGAGGTATGTACATACAGTAGAAATGCAATTTGTCCAGATGTAAGTTATTTTTCCTTTTTTAGATTCCTTGAACTTTCCCGCGTTAATAATGAAGCCTTTGTAATGATATTGGACAGTATTGGTCACTTAATACAAGAAGGATCTATTCCTGCGAAAATTCAGCTCGCAGCAACTCTTCGTTTTTTAGCTGTTGGTTCATTTCAAGGTGCTCTTGGAAATGAAACACATCTTAGTCTTGGGCGTAGTACGATTTCAAGTGTTGTGGAAAACAATTGAAGCTTTGGAAAACAATTTGTGTCCATTATGGATTAATTTTGAACTCACTAGAGATGAAATCAGAGAATCCAAATTATATTTTTTTTTTACAAAATTTGGATTGCCCGGCGTTATAGGTTGCGTCGATGGGAGTTATGTAAGACTTTTAAAACCAACAGTGGACAAATCGTTATTTTATAATCGAAAAGGTGATTTCAGCATTAATGATTTCAGTAATGATTGTAAGTATGCTGAGATTAGTAAATGCAAACACTTTCTAATATACATGTGTTTCATTTCAGATTTGTGATTTTAAGATGAAGATTCGTGCTGTTGTTGCATGTAGTCCAGGATCTACTCATGACTCATTCATTTGGAGAATGTGTGTATTTTGTGTATTTGTGTTTATTTTGACAAAAATTAAAAAAATAAAATAAAATCTTCAATTTTTATATGCAAACTTCTTTTTTCAAGTTTTTATGCAATTTATTAGAATAATATTACATTCGTTTTACTTTCGACACATTCTATTGAAGAGGCTATTCATAATCGCGATGAATTAATTTTCATTTTGAAGTCTGCTGGTTTCTCGTTGCGGAAATGGACTTCGAATGAACAAAGTCTTATTCGAGACTTACTCCCGATGCTAGTGCTGCTAAAACGTTGGGTTTACGTTAGAACGCGAGCTTGGATACATTCTTCAAGCCATCTCCAACGCCCGATATTACCCAAGTCACCAAACGTTCTGTCCTTTCTCAAATAGCTAAGCTATTTGACCCTGTTGGGTTGCTAGCCCCCAAAATAATTGTCGCTAAGATTCTTATGCAACAAATTTGGAAAGACAGAACCGAATGGGACGATTGTTTGAAACCCATGACGTTAAACAGGTGGTGCGAATTTGTCGATGACTACCCTTTCATCGAAAGGATTAACATCCCCCGCTGGGTTAATTTTAATCCTGAGTATGAAGTACAACTTCATGCATTTTGTGATGCTTCTGAGAAAACATATGCTGCCACCCTTTATAGCAGAATTGAAACCCCGTCAGGTGAAATTTTCACTCATTTGCTCGCTGCCAAGACAAAAGTTGCGCCAGTAAAGGTGCAAACCTTACCCGGTTTAGAGCTATGCGGTGCAACTCTGTTGGCAAAAGTGGTACATTCACTCCTCACAGAGCTGAATTTTACCAATTCGAAAGCTTTTTATTGGACAGACTCGACAATAGTTCTGTCATGTCGAATCGCATAATAACCCTGCTAACCGAGGTATGACAGCCAAGGAACTCGTCAATTCTGACATCTGGTGTAAGGGCCCTACTTGGCTAAGACTTCCACGTTCCGAATGGCCGAAATCATCATTCAAGCCCTGTACCTAGCTTGGAACACGTTTGGTTAAACCTTAATGCGACAACGCCCACGGAGGAAATTTTGAGCAAATTTTCTGATTTGTCTCGTGCATTACGAGTGTTGTCGTATGTTTTTCGTTTTTGCCATTCTGCTGATAAAACCCACCGGTTATCTCACAGATACTTGTCCATGGAAATCACTCAAGATGAGATCAGTTTCGTGAAGCGTCGGTTAATTGTTTTGTGTCAAAGTTCTCATTTCCCGGAGTACTCAATTTTGAAAGACGGAGCTACTTTGTCTCGTAAGAGCTCTCTGCTAACCTTTAACCCTTTTATCGACTCTAATGGTTTTTTAAGAGTCAATGGAAGACTCTCGATCACCGACTTTGACGTACGATGAACGCTTCCCTAAATTACTCCCCTACATTGGCCATTTTACCCTAATGCTGCGCATCATGCGACAAGAGTTTTGGGTTCCTAAACTTAGAACACTAATTCGAACCGACATTCATAACTGCAAGATCTGTACGATCTATCGGAAGAATTTGGGTCAACAAATTATGGCTGCGCTACCTCCGGAAAGAACCACGTTAACTCGTCCTTTCACCCACACTGGTCTAGATTTCGCTGGACCTTATGAAATTAAATCATATATTGGACGTGGTTGCCTAATCACTAAAGGATATTTGCTAGTGTTCGTGTGCTTTGCTACAAAGGCAATTCATTTGGAAACAACCAATGAAATATCGACGGACTGTTTTTTGGCAGCGTTTACTCGTTTTTCCTCTAGACGAGGTTGCCCCGCACATATCTATTCGGACAATGGAACCGCTTTCGTTGGCGCCGCCAATATAATGAAAAAAGACCGGGCTAAGTTCCTTACTGAGCTGAGGTATAAGGTTGTGTCGGAAAACATTTTCCAATCGGTAGAATGGCAATTCATTCCCCCTGGAGCTCCACATATGGGCGGCCTCTGGCAGGCCGGTGTTAAAAGCTTCAAGACCCATTTGTGAAAGATATCAAATGCTCAAAAATTTACTTTTGAGGAGTTCGCTACTATGCTGGCAAGAATAGAAGATTGCTTGAACTCTCGTCCTCTTTGTCCCATGACGGATAATCGGATATTAACCCCTTAACCCCAGGTCATTTCCTTGTGGAAAGTGCGATCCTCTCACCCCCTGAACCTGATTTATCAATGGAATCCCTCAACTACGCTAATAGATGGCGAAAATTAAAGGTTCTACACCATTTGTTTGCGCATCGCTTACTTAGTACGAGTACTTAGTTGAACTCCATAAGCGCAACAAGTGGAAATGTCCCTAACGAGATTTCGGCATGTAACTTGCCTCCAAACGAATGGAAGCTCGGTCGCATCTCTCGCGTGTACTTCGGCTCCGATTCTAGAGTGCGAGTGGCTGATGTTCGAATGGCGTTCTAACGCGGCCTATTGTGAAGCTTGTACTGCTTTCTAACCAGAATCAGAACTAATTCGTTCCTTTTTTTCTGTGTCTGTTTTGTCCTTTATTTAGAGATGTTCGAAGTTGCGCCCCGAAGACTCACCGTAGAACGTCCAGAAAATAGAAGTCTGGATGAAGTGATTGCCGGTTATGTAAGGGTAATCACACTCTGCAGAAGTGTCCAGCATTCCGCCGCTTAAAACCCTATAAGCGACTGGGTGTCGTAAGAAGATAGAAGTACTGCATAAATTGCTTGGCCCAGTCGCACTTATTGTAGAAGTAGGGAGCGGTGCATGGAATGTCTGGGACACCATCACAATATGCTGCTTCTTCGGCCTCATGACATGAAGAACACTCAACAACCACGCAACAACAACAACAAAAGGGTTAAGGCAATCAAAGGCAACAACAAGAGCGCAACCCGCAGCAAGAAGGACAACACTGTGGTTGCAACACCTAACACTGCTGGGGCGACAATTGTTATCATTGTCGTCAGTAAATAATCTTTATTTTCCCTTTGTTATCTATTGTTATTATTATTATTTAATATTGTTACGAAAATGGAAATGGTGTTGTTAAAATAATAAGCAAAAGCTCCAAAAACAACACAATGGAGTTGATCACGCATAAAAACAAAAGCTCCAAAAACAAAACAATGCAGTTGTTCACGTGATCAACGAATGAGTAAGCATATAGCAACAAAAGCAACAGGGTTTGTTTACAAAATCGATGAATAAACAAATATAGCAACAAAGACTGCGTATAAAAGAAATATAGCAGAAAGACAAAGAAACAAAACAACAACAACTCTGCCTGGACGAAAGTAAATAAGATACACGAACAACAAAAATGGAATCAAGTTGTTTACATTTTTGGATTGTTCCCGAAGGTCGTCATCATCCTTCAAGGGCATTCATCACACTGTTGATCGAGTGATATAAAAGGCGAGATAAAGCGAGCAACGAGGATTCAGTTAGAATTCAGTCAGTCGTGTATGAAGACACGTTATTCTCGGAGTTCGAGTTAAGTTAGTCGTGTGACGACGTCGCGTTGAATTGAGTGCGAATTCAACCACTGGTGTGTGAAGATACGAGATCGAGTTATATCCAGTCAGACTTGTGTGTAGACAAGTTGCGTGAAGAAAACAGTTGTTAGTGTGGTGCTTACAAAAAGGTTGTGAGCAAAGAAGAATAACTAACAAGTGTTGTTGTTGCTTATAAAAAAGGTTATAAGCAGAGAAATATCGCGAACAAGCACATATTGTGGAAATTATCATTGTATGCGTAGAATAAGTTCGCACAGTGGCACGAAAGTGGTGCAGAAAATAAAGAATTGACTTAAAATTAAACACAGATTTATTTTTATTTTATTTGCAATCTACGAGCTCATATTTTTAACGTTTTTAAAAGGTAAAAACGTAACAATTGGTGTCAGAAGTGGGATTGCAAAATTCAAAAATAAAAATAAATCAAGATGAAACTCTCAGAGCTAAGAGTTGAAAGGCTCAAACAAGAATTGGCTAAATTGGCGCTGCCAACAATGGGCACGAAGAATGAGCTCCAAAGGCGGTTAAGGGAAGAGCTTCGGAATCGTGGCATTGATATCGACACTTACGACTTCGAGGACGAAGAGGAACGCGAGTTACTGGCCCCGGTAACCCCCAGTGGTACTGATTTAAGTTCGGTACTAGCCGCACTAGTGGAAAAAATACAAGTATTAACGGAGGGACAGGAAGAGAACAAGAAGCTATTTGAAAAGCAATTTGCTGATTTTCAAGAAGCCTCTAGAGCCGAAAACCAGAAAGCGCAGGAAGAGAACAAAAAGCTATTTTCAAAACTTGAGAACAAACTAGATGCGTATGACGAGACGCTAGATGAAATAATTGAGTCATTCGGCGGAAGAGTTACAAGTGTCGCCGAAGAGGTGTCAAGTTTAGAAGAGGCCGTTGACACGGAAGTAAGTGGCTTGGAAGAGTCCGTGGAGGGCAAACTCGTCATGATGGAAGAGAAGAGCCTGCGACCGGAAGCAGTACAAGCCGAATCAGAAGGTACCGGCAGGATAGAAGCACCTTGCTTTGATGGTAGCTCGCCCCTATCCGTATTTAAAGTCCAATTTGAGACGGAAGCAAACAGAAACGGATGGGACGATGATGAGAGGGCATTGGAACTGGTTTTGGCGTTGAAAGGTGCCGCCGCTGAGACTCTAGTAAACATGCCAGCCAGCCGCAGAAACAACTATACTGATTTAATGGTGGCGTTACAGCGTGAATTTGGCGACGAGCACGAAAGAGATCTGTGCCCTATGGAGTTAAGGTGCCGTGCGCAAAAGGCTAATGAGTCATGTAAAGCCTTTGCAATGGAGGACGACAGATTAGTGCAGCCTACATACCAGGGAGAAAACCGTCTACTGGTAGACAATTGTAAGACCGAGACATGCGTAAATGGTATACGCGCCTATGATGTCGGATTGGCGGTGTGGACTGCACGAGAGACAATCTTCGAAGAGACCATGACCTTAGTACTAGCCCAGGAGACCGCTTGCATGATTTCTACAGCACAAGCGAGAAAAGTGCGGGGAGTGGAAATCGCGGAGGAAAAAGGACGCCTGTTCAGAAAAATTAAAAAGTTGTTAAGGCAAGTTGTGGCAGAAGCCGAGCGAAAGGTCGAGCCGAGGCGTCTCAACTGGGAAAAGAGCGGTCACGTTCCGAAGAAACTGGAACGCGCCACGAGGAAGGTCAAGATCCGATTCACCATCAAACGGGCGGGAGACCAGCCATCATCATCATCAGCGGGGCAAGTGCTGGTTTCCTAGAGGCAAGATCCCCAGTAAAGCGAAGTCGAGGTCAGCTGCACGATATAAGTCGGACGCACTTTTGGAGCGAATAACAACAGCAGGTCCTTTGTATTGCCAGAAACCGGTATATTCTCGTCGAGACGGATTACTTCAGCTAATGGCCGGAAGTGTATGCCATACCCAATCAAGATGCGAACACAATAGAAAAGGTTTTTGTGAGCCACTGGGAATGCTGCTACCAGGTGCCAATAGAGCTACACTCCGAGGCAGAAGTTCGAGCCAGCCGTATCCAAGGGAATGTGTGAGTCATACGGAATGGTAGAACAGTTTGGTCGAAACCTGTAGGAATACTTGCGGAAGAGAAAAAAAAAAAAGAAAAAAAATGATGAGCGAGCAGCAAAAGGATTGCGGTGAACACACTCCAAGGTATCTACTGGCGTATCCATCTGCGATGCATGATTCCACAGCTAGACCAACCGCCAAGGTTATTTACGGGAGAGGAGATAATGAGCCTATTCGGGACGAACAGGCTTAAGTGGGCGGCAGTGTTACGAAAATGGAAATGGTGTTGTTAAAATAATAAGCAAAAGCTCCAAAAACAACACAATGGAGTTGATCACGCATAAAAACAAAAGCTCCAAAAACAAAACAATGCAGTTGTTCACGTGATCAACGAATGAGTAAGCATATAGCAACAAAAGCAACAGGGTTTGTTTACAAAATCGATGAATAAACAAATATAGCAACAAAGACTGCGTATAAAAGAAATATAGCAGAAAGACAAAGAAACAAAACAACAACAACTCTGCCTGGACGAAAGTAAATAAGATACACGAACAACAAAAATGGAATCAAGTTGTTTACATTTTTGGATTGTTCCCGAAGGTCGTCATCATCCTTCAAGGGCATTCATCACACTGTTGATCGAGTGATATAAAAGGCGAGATAAAGCGAGCAACGAGGATTCAGTTAGAATTCAGTCAGTCGTGTATGAAGACACGTTATTCTCGGAGTTCGAGTTAAGTTAGTCGTGTGACGACGTCGCGTTGAATTGAGTGCGAATTCAACCACTGGTGTGTGAAGATACGAGATCGAGTTATATCCAGTCAGACTTGTGTGCAGACAAGTTGCGTGAAGAAAACAGTTGTTAGTGTGGTGCTTACAAAAAGGTTGTGAGCAAAGAAGAATAACTAACAAGTGTTGTTGTTGCTTATAAAAAAGGTTATAAGCAGAGAAATATCGCGAACAAGCACATATTGTGGAAATTATCATTGTATGCGTAGAATAAGTTCGCACAGTGGCACGAAAGTGGTGCAGAAAATAAAGAATTGACTTAAAATTAAACACAGATTTATTTTTATTTTATTTGCAATCTACGAGCTCATATTTTTAACGTTTTTAAAAGGTAAAAACGTAACAATATATTATGTATTCACTTACCTAAGAATTCGAAATGAACTAATGAATTGTAAATGAACTCATTAAATTGAATTTATTTTAACTTGAATTTATTTTAACCCAGGTAGCTTCCCGTTTACTCTTGCAATCTTGCAAGGGGGCGGGATATTTAAGCTGGTCAACCTAATTTTAAGTAATAGATTTAAGTAATGTAAATACGCTTATGTGGAACGTGAAAAAGAAAATAAAAGAAAAGAATTGATCTTTTTATTCTCGATCAACCCCTAAACCCGAAGGTACGTTCTTGATTAATTATTTAATTAATTGTTGAAAACATATTTTCTAATATTCTTGATTTTGTTTCTTTCTCGGCTTAAATTAAAATATTTTGTTTAATTTACCCTGCACCCCGGAACAGACCCATAACACAAATTCCTCCCATTCACATTGCAGATGGAAATTGGGACATAACAGAAAGCCAAAAAGCAGAATTGTTTTCTAGCTATTTGCTGGTGTGTTCTCTCTTGATACCAATACACCATCTATGACACAGGAAGTCAGTAGTCTTAATGATCAAGATGACTAAACAATACCTGAAGTAAAACCAATTGAAGTTTTTAAACAAATCCATTTTAATCTAAGATTAAAAAAATGTTCTGAATTCGATTTAATAATGACCGACGTTCTTAAACATCTGCCAAATAACATAATCCTAAAAATAACTCAAGTTTTGAATCCATCGTTTTGAAAGGAGTTAAAATTTAAATTGTAGAATTGCAATTAAAGTGGAAGAATCTAAACTGGTTAATCGGTAGAAAATGCAAACTTTATAGTGAGAATAAATTGTTAATATTTAATAAAATATTAAAACCTATATGGACTTACGGGGCACAATTGTAGGGATGCACAAGCGAAAAAATGTAAATATTGTAATACTTTATAATCAGAAATATCATAAACGCACCATCGTATACCCGTATAAGTGATCTACATCGCGATCTTGGAATGAATACAGTTAGGCAAGAGATTGAAAAAGAAAAACAACCGACTAAGGGGTTACATTAATTTGAAAGCATAATCCTTTGCTGATTTTGTTAGTTTGGAACGCGGGCTTAGAAGAAGAAAGCCGTCCGACCTAGTGACGACTACAAAATACCATAATTGAATATATGTATAATATTTTAATAAAATTACTTGTTAGTTGTAATAACCAGTTGTAATAATAAATAAATCAGAATTATAAAATAGAAAATTAGAGAAACTGATGGACGTTCATTTTCGGAACACGATTGATACACGATTCATAGGTGGATCTCAACAAGCGTACCTCAATCCTAGTAAGAGTCTGGGGATAGTCCCGGACAAGACAAAGATATTTTTATCCACTATGACATATAAAGTGGTCGGGTTTGGACCGTCAGTTCTTAATGGAGTGTCGCGAAGACTCTGATAGGGCAAAATACTTAGGAATTATATTTGACTCATGGATGCTGAATATACAGGAGAGGATTAAAAAAGGTTTTAAAACAAACTGCATGCGCAGAAATTCCATGGGTAGGAGCTGAATCTTTACACTGAGTATTATTAACCGAGTTTGCACGTTAGTTGTTAGACCTGTTCTTACCTATGAATTGCATAGTTATAAACTAAAGAGATGTAACACTGTTGACTTTACTAGTGTCAGTAGAATTACACCTTATGCGGCTCTGGATGTCATTCTGCAGTTACTCCCGATTGCGGAATATGGAAGAAGACGGCAGCTACTCCATTCGTTCGTCTCTGCATTTACTCACATATGTGTAAGAGAATCATTATCACACAAAATCAAAATAACAATGAATATGCACACAACACAATAATCATCATTCATCGTGTTATAAATGTGAAGGCTTGATTTTGTGAGACGAACGATTTCACACGAAAACACCCAATACTGTTCATGTTTTCCTATATAAACAGACGAACGTGTGAAAACATTATTCTTAATGAATGCATGTATGTTTTAATGAATGCAGGATTGATTCACTATTTGACTTTATTGCGACGCTGTATAGTGGTGAGTGATAAGAGCATGCATGCTAAGGGAATGAAACATTGTTGAATAACTTTCTTTCTGTTGGGATCAATGCGTGCACATAGTGTGTGTTGTGTAGCACACGTCGTTACAGTATAAATTGAGTTTACTGTGAGTGAATGTAGTAATACTAGCCTCTAATATGTTTCATATATTTTCCACCACGCTTTAATGTAAACTGTCACAAAACTGTGACAAAAGTTTATAGCTGGATGTGGCTTTCATTGTAAGCGGTGACAGTATTGAATGCGGTCCACTCAACCAAAATGACCCCAACACGACAATTTTCGGACTTCAAAATAACAAAGCTACTGATGCTGATGTAATAGCAACCGAAGTGTCTGGTTGAAGAATGTATTCAGTCATCAGTTCGCTATACTCTGTACATCAAAAGAGAGACAACAAACTGTATGCCAATTATAAAGGAATATCTCGCCTCTGTATTGCGTAGAAAATTCTGTCGAGCGTTCTATGTGAAGGATTTGCACTTAAAGTAAATGATATAATTGGTATATACCAAACTAAGGTCTTAGTAAATCTACCGCCGATCAAATTTTCATATTACGCCAATCCCTGAAAGGACTCAAGAAACACAAATCGACTACTGATGATATTGCTATTATTGGTCGACTATTTTCAAATATTGAAAAAGAATCGATAAAAATGTGTCTTAAGATTGGGCCTTTAATTGAACGATGAGAACTAATGTTATGAAAAGTATATCAATAAAAAGAATAAAATCAAATGTTCTCATTATAACATTTGCAGTTAGATCTTATTTTACATCATAACTGCATGCGTTTTATGCTAACATCGAAGTCGTTAGTACAATGCCTACATTGACTTGTGACATGTCTCGCGTATGAGTGAAGATTCTCCAGCAAGTTTATACCCGAGGTCAGGCAAAGAAGAGAAAGACAGTCCTAAGAAATTGGCTTTTTTTAGTTCAGTCTAAAGCACATAAGAAACTGTTAGAAGAACTGCAGCGACGTGGTTTTAAGGCCAATGGTTATGGGGATCTGGTGATTATCAGGCTTTATCCGCACACTTTCGTTTGGAGATGTAACCAGACTCTAAAGCAGGGGTGCCCAAAAGTTCCTTATGGAAGTGCAAACACCAATACATTTAAAGAAAAACAAATTTTTATTTAATATTTTTTGTTGTGAAAACTAATACATACAAAGAAAAAACCAAACACACTTTTTTAAATGATGTACGAAAAACAAAAACAAAATCTACATTGATGCTCGCTGTTGTCAATGTTTACCAGCAAAGTATACGAAAGTGTTGTTGCTTTGTATACTCTTCATTGTATACGAAAGAAACGAAACGACGAAAAAAGCAAAGTTGTTTGTGTATTTTGGCTTACTAATACTGAGTGTGCTCTATGCGTATATAAAATACACAGCCTATAGCTAAGCGCTTTTATAAAAACAAATGTGCATGAAGTGTATAGGGCTTGGGCACTACTGCTCTAAAGCTTACGATATCGTGTGGTTTAAGTGTCAACTCTGGCAAAATAGAATCGATGCTTTTTACCAGGCGATATAAGGTACCTTTTTTAAACTTACAGATCCTTAATGGAGTCAATTTTCCTTATCCTAGAAGGATAAGTATCTGGTAGAAGTTTTTGATCTCAAGCTCTTATGGAATGATAACATTTACCCTTATTCTGGTTGTCGTCGTCGACGTCGTTTTGCGTCGACAGTTTAAAATTGATATTCTGTTTGTCGTTATTGACAGTTATAGATGATTGTCGACACACATTTGGTATTCTGTGAGTCAATACGCCGTCGATATTGTGTTGTGTCGACTCTGATTTTGTCGACTCTGATTTTATCGACATCATTTTTGGTAACGACGACGACGGCGACGACGACGACGACAACCAGAATAAGGGTGATTATTCAAAAGGCTAAGGAAGCGACAAGAGCGGTTTACAACCGCAAAAGGACTGTAGGCAAGAACCGGCTTTATCGGGCTGTGGTGAAGCCAACTTTGCTTTATTACCACCAAGATATTATTTGCTATACTCAATTGGCTTCCCTCTGACCCTCTATAAAGGCAGAAGGTTGGGTTGGTGGCAATGAGACACAATGGAGTGAAATCCTAGTGCAATCTTCAAGGAAGACATAGACTATAGGAACGACTATAGGATACCTGATAACTTTCTGAATAGAAAATTCAATTTTAAAATTCCAACAAGGGAGGTTCCCTATGATTGCTCAAAGATGAGTGGCAGTGTGAGCTGTAGTATTTTTATTAAGGGTTCTGATATTAAACTTTCTTATAGGCTTAATGACCACTGCAATATTTTGAAAATCTCTTGATTTACTAGGACAACTATGCAGCGATCTTGGCATACCGACAAATGACTTCTGCAGGAGCTATAGGTTTGAAGAGAAGGAAGAGACTGTCTTTCACCACATGTGTAAGTGCGCTGATCTTGTCATAAGGAGACGGAATCTTGTGACCCCTCTCAAGATAGACTGCTGCAATAGAAATATTTAATTTGGACACGTGGCGGTTTCCTCTGGGGAGTGTTTGACATATGTTACGATTTTACGAACACAATATTTTTTTTTCTCTCTGTACTATTATTACATTGTATTTTTTATTACACAACTTTTGCTACGTACTATCATCTTTCCATTGTATCATTACATATTTTTTTTTTATATCATGATAGAATTTTGTTCGTCCCGTTATTTACAGCAAAATCAGTGATTATCATGTGATTATCGTGTGATTATCGTATGATTTCTATATATATATATATTATAATTCTTACTAATAGACATATATCTATCCCTCTTTACCTTAAATATCTAATACATATTCCATTAAAATAATATTTTTCATTGGAACTGATGTAAGCTTGCTAGATTATAATTTCTAGCAGAAGGGGACTTACAAAATAAAGCTGAACAAGTGCAGAAGTCTGCAAGTGCTTCTAAACGAAAATTTTTTAATATTAATTTAAATGAAATTTTAAATAAAAAGTGCAAAAGTACAGAAAAAAGAAAAAAAAAGTGAAAAAGGGAAAAATCAGACGACTACAGGATATAATTTAATTGTCGTACTGCATCATCCTTCATCACATAATCTGTCCTGGTAAAATTTATGGTCTACGCATTCCACCATAGGCCAAATATAACTGGACTCAACTGGGCTGTTCAAAAGAAGTTTCTGGAAGCACATGGATTTCTAAATCAAGTGATCTTATCTTTTCATATTATATTTATCAAGAATTCTAATAAGTTTTCTCAGTTTTAGAAGAATCTCCTACATTCTAAATTTTATTTAAATTTAAATTTTATTTAAATCTTTAATTATTTTAAAGAATTTTAAAGTCTAATTAACATGTATTAAAATCATTATCAATTGCCTCAAACTTAACCTAAAACTAAAATGTTCAATTTATACCTATACCTAGTTCAACTATAACTTATTTAAAATTAAAACCTAAAAATGATTGATTTAAAATTATTGCTTTATAATTTTATTTTTGGATAATTATTTTAATTTATATTCAAAAATAATTTTTCTTATAAACTTGAAAATTATTATTATTATTATTATTATTATTATTATTATTTCTTTATTAGTATCAAAAAAAAAATACTTTATAAATTTACATAATGTATTTACATTCTCATATATTATGCAATTTAAATAACGATCCCTATATTACATTGTTCTTAACAAGTATTACAACATTTTTCCTAAATCCGCTATTGTTGTGTTCATTTTTCACATAATCAGGTAGTTGGTTATATAATTGCAATCCCTTATAGAAAAGCGAACGCTGCATCGCCACCGTTTCTGCCCGTTCAATACGAAAATCGTTATTATTTCTCAAATGGTATGGTTGCATTTCTCCGACGTAGGCTATTTGATCTTTTATATATTGTGGTACATTTCCATTTTTTATTTTTTTAATAAAGTTTAGGGTATTTAGTTTTAGACGCTGTTTAACATTAAGCCATTTTAGTGATTCAAGCATATATTCTATTGACGTGTATCTATTGCATCTTAGTATGACACGCATTGCCTTATTTTGAAGCCTCTGCAGTCTTTCAATTTGTTGATTTGTGCAACATGAGTACATAATTGTCGACCCAAACTCAAAATGAGGCTTAATCATCGTGTTGTAAATATTTATTGCTGTCAGCGCAGTTGTATTTTTTCTTAATCTCTTAAAAAAAACCAATTTTTTTTCCCCAATTTTTTACATATGTAATCGATGTGACTCTTTAAGTTTAGGTTGTTGTCTATAATAAATCCCAGATATTTAATCTGATTAACTTTTTCGATTTCTTCTTCATTAATTTCAAAAATTATATTGCTGTTAGTTTTTATTTCCATAATTTTAGTTTTACTTTCATTTAATTTTAGTTTATTAATTTTCAGCCATGTATTCACATTATCAATATCTGTCTTAAGTCTATCATAACATTGCTCTACCGTATCAGCTTCTATGTATATAAGTGCATCATCCGCATATAATATTATCTCACAATCGTTTAATACGTTTGGCATATCGTTGATATATATAATAAAAAGTAGAGCTCCTAAGATTGAACCTTGAGGCACACCATATTCATTATTTGCTGTTGGCGATATAACATTGTTTACCTTTGTAACTTGTCTTCTATTTGTCAGATATGACTCAAACCACTTTAATTCAGTCCCCTGAATGCCGTAATTATAAAGTTTCTGTAGCAGTATACCTCTGTCAACCGTTTCAAACGCCCTTTTAAAATCCAAGAAGATTGCTATTACTTTCCTATTTTTTTCGATTTTTTTCCATCTGTTGATAATATAATTGACAGCTGTCTCACATGAAAATGTCTTTCTAAATCCAGATTGGTATTTATGCAGTAAGGCGTTTGATTCCATGTACTTTTCTAATTGGCTTTTTATTACTTTCTCAATTATTCTCTCGCATGTTTTCAGTGTATTTACTGGACGAAATTCTTCACATAGTTTTGTCTTTGTGATCTTTTGAATTGGAGTTATCATTGACTCTTTCCAATTGTCTGGAAAGCTTCCCGTTGTTAATGATTTATTTACTATGTCCAACAATGTTCTTCCTATCACGTTCCAGCCATTAAGTATAATCTTACTCGATATTCTATTGAAGTCTGGCTTGTTGTTCAAATCCTTACATACTATCCTTAATTCATCTATTGTTATTTCACGAAACTTAAATCTAGAGCTTATCACAGGTATGTAGTTGAAATATTGCACATTTGGTATCGTGTCTCTTATGGCTCTAATACTTTCAATAAAAAATTTATTAAATTTATCCGCTATTTGTAAATTTTCCTTACATTCTAGTTGGTTAAATATCACAGATTTGATTGCAGTTCGGTCTCTTTTCAGTATTAGATTCTTTATCTCTCTCCACATCTCCTTTTGATCTTTTGCTCTATTAATTCTGTTATTTATAAACTTTTTTTTCTCATGTTCAATTCGAACTTTATAATAATTCCTAATGGTCCTGTATCTTGTCCACGCAACGTAGCTATTTTCCAAGATTGCTGTTTGATACATATTAATCTTTTTTCTTTTTATTCTTCTCAATTCATTATTAAACCATCTATTACAATTGGTGTCCAATATATATTTCTTAAAAGTCATGCTTCTGACTGCACTTTCCAAAAAATTATCGAAAAATATAACATTGTTATTCAGGTCATTATTTCTGTCAATCGCTGTTATTCCATATATTCTCCTATTGAAATGAGTTTTATTGTATTTAAATAATTCAATTTCCTTTGTTTCTCTACTAGCCTTTATGGTCGTGCCATTGCTTCTGATTATTATCTGGATTGCTTCATGATCTGATATTTTATTCGTGTTATTGATTCCGGCTGTAATATTTTCATTATTAGTAATTATGTAATCAATTATTGTCCTTGAATTTATTGTTATCCTGGTGAATTCTGTCATTATTTGCTCAAGTCCATAATCATTTATAACACATTGTATCTTATCCTTATAAAAACCATTTCTTCCCCAGTCTATATTAATGTCACCTGCTATAACTATATCACAGTTTCTTTCAGTTATCTCTTCTAGAATTTCCTCAAATTTTACGATAAATTCAGATTCTGCACTGCTTGGCGATCTGTATATTGCCGCTACAGCAAATCCATAATTTTTGTATCTTGCTTCGTAGGCGCTTATCCAAATTTTTGATTCAATAATTTTCTCTGATATTTTTTTAACCTCCCACCTTTTTTCAAAATATACTATCACTCCTCCAGTTCTTTTTGAGTTTGATAACGTTGCGTAATGATTATAATTTTCAAGCATTATTTCTCGTTCTTCAATTTCACACGTTAAATGGGTTTCCGCAAGAATAATAAATTCAGGTTTTTCATCCACCGCTATTGTCTCTAATTGATCAAAATTGTTAATTAGTCCCTGTATGTTCGTGTATATTCCATATATTTGCTCTAGTTGTTATGCCACTAGACCTGGACTTCTCTTTTTGGCATTCAATTTGTTCATATAGACTGGACATTCTTTACTTAAAGTCGCATGGTTTTCATCCAATTCCAAGTTCAATCTTTTATTCATATGGATACAATTTATACATTTGTTTATGATATCCTTATTGCACTTATCCGATCTGTGTTCACCGTGACATTTATAGCATATATCTTTATTTCTACATTCTGCCGATTTGTGATTATATCCTCTGCATTTAAAACACTGTATAATATCAGTGCCGTCGAATATTCTGCATTTTTCCCATCCAATATTAACTTTTTCTTCATTCATTATTTTGGTATATGATTCATTATCTATTTTCAATATTGCATTATAAAATACATGACTGTTTCTTTTATATTCATAAGTTTTTACTACACTTAGCACACTATTTTTCAAAATTTCATTTTGCTTTCTTAGTTTCTCAATAATTTCTTCTTCCGTAAACTTAAATGACATGCCAATGACTTTTATTTTCAATTCTGGTTGATTCAGTGCCTTAATTTCATATTTTTCATTCATTTCATTTTGTACTGCTTGTCTAATTTTTTCTCGTTCTTCACTGCTCTCACTTTGTATAACCACAGCTCCATTTTTTCTTTTTTCAACATCAATAATTTTAAACTTGGTTGGATCTACTTTTTTATTAAGATCTTCTTTAGTTTTATCAATACCTTGTTTTTGTTTAGGTTTGATTATTAGCGGGTTTTGTTTCGTTTTATCTGGCATCCCAGTTTTACTTTTCAATGTATCTGCATATGTTATTTGTTTATGTACATTAGATGTTTTGACATTCGCTTCTGTAATTGTTTTTTTTATTTCATTGCACATCACTTTGTTTTTCTCCTCTATTATGTTACATATTTCTTTATTTTTGTTTTCGTGATCGTTTATTGCACCATAAAGTTTTTTTATTTCTTTTACGTTTGTTTCGCATGATTTTTGTGCTTCATCTATCTTTTTCAGTCTCTCCTCATATCTCTTTTCTATTGCTTGCAGTAGTTGTTTAATTTCGTTTTCATTTTGTTTTAATGCAGCTTCGAATTCGCCTTTATATTCTACCAAATTTTCTTTATTTTTTAATACACTGTATAAAAATTTATTATATATATAATTTATATATAATTTTTTATTATAACCTAAAATATTAATTAAATATGTTTTATCAAATTTCTGTATAATGAATTATTTTTAATTTTAAACCTCTTTGAATTTTCTAACCTAGTTTGATAATTATTTGCATTAAATATAAATTTTTATTAATTTACTTTTTTTTATTAACATTTTTCTTTAAGTGTAATTTTAAGTATATTTTGCTAAATCTTCGCATTTGTAAGATATATGAGTAAACTTTATTGATCATCCCTAAAACAGAATTTAGATAACAACACACATTGACTGCTGGGCACATCATCTCAATTGCTGTGGATAACCATGATCTGTAAGTGATGATTATAAATATTTCATTCATATTTCTCTCTTTAATTTTTTTTTATTATGTTAAGTAATATTATATAGTCGGTCCGATTCAGTTTTGTCCCTCTGTCCGAATTTGTTATTTTATTATGTTCTCTATTTCATAATGCATTTTGAATTAATAACTTTAGTTTGCTCTTTACACTTGCCAAGTAAGGAACTTATATGATTAATGTTAATTTCTTTATTTTCTATTTTATTATAATAAAATTGTTTGTGCATGTATATTCAATGAATATGAAACATTAAATTATTTAATGGGGAAGGATATCTTCGGCCAGGATGTGAGCGTATAGGCGGTCTTTGTATTTTCCTTTATGGGACAGGTATAAAACTATGGATATTCTATCTGTCATTGGTGTTTAGATGATAAGGGATGGGAAAAGTGTACCCTACGTTGGCATATTCATCTCGCCATCGTTTCATTAGTTAAAATACTTATTTTTTTGAAAATATTTTATACTTTTATTTAATTTATTTGCTTTATTTATTTTCGCACACTCTGGTGACATGTAGAGTGTGTTATATGTTAATGCGTCAAATCGGGTTGAGAACCAACGAGACTTAGTCTAGAGCTAGCGGGTAAACATTCATGTCTCTTAACTTTTGTATTTGAAATTTATACATATGGTATATCGGCCTACATAGGTCCAATATTAAATATGTATATAACGCGTTACGTTTAGGTGGTCCATCAGTTAAAAATATAGGATCGCATTACATATGTGACGTGGCGACGCTTTACACATATTAATTGTATTGAATATTAAGTGTGGTATCATAATTGGCCCAAATGCTGGCTTAAGTGGAACCTCGTATATATACATATTTATATTTATATATATATAATATTTCAAATGTGCAAATAACATAAAATTAACGTATTTTCTTTTTCTTATCTGAACGAGTAATAATATAAAATTGTTTTCTAATCAAAAACACCAACTATTGTTATCATTTTTGCACATAGTATATTCCATAAGCGGTAAGGTTAGTAAAAATTTGAAAGACGTTGAGCTCAGTGTGCTTCTAAAGAAATTTTGTTGCAAATCGTCCAAGAAGAGAGTATCATGGTTTATAAAAATCTCACCATAAATAATTATAAAAGCGATGTAATTCAAACGTCGTTATTAATGGTCTTCGAAGTCAATATTGTGTACCATTTGTTTAAATTAACTTAGAGTGTTGATCCTATGACAGTGGGACAATTTTGAAACCTGTCCACGAAAAGTTCAAGACAACTTTATTAATTTTACAATAAAAGAAAAAAACAGCGCAGGTTTCGTTTCGAACAGATGGCAGAACATAGACATATATTTGACCATTACAACCTTTCAGTAAGGATTACGACCTTGCTTCTCACACCACTTATGTTGTGTTTATTAATTTTCTACATGAGTGGCGGGACCTATAGTTTAAAGTCGACTCCTATCGACAGATTTTTGAGAAACTTTTCTTGGCAATTTTATTTACTCATAGAGTTTTTGCCGGAAATCATATTTCGTTTTGTTGTTTTGGCCCTATGGCTAGTCTAAGAAGAAGATTCGTCATAAATATTCATAAAATGTAAGGATACTTGAATAATGCTATAAGAATAGCAATAATAATAATAAAACATTTTGATGACTATGTGTACAATAAAATTCAATTTTGATAAAAAAAAAAAAATAAACTTACCGGGTGAAAAATGCGTGCTATAAGTCCTGTAACAAAGGACACCTCTTGTAATAATCCGATGTCGGAAAACGGTGATCCAGATCTCAATACAATTTCAATCATTTCGCAGTGACAAAGGAGAAAGTGCATTAGCTGAGAAATTAGAGAATAATTTTCTGTACCTAACGTAGTGATGAGACAATCGCATAAGTTTAATGCTGGAAATAAAATTTGTCTATATCTATTATCCACAGGTGGTACAAATTCACCATCATTTTTTTCGAACCACTCTTTCTTTTGTTTAAATTCAGGATGCATGTCAAACACCTTCATGCCAGAAAATACGTCTAAAATTTTATTTGAGAGTAGAAGTTCGGCTCCAGAACGTGTCTTTGCCAAACGAAGTAACACAGACATTTTTGATTCATACACATAGACATATTTCATATTTTCTGGAATATTTAATAGAGTGTTACAGAGTGCGTCATCCGATTTCGCTAAGCTTTCAATGATGTGAGATAAATATCCATGGTGTGAAATAAAATTCATTACTCCGGGGATGTCAATTTCTAATAAAATATCTATACATGCTAGGGCAGACATTTTACATATATCATGTCCTGCAATGCAATCATGGCATATAATTTCAATCAATTTATCTCCAAAGGATAAAATTACTTCAATGGATAGTCGTGTAAAAGGAGTATCATAAGTTGAAACATCATAATCAATTGCCTCACCAAAAACTGTTAAATTTCTGTAATAAAGAATTAAAATTTTTTATAAATACCTTCAGATTTTGTGAAGAAAAATAAGTAAAGAACTTAGTTCTAATACACAGCTAGCTACTTATAATTTTACATACATACATGCCAACATTATTGGCTATTATAATCCTCTAGTTAGGAGTACAGGAGAGCTTCTTACTCCAACAATGTCGTGAATTGCATGCCAATTATTTACTCTCAGTTTATTTCGAAAGATATATACTGTGGACAGCAAAAGTCTAGGTACAACAATATATGTAGCCAATTTTATGAATTTTAAGCAATAATTTATAAAATTTATGCTTTTTATATTTATTTTATTAATACTGTTACGAAAATGGAAATGGTGTTTTGCTTTTACATCGTTTAATACTAAAATTGTAAACAAAAGCTACAAAAATAAAAACAATGAACTTGTTTATATGATAAACAAGTAAACAAAACACCAGTATAAAAAAATTATAATAAGTATACAAAACACCAGTATAAAAAAATTATAAGAACCCTGCCGGCAACTCTAACTTTTAATGCATTATAAGTTAACTTTTTCTCAGCCAGTTGTGGTTGACTCTTAGATTATTTTTAATGGGGCCAACTGACTATTTTAACATGGTGGTGTCATTGGCAGTAGTCAATTGTCCGACTCTGCATAACTTTTCAACTAACTTAAAGTCAGTTATAAAATAGTTAATTTAAAGTTAACATATTTTTAACTAACTTAAAGTCAGTTATATAATAGTTAACTTAAAGTTAACAAATTTTTAACTAACTTAAAGTCAGTTAACAATTTTTGCCAAAATCGGCCACAACTGACTTCTTGAGCTTCTAAATAATTGTAATCCATCTATATTTAAATCAATTATAATTTTTTGGCAATCGAGTATGTCACTTAAACACCTAAATATTTGTTTTCTTATCCCAAAGTGGCAATACACGCCCGGTAAAACTTTTGTTATTTCTAATTTGTCACGTTTGTGTTTAATAAATGAATTAGCACTTAAAGGCACATCCAAATTTTCTTCGACGAATATTTTTAATAGTTCTTCGAAACACTCGCGAGATGGCCTATTTTTAAAATACCAATCTCCAATTTTTTCTTTAAAAGTCTTTTTTTCGTCAAATTGTTCGTTGGATGCACTAATGCTTTCAACACTTTCTCCATCTAGAAAAGTATGTTTGGAGAAAAATGGGTGTTTCAATGGATTTGAACTATTATTTTTTAATTTATTTAAATTATCTATATTATTAGTTTTTAATTTGTTTAAAAATTTATTTTTTTCTTTTTTAAAAAGTCTTTTTAAATTTCTTCTACTTGTGCCACTCATTTTAAACAATAAAAATTATATAATTTTTGAAGCTACAATAGCACTTAAACGAATTCAAATAGTAAAAAATAGAGAATAAAAAAACAACGGTTTCATTTTGAATAAATTCTGCATAACATTTCAATTAGCTATTAGTTAATCTAAAAATAGTTCAGAAAAAGGTGCAATTGAAAAAACAATATTATCAGAAATAGCATAAACGTTTTAAATTATGGGGAAATTCTGCATAACATTGTAGTTAGTTTATAATTAATCTAAAAACAAAATCATCAAAAGTCTGATCTGGTAAAAGAGAGAACAGAGAGAAAACAAATCTCACAAACAAGAAGCTCTCAATAATAAATAAACGTTTCGTATTTGGGTGAGTTCTGCATAACATTGCAGTTAGCTTATAGTTAGTCTAAAAGAGTTATCTAAAAGTGTGTTATTTTCGTAGTCGAATACCAAATTCTAAGGAAGTGCTGCATTAAATTGTAGTTATATTATAGTCAATCTACAAAAGTTAACTTAAAGTGCACTACTTACGTAGTCGACTACAAAATTGCTTGCAGGGAAGTAAACAAAAATACAACAAAAAACATCAGGATAATAAAAGTGACAAACAAAAATGCAACAACAAACACTGCAAGAACAAATATAAACAAAATACACAAAAAACAATAATGTAAACAACATGTTTACATTTATAGCGATTTCGAGAAGGCGAAGTCATTTCCAAAGAAACAGATAAGCGCCACGAAAAAGGACAATATCCGTCGCACCAACGGTGTAATTGAACCATCATCGTGTCCGTGGAGCTCACCTGTAGTCTTAGACAAAAAGAAAGATGGCAGTACAAAATTCTGCGTAGACTACAGGAAGCTGAATGATGTCACTAAAAAGGACAGTTACCCGCTACCGAGAATTGACGACACGGTAACCGGAACGAAGTGGTTCTCTACATTGGACCTGCGAAACGGATATTGGCAGGTGGAGATTGCAGACAAGGACAAGGAGAAAACTGCATTCAATGGCGGTTTAAAGTTATGTCATTTGGGCTCTGTAATGCTCCGGCCACATTCGAGCGGCTTATGGAACGTGTACTAAAGGGACTGCATTGGAAGACTTGCCTGGTGTACCTCGATTATTATTATTATTATTATAATAAATAAATAAATAAATAAATAATAAAGATTGAGTGCCAAGCGGTTTTGACGAAAACCTTTCCAAGAAACCAAACATTTTTTTTGTTAACTGAGTGTATTAGTGACAAAAACAAAAAGTTTCTGAGGTCTCCTTGGTCCATTCTGCCCCATGCTTTTTATTTTATACAGCCTTTTCTGTGTCGTACATTTCTGTACGACGTGGCATTGCACGAAGGGTATGCATTTGTAACACCCATGAATGCTTTTACAAAAATGTTCAGTAAAGGATTATTTATTTAAAAATCACATTAAATTTCACTCTGTGTCGTATATAAACGAACTACAGGCTCTAAGTAAAAACAATCACTGTCGTACGGAAACGTACGACATGGCACCCCACGACGGGATAGGTGTTGTACGGAAACGTACGACGTGGCACTGAATGTTTTAATGTTATGTGTTTACATTGGGACGGCAAACTATTACCAGAGTTAACTTTAAGTGAAAATGTGGGGACACACTGAAAAATTGCTCCAAGTTCCTGCTTTGAAAAGTGGAACTGGATGAGAACGGGCATCAGCTGTGTGTAATGCCATTCAAGAAAGGGGCCTTCAAGATAACACGAACGTTATTGTTTTTGATACAACAGCTGTAAACACTAGTCGTATAAATGGAACGTGTACTATAATGGAAAATCTTTTACAAAAGCCGCTCTTATGGCTAGCATGTGGAAGTCATTTACATGAAATAATTTTGAGAAGCGTGTTTGAAGCAAAAATGAATAAAGACTGCTGTCTATATGTCGTCCCTTTCGAAAGAATTAAAAAGTGTGGCCAAATTTAAAGTTAAACAAATTTCGATTTTGAATAGATGACGGTAGAACAAAATCTCATGTTAGTGATTCAATCAGTCGTTTTACTCAGTCTATGCTCGAAACAAAACTATCAGGAGATGACTACACTTTTGTGTTTTTAGGACAGCATCCTAAAAAACACAATTCTAAAGCAATAATGTTTAATGCACCTGGTGCTGTTCACCATGCGAGATGGATGGCGAAAGCTATTTATACATAAAGATATTTTTATTTCAAGAAGAATTTAAATTGACAAAACAAGAAGAAAGTGATTTGCGACAAATATGTATCTTTATAATAACTATATGTATAGAAGCTTGGTTTTCGTCTACTTCTGTAATTATGACGCCCTATAGTTATTTCATGTTACTACAGCAAATATACAATTTTAAAATCATTGACAAGGATATAGCGCAGGTTGCTCTAAAAAATTACTAAATCATTAATGGTGTCTCAATCCCGAAAATGTAGAATATTCTTTGCTTATTAAATGTTATCAATGACGCAGCGGAAAGAGGTGTTAAGCTGATAGAGGATTATAATTCGATTTTTACGAAATATAAGCATCAGAAACAGTATACATATTTTACAAGCTGTACAAGATTACAGCCTAAAAAGTGAATTATTTAACACAGTTTAAACATTTAATATAATGTTCTACATGTATATAAATGAGGGCAAAACGAAGTATATGTTATCGACAAGTAGGGATATGCGGCGTATTGGATCTCAGATTACGGCCGATAACTATAGTTTCGATGTAGTCAAGGAAATATGGAAGGAATCAGACAGAAATCCGTTAATCTTGTTGTTAACAGTCAGTTAAGTAAGTAATTAAGTAAAGTACATGTATATACATTGTCTAAACATATTTTTAATTAAAATATAAACATTTAAAAAAATATTTCAATGAGGTGTACGCTTATAAAATCTTCGAATATGACTACTTTATTTATTTCTTTCCAATTTATTTTCTCAACGTTGAGAAATGTTGTAAGAGGAAGATGTTTCCTGTAAAGTTTTAAACATTTTTTATCGACAAGTAGGGATATGCGGCGTATTGGATCTCAGATTACGGCCGATAACTATAGTTTCGATGTAGTCAAGGAAATATGGAAGGAATCAGACAGAAATCCGTTAATCTTGTTGTTAACAGTCAGTTAAGTAAGTAATTAAGTAAAGTACATGTATATACATTGTCTAAACATATTTTTAATTAAAATATAAACATTTAAAAAAATATTTCAATGAGGTGTACGCTTATAAAATCTTGGAATATGACTACTTTATTTATTTCTTTCCAATTTATTTTCTCAACGTTGAGAAATGTTGTCAAGGTAAAAAATGTTTAAAACTTTACAGGAAACATCTTCCTCTTACAACATTTTTCAATAAAGTTAATATTTTTGAAGTTATAAGTCATGAAACTTAAATTTTAGGGTTTCCCCTAAATTTCATCGGTCTTGAGGCACGTCTTAACCCCAACCGATTTATCTGAAACTTTGACAATATCATTTTTTTGCCAATATTCACCAAACTGGGGGGTGAGACTGGAGAAAATCTGACTTTTGATTTTAAGGGCCACCCTAATGCACATACTACAGACGCTTTATGCCTAACTTTGCTAGCGTGGCTGCAAGCTTGCATGAGCTCATCAAGAAATCAAAGGTGTATTAATGGGGTGAAAAAAAGGCGTCCCAGACACTAAAAGACCTATTGTGTGCTGTACTCACGTATGGTGATGCGATCAATGGTATGCTCTTACATGTCATTTGCTTGCATCATTGTGCGTGGGGGCGCTGGTAGACGCATTGTATCCACCCGTGCTTAGAGCGCCGTGGGGTAAGCCATCGTGGCGATACTCACGTAAAACCCTGGACTAATGTGTGCTGCACCAGTTTTGGTGTATCCAATCCCAGGGAAAAAAACATTTTAGACAGTGATGCTAGCGGATATGGTATTGGAGGTGTACTTTCCCAAGTGGTCAATGGGACAGAGAAAGTCGTAGGCTACTATTGTCGCACACTGTCAAAGACTGAACGGAACTGTTGTGTGACCCGACGTGAGCTACTTGCAGTGCTGGAATGCATAAAAAATTACCATAAGTACCTGTATGTCCAACATTTTCTGCTAAGGACCGATCATTCCGCACTGAAAAGGCTGCTGCAATTCAAGAACCCTGAAGGACAGTTAGCACGTTGGATTGAGCGCCTCTAGACTTATGACTTCAGCATTGAACACCGAAGAGGCATAAAATATGGGAATGCTGATGCTCTCTCATGCCGACTTTGCAATTTGGAGTGTAAACATTGTGTGCAGGCTAAGAAGGAATCCATCATTAATATCCGGCAGATCGATGCCAATGAAGACTGGTCCGAAGCACAAAGTGACCCAATATTGGCGAAGATTATAGTAGCTAAGGGAGACGACAAACGACCTACTCGAAATGAAATATCAGCAGAAGATCCTCTTACAAAAGCATATTGGGCACAATGGGACAGTTTAAAATTGATAAACGGGTGCTTATATCAACATTGGGAAAGCGCTGACAGCAAGACCTCATCCAATCAATACTCCAAAATGAAGGAAGACTTAAATGAGATCCGTAATTGAGCTAGCAGAGGACACCTTGGGGTGACAAAGACGCTGGAAAAACTAAAACAACGTTTTTATTGGGTTGGATGTCAGCAAGCAGTGGCGGATTGGATAGCAAACTATACCCAGTGAATTGCAGGTAAAGGTCCAGTAAGATGAAGTCGAGGTCAGCTCCAGCAAATTTAACTAGGGCGCAACTTTCTAGCGGATAGCGATGGACGTGGCAGGCCCTTTTCCTGTTAATAATGTTCTCGTTGTGATGGACTATTTCAGCAAATGGCCGGAAGTGTATGCCATACCCAATCAAGAGGCGAACACATTAGTAAATGTTTTTGTGAACAACTGGGTATGCCGCTACGGGGTTCCAATAGAGCTACATTCCGATCAAGGCAGAAATTTCGAGTCAGCTGTATTCAAGGAGATCTGTGAGGTATTAAGAAGACTCGAACGACGCCGCTTCACCCACAGTCAGGCGGAATGGTAGAACGGTTTTATTGAACCCCGAAAGAATACTTGCGGAAAGTAGTGAGCGTGCAACAGAAGGATTGGGACGAACACATTCCAAGGTTTCTACTGGCGTACCGATCTGCGGTCCATGATTCAACATCTAGATCAAACGCCAAGGTTATTTTTGCAACTGAGATAAAACTGCCTGGTGACTTAAGAGTTTGGTGTTAAGCCCGTCCCAGAGAGGGATGCCCTGGAAAACAAGAGACTCTAAATGAACTTCATGAATTTGTGCGCACACTTATAAAAATGGTCAGCGATAGAATGAAAGTATGATCGTGCAGCAAATACGGAGGACTTCCATGAGGGACAGCTGGTTGTACTCTACAACCCAAAGCGGAAGAAGGGATTATCTCCCAAGCTACAAACTAGCTGGGATGGACCTTATAAAATAATTAAAAGATTAAACGATGTCATGTACAGGTTACAGAAAGCTAACAGCGCCTGAGTAAAAATTAAGGTCGTACACATAGAACGACTGGCGAAATATGGGAGAAGAGATAATGAGCCTATTTGGGACGAACAGCCTTAAATGGGCGGCAGTGTTACGAAAATGGAAATGGTGTTTTGCTTTTACATCGTTTAACTATAAAATTGTAAACAAAAGCTACAAAAACAAAAACAGTCTTGTTTACATGATAAACAAGTAAACAAAAATACAACAACAAACATCAGCATAAAAAAGTGATAAACAAGTAAACAAAAATGCAACAACAAACACTACAAGAACAAAGGTAAACAAAATACACAAACAACAATAATGTAAACAACATGTTTACATTTATAGTAATTTCGAGAAGGCGAAGTCATGAACATTGGCCTTCAAGAGCATTCATCAGACTGTTTACCCTGCCATATAAAAGGCAAGGCAAAGCAGGCAACGAATTCAGCAAAAGTTCAGTCAGTCCTGTGTGAAGACGCGGTGTGTTTCAAGAAAGTAATCGTGGTTTGAAGATTTCAGTTATAAAGATCTATCGAACAAATTGACTAGTAATTGTTATTGTTTACGGAAAAGAGTGTAAAGAGGCATAACAAACAAAACAATTGTAGTCGTTTACATCAAGTTGTGAACACAGAATTGTAGGAACAATAAATAAATTAATTAAAACTAAACACAAATTTTTATTTGCAATCTACGACCTCATATTTCAAACGTTTTTAAAAGGTAAAAACGTAACATACATTTCTATTTTAAACAAATTTTCGGTGCTTTTCGCAAAAAATAAACAAAATTTTCGGGTGACTATATTCTTCCACCGCAAAAGAAGAATCAAATTAAATTTAAAATTCAAAGGCCGAATGTATTAAAATGGTATACTTAATATTTAGTAGCATATACTTTAAGGTCAAGCACTCCATTTAACCTACTTGGAATTGAATATACCAGTATTTTTTTGTGTTTTCTGTTGATATTTGTCGCCATTCCCCCATGATAAAGTTTTTCAGCTGACTTTTGCCTAAAGTTAGAGCGTCTGGAAAGTAGGGGCTTTAAGGTTGTGGCATACGCCGATGCTGTGGTTATTTTGGTAGGTGGTAAATTTTTGTCTATGTTGAGGGAACTGATGGAGTCCGAGCTTGGACTATGAACTGTGGCCTGGGTATAAATCCCAATAACACAGAGCTCGTTTTGTTCTCGCGTAAGTACAAAATTGAAACCTTCAGGTTACCGAGTTTAGGTGGAGTGCCTTGGTTCAGAGGATTGCCTCCTTGAGTATCACTGGAGCGAGGAACAGTTGCCCTCAGGCTGCTCTTGATACCATGCTGTCTGACTCCGCTTCATTTGTGTGCAGCGCGTAGTGCCATGCGTCTGAGAGAATCGGGATGCTAGAAAAAGCGCTCGATAGAACAGTCCAGAGTTCTGAACGTCGTCTTTCCTGAGGGGAGGTAACGCCCTTCGGAAAAGCCACCGACTATATTGTGCCTGAGGCTATGTTCCTGCCAGATAGGGCACAATGAAATGGTGGGGTACTCCAGGGGCAGAAAGGTATACACATCTTCAGAGTTGGGTCGAAGTTAGGTGGAGGTTAGGGTTGCCAGCCTGGCTGGACTTGGCTGGATTGTCCAGCTTTTTTGATACTTGTCCAGTTTCAAGCTAAAATTTAATTTGTCCAGCTAAATAGAAATTTTTTTAAGTACACTGCAATAACTTGGGCAATAATTTTCATGTTATCTTTGTCAAATCATGTTATCCAACATTGATTGTCCATTTGTTATACAACTAAGTTATGATTTTCCTATTCTATCATCACTGACAACATGTCTCAACACTTGAACAGCTGATGTCATAATAAATATTATTGCGAGCGATAGTCAATTTCTTTACGTACAGCTTTTATTTTTTTGTACATGAAAATAATAAAAATTATTTGCAGAAAATCTTGAAATGGATATTGATGAAGAAGCTGGTCCATCAAAAAGACGACTCACAACTTTCTGCGATAGATGGAAAATATGCTAATTGGATAAGAAAAAAAGATAATTACACGGCAGAGTGTAAATTGTGCCAAACAGACATTATAATCAAATATGAAGGCAGTATTTCTCAGTATTTTTTATGTCCAGATTTTTTTGTTTTGTCCAGCTTTTTAAAATCCAATGTCCAGCTTTTTGCGAATCGGAATCTGGCAACCCTAGTGGAGGTACAGGTGCTGGGGTTTTCTGTAGGGAACTCGGTATTGAACCTCCCTTCAGGTTAAAGGATGATTGTAGCGATGATTGATTTCAGACAGAGATCTTCGCAATCTTGAAGGCTATCGAGGATTCGGAATCTTATGATTTTCGTCGACAGTCAGGCTACCCTAAGGGCCATTGCGTAGATCTGGTGCAAGGAGTTGTTAAGGACTTTTGGACCAGGCCGAACCCGCCGATGCTGGGTTCCGGGTCATAGCGGAATACTCGGCAATGAGATTGCGGATGCTCTCACTAGATTAGGTTCACTTTCTGAGGGCGATTTGATAGTTAGTCCTAATCCCCAATCTGCCACCTCTACGGCATCATCAATGGATGGGTCAGAGGGGAAGAGAGTGGGCGTTGAGGGAATGGATCGGATTGTTATGTTTCTAGGTGTCTATGGCCTGCTATAGACAGTGTGAGAAAAGGTTGGCTGTTGGGCTTTTATAAGGCCAGTTATTGGGTTTATTGCGGGGCACTTCGAGATTAGGTCGCTGACACGGATCTGGAACAGATCCCAGCCGGATTATTGCAGAGTTGGAGACTATCGGACACCTTCTCTGTAACTGTCCAGTCCCAAGTAGATTGAAGTTGAAGACCCATCTTCTTTGGGGGTTTGAATTCTGTGTAGAGAGCCGACATAAAGGCCCTCCATAGATCCGTTATTAGCTTAAGTTGGTTGAGAAGTGCTAGGGCTTCAATAGTCTAGTCGCGCTCTCTTGTGTACTTTTTAAGTACGTTGTACTTTAAGACGTTGTACAGTGGGTCAACTGGACCTCCGGGTACTGTACTTTTCTCAATTGACAAGTACAGGTCCTCTAACCTTATCTTTTGTCTGAGGTTCAGCGACTATGCAAGAGTTCTTCCAAATAATTCACCAAATACTCTCTTGGAGGCGTTAGAGCTGAAGTTTGTAACCGATGCTCTCGGCTATTCTCAATACACTAGCTTTTCGTCTATTCTCAATACACTAGCTCTTCGTCACAAAATTATCAAACGTTTTTGAACCACCAATAGCGTAAAAAATATGTATTCTTATATAAATATTACTCAAATTTATAGACTTTTAATAAAAAATATTGAAATTATTTCTGAAATAAATCACTGCTTATTAACATTAATAAGGATATGCCGCCGAATAAAAAGCCAAATTTTGTTCGTAAGTTAATACTATTATTTTAATGTTTCGTAACTTTTTTAAATCATGTATGAAACAAAATTCTCTATTTGCAGCAGATAGAAAACAATTTTTTGGTACACACATCGTGTTGAATTTCGTTTTGCTATAGTCCTTACGCATAAATATTAGTTTACAATTTTTTTGGTGTATCTTACTGGATAAATCTTCGCGTGGTAGTCACCTTGTCGCGGTGCGAAGACTTAGTTACAATGATCCGATTTGGCCATGCTGACGATTGTACCTAGGTCAAGGTTCAATCGTGTCAGACACACAGACGGTGAGTACAAACTAAATACTACCAATGCCCCTTTCTTCTTGTCCCTATATCCTGAAGCAAAAGCGAAAGACGGCCACGTCCAAAGGGGATCGACCACCAGCCTCAACGGCAACACCTGGCCCAAGGTCAGGAAGCTCGTGCTACAAATGTTAAACTGTCGATGACGAAAGGCGCATCGTCCAAAACGCTAAGGTTCCTGCTTTAGGCTGAGACTATCAACAAGCTTAAACTCGCCACCTGAACTCCTGGTGGCCATTATTGATAATCCCGAAGAGAAGCTGTCAAAGAGTAATTAGCACAATTTGGAGGAAAAGCGCATGCGAGCGCTACTTGACGCCATGAAGCAGGCCAAATGCAATCCTGCAATCGGGCAGTATGCTACTGCCGATAAGGCCAAACGCATAGGTCTTACTAGGTAACATACCTTTCACTAAGCGTTTCCTATCTTTAAATTTATATAAATCAAGCGTGTGGAGATATCATCGAAATTTCTTATTCCTTTGCCATTATTTGTGGAATATAACATCGTTTAAATGTCCGCCACGGTTCCTCTGGATGGAGCAAATGGAGAAATGATGACTTTGGCGCAAAAATTTTACAGCTGGCATCAGCCTATGTTGGCTTTCAGCGCGAACACACGTTGTTGTTTATTAGTTCGCCACAGAATCCGTCAAGTTGTGATCTACGAAAGACCGAGTTTTTTAGCCTCGGATTCTCCTGCATACACTCGCGGACAGCCACGATGATTTCCGTTTCGTGGGAGCATAGGTATTGGTCAATTGTTTACTGAACTAGTGAACTCGAACTTATACAGTACATTTCTAACAGTCCTCTTAATCGTGGCAATCGTAGAATGGGCGAAGCGCACTGTATAAACAATTTTATTATTTGCGCGTGTTGTTAAATTCTATATTCGTTCATGGAGATTTGGTAAAACGGACTGAGCAAATAACAACTAATTTGACAGATGTAGTTTCGACAAGATTGCCGTTATCAACTGACAAAGTTCGGAAATCGCTCTTACATAAACCTTTTGTATATATATACAAATTATTATAATAATTAGAAAAAAATTATTTTTTTTAGATTTATGATTTCATCACATACTGTTTGTTCAGCAGTAATTTGAAGTTTCAATTGTTACACATCGAATATTCAACTAAGAAGTTAGTTAAGCGTATGTTATTAATGACAACGACTTTGCAACTTTATGCGCTTTTAAAATATACTTACTTGCGGATAAAATTTCCAGATTTTTTGGAATTTTGATCTCTGATGATACTAAGGCAGTTTAGTAAAGATGCGTACAAATTGATCCTTAATTTCTGAGAAGCTACGCCACTTACAATTATCCATTCTAATATATATTTTAAAATGCACTTAAGGTTCAGAGTATTCGATTTATAAGTCTGCGTCTGACTTATTTCGGATTCGGCAATATCAAAATCTAAAATAAAAAAATTGGGTAAAACATACGTATTATGAATTTATATTTTTGCACTTTTAATAAAAGGAATACAATACACTAAGGGCCATTTTTTAAGATCAAAATTAAACTCAATTTAATTTCATAATTAGTTAATCTACAATTAAATTTTGTCTTACGTTAACAAAATTTGTATTTTTTGAGAGGGAGTTTAATCCCTGTAGTACTCACACATTTATAAGCAAATAAATAAATAAAATAAATAATAAATAAGTTAAAAATGTCTATGTCTATCGTCTATTGGGTTTTATATAATTCATAATCACTTAAATCTTCGTCAGTGCTTGAATAATTCATTTTTATTCGGCTTTCGCTCACTTCAAAAAAATTTTTTTTTTAAATAAAATATTGTCAACTACTTTTGACAGTTCTGAAGTAAGTTGAGAATAACAAACTTTGGCCGCTTAAACTAGCCAATAAAAATAAGATTAAATAAAATGGAAACTCTATACAAAGATTAAGGTTAATTTAATCTCAAACCCAAAAATTTTTTTGAAATATTTAGAGCAAATTTCAAGTCAAAAAATTTGGAATTATTGCGAAATGACTGATGTACATGTCATAGAAAATGACAATTTCATACATCTTGTTGTTAACCATAGCAACTTGTCATAAAAGAAAAAAAGCAATTGATTCTATTCATAAATTAATATGCATAGCATAGTCGCATAAGAGTGTAACTTAAAGTATTCTCAAAACAAATATAACATATTGTTACGTTTTTACCTTTTAAAAACGTTAAAAATATGAGCTCGTAGATTGCAAATAAAATAAAAATAAATCTGTGTTTATTTTTAACTAATTCTTTATTATCGGCACAACTCTTGTGCCACTGTTCGAACTCCTTTCACTTATACAACGATAACTTTCACAATATGTGCTCCTTTTCGTTATATTTCTCTGCTTATAACCTTTTTTTATAAGCAACAACACTTGTTAGTTATTCTTCTTTGCTCACAACCTTTTTTGTAAGCACCACACTAACAACTGTTTTCCCAAACGCATCTTGTCTGCACACAAGTCTGACCGAATTAAAGCTCGATAAATTTAACTCACACCGACGTGACGTCGTCTTACACGATTAAATTCAAACTCAACCATTGCTCGCTTTGTCTTGCCTTTTTATATCGCTGGATCATTAGTGTGATGAATGCCCTTGAAGGATGATGACGACCTTCGGGAACAATCCAAAAATGTAAACAACTTGTGTCCATTTTTGTTGTTCGTGTATCTTATTTACTTTTGTCCAGGCAGAGTTGTTGTTGTTTTGTTTGTTTGTCTTTCTGCTATATTTTTGTTTATTCATCGATCTTATAAACAAACCCTGTTGTTTTTTGTTGCTATATGCTTACTCATTCGTTGATCACGTGAACAACTGCATTGTTTTGTTTTTGGAGCTTTTGTTTTTATGCGTGATCAAGTCCATTGTGTTGTTTTTGGAGCTTTTGTTTATTATTTTAACAACACCATTTCCATTTTCGTAACAATATACACAACAGTTACTATGGATGTAAATGAGAGAATGAGTGTAACCGATATTGTATGATTTTGCTTTGCACACACACTCTTAAAAACCAAAACAGTTGCTTATTGTTTTGAGTAGAGTACGTTATAGACAGACGTCGGCACCTATGTCCCCCAGGGGAACCAGCTTCTAAAGGAGAAGGTTCATGTCGCTTTTTTCAGGTTTCAATGATACACCCAAAAATATATTACGGTAGGATTCACTATTTTCCAATGAGATTCACTAATAACTATGAGAAATGATCTCCATTTTTAGAAGAATATTTGTTAAGTCTTTAGGGATTTGGTGCTATACATTTTTTCTATATTTTCTCTCGTTTCTCTCCTTTTTACTTAATATATAAAAACAAACTTTTCTTACTTTTGATAAGATTGGTTCGCTTTGCTTTTCTTATACGCATTATTAAATAAATATTTAAAAACAAAAAAAAAAACTAAACAAAATATGCCTCCGAGTTCGGACCCACAAAAAGTTCTATCTATTGGGAGACTTCATCGGAAATACTTCCAAAAGACAAAAACCAGATGAATATTTTGATTTATCAACACCAGATGTCACCAATACCAACCCACAATACGTTGTAATCTCTACCACTGTCAGGCACCTGTCTATTCGTTCGGAAAAATAAAATTAAAGCAATAAGCACAGAAATAAATTCAATCCCCCAGTTACGAGACAGCAGCTTTCTAATAGTTGCCAGTAGCCCACGTGTCCCAGACAAATTCCTAATAAATAAATCGCTGGGTTTTTTGGAGTATCATGCAAACTGCATACTCCCAACAAAGTTCGTCAAGAAGAAATTATCAAGGAGTTGAAAAAACCAGTAAAATTTAGGAAGTTAAACACTGACGGAAAAACACACATGCCATCTGGCAAATTCATATTAGTCAATTCTAAGTGCAATACAAACATAACAAACGAATCGTTATGTGAAAAGTGCTCTCCCAATACAAATAATTCAACAAAAAATCAGCTCAATAAAGTGCAACCCCTGAAATAAACGAGAATATCACAATTTCACCGATTTCTCAAATAACGCAGTCTCTTATAAATGAAAATAAGTATTTCGCAACGCTGAGTAACTATAAATCTTTCATTGAAATCGATATGGAAAATAGAACAACGTAAACACTCAAAACAATATAGTAATAACTCATCATTACTACCTTACAATACAGCAAATCTTGGTCAGTTAAGTTCAAACGTACCACCATTAATGCGACCTTTATCTAACCCAACAAAACTATAGACTTTCAGTTGCTCCAATGGAATTACGTGGCTATATAACTATATAACCATATTACACTGCTTTTCAATTGAATTTCTGGGAGAAGTTGGTTCCACGAACGAATCCCATTAATAAAAAAGTGCCTTTCAGACACATGTTTCCGGTACCTTATGGCGTTTATCCTGTAGTCTCTTTTAGTTCTAGAAAATTGAAGCTTGCTAAATAGATAATTTGTTTCCCTTACATAGATAATCTTGTGTAGGAAAATCAGCATACGATATTTCAAAAGGTTTTCCTTTGACATATTGTATATTTTGCATGAAAAATGCGAGATACTACTAAATCAACTGCCTCCAAAAATATATCTTGCAATGTTATTATAAGTTACGTTAAGTTTATTCTTGCTAACAGAGTCCAAACCCGCAAAGAGTTCGCACCCATACAAGAGGGTAGTAATTAGATATGTTTTCGCCAAGAGCATACGTATATTAAACGGTGTAAAGGATTGAGTCATACAGCGATTCTTCAACATAGCATACGTCTTCCAACAAATAGTATTAACGTGGTTAGCCCAGGAAAGTTGACTATTAAAAATAATATCTAAGTTCTTGGCACATTGTACCAATGCTATGGGCGAGTCCCCAACAACTAATGGTGGCAGTAGGTTTGGTAAAGGGCCAACTTTACCAATTATGATAGCCTTTGATTTATTCGCATTTAAGCAAAGACCATTTGCAGTAGCCCATTTAAATATATTGTCGAGGTCCTGGTTCAGTTTCAATATACAATTGTCGATGTCAGATTTAATATAGTTAATGTAGAGTTGGACGTCATCGGCATACATTTGAATTCCACAGTGAGTAATACGAGAAGGTTGATCATTTGAGTACATTATGTATAGCAGTGGGCCGAGAATTGAACCCTGTGGTACACCTCTTCGCACCGAGCTACTAAATGATTTTACATCACCATGGTGTACTGTCTGACTTCTATTATACAGGTATGTACATAATAGTTTTACTGCTGATGTTGAAAACTTAAAGGTAGTTTTCAACTTGCGACAAAGAATGTCATGATCAACAGTATCGAAAGCTTTCGAGTGATCTAGAAGTACCAGAAAAGACACCATGTTTTGATCCATTTTTGACCTCAACTCCTCTATAACATCCACTAAAGCCGTAATGCAGCTGTGTTTAGGTCTGAAACTAGATTGTCTGCTAGTTAGTAGCGAGTTATCATATAAGTATTTACTAGAGGTGTGCACAAGACATATAAAATTGCACAGTATTGCATTTTTCCCAAGACCGAATATTGATTGTAGCTGCAAATATAAATAAGTGTGAAGCAAAGATAGAGAACAAAAAAACAACTGCACTCGTAAACCATTGTACAACAGTATAAAAGAGAGTTGTGTGAAGAGTGCAACAAAAAATATTGTACTCTTCATAGATGTTGTTGTTTGTTTTTGTTTTTTAACAACAATGAATAAGAAAGCTCCGAATGTTTTGCTCTCGGGAACCGAACATCTTCGTCGACGCTTGCATTGCCAGTAACTTTTTTAAACGTTTTATTACGGGAAAAAACCTTTTTTATGAGTTTATGGCGAAAGCAAAGAATGTATAGAAACACTTATGTACACATATTTTTTAATATGGCAATACTGAAAATGTAGCTTCAGTAGTAAAATATGCTCTTACAACACAAAGCATAGGTCCGTTACTTCACAGATAAACGAGTGCTGTTGTATACATTGAATAAATGAGAAATACACATTTCAGTGCACTCGTAAAATCAAGAGCAACAGAAAAGAGTACAATACAGTATTGCATTCGGTGAAGGGTAAGCTAGCAGAATGTCTTGTGCACACCTCTAGTATTTACTGATCTGACCATGGACTATACGTTCAAAAATCTTGGACAAGTATGGAAGTATCGCAATCGGTCTGTAACTTTTGTCATGTTTTGGTATGGGGATAATCTTCGCATGCTTCCACATTGATGGAAATTTTGATGTTGTCAAAATAGTGTTAAATATATGTAATATTATATATACTTAAATCTAGAGTTAAAGAATTAAGGGAATTTGATACAGTGAATTGCATTCAAATGTATCAATAATGAGGTTATTAAACAAGCTCAAATTACTTCATTGTGTAAAATCTATTTACCACTTTACTACAAAATCTTGACATAAAAAATAAGTCTATTCGTAATATATGTACTTAAAATTTATAATTTATAAAAGAATGGAAACTTCTTCAAAAATTAATTTATGTGTTGCAACAGGATGAAGACTTAAAAATCTTCTTAAGAAATTGGCAATACATATTATTAGGCAGTTATTAACGTTTATAAAATAAAACTATGGAATTTAGAAATTTAAAAAATAAATTAAGAAGACTATTCACTAAATTTTTATGATTCTGGAAATTTAGGCCCCGATTATGGTTTACAACAGTTGTAAATTTAATATTAGCGGTTTTCACTCTTGGTAGTAAAGTACCCTTGTAGGCTTGGTAAGTATGGTAGGTATAGTATAAATAATACATTTATATCAACGCAACAACAAAATGCATTTATTTCAAATATACAACGCTCTATTAAATTTAGCATGAAAAAAGGTCTAGTATATAAGCTTGGTAAATAGAAAAGTAAACAGCTGATCGTCTATCCGCCAAAATAATTTAGTTTTGATTTTTTTTTTATAAATTGTGCGCAAAATATTAAAAATCAGAAATGAGTGGAAATACTAACTTAAGAATAAAAATAAATAAATAAGTTTACCATGGTATATTTCTCATACCATGTAAGTTTACAATAGATGAAAAAAAGGTGCTCGCGCTTTGTTGTCAAAAGTATGAGTAAATATAATAGAGTATTAAATATACAACAAAGAGTGAAAACCGCTATTGTATTTTTTAAATTGCGATTATGATTTACAACAGTTGTTTTTAAGTGTTGTCAGAATTGTCAAAAACTTACAACACCTCATTAGCTGTTGTCTCGCGGTAAGTTTAACGAAGGAAATGGGGAAAAATTTTGTAAGTATGTATAACAGTGCATATAATTTTTTGTGGATATTTTAAAAATTATGAATAACTTTAAATATTGTATAGAAAAATAACCAATAAGAAGCAGATGGAAAAGCTGGTCGGGTTAATGGAGAAAATAAGACACAGCACAAAAAGACATGAAAGAAATGGCTTGTGTCCACCCATTAAAGTTGGAAAAGAATGGTAAAGGGTTAGTAGACAAATTGTAAAAAATTTTTAAGAATAACATAAAAATGGTTTTGATTTTGTTATAGATATGGATTCATTATAAAGCCAATTTGAAAAGGAAATTGGCTGCCAATAAAAAAACTTTCAAGCTACTGGTGGTGGTCCGTCCACGGAAATTAGCTTGACCCCATTGGAGCAGAGCACCGTAGAGTTGGTGTCTATGCAATCGCAAGTAAGTGCAAATGGATCTGCAATGGGATTGAAAATTCAAGACGATTCCTGAGGCGGAATCGTCATGCAATATTGAAGGGCCTTCACCTAGCACTAACCGATGCAAACAGCAGTTGCCGAAAAGCCACAAAATACAAAAAAAAAAAACAAGATGGAGGATGAGCGTTTAAAAATATTAATAACGCAGGAAAAGAACAAAAGGGAGATATTGCTTACGTTAAAACGCCTTGAGAAGAACTTATATAAAAATTATCAAATATATATAAAAAAAAATACTAGAAATAAAAAGAAAAAAGCCTAAATTACAAAATGAATTATTAAAAGCCAAACTCCTTTTAACCCAAAAAAAAAACTTGAAATGTAAAATATTTATATATATATGTGTTTTAGCTTTAAGTAACTATGTGATCTAAATGAATTTTAATATGATATGAAGTTTTTTTTATATTGATATATTTTAAGCAATTTTGAAATGAATTTATTGCAATACATACAATAAAAGAATATAATCAAGCAAAAATAAATTTTATTTAAAAATATAAGCGTTAATAAAACTAGAATTTATTTTTAATTGTCATGTTTTAATAAAAGTTAAAATTTGTGTTTTAAATAGGCTTTTTGTTCTTTTTATGCGCTTAAATTTTTTTAACGTAATAATTTTTGTTTTCAATTGACATTTTTATACACTCCGAGATGTATTTTAGAGGAAAAGTATACTAACATTGAAGAACAACCCTTCGACACACACAACATCTAGATGTTGTAAACCATAATCAAGAAAGTAATAAATGTTGTGTTGTCTCTGTTACAACACAACATTTATGTGTTGTGAACCATAATCGGGGCCTTATCATTACAACCGTAAGTTTGTTCTGTTTTTTACTTTTTTCAATATCAGTAGTAGATTTTTTTTCACATTCAATGTTTTATATAATTATTAAAAATGGCTAAAGTAAAGATAAGTAAACTTAGAAATTAGAAATTTATCTTATTTTATCTTATTTACTCCTGAAGAAGGATCCATTATGGCATTTACGAAGCATAGATATGAACATAAACTGTTTTATCCATTACTGTTTAAATCCAATGTATAGGTCAAACACCGTAATAAGAAAAACATTCCATATAGTGAAGCGACCACAATTTATTATGGCTTTTATAGGTGAATTTTGGGTTTAATTCTGAGTTGGGAAATGAGAAAATGTCCTAAGCATAAACTTATTGCACAGTTAGATACAATAAAGAATAATTTTATCAGTGCTGCTTTTTTTTGGACCGGCACATACTCGTATACACACATATATGTAAATATACTATATATCATTGTATATTGTTGGTCTCATGAGTGTTCATTTTAAACAATGAATATTATTTATATATGTATTATTAATTTGCTTATTGTCTTATAAAATTAAACTTTTCAAAACGATACTCCATTTTATTAAATATTGAAAGAAAGTAAAATAAATTGCCGAAATTTATGAAATTTTTAACAAGGACAAAATACGAAATTGATTTTTTATACTCTGAAACATTACTGCAAACGAAGCTCTAAGTTAACTTGAATCGATTGCTGTAGTTCTTTAAAAAATACGCTTTCAACTAATAATAAATAATAAAACGCATTTCTGATATAATAGATTTCACCATAAATTAAACTTAAAATGTATTTATTAGAGTATTTAAAAATTTGCTTACCCATTTCCAAAGTATTAGAAAAACAACACCTTAAATTTACGAGTAACAATAATATTGTTCCAGATACAATGACAGAAATTTCCAAAATTGTTTGTTTAGCTGCTACTCTTGTTAGTATCTTTAGCAGTATTTCGATAATTAATTCTTCTTTTTTATCTACAGGAAGACCACAATTTGTAACGCAGCTAAAAAGAATTTCCGTTACCTATAAAAAATCATTAATTTAATTTTATCTAAAAAAAGCTTTTAATTAAAATACATACGTAACCCCAGGACTCCACAAATTTGACAGTTGCAAAACGTTTATTTCTTTGTTCATTAACTTTAACTGTGTACAATAACACCGATTCTATTTCCTTTAATATTAGCCGACGTTGACCACAAGCAATTGTGCTCTGAACCATTTTCAGTTCGTTCTGCAATATTTGATGCATTTTCTTCAAATCAATTAACACGTGACCTTCTTCACTTTTATATTCACATTCTTTTAATATTTGTTCAATTAGTGATCTATCGAAGAATTCCCATTCTGGAGTTGGTAAGCATTGAAAATCTAAAACAACATTGTTAAAAAGTTCAGACAGTACGTTGTTTTTAAGATCAGTAGATATGTGTTTGCTTGAATCAATATTTGTATTAGTGTAAAAATGTGAAAGATCAACTTTTGACGTATCCTGATTATTTTTTTGGTTAATTCCCAAAAAAATTTCAGATATATGCTGAAATCGGCTTATCTGGCAATTTGAAGCCGTTGTTTTCAGTTCAATAGCAACGCACTTCAATAAATGGCTAATTTGAATAATAACGTTTGAATTATTTACTTTTAATAAATGGACAGCCATTAAGTACCGACAAAGAAAATCATTTCTTGTTCGCAAATATCGAAGAACCTGATCAGAGGTTTTCGGATTAGCGCATATTGATAATAATAGAGCAAAAGAATGCTCCATAATTCTCTCAACATCAGCGTCAAAGCAAATATTGTTAATTTTCATCTAAAAAAAAAATAAATAAATAAATAAAAACATTGTAAATAAATTGATATCAAAAACAGTTGAAATAAACTAATGAAATGAAATTTATTTAGTTAATAGGACGCATTAAATTTAAAATCTGATCATATGGTATTTGAACTGGTCACATGAATATTATTGAGTATATTAAAATTGACTACCAATTAAATACCATTTTTTCTTTTGTGTAAACCAAATAATACCATAGCAAAATAATTCATAGACGTTAATTTACGAACAAACACAAGATGAGGTTATTTGGTTTTTGAAGGCATGCCTTCTTTAAATAACATATTCTCCGAGATACATTTTCTATTCACCAAGTCAATGTTAGTAATTATATTATTGTATATGATTGTATTAAAAATATAAGAATTTATAAAGGAATGTAATTTTATTGTGAAAACTATTATTTAATATTCATATTTTTTAATTAACATAAAATAGTTCATGTACAAAAAGCAAACTTAATTATATCGTTAAACTGCAAAGACTAATAGATTTAAAACAATAATTGGACACATTATTTTCTTAACCCTTTCGGCAGTTATGCGGGAATTCCCGTCATTCACTATTCTCTAATTAAACTAATGACGGGAATTCCCGCTGAAGATGAAATTTCATTGGATGATGATTTTTCAAGATATTCAAGCTCTAAGGACACCGACGGTGCAAGAGATGGTAACGTTGCGTTAACTCCCGTCTTCGCGGGAATTCCCGTCATTTGACTCATAGTTAAAAACCATGATTTAACGACTAAAAGGCGGAAATACCCGCTCTTCATTTTTGTATGGAAAAAATAAGTGATTCTCTTGGTAGCAACAGTTAAACTTAAGTGCGGCTGAAAGGGTTAATAAATATATTTTGGCAATGTTTTTTTTTTAAATCTAATACAATTTCTTTGTGAAAAATTATTGTTTTTTTAATATGGTGAACTCCTTAACCGCACTTTTTTTTTAAGTAATTTTCTAAATCAAACTGTTGAAGAAAAGTCGATTATTAATTTTGTTGCCTAATTAATTCTATACAAGTTAAATTATTTGTTCAAGTTTCAATTTCTGCGGCTTTCAATTTTCTACAAGTAATCAACGTTCTCATCTGCATATATTTCATCTGATTTAACATGCTGATGAATTCTGTATAGGGAATATCTCCGGTTATGTTATACCTGATGGATAAAAAGGTATGATTGTAGTGTTTATACTAAAAGTGACCGATATCGCTCTTATCCTTTCTATCGGAAGTTCTGGAAAGACATATCGACTTATATATTTGAGGTGAATTCGGAATTTTATCCACATGGACTAAATGCTGTCTAGATTGAACACCAGAAATCTTTGAATCCTAGCGACAGAAACAATTTTCAAGATTTTGAATTTTCATCATTTCATTACTGTAGTGTCCCCAACTGAACTTTGGGAGTTTTATATTACTTATATTCTTGGTAAAATTTCTGCCGATACTTTTTGAGTATTTGTTGCAACGTCAGCAGCATGTGATTATGACCGCGACAATTCTTCCGCATTTTTTCGACCCATAGTGTTTGGGTTTGCATCTACATTTAAGTCCGATTTAATAGTTGATTACACAGTTAAATAGATTCATTTGAACAGAGAACTCAAAACAATATATTCAATTCGGTTATTGGACTTTCTCTCAGTTAAGTAAAATTTTACAAAATTTTAAATAAACATTTATTCCTTTTTTAAATATATTTTTGTTATTATAAAAGCAGAAACATTACTTATTATTTTGTCTAAATGTGGCGTTTGTATACATAATTTCTTTTTTGAAATTTAAGAACATTAAGAACAACAATTTTCTAACAGAACAAAACAAAAAATAATTTTATTGATTTATACATACCTCCAAATGGTTTTCTAAAATTGAAACGATTGACTTGGTGCAATTCGCGCCTAATTCGAGAATCCCATGCCTTTGTCCCTTATATATTTGTAGATCTTTTAAATGATCAAACCCCATTAAAAATTGACCGAGATTTGGTGTAGGCTGGCACAAACAACTTTGTATTAATTTTATAATAGCTTCCTTGATCTGTAGCTTTATATCTGGTATTTCATCACTTTCTACAAAGGTCTTATTACTGCATTCTGATTGCACAGGAATATATTCGCTTTCTAAACATTCAACGAATCCTTGTCGTAAAACATTTTTAGTGATTTCATTTTGTGTGAATATTCCAACAATTTGACAATTTGCGCTCGGTTGATTTGATATCATATGGAGAATTTTAATAGCCTCTAAAGTATGGATGGGCATCCAATTAAAAGATGTCATAAAATATGTAGTATTTAAAATATGATCAGGTTTTCTGCTTCGTGGGTTTACGTCTAATAAAATTCTGCTAAGTCCTGAGAGCAGTATTGAACTGTTGGCATTTGAATGTGCATCAAAAAATATTTTTTGATATTTCAATCCAAGTTTCAAAACTTTTAAACAGTAAAGAGCACATTCATCTAAATGTTTTTTTCCTTTGAAATTTTTAAAGTCTTCTATTTGGTTTCGACAGTCATCAATAATTTGCAAGAGTAGTCGCAACATCTCTGACTTTGTATGTAACTGAAGCATTATATAATAGCCTGGTGGGGTTGTACACTCCTGTGCATCATTAAAATCATTTGGTCGGGCATCATATATATTAAGCAAAAAGTAGACTATTTTTAAACATTTTGAGCCGATTTGCCATTTTTCAGATTGATCTTTGTAAATTCTGAAATTTAATTTAAAAAAGTTAGTAAATTACAAAAAAAGAAAAAAATAGAAAACAAAAGACATGACTAAAAATACACTTATTTTATCGTGTTATTAGTTTTTTTTTTTATTGAACTTTGAAAGGAATACTGAGTAGTAAAAACTGTTTGTAAATGTTAAGTATAGGGTGATCCTTAGGTATATGGGATATTTTTTGTCCATTTTTTTCCAGTCTCATCCCCCAGTTTGGTGAAAATAAAAGAAACAAATTTTTCCTGTCAAGTTTTCAGATCAATCGGTTAGGGTTAAGTAGTAACGCAAGCCCGATCAAATTTAGAAGAAACGATAAAATTTAATTTTCTTGCCTCATAACTTCAAAAGTATTAATTTTATGAAAAAATGTTGTAAGAGTTGTAATTTTACCTTAACTACTTTGTTCTTAATTTTATATTTAACATAAAACGTAAAATCAATGGAAGTAGAAAACGATTTTGGTGTACCTCAGGGATCAATTCTGGGGGCACTTTTATTCATCATATATATCAATGATTTGGAGAAAGTTTTGGAAAAGTGTGAAATAGTACTTTACGCTGATGATACTCTGATTTTTTCAGAAGCACCAACAGATGAAATGTGCTATGAAAATTTGCAAATGGACATGAACAGGATTAACAAGTGGCTGAAAATGAACAAATTAAACGAAAGTAAGACAAAGATAATACAAATCAATATGAACAATAATATACCTTTTAAGATAAATGATGTGATAATCGAAAAAGTAAATAAAATAAAATATCTGGGTTTTTTAATAGATAAAGATTTAAATTTCAAAGAACATTTAGAATATATATGTAAAAAAATTGGAAAGAAAATAGGATTTTTTAAACGCATTAGAAATAAACTCTCAATAATGACAGCGATAAACGTATACAATACGATTGTTAAACCTCATTTTGAGTATGGATCAACTATATTATATACGTGCTGCACAGATGAGCAAATAAATAGGTTACAAAAACTACAGAACAAGGCCATGCGAACTATTTTAAAATGCAACCGTTTTACTTCAATACAATATATGTTGGACACCTTAAAATGGATGAATATTCGGCAAAGAATAGAGTTAACGACACTGACATTCGTCAAGAAAATGGATATGGGCAATGCACCAGACTACAACGATCAGATACTAATGCAACGCAACGTTCACTATTCTACAAAGGACTTAGAGAGTATAACATGCTGCCATCTAGTATAAAAAATGAGGAAAATATTAATATTTTTAGAAAGAAAATTGTGAATTTTATTAGATATAACAATGTTAACTAAATTAGAGCTTTAAATTAAATTAATGATTGATTTAAATATTATATAATAAATGTAATGTAAAAGTATTAAAAATACTACTAATAATTAAATAAAAAAAATAAAAATAAAATAATAAGGCCAATACTTTCACAAAATCTACATAAGTACGTATGTATGAACATAGGTGTACATATTATCCTTGCAGTTGTTGAGGCATTAGTTTGACACTCAAAATTACATAATAATAAAAATTATATTGGAACAACCCAATTTTAAAATTGAAAAAAAAAAAAAAAATTCAACTTCGCCTCAAATTCTTAGTTTGGAAAGTGGAAATGAAAAAATCAGGCATCAGGCGAGCATTGTTGATAAACAATGAGATCGTCATGAATTTCGCCCCAGGTGGTATGAAGATGACGACTGTGGAGGAGTCCTTTAGAGAGGCAACTGCTTCGCCGTCCCTACTTCGACGGAAGATATGTGCGTTGAGTCAGACTCTGTCTCCGCACGGTGATAGTACAATCATCGAAAGGCTCCCCTTCACTCGTATCCAGATTACAACTGTGAGTCATGACCACCCCATTAAGAAACCCACTTGTCAGACAGGATGCTTCAAACCCAATAGTGCAATCAGCTACTGATACGGACTGCATGGGCAAAAGCATCTCGTCTGGCAAGGGAGGTAAACATGGGCGGAAACGTCCCGTTTTGCATAAGGAGAGGAGAGGCTCGCACTGTCTTCAGGAGATTTGTAGATTCCCTCTCTGTCAAGGAGCAGAAGTTGCTGACTCGACACAGAGGCACTGATTCGCGGTATGATACCAAATACCCGGGCAGTGCGTGCGGATAACAGCGTAAAGCCAATTGCTTCTACTCCTAAAGCCGCAAGCAAGAGTTTAGAAGGTTCTGCATCCTTACTCACAACTGGGGTAATGAAGACTTCAGTGAAGAGTAAAGGTGTTGGTGTTGCTTCTTCTATGGATAAAGGAAAGGGGGTAGAAACTATCGCTAATCTTTTATCCCAGAAGAAGGGTGTAAGGTTGGGGGGCGAAGGAGGGCATTTCGCAGCTGTCTTCCGTGCAGGTTTCCCGCAAGGGAAATCACATAAAAAGAAATAGATCTGACGTGCCTTCCTTCGGCTCAAAGCGTCCGAAAAAACAGGGGAGTCTGGAAACTAACCCTTCCCTTCAATTGGCTTTCATCGACAGGTCAGATTTAGATGGCCCAATCTCTCCTGAAAGATGGGAACTAATTTATGATGGAAGAAAGTTGTGATGGCAGTACTGCCCGCATATCCTCCATCGGTTGATTCAAACGCATCAAGGTAGTGGACTGCCAAAACGTGGGAACTAGAAAGTTCCTTGTGGAAGCAGTGAAGCGCCTTGGTGAACACTGGCCCGGTGCTCGATTGGAGGTGAACCTTGAGCCGACCTCCCTCTGCGTCCAATAGTGACGATATGGGTCCCACCTACTTTTAAGCAGGTGAATGGCATACCTGAACTTATTGGGAAGCTAAATGACGGATTGAACACCAGCTCGTGGGTAGCTGTCAATTCCGACTGGTGATGGTAAGAGAAAAGGCTGCGATCTTCGGATCGCAATTGATCAGACTTCACTTCAGTGGCTAAGGGCAAAGGGTGGCGCAGTGTGGGGGTTAGCACACCGAAGATTTCGTCATCTGGACATAGGTGATGACAAGAACCCGGAGGGGGCTAAAAGAGATGCAGATTAAAATGCATCACTGCGAAGCCGCCTTACACAACCTGCTAACCACCCTGTGACGTCTTAGGGATAGGATTCTGGGTTTGAGCGATCCTGATTATAGGTTACTTGTTCCTAAAACAAGTGAGAACCTGTATTTTAGCTAGAAGTATGTTGGACTTGTTAGCCACTCCTTCCTTTTGTCCTTTTGTACAACCGAGGCGTACAGAGTTGACCTTGGCATCGAGCTGATGCTGTCATCTGTGTACATGCCGTATGAGGCTGCATATCCTCCTGATGAGTTAATTGGGCTACTGGTGGAGCATGCGAAGAGGAAACGATGTCGCCTCGTCTTGGGTTGTGATGCCAATGCTCATCATACGCAATGGGGCAGTGCTGACATAAATACTATGTGTGAATTGATTTTGAATTTAATTATTCTTAATAGGCTTATTACTTGCAACGTTGGTAATACGCCGACTTTTAGAAATCGTGTTAGGGAAGCTGCAATTGACATTACGCTCTCTAAGATGGATAGGTTTATGATTAGGGGCTGAAGGATTTCAGTGTTCTTTATCTGATCACTAACTTGTATCCTTCAGTATTAATCTATCTAGTGGCTTTCATAAGCCTTTTAGTAATCCAAGAAAAACCGAGAAGACTGTAGAGGAGGAAATTAGGGGTCATTCCACTCCTGGCATCAATCGAGTTTCATCTTTAACGGATACTTTGTAGTCTTGTTATAGAGATGCTTGTCGCCTTACTTACCCAAGTAAGAGGAGCCAGCCAGCCTGGTGGAATGCGGAACTCCAAAGACTCCGCTGTTGTACTAGGAGACCCTTTAATAAGGCTAAAAGGTCGGGCAAGGATGTTGACTGGTCTGCATATAGATCCAGTTTTAATGATTATAAAAGAGAAATAAAGCTCTCAAAGATAACCAACTAAATGAGTTTCTACGCAAGTATCGAGTATGTTGCCTAGGCTTCGCCCAAAAGAACGATGGCACGTGGACAGCTTCGAGAAAAGAAACCCTAGAGGTTCTATTGAACATTCATTTTTCCAATTGTGTGGATCCGGAAGGCTATCCGTTGGGTGTAGCTGATCCCGTCTGTAAAGCTGGCATGATGCCCAGCTTGGAGATCATTACCAGGGATAGGGTCAAATGGGCTATAAGTAGCTTTGAGCCTTTTAAGTCGCCTGGTCCGCATGGCATCTTTCTGGCTCTGCTTCAGCATGCTGTTGATATATTACAGAACTGTTTCCGGTGGTGTAACATACCTGACGGTTGGAAAGATGTGGTTGGGGTGTTTATACCGAAAGCCGGTAAACCCAGTCACATTGGCCCTAAGGATTATAGACCGATATCGCTCTCATCCTTCCTTTTGAAAACTTTGGAGACTTATCGCTCTATATTTGAGGTCAAACATGGACCGGTCTTTGTTGAGTAGGTCGCAACATGCTTATATTAAGGGTAAGTCGGTTGAGAGCGCTCTTCATGATGTGACAGCTTTTGTTGAGGTGAATTTGGCTAGGGATGAGTACACACTGACGGCTTTCTTAGACATTGAGGGGGCCTTCAATAATGTTACCACTTCTTTATTTGAGAATTCGCTTACGGATATACATGCCCCAGATTTTCTGGTACGGTTTATCACTCACATGCTGGGTGGGTAATAGACTAATCCGTTCGAATCTGGGTGGATGTTCTATCGTTAGGCGTGCAACCAGGGGGACTCCGCAGGGGGGAGGTACTATCCCCTATCTTGTGGCTCCTGGTGGCTAATGTTGGTTTGAGGCGTCTGGAAAGTAGACGCTGGGGGAACTGATGGAGTCTACTCTTGGAACTTTATCCTCTTAGGCTACGAACTGTATAAATCCCAATAAGACATACCTCTTTTTGTTCTCGCGTAAGTACAAAATTGCCGAGGTCAGATGGTTGGGAACTTCCGTTGACTTCTACGATCAAGTAGTTGGGTGTTGTCCTGGACAGCAAGCTGAACTGGAAAAGAAACACCGAGGAAAGAATGAAGGGACTGAATGCTCACTACCAGTGTAGGAACTCCATAGGTAAGAGCTGGAGTCTTTCGCCTAGGGCCATTCGCTGGATATAACTGGCGATTGTTAGACCTATTATTACTTATGGTTGTGTTCTTTGGTGGAGTGCCTTGGATAAGAGCTTTCAACAGAAAATCTTGGATAAGGTTCAGCGGATTGCCTCCTTGAGTATCACTGGAGTGAGGAAGAGTTGTCCTCAGGCTGCTTGATTTGTATGTCAAGCATTGTGCCATATGTCTAAAGGAATCGGGCTGATGGAAACAGCGCTGGATAGGTCAATCCAGAGTTCTGAACGTCGTCTTTCCTGAGGGAAGGTACGGGCTTTCGGAAAAGCCACCAACTATATTGTGCCTGAGGCTATGTTGCTGCCTGGTTTAAGGGTACTTATACCGGATAGGGCACAATGGAATGGTAGGGTACTCCAAGAGCAGAGAGGTATACCTCACAGATGGGTCTAACTTAGGTGGAGGTACAGGTGCTGGGGTTTTCTGTAGAAAACTCGGTCTTGAACTTCACTTCAGGTTAAAGGATGACTGTAGCGTGTTTCAGGCGGAGATTTTCGCAATCTTGAAGGCTATTGCTGGTGGCCCAGCTTCGGAATCTTACATGTTATTAGTTGACAGTCAGGCTGCCCAAACGGCCATTGCGTCGGTCTGGTGCAAATCACGGCTCGTTCGCGAGTGCAAGGAGTCGTTAAGGACTTTTGGACCAGACCGAATCCGTCTATGCTAGGTTCCGGGTCTTAGCGGAATACTCGATAATGAGACGGATGCTCTCGCTAGGTTAGGTTCGGTTTCTGAGGGCGAGTTAGTTGGTCCTGATCCCTCAATCTGCCACCTCTACTTCTCCTCCTTTCCTTCTCCTCCTTTCCTTCTCCTCCTACTTCCTCTCCTTTTTCCTATCCCCTCTATTAATCTTCTCATCTTAATGACGCTTTTTACAATGGATCAACTTGACCTAAGAGTTTTGTACTTGTCTCATTCTACAAGTACACGTCCTCTAACTTAACCTAAAGGTAGCTTTAGCTAAACTGAACTTTAAAGTCACCTTTAACTTCTTTTTGTTATTACAACCTAATGATAAAATAAAGTTAATTTTTTCAAAAATATGACAGTGCCGGAGCAATGCCAATAACACTGCTATATAAGTATTTTTAAACGCAGTGGCAACGACGGACTTCTTTTTTTGTTGTATTTGCTCATTTTGTTTATATTTGAAGTTGCCACATTGAAAATAATATTGCAAGTTCAAACTTTTTGTTTTGCTTATTTGCTTGTTTACAACAGAAATGTCAAACTAATTTCGAAAATTCGAACACAAAACGCATTGAAACATAATGGAATCATATAAACTTGTTTTGCTCAGAACATGTTGTTTTGTTCATAATGGAAACGCACTATAAGTTTTACACTAAAGAAAGAATGGTAATGCTCCTGAATACATGTGCAATCAAATCAAACATGTAGATGAAGTGCAGCCATATCAACTAAGGAGAGCAGAAATCTATAGGCTAAGGAAAGCAAAAACAGCGGCTATGCAAAAATCTTTATTCTATAAGGGACTTCAACAATACGAACGAAAAATTAGAAAAATTATAATTTAGAAGAAAAGGTATTCATTTTTAAGGAAGAAAAAGATGAAATTTTGAAAATTATATGAATGTAAATAAGAATTATTAAAGTATTATAGATACTAATAGCACGGTGCGACAGTGAAAATACACCCGAGTAACTACATAGTCCACGTTGTTCAGTTAGTTGAGTAGAACCAAAGAATATGGATATAAAGAATGCGTATTATGTAGAAGTAAAATTTCTTATGGCGGGTTGTAACATTACGACCCGCTCTCACCAAAATCTTTTTAACATTACGACCCGCTCTCACCATAATCTTTTTTAAAAATCATTTCTAGATCAGAGATTACCATTTCATAGCACAATTGTGCAGAGAGAACTCACACGCATTCTTGTGTTCTTTGATTTAATTGTCGATCAGACTGCGACAAGAACACATGTGTACCGGATGCGTTATCATTTTATTTCAGAATAACACTCAAAAAATATTTTATGTTAAAAATGTTCTATGTCATTAGCTGGCCGTATTTAATTTTTTTTTATTTTGTCGCATAGTACAGTTTTTTTAAATGATTTGGAACGCTCACTTTTTTCTTCTAATAAAAAATGGGTTTTGTTATTTTTGTTTATCTAGAAAAACTAGGTATAATTTTTAAGCCAAAGATGGATAGCTTTATGTTCTTTTATTAAAAAAAAAAGGATTTTTTATTTTATCTTTATTTATCTAAAATTATTAAGCCAAAGATAGATAGCTTTACATATGAATGTTGATGAAATGAAAATCAAAATATTGTATATTATTGACAGTTTTCTATGGCTGTAAATAAATAAATTCTCTCAACTTATTTTCTCTCTCTTACTCACTATCACAACCAGTGTTGCCGGTTAGCTATTTTTAACCAAAATTTCCGGATTTGGTTATTTATTTTTCTTATAAAAAGAGCTTTTGTTTTGTTTGTAGAAATGAATTAATTAGTAAGACTAAAATTTTATTTTGTTATTTTTTGTTTCTTTTCTTACTATGTTGTATTAATTATAATTTATATTTGAAAAAAATAAAATAAAAAGACTGTGAATTTATTTTGGTTATATTTTTTCTTATTTGGTAATTTTTTTCACAAATGTTGGTTACAATATTTTTTTTCGTGGCAAAACTGACCAGAATAAGTGATTTCAGAAAGATTAATAAAAAAGTGGTCAAACAACAAAAACGCACGATGAGAACAACGCATCGTTACGCTCTTGAATTCTGTTTCCTTCCCTTCTATCTTTCCCCCCGTGTCCTGAAATATTCTTGAAAAATATTCCAAAATATGTTAAAATGCACATTCTTTATACTTTATTTTCTTTGGTAGAACTCAAAAATACCTTTCTTTTATTTCTCGAACCCTCCAAACTTGTTTTATTTGACAAAAACTGTTTTTGTTGACTATACTCACAAATTTCTTGATTTCTCAAACATTTCTAACCCGATTTCCAAAATTTAACCTTTAAAACGGTATACATATATCTATTATTCGAAAAAATATGAAAAAGATTCGAATTTTCCAAGCTTACCTCATCAAATCTCATAGAATATTAAGTCGAAAAATAGATATATATATACCGTTTTAAAGGTCCATCTCTCCCCTTTCCAACAAGATTTAAATTTTTGAAATCGGGTTGGAAATGTTTGAGTAATCCAGAAATTTGAGCGTAAAGGAAAAAAAATAGTTTTTGTCAAATAAAAAAAGTTTGGAGGGTTCGAGAAATATAAAAAAAATATTTTTGAGATCTACTCAACAAAACTCACAACCTGCACTATGTCATTAGCCGGGTGTATTTAATTTTTTTTATTTTGTCGTATAATGTAATAAATAAATAAATAAACTGGCTAAGGACTGTCTGTTCACTTTTTCGTAGCTGATCCGTTCTCTGTTTGTGATTTTTGTTATGTGTAATATATTCCCTTCCTTTTCCGGTTCTATCTCCCTTTCCCGTCCCCTTTCCTTTCTAAAACTATTGTTTTTTTCTCTCTCCTTAGAAAGACCTCAATGGGTCACCATTTTCACCTCCAAGTGAAAATTGTACTTGCCTTAATGACAGTACACCTGTCAACCTGTCTAGAACAAAGAAGAACATGTTAACTTTGAATCTGATATAAAAGTCAGAAGTTATTCGACCGCCAAGCCCAAATTAAATATTAATGTTTTTCATTCAAAATTTAAACTGTTGTACATACATATTTAACTTCGTTTTTCATACCTTAGTTGATGTTTGTTACTTTTAAGCTCTATCGAGGCGAATTAAATTAGAATCAAAGCAATTCCCGTTAGATTTAGTTTACAAAAAAATAATGTCTCTATGCTGTAGATTTTATTATATACTGATACTGACCGATATACATGTTAGAGTATACAGACTTATATATGTCTTTTTTTATTGACATATTAAAATGAAAACCAGATTTCAATAGAAAAGCTTTTGAAAAAATTTTTTTAATGTCAATGCGATTACTTAGCGATTCAGATTTGTTGTATGTAAATCACAATTCATCTACCTTTGAACGGATTAAAAATGTAAAAACTGCCAGACTAAAACTAGATTGGAAATATCTGTATTTCCAAAATCTTACAAGCAGCGTTTCAAACACATAATTGTCTCAAAAGATTCTTATCTTAACATGTTTTAAAGTGCATGTTTGGTAAAAAAAATTATGTCAACTCCAATCTCACCAATTAATCGTTTTACTTAAAAATTCATCACACATATTTAAACAAATCGATATGAGCTTACGTCGTGTTTCGAAATGTTTTCTGAAAGAAGTAACGAAATGTTTAAACCCTGTCTACTTAATTCCTTAATGTAAATATATGTAGTACTTAAAATTAACAAACCTGTTATAAAATTTTAGAAATGTTCCATGGATTATAAACTTCAAGTAAGGATCAAAACCAGGTTTTCTTGTTCCATGTCCCAAATTTTTGGGTATAATAGTTGCAACGAGTGAATAGAGCAAATCTAAAATACCTCTCGACAATGGATATTTTTCAAGTCTACACTCGTTTTGTTCTATTTCAACTTCTAAATTGCAAGTATCTGAAATAAGAATTTGTTCATTATTATTAATTTCATTTTAAATTATCTAAAAATAAAATACATGATAAGTACTAAATATAAAAAAGTACAAAGAAGAAGCCGTACACCAAGTAGACAGGGACTACCCACGACATTTAAATAAAGTAAAATTATTTATTATTAAAAATTTACTAGTTCAATTTGTACTCATAATAGTTAGGTATAAAAATTTCTTATCATTAGCACAGCACATTACTACTGCAATGGACATTTAAATAGATTTATTTAAAATTTATTTTTAATAAAGGGTTTGATGTCCTGTTCTAAATGATTTTTCATAGAAAAGGCCACATTTTGTGTGATTTCTGTCCTAATATTTCAGACTTCTGCAACTATGGAATTTTTGGTCATTTGCGTCTTAGCAGAGTAGGAAGAGTGCTCAAATTTAATTCGTTCGTAAAGAACAATTCTTTTTTGGAGAGCCGAATTTTAAGAGAATTCAAAATACTACTCGTGTGAAGAATCAAAAGCAAAAGAATTTTAAAATGAAATTCGGAACGCAAACCGAGTCGTTAAGCGATAAAACGAGTTGAAAATGAGCAATTCTTTTCAGTAAATGTTGTTCAGAAAAAATCCCAACGGTATTACGCATTTATGTGCTGTTCTGTAAGACGAATGCAAACGACGAAATACTCAATTTCGTTTGTGTTCCACACAACAGACGAACGTCTGAAACTAACCGTCTTACATGAATAGGCTCTAAATATTACACAAACAACATTAATTGAAAAGAATTGCTCATTTTCGATTCGTTTTTCCTCATTTTTAATTCATTCGCGTTTAATTCAAACTCGCATGCACATATTTTAAAAATTTTGAATTAAATCTTCAATGCAGACAACAATTATTGAAATCTTAACTAAAAATAAATTATTTCGGCCTGATCAACACTTGGAGTAAATCAAATTTTCATATTTAATTATACCAGAAATAAATAAATAAATGTGGCTACAGAAGCCCAGAATGTTACGAACTAGGTGTTTTAAATCTTCTAGTATCCTACTGATAATTTTCCAATCCAATTTTTGACTATTGGCACATCAAAATCTTTATCCATATTGCAGTTCTTGATATATGAAGGTGCTGCTGTAACCATTCGTAATAACTAATTTGGCGCATTTGAGTTCTCTTTATATGATGCTGAGGCTGTTTCCCATAACTGTACACAATATTGGCTTTTAAAAGGCATTATACAGTAAGGTTCCAGTTTAAGTAAAGAATACCTATGCAGGTAGTCCTTACATATGAGAGTAATTTAACCTACATGGATGAGATTTTTGTCTAACAATACTCAGGCTATTTTCAAGATTGGGTTAGTGCCAGTATTAGCTTATAAGACGTGAGGCATTGGTTCAACCGCAGGTCAGACGTCAAAACGAAAATATGAAAAAACATTTCTTCGGTGACTTCCTCTCAGCTGATTTATGGCAAAAACTCTGAGTAAAAAAAATTGCATGAAAAGTTTCTCAAAAATCTGTCGTTCGGAGTCGACTTTAAACTTTATGTCCTGCCACTCATGTATAAAATTAACACACACAACATAAGTGGTGTCTGAAGCTAGGTTGTAATCCTGACTAAAGGGTTGTAATTACCAATTATGTATTATTATGTTATGTATGTATTTTCATAAATGCTAACACACGTTAAATTGTCTCTAATGTTGCGCCATAAGCGGAAAAATGAAGCACAAAATTCCGGTCAAAGCAAAGTCTTTGGGTAAAACATCGGGTGGGCTGTTTAAAAGTTTAAATTTAAAAATGCAATAAAACAAAAAGGGTTTGATATTTATTTTTTTTGTTGTGAAGTCCAATTGTTCTGGTTATAAATGGATATTATTTCATTCATATGGCTGCCGTGGCTGGCCTCACAGTACCTCATTCGATCGGACCAAATTTCGTGCAATTGTTCGAATGTATGGGGTCGTATCTCAGCAATGGCATCGAATTACTAGAAATATTTAATTGTAAAAACCACGGGAGCACAAGATATCGAGATTATTTCCATAACAATGTAAACTTCAAATGCAATATTTGAATTGTTCTAGAAATCAAAATAGACGCTAAAATTTCAAACTAAAAAACTGGGTATCCCCTAGTATTTTTACAATTGAGCTCTAAGAAAAAAGTGCTAAAGATTATTCTTTAAGAATTGCACGAAAAAAAGTCACTTTACACCGAACAACATAAGAAAGCGATTGTCTTTTGCGATGATGTATATTAAAGATTCCTACAACTACTACTAGTAATGAGATTTTCTTCGACGAAACCAAAATGATTAAGGAACTAAAAAAGTACGGAGAAAACATTTAAACGCATGAGAAAGTCGCAACAATACTCGCGATCATAACCATAATAAAATGGTTTGGGGTTGCCTGTTCTAAAAAGCAGTTGGAGAATATGGAGCTGAATGTAATGAAGTGCCATTTGATCAGCAATCCGAATAAGTTTGGATATATTGCTGGTAAAAATTCTACTTTTACCAGACTAAACACTTTCAACATAAAAATTTGCGATTAGAACAAAGCTTCTGTTCACTTGTGATGAAACATACAGTCTTCATGTCAAAGCCCAGAACTGAACTTTAATGAAAATGTATGGGCGTATATGACAGACAAATATTACTGCCAAAAGACATCCGAAGTTTTAAGATTCAAAAGCTATATATTTAGAGATACGGGAAGAATGGGATGAAATTCCAGTGGAACATGTATTCTGATGACACCAAAGTCTCAACGAAAGACGCGAAGGCCAAGTATATGTCCGGATATACTTTGTATTTTCAATCTGCCGCGTTTATCGATGAATTAATTGACAGCCTTAAGAGCAAGGTCGCGAACCCCCCTGTTAATAGTATCTCGATCCATCTTCCCCCCTGTGACACCCCGACCTTTACTGGTGATTACGCATCTTGGCCCACGTTTAGGGACATGTTTTCTGCCATTTACGGGACCAACCCCCATATTAGTAACATCCAAGGGATATATTACCTTTTGCAGAAGACTGAAGGTGAGTCGAGGGACATTATTCGAACTTGCCCCATGACGAATGATGGCTTCGACATGGCGTGGCAGAACCTGGTAGATAGGTATGAGAATAAGCGCGTTTTGGTGAATTCTCAATTGGAAACCCCTTTTTAACCTCCCCTCCATATCCAAGGAATCTGGCCCTTCCATTAAGAGTTTGCAACGAACGATTAACGATTGCAGAACAAATTTGTCGTTGTTGGGCATAGAGACTCAGAATTGGGATATAATCTTCATGTACATCTGCTCTACCAAACTCCGCGAACACACACTAGGTCTTTGGGAACAGCCTCAAGAATGGATGAATTCCTGACTGCCAGATACCGAACTCTGGAATCAGTTTCGGACATAATTGGCACCCACAATTTTACCCGGGCTACTGCACGGGTTAGTAACCATAGCTGCTCTGGCAGCCCCCGAAAATACAGAGACTGTTGCCCCGATTATACCCCAAAGAAAGTGTCCGATTTGTAATCGGAACCACCCTATTCGTCTTTGTTCTGATTTTCTGAGAAAGTCGGTTAGTGAACGCATATTATCTGTTAAATATCATAAGTGTTGCACGAATTGTTTGGCCGTTTCCCATGAATCAAAAAGATGTCATAGCTCTATCGTTTGCATTATTTGCAAACAAAAACATCATTCGTTACTTCACCGTAGCGAATCTTCTACCCGGGAGAGGCCGAGAGCTGAAACCAGCTCCGTTAACACTTTTTCCCCAGATCACTCTTTACATATCCCCCGGACTCCTGAAAAAAAGCGAAATGAAGTGGATAATTGTCCATCGACATCCGCTACTACCCGTTCTTTCCACAATTTCGCTACCCGTCTACAGTCCACCCCGTCTTCAACAGTTCTGTTAGGAACTGCCAAAGTTAATATAAAGTTGATATTTTTAGCGAGAGCTCTGATAGACCCAGCGTCTCAAGCTACTTTCATCTCTCGAAAATTGCAACGGGAGCTAGATCTTCCAACCCGTTCAGCACCTGCTGCCACTATTGTGGGCCTTAATGGCGCAGTGGTAGCAAACTCTACAAATGTTTGTATTATTTTGCTAGGATCTCCTATTGATGCATCGTTTAAATTGACCACAGAGGCGTATGTTGTTGAGAAGCTCACTGGTTAATTACCCACATGCTCGTTAGCGAAGTATGCTGATTTTGATGCACCCGATCTCCCGTTAACAGAATTTAAATATGCCCATATGGATTTGCTATCAGGTGGAGACGTATACTCCCAGATAAAGCTATCTGGAGTTCGAAGGAACCCAAAAACCCTTTGATCGCCCAACAAACCGTTTTTGGTTGGGCTGTGACTGATAAAATACCACAGTCAAATTCGTTTCCCTTTACGTCTGATTTGAGTCTTGGTCCTTCTCGTTCGTTTGCTCAAAATGTGAGATCCGATTGCTACAGAGCCCCAAGATTGAAACCTAATACGAGGAGGTTATTAGGGAATACTCTTCCCTAGACCACACGCGGACCATGACTCTATCTTATTCTCCTCCTAATCCAGTCACTTTTTACCCCATCATGTCGGTTTAAGTCCCAACACTTATCTTTTCTCTTATGTATCCAATATATTCCGAATTTTTTAAATTTTCAGACGGCAGCACCACTAAAACTCTGGGTTTACGTTGGAATGCGAGCATTGATACATTTGCCTCAAGCCAGCTCCAACGCCCTATTTCTCTATAATCACAAAAAGTTCTGTCTTGTCTCAAATAGCCAAAGCTATTTGACCCCGTTGGGTGAGTGGCACCTAAAATAGTAGTTGCTAAGATTATTATGCGACAAATTTGTAAAGGCAGAACAGATTGGGACGAATGTTTGGAACCCATGACGTTTAACAGATGGCTTGAGTTTGTCGATGATTATTCGTACCATCGACATGATTTACATCCCCCGTTGGGTTAAATTAACCCCCAGTATGAAGTTTAACTTCATGCAATTTGTGATGCTTCCGAGAAAGCATATGCTGCCATTCTGTATAGTAGAGTCCTAACCCCGTCTGGTGAATTTGTCACCCACTTGCTCGCTGCCAAAGTAAAAGTTGTGCCTGTATAAGTGTAAACTTTACCCCGTTTAGAGCTCTGCGATGCATCTCTATTGGCAAAAAATGGTATTTTCACTTCTGAAGAAGCTGAATCTTACCTTTGTGGGACAGATTCGACTATCGTTCTGTCCTGGTTTCAAAAACCCCCGTGCCATTGGCCAACTTTTGCGGCAAATCGAGTATCGTTTATCGTGGACCAGGTAGACACTGACAATTGCAATCACATGGAATCTCTATATGCGGTTGATGGACTCTGATGAACGTTTTTACTCGTCAGAAAAAACCTATCGAGGAGATTTTGTTGATGTCGATTTTGTTTTTATTACTTATGACAATGTACCCCTTACAATTGGAAACTAGGTCGAATCGAATGAATTTATTTCGCCCCTGATTAGAAGTGCGAGTGGCGAAATTCGAACTGCCAATGGCGTTCTAATATTGCCAATTGAGAAGCTCGTGCTGCTCTATTACTGAGAGCAAAACTAATTCGTTCTCTTGTTTTTCTCCCTGTTGCGTGTTTGTCGTTTAATTCCAGATAGTGTAATACCCCGTAGGCTAGTTTGCGAACGCCTAAGTGACAAACATCTCGGAAAAAGCTGGCAATAAGAAGGAACCCACTAACACCGAACGCAAGAGAAGAGCGCAACCCACAACCAGGCTCTCATGTTCAGTACCAGCTAAAAACTATATTTCTTTTATTATATAAGAATTCCTTTACTTTTATGTGCAATTACTAATCTATATACATACCCCTGAAATGTTAATTTGATCTCTGGCCAGGTGATTCTCGGTCTCTATGTTGCACTGTTGCAAGGGGGGCGGGATGTTCACGCTGACCACCCTACTTTTAAGTTTCGATATAAATTTAGTTTAAGTGTATACACCATCCCTGGATTAATATATATGCATTGTGAATTATAAACAATAGAAAACGAAAAGAGATCATTACCCGATCAACCCCCCAACCCGAACGGTACGTTTTTGTACGACAAATAAATAATATTTAATTATTTTTGGAACTAATACTTTTGTATTTTATTTACCCCGCGTTCTCGCTAAATATTTTATTTTATTCTCTCCCTGCTCACCCCCACAAAAGGTAATATATTCCACATAAATATGTCCGCAAGCTGGTATAAATATTGGTTGCTGTTGATTTTCATACCATTCATATTCTTTGTTATTTTTAATTTTAATATTTTGCTAAATTTTGTTCGTTAAAGTGTAAATAAAAAAAAATCTTTCGTTAACACAAACAAGATAAAAAATAATTAGTGCAAAAATCACAATGATGTCGCATTTCACTTGTGTGTTCCTTTACCAGACAAGTGTGATTTGAAAGTATTAACCCATTTCTAAGCTGTTCCATCTTCGAATTTATTAGCATGCTGCCCAATGCCAGCCATTTGCTAACAAATCCAGCTAAGTGTATTTGCTCAACAGGTCTATGCAGCAGTATCTTTTAATACACCACACCGACTTGGTGAGAATAGGATCTCTAAACACACTACAACGTCTTATAAGAAATGTTGGATTCATTTGACAACTTTTGTCAATATAATGTAAACTAGATGACCCGTGCGAATATTTCGCACCGTTAGTTGTCATTTTTGTAACATAAAATGAAAATAATTAATAGAAATTTTATTAAAAGTATAAAAATATTAGAAATCATAATATATCATACATATTTACATACATACATACATATGTTTAAATGCTTTTATAATACTTCTTTGAATACAATGTTAGAGGTAATGACATGATCATTTTTGCCCGTACGAATCCTTAATACAAACAAAAATATCTTTAAACGTACGCACTCGAGAAAAAGCCACGTATAACTGCCCATGTGAAAAGACCGGTTCTGGTAAATACAATCCTACCTTTTGCAGGGTTTGACCTTGTTTTTCTTAAAACCTTTTTAACTGTTAAATATCAGCTGACACTATATATATGTACAGTGACTCTCATTAATACTCGGTATTTTTATTTTCATTTATTTAAACGAAAATTTTTCCAAGAAAATGAATAAAACTCAGAAATTTTATGTTTTAAAAAGAAAATATATTTCTCGAGATCAAATTAATTTATTCTTAGAGTATAAAGCGTTAATAAAATTAGATAAATAAAGTAAAAACTTAACAAAATTCAGGTCTCATTAATATTCGGTTTTTTCAATGAAATTAAATTAAACTCCTTAAAAATTATATTATATTAGTATTTTGTTGGAAAACCATTATTTTTTACAACCTCTGATAGACGATTAGGCATATTATAAATAATTTTTTTTAAGTAGTCTGTACTGACCTTATCCCATTCTTCCTGCAGTACTTTTTTAAGCTTATTTCTGATGAAATAGATTTTTTACGCACTTGGCGGTCTAAATGATCCCATAAATTCTCTATAGGGTTAATATCAGGTGATTGGGCTGGTATATCAATCACTTCTGGGCAATTATTTTGCAACCACTAGCGCGCAACATGGGCTTTATGTTTGGGGTCGTTATCTTGGTATAATTTGAAGGTCGAAGAAATTCCCATTTTTTCAGCAGATTGATTTAAATTTTCCCGCAAAATGTTTAAGTACATATCCTTGTTCATGATTCCGTCAATAAATACTAGGTTTCCGACTCCCTTTGCTGATATACAGCCCCAAACCATCACATGCCCACCTCCGTGTTTTACTGTGGGAGTAATGTTTTTTCCTTTCAACTCTTCATTAGGTTTTGCGCCAGTAAAATTTGCAAAGGAGGATTTAAAAAAGGCTGCGAGTTGGTGGGAAGACGTTATTTTCCTTGATGAAAGCAAATTCAACATTTTTGGTAGCGATGGAAGAACAATAGTCTGGCGGAAACCTAATGAAGAGTTGAAAGGAAAAAACATTACTCCCACAGTAAAACACGGAGGTGGGCATGTGATGGTTTTGGGCTGTATATCAGCAAAGGGAGTCGGAAACCTAGTATTTATTGACGGAATCATGAACAAGGATATGTACTTAAACATTTTGCGGGAAAATTTAAATCAATCTGCTGAAAAAATGGGAATTTCTTCGACCTTCAAATTATACCAAGATAACGACCCCAAACATAAAGCCCATGTTGCGCGCTAGTGGTTGCAAAATAATTGCCCAGAAGTGATTGATATACCAGCCCAATCACCTGATATTAACCCTATAGAGAATTTATGGGATCATTTAGACCGCCAAGTGCGTAAAAAATCTATTTCATCAGAAATAAGCTTAAAAAAGTACTGCAGGAAGAATGGGATAAGGTCAGTACAGACTACTTAAAAAAAATTATTTATAATATGCCTAATCGTCTATCAGAGGTTGTAAAAAATAATGGTTTTCCAACAAAATACTAATATAATATAATTTTTAAGGAGTTTAATTTAATTTCATTGAAAAAACCGAATATTAATGAGACCTGAATTTTGTTAAGTTTTTACTTTATGTCCTATTTATCTAATTTTATTAACGCTTTATACTCTAAGAATAAATTAATTTGATCTCGAGAAATATATTTTCTTTTTAAAACATAAAATTTCTGAGTTTTATTCATTCTCTTGCAAAAATTTTCGTTTAAATAAATGAAAATAAAAATACCGAATATTAATGACAGTCACTGTATATATTAAAAGACACCGTATTAATACACTTTATAAAACAAACAATGCCATGACAATAACGACATTACCAAAATGGCTTTTACAACTTTATATATTATGTGGAATAGCATTACAATTAAGAGACCCTGTTTATCGCACTTGATCTAACAACTACTGCAAAGTATTGCCAAAACAGCTTTTTACAACTTAATATGCATATTATATATAACTGACTTAGTAATAAACGGCATTATAGTAAATAGCGGTATTGCCAGAATGGATTTTAATACATACTATATTATGTAGAACTGCATTACTATTAAGCGACCCTGTATTACCACACTTGAACAAAAACATATAATCATAATGACAACAGTATTATCATGCAGTTCTATATAAAATATAATTTTTATCAATGAAAATATTAATTTTTCAATTATTTTTCGTCATTAGTGTTAGATATAAGCTTTAAAATGAGATATCATTTATTAAATTTGATGCGGTGGTATGGGAGATATTTGCAACTGACAAAAAAAGTGCTTTAGAAATAATATATATGATGATTTGTAAATATATAAATTTCCGTACGTACATTTATGGTACTATTTTCGAAAGCTCATTTTAAATTAAAATGTACAAACAAACAAGTGTTAGAAATGCTTAAATTTGAAATTGATTGAATAAGTTGATAAGTAAATTATTGTTTTACCATATGTCATATTTGTAGAAACAGTACGAATGATTTGTGAAGCTTCCAAATTATCCCATAAAGGTATTGCTGTTTCCTTGGAAAGTGCCAACGCCGACAACGTTTGTAAAATATCGGATTTCAATTGCAACGGAACAGAGCAGCATAATAAACCTGTAATAAAAAGTACAATCTATGTTAGAAATAAGTTTTTGGCTATTTCATAAACTAAGTAGGGTGTCCTTAAAAGTTAGAGAAACAATTTACAAATTACAAAAAGTTTAATAGTTAAATGTAACAGTGTACAATTTAATTATATTATTATAAATAACACTATGCGACAAAATAAAAAAAAATTAATACACCCGGCTAAGGACATAGTGTAGGTTGTGAGTTTTGTAGAGTAGATCTCAAAAATACCTTTTTTATATTTCTCGAACCCTCCAAACTTGTTTTATTTGACAAAAACTGTTTTTTTTTACTTTACGCACAAATTTCTGGATTACTCAAACATTTCTGACCCAATTTCCAAAATTTAGATCTTGTTGGAAAGGGGAGAGATGGACCTTTAAAATGGTATACATACAGTGACTCCTACAACTGTTCATAAAAATACAAAATTATTATTTTTTTCGAATTATAAATATTTGTAGTAACTTAAAAATTATATTCATTGTGTTTTAAACTTGTTACATGTTAAATAATAAAATAAATAATAAAAAATTAAACTAAATAACATTTGCTTCAAAATATAGTAGCAAACATATAAAATATTTTATGAACACTTTTGTAACTTAAACATGTATGTACATTTTAAAGGATATTTTAATATTTAATATCGCCACCATTTGCTTTTATGACAAGCTGCATCCTTTTTGGCATACTATTAATTAAATTTGTTAAAATAGATGATTCTATTTTGCTCCATTCCTCATTAACCGCAGCTCATAGCTCGTCAAGGTTTTGTGACACTGGATTTCTCATAATAATTTTTTTTTTAATATATTCCATAAGTTTTCGATCGGATTTAAATCCGGGGATTGTGGGGGCTAATCTAAGCTCCTAATATTATGATCCTTTAGCCATTTCATGGTCACCTTGGCCTTGTGTTTTGGGTCATCATCTTGCATAAATACCGTATCGCCTGGTTCACAACCAAAAATTTCCAGACTAGGCAGATATGAGTCCCTTAGCATGTCTATACAATGCTCTGCTTTCATTATACCTTTTATTTGCCTACGTATTCCTAATTTTTCACCCTGAAAACAACCCCATATCATGAGGGATCCTCCTCCATATTTTAATGTGTTTTGTATATTATTTGATGTAATGCCACTTTTATCAGCAAAACATAGGGTTCATCGTTTAAAGTTTGCAAAAGATCATGTCAATTCGACTCCTGAGCAGTGGAAACTTGTAACATGGTCTGACGAAACAAAAATAAATAGATTTTGTTCCGATGGTCGCATTTGTTCCTGGTACGACACAAAAATAGGCATTACATCAATAATATACAGTGTCACAAAACCTTGACGAGCTATGGGCTGCGGTTAATGAGGAATGGAGCAAAATAGAATCGTCTATTTTAACAAATTTAATTAATAGTATGCCAAAAAGGATGCAGCTTGTCATAAAAGCAAATGGTGGCGATATTAAATATTAAAATATCCTTTAAAATGTACATACATGTTTAAGTTACAAAAGTGTTCATAAAATATTTTATATGTTTCCTACTATATTTTGAAGCAAATGTTATTTAGTTTAGGGCCATTATTACAACTTGCCTTTAAACTTGGGTTTAGTTAAAGGTACCTTTAGCTAAAGGGAACTGTAAAGTTACCTTTAACTGATTTTCGTTATTACAACTTACAGATAAAATAAAATTAAAATATGGCAGTTCCGAAGCAAAGTCGATAAAACTGCTCAATTAAACAAGTTTTTTTTTAACGCAGTGGCAACAGCGGACTTCGTTTTTTTGTTGTATATGCTCATTTTGTTTAAATTTGAAGTTGCCATATCGAAAATAGTATATGATATGGCAAGTTCAAACATAAAGTGACCTTTAAATATTAAAGGTAGGATGATCTTCCCTTTAGCTTAACGATCACTTCTATCTTATTGGGTACTCATAATAATGAAAAACAATTTATCTGCCCGTTAAAATCCTCCCTTTAGTTAACGGCAAGTTGTAATAATGGCCCTTAATTTTTTATTATTTATTTTATTATTTAACATGTAACAAGTTTAAAACACAATGAATAAAATTTTTAAGTTACTACAAATATTTATAAATCGAAAAAAGAATAATTTTGTATTTTTATGAACAGTTGTGGAAGTCACTGTATATATATTATTCGACTTAATATGCTATGAGATTTGATGAGGTAAACTTGGAAAATTCGAATTTTTTTCATATTTTTTCAAGTTTGTCCATTCATAGTAACAAACTTTAATAAAAAATGTAGGATAAGTGATAATATTCTTAAAGTCTGTTCTCTTGTGAAGAGATTGAGTCATCATTTGATCAAATCGGACATTGTGTCAATTTCACGTTTTAGCGACTACCAGAAGTTGGCGAATGTTTGCGCAAAAAGAAATAATAATATTTGCAGAAAACACAAATATTAGACGACTTCTGGTAGTCGCGCAAACGTGAAATTGACACAATGTGCTATAAACAATCAAGATCCATCAAAAATTCTGAAAAATTTTGAACTAAAAGTTCATTTGATGAGATGACATATATAAAAAATATCACTCGACTGTTAGACTCTTTAAATAATAACTACGTTAATTTTTGTCCGATTTGATCAAATGATGACTCAATCTCTTCACAAGGGAACAGACTTTTTTTGCTTTTTTTGTTTTTATTCAAATAAAACACTAAATTTAAATAGAATAAATCAAAATGGCTTCGGACCTAATGATAAAGGGCAGCCTAATAGATTCGCTGTACTAGGTGGTTTTATTGATCTACCATACACAAACATCTTTTCTACCTTCCCAAATGCTCAACCTAACTTTTTTAACTAATTCTAAATACATACTAGTCTCATCTGAGGAAAATTAATTAAGGAAGTTATTACATACAAACATAATTGGTCATTACAACCCTTTAGTCAGGATTACGAAAAGCTTCTCACACCACTAATGATGTGTGCTAATTTTATACATGAGTGGCGGGATCTACAGTTTAAAGTCGACTCCGAACGACAGATTTTTGAGAAACTTTTTCATGGTAATTTTATTTATTCTCAGAATTTTTGCCAAAAATCTGGTGAGAGGAAGTCGCCGAAGAAATACTTTTTTTGTACTTCATTTTATTGGTAATGTCTGACCTGGAGTTTGAACCGTGGCCTCACTTCTAATAACTTATCACACTACCTACTAGACTACGACGACTTTACAGACATGTTCATAATACATGTGTATGTATATTTAATTAAACAATTGTTGCTATCTTTCAATATTTGCCCTTACTCGTCATACAACAAATTTTTTCTATTTTGAATAGCTTTGATGTAGAAAACTATAGCAATTGATAAATGCATTCATGTGTATTTAAATTTCAGACTCTGAATGTATGTATGTATATGCTGGCCCCCAAATATTTATACATACATATAGTATATAATGAATACATTTACAACGAATAAAAAGGTTTGCAGAAAACAAATTATTTACTTCAAATTTTATTTAATATATTTTTCTTACGATTTTGGTGATTTAGTTTTGCTAGTAGACAAGACAGTCTTAAGCAGCTGTTATTTGCCTCTGTTTGACCTTACGAAAAGTATATAAGATCAAACAAATATTTGCCCAAAAATGATGAAAATATTTGACACTGGGTGGTCACACTTGAAACATTTCTGTTTGACGGCAAATAATTTTATTTGCCCAAAATTGAAGATTTTTCTGTTTGCCCTTCAAAATTATTTTGTGGTCACATTATGGCAAAGAAATATATTACATTTTGAGTGCAATATTTTTTAGATCGTACCTTTAGCATATGTAACGTCAGTAATACGCCGACTTTTGAGATTCGTGTTACGGAAGAAGTAATTGATATTACGCTCTCTAACATGGATTAGAGACTGGAGGATTTCAGAAGAGGGTTCCTTTGAATTGCTTTCCTTGATAATTTTCCGTTAGGAGTATCTGATTCCATCTGAAATTGACATTACGTCGAATTTGGAAGAATCATTACCAGGTGAACGTGCATAGAAATTATCTCCGGCGAAGGCCGGTAAACCGATATCGCTCTCATCCTTTCTTTGCAAGCTCGGAGAGAGATGTCGACCTATAGTACGCCGCAACATGCTTACGTTAAGGGCAAGTCGGTTAGAAGCGCTCTTTATGATGTAACAGGCTCTGTTGACACGAATTTGGCTAGGGGTGAGCACGCTTTGTCAGCCTTTTTAAATATTGAGAAGGCTTTTAACCCTTTGCACTCGGCATAGTTTCGGACGTTACCTACCAGCAACTCGACGCTATTTTTTAACGAAAACGTACATACTGGAAACGTGATATTATACAGTATAATTTTAGAACCAAGTAAGGAATTGTAATGAAATTTGTTTTATATGAATTTGTGGACACTGAAGAACACATATTTACAAAAAATATCAAAATTAATTTTTTATAATTTTCTACAGCATGGTAAAGTTTAAAGTAATTCCCAATATGCATAGCGGGTTGATTTGTACATGTTTCACAATAAAATGTTGTTTGCCGCCTTCCGCCTGGTGTTTTTGTCAGAACAGACAATACAATCCCGTTTTCTTTCTCCCGCACTTGGAATATGCAACTTATTATTCAGTCTATTGTCTGACAACGATGTAGATGGACGTGATCGAGATTCTCGAAAATCACCTCTCAACTGCTTTACAAGACTTTCCACAAACTTGTGGTGTGTCATTAGTTTTTGTTGTTTTCCTTCTTCTGAGATTCGGTAAAGTATGAAGGAATTTATAACGCTCATTTCCAATTCCCAAAAAAATAATATTCTCCATCATTTCAAAGATTTCCGCAGAAAACAATACATACGTGGAGGCGTATTGATATGTAAGATCGACACCGCCCATATTTGCGATATAATCGAGAATCATTTGAGGCTTATCAATAAATATCAATATTTCCACCACGTAACGTTCTGATTGTTGATTGCATTCCTGTGTTGTTATAATTACTTAGCATTGTGACAGTCCCTTTATCCTCCCACGCAAGAAGTGTAATATTATTTTTTCTATATGCCACTGTCTTCTTTGATAAAAATTTTCGTTTACGAATTGCCATGCGTATGCCTTTTTACTTTTACTGTGCCGGTAAGATTACATTTAATCTTTAGCAATTCTTCTGCTAAAGGAATACTAGTATAATACCTATCAGTGTACATATGGTATCCTTGTGCATCAGGAACCGGATTTCTTTATTATCGTAACAGAAAACTACAGGAGAACACGTGTTTCTTGAAAAATTGCGGTGGAATAATTTTGTTGTCCGTAATCGCAAAAAAAAACTATCATGTCCCCTCAGAGAGGACAACCGAGTGATATGCTAGACTTACGTTGTCCCCTCAGAGGGGACAACCGAGTGCAAAGGGTTAATAATGTTACCATTCTTCAATTGAGGATTCCGTGCCCAGAATTTCTGAGTTTATTACTCACATGCTGGGTAATAGACCGATTCGATTGAATCTCAATAGTTCTATTATTATCCATCTTTCCTGAGAGGAGGAACGGACTTTAAAAACAACCATCAACTATATTGTGCCTGAGGCAATATTTCTGCCTGGTTTGAGATCCTCATACCGGATAGGGCGCTAATGGTGGGGTACTCCAGGGGCAGAAAGATACATATACCCATCTTCACAGATGGGTCAAAGTGCTAGGGTTTTCTGTAAAGATATCGGCATTGAGATTGAGTTTAGGTTAAATGTACTGTAGCGTCTTTCAGGTAGATATTTCTGTAATCTTGAAGGTTATTGAGGACGTTCCTAGTACGCCCACTTCAGATTCGGAATCTTAGATGATCTCCGTTAACACTCAGGCTGCCCTAAGGATCATTGCATCGGTCGAGTGTAAGTCTCGACTTGTTCGTGGGTACGCTTTATACCTTTGGACCATATCGAATCCGTCTGTGCTGTGTTCCCAATCTGCCACTTCCACAGCCTCAATCGTTGGGGTGATGGATCGAGTTGTTATGCGTCTAGGAGTCTATGGCCTGCTATAGATAGTGCTGCTGGGGTTGAATTAGGCCAGCCTGAGGTTAGTAATTGATTTTATTACAGGGCACTATGAGATTAAATCGCTGAAAAAATCTGGATCCGATAGCCGGACTATTGCAGGGTTGTTGCGATGAGAAAGAGTTGGAGATTATTGAACACCTCCTCTGCAACTGTACAGCCCTTAGGTTGAGGTAGGGGCTTCTTTGAACGTTTAAACTCTCTGTCGAGAGCCGACATAAAGACTCACCAAAGATGGCTAAGACGTGCTTAGGCATTAAGGTTATAGTCGCGTCCTCTTGTGTGTTTGTGGTTTACTTTTTTCCTCCGCTTCCTATATTCTCCCTTTTCTAGCTCTTCTTGTCCTTTTTCCATTCACATAACTAATTCACTATCCTCCTTCTCTCTTTTAGGACGCATTTGCAATGAGTCATTTTGATCACTGGGTATTGTACCTGTCCTAAGGACGAGTATACGTCGTCAAACCTAACTTATATCGTTCTCGAAGCTTACAACAAAATAGTGATTTGCACTAATAGTCTTTTAGTGGTAAAAGCGATAATTAACGTCAGTCCCTTTTAATGTCATATCATAAAACAGATTCGGGATCTTCTGCCAAAATACAGTGATAAACAAGATGCGTTAGATGCCAAGACAACAAAATAGAAGATTGTAATTAAACTAAATCTTCAGCAGAAATTAATGTTTACGACAACATCCCCTCTACAAAGAAATAAACTGGTATCACATCTTACCTAAATATTTTACAGAATTAAACAAACATCAAATTAAAATATTTTTCCGTTAGGCCTTGGACATACGTTTACTACACATAATTATTTTCCCCAGAGCGAAGTAGCTTCTTTCTGTTCGAGGTGTAACGCTATTTTATCCGTGAAATATATTTTACGGATTTAATTTTATTTTATAAATCTGAATAATAATAATTAAAAAATTCCTTATTTACATGTATTATACACTAGGAAAGATGGGCTTTTTAACAGCTTTGGTCATATCCAAAGACACATATTGCAGGCATAAGCTGTTTTTTACATTAGATTACTAAATTTACATTAATAAAAAAAACTACAAAACACATTGGAAAATATTCCTCACACTTTTTCTGCTAAACTACTAATAGAAGACACTTGCAGAATTAACATCTTTCACTCTTAAGGAACTTTACGATAGAACGAAGGGTAAACTTCAAAAAAACGATTTAGAATCTTACATAAAGAAGGGACAATTGAAGGGTACATTAACATTAAAATGTATCGTTTAATCTCATTTAAATTAGGTTTAGGTTAGAGGACGTGTACTTGCCAATTGAGACAAGTACAGTACCCCAACGTCCTAACGGGGAGAGGATAATAGGGGAGATAGAGAAAAAGGAGAGGAAGTAGGAAAGGGAGAATAAGGAAACAGAGAAATTACACAGACTAACAAAACTCACAAGAGAGCGCTACTACACTATTGAAGCCCTAGCACTTTTCAACCAGCTCAAACTAATAATGAATCTACGGAGAGTCTTTATGTCGGCTCTCGACACAGAATTCAAACCCTCAAAGAAACCCCTGCCATGGGTCTTCAACCTCAACCTACTAGGGGCTGGACAGTTACAGAAGAGGTGTTCGATAGCCTTTAACTCTTCCTCATCGAAACATACCCTACAATAGTCCGGCTGGGATCCGTTTCAGATCCTTGTCAGCAATCTAATCTCGCAGTGCCCCGTAATAAACGCAACAACTAACCTTAGACTGGCCTTATCCAAGCCCAGAATCCAACCTGTTCTTAAACTGTCTATAGCAGGCCATAGACACCTAGAAACATAACAACCCGATCCATTCCTCCAACGCCTCTGCTCTTCCCCCCTGACCCATCCATTGATGAGGCCGTAGAGGTGACAGATTGGGAGATCAGGACCAACTATCATATCGCCCTCAGAAAGTCACTTAACTTAACTAACAACTAAAGCGATAGTGAGGTAGAGGTAAAAGTACAACTAAAAGATTGGAGTTTACTTTATGTTGGGAATTTTGCCGGCATTACAAAAAACAATTTTAAAACCCGTTGAATAAGGGACCTGAATTTATATAGCTGACATTGAACACGGTCATTGCAGCCAACACTGTCTGTAGGTCAGGGTGGAGGAAATATTCAGTCTGAAAATTCTGGTTTAAAGCGTTAAAAATAATCTACTACGATTCTGCTTTTCTATATCTATCAATTGGAGATAACCACACATCTGCTTTATTGCGACTTTTACGGGAATTGAACCTGTTTAATTCGATTTGTGACCGAGCAATTTAATCACTAACCCCACGCCTTTTCCTGTAATACAAACTATATTACTTCCATATTTTAAACAGAATTGTGAAAACTTAATTGAAATTTAAAGATCTTCTAGCCCTATGCAGATTTATTGTCCTATTGATTCAATTGTTAATAAATTATTATATTAAACTTATCTAGTAGGTAATGTGTTAGCTTATTAGACGAAAAACCACAGTTCAAACCAAACCGAAAATATGAGAAAAACATTTCTTCGGTGACTTCCTCACAGCAGATTTCTGGCAAAAACTCTGAGAGCAAATAAAATTGCAATGAAAAGTTTCTCAAAAAATCTGTCGTTCGGAGTCGTCTTTAAACTGTAGGACCCGCCACTCATGTATAAAATTAACACACACAACATAAGTGATGTGAGAAACTAGGTCCATAATCCTGACTGAAGGGTTGAAATGACCTATTATGTATATATTAAACTTATCACGTGATTTTCGCATGAAAAAATTGTAAAGGGCCAATAATTTTATTGGAAAAAATGAGTATCAGCTCAATATAATTTTACCAATTAAAAAAATATTTTTAGTTTCAAGTTTTTAAAGTTTAAATATACATATATACATATGTACAAAACTTTTTACCTATTAATGTGTACAATGGATTCCAGTTGGGATGTTCACATATAGCAATACGAGCGACATTGTCATAAGTTGCAACTGCCTTAATCACACATAAAACTGCTGCAAGACCTTCAATTTCATCAGGATTAATATTTCGGGCTTTTATTCGACATCTGTATATAGTATCGCCAGGAGAATAGCAATCCTGCTTTAAATTTCTAAAATAAAAGTAGAGATAGTTTTAAATTTAGTATTATATAATTTATATTGTGATTCGAAATATAAAACAGAATGGAAATAAAACAAAAAATAATTTTTGTCAATAAATTCAAATACATTTCTTATGTCCAAGAAATTTGACATTACTTTCTTTTTCGGATTGCTATATTTCCATTTATTTATCGCATTATTAATTGTTGTTTCATATGAGTAATTCAGCCTGAAAACATATAATTATTAAAACATATTTTGTTCCATATAGTTTTCCAATCTTTCTATAGCTATATTATTTATTATTTTTTTTACACTTTTTCACATTGTTAATTGGGCGATTCATCGCATCCAGTTGCTTTCCTTTATAGGTTAGGTCGGAGTGGTAGCTCTGATATCAAAAAGCTCACTTGAGCACGCATAGCGGCCCTTTGTGATGCCACGAGGTGAACCCAGTCCCTGTACTGACCAAGTTCCACCAAAAAATCAGGGAAGAGGAAGGAATTGGTCAGCGCAAGGGCAGCACTTCCTTTATAGGAGTTCACATTTTTATGAAGAACGCCAGTTTTGAAAGTTTTATTTATCACGTTATGTATTATTTTACCAATTATGTTCCAATTGCCCGAAATTATTCTGACTATTATTGATATTTTCAAAATGATTATCAAATTGTGTGATGATTTGATAGTTATCCCTCTATTCCTAATAAGTTTCTATCACATTTGAAGTTCTAATAACGTCTAAATCTTTTATTTCTCTCCACATTTGCTTCAGCGACTTCCTCTCAGCAGATTTCTGGCAAAAACTCTGAGAGTAAATAAAATTGCCATGAAAAGCTTCTCAAAAATCTGTCGTTCGGAGTCGACTTTAAACTGTAGGTCCCGCCACTCATGTATAATATTAAAGCACACAACATAAGTGGTGTGAGAAGCTAGTCCGTAATCCTGACTGAAGGGTTGTAATGACTAATTATATGTGTATGTATGTATTGCATCCCTCAATGCATTTCGGCGTACTTTTTCAGCAACGATTTGTCGGCTCCTGGCTTCAATGACAGTAAAAATTGAAATCCCTGGCATTTTTCATATAAAATTTAAAATTTTTTTTGATTTCAATTAATTTTTTTATTTTGATTCTGCTTTTTATTCACCAATTATGTTTTTTTTTCTTTTGTCATGCACTAAACTGCCATACTTTATTTGAAAAGCAGCAATTTTATAATTTTTTGGAATGAACAAAATCGTTCGGAATCTGAACAACCTAAAACAAAATCGATCGGAATTGCATATACGGAATCAAAACCATTCCGATCGGAATCTGTGACATGCCTGTATATTCATAGTAACTGTTATGAGATATCTGTTATGTTATATCTGTTTTGACAATACTTTAAGTTACACTCTTGCACGCCTTTAATACCTATTATAGTATATATTAACAACCATAAGGGAAGTCAACTAAAAAATGTCCGTCCAGCACAAAAGATGAATCCATGTTATTCAAAATAAATTTTCATTTTCAGTCTTGGTTTGAAAGGTTAATTTTCGTTATAAATGTCAATATTTATTTATTTAATAATGCTTCACAAAGTAAATTTGTAAGCCATACAAATTAAAAAAATTAAATTAAAATTTCCTTAATGTTGTGTTTTTGCAAACTATGAAATATTTTGGATTAGGTTCCCATCGTGGAGCAATCAAGAATATTTTTCATTGATTCAACAGACCCGGAAGTTGGAGTTTCAACTAATATACTCGGTAAGGGCATCACAATGTGTCTATCTTGGCCGATCTGTTCGTTCATAATAATGTTTAACTTTGACAAGGACTTCTTTGCCTGCTCTCAACCTTGCTAGCATAATACAATGGCTTCTACTGAATTTGTTGTTATAATTCGTTCTGCTCCGCAGCGATTTTTGTTGTATTTCAATGTATTTAAACATACATACTTTCTTTGTTTATTCATTATTAGTATTTATAACACTTTAAAAATTCTTATTTATTTTAACATAATTTACAAAATATCTTTCTTTCCTTTATAAAATGTTTACATTCCATTTTTTCTAAATGCGTTATAATTTTTCTACTTTTTTATTTTTTGGTGTTGCCGTTGTGTTTGCCATCTTTAGCCTGACGTTTCCTGTATTTCTTAGATATTCGGGAGTATTACCATTCTTGATTTTATGTATAAAACTTAGCATATAAAACAGCATCTTTTATTATTGTTGAACCCAATTCGAAGTGAGGCTTTATTATTGTATTGTAAATATTTATTGCCGTCATTATAGAAACTTTATTCCTAATTCTTCTAAAAAAGGCCATTTTATTTTACAAATTTTTTAAATATATACACCAGACCAACGCAATGACCCTTAGGGCAGCCTGACTGTCAACAAAGATCATATAAGATTCCGAATCCGAAATGGGCCAGTTATGGCCTCAATAACCTTCAAGATTGCAAAAATCTTCACCTGAAACACGCTACAGCCATCCTTTAACCTCAAGTGAAGTTCAAGACCAAAATCCTTACAGAAATCTCTAACACCTGTACCTCCACCTAAGTTCGACCCATCTGTGAAGATGGGTATACCTCTCTGCACTTGGAGTACCCCACCGTTACATAGCGCCCTATCCGATATGAGTATCCTCAAACCAGGCAGGAACGTAGCCTCAGGCACGATATAGTCGGTGGCCTTTTCCAAAGGTCCGTACCTCCCCTGTGCGCTGCACACTGCTTGGCATACAAAACAAGCGGTGTCAGGCAGAGCATGGTATCAAGAACAGCCTGAGGACAACTCTTTTTCACTCCAGTGATACTCAAGGAGGCAATCCGCTGAACCTTATCCAAGGTTTTCCGTTGGAAAGGCTTTTCCAAGACACTCCACCAAACAATACAACCGTAAGAAATGACCGGTCTAATAATCACCAGAGATATCCAGCGAATGGCCCTATACGGAAGACCCCAGTTCTTTCCTATAGAGTTCCTGCACTGATAGAGAGCATTCAGTCCTTTCTTCATTCTTTCCTGGGTGTTGCTTTTACTATTCATATTTATTTCCTCCATCTTTCTTTTCACTTAATTTCAATTTGTTTATTTTCATCCATTATTTACATCATTAACCATGTTATCCTTACACTCTCCACTTATGGTTCCTTCTGTGTATATGAATGTATCGTCTGCATATAAATCAACTTTACATTTGTCTAGTAAATACATCTGGTATGTCATTTATGTATATAATAAATAGTAAATAAAATAGTAGTTTCTATTTTTTCCATTGCTCTTCCATTGATTAATCATATACATAATTTACAGCCGTTTTACAAAAAAATTTCTTCTAAAACCAAACTGCTGTTTTGTAAATAAATTATTGTCTTTCATATATTGCTCCACTTGTCCCTTTAATATTTTTCCAGTATTTCCCACAAGTTTGCAATCTATTTATGCGATGGTATTCCTTTCCTTTATCTCGCCTTTGGCACAGTTTCAACTGGAATAACCGTAGTTTCCTTCCAATTTTTTGGGAACTGTCCTTGCAGTACATGCCAGTTATCAAGAATAATTTTTGTTGATATTCTACAGTACACCTATACGTCACAGTACACCTATACCTCACACGACGCAAATTGAAACGACACAAAATGAATTATGATTTTCTATAGCAAACCATGTAAAGAACGTAGATAGGTTCCAGGGTTACGAAAATACTAATATTTAAAAAGAAAATTGAACAAAGTAAACATTTAAAAAACAAAAAACAAATTCAATTCAAATAAAAAATTCACTTAATTTATAACACACTAATTGAAACTAAACTCTAAAATCAGAAAAACAAGATGAAAATAAAACTGTATGATTTTCAGTTTTTTATAACATTTCACAATTTCATGCCATCTTTTAGAAAAAAAGGAAATTTCAAAAAATTTAAAACAAGAATTAAAAACTCGAACTCAAAACAATTGTAATATTTGTGAATAGGTTTGATTAGTTTTGCAGTGTTCGTGGGTTTATTTGTGCTGTTGATGTATTAAGTGAGAGTTTTTGTGTTTGCTGTATGAGCTGTATGCTTGCAGTTAACTGATTCGAATTATTTTTGTTTTCTGTTTTGGTTTGAAGGCTTAATTATTGTTTGGGCAAGTGTTGATGGAGTTATGGAAATATCATTTGTAGTTTTATCGCCATTTAAAATTTCGGCATAAGTTAAGTTTGTCTTTTTTCATTTTGTTGCAGATGGAGTGAGTGTATGAAAATTTGGAATTCCGTTGCAGCGTGAATTTTTTTTTGTAATTCGTAAATAGTTATTTAGGGATTTATGTTTTCAAAAAGTTGGATAGTTAGAAACGTAGGTGTGTTCTTCAGTTTGGAAGACCGCAGTCCCTGCAACGCTCAATATTTATACATCTACTTTCCGTATGGTCTAGTTTCTAAGAGTTAAGGCGACTCATACGATAAGGAATGTGTTCCTCAACAGCCATCCTTCCCCACCCGACAATATAGATTGAATGCTACAATTGCTCAAATTGTTGTAGATATTTATATTAAAAATAAATATTTATACAAATTAATACTTTTCTTACTCTTACTTCTCAGTTCACAGACTCCGAAACTAAACCACAGTGAAACATCAAAAAATCAAACATACATACATACGTATGGAGTCCAACATTACACTAATCAAATCGGAGGTTCATAAATGTTCATAGAAATACTTGAAAAAGTTGCTCTCTATCCGAGTCCCCGGTTTGTAACGTCTTGGACTTCTTTAAAAAAGAGGGATACTATTTCTCAATATAAGTAGCTGCGAACGATGAACTTATTTCAATTTTTTTTTTTTATTTTTTTTATTTATTATTTAGTAGTATATATTAAAATACTTTTAAAAAAATTTACATATTTAATTAATAATTATCATTACAACATATCTCCTATTGCTTCTTTTTTTTTTTTTTTTTTTTAAATGCTGTTATTAATTCTTACAAATTTTACAATTTCAATATTTATATTAGTTTCATTTTTAATACAATTGGGCAGCATATTATATAATTGCAGTCCTTTAAAAAAGAACGACCTTTGCATTAATGTTGTTGTGGCCCTTTGTAATCTGAAATTTTCAACATTCCTCAGGCTATACAGTTGTGCATTCCCAAAATACTGCATCTGTTCAGTTAAGTAGGCAGGTGCATTTCCAATTTTCATTTTTAATATAAAATTTAGTGTTCAGTGCCAATCTTTTCTTTATGTTCAGCCATTTGAGACAATCCAACATTCGTTGTATTCCAGCGTATCTATTACATCTTAGAATTAAGCGCATAGCTTTGTTCTGTAATTTCTGCAATCTATTTATTTGAGTGTCCGTGCAGCAAGTGTACAAAATTGTTGACCCGAATTCGAAATGCGGTTTTATTATTACGTTATAAATATTTATCGCCGTTAGTATCGATAATTTGCTTCTTATTCTTCTGAAAAAACCTATTTTTTTACCTATTTTTTTACATATGTATTCAATGTGTTGTTTCAGTTTTATGTCCTTATCAATTATAAAGCCAAGATATTTAATTTCCTGTACCTTTTCTATTATTTCATTGTTGTTTTATCACTGCTCATATTGATTTCCATAATTTTTGTCTTTTTTTCATTCAATTTTAATTTATTCATTTTTAACCAATGATTAACATTATTTATATCGTGTATTAATTTATCATAACACCCTTCAACCGAAGCTTCTTCAGCAAATATTAAAGTGTCATCTGCATATAGTACTATCTTGCATTTTTCCAAAATATTCGGCATATCGTTTATATATATTATAAACAATAACGCTCCAAGTATTGAGCCTTGAGGTACTCCATATTCTACGTTAATTTTCTGCGATATCTTATCGTTTACTTTAGTCATTTGTTTTCTTCCTGTGAGATAAGATTGAAACCACTTTAATTCAATGTCGCGAATGCCATACATGCATAGTTTTTTCATCATAATCTCCTTGTCAATAGTCTCAAAAGCTCTCTTAAAATCTAAAAATATTGACAAGATTTTCCTATTTTTATCTACACATTTCCATTTATTTATCACATAATTTATTGCCATTTCACACGAAAACTTTTTTCGGAAGCCTGATTGATAAATCGAAAACAGGTTTGAATGCTCCATATATCTCTCAAGTTGTTCTTTAACTACTTTCTCCAAAATTTTCTCACAAGTCTTTAAAGAATTGATTGGGCGAAATTCTTCACATTTTTTTGTCTTCGCTACTTTTTCTACTGGAGTAACCATTGAATATTTCCAATTTTCAGGAAAAACTCCCGTTTCTAAAGACTTATTTATAATCTTTAACATAGCTGGGCCTAATACGTTCCAGTTGTCCAGGATCATTTTAACCGATACTCTTTTAAAATCATTCTTATTTTTCAAATTCTTACATATGATTTTAAGTTCTCGTAAAGATATTGCACAAAATTTAAATCTATTATTTATCACAGGAATCTTATTAATATATTGCACTTTATCTATAGAATCTCTTGTTGACTTAATACTATCGACAAAATAATTATTGAATTCATTGGCTATTTCGTAATTACCCTCAAGTTCTATATTATTAAATATCACAGATTGAATCGTATTTTTGCTCCTTTTTAGTACTAAGTCTTTTATCTCTTTCCACATTTGTTTCTGGTCCTTGGCATTGTTGATTTTATTTTTTACATAATTACGTTTCTCATAGTCAATTTTATTCTTATATTTATTTCTTGTCAATTTATAGTCATTCCATGATTGCACAGTGTTTTCCGTTATAGCTGTCTGGTATTAAATATTTTTTCTCTTTTCAATAGATTTAGATCATTATTAAACCAACCGTTATTGTTTTTATTATTTATCGTCTTTGAAAATGTAAATTTCTCTATGGTTTTTTCCATACACAATTTCAAATTATCAACATTATAATTCAAATCTTCATTATCGCTATATATTATTGCACTTAGATCAGTTATTGCACTATTAAATGTCTGCTTGTTATATTTAAAAATCTCAACTTTTCTCTTGGTTTCATTATCTCGACTTTCGGCATTAGTCTGAATTTTTATATCAATTGCCTCATGATCTGATATTTTTTTTTTATAATTAATTACAGCTTTTATATTTTGGTTATTTGTTATTACATAATCTATTATTGTGCATGAATTTCTCGTAATTCTGGTATACTCGTTGATGATCTGCTTTAGTCCGTTATCATTAAACACACTTTCTAATCTACTTTTATAAGTGATATTTTTGCACCAGTCAATGTTGAAATCTCCAACTATTATAATATCACAGTCGTTTTCACAAATATCCTCTATTACATTTTCAAATGTTTCACAGAACTCATTTATTTTGCCACTCGGTGATCTATAAACTGCAATAACAATGAATCTTATCCTATTGTATTTGGCCATGTAACCGCTTATCCAAAATTTCGATTCATTAACACTTTCACAAATATTAGTTACTTGCCATACATTCCTAAAATACACCGCCACTCCTCCTGTTCTCTTTGAATTTGACAACGTTATATATTGATGGTAATCGTTCAGTTGTATCTCGTTGTCTTCTATATCCTTAGTTAAATGGGTCTCAGATACAATTATAAATTCTGGTCCTTCAGATGTTGCTATTTGTTCCAATTGATTAAAATTATTTAATAGTCCTTGTATGTTCGTATAAATTCCATGTATATACTTTGATTGTTAACAGATTAGCCCCATCCTTCTCTTTTTCATATTTAGTTTATTTCTAAACACTTGACATTCTTTGCTTGAAACAACATGGTTTTCATCAAGGCCCAAGTTAAATTTTTTATTTGCTTTGACACAATTTACACACTTAACAATTATTTCTTCTTTACATCCCTTTGAATTGTGCTTTCCATGGCATTTAAAACATATCTCTTCATTTTTACATTCACTTGCTTTGTGGTTGTAGTCTTGACACTTAAAGCATCTTATTATATCTGTACCATCGAATACTCGACATTTTTCCCAACCAATGTTTACTTTTTGAAAAATCACTTTCGTATATGTTTCTCTATTTATTATGATTTTAACATTGTATATAATTCTGTTATTTTTCTTGTATTCAAAAAATTTTATTATTTGAATTTCGCAATCTCTAAATATCATATTTTGCAGTTTCAATTTTTCTATTAGTTCATTTTCACTATATTTGAAACTCATATCCGTTACAATTATTGACATCTCATTTTCTTTCGGAATCTTTATATCATAACTCTCGCTCATTTCGCTTTGTATCGCATTTCTTCTTATCTTTTCGCGTTCATCGTTATTCTCGCTTTGGATTACAATTGTTCCATTTTTTCGATTTTCAATATTGGTTATTTTTAAATCTATTGGATCTACCTTATTGTTTTCTATTTTCTGTTTTTCTTTCGGTTTAACAACTAATGATACCTGCTTTTTGGGGGAAATTATTTTCTTTATTTAAGTTTAAATTTATTTTTACTTATTTTTTAAATTAGAACATTAACAACTGTCTCAATGTGCGACTATTATAGAGGAAATTAAAGAAAATTGTAGAAACTAAGTGCTTAAGTTGTTAGCTCTTGGAAACACTCTGCCAGAGAATTGCTATACTATGGTAACACATAAGTACATTAATAAAAATTGTTTTCCTTGACATTTTGAATCAGAAATTAAAGGATTTGTCGAATTACTTCGATTAATACAATGCGACTGAAATATTAATATTGAAAAGAATAATTTCATTTGGGTACATGGAATGACGATGACGCAAAGAAGAAATAATTAGATTCAGATTTTAAATCTTATTGATCTTTTGAGTTATCATACAGAAAACTCAATAATTATATTTATTAATATTATTTATTATCATTATTTATTATTATTTTAATTACACATACATACATAATTGGTCATCACAACCCTTTAGTTAGGATTACGACCTAGCTTCTGACACCACCTATGTTGTGAGTGGCGGGACCTACAATTTAAAGTCGACTCTGAACAACAAATTTTTGAGAAACATGGTAATTTCATTTATTCTCAGAGTTTTTGCCAGACATCTGCTGAGTGGAAGTCGCTGAAGAAATATTTTTTCATATTTCGTTTTGTTGTAGACGTCTGACCTGGAGTTTCAACCGTAGCTTCATGTCTAATAAGCCAACACACTATCTACTAGACTACGGCGATTCATTTTAATTACTATTGAGTGAGTCTTCTTAATAAATTTAAATAGCAATAAGGATCAATTCAATAATAACAAACCAAAACAAGAAAAAAATGTGGACGTAAGACTTTTCAAAGGCTATGACCACCCACATCAGTTAAATCAAATATCATAAAATTATTCAACTGCTAGACATACATTAGTAATTTTTTCTTTTTAAAAAGCTAAAGCGAAATTAAATATCAAAGGTTTATAAAAAAATATTACTTACGTATAATATCTGGATAAACACGAAAAAAAATGCTCCCACGATAATGTAGTGCTACCAGTTAGACCAGAAGCCTGCTTTAATAGATTAAATGTGCTTCTTGCTGAACTTTCACAACTGGCTAAACCAGCTATCATTTTTAGATATGGTACAAATAAGGATGAAGGTAACAGTTCACCCGCTAACCGTATAAATTTAAATAAAGAAACCGATCTGGTTGTAGTGGTACAATTTGGTGATGACTCTAATGGTCCCCAGTAATCGGCACATAAAGCAAGACCAGCTTTATTATCTTTGTAAAATTTCCCGATACACAATAAAAGCAATTCGAAGTTGTGATCTAAGTTATTAGGTGGTTCCAGGCCTTCTTTAGAAAAACTTATTAAGGTTTTCGCAGTCTCATCAGCTTTGCCTCGAAGTTCAGTAACCTTTGAATGCATGAAATCAATAAAATCAGTAAACATCATATGTATTCGGCGATAAAAAAATTGATTTCTGAAAAAGAAATAAAATTATAATTATGATAATTCTAAAGTCTTCAAAAGTAGTAATACTTACTTATATATAATATCCTTTTCAAGTACAGAGTTGTATAAAAATTGGAATATGTTATAATATATAGCATCATCTACTAATTGCTCGTCGTAATCTGATTCTATCGATGATGGATTCTGTAAATATTGTGAAGCCCGGCGCAAACCAGAAATTGCTAATCCGAAAGAAAACTTTACCATACTTATTATTCCTTCGTTGTCCCTTTTATATTTATTATTCATTAGGATATTGTAAACGTATGGCACAAAATCATTGTCCTTGATTATATGCAAATAATTAATTAGACGATTATCGTCCTGCTTTTGTAATATATTGGTGTCATAGGAGTAAAGAATTGCCATGGCAATCGTTAATTCCGTATTATCAATTTCGCCCGTAGATTCGCTAAAATGATACTCTGAAAGCATTTGCAATAGTTTTGCGACAATAGTTTTCGAAAAGCTTCTCTGTGCAGACCAGTTAAACAACGCCATTGCTAAAGATAAACGAATTTCTTCAAAAAGTTCCATTATCTGGTTGCGATGTCTGTTGTTTCCAAGCGCCCGATTTTTCGTAAGTAGGATCATCTATAAGTGAAAGCCACTAAATTATATATCATATCTTTAAGGAACCATTTATACCTCGTTTGTTATATCCAGTTCATGCAAAAGATCAATTATTTTCTCCAAAATATTCGAATCGTCAACAAGCGACTGTGTAAACAACGATATCATGGACACTATCTAAAATTGACCAATTTGCATTAAAAATTCAAAATTTTTTTTGGATAATTTATTACTTCCTTTGGTATGTCCGATACCCAAGATACTCCACTCGTAATTTGAAACAAATCTCTGATTGAGTTGGCAACTGCTTTTCGTCCATCATAATACAGAAGTATGGCTATAAGTCCACGTGGTAAATCTGGGTAATAGTTAGTTTGACTTTGAGCAGTGCATAACAATTCCAAAGCTAAATATTCATCTAAATCAAACATGTCTGAAAGAATAATACATTCATCAACTAGATCCTTCGATAAAATCACTGTTCTACTGCTTGCAGTAATTGGTTTTCCTTGCATTACATGTGCCTGAAGTTCTGATCGATTCCTTTCATTTTTCGTCTAAAATAACAATAAATAAAAAATTATAAACAATAGAAAACCACATTATCAATGTAAATGAATTCCTGTCAATACAATAGTTTTGTTCTCAGAAGGGAACATAACACATTTTCAGGCAGTACTTTCGTAATTTCTTCTGATATACTCGCCACTAGTATCAGAATTAAATTGGTTAGTTCGGTTAGTACTAAATAAATATTTTTTCAAGTGTATTTTTATTTATTTGTATTTATATGATTATTTGTATTTATATGTATGTATATGACGGTAAATAATGAGGAAGCACAAATTGTATACTTCACAAGGAAACGAACGGCATACTTAAAACCATAATAAAATATTGTTTGGTAAAATAAGACAGAATATTTACAGCCATGTCACAGAACGCAATTCCGATCGAAAGTGGTTTCAATTCCGAAAGTCGAGTCTTTAGAAAACGAAAAACGAAAAATTTCTTCGGAATGAAACCACTTCAAATTTTCAAAGTGGTTTTGATATTTTTGATGATTTATTAAAGAAAAATATTAATAAAACTTAGTCATACTGAAAGACAAAATGGTATGTTTTATTATTACATAGTTTTTCTAAGTATTTACTTAATATTTATGCTTAAGAAATTTAATTTTGTAAACTTGCTGAGGAAAACACAACAAAGTGATGTATTTTTTCATCGAAGTATTGCCACGTTATTTTTTTGAGCAAACCACTTATTTTTGAGAACAAAAATTTATTAAGTAGAAGAAATTTAAGCGGTGGCAACACAAACGATGGACAAAAGAAAATACAAAAATATTTTTACGTTGCATTTAATTCAGTTTTATAAATATGTAAGTAGAGATTTATTGAAATTTTTTTTATTATTAACTTATATTTTTTTAAGGGGTAAAGGGGCATTTTTCATATATAATTTTTAATTTTTTTTTTGATTTCAATTAAAATTTTTGTATCAGCGCCTTTTTCTTCTTTTGTTTTGGTTCTGCTTTTTATTCACCAATTATGTTTTTTTTCTGTTGTCATGCACTACGTTGCCATACTTTATTTAAAAAGCAGCAATTTTATAATTTTTGGGAATGAACAAAATTGTTCGGAATCTGAAGAACCTAAAACAAAATCGATCGGAATTGCATATTCGGAATCAAAACCATTCCGATCGGAATCTGTGACATGCCTGTTAGATTATCATCCTTGACAGCAAACTTTTTTTAACGAACACTTAAAATAATAAACCCTATACTAATATAAACAATAAAACCTTAACATAAACAATAAGAAATTAATATAATAATATAAATATAAACAATAAGAGATATATTTTTTACCTAATTAAGTTTTATGATGATTTAGTTCAGTCCACTTCACAAAATGTCATTTGAAGACTTGAAATTGCACAAAATAAGTTGTTAAAAACGATATACAAATTGCCTTGGTATTATTTCACCCAAGTTTTACATACCCTAGCTAATTTTGAATTAGTATGCAATGACATTACAATGCTAATACAGTGGAATTCGAATAAAAGCAAACCATTTTATTGCAAAAATCGCATAACTACAAATGAATACTTGGTTTAAAAGAAAATTCTGTTAACTGCAAAACCGCTTAAATGAAAGAGATTTTATATGCAAAAGCACATTTTTATATAAAGAAAACTTTGTTCAAAATTAAATTCAAATTTACCCGCGAAAAAAGTTATAGTGACGGCTAATTTTTTTAAATACATATGCAACATATTTGAATTTTTAAAACAAATTTGAATTAAAAAGTGGAATATGTATGAATTTGTTTTATTTTGATAGCCATAATATTTAAAAAAGGCCATTTCACTTAACTAAAATGGTTTTGCACTTATCCAAAGTTCGCTTAAGTGAAAATTTCGTTTAATTAATTGCAAAGATAGTGCCATTTTTTTTACTTTTGCAATTAACCGAACTCGACTTAGTAGTCAATTTCGATAAAAAAAAATGTAATATAACAGTGTACAGTAAAAGTCTAGGTATCCCAATATGTGTAAACAATTTTACTTATAGAGCGGAAGTACTCAAAAATTATGAAAAATATCGGTCGTGTCATTGCACAGATTCGGATGATGGCAGTTCTGATGTTGTCAGCAAATAAGTTATCCTTAAAAGTATTTAGTCACAATGAACAACTCAACTCAGGCGTAATATTAAGGCCGTCCAAATCACTTCTAAGGATTTCGTTAAGTCTGTGTTCCTTCCCTGCTCTTTAAATTTTAGAAACCATTTTCTCCAAGTAAAGTGCAAAAGGTCATTTGCGTTGTTAGACAATTTTATAATTTTAGACAGTTAATAATATATATCATCTTTATATTTGTAAAAGATGTAATGATATAAGGATTTTAAATCGGAACAATAGTAGCCAGGTGGTCTAAAGTCAAAACCGGTGAAACATCAACTTGCAGTCAGTCTCTGGACGGTTATATTAAAGATCTTCTTTGCGAATTCAGTAGTAATCGTTGAGAATTCTTTTTTACTGATAACTAGAAATGTGATTTCGTCAATAAGTTTTTGTTTTAATTTCATATTTCTTTATTATTGAAAAATTAACTCTGCAAGTACCAAAAGAGTATATTCATTCCTATACTAATATTTTTCAGTTACACAAATTCAATTTAATTAATTTTATCATGGGTACTTTTCAAGTTCAAAATATGCAGACACAATAACAAAAAGGTGGGAGAGCGCGACTACACTGATAAAGCCCTAGCACCCTTCAACCAGCCCAAGCTACTAATGAATCTGTGCAGAGCCTTTATGTCGGCTCTCGACACAGAATTCAAGCTCTCAAAGAAGGCGCTGCCAAGGGTCGTTAACCTCAACCTACCAAGGGCTTGGCGGTTACAGAGGAGGTGTTCGATAGTCTCTAACTCCTCCTCATCGCAATAGTCCAACGAACTAATCTCGCAGTGCTCCGTGATAAACCCGACAACCAACCTTAAGCTGGCCTTATCCAAGCCCAGCAGCCAACCTGTTCTCCTATTGTCCACAGCAGGCCATAGACTTCTAGAGACAAAACAACCCGATCCGTTCCCCCAAAGCCTCTGCTCTTCCTCCCTGACCCATCCATTGATGAAGCCGTAGAGGTGGCAAACTGGGGGGTAATTTGTCAATTTTTCACTCAGAGATTTTGCCAGAAATCTGCTGAGGCAGTCGCCGAAGAAATATTTATTTTCATATTTCGTTTTGATGCCTGACCTGCGATACGAAACCGGGCTTTACGTCTAATAAGCCAACACACTACCTACTAGACTACGGCGACTGTCAATTATACATACATAATTGGTCATTGCAACCCTTCAGTCAGGATTATTGACCTAGTTTCTCACACCACTTATGTTGTGTGTGTTAATTTTATACATAAGTGGCGGGACCTACAGTTTAAAGTCGACTCCGAACGACAGATTTTTTTTTTGAGAAACTTTTCATGGCAATTTTATTTACTCTCAGAGTTTTTGCCAGAAATCAGCTGAGAGGAAATCGCCGTAGAAATACTTTTTGTATTTTGTTTTGATGTCTGGCCTGGGGCTCGAACCCTGGCTTTACGTCTAATAAGCCAACACACTACCTACTAGACTACGGCGACTAGACTGTCAATTATAACATCAATAAATATTTACAATACAATAATTAAACCACATTTCGAATTTGAATCAACAATACTATATTTATGCTGTTCAGATCAACAAATAATAAGACTACAGAAGTTACAAAATAAGGCAATGCATGCAATACTTAAAGTAAATAGATTAACATCAACAAGTTGGATGCTAGACACATTGAATTGGTTAAATGTAAAAGAAAGACTAAAAGTTAATACCATATATTTTATTCGAAAAATGAAGATAGGCGATGCACCAGACTATCTAACAGAACAACTACGTTACGTTGGGGAGGTTCAACCATACAGTTTGAGAAACGTCATGGACTTCAGGATTTTACAAGCTAACACCACAGCAAAGCAAAAATCGCTGTTTTATAAAGGACTAAATCTGTACAATATGTTGCCATTTTATGTTAAAAATTAAATTAATCCTAATGTTTTTAGAAAAAAAGTGTAATTTTTATAAGGAGCATTAACCAGAGCATATGTATGCATAGTATAGCTTTATAATTTTAAATGTCATGAATTCATCATGAATTAAAACAAAAATAACTTTTATTTCTGCTCGAAAAAATAAAAGTAAAAAAAAACTTTTATTTCTACTCGAAAAAATAAAAGTCAAAAAATAACTTTTATTTCTGCTTGAAAAATAAAAGTCAAAAATAACTGTTATTTCCACCCGAAAAAATAAAAGTCAAAAAATAACTTTTATTTCTGCTCATGAAAATAAAAGTCAAAAATAACTGTTATTTTTGCTCGAAAAAATAAAAGTCAAAAAATAACTTTTATTTCTGCTCGAAAAAATAAAAAAGTCAAAAAATAAATTTTATTTTCTGACTTTTAATATATACCAGTTACGGTCCCTGGTATATATTAATCTTTTTAAGGCACTTTGTACAATTTGTAAGAAATAATGAACATAATTCGGAAAACTGTATGAAGATAAATTATTTGATATTACAGTGAACTCTCGATAATGTGAACTAATTAATGTCGGGTAGATCATATTTTCGAATTTTTTAAAATTTTCGATTGTAATTTTTTTTATATATTACTAAGTTATTCGTTCTAAAAATCATTTCTATAATTAATTAAAACGCAAAGCGTTACTAAAACAAAATTTTTGATTGAACATATCGTTGATTTTGCAACTTTATACATATTTCTAAGTAGAGAAGTATACACTTAATTCTGTTTTTACACGGTAGATACGATCCAGAAAAAACCGTGTAAAAAAAGACATGAAGTACATAGAATAGAAGGGGATTGGTTCCATATTCTTCAACTTTGTAAAAACAAAATAATTTGTAGAAAAAAACTGATACGAGAGCCTTTATAAAAAACTAAATAAAATTTTTATATGCATTAATGTATAATTTATTTCATAAAATGAAAAGCAATTCAAATCTTAAAAAAAAGTAACATAAATTTAAATTATTGTAGCTCAGGAAGTCAAAAAAAAAAATAATATAAGTTGATTAACAAAAGGTACATTCATCAATTCTCAAAGCTAATTTAAACAAACTAAAAATCATCAAAAGTTCTTAAATAAAAAATTAAAAGCAGTCAACGTGATAATGGAAATAACAGAATTCTATTCGCTATCATCATCGGGTGTCATACGTGATCGCCTACGTAAGTCTGGTTCAGAATAGCTATCAACTCCAAAAAGAATAGCATTTTCAGTTTCCGATTGGACAGCACTACGTTTAATAACCAATTCGGTTATTAGCCGTTGTGATTAAGTTTTGGACAGCTCTTTGTATAACTCATATGTAGTAACGAGCCATACAAGATTTCAGCACACGTTGAAATTTTCATAAACTTTTCTCAACCGTGCTATATCAAATATCACCGTGTAAAAACAGAATCAATTTTTTTCTCTAGACCGTGTTATTACAAAACCGTGTAAAAAAGGGCCGTGTAAAAACAGAATTGGGTGTAATTATAAGTATCTAAAAGAAATTGAGTCACAACGAATAGATATTTAACTAATTGCTATTTTCAATGAAAATAAGTTTTTAATTTTCTAGTTTTTAATTTTCTAGTTTTTAATTTTCTTAAGTTTTTAATAATTCTATAAGTTTTAAAAAATTTGTTATTTATAACATTTATTTACGATTTTTTGCTATTTAATTTTTCTTTTTTGTAGTAGGTCAGAAAATCAGTTAGAAAACTTGAATTGAATTAATCTTCAGAAGATGACGAAATCAACATTTCGCTATAGCTGAAGTAAACAGCTTTAAACCTGTGACGTTGGATGTAGAAGCCGATTTGTTGCAATATTAGGAAAAGAAAAAGTATATTCCATATCTGTGGCATTAAATAATAATAGCTCAAGTCGAAATTTCGTGTTTAGAGATTTTAAGGTTTTTGTCTAAAATAAATAGTTTAAGTGAAGTAATGTTAAAATGTAAATGCGTATAGTTTTATTAATAATGGCATTTTATACACGAAATTTAGCTGAGTGATAGATCTTGAACAAGATTGCCACAGATATGTATATTCTTATTGTTCATGCTGTGCCGGCTGCATAGGTTACTGTTGAAAGAGCATTTTCTGTTTTGCGTATTTTGCGAAAAGGCAGGACTTGGCTGACAACGTAAAAACATAAAAAAAGTTATGAAGATGGAATAAAATATACTTGAAAATAACTCTTATTAATAAAATTTAAACTTATTCATTGAACTATGGCCAAACTTCTCAATATCAACAAATTAAATAACACATATTATTGGTCTCTATTCTATTACAATAAAAAAAAAACAGTTATGTATATAAATATACTTACAGGATTTTTTAGAAGATTTACGAATGTTTGTTTGTTTCTTTTCAAACAAACTTCCAAAGTAGATAGGGAATTTGTCCGCGGATTTGCAATAGTTTGTTCTATAATTTTGTACATATGTTTAAAAGGAGACCACATATCATCAGGTACTGCTTTAAAGGTATAACATTATTAAACATTCAAATTACTTAAGACAATATTATACATACACTCCATTATTAAACACAGATTTATGAACGTAAATCTTCTCCGTAAAAGTTATTGGCACAAAAAGCTATTTTTCTAAACACGCCGCCAGCAAACTTTAAGTGTTGCCATGTTTTTGTTTGCCGGTATGGTGCTCAAAGAATTCGTGTCAAGAACACAATATGAATTTAATCATAAAAATGTTAATTATTTTGAATTGTTCAAAAAATAGATGAAAGACGCCTTTTGCACGTTCAAATTAGTTTGAAAGTTAGTTTGAGAAACTCTTTTGCATTTTCTTTTAAACCTTGTTTCGCTTTTACACGTAAAAAATTACTTTGAGAAATTTTGTTTTCTTTTATCGCGTCGCTCTGCTGTTTTTGACAGTTATAACTTTATTTGGCATTGTGATTTAGGTTCAAACACAAGACATGAATATTATATTTATTATTATATTATAATATATTATATATTTATGTATTATTATTTTTTAATATATTTACCTTATTTAAATTATATTATTTTTGTAAAGCTCCATAGAACGGAGGTCGGAGCAGGCTACCAGTTTAATGTGCCCTTGGAACTACCCTGCATCGTGACAACTATGTGAACGGACGGTGTTGAAGGCCATAACCTCAAGGAAAACGTCAAAGAGCGCATATTCCACCAACATCCACTTAGTGGGAGGGATGGATCCATCAGGGTGGCTCTGATCGCCTAGTTAAGGCCTTTATTTAACACCTCACTGAGAGACTTAGAAGACTTGCTGCCTCTTGGGGGCCGTCATGTTATGGTGTGGTGCTTTTTTACAAATTAAACAATCTATGTTTTAAATACAATAATTTTTTTAATTAAAAGTATTTTGGTGACATGTAAAACTTTAGACCTTGGAAAAACTTGCATTCATTTCTGATTTTGAGGTTTTTGTATTTTCTGCGCCTCTCAGATAACAGGGTTGTAATTCACTCACGTGATTTAGTTTATCGCTTACATGGGCATTTCACGATCAGTTTTTATCTTTAGGTTTTTAATACACTCGGAGTTTTTCCTGTACACTGTAGGTTGAAATACACTAAAAGCAAGGATTAATTCAAAAACACAGTCATATTTGGTATTGGATAAAAGGACAAAAGTAAACAAAATTCTACATCTCTAATTTCTAAGACTACTGTCTTAAGTTACTTACTTTTTGATAGTGAGCGATCAAATTTAAAAACTTTTTAAAATTTAGCGTGAAGTTTTTAAAATTAAAAATTGTGATATTATATATATATATATATATTTATATATAGATAAATGTCTTGGAAACATTTTAATGATTTTTTGAAATTGCTTCATAAAAGAGGTGAGAGATGTTCTGGACAAGATTAGGCAAATTTTTTTGATTTTCGCTTTAAGTTAAAGCGAAGTTAACTCGATACCAATATAACATTATTCGAAAATCCGTTCCTGCTAAATTTTCGCCGGATGCAAAAGTTTAGAAAGCTAAAAGAATGTTATCTAGAATAAGAGCATATGAACTTTTTCAAATGTCAGCTCAAGTCAGTCTACAAAGACTCTTAGCTCATAGCACTTAGCTATGCTACTTTACGCTTTTCTGTCAAAGTTATAAACGTCACGCAAAGCAACAAAGTTTTATCCTACACGGCCTTTAGTGATTCTCCTTTAAGCTTAAAGTAGCCCCGCCACGATCAAACTGATTGGATCAAATTGCCATTTTTGTGATTGTATTCGTAAAACTGTACTCACACGTACAGAAAACTGACCTCACACGTATAGAAAACTGACCTCACACGTACAGGCTGAGAAGATTTTGATGAACATCAAAATATTTTGATTTTCGCTACCTGCTCCGCAGAAAATTGAAGCAAATTTGATGTGTGTAGGGCAATCACTTCAAATTTCATTTTTCTCTAGATTTCGTAGGAGTAACATCACTCCTTGTTTCGCGGGTTTTTCGAAAATGTGTAGCAAAAAAATTATAAAAAAGTAGTTTTGATATTTTTTATTTAGTTTTGTTTTTATTTATGAATTTTACGATATTGTTTATTTATTTCATTTTTAAGAACTTTGATTTGTTTAACAAAAATGATTTTAATTATAAGCCAAAAAAATTAAGTCCATTAATAATTTGTTTTAATTGCCTTTATATTATATTTTAAAATCTTGTTTATTCCTCTACAAGTTTCCATAACAATGCGTTCATTGAGAAGATTTTTGTGCGTAAATTCATCCCTTTTCTTCAACCACTCTTTCACCCAAAGACGCTTCGCAGTTTCCTCTTTTTGTTTTTTTTTTAATTGCCTGCGCCAGGGCAATGGCTATGAAATAATCATTTGCCATATTAAAAGAAAAAACCTCGACACAAAAAAACAAAAACAAAGGAATGTCCCAAACAAAAAACCATATGTTCTTTGAGAAAATCTAAGAAATATTTTCTAAAAAAAAAAGAAAACCAAATCAAGAATATTTTCCTATGAAAACCATATATAGTTTTCTTCTTTACGAGACTTTTTGGCAATAAAAAACAAAAACAAAGCTATCTTCCAATAAAAAACCATATGTCCTTTCAGAAAAATTAAAAGAGAAATACATACATATTGTTACGTTTTTACCTTTTAAAAAAACGTTAAAAAATATGAGTTCGTAGATTGCAAATAAAATAAAAATAAATCTGTGTTTCTTTTTCAATCAATTCTTTATTATCGGCACAACTCTTGTGCCACTGTTCGAACTTCTTCCACTTATACAACGATAACTTTCACAATATGTGCTTCTTTTCGTTATATTTCTCTGCTTATAACCTTTTTATAAGCAACAACACTTGTTAGTTATTCTTCTTTGCTCACAACCTTTTTTTGTAAGCACCACACTAACAACTGTTTTCTTCACGCAACTTGTCTGCACACAAGTCTGACTGGATTATAACTCGATCTCGTATCTTCACACACCACTGGTTGAATTCTCACTCAATTCAACGCGACGTCGTCACACGACTAACTTAACTCGAACTCCGAGAATCACGTGTCTTCATACACGACTGACTGAATTCTAAGTGAATCATCATTGCTCGCTTCATCTTGCCTTTTATATCACTGGATCAACAGTGTGATGAATGCCTTTGAAGGATGATGACGACCTTCGGGAACAATCCAAAAATGTAAACAACTTGTTTCCATTTTTGTTGTTCGTGTATCTTGTTTACTTTCGTCCATGCAGAGTTGTTGTTGTTTTGTTTGTCTTTCTGCTATATTTTTTTTTTATACACGGACGTTGTTGCTATATTTTTGTTTATTCATCGATCTTGTAAACAAGCCTGTTATTTTTGTTGCTATATGTTTACTCATTCGTTGATCACGTGAACAACTGCATTGTTTTGTTTTTGGAGCTTTTGTTTATCATTTTATGTGTGATCAAGTCCATTGTGTTGTTTTCTGGAGCTTTTGCTTATTATTTTAACAACACCATTTCCATTTTCGTAACAATATTTTCAAAAAAAAAATATTTTCCGATGAAAACCATACGATGTTTCTTTCTTCACAACACTTTAGAAATGAAATTTGAAGACTTAAGCCCTAGTTATGCTACCGTAACGGAATGTAACAGTAACGTAATGTAACGTGTACGGAACGTAAAAATGTAAGTGCAATTATAGATCGTAAAAACGTGTCATATGTTTTTATGTAAAGAAATAAAAATTGCAAAAACTAAAAGATAAAAATTCAGATATGGATATAGAAATCATGTTTTTGGGTTTGAGTTTTTATTTTATTATTGTTTTTTATACAAATTTAATATTAATTTCAGATTTTAAAAACTTTGTTTTCACTCTTATATCACCTTCAATATGGCGCCTTTTGTTTTGCTTTAATTCAGCTATTAACCAGTGTTATCACTACAGACTTTTTAGGTTCAATTTAACGATTTTTTATTTATTTAAAGGTACTTATTAAAAGTTGCATGTACTGCTCCTGTAAGCCAAACAATTTCACTTTCACACAAACACACTAAATTTAATTTGTGTTTGTTTGTTGAGGAAAACACAAAAACAAAATTTAGTGATTTTGTTTATATTTTGCATATAAATAGACAAGTGAAATTGTTTATCCTACAGAAACAGGTCAGGTATTTCGGAAACCAAATTTGTACGAATGTTAAAACATTTTTATCTTCTCTAGTAAAAGTTAAATGCAAATTAAATAATTAGTTTAATTAGTTAAAAATCGATAACTATATTTTTCTAATTTAAAATAAAAATAAACACCATCTACATAATGTAAAATAGTGTTTATTTTTATTTTAAATTATAAAAGTTAATAACGAAATAAATTATAATTTGGTTTTTTAAAATATGTGAAGTTTTATTTAAAGTGAATACCACATACAGACAAACATAACATAAGTAGAAAATTTAAATTCTGTTTATAATTTCAATTTTCAGTTTTGGTGGTTTTTAATATTGACATGTTAACACTGCTAAACAGATGTTACGTAAAAATGTAAGAAAATTCTATTTTTTACAGATTCTTACATTCCGGTTACGTTACATTACATTTCTATAACCATTCGTTTCCTTTATACATAACAAAAACGATCAGCTGTTTCTTACTGTTGCGGTTACGTTCCGTTACGGATGCATAACTGGGGCTTTAAATTTGATGCGTTGCTGTGTCAAACAAAAATTACCAACACATATGCAAATCCATGATCCAATCTGTTTGATCGTTGCCAGGGCACTTAAGCAGTGGCGATATTGTTGTATTATTGAGATCGGTACTGTAACGGGGTTTTTCCGTTATAAAGAGTGGTAGAGAAAAAATGAAAGCTGGAAACTTTCCTTCTTTTATAATTAATGTTACCATAAGCATAAAATAAATGACATCTCGATTTTCCTTGTTTGCAGATTTAGAATTGAAAAGCATTACATCTGACATTAACATATTAACATTAACGCTATAGTGAACAGCTTCAGGTTAAAACTCCAAATTTGATTTTTAAAATCAAAGGAATTAACAGAACTACCAGTAAACTGTGTTTTGCAGACTCCACGGCACACTCAGCAATGTTACAAATACAACAATCAGGCCGAGCTTATTCATTTACACCAAGGGAACTGATACAGATTTCACTAATCATAAGAGGCTTATACATATAGTGACAGATACAGGTAAGTTAAAAATGGCTTTGGAGCTAAAAGTTCCAGATACGGTACCAAAGTAGTACAATTTACAACTTTACATTTTGTGAAAATGAATTGTGACACTGGTCGGTAAATCGCTTAGAGATGTTTCCGCTATAAAATATTTATTATATCAAACAATTACAAGGAAAAAACCTAAGAACATGTTATAGTTGGGGAGCTGTATAGAAAAGCTGATCTAAAACATCTTAGGACGAATCAAAAAATTGAAATATCTGAATGCAACTTTATTTGTGATTATTAATCAATTGGAGTATTGTCACTCCAATTTAGGTTTTTACTCTCAAATTAACGATTTTTGTATTCAAATTAAATTTTTTAAAAGTCAAACACAACTTTTTGCAATACAAATTCAATTTTTTTCATTTCAAATTAAATTCTTTTTATTTCAAATTAAAGTTTTTGTATTTCAAATTTAATTATTTTTATTTCAAATTAAATTATTTTTTTTTTCAAATTAAATTTATTAACTTCGTATTAAATGTTTTGTTTATTTGACTAAAAATTTACTAAATAAAATGAAAATAAACTTATTGTTCAATTCATTTTTTTTAATATTTGGACGGGTTTTATTGCAACATTTCTCCAGATGCAGCTAATGACAAATTCATGGTCATATCGAGATAATAATTGTTATTGAATTGTTACCAGGTCCAAATTAATGTCCGGATCAGCCAATAAATTTCGGGCATGTAGCTTTGTTTTAAAAAAAAACCTTTTCTATTGGATTAAGCATAGGTGAGTAAGGAGGAAGAAACATTAAAATATGCCCGGACTCTGCAACCTTATCTTTTACTTCTTGAGTTTTATGTATCTTTGCATTAAAACCACCCTGTTTTTATAAAACTTATACTTTTCATAAAACTTAAAGCTTCGTTTATATTTGATCGTATTATTATAAAATTAATTTTTAGCCAAATAAACAAAAAATTTAATTCGAAGTTAAATAAATTTAATTTGAAATAAAAATAATTTAATTTGAAATGAAAATGATTTAATTTGAAATGAAAAAAATTGAATTTGTGATGCAAAAAATTGTGTTTGACTTTTAAAAAATTTAATTTGAATACAAAAATTGTTAATTTGAGAGTAAAAACCAATATAAATTCAAATCACATTTCAAAATGAACGAATTATCATTTCGTGTATACAAATATTTTCGAAATTTGGCAATATTAGCATAAAAGTAATATTAATCCTACCAATCTAGAAAAAAGTCTTTCAAATATTTAACATCAAATTACAAGCGTTAATGAACTTATTTTAGGAGGTTATCTAAATGGAAAAAAATTAGCCTGGAAAGATCAGAATGACAATATTAATGGAAAAACTATATACAGTTTGTCAAAAAAATCTTTGCACATAGAGAAAAATAAAAAAAACTTCGAAAAATTCATTGATTTCTAATATAAATAGCCAACTTTTTAATTTTTTTCAAACAGGATTTTATAAACATATGTTTTGCTAATATAATAAATAAAAAACTTTTATAACAATGAAAATATTCTAATGTAAAATATTAAAAAACAAAAACAACTCAATTTTACTGCTGTCAAAAAAATGTTTGCACACTTGATAAAATATTAAGACTTATGGAATTTTTTTAAATTTATAGTGCTAATATTTTGTGTGTCCACCTTGAGCATCAATTACCGCTTGCAGACGCCTTCTTATGGATTGAATAAGCTTCGGAATGTCATATTCTGATGGTATTTTTTCCCACTCTTCTTTGATGAACTTTATCAATTCGTTTTTATTTGTGGGCGATCTTTTTCCCACCTTTTTCTTTAGATGAACCTACAAATTTTCGATAGGGTTAATATCAGGACTTTGGGCAGGAGTATCAATAACTTTGGTACAGTTGTATAGTAACCAGGACTTACATAAATAAGATTTATGTTTAGGATCATTATGTTGATAGTATTTGTAATAGAATTTATTCGGATTAACCGGGTCAATAAAACCAAATTTCTTAATGCTGGCGATCAGTTCATTTTTTAAAATATCAAGATATACTTCCTTAGTCATTATTTCATCCAAAATCCTGATTACACCAACACCCTTGCTGGATATACAGCCCCATACCATTACGGAAAGTTTTCCAAACTTTACTGTAGGAATAAAATTTTTATTTTCTAGAGCTGTCAGAGGCTTACGCCAAACTCTTTGCGGTCCGTCATGATAATAAAGCATTATTTTCGTCTCATCTGAGAAAATAACATCATCCTAGTAGTCCGGAGGAAGTGAAACGTGTTCGGTAGCAAATCGTAATATCTTTTCTATATTTTGTGGTGACAGCAGGAGTTTTTTTCCTAGCCACTCTTGAAGAATATTTGTGTTTTTGAAGAAAATTTCTGATGGTTTCATGGGAAACACGTAACTCTAAGTCTTTTTCCACTTGAAGAGCTAATCCTCTCGTTCTGGATTGCGGGCTATCATAAACGGTTTTAATAATTTTTCTTTCAACTCGCTGCGTCTCCTTTTTTGGCCTGCCTGTAGATCCTTTTAAGTCTAGTAGTCCTTCTTTTTCAGCACGGGATATAATATTATATACAGTTCTGATTTTCAGGGAGAACATATCAGCGATTTCCTTGGCAGATTTGCCTTTGTAGTAATTGAAATAGACCAAATGTATAATATTTTTTGAAACTCTTTTTCCTGGCATTTTTTGTATTCAAATATAAGGATACTTGTTGCATTAAGGACGATCACTTTATTACTGAAATCTTGTTTACCCCTTTCACATTTCATTTCATTTGTAAAAAACCCAAAACGCACAACATTTTTGGGAAATAACGGCATTTTTTAATTATTTTTTAATTATCCTCATTCAATATGCAAAGATTTTTTTGACACTTTTTATATTGTGTCAAGTTCTTTTGTTGTTGTTATTATTGTAATGTGTGTGACTATTAGCAAAGAAAATAAAGTATAAAGAATGTGCATTTCAACATATTTTGGAATATTTTTCAAAAATACTTCATGACGCGGGGGAAAAGATAGAAGGGAAGGAAAGAGAAACGAAGAGCGTAACAATGCGTTGCTCTCATCGTGCGTTTTTGTTGTTTGACCACTTTTTTATTAAATTTTCTGAAATCACTTATTCTGGTCAGTGTTGCCACGAAAAAAAATATTGTAACCAACATTTGTGATTTATTTTATTTTTTCAAATATAAATTATAATTAATACAACATAGTAAGAAAAGAAACAAAAAATAACAAACTAAAATTTTAGTCTTACAAATTAATTCATTTCTACAAACAAAAGCTCTTTTTATAAGAAAAATAAATAACCAAATCCGGAAATTTTGGTTAAAAATAGCTAAACGGCAACACTGGTTGTGATTAGTGAGCAAGAGAGAGAAAATAAGTTGAGAGAATTTATTTATTTACAGCCATAGAAAACTGTCAATAACATACGATACTTTAATTTTCATTTCATCAACATACATATGTAAAGCTATCTATCTTAATAATTTTAGATAAATAAAGATAAAATAAAAAATCCATTTTTTTTATTAAAAGAACATAAAGCTATCCATCTTTGGCTTAAAAATTATACCTAGTTTTTTTTAGATAAACAAAAATAAAAAAACCCATTTTTTATTAGAAGAAAAAATAAAAAAATTAAATACGGCCAGCTAATGACATAGAACATTTTTAACATAAAATATTTTTTGAGTGTTATTCTGAAATAAAATGATAACGCATCCGCTACACATGTGTTCTTGTCGCAGTCTGATCGACAACTAAATCAAATAACACAAGAATGCGTGTGAGTTCTCTCTGCACAATTGTGCGGGTCGTAATGTTAAACAAATTTTGGTGAGAGCGGGTCGTAATGTTACAACCCGCCATAAGAAATTTTACTTCTACATGATGCGCATTCTTTATATCCATATTCTTTGCTATTAGAAAACTATTGACGCTTTATGGTCGTAAACAAGTGCAGTTATAGAATGTGTGCAAAAATAAAAAGTAGGTAAAGATTTTGTTGTTGGCATTCTTGAATGAAGATTACATTTTACATTTTTTTGTTCTGTGCAAAGATTTTTTTGACAAACTGTATAATTGACTACTGCATAACCCGCTGGCAGTCAGAATAATACCTAGCAATACGCCGTCATATCATACGCCGTCGATCGTTCTTGAATTATTTCTTATTAAGTAAATAATATGGTAAATAATAGTTACATAGAGGTTTTTACTCTCAAATTAACGGTTTTTGTATTCAAATTCAATTTTTTAAAAGTCAAGCACAATTTTTTGCAACACAAATTCAATTTTATTCATTTCAAATTAAATCATTTTCATTTCAAATTAAATTATTTTTATTTCAAATTAAATTTATTTAACTTCGAATTAAATTTTTTGTTTATTTGGCTAAAAATTTAAAAATTAATTTTATAATAATACGATCAAATATAAACGAAGCTTTAAGTTTTGTGAAAAGTTTAAGTTTTATAAAAACAGGGTGTTTTTAATTTTTATTTTCATTCAATTTTTTAAAAGTCAAACACAATTTTTTGCAACACCAATTCAATTTTATTCATTTCAAATTAAATCATTTTCATTTCAAATTAAATTATTTTTATTTCAAATTAAATTTATTTAACTTCGAATTAAATTTTTTGTTTATTTGGCTAAAAATTTAAAACTTAATTTTATAATAATACGATCAAATATAAACGAAGCTTTAAGTTTTGTGAAAAGTTTAAGTTTTATAAAAACAGGGTGCTTTTAATTTTTATTTTAAAAGTTGCTTTTAGCCAACGAATAAAAAAATATGTATGTGTTACAAAAAACTGCTGATCCGGACATTAATTTGGACCTGGTAATAATAATTAAACAATCAGTCGAAACGGTAACACATTCAGATTGTAACAATTATTATCTCGATATGACCATGAATTTGTCATTAGCTGCATCTGGAGAAATGTTGCAATAAAACCCGTCCAAATATTAAAAAAAAAATAAATTGCACAATAAGGTTTTTTATTTTATTTAGTAAATTTTTAGTCAAATAAACAAAAAATTTAATTCGAAGTTAATAAATTTAATTTGAAAAAAAAAAATAATTTAATTTGAAATAAAAATAATTTAATTTGAAATACTAAAACTTTAATTTGAAATAAAAAGAATTTGATTTGAAATGAAAAAAAATTGAATTTGTGTTGCAAAAAGTTGTGTTTGACTTTTAAAAAATTTAATTTGAATAAAAAAATCGTTAATTTGAGAGTATAAACCTATATCAACACTTCTGACATTTTCAGATCATTTCCCGTTACATCTGGATCTGTCACATTTGATTCTTTGGCCGCCAACGTTAATTCCTTCTTATAAGAATATTAACTGGGATAATTTTAGAAACGACATTGATTCTGCCTGTCTTCGTATTTCTCCTCCAGCGAATAAAAATCTACTCAATAATGAGATCAACAACTTTATTAATGAACTTAAGATCTCCTTGTTAGTCATTACAACCCTTCAGTCAGGATTATTGACCTAGTTTCTCACACCACTTATTTTATGTGCGTTAATTTTATACATACAGTTTAAAGTCGACTCCGAACGACAGATTTTTGAGAAACTTTTCATGACAATTTTAATTACTTTCAGAGTTTTTGCCGGAAATCTGCTGAGAGGAAGTCGCCGAAGAAATCCTTTTTGTATTTTGTTTTGATGTCTGGCCTGGGGCTCAAACCCTGGCTTTACGACTATTAAGCCAACACACTACCTACTCGACTACGGCGACTTCAATTATTAGGGAACATTATTCGTTATTTTTTCAAGAAAATAACCTGAATATCTACCAAGAGTTACCAATTGAAGTCATAAAATTTTGGACTATAATAGTTAACAAATGCATTAATAACAGGTATTTCCCAAGGTATTGGAAAATGGCAAGAATCATTCAACAAAAAAGGTGAAGGAGGTTGATAATGCAATCTCAAGAATGCAAAAATACTACTAGCCAAAAGCGTCGGCCTTACCAAAACCGAAGTTGCTGTAAAAGCCGGATCGGCCTTTGAATTGTGAGCGTTGATGCGGCAACAAAGCAGCTGCTGTGGAAAGACAGCGGTCTACAGAAAGTGACACACCCGGTGCGAAGGTGCTTTCACAGCACCAACATAATGTATAGCGATATACTGAAAGACAGTATTGAGATGGCGGTGGTCGATCGTTCAGACCCAGATGGTAGCATCACACCGTCAAATTGAAGGCTAGTTGAGGACGCACTGACGCTAATATCTTTCTAGAGGGCCAGTACCAGTCTACCAACTGTGTGGCTGCCACCAAGGACACGTTAAGCTGGCAACGTGTGCCGATAAGCGAGCTCTGGATCTCTTCATCAATCTCATGGATGGGAGAAATCTGGCCGGGCGCCATATCAGAAGTGGTATCGAAGTGGTATCGAAGTGCCATGGATATCTTTGTGCTACTATTATAAGCAACCAAGAATCCCTGGAGCACCTGGCGATTTCCAATGGTGTTTTGGCCTTCGGATTTGGACATATCATTTTTAAGGTCGTCACGGATGATGAAAAGGATAAGGAGGACCTATCAACAACCTGACAAAAATCCATAGCCGATCCAGAGCCAGTTCTTTTTCTTCCACTGGAATGGTTATGACATCTGTTTTTGGGATGTTGCATAGAGAATCTGAGTTCCTAGAAGAGCACAAGGAAGAGCTAGATGATAATCCAGGTAATCCAAAGAAATCTTCACCACTCTAAAGCAGCGTCCGCAGCTCTACTTCTACGACTAGCGAACAGAGGAGAAGACATAGCCCTAATCCAGGAACCATGATGGTCAATAGCCAACAAGGTTTGTGGATTAGGGCACAAAATTTGTAGGCTGGTTTATGCCAAATGCGTAGGTAGGTCTAGATCCTGTATACTTATTAGGAACAACTTAATGGCATATTTGCATCCTACTTTTAGTAATGAAGACCTAACTACAGTAACGCCGGAGATCAACGGTAAACAACGCTGGATTTTCTAACCGTTCACCCACCACCAGATCCAGTGAAGAGAATGGTTACAGAAGCTAAGTGGCCTGCTTATTGGCTGTGATGCCAACTCTCATCACACTATAAGAGGCAGCACGGACATCAATGAACGGGGTGAGTTACTTTTTGATCTTATTATCTCTAACTTAATGATTTGTAGCATGGGTAACACGCCCACGTTTATAACAAAGAACAGAAGAAAAGTTTTGGGCATAACCCTTACTTCTGGAAATATTTACGATAACATCAGGCATTGGAGGGTCTTGGAGGAACACTCCTTTTCTGATCATAATTTATTGAATTTTCTCTTGGTAGACGAAATAGTAGTGTAAGAGCGATTAGGAATCCTAGAAGCACGAAATGGGATCTTTATGATCGCTTTGTCAGTCTAGGCATGAACCCTTTCACGCGCTATAGAATAGATAGTATTTCTAGAATTGGAACTGCAGTGGCTAAATTTACAAAGGTCATAGTAGGTGCTTTGGGCAAAGCATTTCCAAAGAGGATCAACAGTGGTGGAAGAAAACCCCTGGTGGGACCGGGATCCGGACATGCTCAGAAAGGAAACTTTTCAATGTGGCGAGGAAATCGGGTAATGCGGATCATTGGAGGGACTACAAAGTGCCTCTTAGAAATTACAAGAGGGTTCTAAGGAGGGCTAAAAGAGACTCGTAGAGAAATTTCTGTGGCAAAACGGAAACTATCAACGAAACTTCTAGGCTAAGGAGAATTCCCTTAACAACACCCTAGGGTGCTGCAAGGGCAGGATGGCTTATGGATCAACTCTGAGCAAGAAACTCTGGATCTTCTTGTGGATACTCACTTGCCGCCGAGGCAGGACTCGGATAAGCGGGCAACTGTTTCGGAGAGCGGATCACAGGGAGACTACTGTTCGATTACGCCTGCGAATGCAATAAAATGGGCGACAGATGGATTTAAGCCGTTTAAATCTCCGGGACCGGACGGGATGTACAAGTTGTTTTCTTTTGGCATTAATGTGACTACTCCATGTGGGTCGTCCATTCAGGTGAAGCCGAATATATTTGACTTCATTTTTGCTAGGAATTTCGGTACCATTTAAAAACACAGGAGGACAGGTCTGTTTCCTTAATGTAAATGTAATTTGATTAAATTTGTGTTTGTTGACAACAATATTCCATTCATTAAGCCAAGATTGAAGGTTATCTAGCTGTATTTGTAAACTATTTAAAACTTCGGACGCTATTAAATGTGAAGATAAAAACGCTGTATCGTCAGTGTATATTACCATCATTACATCGTATGATACATACGATTTTATACATATTATATAAAACAGGACCAAGAACGCTGTTCTGAGGGATACCGCCTTCAATTTGATGCATTTGGGAAATATCGTTGTTAATTTCTACGTAAAAATATCAATTATTTAAATACGACAAGAAGAACATGTAAAATGGGGCAGGGAATAGTAGCTTTAACTTATATTACAACCCTACATGCCTGACTTTGCCGAATGCCTGTTGTTTATCTAAAAATACAGCGGAACGGTATTTTTCTTTTCTAGAGCATCAGTTATATCTTTACAGATACGGTGGCATTATTCAGGCCTACCATGCGTTAATCGAAAGTCGAAATGATTGTCCGGAATTATTTTGTTTTTTCTAGAACCGGTAGAAAGCGATTTAGTAAGAGTCTTTCAAAAATTTCTGAAAAAATGGGCTGTAAGCTAATTAGCCTATGCAAGATATATTATTTATTGCTTTGCTGGTTTCAAAACCATTATTAACAACTTTCCATTGAGATGGAAAATGCTGCAATCTCAATATTGCTATATTGTATATATAGATACATGTATATACATGATAGTATGTATAGATATACTTTTTAAAGGTAAATCCATTTCACACGCCACATCTAAGAAATTTTAAATACTATTATCATTTACATTGGTGCAGTTTGGTTTAAAAGTTTGCTTCAAACGATCTGTAAAGGCTACAGATTTCTCCAAGTCATTTCTACACCATATACCAAGCTCATTTTTGATTGGGAAGGTAGTTTTTGCAGGACATTTAAGATATTTAGTTGCGTTATACAGCTCAAATTCTTTGTTTTTATTATGTGGTGTTAGATTTTTTAAAAACTGAGCAATATTTTCATTTCTTTCTTTAGCCAAGAATTCTGAGCACACTTTAATGGCCGGATTCCAGTTTGTTCTGTCAGTTGGATTCCTCGCATGATGTCTAATTTTTCTCAGCCGTCTCGATTGCTGTTGCTGAAGCTTGTACTTAAGATCCCATACTCTGAGAAAATTGCAGAGTGGGAGTAGATAAAACAGGAGCGTTCTGTATGGAGGAAGTGAGCATTTCGACTGCATCATCTAAATCATCCCCAGATTTGATTGCAATGTTAAGGCTTAAATTACTTTTTATTTGCCGACTAAAGAGGTCCAAGTGCGTTTGATGTTAACTCCAGAGCATTCAGGTGATGATTCAGCTTACCTTTTCTTAGTTTGCTTTTTCTTCTTGTTCGTTTGAAGTATCCAGTATGTTTCTCTTATAAGTTCTTTTTCATCCGTTTCGAAGACTATATCATTTTTATTTGGGGCGGATTTTTCTGTTCCTGAATTAATATTCTCAGAATTATTTTCTAAAATTGCTCGCAGTTTTATGTTTTCCTCTTGCAATTGTATACAAACTTGTTCCATTTGTTTGACACGTTGAATTAACTCATTGTTGCTATTTTCCAACTCTTTCACCTGGGTAATTCTGAAAGTACTCAGGCTTTTGTGAGGTGTATCGCCTTTATCCTGATCTGTCGTCTCCATTGCCTATTGGGTATTTTATGTTGTGGTGAATTAGCTGAAACAATAAATGTTTAGCTAAGACAACCACCACCCAACTGAACGAACGTTTTAAATTGCAATTCACCAGGAACTGTTAACTGCCAGTATTTTGTTGGAGTAACACATCTGATGTTTGTTTATTTACTGTTTGTTTTATTGTCCTATTCTTGCAATTTATAAATTATAAAAAAATAATAAAATTTTTAAATTTTCAAACACAAATTGTGAAGATAAACACACGCAAATCGTTTTACCTATAAGAAACACCGAAACGCACACATTCAATATATAGTTTTTATGTTTCAAGTTAGGGTTTACACCGTATTTCCACTGTTTTGCGATGATATCTACAGAGCACCACGAAAACACGTCCAAATTTGAGGAGAAAAAAAAACATAAATATATTTTACACTTTTTTGCCTCTTGACAGTCTGAACTGCTTCCCTTTTTCCTACAACCGGCACAGAAAGTAGTGACAACTGAGCATCTGGGAAGAATTGCTTTCATGGATTATTGTTGAAGACGTCCAACGATGTGATTGTTGTTTGTGTAGTGTGTTGACATGTTCGGTGTACAGTGTATTATGATATTTATGATACACTGTTGGCAATGTTTTGACTTTTTTCTTTTAACTGTTATTGCTATCTTTTGCTTTAGATGTCGTTTATTTGTGTATAGCAGAAAGTCCTTACAATGCGTTCTTGCGTTGTGTGTGTCAAAAATGTAGAATCTGTGTAGTTATTTGTGACAAGTTACAGAGCAAAACGCATAGACGCGTAGAACGGATAAAGTGGTTCACTTTCTACTTTTGAACGCGGCGCATGCATTGCTGAAAAATAACAGCGGTTTTTTAGTACTAGGGATGACAAATCACATAATACATATTATCAATGATATCGATAAGTATGTTTCTACAGTGCATTACTATTTTCCCTTCTTTTTTTTGTTATAAAAATAATAAAAAATCTGTCATAATAAAGTTTAAGAATAAATACATTAAATTAAATTTTTTAAGACATTTGTAAGTATTATTCTGTAAACAAGAGCAATGGAGGAGAAACTCATTGAAAACACTCGGTTTGTTAACTTTTAAAGCTTCTTGTAGGCCTTATCAACATAAAATGTTATGTATGTAAGCTCAATTAATTAAATAAATTCTTTTAAAAACACAGTTTCACTTTCCATTTTTGCCAAACGGTTTTTATTTGATAATTATTTTACCAAAACAGCTGATCAAAACAAAAAACTTGTCGTATATAACGTATTGGGTGTAACTTAAAATTAAAAACGCATAGAACCAAAGAAACGCATGTAATGCAAGAATGCATTAAACGTATTGCATGGCCTTTCAGCTTATTTTGTTTTTAAAGTTTTGTGCGTTCGTTTTGTATTATTTCACAACACCACATTTCATTCTTTTATATACATATTATTTTATTTTGTATGTTGCATATGTTGTTATTGTTGATTGTATTATTTGTATTGTTTTAATTTTTTAAATCTTATATAACTTATAAAATTTAACACAATAATTTATAAAATAAATAACACGAGCGAGTTTAAATTTTAAATCATTTGCGAAATTTGGACACGATTTTTAGTCTTTTTAGTTAACGACACGGTCACTAATTTAAGTCCCTGCTCGGGCGTCAAAAATTAAAAGAAAAAAATAACAGAAATACATTATTTTTCATTATTGTGTGTAAAAAATGTGCTATATTGGATTTTCAATATGTCAATTATACAGAGCCAATGAAACCAAAGACATAAAAGCGCTTAATTGTTAAAAAATATTTAATTGTGACCATTGTTTGATTTTATTAAGCCATAGCTGTCATAATCAATTCGGATATGATTTGCTTTTGTTTACGCAAACCTGGGTTTATGCTTCAGTTACATATTTTGTTTTACAGTGTTGAATGCACATAAATTGAGTTCTTAATACGTATCCTATTAAAAATATGATATTTGTTATTGTGGAATAATATCAGGCAAGTCCTTGAATATTCGAATATTTCCCGGCGTTTGTCTGACAACTTTAAAGTGAACATTTGAAAATACTAATGTATATATATACATATGTATATATTTGTATTTTTTGTTTTGAAGACCTTTAGTGCATCTTAAATATATGCAAAACTGTTCTCTATTCCTATTTTAACTATGAAATTGGTATGAAGATCAATATATTGTTATCTTTTTCTTTTTTAATTTTTATTACCTATATACATACATATATCCGGTGAAAGATTTTAATTCGATTGGATTTTTTCGAGCAACTTTATTTTCTCCATCTAGTCTAGTGCATATGCGTAAATTGTTATATATATACATTCTTTCTATATGCAGATATGGAATACATATATATATATATGTATATAAAAGTTTATAAATTTTGGTATTATGTATATATAAATATTAAAATAATTATTAATTTTCAAGTGTGGATTAGTTCATTATCCTGTTTCAGGGCGAAATTTTGATCGATTGGTTTCTGGCACTCTGGCAGTCTTCTTTTAGGTTTACAATAACAATTAGAAATATAAAATAATTATAATGTTTTGTGGTTGTTCCTTAAATTAGAGCAGACAGATCAGTTAATATTATAAAATAAATAATCCAGTTATATAAACATAACTAAAGAAAATCATATTTTGCGTTTACTAAATTCAGTATTTTGGATAATCATTACTTTTAACACAATAACTAAGTTTTTGACAACCCTCGATTATATTATCCCCCGTACCAATTTAGTGCATCCATATATGTACATACATATACATATATGTGTATTAAATAAAACTCATCTTAATAGATTTAACAAGTTTTTACAAACTGTATTGTTCTTCATTTGAAACTTAAGATTTTATTAAACTTAATTTAAAACAAACAATAACTGTAAAATATTTAACACATTATTAATCTATTCCAGTTATTAAATAATGCCCATTTGTTTGGAGTGTTTGGAGTCGTTATCTTGCTGATATCACTAATTAATGGGCATTGCCTTCTCTGTGCATGACGTTTTGCAAAATAGTACATACAACGATCCAATGTCACATTTATTCTATGAAGTACCACCAATGTGATTTTATTTTCGTATTAGCTTTATTCCTTAAATAGTTTTAGATTAAATTTGTTTTCATCGGTGATAGTTTTCCATTGAAATTCAGCCTTGGATTTTCTAGTTTTTAGTGAAATATAAGATTTGTATGCGCATGCGTCTAATTTAAGTCCCTCTCTACATCTTGTCTTTTAATGGCTCTGGTTGTAATCTTTAAAGGTAATTGAAAAGCAATAGACACTCTGAAACATGGTTTTAGCGGATTTGGTTTGGTTTGAATTGACCACCTCTATGAACATTAGGAAAGGAGCTCGAAGGAACCTTTCTTTACACATTTTTTAACAAACGTTCCATTCAAAAGCCTTTATAAATTTATCTTAAAATTGTTAAATAAATAATATTGGTATTTATTATTGGTAATTTTTGTATAAACTGATTTGCAATTCTATATTTCACATCCTGACATCCAATAGTAAAATTGTCTATAACAATAGTATGGGAAAAAAGTGGTTTCAATTGTTATTTACTTTCAACTTGTATTTAATTAACTTTGAATTTTTATTGTATTATTTGCTCTATCTAAATAATTAATTTTTCCTTCGTTGTCAGAGAATTTTTACAGTTCGTATCATAGTCATAGGTTTTCGACAGATAATATTATATTGTTTTTCTAACATCTGTTATCTTAATAATTATTATAAGAGTGCTATAACATTGATTATATAAAGATACAATTTTGTTTTTACTGATACTTTGACAAAAGTGTTTCATATTATTAGGTGGTTGAAAACATGAAAACTGTTAATAATAAACTGGCAAGTGGGTTAATAATAAAATAAAACGATTGAAGAGACAGAGAAAATTAGTAAATAACGGATAGCAATCTTGAAAAATAGTTCAATTTGAAAATGAAAAGATTAAATTAGTAGAATTAAAAATGACAAGAATCAAAAGGAGAAGTGAATATAAATTAAGATTCTAATACTTAAGAAAACCTAGAATGTAATTCAGTCTGCGATGTTTAACCAAATGGAATATGGGGAAAATCTAGAAACTTCAGATAAGTTTAATTATTTTTTTTTTGTTAGTAGCATTAGATCAATAAGAAATGCAATACTTGACATACAATACTCGAAACATATTACTGTGATAACCGAAGGAATATATGCGGAAATCAGAAAATTCAATCAGACTATAATGGATTATCAAGGAAAATTATACTTACCACATAGAGTGTTATAGCAAGTAGTATACTAGACATTTTTGCAGATAAATGGAAGGAATCAATGGTAATACTTATAGAGAAGATTATAAGAACAAAAGTGTGTGAACAGTTCCGCTCAATAAATGCACTAAAAACGTGTGAGAAAATATATGAAAAATTAGTAAAAGAAGAATTTGGGCAATAAATGGAATCGAATGCCTTACTATCTAAATATAAATCCGGATTTCGCCAAATTTTTTCCAGCAGCAGTTAATCTCATAACAAACAGACGGAAAAAGGCAGAAAGAAATAGACGATTGATAGAAATGCAAAATTTCATAATTACGTCATTAAGGGAATTGAGTTGAAATGGTTTGAGTCATATTTGACAAAAATAAGACTGGTTACAAAAGTAAATTAGTCAAATCAAGGACGATTGATAATGAGTATTAAGTACCACGAGGATCAATTTTAGGGGTATTACTGTTTATCATATATTTGTATGTATGTATATATAAACGATATGCCCAACATAATACAGGATTGTGAAATAACATCATATGCTCATGACACACTTATTTACATTGAAGGATAGGGATTAACTTAAAATAAATGAAAGTAAAACTAAAATAATGGAAATGGGAACGAACAGCACTTTAGTTTTTAAGATTAATATTATTCTAACTGCGACAGTGTGCAGATGTGTTTTTTTGACTTACGGTTATATAAAAATTAAAACAAGTGAAAACTAAAAATAATTTATTTGAAAAATTGACAGGACTATTAAAAAGTTTTTATTGTATCACTAAAAATTTTAATGGATGAACTATTTTGGCTGTGAACTTTAATTTAAAATTCTACAATGCCTGATTGTAGCAAATGCAAGGCAGCAATACGTGGGGAGACGGGTGTAAGGTGTATTAGAGTGTGCAATAGAGAATATCAGTGTACAACTAAATGTGCGTGAATAGACCAGTATTTAGCAAAAGTTATGGAAGCAAATAATCATGTAGGATTTATATGTGATGAGTACATACAAAATATTTATTTAGTTCTAAAAGATATTCAGGATGAAGTTAATATTGACAAACAAAACTTATAGCATTATATTTAACCCGATAATGAAGTAAAGTAACTGCTAGAGGCTATAGAAAATCGATATGAGGAAAGATTTTAATTTGTGGGATATATGAAATGAATTATTTTTACATGATATTAAAATTTTTGGCTAATTTCTTTGAGATTTTTAAAACTTTTTCTTTATTTTATTTACACGATTTTAATCTTAGCATTGTTTATAGACTATGTTTATCCTATATAACAACAAATGACTTCGTAAAAAGTGTTACACGTCAGATCCAAATGAACAAATGGAATACCTCACTTTGCGTCGTGGTTATGTTCCAAAAAACACGACGCGAAGTGAATTATGATTTTCTAATACCATATAAAGACCGAAGATAGGTTCCAAGTTTACGAAAATACTACTTTTTAAAAAGAAAATTGAACAAAGTAAGCATTTAAAAAATAAAAATAATTTAAAATTTTATTACATACATAAAAAAAAAACAACAAATTCAATTAAAATAAAATAAAAAATTTACTCGATTTATAACACACTAATTGAAACTGAACTCTTAGAAAAAAAGGTGAAAACAAAACTGTATTATTTTCAGTTAGAAACGGAATCCCCAAGTTTTGATAGCATGGCGCAATTAGAAGCAAAAGTCGTGCTATCCTTTAGAAAAAAAGGAAATTTCAAAAAAAAAAAAAAAATAAATTCTCGAACCCAAAACAACGCATCTTCGAAAATCTATCGACGCACAGTAAAAATTAGTACTAATTCAGCAGCAACGCAACTTCGAAAAAACGCAAAACAGAACGACACAGCGAAGTATGGGTGTATTTTCGTTGAGATTTGTATGCAGACCCAATCGTTTAATTAGAACTGATATTTTCTTAGCTACTGTTGAAAACATAGCCATTAAACATGAAGAAATTGTAATATGTAGAGATTTCAATTCGAATATTTTTTGCGAATCTCATTTAAAAAACAAATACTTTTTTGTAAAATAATATAATAAAAGATAAAGAATTTTAATAATAATAAATAAAAATAACTATTCAATTATGTCCAAGGCACATCTAATAGGTAACCGTAAGTGTACAACAAGTACAACAATGCAAAAACAACAGGCATTTTGTTTTTGTTAAAGCGTACGCGTAATGTCAAAAAAATTAACCCTCAAACCTCCATAGGAAATTAATAAAAGCAATTAAAAAAACTAAATAAATTTTATATATTGAAATTTCTTTTGATTTTTATGTCATGCTCAATTACGCAATAGTGGAGCACTTATAAATTAAAAAAAATTATTCCATGCAGTCAATAACATTTCCACTTTATCTAAAGAACATGTTTTTATATGGCCATCGATCAAAATGGCAGATGCTAACGTTATTTGTTATTGGTCATAGTTTTGGCACTTAGTTGGAGAGCCCGAAATCTTTTTTTGGGTAATTCATCAGCCTCGTCTAAATAAATATAAATATAGTAAATCTAGGTTGTAGTTTAAAAGATATATGGTTTTAGTGTTAAAAGCTTAAATATTATTAATCATCTTCCAAAAATTTTAATAAAATTGGCTTTGAAATAGTAATCCTGAAGAATTTCTAGAGTGCGTATCGTTAAGGATACATCCGGTACATATGAGGGTTTATAAATGCGAAAATGATTATCGAAACAAAACAAACAAAAAAACAACAAAATTTTGACATTTAAAAACGCGTCAGCTGTTGACATAGTTTTACCTGTTAGATTTGCCTTGATTATGTCTTTAGAAATTGCAGCTACCAATTTTTGAAAAAAAAAAAATTGTTGACAATTGAGTACAATGAAATACAAAAATTTCATAAAGCGAAAAAGCACGGGACAAAACATATTGGAAAAAATTGGTTAGGCACGAAAAATGAAATTAAAAGTCATTAATTTTTTCAATAAAGTTTTTGTTTATAAGCATTTTAATTTAATTTTGAACTAATCTCAATAACAATTTAATTTAATAACAATTTGCATAGGTTAGAAGTGGTAGTTATAGTACTAAAATAAAAACTGAAATGCATGAAACGAAATATTGCACAAGTGTGAAAAATAGTATAACAAAAGATGGTTTGTTAAGTTTTGTATGCCAAGATCTGCCACATAATTAATAAAAAAATCAAATATTTTAGAATTGTTTACTAAATTGTGCGTCAACTTCTGAATATGCATGAATTATGCCTTTATTAAAACAGATTCAAATACATAAGCTCCTAGAGTAGTTCTCTAAAGTTGTTAAAAAGGTAAATAGGTTGTGGTGTGATGTTGCATCTCTGGTGATAGCTTAGCACCTATTTAGGGCAAAATAGGTGTTTAAAATTATATTATAGGAAAGGACGCGACCTTATGCACATGACAAAATGCCATAGCACTGGACACCCAACACCCAGTGATGTCGGACGATAATTTTAAAAATCCCTATGTTTCTGAAAAAAAAAATCGCTTCTTTTCCCCCATGTCCAAATTTTTTTCCCTACTTTAAATTTTTCTTTCCCTTCGCTATAAATTTAATGATGTTAATAAAGAAAACACTATTTTTTAAGAAAAGTAAATTTTATTTACATTAACAATGGTTTGTACATTAATTAATTCAGGTACAACACAAAAATATATATATATACATACATACATAATTGGTCATTACAACCCTTCAGTCAGGATTATTGACCTAGTTTCTTATATATATATCTTAGTATCTTATATATATATATATTTTTTAATTTCATTAAAAAAAATATCACAAAAATAAAGCATAAAGTAAAAAAGTTATTTTTTAAAATAATTATAGAGTTCTTCAGAGATCATTCTTTTAAAATGACTAGCTGTGCACTTAAAGCTAGTGTTGGGAATCCCGGGATCCCGGGGTCCCGAAATCCCGGGATCCCGCAGTTTTTAACAATTCCAAAATCCCGGGATTGAGCACTTAATCCCGGGATTTGACTTTTTAAGCCGCAATGAAAAAAATCGTATATTAGAACTCTCACTAATTCGAATTTCCAGAAATTAGAATCTGTTGTTTCAATGCATTAACCGCTCTGAAATTAGAAACAAAACTTCAAATTGCGATTTTTTTTTTGAGATGTAAACACTTAAATTCAGCCAATAATTCGGCAAAATCACCAGAAGCAGATGAACCACCAACAAAAAAAATTAAACCATTAACCTATGCTTTTCTTATGCTGGGGCTAGAAGACAAATCACTTTCTGCTACAGTTGCACGACTAACAGCCCTTGATGGGATTTCATTTAACGTTATATGCCGGTCTAGTGACTTACGTGCAGGTCTTACGGCAACGGGATTTAAAGTTTACCTACGACTGTTAACACAGTCCGCCAAATGGTTGTATATTACAGCAACAAAATAAGATGTCTTGCAAAAGTATGTTACGGCTGAATTTGGAAAGCAACTAACTCTAATAAAAGACTATAAAACTAGGTGGAGCAGCCTTTTGTTAATGCTGGAACGTCTTTATTTATTAAGAAATTGTATACAAAAGGCATTAATAGACATAGGTCCACCTGAAGGTGAATATTTTGCTTTATCCAAAGATAAGTTTAATATGGTATCCGCAATCATTAGTGCTCTTGTCCCAGTTAAAGCAACAGTTGACGCCCTTTGCCGTCGTGATGCCAATCTGTTCACGGCCGATGTTGCCATAACTTTTATGCTAAAAAAACTTAAAGAAGCTAACAACGTTATAAGTCAAAAACTACATTCAGCCCTCATCCATCGCATGCAACAAAGGAGAACAGATATCAGTGGGGTACTTCAGTATCTGCACAATGGTAGAACAAATGTTCAGTCCGAATCCGAAACAGAGTTCGTAACGGTTCCTTCTTTCATAAAATGTCGCAAATTAATAGTTGAGTTACTTGAAAGACTAAATGCTTCAAGTCCAGCTACATCACTTCTAATAGCTTCTGATTCAGATAAGGCACCTTTCGAAATTGTTTCAGATTCTTCTGAGCTTCCATCTGAATATCTTTCTTGTTCTCTTGAAGAACCTTTAAATATTTCAGACAAGTTCAATGAAGCTATAAAAAAGCACATTTACCGCGGATAGCAATTCGATGTGAGACGTTATCTGTAAAAATTCAGAGAGAAATGCTCTTGTTTGAAAATGGAGGAACACGTGGTGACTTTTTGCAAAGAGCATACGATTTTTTAATAACTATTAGCCAGCCAGTGTAGAGTCTGAACGTGCAGATGGATTTTTCGCAACTAAAATAAGAAGTCGTTTGAGCGATGAAACTTTGGATTCTCTGTACTTCCTCAAAACGTATTTTAAAAATAATAAAAAATAATAACATATCGCACTTGATCAACAAAGGAGTATATATCTATAAAAACAATTTACTCTTTATAATTAATTTAAAAATGTGTAAAATTAAAAATAAAATTAATTTTCTTATACATAATTTAATAAATTCTTTCTTATAAACCTATTTTTGGATTTATTAATTTTATTGAAATAATATATTAATATCTTTCAAGAACAAATTTTTTAAAATCCCGGGATCCCGGGACTAGGTAAATGAAATCCCGAAATCCCGGGATTGAAAATATAGAGCGGGATTGCCAACCCTACTTAAAGCTAACGCAGTTCATTGTATTAGACTGTAAATGAGATCTAATTATACAAATTGAGTTTAAAATATCGTGACTTAATTTGTTTCTTTTATTTGTTCTTACATCTGTAACCACAGAAAATATTCTCTCGGCATTCGCATTGGCGTGTGGCTTTACCACAATATGTTTACCACTTTTGCGAAGTTTGGAAATACCAAAAGATCACTTAAGTTTTTTGATTTGCACAGATGAGACCAAAATTACTCCACGTCTAGTTTAGATAAGCGCTGCTTTTCATGCTCGGAGAAATTGTATTCTATTGTCAACCACTCTTGTGTAAGACTGTTTATATCAATATTGTTACGCAAGAACAAACGAAACGACCTAATATCGTATAACAATAAAAACAATAAACAAAAGCTACCAGCTACACTAACACATATGTACACCGAACCATACATAAAGCAACAATAACACAGTATGAGTATGAGAGAGATGAATAACCCAAACGCAACATAAGCGAACACAACAAGAAACAATGTGTACACAATACACATTAACAAATACATCGATCATCTTCTAAATAAGCCAACAACAACAAGCATGAGAGCAAAAGGGATGGACAAGTAAGCATACGCAACAACAAGTAATGCAGTCGCCATAGAGTTTTCGAGAGTGCGAAGCCGCGAATGTTCTTCTTCAAGAACGTTCAATGTACTGTTCATGTTGGACTATAAAAGGGCAAGACAAAGCGGACAGCAGTCAGTTATAATTGAGTCAGTCTTGAGTGAAGTTGCGTGCGAAGTAAATAGTCGTGTTTGAAGATATCGGTTGCGAGCAGAGTAGCGAATAGTTGTGTGTGAATAATATCGAACAAGCAATTATTGTTGTATGGGTCATTTGTGAACAGTGGCACAAAAGTAGTGTGATAAATAAAGAGAGTTTAGTTGAAATAAAACACATATTTGTTTTTACTTGGTTTGCAATCAACGAACTCATATTCTAAACGTTTTTAAAAAGGTAAAAACGTAACAATTGGTATCAGAAGTGGGATTGCAAAATCCAAAAGTGAAAATAAATAAAAAAATAATAAATAAATAAAATGAAACTCTCCGAATTAAGAGTGGAACGGCTTAAACGTGAGTTGGCTAAACTAGAACTGTCAACAACGGGCACGAAGAATGAATTGCAGAGGCGGTTAAGAGAACAACTGCAGCTTCAGGGCATCGACATCGAATCCTATGATTTCGAGGAAGAAGAGGAACGAGAGATACAGGCTCCTGCAACCCCTAACGGTGTCGACATAAATTCGTTGCTGGCCGCTATGATGGCGAAAATACAAGTAGCAAACCAGAAACTTCTGGCTGATGTTCAAGAAGCTTCTAGAGCTGAGCCTCGAAGAGAAAGTGAACAAATGGTGGAGAAAATGCAAGTAGCAAACCAGAAACTTCTGGCTGATGTTCAAGAAGCCTCTAGAGCTGAGTCTCGAAGAGAAAGTGAACAAATGGTGGAAAAAATGGAAGTAGCAAATCAAAAGCTATTCGAAGCTTCTAGAAACGAAAATCAGAAACTTCTGGCTGAAGTACAAGAAGCTAGAAACGAAAATCAGAAACTTCTGGCGGAGTCGCGAAAAGATAGTGAACAAATGATGAAACAAATGCATGCAGCAAACCAAAAGCTATTTGAAGCGACAACAGAGAAGCTGCAGGAAATACGCGAGTCATTCAGAAAAAGAATTACCAGTATCGAGGTAAAGGTGGCAGATTTGGAAAAGACGGTTGACACAAAAGTGAACGATTTGGGAAGGACCGTCGACGGGAAACTCGTAATGATGGAGGAAAAGATCATCAACCTCCAGAGCCAGCGACCAGAACCAGTGCGAGTCGTGTCAGAAAGTACCGGCAGGATAAGACCACCTTGCTTTGATGGTAGCTCACCCCTATCCGTGTTCAAATTCCAATTTGAGACAGTAGCCAGCAGAAGCGGATGGGATGATGGCGAGAAGGCGTTGGAACTAATTTTGGCGTTAAAAGGTGTCGCGGCTCAGATCCTAGAAACCATGCCAGCCAGCAGCAGAAATAACTACAACGACTTAATGGTGGCGTTACAGAGTAAATTTGGCGACGAGCATAAACGAGAACTGTACCGCATAGAGTTAAGGTGCCGAGAGCAAAAGGTTAATGAATCACTTCAAGCCTTTGCAATGGAGGTAGAGAGATTGGTGCAGCTTACATACCCCGGAGAAAACCACCCGCTGATAGACAACATTAAGACCGAGGCGTTTGTGAATGGTATACGCGACCCTGACGTTAAACTGGCGGTATGTTCTACGCAGAAGACAACATTTGCAGAGACCGTAGCTTTCGCACTAGCCCAGGAGACCGCTCGCACGATTTCTAGACCACAAATAAGTAAAGTGCGAAAAATGGAAGTCGTGGAGGAGGAAGAATGCCTGCTAAATAAACTTAAAGAGATGTTGAAGCAAGTTTCGGGAGAAAACGGACAGAAGGCTAAACTTAAATGCTTCAACTGTGGAAAGACTGGGCATTTCCAAAGGAACTGTAAAGCGCCACGGAAAAGATCAAGATCCGCCTCACCATCAAGGAATAATAAACGGGTGAACCACCAACCATCTTCACAAGAGTCCCCGTTAAACTAAAACGAGCTGGCCCTGAGGGGCAAGTGCTGGCTCCCACAAGCGAAGGCCCCACAATCTCAATATCAGTGATGCAACAGAACAACAGCAATCTTACGGCGTGCGGGTACATAAACGGCAGACGACACACCCTAACTATAGACACCGGGGCGACGCAGTCCATCATCAGACCAGATGTAGTGAAGGGAAAGTGTGAGGCACTTAGCAATGTAAGACTTCGGACAGCTACTGGAGAGTCTGCCACCGTTCACGGAAAAACAGAGGCGAAGGTGATGATAGTCAACATCAGCGTAAGCCACGTCTTTATTGTTGCCGATATTGTGGACGAGGTTATCATTGGTGCCGACTTTATGATAGCTCATGGCATCAATTTGAATATGGGGCAACAGATTATGAGTTGGCGAAATGTGGAGATACCTCTTGACGTGGGGTACAAGCATCAAGGATAGTTGCGGTCGAACAACAAAAACTACCAGCCCAAAGTGAATCACTGATATGGGCGCGTTTGGAGCGATATTGTGAGGAGAACCGCTTGTGGGTTGTGGAACCAGCAGAAATACAGACGGATTTAATATCAGCAAAGGCCCTCGTCAAATCTACAGAACAGAGAATAGTCCCGGTGAGAGTGCTAAATTTATCAGGTAACGAAAAAGTCATCTGTAAAAACTCAGAAATCGGTCAATGTGTTCCAGTAGAGGCGGTAATAAACAGCGAACAATCGCCGCAAACTGCCGAAATGTCAGCCAAGGATCAAAAGGAATTTGGTGAAAATGTGGAGAAATGGGTAGCAGGCTTAGCAGCTCCAGAGAGAAATAAAGCCAAAAAGCTGCTAAAGAGGTATGCTTTCGCCACGAACAATAGAAGACAAGGAAGAACAGCTATGGTCAAGCATGATATTGATACGGGCGAAGCGAGACCAATAAAACAGGCATCCAGAAGCATACCGCTGGCGAAGCGTAATGAGGTTAAAGAGCTAGTCGACGAACTGAGGAGGAGCGGTGTAATCGAACCATCATCGGGTCCGTGGAGCTCACCTGTAGTCTTAGTAAATAAGTTTTGACGTATCCAGTCCCAGGAGAAAAATTCATTTTGGACAGTGATGCTAGCGGATGTGGTATTGGTGGTGTACTTTCCCAAGTGGTCAATGGTACGGAGAAAGTAGTAGGCTACTACAGTCGGACACTGTCAAAGCCTGAAAGGAATTATTGTGTGACTCGGCGTGAGCTACTTGCAGTGATGGAATGCATCAAACATTACCATAAGTACCTGTACCATAAGTACCGTTTTCTGCTAAGGACTGATCATTCCGCTCTGAGATGGCTGCTGCAATTTAAGAACCCTGAAGGACAGTTAGCACGCTGGATTGAGCGCCTCCAGACTTACGACTTCAGCATTGAACACCGAAGAGGCATAAAACATGGGAATGCTGATGCTCTTTCACGCCGACCTTGTAATTTGGAGTGTAAACATTGCGTGAAAGCTGAGAAAAAGGAATCCATCGTCGATATCCGGCTAACGCGGATTGAAGCCAACGAAGACTGGTCCCAAGCACAAAGGAGTGACCCAATATTGGCGAAAATAATAGCAGCGAAGGAGGAGGACAAACGACCTACAAGAAATGAGATATCCGCAGAAGGTCCTCTTACGAAAGCATATTGGGCGCTATAGGACAGTTTAAAGATGATAAACGGGTGCATATATCGACATTGGGAAAGCGCTGATGGCAAAACCTCATCCAACCTAGTAGTAGTGCCTTCCTCCAAGATGAAAGAAGTGTTAAAGGAGTTCCATAATGGTGCTAGTGGAGGACATCTTGGAGTGACCAAGACGCTGGAAAGGCTAAAACAACGCTTTTATTGGGTTGGATGTCAGCAAGCAGTGGCGGACTGGATAGCAAACTGTACCCAGTGCATTGCAGCTAAAGGTCCAATAAGAAGAAGTCGAGGTCAGATGCAACAGTATAACTCAGGCGCACCTTTCGAGCGGATAGCGATGGACGTAGGAGGCCCTTTTCCAGTCAGCAATGCCGGAAACCGATATGTTCTCTTGGTGATGGACTATTTCAGCAAATGGCCGGAAGTGTATGCCATACCCAATCAAGAGGCGAGCACAATAGTAAGCGTTTTTGTGAACAATTGGGTATGCCGCTACGGGATTCCAATGGAGCTACATTCCGATCAAGGAAGAAATTTCGAGTCAGCTGTATTCAAGGAAATGTGTGAAGTATACGGTATTAAGAAGACCCGAAGGACGCCGCTTCACCCACAGTCTGACGGAATGGTAGAGCGATTTAATCGAACCCTGGAAGAGTACTTGCGGAGCGAGCAACAGAAGGACTGGGACGAATACATTCCGAGGTTTCTACTGGCGTACCGATCTGCAGTCCATGATTCAACATCTAGATCACCCGCCAAGGTAATTTTTGGGACTGAGATAAAACTGCCCGCAGACTTGGAGTTTGGAGTTAAGCCCGCCACAGAGAGGGATGCTACATGCACTGGTAAAGAAGAGAGCCTAAATGAACTCCATGAATTTGTGCGCACCCGAATAAAAATGGTCAGCGATAGAATGAAGGCCAGGTATGATCGTGCAGCAAACATGGAGGGCTTCCATGAGGGACAACTGGTTCTACTATACAACCCAAAGCGGAAGAAGGAATTATCTCCCAAGCTACAAACCAGCTGGGATGGATCGTACAAAATAATTAAACGGTTAAACGACGTCGTGTACAGGATACAGAAAGCTAACAGCCCCCCGAAGGGGGCAAAATATGGGAAAAGAGATAATGAGCCTATTCGGGACGAACAGGCTTAAGTGGGCGGCAGTGTTACGCAAGAACAATCGAAACGACCTAATATCGTTTCACATAAAAACAATAAACAAAGCTACCAGCTACACTAACACATATGTACACCGAACCATACATAAAGCAACAATAACATCAGTATGAGTATGAGAGAGATGAATAACCCAAACGCGACATAAGCGAACACAACAAGAAGCAATGTATACACAAATACACACTAACAAATACATCAAACATCTTCCAAATAAGCCAACAACAACAAGCATGAGAGCAAAAGGGATGGACAAGTAAGCATAGGCAACAACAAGTAATGCAGTCGCAATAGGGTTCTTCTTCAATAACGTTCGATGTACTGTTCGTGTTGGACTATAAAAGGGCAAGACAAAGCGGACAGCAGTCAGTTATAATTGAGTCAGTCTTGAGTGAAGTTGCGTGCGAAGTAAATAGTCGTGTTTGAAGATATCGGTTGCGAGCAGAGTAGCGAATAGTTGTGTGTGAATAATATCGAACAAGCAATTATTGTTGTATGGGTCATTTGTGAACAGTGGCACAAAAGTAGTGTGATAAATAAAGAGAGTTTAGTTGAAATAAAACACATATTTGTTTTTACTTGGTTTGCAATCAACGAACTCATATTCTAAACGTTTTTAAAAAGGTAAAAACGTAACAATATTAAGTTCTTGCCGTGGCCCACCCAGTCATCTTAACCTCACAGAAAATTATAGTAGTGTAATATTGTAGATAGAAAGATAAATAAGGGAGTTATCCCATCAGAATTAAAATAAACTAAATGACAACTACACAATGTCTAATAAGCTCTATACCTAAAAGAATTGTAATTTTAAATATTTAATGTAATTAAAAATTTGTAAAATTTATTGGCATGAATTTTTATGGACTTGGAAGCAATTCGAGTAAAATGATTCTACCGTGTGTGCAAAACATTCTGGGTGTTTCATTTTTGTACATGGCATCATTTGCAATAAATTCGTCTTCGGTATAATCTACATAAATGCAATATGTGCATATGTATGAAAAGCACTTCGACGATTAATCATTCGATCGCAATTTTGTTCATGGTGGAAATCCAACTGTTCGCTCCTTTCCGCCATTCTTCTTGATGAGGTTCGAATCCTTCTGGATATTGATGATCCCGATCTTTTTCTTTGAAGACGTTCGTTGCGCTCTTTCGCTCGGAAGTTGAAACACACCTCCTTTCAGTTCTGATGCGAGCAGGCCCTCATCGGAATACTTCTTCAGATATTCCATAATTAATATTTGTTTCGTAAAAAGAGCACTACTCCCTCTGGCCTTATCCGCCCTAAATTTTTTTACTGAATCCGTTTCATAGGAAAGGGATTGGGACAAAAGTTTATGGCTCTTGCTGTAACAATTCTAAAGATATTATGCAATTAATGTTTGCTTTCTATAGGTTTAATTTTCCCCGCCCAGATTTTTAGGAAGGGGGGTTGTGATAAAATTTTATCGCAATTAGTGTAATAGTTCTTTATATATTCGAAAATTAATATTTGATTTGTATGGGGTGTACCGTTCCCTCTTATTCTATTACCTCTACATTTTTTCCATTAAATCGAAAGTTAATATAAATTGCTACTTAAAGGTTCTCTTGGTTGTCTACGTTAAGATGATGTGCTACAATCATACACACTTACATATAGCTACTGACATCTCATTCTTATTATTATCAAAAAGACTCGCATTATTGTTAAAATATGCAATTACATCGCTACCAACAAATCCAGCTGAATTAGCGACATAATTACTGCTTAGGTTAGTCCATTGTACCTATAAATTAAAGGTTAAGCGAGTAAGATCGCTGTAATAAGAATACATAATTGGTCATTACTATCCTTTTGTCAGGATTACGACCTAGTTTCTCACACCTATTATGTTGTGTGTTACTTTTATACATGATTGGCGCGACCTACAGTTTAAAGTCGATAAACTTTTCATGCAATTTTATTTACTCTCAGAGTTTTTGCCAGAAATCTGCTGAGAGGAAATCGCCGAAGAAATATTTTTCATATTTCGTTTTGATGTCTGACCTGTGGTTTGAACCTTGGCCTCACGTCTAATAAGCCAACACTACCTATTAGACTATGGCGACTATAAGAATATTATATTATTGTAATTAGAATATTATTGTTAAATAATTTATTGAACAAAATAAATGTAATTCTTATAAGCAAAATAATACTTATATTTAACTGGTGCGCAACTTGATGGCGCAGGCACCTACAACTATTGAAAGGACATGCAAATTCTAAGCAAGACGGAGGAATACTGATTGTCTGCATTATTAAATTGCGTCGAACAGTATTAAGTATTAGTCTGTTTCTATTGACCCATTGAATTAAAAAAAATAATATGTTTAGATTTAATAAAGTCTCTTCCTGAATTCAGTGGCGACTCTGTTTCTTACCCTGGACTGTTTCTTATATTAGGACTTCGTCACCCGTTGTGCGATATAATTTTTTCTGTCAGACCCAAAGATCTACCAACTGCTCTTGCAGTTGCTCAAAAACTCTAAACTAATCATAAGCGATACAATTTTGCAGAGGCCTTTGCGTTTGGAAATACCTTTAATCCAGTGAAGGGCATATTTGAAATTTCCTATCACATGTGTTAGGCAAAGAAATTTCTGCTGACGCGCCGTTGATACACATACACTATAAGCTTACTTGTGTGGTTTCTTATAATGATCGTGTGTTTGTTGCTTTGTGTGTTGTTTTGTGTTGATCTGAGAGAACAAAATCAATTCAGTTGACGTTTAGCACTTGATGAAGCTAGATTTCGCTACGCAACTTTTTTGAATGATTTTTTATTTTTTGCAAATACACGCAGGAAAATGTTTGATGAAAATTGGGAATATGATTTTTTTTTGTATAGAGAATATGGATGGTAATGCACAATGTATTGTGTGTTATCGCACTTTATGTAGTAATTCTTTTCTTTTATAAAAATACTTTACGAGGCTAGCCATGAATTTTTCGACAGCATTAAAGGGAATGATAGGACTTTAAAATTATTGCAATTAAAAGCAGAATTTTTTTAAAATTCATGGTTGACGAAACGGACGTACCAAATTACAATAATTTACCATCTAATAACGAGATATTGTCGTTGCCTTTTAAAAAGGCATCATATACAGTTGCTTTGACTTTAGCAAAGCAGTGCCGTCCATTCGATGACGGAAATTTCTTTTTGAATTTGACGACAGACGTATTGAGTTGTTTTGGCGAAAAATGTCAAGAAGCTGTAAAACTTTGTCAAAACATTTCATTATCTCGACGCACTCTAACACGTAAGACGGAGGAAATTAGTAAACATATATAATGCAGCCAAAAAACAGATTAAATTGCAAATATTGCATAAAATAATCACCCTTATTCTGGTTGTCGTCGTCGTTACCAAAAATGATGTCAATAAAATCAGAGTCGACACAACACAATATCGACGGCGTATTGACTCACAGAATACCAAATGTGTGTCGACAGTCATCTATAACTGTCAATAACGACAAACAGAATACCAATTTTAAACTGTCGACGCAAGACGACGACGACCACCAGAATAAGGGTGAATAATAATATGTAATAACATACACTCAACACAATAAAAGAATTTTTTTTATTTTTTTTTTATTTTCCCAGTGTACGACTCTCAAAAATTAAGTTGTATTTTGTTCTCCGCTGCTTTACCAACACAACCAAAACTATGATAGTATGTATGTGTTTGCCCTACACTGCTTTAATCCCAACAAGCCAATAACATCTCTGTTGAAATATGAAAATGAATTTCTAAACTATCTGGCAGTCTATATTCATTATATAACAACTCTGTAAATATTTGACTTTTATCAAAGAATATGGATATAAAGAATGCGCATTATGTAGAAGTAAAATTTCTTATGGCGGGTTGTAGCAGTACGGCCCGCTTTCACCAAAATCTTTTTTAAAAATCATTTCTTGATGAGGGAGGGAAGACAGAAGAAAAATAAACATAAACAAAGAGCGTAACAATGTGTTGCTCTCATCGTACGTATGTATATGTGTATGTACGATTATGTATGTATGATCGTTTTTATTGTTTGATCAAAGACTATAAATATATAAAGATATTGCACGAAGTGTATTTAAAATTGACAAAATTTTGTGCTTCTTTATGATGAGGGGGGTAGGTAACAGGGAAAGCTAAATCGTCGTTCTCACTCTCATGTTAACTGAGAGAAAGAAAACAAAAAAGACTCACTACACTTATTGTACTCAGAGAATTTATTGTACTTAGAGAACGTATTGCTCTCTTTTCTAAGCAATTTATTCTCATATGCGTGTATGCGTGTGCGCATGTATGTACAGCAGGGACCGGCAATTACTATGCACGCGTGCAAGGCGAATTTAAACAACTTACTCACAAGTATTAAAAACACACTCAGTCTCTTTTCAGCATTCATTGAAAGAGGTTGTGTTGTTGCATGTTTCTTGCTTTTGTACATGAAGATCTACTAATGCAGGGATGGAAAACTTAATGTTTTTAACATCAGCGTATGTTTTCTATGAAATATGTATATTTCAAAAAAACAAATTTTAATCTAAAATGCTTTCTTAAATCGATCTAATCAAAGAAGTCTAAACGAATTTTATAAATTTTAATTTAATAAACTAATATTTTTAATTAAAATACCACCATTTAAAAATTTAAACTTTCCAAGCCTGTATTGTAGTGAATGTAAGAGTATAAATTTTCTCTTTTTTTTTATTTTTCGCTCTCGCAACAACTGACCAATAGCAAGTGCTGCCGGTCCCTGATGTACAGTAATTTTGACTTATCTGCACAACCAACTTTTGCACGATATTTTGTGGAGGTAAGCCAAAAAGGCAGTTAACTTTAATGCACTTACCTGCTCATTAATGCTGGTAAGTGCATTTAAGTTTACTGCCCAAAAAAGCAGCTAACAGCAACATTATTTTGTACGGAAAATCGTTATTTTTCTTATTTTGTTTTGATTACTTTGTATGTATTAGAAAGTAGGATTGTATAGTTAAAACAAAAAGTCGACTTCGACCTATTTAGACAAAAAGGTGAATGTTCGAAAGTCGATTTATAGAATCATATACGACTTTTTTAACAAAAAGTCTATTGTTCAAAAGTTGAAATCTATTAGGCAGCTAAATGAATTTTTTTTTAACCAAAACCGGCAAAAGCTTCCTAAAATATTATGCACGTATCTTAAATGTGCAGGTATGAAGAATGCACTTAAATTAAGAAATTTATATGGGTTTGGTAAAATAAATATACGAAATACAAATTTTGTGCACTTAAATGCAAAATGCACTTAAGTGAAATGCAGGTAAGTCAAAACTACTGTATACATACATTGCCAAATAAAATAATAAACAAACTGAAAGATTTTTTGTTTTCACAAAATGTATGTGCAAATAGCCTGTGGAAAAAAATATTACCGTTTGTTTTATTGTAGGGTAAGAATATGTGTTTTATTGTTGTAGAAATGAAATTATATCGATTCGCACCGAATTATAATGTTATTTTTTAGACTATTCTATTATGTATGTATTTACCATATGTGCCTATTTTTGTATAGAATGAAGTTGTAATAAAACGAATACTTTTTTTGTTTAGTATTTATTAAATTTATTTATCATTTTAATGGTTCAAAATTTTAACTTTTTCCATACTGAATCATTTGAATTTGTATGTTTCCCATGTGGAATGCTTCCGTAGTAAAACAACAATTAGTAAATTAAGCATCTCCATTCTGTGTTTATAACATTCGTTATTTTCATCAAACCAAAAGAAATAAATTGTATTTTTTGTGCAACTTACGCATTGGTCAACTACAAATGTTTTTATGTTTTTTATAGATTTATTTTCTAAAAAAATTTTTTCGAAGACATATGAATTTTGCAAACTTCAAAAAATAAATCAGATGAAGCGCACAAACTTCCAAAGTCGGAATCTTTTATATAATTTTTTGCATGAACGAACATTTCTGAAGGATATGACAAAATTTGCGCTGGTTTGATTATATCCACACGACATTTAACGCAAGATATTCGTTGAGCTATGTAACCAACAAAATATCGACTTGATGTTAATTCAATTGGCACATTGTTGGACGTAAAACAATCGGTGCCTTAATTAAAATATTCTTTATTTTCATCATATATATCTGCGACATCTATATCAGGGGTATGGGTCCTTTCTGATATATTTCCAGTCCTATCAATATCTTCTAAAAATATGATTTATGATTTTAATTATATATTTATTAAACGTTTTGTTTGAGCATGCACTACAATTTTTAAATTCACACTTTTTATAAAACAATTTTTCAGTTTTTCAGTTTCAAATGTCAACACAAAATGTGGATTTTTTATTTCGGTGCGAATCGATATAGTTTCATTTCTACAACAATAAAACACATATTCTTACCCTACAATAAAACAAACGGTAATATTTCTTTTCCACAGGCTATTTGCACATACATTTTGAGAAAACGAGACATATTTCAGTTTGTTTATTATTTTATTTGGCAATGTACAAGCGCACACGTATACACGCATATGAGAATAAATTGCTTAGAGAAGAGAACAATACGTTCTCTGAGTATAATAAGTTCTCTGAGTGCAATAAGTGGCAGTAGCCGTACTGCCATCGACAAATTTGGCACTGGCAGTACAATGTATGGCAGTGCAACATCTTCATATATTTATAGTCTTTGATCTCATCGCGATGAGAGCAAAGAATGAGAGCAACGCATTGTTACGCTCTTCGTTTCTGTTTCCTTCCCTCCTATCTTTCCCCCCGCGTCATGAAATATTTTTGAAAAATATTCCAAAATATGTTAAAATGCACATTCTTTATACTTTATTTTCTTTGCTTTTATATTTTGTATGTATCAATTCATATAAGGTGCAGTGTTGTCAGATTTTTTTTTACCTCCATCGCCAAAAGCTATACTCAAAATCGCCAAAAATCGCCAAAATAAAATATTATTTCATTTTTCCAAAATAAAAATCGCCAAAAGTTTAAAAAATCATTTATATTTATTTATTTCATGTATTATAAAGTCAATATAAATTTATAATAAAAAAATATTATAATTTTACATTACATTTGTACCATAGATGGGCACTTTGCAGTACCAGTAAAATTTCAGTAAAAATTGATTTTTACTGATTACTGAAAAAAATTACAGTTACAAAAATGAAATCTAAATTTCATTACCAGTAAAAATTTACTGAATACTGAAAAGGTTAATGCATTACAATTATAATGCAGTATGCCCATGTATGATTTGTACTTTTAGTGCATTAGTTATTAGTTGTCAAAATATTTTTTACAAAAATTAATTGCATAAATCTATAAAATCATATACCTCATTCTCTGCAGATTCATTTTCACTGCTTGGTATATCATACATTGTATTATAATTAAACTTTTTTAACATTTTATCTGTAGGCTGAAATGAATTGCAACAATATTTATTAACATTCATATAACTTATTATTCTTATCAATGAATCTAAAAGTTCATATTGGATTTTATTACGTAAGCGAGTTTTAGTGTAATTCATAATAGAAAATACCCTTTCTACGCAAGCGTTTCTGGTTGGTAAAATTAACATATTTAGAACGGCCAATGCTGTCTTTAAAGTGAAATGTTCCAGCCGCATCGCAATAATTGTAAACTTGTGGCCAAAAATCTAATAAATTTGTTGGGATTTTGCCTTTAAAGATTTCAATTGATATATGCTAATTTTAACCATTGCAATTCATATTCCCCTGTAGATATTTTTGGATTTAAAAATAAAGTTAATGAATTTTGAACTATCGAAAATTTTATTTGTGTTAAAGGGTTTCCACATTTTAATATTGAAAATTCATTATATGTTTTAAAAATATTTATATTTTCAGGTAACCGTTTTATCATTTGTTTTAATAGTTTTTTTAAGTACAAAAAACAATTTTCTTTTAAAATTTCTGCATCATATTCATTCATTTATATATTTTTTAATTCTCTTTCAAATTCTGTGCCAAAATCTATAGATTCCAATAGCAGAAAAGAATCCGGCGAATCAATAGCCAAATTTAATGAACATATTAAGTTCTCCAAATTTCCATTATTTTTTAAAAATGAAGTTTAGAAGAAAAAATTAATATTGTTGACATTATTTCATCATACATGCTACTTGCATCCAAATGATCAGATTGAGATTCTAAATTTCATTTTATTAACTATTGGGTTAATAAATACCCAAGAAGTTTTTTCGTCAGATAGTTCTTTATAAATATGTTGAGCAGTCTTGTCGTTTTCAGCAGTTGAGATTAAAGAAAAATGGTATTTTAACTCCACCCACTGCTCCACAACTCTTCTGATGGCGGCCCCATAAGACAGGCAACGAATCCCCGATATTTGTACAAGTTTTCTAAAATTATTTGAATCAACTCCAATGTTAACCAAATCAAAAGCTCTTTTGTATAGTAAAGTACGAAGTGGGCTATGAACTGTTTTACTTGTTGACATTAATTGTGTCATTCAATATGTAATAATAACATAATAAATATATGAGGGATACCAGAGATGTATAATGTAAGAACATTATGTTATTAAATTAAAGTGTTAAAAAAGTATTTCAAGAAAATAAAACTAATTTGTTAAAAATAGCCAAATAAATCGCCAACTAGTCTGTAAATCGCCAAAAAATCGCCACGTCGCCAATTGAAAATTTTGGTCGCCAAAGGCAATGAAAAATCGCCACGTTTGGCGAGAAATCGCCACATCTGACAGCACTGAATAAGGTGGTGTTATTAGCCCATGTGAGTGCTTTTTTCAGTACGCATAAATGTCAAACATATTGTTTGCGTACAGTGAGCAAAAAAACTTGTACACTTACTACCTCGAAATAACTTTTGAACAAAAAATTATCTTACTTACTTAATTGGCCATAACAACCCGATTAACGGATTTCGGCCTGCCGCAACACATCCTTCCAGGCGCCTCTGCTTCTTGCGCGCCTACGCCAGTTGCTCACACCAATCGATGACAGGGCTTCCTCGATTTGGTCCTTCCAACGGATACAAGGTCGTCCTCTTCGGCGACTTCCGCAGATCCCCGCATCAAATACCCATCTCGACGGAGCATCCTCCTCCATTCGAACGACATGGCCGAGCCAGCGCAGCCGCTGGATGTTAATACGCTGTACAACGTCTATGTCGTTGAGGAGCTCATACAGCTCACTATTGAATCGGATGCGGAAATCATCGCCAACTCGCACTGGACCGAAGATCTTACGTAGGACTTTTCTCTCGAACACTCTCAAGGCAGCTGCATCAGTTCTTAATAGATGCTTCTGCGCCATAAAGAAGCACGGGTAGGATAAGCGTCTTGTAGAGTATTAGTTTCGTCTTACGAGAGAGGTCTCTGCTACTCAATTGCCTATTGAGACCATAGTAGCACATAGTAGTTATCGGCCGTAATTTGAGAATCAATACGCCGCACGTCTCTACATGTCGATAATATATACTTTGTTTTGCCCTCATTTACTGCCAGACCCATCTTCTTAGACTCGCGTTCAATAGCACTAAAGGCAGCAGTGACATCTCGCTTGGTACGCCCTATGATGTCGATGTCGTCAGCGTACGCAAGCAACTGGACACTTTTTTGAAAAATAGTGCCATTGCGATGCACTCCCGCCTTCCGCAGAACACTCTCCATGACGAAGTTGAAGAGGTCGCATGTTAAGGGATCGCCTTGTCTGAAACCTCGCACGGTATCAAAAGGTTCGGAGAGGTACATTCCTATCTTGACGGAGCTGCAGGAATTGCTCAACGTCATTCTGCATAGCCTTATCAGCTTCGCAGGTATACCGAGGTATGGGGCTATCGAAAGCAGCCTTATAGTCGACAAAAAGATGGTGTGTGTCGACTTGATTTTCGTGGGTCTTTTTCAGGATTTGGCGTAGTGTGAAGATCTGGTCGATGGTAGACTTGCCAGGTCTGAAGCCGCACTGATAAGGTCCAATCAGTGTTTTGACGAGTGGCTTCAGTCGTTCACACAATACGCCTGTAAGAACCTTATATGCGATAGGGAGAAGGCTTATACCCCTATAGTTGGGGCATATCGTAGGGTATCCCTTTTTCAGGACAGGACAGAGGACACTAAGGTTCCAATCGTTGGGCATACTTTCCTCTAGCCATATTTTGTAGATGAGCTGGTGCATGCGCCCTACCAACTCATTACATCCGGTCTTAAACAATTCAGCGGGGAGGCCATCAGGACCTGCCGCTTTATTGTTTTTAAGACGCATAATTGCGACTTTAACCTCATCATGGCTAGGTGGCGGGATCTCCACGCCGTCATCATCGATCGGGTTCGGAACATCATCTCTAGAGGCGGTATTGATGTCGTCATCGCCTTGCAGCAGAGTAGAGAAGTGTTTCCTCCACAACCTCAGCACCCCCTGCGGATCTGTAACCAGGTTTCCATTCTCATCCTTGCAGGTCAGACGCTTAACCTTTTGATAGAATTTTCGAGAGTCATTCCTACATCTGTACATCTCGACTTCCTCACGCTCACGCCTTTCCTGCTCCCTCTTCTTGCGTCTGAAAAGGCGTCTCTCATCCCTTCTCCTCTCTCTGTAATTTTCGACAATGGCTCGCGTAGCGGCCGACTGCAACGTTTTTCTGTATGCGGCGTTTTTCGCTGCAGCTGCCTCGCGACACTCCTCATCGTACCATTGATTTCGTTGGGGTGGGCGCTCGAAACCAAGGACTGTTTCCGCAGTATTGCGCAAGGAGTGGGAGATGTTGGCCCACAATCCGCCAATGTCGTTGAGATTAGATGGGGAACGACGGAGCTTATCAGAGAGTTGAGCGGAGAACGCCTCAGCTGTCCTTTGTGATCGCAGCTTCTTAACGTCCAGCTTTCGCAATGCACTAGAGCGCGCAGTCCTCGAAGCGCAAATGCGCAATCGAAACTTGGCTGCGACAAGGTAGTGGTCCGAGTCGATGTTTGGACCTCTAAATGTGCGCACATCTAGTACACTGGATACATGCCTTCCGTCAATCACAATATGATCGATCTGGTTGGATGTTGATCGATCGGGGGACATCCAAGTGGCCTTGTGAATGTCGAGATGCTGAAACCTGGTGCTACATACTACCATGTTACGCGCCGCGGCGAAATCGATCAGCCTCATACCATTGGAGGTAGTGTTCGCGTGGAGGCTGAACTGTCCGACAGTAGGGCCAAAGATACCTTCCCGCCCGACCTTCGCATTAAAATCCCCGAGGACGATTTTGGCGTCGTGGGCCGGGCACTTATCGTATACGTCCTCGAGCTTAGCGTAGAAGGCATCTTTAACCACATCGTCCTTTTCTTCCGTCGGGGCGTGAGCACAAATTAGGCTGATGTTGTAGAATTTTGCCCTGATGCGGATTGTGGCTATTCTTTCGTTCACTGGCGTGAACCCAGAGACGAGGTGACGAAGTCTCTTATTAACCACAAATCCTCACCCGAATTCGTGCTTATCAACATGGCAGCTGTAATACACATAGCAAGATACTAACCTTTTGCATCCTTGTCCTATCCATCGCATTTCCTGTATGGCAGTGATGTCCGTCCTACATTTCATGAGGGCATCCGTCAGTTGGGCGGAAGCGCCTACCCTGTAAAGGGTACGGACGTGTGCCTATTCTTAAATCGTTGTCCTTGAAACGTTTGCGTGGTCGTCAACTTTAGAGGGGATCTTTATAGAGGCTATTGTTGGGGTTTTCATTGGATGGGATTTTTACGTGGTGGGTTCCAAGCCCTACGCACAACCCGAATTTAACGTCCAGGGGATTGGACGTCGCTGCACGTATTAGTTAACATCTAGCGGGTGCTAGAATGCCATCCAGGAGGGGCCACGAGGAGGCTGCGTGTCAACTTGAATACAGCAAAAACAAGGATCGTCCTGGTGGTCGCCATGTTGGCCACAGTCAGAAACTTTACCTTATTTGCATGCATTCCATCCCTCCCACAAAAAATTATCTATAAAAAGAAATTTATTGTCTTTAAGACTGAAAAAGCTTAAAAACTATATTCTGTTTATAAACATTTCTCTATTGGTTACGTAAAAGAAAATAATTGTCGAAACTAAGAAATTCCCACATTTTTAGGCAAAAAAGTGATGATCTTTTGAATATGGCGACCGAATTTTCTAGAAAGTCATCTTAAACAAAATCCAGTGGATCAATTTATTTATTAGTTTTTTACAATAAGTGTACACATTTTTTTTGGTCACTGTATATACATTCTTTTGTTTATTTATTTTTTATTTCCTTTTATATTTGTATTCTACACAATTTATAATTTATTTAAATATTCTGGATGTTCTGGCACAACTTTTGTTGTAGAATCCGCTTTTATGCTTCCCAGAATCCCTCTGAAGGTCGTCATACCTTAGTGGTAGCGCAAAACAGCCCGTATTTAAATTTTTTTTTTTTAAATTTGTTTTTTAAATTGTTTTTATAAACAAAAAGAAACAAAAGAGAAATATTGACACAAAATAACAACTTTATGTCATTATATGGATTCGCCTTTGTCATTTCTGGCTTACGGCGAATTTCATTTGACATTAGTGTGTACCCAAAAACAACAGAAAATACATGTTGTTTTTGTTAAAAAACACTGCGAATTGAGTTGTTGTACAATTGCTATCACCTTATTGAGTTCGCCCTGGTATGTATCTTTTAATAAAACTGAAGCTTATGTGAAAAGACGCGCGTTTTTTACTTTCGAATTTTGTTTCTGCTAATACTGCGTAATTTCAACAATCTCAATACAAACAAATAGATTGTAATAATTGACCTCAGGTAACTACATGTTTCCATCAAAATGCTGTCAATAAGTCAACTCCAATGGAAGTTAATAACAGTACAAGCTGCTACAGGCAGCTTAATAATTTCTCCAATCTATCTAATCAAAACAAATTCAGCCCAGCCGTGTACTATGTCTTATTATATTTATAAAACGCAGCATTTAAATTCTAATTTGTTATAACGATTGTTCACTTTCACCCAAAGTATAGAGAATAAATTATACGGAGGAGAAGGAGGAAAACTTAAGAATTTATTCAAGTGAAAGCGAAAACCAGAGTCCAAACACTGTTTTTCAAAATTAATATTATATATTATTATTATATAGTATATAAAGCATATACATATATATTTATACATACATATATATACGAGGTGTGATCAAAAAATAACCGTTATTTTCAAGTTTTTCAAAAAGTATTTATTTATTTATCAATAACTATCTTGTACCCTTCAAAGTAACCCCCCTCAGATATAATCCACTTATGCCAACGTTTTTTCCAATCCTCGAAACACTTCTGAAACGCGCTTTTTGGTATCGCCAACAGCTCCTGTTTCGATTTTTCTTTTATCTCCTCAATCGTAGCAAAACGCTTTCCTTTCATCGGTGTCTTCAGTTTTGGGAAGAGGAAAAAGTCAGCGGGGGCCAAGTCCGGTGAATACGGTGGTTGAGGCATTATTACGGTTTTGTTTTTGGCCAAAAACTCACGCACAAGCATCGATGTGTGAGCTGGTGCGTTATCACGGTGCAAAATCCATGATTGGTTTTTCCACAATTCTGTGCGTTTCTGACGAATTGCTTCGCGCAATCGGCGCATAACTTCAAGGTAGTATTCCTTATTGACCGTACGACCTTGCGGCAAGAATTCATGATGCACCACGCCATTGCAATCGAAGAAAACAGTGAGCAAAACCTTCACATTTGACAGAACTTGACGTGCTTTTTTCGGTCGTGGCTCTTCTGGACGATTCCATTGGAATGATTGGGCTTTGGTTTCAATGTCATAGCCATACACCCATGATTCGTCACCAGTTATGACCTTTTTGAGTAAATCTGGATCGTCGTTGAACGTCGTCAACATCTCCTGAGCGATGTCCATGCGACGTTGTTTTTGCTCAAAATTTAGCAATTTTGAACAATCTTCCCTGCCGCACGTTTCATGAATAAAATATCCGTAAAAATTGCTTGGCATGAGCCGAACGATATGCCAACATCATCAGCGACATCTCTAATAGTGATTCGACGATTATCCAAAATCATTTTCTTCACTGCTTCAATGTTTTCATCGATTGTTGACGTGCTCGGGGGATCAGGACGAGCATCGTCATTGACATCTTCTCGGCCTTCCTTAAACCGGTTATACCACAATTGAACTTGCGTTCTGCTCATAGTAGACTCGCCTAACGTCACAGTCAACATTTCAAGTGTCCTTGCACACTTAATTTAATTTTTTACACAAAACTTAATACAGTTTCTTTGATCTATTTTTTCGAATAGTAAAAAATCGAAGAGCACACCAAAACACGACTAACCTTTTTATTTGTCAAAAACAAACTGACAATCCAAAATGGCTGATATTGTCAACATATGTATATAACAGACATGTTTACCAACATAATAGAAAAAAAATGCGAAAATCGAACATACGTAACTCACGAAATTTGAAAATAACGGTTATTTTTTGATCACACCTCTTATGTATGTACAGTAGCGAGAAAAAAAATGCAACGCTATGTCGTATGATATTCAATCGAGGCTCGAAACTTATAACGTTATCCAATTCCACTCCACTTTTGTTTTTTTATTTGTTGATTTTTAAATTTTAATAAAAAGTATCATTAAGCGTTGTTTGCTTCACTTTCTAATTAATTTTTTTAGATTTATAAAAAAAGTAAAAAAATTTAGCAAAAAAAATAGTGCATCGCAATGTGATAAAGGTAAAAGGAGATCAACTAGACTAATTAAAATAAAACTTTTATGAAAACTTTGCAAATTGTGAATTTTAAAATAGAAACAGCTGTCAGCAGATAGTAAATTTGCCATTATAAGGGCTCTGGAAGAAGGCAAATCAATGAATGAAGTTGCTCATCAATTTAATATCAACAAATCAACGGTTTGTCGGATTTCATCGCGATATCGTCATAAAGAGAACGTGGAAAGAAAGAGGAAGTGATCGATCTCGTAAATCTACTGTCCGCCAAGACCGTCAAATGGTAAAAATAGTAAAAGTTGACCTCGGAAAACGGCAGTAGATTTTACTAATTATGCAAACGACCAATGAGGGATTTCTATTGGCGTCCACACAGCAAGAAATCGATTAAGAGAGGCAAATTTATTAGCTAGAAGGCCAAGCAAGAAGCCACTTATAAGGTTAAAAAGAAAAAGAGGTTTTTTTTTTTTTTTTTTTTTTTTGTGAAACCAGCGCTCATGGGATGGCCCCTACTCATGCAGTGCATTGTGCAGGTTTTAGGAAGGTCGAAGAGAGGGAACGAGTTGCTGCTAGGTGACTATAAAATGGCCAGTGCTATACCTTCACCATTAGACAGTCTACAGCAATCGTCCCCAAGAAGCCCGCACCCTTAAGTCCTAGCTTCTCACACTACTCATGTTGTGTGTGTTAATTTTATACATGAGTGGCGGGACCTACAGTTTAAAGTCGACTCCGAACGAAAAATCTTTATTGAGAAGCTTTTGATGGCAATTTTATTTACTCTCAGAGTTTTTCCCAGAAATCTGTTGAGAGGAAGTCGCCGAAGAAATATTTTCGTTCTGATCTCTGACCTGGGGTTCGAACTCGGGCCTTCAGTCTACCTACTAGACAACGCCAACACACTACCTACTAGACCACGGCGACTTCTGCATTGGTCAAAAGAGCAGTGGGTCAAAGTTTGGTAGAGCGACGAATCAAAGTTTAACTATTTGGCTCTGATGGGTTAAATTACATTCGTCGGCCCCTAAAACAAAGATATTCACAACAATTCTGTAAATAAACAACATTCTGTACCATCAGAGCCAAATAAGTTAAACTTTGATTCGTCGCTCTACCAAACTTTGGCCCACTGCTCTTTTGACCAATGCAGATATCGTCTAACAAAGTCAAACCTCTTTTTCTTTTTAACCTTACTTATAAGTGGCTTCTTGCTTGGCCTTCTAGCTAATAAATTTGCCTCTCTTAATCGATTTCTGGCTGTGTGGACGCCAATAGAAATCCCTCATTGGTCGTTTGCATAATTAGTAAAATCTACTGCCGTTTTCCGAGGTCAACTTTTACTATTTTTACCATTTGACGGTCTTGGCGGACAGTAGATTTACGAGATCGATCACTTCCTCTTTCTTTCCACGTTCTCTTTATGACGATATCGCGATGAAATCCGACAAACCGTTGATTTGTTGATATTAAATTGATGAGCAACTTCATTCATTGATTTGCCTTCTTCCAGAGCCCTTATAATGGCAAATTTACTATCTGCTGACAGCTGTTTCTATTTTAAAATTCACAATTTGCAAAGTTTTCATTAAACTTTTATTTTAATTAGTCTAGTTGATCTCCTTTTACCTTTAACACATTGCGATGCACTTTTTTTTTGTTAAATTTTTTTAATTTTTTTATAAATCTAAAAAAATTAATTAGAAAGTGAAGCAAACAACGCTTAATGATACTTTTTATTAAAATTTAAAAATCAACAAATAAAAAAAAACAAAAGTGGAGTGGAATTGGATAACGTTATAAGTTTCGAGCCTCGATTGAATATCATACGACATAGGGTTGCATTTTTTTTCTCGCTACTGTATGTATGTATATAGAGGTTTTAGAGTGACCATATATGGTGACGTTAATGTTTTAAAGTAAAATCGCTCCTACCCTTTATTATGAAAAGGCGCAAATACGGTCAGAAGCTTCGCATTTTAATTGACACTGGGACGTCAAAAAATTATGTAACGCATTTTTTATTTCTTCAAGGAATTAAAGGTTTGGAAAAACCTCCCAATTTAAAATGAATATACGGTAAAAATATAATGATAAAAATTGTCTTATTAATGCTTCAGACAATACCTCGACGTCCTTTCTGCTTTCAAACTTAAGTACGTTCAACGGTATTATAGGTTGAATCATAGTTGCCAGATTTGAGGATTTATCGTCATTTTGACGATTTTGTGCTCTAAAAAGATCATATGACGATCTGACGAGTAATGTCGTTATTTTGATGATTTTTAGAAATTAAAAATGTACATCGTTTTCTTTATTTTAGTACTTTAAATCTGAATTGAGACACTTAAATTTGTTAAACTTTAAACAAATTTGTCTTGAAAATTATATAAAACTACTCTATTTTAAAAAAATATCAGAAATGAAAATTGCGGAATGCTATCTTTTTATTTTCAACCTTGTTGAAATTTATTTCAAAAATATTAGTATTACCACATTCTGCAGCTAATGTAGAGAGAAAGTATTTAGCCGAGTTAATCTAAATAAAACAAAACTTAGAAATTTCTTCAAAAGCCATCTTTAGGAACAATATTTGTACACAAAAATCTTAAATATTTTTTATTATCTTTAAGACTTAGCAATTGTAACGGTTTCTACTTTAAACTTGTACGTGAATTAATTAAAATGTTTAATTCTAATATATACAGTGGCTCAAACATATAATTGGACACTATTCAAACGCCGATGATTCCACTTCAACGGAAATGTTTAAAAAAAAATTTGATGCTGATTTATAGATAATTAAAAAGCTTTAAACAGTGTCTTAGCATTTTATAAGCATTTTTTATATAAAAATATTTTAAAAACAAAAAAGGAAAAAGATATTATCAAAATTCACATCATACGCATAATTTGACAGTCAAATAAAAGGTACTGTTTTAAAACTTTGAACGAAAACCTTTTTTCTTTTTTTACTGCTTCCAAATGTAGAGGCATCGACTGCACGAGATGAGCATAAAATTCCGGGGTTATGTTGTTCCATTCTCGCCTAACTCCTTTTGGTTTAAGAAAAGCGTTCAGTATTTTTAAAGGTCTTTCGATGATGTTTTACGTAAAGCTATAGGGAAACATTGTTATGTTTATGTTGATGACATAATTATTTATTCTCCAGATGGTGAGTCGCATTTAAAACCCATAGAATCCATACTCCAAAAAATGGAATATGCAGGAAAGAGAGTGCCATCATAAAAAGCACAATTTCTTAAAACTCAAGTAGAGCCTCCTGGGTTTCTCGTTTCTGAAGCGGGCATTAGCACTTGTCTGCGAACCTCTTCAAACCATTCTAGCATTACGTTAATTTCTTGGCCCATACGGGTATTATCGCCGTTTTATAAACGATTACGCGGCAATAGTTAAACCCTTGATTGTTTATTTTCACAAAGAAAATGGTCAAGTGGGAACGCGAAATTCGAAGAATATAAAAATCGTTTTGAATCCTGAAATTCTCAAAGATAAAAAAGATACTAGCTTCCTAAAATGTCCGGATTATAACCAATTTTTCGAGCTCACAACAGATGCCTCTACAGCACTTGGTACGGTTTTGTCGCAAAAAGTCATCTTATCACAATTATTTCGCGAACGCTGTCTGCTAGCGAACAAAATTATGCTACTAACGAATGTGAGCTACTTATTGTAGTGTGGGCTCTAAGAAAGCTTCGACATTATTTATACGGAATCAAAAATTTAAAAATTTTTATTAATCACCATCTAGTAATTTTTGCGACGACAGAGAAAATCCCGAATGCTGCAATGTAAAGATGGCGAGCTTTCATAGAGGAGTTTCCGCCCACTTTTCATTTCAAGCCTGGAAAAGACAATGTGTGTTTGAGTGAAGTTACATTCGACGGCACTGTTCACAGCGAACAGTCTCTAAGTAAAGTAATTAAGGCTCCATTTAACAATTTAGAAATCAGTTAATCATTTCCAAATCAAATTCTTTTAACAAAAACACTAAAATTAGTTTTACAAAATTTATTTATTTAATTTATACGCGATCATCTTTGACACTCTCGAGAATCTTCTTCAATGCTTCAAAACCATTAATAACCTTAATGTTACCAACGGAGTTTTCTGTGATAACAATACATAAGCTGGGATACTCTCTTTCTGGCGTTGAATTTATTCACACTGAGCTGCTCTTTTATTGGTTTAATAAGTAAAGATGATCAAATGAAATTGATAGCTACGGATCACAATCGATTTCATCGTGGCTTACATGAAAATTTTCGGCAAATCACTCGTGACTATTATTTTCCAGACATAAAATCATTGAAATCAATAATAATATGTTTGAGAATAAATATCAACGATTCTAAAATTGGTAAAACACCAATTCCACATCTCACAAGAAAAACTCTTTTTATAGATACCTTAATAACTGGAAAGCAATTGTTTTTAACATGCATAGATAAAGTTAAGTTTGCTATTGTTAAACCAATTATTTCTAGGGCTACGGTTCATATTAAATACGCTTTGCTACAATTTTTATTTAACTTTATCATATCAAACTATATGTCAAATTATTTTGTTTGAGGTTGTTGATCCTTCATCTTTTTTCGTATATAATAAAGAAGGAAGTGTGTACAGAGTAGTAGTCGCCTTAGTCTAATAGGTAGTGTGTTGGCTTATTCATGCATCAAAACGAAATATGAAAAAAAATATTTCTTCGGCGACTGCCTATCAGCAGATTTCTGGCAAAAACTCTGAGAGTGCTTCTTAAATGAAGAGCTTCTCAAAAAAATCTGTCGTTCGGAGTCGACTTTAAACTCGTAGGTCCCGCCACTCATGTATAAAATTAACGCACACAACATAAGTGGTGTGAGAAGCTAGGTCGAAATCCTGACTGAAGTGTTGTAATGACCAGTTATGTATGTGTGTACAGAAAGTCGAAACACGAGGCCACAAAATATTATGCCGTTTATATAAAATTCACAATAGTCAATTTTTATATTAGGCCTTCATGCCTTTGTCGAAAGCTTGTCGATAAATAAGGAAGGATAACTTTTTTCTAAAGCTACACTAAAGTAGGTAGGTAGATGGCACTTATTAACTACGCGATAATGAGTGCTCAGCTGCTAGCCAGCTCCATCAAATTACAAACTTGAGAAGAACACGAATATCGGCTCTTGACAGAGGATTCATGGAAGAAACTTCTGCCCAGTAGACAATATGATTCGACTAAGGGTTGGATGGTTACAGAAAAGGTGTTTCAAAGTCCTGTCAGCGATATAACCTCACAATACCATGTAAGAAATCAAATAACCTGTCTTACCCTTCATTTATCCAAATTCAGCAGCATGCCTGTTCTAGCATCGTCTATAGAAGACCACAGGCTCACCACAACTCAATCTTTCCTCCCAACATTTTCGTTTCTTGTCCTTGCCCAATTTTCCGACAATAAAGTCGTATCAGAAAGAGAACCTAACCTAGCGAAAGCAACCGTCATCTCGTTTCCAGGTATACCACTATACAAAAACAAATCCGATTTGGTCCTAAAGTTTATATAGACCAGACCTACGCAGTGGCCTTCTGTGCAGCCTGACTGTCAACGAAGAAGTCGCTGGGCAATATACGGCCTCCAAATAGCATAAATATCCGCTACAATCATTATTTAATCTAACGTCTAACTATATCTGTGTCTACATTCAACTTTGACCCATTCGTGAAGACAGGTATACTCTTGTGTATGTCTAACCAAGATTCAAAACACTCCATTAATCAGTACATTCACACGCAATAGCAGGTGGAATGGCCTTAAGCGGAAGCTCCAAATCTTCTCAACGGAATTATTACTCTTGATATTTTCCTCGACGTTTCTTTTCCAGTTCAGCTTGCTGTTTGGAATAATACTGAGACACTAGACCTTAGAAGATAGTGGACGTTCCGTACTACCAAACCTCGGCAACCTAATGATGTTAGTCTTGTACCTACGCTAAAACAACGTTTCATTTTAGAGCCCCAGTGGACAAAACCCCGAAGCGTTGAACAACCATAAAGCACCAAGTTCCGCAAATTTGATCCAATAAGATCTCGGATTACTAATAGGCAGTTCCGTGGCAGTCAATAGATTAATGCTGAATGTTATCAGACTGTGATCCGTATAGGAACGCTCTACGAGAACCCTAATCATAGGCTTGTCCATTTTTGAAAGTGTAATATCAATTACAGCTTACATATTACGATTACGGCAGCGAGATTTTGACATCACTGATGTTCTAATGATATACTCTCAGGTCAGCCAAACTACACAAAACATTACCATCCTTTGCTGTAGCCACTGCAATGACGATTGGTGAACTGCAATCTGAAGAAACAGCCCTTTTTCTCATCACCACCATCCAAGAACTGGCACACCTTTTATCTACATAATTGTAGGCGGGATTTATTATTAAGTATAATGGTGGTGAGATTGAGTATCATCTCTAAACGAATTTTGAGATTTAAATAATTAGTCTGACATCACATTTACTTTATAAAGTAAAAAGGAAAATCCTATTTACAAAAACATATGTTATAGAGAATGATGTAATTTTTTCATTTCGCTTGGACAGAAGAATAGGTGTGAATAATTTAACTTTATGAAAATTTAATTTTGATGCAAAAACCGTGGATCTCAATTGAAATTGTATTATTTTAAAATAATCTGATTTATCAAATTCATTCCAACATCGTCAGAAAACTTCATTACTAATGCCCTGAAACTGAAAAGGAATACCGAAACACGTGGAGCACTCAAATATATTACCATCTACCGATAATCGTATAATAACTTTAGCTAAACGAGACCCATTCAAATCCTCAAAGACATGTGCGGTTGAAATTGGAAGTTTAGTATCATTCCGAACAGTTCGAAGACGATTGTTGAATGAAAAGCTACCGGTTAAAGTTCCACTACTTAGAAAAAATAATTTGAAGAAGACGAAAATGTTTGCTTCGACTCATAAAACGTCTAGTGGGCTGGTAGGAAAAAAAGAAGCGAAATATCCTTTGGAACGACGAAACCAAAATGAATTTGTTCGGTAATGATGCAGAAAGAATCAATATCAATTTTCATTTCTAAAAGAAATCTTAAATAATAAAAAAGTAAACAATTTCGTTGGCAAAAAGGCATTTGTAGCACGGTGTTTTGCTAGCTTCCATTAATATCTAAATAACGTTGCATTCTCTTTATAGATCCCATTTTAAAGTTTTTGGCAATCATAAGTGAAAAAAGAATAAGCGAAAGCCGTTAAGCTTATAGTGTTTTCACACCAAAATTTAAAACCTGATTTTAGCATTAAAATCATAATCAGCTGATTTTGCGTTCACACTGCAAGTTTTCTTAAATCTGGTTTTAAATTCATGACATTTATGACTGCGCAACAGCTATTTTTGTTTTTATTTTGTCTTTTTTGTTTATTTATGTTTTGTTAGTTTTCGGGGTGGGTTTTTATTATTTTATTTTGGTATTGGTATTGATGATATTTTGGTAGAATAATAGAATAATTTTGAAAGGAGATGAATCATTTTATTACGGAAACGTAATTCGGAACTATTGTATTTGGTGACACCTTTCTTCGATCGTCACTAACTTAGTATTTAACCAATTTTGTTATATTTTTCTTTTTACTTACCTTTTGCACAAGTAACTTTTTTCATTGTGAAGGGAAATTGCTTATAGTTCGATTAATAATGAAAAAATTACAGAATTTTAACTTTTTCATTCAAGAAATTAATAAATACTAGCAATATAAACAAAGTTCCGCAAGAAAAAAATTTTATGAGCAATATGTCTTATTTGATCTTGATATATTTAGCTTCTTACTTACCTTTTGTACAATAAACTATATTCATTGTGACCAAAAACCACACACATTTCGATTAATAATTAAATATTTACAAATTTTTAAAATTTTCATTGAAGAAATTAAAAAATATTCCAAATTTTCCCTTTTTTAACACAAAATAAATGTTTATTTACATTTATTTATTTATTTACGGCTGTTGTTTTATTTTGTTTTTTTTTTTCAGCCGTTTTCAACATTTCAATGTTGGTAGCTTTGATTTAGTACATCGAAAACAAGGTTGTATTTCATAAAACCTACTTAAAACCAATTCAAAAAAGGTTTTAATAGGGTTTTAACACAATAATTTGTATGGTAAAACCAGGTTTTATTTTTAGTTTTAAAGTTAAAACCAACTTTTGCGTTAAAACCACTCGGTGTGAAAACACTATTAAATATCAAGACCGATGCAGAATATTAGTGATTTAGTAAATTTACAGTACAGTGTATCTTAATTAAATTTGAAAACTGGATCTGTTGAATATGAAATCCTGGCAGTCAAAAAAGGTTTCTCGATGAGAGGTTAGTTAATGTCGAAAAAAGCTGCAAAAACGATTTTGTCGACCAGTACCTTTATAATGGTTTCATAGATCGATGCACTTTTTCGAAAACGGAGGACCTCATATTATTTTCAGTTCTGTTACGTATCTTTCCATAAGCAACACTTTTTTGGTTTTCTGAGTACTGCTAATACACTTTTACACTGATCTTTATGCTTATAGAATCTTGTTATTCAATGTTATGTCAGCAGAATTAGGTAATGTCCTTAACGGTGAGAAGGTCCTTCAATATTTTTTTAACCATATGAAGGTTTGAGAGAATTGTTGGAGTTCTACCGTACTTAATTGGCATTAAAAACATTAATAACTGGAAAGCAATTGTTTTTAACATGCATAGATAAAGTTAAGTTTGCTATTGTCAAACCAATTATTTCTAGGGCTACGGTTCATATTAAATACGCTTTGCTACAATTTTTATTTAACTTTATCATATCAAACTATATGTCAAATTATTTTGATTGAGGTTGTTGATCCTTCATCTTTTTTCGTATATAATAAAGAAGGATCTGTTGAATATGAAATCCTGGCAGTCAAAAAAGGTTTCTCGATGAGAGGTTAGTTAATGTCGAAAAAAGCTGCAAAAACGATTTTGTCGACCAGTACCTTTATAATGGTTTCATAGATCGATGCACTTTTTCGAAAACGGAGGACCTCATATTATTTTCAGTTCTGTTACGTATCTTTCCATAAGCAACACTTTTTTGGTTTTCTGAGTACTGTTATCATTAGCTAATACACTTTTACACTGATCTTTATGCTTATAGAATCTTGTTATTCAATGTTATGTCAGCAGAATTAGGTAATGTCCTTAACGGTGAGAAGGTCCTTCAATATTTTTTTTAACCATATGAAGGTTTGAGAGAATTGTTGGAGTTCTACCGTACTTAATTGGCATTAAAAACAAAGAATCGGTTATTCTTTGTCTTTCGATTTTTTCTTATATAGACAGTATAATCCGCTACAAAATCCAGAATTGCAGCTCATTTGACTTGTGATGTAACTGTTAAATATTTTATCACAGGACAAAATTTAGCTTGTTGACTACAGGTACACGGCTTAGCTGTTTCCTATTTCACTTTCATTCCTACGACTTCTGTAGCATAGTAGCATATAACACTTTGATATAATGCTAAATTTCTCCAGAAGAAACGAAAATTAGCAACCTGATAAACAGAAAAAAAACAGCACAGAAAGATCACGGACGTGAAATAAGGCAGTATAAATAGAGAAAAGACCGATGTTAAGAATCAGGTATGAACAATCAATCCATGATAAGAAAAGCGAAAAGTTTGATCTGTTTTAATAAGAATATGAAAAATAAAATTGATAGCGCAGTGTTATTTATTTGAATTAGAAAACAAAAAACTATCAAAAAAAAAATAATTTCTTTTATTTTAATTGCAATCGTCGAAGCCATGATAAATAAATTATGTCCTGCCATAAAATGAGTGGAGAATATCTAGTCATTTTCTTTTCTGACACAAAATGTTGTCCACACATTAAATGTTACCCATGCCCTTATAACGTTTTACATTTTGAGCAATCACAAAAAACAAAAATTCTTGCCCTTTATGCATTTTTTATGAAGCCCTAAAACAATTTAAGATTTTCCTTGTTATTTAGCGATTATAAAACCATTCCATGTCCAGATTAATTTGTATTAATTTGTAATATAACTTATTATATAAAGTATGGCAATTAAGATGAGAACGAAATAGTTCTTGTTGCTTAAGTAAGGGTATCTTACTTATTATGCCACGCTATTAACTTCTGGCTAAAGGTTATGCTAATGAAGTTTTTTTTTGTTTGTTTTTGTTTTTTATTTATTGACTATCAATAATAACAATTAATTATAAATAAATGTTAGCAAAGTTTGAGTTTTTATCTAAAGATATTACAGCAAAAATAAACATAATTAAAAAATAAAAATATAAAATATAAAATGGTCAAAGGTTATAGGAAAAAGATAGGAAAAAACCTATACTCTATATCACAAAAATTTTAACTGGAGCAATTGACCTGTGACAGTTACTATTATATTCTATATTTAAATAGAATAATTAGTCACCATCAGTCAATCTCCTTAGGTGGTCATAAGTTGAAGTTCTGCATTTTTCCGTAAATGCCTGAGTTAAGTCCTTAATTATGGTCTCTATCATGTTCTGACCTGATATCTTATGTAAGACTCTAGTCGAAAATCTCCTCGGTAGGTTATATATTATTTTCAAATTCTTATTTTGAATGATTTGCAGTTTTCTTTTATGGACTTTTGCGTAATTGATCCAGATTGGACATGCATACGTTAGGATCTGCCTAATACACATTTTGTACAGAAGAATTTTATTCTCAGTACTCAGTTTGCTCTTCCTATTCAGAAGAGGAAACAGAGCTCTGCCACAGGCTATGGCCTTGGAGCAAACAGTGTTCAAGTGGTCCTTAAACAAAAGTTTTCGATCAAGCGTTACGCCAAGATATTTGACAGTATTCGAAAAAGGAATTATCCTACCTTGAACAGTGAACGAACGACTTGGAATTCTTCTAGGCGATTTATTAAATGAAGTCGCCGTAGTCTAGTAGGTAGTGTGTTGGCTTATTAGACTGAAGGCCCGAGTTCGAATCCCAGGTCAGACATCAAAAAAACGAAAATATGAAAATATTTCTTCGACGACTTCCTCTCAGCAGATTTCTGGCAAAAACTCTGAGAGTAAATAAAATTGCCATGAAAAGCTTCTCAAAAATCTGTCGTTCGGAGTCGACTTCAAACTGTAGGTCCCGCCACTCATGTATAAAATTAACGCACACAACACGAGTGGTGTGAGAAGCTAGGTCGTAATCCTGACTGAAGGGTTGTAATGACCAATTATGTATGATTTATTAAATGGGAAAATAATGGCCTGCGATTTTTCCTCATTTATTTTAATTTTCCATTTATTGAAAAACTTCTGCGCCGAAGTTAGAGATTTTTGCATGCGTTTAACTATAGCATTTGAAATCTTGCCACGGCTCACAAAAGCGCTATCATCGGCATAGAAAGCAACATCATTACCTGATAAAGGCTTAAAATCTGAAATGTATAATGAGTACAAAAGGGGTGAAAGTACAGAGCCCTGCGGTACACCAGCTGATATTGTCATTTCACTGGATCTACTATTATCAATGTCCACAAAGAATCGTCTGTTACTGAGAAAACTCAAAATTAATTTGACTAAATATAAAGGCAAACCAATTTTCTTGAGTTTGTAAACGAGCCCTGAATGCCAGACCGAATCAAATGCCTTTTCGATGTCCAAGAAAAGGATTCCTGTAGAAAGTCTTTGACTTTTATTATATTTTATCATATTGACTACTCGTTTGATTTGGTGTGTTGTAGAGTGTTGAGACCTAAAACCAAATTGGCTATCGTGTATAAGATCATGTTCATCAACAAAAGACTTTAGCCTACTAAAAATAACTTTCTCAAAGATTTTATCTATGCTGTTCAACAGACTTATCGGGCGATAACTAGAGGGCAGCCTTGGATTTTTACCGCTTTTCAAAATTGGAATGACTTTCGACAGCTTAAAGTTATCTGGAAAGTAGGAGTTCTCTATACAGAAATTAAATATTTTAACTAGCAAATTCAAAGCTTCGTATGGAAGCTTTTTAAGAACTATATTCGGAATTCCATCAACACCAGGAGCCTTAGAGTTCCTAAGTTTCCTAATATAAAATTCTACCTCTTCTCTACTTGTCAAATAATCAGAAGCATGCACATCATTAAGATGCTCAAGAGACCTAACTACTAAGTTCACCTTTCTATCCATTGGTCCTGACAAGTTAGCGGTTGTCTGGTGCGCATTGTAAAAATGATCTGCTATGATGCCAGCCTTTACCGAGTTATCTGTAATTAAACTATTATTAACTTCCAAGGAGCTGATAGGGTTATTTCCCTTTTTAAAGAATTTAGTTAATCTCCAGAACTTTTTGTTTCCAGCAGGAAGTCTCGTTAACAAAGAAGACCATGCCATGTTCCTTGCAAGGTTTATTTGGGTGGAGGTTATGCTAATGAAGTTTTAAATTAAAAGTCAAATAATATATGCAATCAATAATTAGGTCCCAAATCTATCTTCAGTTTTTGGAGCAATTTTTCTTAGATACCTTTTTTCAGAGCTACCTTTATGCTCAGAGCTAAAACTTTTTTACATTTGAATATGCTATCTTGTTTTTTTCACTTGTTTTTACAATACTAAAATTTAGCATTTTTATCTCTCACTGATCGCTTTTAGAACAAAAAAAATCGATAAAAACAAAAAAAAAGTCACCTGCTGTTTGTTTATTAATTTATTAAAAAACACGACGTTATACCGAATTACGTTATACCGAATTACGTAATGTTCAATAGAAAAATAATGCTTAAAAGAAAATAAATAATGAATAATAAATGCAAGAACAAATGAACATGCAAATTTGGTTTTTCGAAAGTAATAACAATAACAGCTGTTGAAAAATGTTTTAGAAAAGAAAAACATATATTTTCAGAAAAGAACGCAAAAATGGGCGAAAGGCGAAATTTAAGCCAGAAAAGAAAATGCCATAACTGATGCAGTCGAAACACCTATATCTTGTAACATATCGTAGACTGAGTTTATCGTATTGTCTCTGACATACTCGAATACATACATCCATTACAGCCCTGTCCAACGACTTGGAGCCATAGGTGTAAAGCTCAAGGGTTCCATTAGGATCCTTCGAATCTTTAGACCAGAAGTCCCTTAGATAGAAGTAGTTGAATACCATTATTGATCGGCAATTTAAATATATGTATGTAGGTATCGTCCGAAGAAAATGATGAATTTCGTTTCGTGAAGGTTGACGTTTAAAATTCATCGACGCAAAATAGTTATAATCTTGTGGTACGTTTAAGGCAGATCACAGCTCAATGACATAATGTCCCAATGAACGGTGTAACCACATACCGTAATATCACATTGTAACAGCACTTTTAAAAGTTTTCGGCAAGGAAATCCACAGTTAAGCTGAGAGAACTCCACATTGATGTGTGTCTCTATACACCTTTCTTGCTGGAAGGAAACAAACTTCGCAACAGAGTCACTAACACTGCATTTACCAAGAGTCCTGTCAATGGATATAGTTGAAGCGCTCTCCATGTCAACACAACCTAGTAAAGCTTATATGCAATAGCCTTCTCAATGCTTTTCATTAAGAATCTCAGTTCAGAATCAGTGGACCTGAAAGCGGTTAAACCGTGTCTCGTTGTCTAGAATTCTTCCAATATTTTAGAGCGAATAGGATCATAATACGAAAGTCGGAGGTCAATCGCTGTGCTTTTAGTATAAAAAAAGACTCTAGACAGTTATAATAGATTGTTTGCAGCTATATCAGATGTTTCCTGACGTCAGTACCTGGTGGTTTGAAAAGTTTTAAGGAGCTACTCGTAATGGCGTATCTTTGTTCAATGAAAGTTAAATGTTGCGCAGATGCCTCCTCTCGAGGCGACCTGCAATTGTGCCCGTCCCGGAATTATGAAGCACTACGGAAAGAATCTATCCATTCGAAACAGTCTAGGAATTAGTATCCGACCTGATAGACTACATATTGTCGTTGGTCTTTATAAGAAGTTTTTGTAGTCTACTAGCCTCACTGGACCCTCCTACTTCCTTACAAAAGGATCTCCAAGAGTTTTTTTACCTACCTCGATACGGTTTTGATTTTTACAAAACCCTCTGTTTTAGGACTCCACAACTGGAATTCAGTCCGGAAGCCTTTCTATTGACCACTCCGTCAGTTACTTAATCCAGACAAGCTGTATCCTGGATATCTGCAATATGTCATAGTCTAGCAGAAAAATTTGGCCTAAATAGCCACCATTTAGTATCCAGCCTATTCATATGTAGCCGCCGTGGTTCTCTCGATATTTCGTTAAGGATATACGTTATGAGTGCATGATCAGCCATTAACCATAACCTCGAGACCTGGAGTGTCGCTTAACAATGAAATATCAATGGCCTTACTCTGTAAAGGATTAAATTGTATGAAATTGACAATTCATATTTCATAAGATATTAAAAAATGTACTTATTCTTTTCGTTAGTACTCGACCCATATTAGTATTAGCAGCACTTTAGTTATAAAGTTCTTTTCTGGATACACGGTGCGTGAATCGTCATAATAACGAATAGAGGTTTGGATTATGTGCTTCTGTAGATAACAAATGCCTTTCTATAAAAGACAGATGGTCTACGTCTTAGAATGGGTACAGACCCTGATGAATTGTAGGGTTGCAGACATACTAATCCAATAGGCCATTGTCCATTGGCCTCATAGAGACCGAGGTTGGTGTTCAGCGTTTAACATAAATTATGCTTTTAATTACTTTGGAGATGCGTTGATATTTTGATTTTTCATTTTATTTTATTTATAATATTACTGTAGTCCTCTAGTATAAGTTTGGAGTAGAAAATATGAATGATTTTGGTATGCTTGAGTTTGTGATTGATTTAACATTTGATTGCGTGGTGATTTCTACCTCACCATATCCATTCGCTTATCGAGACGTTGGGAGTTTACCGTTTTCCATAATTGATTCAGATCCGTAGCCGCTCATTACCGATTCCCTGTCAGTATAATTGTCGCTAAGTTGTTATTTACGTTCAGATTGAGAAAATAGTTTATGAAAGTAGATATTTGTTCTTATATTTGCTACAAATTGTATCCAATAAAAATATATTTTGTTTTCTGTTCACACTGTTCAAATACATATTTCTTAATTTATGTTTGTTTAAGCAACAAAAAATAGTGTTAAATAAAATAATTAAAAACTTGTTTCCCATGCGTTCAGGCAGAAATAAATGCTTATATTTATTAATTATTTTATGAAAGTGTCAATATACATATAAATTTATTTTATAAGAAATATCAATTGAAACAAGAACCATCTACGCTCCGTCTACGAATCCAATTCCGGTATTACTGTATTTTCGCTCATTTTCCTTTTACCCTCTCCTTCTCCAATATTATAAAAGATGTTGCTCCACATGAAACACTTTCTTCCTCGTTCATCATATTATATATACATATACTATATGTATATAATTGCACGTAGCTTCTTGAACGTCTTTGTCCTGGAACTCCCTGTGTCCTGGAACTCATGTATAAGAGTTACCTTTGAATGCCCAGAGGATATAATCATTAGCGCACTCAAGTCAGCCTTGTTCACTGCTTTCATCAGTTGAATAAAGAGTATTGTTTCCAATGTTTTTGTAGGTGATTTTCTTATCACACCACTTATCCCTAAACACATCCCTTGAATCTTTTGCGTTATTCTATCTATCAATTCCTATCTATCGATATCTACCAGACTACTGAGTTAGAGAGTTTAAGTTCGTAAGTTTAAGTTCTTTTCATCCATGCTCCTTTTATGCTGTAGGGACACATAGTTTTATGCTCATGGATAATTCCAATGCGATTTACAAGTTTTTATACGACGTTATCCAATCAAATGGCAGAAAGTCCGGCGGAGAAATTTTTCGAAAGAAATCATTTTTTTTTTCTAAAAAACAGATATCATAATTTGTTCTCCCCGTTACCGCTTTCCTCAAGAATTAAGACAGTCCTATATGTTATGTTCGAATTTATTGAAACCGTACAGGTAGGTAGAGGTGGCTGTTCATCTAAGGTGGATGGATATATGGCCCATTGTGATTTTTTTGTTGAAAATATACAGTGTGTGCCCTTTATTCTTTGTCCAGAACGAATTTCTTATTATTTACATAGATTTCAAGAAAAAAAATTTGTTCATTAACAAATCTATTTTCAAAGATTTCATAGTATGAAATTATTAAACCAGAAGAGGAAATGTTTTATTATTTCCATTGTACAGACATAAAATTTTATAAATTCAAATCATAACTTATTTTTTTTGTTGGTTTTTGTAAGACCAAATTGTTTGTTGAAAAATTAAAAACATTTTGTTGTTTTGTGTTCGCACTCAGTTCAAATTAGATTAATACTATGTTCAGACATACACTTTTATTGAGTAAATATTCGGTTTATTGATTACAATATTTTAAGTGTTTAGACATAACAATATACGCAGTTCAGCTGCTTATTCAATATTCATTTGACAGCTGGTAAACAAAACAGCTGGTTGTTTCAACAATATTGTTTTTGTTTTGCTCGTTGTTTTTTTGTTTTGTTTTTTTTTTGTTTGTCGTTTTGTTACATTTGTTTACTGACAGATAATTTTTTTCTTTTTTTTTTTTGAAAAACAAACAAATAATTGATGGTTTTTGTCAAATGTTGCTCCAGTCTAAACTATGGTAAGACAGTTGCGAAACTTGACATTTGATAACCGTTGTGTTCCTTTAAAATCTGGCCGATATGATGTGGTTTGTGTGGACTCTTTATTTTGTGAGAGCACTTTATTTTATTTTATTTTTTAATAGAAAAAAACCAACACCATTTTTTCTTTTCTTGAAAAAGATCTAACTGATCATTCAAATATCCTATAGAGAGTTGTATTTGGTGATTCAGTTTCAAATCCAATGATATTGTAACTATATATAAGAATGAGTACGTGTATTAATGGGCTTAAAATCAACCCTAAATCAAGATCTCGGAGTACCAGATGTCGACTAATATTAGCGTTTTTTGCGAATATTACTATTCCGTTTTGCGTAAACGATATATATATATACAATCTGCTAGTATATACATATATACAAAAATTGTGTAGGGATGGAACAATTTAGCATTTAGTGTTTTAATATCTTTATTTATTAATTAATTAAAAAAAATAAGTATGTTTTTTACAATAAGTTCATTAATTTTAGTTAAGTTCATTAATTTTAGGTTTTAGCGAACACTTCGACCACTTTCTATCGACTGTCCTTTATTCTACGCTCTTTGCCTTAAATAACCTCATGTAAGCGTCACTCAACTCGAACACGCCACACAGGGTCCGTTAGTCAAGATAAATCTACTTGTCAGTCATTGGTCAGTTGTTGTCCTCTTCTCTCACTCAAATATCACGCCACTTTTGTCCGTTAGATTCTCGTCCGTTACACAAGCGTGCATGTCTATTGCCCTATAGTCAGTCTATTCAATTCGGTACGGTACCCTACATTCGGCCCTCCTGACGGCAATACGGCTCGGATTGCCACCTTTTCATAAATTCTGCAACGGTAGTTGTTCTATTAGGGCCTTCGTGACTGCCAATCTTTTCAACCTCATATCTTCCGTGTGGTAATTTCTTTAAAACCTTGTAGGGACCAAGATATCTAGCCCTCAATTTGAGCCCGCTGCCAAACTGAGTGCGCTTGATGGCCACCAACTCGTTTACGGCATATTCGCTCTCTGGCTTCCTTTTGCTGTTATAGGTCTGGCAATTTTCTTTTTGAATCCGTTCTATGTTCTTTCTAGCTTCTACCCTCGCCTCGTTTCTCTCTTCGTCAAAGTTACGAGCAGCTTCTGCGTCTAGTATTTCTCGCAAGTCTGGATAGTCAGGCAGTCTCATCTCTACTCCGACTAACAATTTAAATGGAGATACGCCGGTGCTTCTTGGAGAAGTGGAATTAATCAGCATTTGGATCCTCCGTACATGTTTATACCAATTCTGCGGAGTTTCGGCGCACAACTTCGTCAACATTGGTATGACTATCTTATGGATTCGCTCCACTTGGCCGTTCCCGCGAGGCACTCCTGTAGTTATCATCAAATGTTGTACGTTTTCTTCTTTGCAATAGTTTTCAAAAGCCTGGGAAGTAAACGCCGCTCCGCGATCGGTAATAATTCTTTGGGGGTTACCAAAAATAGAAGCTTGCCTCTCTAAACATTCAATAACTGCCTTAGCGTCGGTCGACTTCGTTGGATGGAGCCAAACGAACTTCGTGAAACCATCTACCACTACAAACAAATAGTTGTAAGCCTTTTTCGTAACCTCCATGGGTCCAACATGGTCAACGTGATAGGTCGCTAGAGGTCTATCATCTTTATCTATTGGGTTCAGGTAGCCCTCTTTCTTACCGGCCTTTGCCTCGTATACTGCACTGGGTGTAAATCTTGATCGTCTAGACTTTTCTGTAACAGCACTGCTCCGTAACCGTATTTGCTGGCATCCGCATGCACTTCAGTAATCGCGTCTTGATCATATAGTTTTAAAACTGGAGCGCTTACTAGAGCCTCCTTCAGTTGCTGACAGGCTAGGAGAACCTCATCGTTGAGTAGGAATTGGGAATTTTTCCTTAGCAGGTCGGTTAGCGGCTTAGCTATCATCGCGTAATTTTCAATGAACTTTCGGAAATAGGATGTTAATCCCAAAAATCTTTGAAGCATCTTTCTGTCAGTAGGAACCGGAAAATTTGCTACCGCCTTAATTTTCTCCTTCGATGGCGCTATTGAACCATTTCGAATCACATAGCCGAGGAAGTTAACTGTCTGTTGCAGAATCTGGCATTTCTCCCACTTAATACGCAAACCATTCGTTTCGGCTATTTTTAACACCATCTCGAATTTCTCTAGGCCCTCCTCCACATCTTTGGCTGGAATAATTATATCGTCCATGTACACGATTACTAAATTTCTTCGTATCAGATCTTGGAATACGGTTGATATAAATCGGGTAAAAACAGCAGGTGAATTGCTTATGCCGAATGGTGCAAACAGGAATTCAAACTGTCCATGGTGAGTTACAAACGCGGTATATTTTCTGGAAGACTCCTCTAAAGGTACGTGGAAAAATCCATTCCGTAGGTCCAATGTTGTATATAGGTTTGCACCCTGTAATTTGTCTAGCACCTCTTCCATTAATGGCATAGGGAAGTGATCTCGTACAATTTTCTGGTTCAGCCTCCTATAGTCACAGCATAACCGTTTTGTGCCGTCTTTTTTCGACACCAACACAATGGGTGAGGCATATTCGGATGTGCTCGGCTGCACTATTTTCTCTCTGAGCCATTCTTCGACTTGATTTTCCACTATGACTTGATCAGCCAAGGGCAAGCGTCTGGGTCGATGACAAACCGGTATGTCGTCCTTCAGCGCAATGTGCATCTTCACGGGGCTATTCCAATTTCGTTTGGGTCTATATTCTGTGACATCTTTTAATACTCGGCCCTTAACAGGTTCGTCTAAATGCTCTACGTCAATTGGAGTAGCGGGTTCATATTTGTCTATATTCAAACAGAGACTGGAGAATTCTTGCAGAAGATAGTTCCTTTCGGCCGGTTTCTTGAAGGTTACCTCTCCATTCGTTATTGTGACTTCAGCCTTCCTCAACAAACTGTTTCCTAACATAATAGAATGGATGATATCGCGTTCGCCAACAACATAAAAAGTGACTTCAAAGTCCACATCGTCAATTCGGATGACTTCGTCGAAGCGACCAAGGGTAACTATTTCGCTGTCGCCGATTCCAAACAGCTTCACTCGTTCAGGCACAAAATCTACCTCGCCCACTATAAGCAGCATGTCGAATCGCATGATACAAATATCGCAACCCGTGTCCACCAAAGCCGACAATGATTTGCCCCTCAACTCAATATCTTTAAAGATCAACCCGGGCCCTTTACGCAACATGTTCACCTGTTCTCGTTCAGATTTAACTTTCTTCTCAGTCTTGACTTGGGGACACTCGAAAGAACGATGGCCGAAATTTTGACAGCGAAAACATTTGTATTGTTTGCCAGGACAGTCTCTTGCAATGTGTGACCTTTCTCCGCACTTGAAGCACCTACCATCTCCCCCTCCGATCGCCGTTTTTGGGATGCTTACATTTTTAGTTACGCTCACCGTTTCCCTACCTCTGTATGACGACTGAGGCGAGAGACGGGTTTTCTCATATACCTTTATCATATTTTTTAACTCGTTTATATTATCCGCCTGATAAAGTACCGACTTGTTCGTTCTTGAATCTGAAATTCCTTCTATGAAATATTCGACGATACTTCTTTCATCTAAATTAATTTGGGCTCCCAGCTCCATAATACAGTAGAGGTATTCTATAAGAGTCTCATTCTTTCGAAAACGTCGACCTTGGATACGCCGAATAACTTCTGATGCTGAAAATTGAACGCCGAATTCTTCTTTCAGAGCTGCCTTCAAAGAACGCCAATCGCATATACCCCTTTGACTTCTCACAAACATTCTTGCTGCGCCAACTAACAATTGTTTTCCGTATACGTAAAGTTGGAGAGGCGACCACTTTAGAATGGCTCCCATTTCCTCGAATTCACGTAGCCACTGATTAACATCAGGTGCGCCAGTGCCCGAAAACTGTGACAGGCTATCTTCTACATCCTTGAGGGAGTACATACTCCCCTCTCGGCAGTCTTCTCTATTCCCCTCGCCGTGATCCGCCCCAGGAGATCCTCCTGTATGTGCACCGTCCACTATCGAATCGTTTTCTACGTCTCTGCTCTCATCGCCGTCATCACAATTCAGTCCATACTTTGTCAAAAGCCTATTCTGAAGGTCTTCTTTCAAGCCATGTGTGCTCAATCCTAACTCTGACAACTTCGCCCTAAGGGCAGTTACACTCATACCTAATATTTCGTCACGTTCCATGTCCAATCGTCAAAACAAAATAAACTGAACTTGTGGCCAAAGTTTCAAAAAATTGGTTACAATGGTTTGTATAAAAATATGGTTATGGCAATAAAAGAATATAATATAGTAATAATGTAGTATAATGAAATAACAATTCAATATAGTAGTAATAAAAATTATAAAATATTCTGAGGTCTTAGATTAAGTTTCTTCTCAAATATCTTGTTTAAATTCAATAAATTAATATTCAAAATTTACTTCTATTTATTTTTTTACAAATTTAATTTCGTTTTTTTCTTTCCTTTCACTTAAAATATTTAACTTCTCAATTATCTTTCAGTACATCGGTTTTGTCTTTAAATTTCTACTTTAATTTCATTCAACATCTTTAATTTCTTCTTCGTTTCATTTCAAATTAAATTTTATCTTCTTCTTAGTACATCTTTTACCTAAAATAATTTTCTAAATCTTCTTCTTTGATCAATCTTTAAGTTTAATTAAATCTTCTTTAACACGTATTTAATATTAAATATACTTTTCTTTTCTTTTCCTTTAAACAAAATTTTCCTCTTCCTTCTTTACTTTCTTTTCATCTTTATAAAGCACATTTAATATTAAATACTCTTCTTCTCTTCTTTCAATAAAATTTATACATTTACATTGATTTCAAATTACCAATTTCTTATTTCTTATTATTATTTATTATTATTCAATTATTAAATTCTTGATGGAACAAAATAAGTAAATAATTCTTTTCAATTTTGCCTCACTGTGCCAATAAATGAACCAAAAAAAAAACACAAAACAAAATGATTGCAATGATTAGGATTCTTACTGCGCCGTCATAAACATCATTAGTACGTCACACATCTTCTGCGCTGTCTGCTATTAATAATGCTGCCAACACCCCTGCTGCTGCTCGAGTTCAACACATGTGCGCCGCCGCAACTTAATACTTGGCATTCACCTCAGCTTCGCTCCGACACAATGTTGACTGCAGACCTTCTTGTTTTGTTGCCGTTTAAATGTTCTTACTCTCGTTTTTTTCTCTGCTCACTGCAACACCACTCCAAATCGTCATTTGTTCTTTATTTTTCTGTGATCTCCTTTTTCATGTTTTTTTTTTTTAATAACCACCAATACTCAATGTTTTTTTCTTTTTTTTTTTTCTTCCTCGCTTTCTCTGTCTTTTTGTTTTCAAAGGTTCGCTCACTACCGTTTCACTCAAGATAATTTTACAATTAGCTGACTCTCTTTTAGTGTTCTCTCTTGGTTATCTTTCTTCTTTTTTTTCAAGCATATAAAACTGGTGGTGGGTTTTTGTTTTTTTGTTGTTTTTTTTTTTAACATAAAAATATATGCAACTGTTTAAAGTTAAATGGTTTTTGGTCTCTTAAGACTTTTTATGTTTTTGTTGGTTTTTCATCATTTTTTTTTTTAAGTAAATTTAAGTTTAAGTAAATATGGTGTTTGTTGGTTTGTTCGCCTTATGTATTGTATTGTTTTACAAATTGTATTGTATATTATTTACTTTTATGTTTGATGTTATAATTTTTTTTCTAAAGAAACTTTTTATCCTCTGGGGATTGGATTTTAATGCTGTTTTAGCGATTAAACAATTTCTTTCATTGCAGCGAATTAATCAAAAATAGAGTTGAAATTTCATTTTTATATTTAATTATTCACAAAAAAAATTAACAATTTTCCGTTTTACCGTTTTAAAACATAACTTCCCGCACTTTTTCACTTTTTTTTTTCACTTGTCCATCCCGGTTGAGCCCCCAAAAATTGTGTAGGGATGGAACAATTTAGCATTTAGTGTTTTAATATCTTTATTTATTAATTAATTAAAAAAAATAAGTATGTTTTTTACAATAAGTTCATTAATTTTAGTTAAGTTCATTAATTTTAGGTTTTAGCGAACACTTCGACCACTTTCTATCGACTGTCCTTTATTCTACGCTCTTTGCCTTAAATAACCTCATGTAAGCGTCACTCAACTCGAACACGCCACACAGGGTCCGTTAGTCAAGATAAATCTACTTGTCAGTCATTGGTCAGTTGTTGTCCTCTTCTCTCACTCAAATATCACGCCACTTTTGTCCGTTAGATTCTCGTCCGTTACACAAGCGTGCATGTCTATTGCCCTATAGTCAGTCTATTCAATTCGGTACGGTACCCTACATATATATACTATATATATATAATGACCCAATAATAATTTTTTTTTAATTTTTTAAACTAATCCAAACTACATAACCCGCGCAACGCCGAGTACAATCTGCTAGTATATATATATATATATATATATATGTTATGTAGTTTGGATTAGTTTAAAAAATTAAAAAAAATTATTATTGGGTCATTTTTGCATTAAAAATAACAATAAATAAAAAACCGGTTTATATGTCTCGAAACCGGTTTTGAAAACGGTTTCTTAAAAAATGCAATTTTTCAAATTATTCGGAAACTGGTTTAACAAACAACCCAGTTTTTTGAATACTCTAAGTCCTAAATATAAATGCACTCAATTTGCACGTTTTTTGCCCCTTTCCCCCTTTTTGGACACCTTTTGGTCCAACTTTATAAACGGAACACCTCCAATAGCTATTTGGGAAACTTAACCAAGCTAAATCGTAAAAAATGCTTTTAAAACAGATAAAATACAGCATTTATGCATAAAAGTACTAATTTTTGCCCATTTATTTCCCTTTGTCCCATTTTTCTCACCTTTTGGTCAAAATTTTGAAAAGATTTATTGCCTATAACCTGCACCGACAAAAGCTCGATCAATATCCCAAATTTCAAGAAATTCAATTTGCCCGTTTTTGGCCCCTTTCCCCCTTTTTGGACCCCTTTTGGTTCAACTTTAGAAACGGAACACCTCCAATAGCTATTTGGGAAACTTAACCAAGCTAAATCGTAAAAAATTACCTTTAAAACAGATAAAATACAGCATTTACGCATAAAAGTACTAATTTTTGCCCATTTTTTCTCCCTTTGGCTCATTTTTTCCCCTTTGGGTCAAAATTTTGAAAAGATTTATAGCCTATAACCTCCAAAAACCCGACAAAAGCTCGATCTATATCGCAAATTTCAAGAAAATCGGTCCAGGCGTTCAGGCGTGATTTACTAACAAACAAACCAACAAACAAACAAACAAAAAAACAGACTTACAGAAAGATTTATAATACGAGTATATATTAGGATATTAGGATTATATATGTATATGTATGCATATTTGCACTCCATGCAAGGCAAAAAGCGTTGACCGTCTAAATACTTTTGGTGTTTCACACTATATGAATGGCTTCGGAGCCTTTAACTTGGATAGACATTGGAATATCCGCGAAAAATCATAACAAATTCTTAAGGGATATTAATCTTGAAGTGTTGTTAACGATTTGTACCGCTAGGGAATATCAAACATTTTATTAGTTATTGTGAAGCATACTTTTATCAAAAAATCATTACCTCAAAAAGAAGGAAATTAAGTCAAATATAATTTTTCCAGCAGCGGGAATATACAATCAAAAGCTTCGTTCATTTATATGCAATACACAAACATACAGTATACAAAATATAGATATATGTACATAATAAAACAATTTATTTATGTAATGTACTTTTATTTTGGATTTACGAGACAAATGTAATTGCCTTTAAATAAATATTTCCCGTTCTAAACCTAAATAAATTGAATAATTGAACACTGACAATTTATACTGTGTGAATTTGTATAATCTCTACGAGCATATTAAAGTCATTGATTTAGTTTTCATATTTAGATACAGTATCGAGCAAAAAAATGCAACGCTAAGCCGATTGATCTTTATGTACGCCACTTTCAAAAAAACAGTACGGAAATTAAATACTTCTTTTTTATTTTTATGCTCCACAAACTTAGTTAACAAATGCAGCTTACAATATCAAAATTTTTCTATCCACTTATTTTTATTTTAACATTTGGTAAAATAAATACAAGCAAATAAAAAAAGTGCAACGCTGTGTTATTCAATAACTTTATTTAAATTAAATGTAAATTCTTACAAAATGTTGGCTAAAAATATACTTAAAACTAATACTTGGTTGCGTAGCTTTTATTTTTTATCACCGCTTGCAGTCTGGAGGGCATAGAATCCACAAGGGGCACGATGGTGTGTAGGGGTATTTTTCCCATTCTGACTTTAAAATTCTTCTTAACTTCCCGATCTAAAATCTCCCATAGGTTTTCTATGGGGTTTACGGCCAATTCAAAACTTGCACATCATGGTCGCTTAGATAGTTACGAACCAAGCTACTGGAGTGCTTCGGGTCATTGTCTTGTTGGAATATGCTGTTTGGAGGCATTTTTCCAGAAGATGTGGGAGCATATTTTCTTCTAGGATCTCACAGTATTTAGTGTAGCATTCATAATACCATCGATTTTCACCAGCGGACCAACTCCGTCGCGAGAAAACGCACCTATCAATAAATTACTTAAAATAAAGAATTTCGGTGAAAAACAAAAGTAACTTACCGCACGCCATTAGTGAACCTCCGCCATGTTTTACTGTTGGTAGCTGATGTCTGGGAGAATATCTCTGCTTAGGTGGTATTCGAATATATTTTATCCCATCAGAACAAAAAAAATTAAATTTACTCTCATCACTCCACAGCACTTTTGCCCAGTGTTCACTTTACCAATTTTGATACCGCTTCGCAAAATCAAAGCGCTTGATTTTATTGGCCGTAGTTATTAACGGTTTCTTTGCGGGACGTCTGGCAAATAAATTGGCATCATTCAATCTGCGGCGAACAGTATGCACTCCAATGGAAATACCCATTTGCTCATTAGCAAATTTAGTAACGTCCACAGCTGTCATTCAGCTTTAACCAGTCTAATCTTTTGGCGATCTTCGTGCTGGGTAGATTTTCTTGGGCAACCGTTGCCAGATTTTTCTTGCCACGCTATTTGTTGTTCGTAATTTAGACGCAATTCGGCACACCGTTGATTTCTCGCATGTTTTTACCCTATTCCAGAACCTTGATAATGGCTACCTTGCTATCAGTTGATAACTGTTTCTAATCGTTAATAAATATTGTAAAATTTATTAGCGAAAATTTTTTATAAATAAATTTTATCTACTTACTTTCACTAATAATTCACTGCGTTGCATTTTGAAATTTGTCACTTTTTTTTAATTGTTAAATATTTACCTATTTGTTAAATAAACAAAACCAGAAATCACTTTGTTTAAATTTCCTGAGTTTATCGAATAAACCGACAAAAAGAGAAACGAATTGGTTACCGTTATTTTGATACACATGTAGCTAAAGATCATATGCTTCAGTGTTGCATTTTTTTGGCTCATACGATAATTTTATTCACAACATTTTGTAGAAGCATGTATACAAAATAGCACTTACGATATCATTTGTCAGTGTTAGAAATAAATTGAAACAGAGATTTATTAGTGGTTTTATGTATTTGTTCATTATTTTTTAACTTAGAATGGTACAAAGTAATAAAAAATGTAATCAATATTTAACAGAAGCATGAATTCATTAAAAAAAACTAATAAAAACAATAATAATAATAAGTGAGTTAATCTTCTTCGTCGCTTTCATTTAACATGTCTTTTTCGCGTACAGAATATTTTAAATTTAAATACTCATTGTGGTATTTTGGCGGTATGCTATTTTTTAAACATAGATTTTTCAAATCATTGAATTTTTGTAAAGAGATATACAAAGGTGAATTGTACAACTTTTGTAACTTAAAGGTAAAATTAAAGTTATTTATAGTTTTTTTTTAGTTTCAATGTCGGAATATCCGTAATTTTTCATATAAAATTTTTGATTTCAATTAAAATTTTTGTATCAGCGCCGTTTTCTTCTTTTGTTTTGGTTCTGCTTTTTATTCACCAATTATGTTTTTTTTCTGTTGTCGTGCACTACGTTGCCATACTTTATTTGAAAAGCAGCAATTTTATAATTTTTGGGAATGAACAAAATCGTTCGGAATCTGAAGAACCTAAAACAAAATCGATCGGAATTGCATATTCGGAATCAAAACCATTCCGATCGGAATCTGTGACATGCCTGAATAACTTAGAAAGAAATAGGTAGTAAATATTGTAACAACTACAATATGCAAAATATTCTTCATTGGCAGATACGATAAAATCGCTCACAAGAAAAAATGGAGTGTAACATACGATAAAGTATTCAATCAACCAGCACTCAGGGGATGGCCCCTACTCATGCAGTGCATTGTGCAGGTTTTTTAGGAAAATGGGTGATAGGAAGGTGGAAGAGAGGGAGTAGTGTTTTGTGGACATCTCAAGATGCGAACGGCAAGGAAACGAGTTGCTGCTAGGTGACTATAAAATGGCCAGTGCTATACCTTCACCATTAGGCAGTCTACAGCAATCGTCCCCAAGAAGCCCGCACCCTTCAGTCCTAGCTTCTCACACTACTCATGTTGTGTGTGTTAATTTTATACATGAGTGGCGGGACCTACAGTTTAAAGTCGACTCCGAACGACAAATTTTATTGAGAAGCTTTACATGGCAATTTTATTTACTCTCAGAGTTTTTGTCAGAAATCTGCTGAGAGGAAGTCGCCGAAGAAATATTTTCGTTTTGATGTCTGACCTGGGATTCGAACTCGGGCCTTCAGTCTAATAAGCCAACACACTACCTACTAGACCACGGCGACTTATTTCCTTAAATTGATAATTACACTACCCGACAAAAAATTAAATACTCCCGAGTAACTAAATAGTCTAAGTTGTACATTTAGTTGGGTAGAAGTCAAAAATATTTTTTTTCATGTTTCTCGAACCCTCCAAACTTGTTTTATTTAAAAAAAAAAAACTTGTTCTTTTTACTTTTCACACACAATTATTGATTACTCAAGTATTTTTGAACCGATTTTAAAAATTCAATATTATAATAAATCTTTAAAACGATATACATAAACATTTGCGTTTTGATGGAACTTCCAAATCTTTTTTTCTCAACCATTCTTAATTGCAAAATTCGATTAAAGTACATATAAAATATGTACTGACATTCTGCAAGTGCAATCTCTTCTGAAGAGACTGAGAAAATAAAATCGGCCAAAAATTACCGTAGTTATCCTTTAAAAGTTTAACAGTCGTGTCATTCTTTTATATGTATATGTTCATTTATCAAACTTTCAAAATTTTTACTATTTAGATCTTGTTTGTTTATTGGAAAATTTACCAATATTGGTGCGGCTAATATTTGGGTTTTTCACAAACATTAATATAACAAAAAGTTGGTATTTATAAACGTTGCATTCCGTTCTTATAACTTCACATATTTTTCATTCCTTAGAAAATTCTAATTAGAAATAAATTAAAGAAGCAATAATGAAAATTCAATTTATATTTTAAGTTTTTTTATTAATTGGCTTCAATGTAGAATGCATTTTAATATTTGTTTACATAGACTTTTTCTGCTTTGTTTTTTATTTTTTAAATACTAAAAAATATGAATTCAAATAGTGAATGATATTTATTGTTTTGATTTGGTGTGATTCTCTTAAAAATATGAAATGGAGCAGTGAATAGAGTATTACGCATATCCACATTTAAACACATATGTATGTATATAGAGATGAATGATATCACAACAATAATTTACAAAATAAATACCCAATTTTATGTTTTGTAGGAATTCTTGCAGGTCTATATTGCTTAATTATATTCCCTCTGGGTTACTAATGGTAATATGAAATAATGGGTACACAAGAAAATATTAGTTTCAATTACAATTAAAATAATAGCCCAATTCACAATCTTGTGTATTTTTGCAATTGTATTTATGCAATTGTAAACATTTCCTATTAATTGTGAACAAATTTTACTGGTTGCATTTGCAACACTAATTGTAAAACACAAATACACAGCTGATTGTCAAAAATAAAAAAATAAATATTTGATTTTAATTTTATGATATTTGTTAACAATTTATAAAAATGTCTAATGGAAGTTTGAAGGAACAAATATTGGACTCTTTAATAGACGAGGCTGCCGAAGAGATTCTGTTCATCGAGGGTATTTACTATTCTATTTAAAATTTCATTCATTGATAATTTTGTTATTTAGATATAGAAAGTAATGATGACGCTGTAGAAGAAGTTTTAGATGAGTTGGCGGAAAACTTATCTGTAGTGATGGAGTGTCGTCGAGGTTTTTTTAATACAGTACCAAAGTCGGTTATGTGGAGAGATGACATTTTAACAACGTTGGATGAAAATAGATTTCGGCAAATGTTAAGGGTTGAAAGGAAACAATTTTTGATGCTGTGTGATCTAATAAGGAATGATCCAGAGTTTACAAAAGCCCATTCTTCCAAACAATTTACTGTTGAGTTACAACTAGCAATAGTTCTATTCCGTCTGGGCTCATCAGGAGAAAGTGCATCTATCAAGAAAATATCAACTATTTTTGGAGTGGGAGATGGGGAAACTATTTTAACCATAACTAAAAGAATATTCAAAGCGTTTTTACGCCTGCAATCCGAATATATTTACTGGCCTGACGAAAGTGAAAGAAACCAAATTGTGTTAGATACATTTGACGAACTCCCTTTCTGTATCGGGTATATTGACGGAACTGAAATAAAGTTGGCAGAATCACCAGTCGAAGATCATACGTCCTACTTTCCAGAAATCACGTATATTCAATAAAAGCGCAAGTGGTTTGCGACTACAAACGTAAAATACGTCATGTAATAGTTGGACACCCTGGAAGCTGGCATGATGCGCGCATATATAGAAATAGTTCTATATTCAAGCAAAAAGAGCAGTATTTTACCTCACAACAATGGATAGCAGGAGATTCTGCATACCCTCTATCGGGAGTATTAATTACACCTTATCGAAGTAATTCTAGACAGCTAGATAAAAACGCCCAGATCGCTTTCAATTTACGACATAGTAAATACCGGGTCAGAGTGGAGCATTGTTTTGGCATTTTAAAAGAAAGATTTGTTAGCCTGAAACAACTAAGAATGCGTCTGGCAAATAAAAATAGTCATAAGTTTTGCTGCGACTGGTTCCTTGTTTGCTGTATTCTCCATAATATTTTAATTAACGATTGCCCAAGATTTAATGAAATAGATTTAATACTGGAAAACACTGATGAGGATCCTAGTGAAGAAGATTTTTCGAATAATTCTGGTGAAATGAAAAGAAAAGCCATATATTCATTAATGTTTTCATAAAGTTATTTAATACAAAATCTAAAATTTATTTTTATAAAGCAAAATAAACATCATAAATTCATTTATAAAATGAAACTAAAAATTAAATTAAGAAGGTACTTCTAATTCGAAAACATACCTACATATGTAGGTATACATATAGTACTTATAAAATGAAAAATAAAATTAGTTTTGTAATCCGGACTTATACTTCATTTCAATTTCATATTTTTGTACGCGTTCGTCTTTTTCTATTTGAAGAATTTTTAATCTTTCTTCTTTTTGCAACTGCATGACTTTAAAATCCATTTCACGCTTTTCCTTTTCTTCCTCTAGCTTTAATTTTCTATCACTCAATGCAATCTCTTTTTCGTGCTTCTCTTTTTCCCATTCTAATCTAATTTTAAACATTTCAGTTCTCTCCGCTTGGAAGATAGCAAGATGTGAGGCTGATGACTTCGGAGCATTTTTTTTTAATTTCTCAACGAAGTCTTTGGATTTTTTCGAAATACTTTGCGTAAAGTCACTTGATTTTTTTGATGGCAAACATGTTTCAATTGTTGGAACATCTGAGGAATTAGCTGGAGATGAGGTACAGGCTTCTTCATCTACGTCAACAATTATTGATTCGGTTAATATGTCGTCCATATTTATCACGTCTCCAGAGTCAACAACCACAAAGTCGCCGTTTACATTTTTTTCTCCGAAAATTTCATTTAGTTGGTTATAGTAGGGACACATTTGTAGAACTTTGCCTAAAGTTTACATAATTTAAAGTTTTTTCCTTATTTAAAAAAAACTACTTGCCTTCAACGCTTGAAGTTCCTGCATCTGTTTCAAGTAGTCCTACGCCCGTAGATTTACGCCAGTCATTGGCCTTCTTAAATGACGTTTTGAGGTGTCTTACTTTCCAGCGAATAAGCTCCCAGTAGCGTCAATTTTACATTGTTCTATAAGCTTTTTATAGGAAATTTGGGCCGTTGGTGCCTATAAAATTTAAAATATAGCCAATAAAATCTGTAACTGAGGCTCTTGCCAGCAATGCCGTTCACAACAGGAACACTTGTTGCAGGCTTTTTGATGATTAAAAATTGCTTACCTCTACCTCCGGAGCTTCTCGAAGATATTGAAGTATTTTATTAACATCCTCTTCGGACCATTTTTTGTTGGGTTTATCCCTTTTTATTCTTTTTTTTAAATTTTGGGTCTCCATTCGCCAACGAAATTTATTATTTTTAATAAATAAATTGTCAGCTGTCAGTTTGCTTAAGTGTTGCAAAATGTTGAGTAAATATAAACTATGGTTTTGAGTGTTGTTTATTTTATAAACTGTAGCAAGAGTATTTCTGTATATTTTGTTATTGTAGTGTAAAAATATACTATACCATTTTGCAAATGCAATGATGCAAGACCATTTACACTAGATCGTGAATTGGGCTAATATATTAGTTTCAATAAATTTGCATTGAACTACGGGAGTGTCAGATTAAAACTAGAATAGATTAGTTATGTTCGGTAAGGAAAGTTCCAATGTACTCATATCCTTCACTCGACTCAAGTCTTATTGATAATTGGAATGAACTGTGCATTATTTGTAGCCATTCTCAAACCGTTTTGAGGTTCTAATTAACCCATAGAGCCTTCCAACGTCGACAGACGAAAGGTCAGCTAAGCTATCAAGAGCGTACCTATACAGTGAACTATTCTTTGTTTGTTGATAACGTTGATGCCTTTCAGAGAATCGGCACCAATAATAACCTACAAAATTGGCAGCAACAATGAGCATGCATTCTACCGTAGTCAGTATCATATTCTCCAGTAACCGTACGCAGTATTGTATACCCACTGTCGTACTTTCATCCATCAGTACAATGGGCCTAATTATAGACTGTAAAATTTATAGAGTGATGCAAACGTGTTTTTTGTCAGCAATTTTAACACACACTGAAATTACTGTTTCTCTGCAGCATAACCGATTTGGTGCAAGCTAGAATTTGTCACTCAGTCCTAACTCGATTTAGTTTAACGAGAAGTTTCGTGAAGTTTGGGAGGGTCGCTTGCTCTTGGTGTCGAGGGTGATGGTGTTTTTTCATTGCGCTTTATAGCTGCTCTGTTAATGACTACTTTTTCCGCAGTTAAAACACTTTCCTTTGACTTTTTACTTGCTTTATTTTCTTCAAGTAACTGCGTCATTTCCTATGTTATACTTATTTCTGTATCATCAACCAGTTGTCGTTGAGGTCGAGACAGAGGTCAACGTTTATATTCCGAAACTTGTGTATCTGCAGGCTTGAAATTACCTGGCGGTTGCGTTTTTTATGTTCCTCATCATATTTTCGCTGAAGCGCCGCCATTGCTTCGCTGTACTTATATTGACAGTGGCCGGGCCGTTTTGAAAACATGTTTAGCTTTACCTTTCTAGGCCGTAATAAGTTGAAGGCTGTTATATTTCATATCTGTATCATTTATATCAGCTCTTTTTCATATTAGAAGGGGTACAAGGGGGTAGGCCCTAGCGCAGAATCTCTTATAATGCTAATATAATGAGGGACCAATACAATCAAGTGTTCTGGCAGAATAATATTCCTTAGAACCATACATCCACCTCGCTTCTCAAATTGCATCGCCTTCTATCGTTGCCAGTTTCTTAATCGCATCTATAGTTAAACGACGCCTATGAAATTTATGATTAATTTCCAGATAACCCTTCGTCTCTTCTTTTAAATTGGTTTTTCCATTGGTTAGATCATAACAAAGTTCTCTATAAGAACTCACATTGTCGAGGGCATTTCCTCGTTTTGGTGGTAATATTAATTTTCCTTGCTCACGGAACTCCATCTTAAGAACACTTCACGTCTTCGTATAGGGCTGTGCTTTGTTTTTTATTGCAAACCAAAGGGCCTTTCAAGACCGCAGTTTTTGCCAAAAGGTTCCGACCTAGTATGACTTCTGTTTCCCTCACTGGATCAGTTCCAAAAATTGCGGATCTTCATTTATTGTTTCATTTTCCCTTCCGAAAGTATCTACTGCAAAAAATGTATCAACCACACTTCTTATAAGTACTGTACAGATTGGTGATTGTCATTTTCAACACCTAATTTTGAGTATTTCCTGTAAGTCCTATGGATTGTCGTCAATTTCATTGCAAAGCTCTTCGAAGTAGACTAGTTTAGTTCTTCCTTATTACAACTTTGAGCTCTTAAAAATTACGATCAAACCTTCATTGTCAAGAGACAATCAAGTCTCAATGTGACAATTTCGCTTTTTCGTCAATATACTACCTGTAGGCGCTATAACAGCATCACAAGCCTTGCTAATTGCGCCACTAATAGTCTTTCTAGTTATTTGCATCACTCGACCTCCATTAATTTTCATCCAGTATTAACTCAAACATTTACTCATCCATAACTTCATCACCCCACCTTTTCTTCTGCGCTCCCATTACACATCTACTTGTTTTGATCCTATACCGCTAGTATCAATCATTATATCATGATAATTATATAGCCAGATGGTCACTATTAATATATATGTCGCTGATCCTCCATTCCGTTTTTAAAGCGAAGCTTTGATTACAAAAGCTAAGTCATTATCCTTCTTTTTAAAGGTATTCCTTGCAGTGTTTAACAACAAGCAAAAAACCATTCCCCTTTCTCCCGCTATTATATTAGACTTTGTTGTAAAAGCTAAAGGTCTGCACAAATGTATTTGACTTCAAAAAGTACATAAGATCTAGCATACATGTACACTTATCCGAAGTATCCGAAGAAGAAAAGTACTCTTTTTTGAGAACAACAAAATTATCGAATAACTTCTTGTTGTTATTTGACTGCGTTCGCTTCATACAAATACATGTTCAACTTTCCTTCTTACTCGAAAATACCGGCACAAAACATGTCGAGTACAACGAGTACCACCAAACTTCACGTAGTACTTCAAATACCAATGAGTACTGCAAATACCACAAAGAAGGTTGTCAAAGAAAAGATCTACACCAAAGACTATAAATATGTAAAGATGTTGCACACAGTGTAAAAAGTAACATGTACTCAGAGAACTTATTATACTCAGACAACGTATTGTTCTCTTCTATAAGCAATTTATTCTCATATGCGTGTATACGTGTGTGCATGTATGTATACATGCATTGCCAAATAAAATAATAAACAAACTGAAAGATGTCTTGTTTTCGCAAAATGTATGTGCAAATAGCCTGTGGAAAACAAATATTACCGTTTGTTTTATTGTAGGGTAAGAATATGTGTTTTATTGTTGTAGAAATGAAATTATATCGATTCGCACCGAATTATAATGTTATTTTTTAGGCTGTTCAATTATGTATGTATGCATTTATGTATGTATGTATTTTTCGAAGGCAAGAAATCTTATTTCTGAGAAGAGGTCTGCTCTTGGAACTAACGGAGCTACAATAAACAAAATAATGTTTTTACACTCTAATATGAATAAAACAAAAATATACGAAGAAATAGAAAGAATAGAAAGTGATCTCTAGTTTTGAGTTTTATGGACATGAATTTTTAGTTTTTTTTTATTTAAGGATTAATGTTTTTATGTTTTGTTTTTCTTTTTAAATAAATTCACAAATATTTAAGTTTTTAAAGTTCCTTCTCTTCTATATACATATACTTAACTTTATTTGTTACACTTATTACTTACATACTTTTATCATTTTAAATGATCTCTGAAAATATGAAATATAAACTATGTTTTTTTTACGTTTTAGTAATTTTAAGTGATTTTTTTGTTATTTTAATTGTTTTTAGTTCATTGAAAATAAAGAATTTTTTAAATCAAAAAGCGAAAATAAATATTTTTCAAAAAAATTTACTATTTTCAATTTCTATTTTTTTATTTCAATAATTAATAAATATATGCCTAACATGTCGTTTGTTCATACACATAATCATTTATATATAAAAGAACATCAGTTATGTGGTGTTTTATGCTGCGAGTATTTGAAGTACCACATGAAGTGAACATAATTTTAGGAGTACTTGTTTTTGCGGATATATTTTTCAATGAGTACTCTTTTTACGGAACATAAGCAGCTTCGGATAAATACTTACTCGTATTTGTCTTGCACACATTCTCTTCTCTTCACTGCTTGAGCTGTTAGAGAGAGAGTAATACTCTATTTATCCGACAACGAATTGCACACATGAAGCAAAAAAGTTATTCGTTGCAGACCTCTAGTAAGAGCATCTTTAATGAAATTATCAGGAAATTTTCCGCATTCTAATTGAGATATGCTTGGTGATACATAAAGTGCTTTTCATAATTATAGCACCACCCTAATTTTTTGAATTTCTAAAAAAGTACATTTATAATAAAAGCAAAACATTTCATTATGTGTAATGTTAACGTAAAAGAAAAAATAACACAAAATTTTTCAAATTGTTACCGCAATATTTACTTCAGTATAAATATTAAGGTTTTTGGTCTTTGCATAATTATAGCACCAGTCTCAGTTTTGTTAAATAAGAAGCTTTATTTACCAAAAATGTTGATACTTAAAACTTAGTAATCCCTCCCTTAGAGCTTATTAACTTAAATATTCGATCTTTCATACTCGTATAAAGATTATTCAATATTTCTCCGTCTATTTTCCCCCATTCTTCGATTATTTTTAATTTCAAATCTTCAACACTGGTAAATTGTCTGTTATTTGAATATACTCTTCGGACAAGAATTCCCCAAACGTTTTCAATATCATTCATGTCAGGAGAGCAAGCTGGCCACGATAAAACCTCAATAGATTGGTTACGAAATCATTCCATACTCAGTCTGCTGACATGAATTCTGGCATTGTCCTGTTGGAAAACATAATTTTTTTCATCATTTTCTCTCAAGAAGGGGAGCAAACTACAGCTAAGAACAGTATGTACTCTGTACTATTCATGTACATGGATGGAAATTGAAGTTCGGGGCAACCACTTGAAGAAATAGCCCCCCAAACCATGAGACTACCTCCCCCAAAATTTCTTTTAGTAAAATACTTTGGTTCCTGCCTAAGGTCACGCTAGTAGTATCGATAGGCATCTGGTCCATCTAAGTTCACTTTTTTTTATCAGAGAATATGATCTGAAGACAAAAAATTTTATATTCGTTGTTTGTTATTATTGAAAAATTACTCTTACATTCTCCCAATTCCTATCCATGTTAAGTTCTGCAAATTCGCATCTTGCTTTTTTGTGCATAGGAAGTAAATGTGGAGCAACTTCCAATTTTGTCTTTCGATGTTAAGATTGCGTTTAACTTTTCACCAGAAGGTTAAAATGCTGACGGCCTGGTCAAGAACTTGAGAAATTTCACGGCAACTTTTTGATGTACCGGAAATCTCCCTTGCGATTTTAGGTGCGCTGCGCACCGAAAGCTTTCTTGGGCGACCCGTATGTTTCGTCTTACCATATCCGTCTGGGTTTTACAGAAAATTTATGACCACCTTGTGAGATCTTCCAATTTTTCTTGTGAAGGCTCGTACTGAAAGAGATTGGTCTTTTAAAACTAAAATCTGCCCCTTTCCAACACCACTCAACATTTTCTTGGGCGGAATGTGTAATTAAATATTACCATTATTATTAGAAACAACAAAACAATAAAAAAAAAATCAATTATTTTTCTTCCCCGCTTTTCAGGACTGATGGTGCTATAATTATGCAAAGACCAAAATCCTTAATTTTTATACTGAAGTAAAAATTGCGGTAACAATTTGAAAAATTTGGTGTTATTTTTTCTTTTACGTTAACACTACACATAATGAAATGTTTTGTTTTTGCTATTATAAATGTACTTTTTTAGAAATTCGAAAAATTAGGGTGGTGCTATAATTATGAAAAGCACTTTAGCAGCCATAAATGTGTACATTATCAATCTTTATCATGTTCTTTTATGGAATATTTTAAAGAATTTTGTTTCCACCCGCCCATGTTGTTATCCTCCCCACTATTCCATGTTCCAAAGAATTTTTGAACTGTTCATAAGTTATGACAACATCTATTTTACCTTTAGAAAAATAGATTTAAGTTAGGAGTTCTTGTGCTGCTTCACAGTGGATTGAACTTACCTGTAGCAACTTCATCCTTGTTTTTTGCTGAATATTGAATATTGGACAACTTCGGCTACCTATCTGTATATTACTTCTGCAACCCGTTAAGGAGTCAATGTGCTATTCATATTTGGATTATTATTTTCTTCGTATACATCACATGGTATTTCGAAATATTGCTAAGGTGCTCTCGCATATTATTGTTCATTGATCGCTGAGATAGTCGCGTCAATTCAACAAGTTTATATATACTTTCTCCCAATTCGGATATGCATTGTATTGCATCTTTGTTCAGGCATGATCGAGAAGATCTTGACCCCACCACTGCCCTCACGAGGGTTACCTTTTCCACTATTTAAGTCTGGGTTTCAGAGGGGTTTCTCGCATTATTACATCTTGACGGCCGGGAGTCTTCTTGCCCACCCATAAATACCGCCGATACAAAGCTTCTAACACCTCGCACCGTATCTTTTATTTCTGTTTGAATTTGAGTCATATTTCTTTTCGGGATTCTACAAATATCATTTTATACCTATTCACAAGATGTCGCTCATTTTAGTCGGCCGTCATTATGATTTTCATTGGATACTTATTTAACCTTTTCATGCCCGAATTTTTTCGGCCAGAGCTAAAATACTTTTAAGGACATGTGACATAATGATATAAATATGAAGTGATATTAAATTCAGAGTCCTACGTATTCTGGTTTTACAGTTATAAAATGTTGCCTACAGGCAACATTGGGCAGTAGTGGAAAATTTTTAATGAAAGACTTATTTTTATATATTCGTAATTTTTAAATGATTTTCATTCTAATTTATTATGATAGAAAAGAAAACAGTTTTTTGTGGACTTGAGCACAAATGTACTTTACACTTATTATATTTGGATCTTGGAATTCCGGTTTTGCGTAGTCTACATCGGCCTTTTGTTCCCCATTCTATCCAATGACTTTTGTCATCAAAACGTACGGCTTTTGGTGAATCAGCTACTTATTTTCTTCTTCCCCGCTGTCACCATCATCATCATCTTCAGACTCCTTCAAGTCAAATTCCACAATTCTTTGTATTTCTCTTTGAGACAATCCTTTTGGACGCATACCTAATGCAGAAAAAGTTTAATGTAAATTTTATACATTATGGACCAATACTGGATTAAAAATAAAAACATATTTTCCACTTTTTTTGTTTATAATTTTTCTCTTACCTGCTTTTTAATTATTCATACACTTTTTATAAAAAAAAAATTCAAAAATGTACCGTTATTTTTTAAGTTTGAAAAATTTATATTTTTTCAATTTGGCATTGGCACGTGCCTACTCAAATTCAAATACCGATTAACTGAACATCTGTAGTGATAACTCATTCATTTTTTTTAAAATACGCGTTTTCTATCAAGCTTGTTTGCAAAAAAGAAATTTTTTACAAAAATTTAAAATAACGGAATTTATGAGCAAATATGTACAATGTTGCCTATAAGCGACAACGGGCATGAAACGGTTAATGGGCGACATCCAATCGCGCCATCGTAGAAGCTTTAAAAAGTATTAAAAAATCTTTTAAGTTATAGTCTTCGACCCTGCCGCTTTTGTAGGGTGCTGTTGACCTACAAATCTGCAGACCACTCTGCCACCTTGCTGAACACCACAATAGCCCAAGAAGGGTTCTGTGTCACCATTATAGGCCTAATCTATTTTTTACTTTAATTTCAAATTTCTCACCATAATAGGTTTTTTTAAAACCGAAGTGTAACTATTTCTGATTTGAATTAATCACTTGTTATGATTAACTTTGATGACACTAATAACACAGAAATAATTGATTTGTTTTGATTAATATCTACTTTTTTTATTTACTTATTTTTTTTAGCTCAAAATGGAATCTCAATCTATATACCCGCACTCTGCCACATTATTTGCTGCTATATGTGCTTGTTTCTTTACTGTTGTAGGAATTTTGGGTATGTACACATAATTCATTTTCTTACTCAGCATTTGTTGTGCAACACAAGCACAATTAAGAGTGAAAATAAAAACCATTTAAAAAATAAAAATAATATCCTTACATTTATAAAGTACTGCTAGTTTCTGTTTAGTTGAAAACAAGAAATCTTAGTGAGACCCGACAAGTATGTAATGTAACAGTAAACAATAGAGCAAGCGCTAAGAAGAAGTGACTATTCTTAAAGAATTGAAAAGTCACGTCTTACAGAACTACATGAAGAAAATCGATTGTCTTTTGCGATAACGCACACTTCAGAGTCCGACCGCTACAAGCATAATATAATTTTCTTTTATGAAACCAAAAGCGTGATTTTCTATATGATGGGCCTTACGAAGTTCGGAGAAAACCTTTAGAAGCACTGGGAACTTGCAACATAATTCACAACCACAACCACATAGTAAAGGCTTGTGGTTGTGTATTCAACATATCGAAGTGACATTAGATCAGTAGTGCGAGATTAAAGATTTTTTGTGAGGTGATGACATGGCTTCCTTTCAATTCAATGTGCTCGAGTCCAGAACTATACCATATAGAAAATATATGGATCAATATGACAAATAATACTGACAGCAGAAATCTGAAAATCAAATGGAGATACAAATATAGAATATAATTCCAATGGAGCTTGTAAGGAAGATAAAAAAAATTTTATATCTGTACATATGTATCTTTCCTTCTGTTTGTTATATATATGGCCAATTTCGTGTCAAGTGACCCAATTTTTAAAATCGATGTCTTTCGATTTGGATGAAATTTGCACCAAGGTTAGTACTATTGGATAGTAGGCCAGACACAAATTTTCAGCACTATCAGTCAAGAACTGCCGGAGTTAGAGGAGGTCAAAGTTGGACATTTTGGTCATAAAGGGTTTTTTTTAAATGTGTGCAACTTTTCACCTATTGGTCCTCTAACTAGCAAAAATTTTCCATTAGATATTAGATAACTATTTCTTCAATCTTTCCAAAAATAATTTTTTAATTTTTGAAAAATTTTTTTTTTTATTTTTTTTTTCTAATTTTTTTCAATTTGGGCCTTTTTTTTTTTTTGAAAATGCTTAAAAAAAACTACTGAATATTTTCTCAAATTTCTTTTTTTATTTGAAAGTACAATCCTTCCGGTTAATAATGGAAAATAATTTCATTCAAATGGCTGAGTAGTATGTTTATGGCGTTTCTCGACCACTTTTTCCATACAAATTTTGGAGCATGCCTACGCTACAGTCGGTCATGCTAGATTGTTGATAGGTTTGTAACATGTAATGTATGTGATAGTGTTTTTCTATACAAGATGTACACCTGCATGTGATTGATAAGGGTTAGTTGGTTGTGTAGTTGTTTTTATTTATATTGCTTTTGGATTCATTGGACGGACAGAATGAGTGCGTGCACGTTTCCTTGCGATATAGGGTACCGTAAACTCATGCTGTCGACTTATACAATGTTATGCTTTTGTTTATTCTTATTTTATTTTCTTGTGTAATTTAATGTTGAAGAAATAGAAATGTAGTTGTACGTGTTGTTGTTGTTGTGTTTTTATGTTAGAAGGATCTTTAATTTTAAACTGATAATAAAGGGTATGTTGGTTGTGTGGTTGTTTTTTATTTTTTGTGTGATTTAATGTTGGAGAAATAGAAAAGGTATGTACACCTGCATGATCGTTTTTAGGGTTAGTTAGTTGTGTAGTTGTTTTTAATTGCATTGCTTTTTGAATGATTGGACGGACAGAATGAGTGCGTGTAACATTTTTAAAGTGTGTGGTTGACCATCCTTTGATTGAAAGTGAGTAAGTAGGTAGGTATTGTTGAAGAAATAGAAATATAGTTGTACGTGTTGTTGTTGTGTTTTTGTGTTAGAAGAATCTTTAATTTTAAACGGTTTCTTATCCGTAGGGTAGGTTGGTTTTGTCTATTTTATTTTTTTTTATTTTTTGTCTGATTTAATGTTGTAGAAATAGACAAGGGATGTACATCTGTGTCATCGTTTTCTTGTAATAATAACATCGTATTCCCAAATAGAAACATGATTATACATGTTCATTTCACTTGTATTACTTTGCAAACGAATGACTGGACGGACAGAACGAGTGCGTTCACGTTTCCTTGTGGTATAGGGTACCGTAAATTTATGTTGCCGACTTATACAATGTTATGCTTTTGTTTATTCTTATTTTGTTTTCTTGTGTAATTTAATGTTGAAGAAATAGAAATGTAGTTGTACGTGTTGTTGTTGTTGTGTTTTTATGTTAGAAGGATCTTTAATTTTAAACTGATAAAAAAGAGATGAACACCTGTATTATAGTTTTTTTCTATACAGGATGTACACCTGTATGATAGTTTTAAGGGTTAGTTGGTTGTGTGGTTGTTTTTTTATTTTTTTTTTTTGTGTGATTTAATGTTAGAGAAATAGAAAAGGAATGTACGCCTGCGTGATCGTTTTAAACTGATAAGAAAGTCTTGGCACGTGTTGATCATGGTCAATTGTTGAAGAAATAGAAATATAGTTATACGTGTTGTTGATGTGTTAGAAGGATAGGGTAGGTTGGTTGTGTGATTGTTTTTTTTATTTTTTGTCTGATTTAATGTTGGAGAAATAGATAAGGAATCATGCCTGCTTTTTTATATATAAATTTGGGATCATACCTGCTTTTTTTATGTACCTTTTATTTGTATTACTTTGCAAAAGAATGATTGCACGGACAGAATGAGTGTGTGTAAAAACTCATGTTGTCGCGTATGCAATGTTATGCTTTTGTTTATTTATTTTTTTTGTAAGATTTAATGTTGAAGAAATAGAAATAGAGTTGTACATGTTGTGTTTGTCTCATAACACATAATTAGATTTTAATATTCCTAAATAGAAATATAGTTGTACCTGTTGTTGTACTGTTAGGATTTTTAATTTTAAAGTGATAAGAAAGGGATGTATACCTAGGTCGTCGTTTTGTTTTTTTATTAGTGTAATAAATGTTTTTTAAATACCTTTTACTCTCCGTTACTTCTAAAATGTATTACCCCTTTACCTACATTCCAGAGTATAAATTATCTAGTTTTAAGGATTTAAAAATCATTCTTGTGCTAGAAATTGATAGCGAGTTGTGTTTTCAAATTTAAAACAAAACCTTAAACTGACATCAGAAAACGATTTATGGCTGGATGAAGAGTTCTATGAGGAACTCCTCAGAACCCAAAATTATTTCATTCAAACCAAAGCAATGAAATGCTTCAAACCATTGATTGAAGAATTGTTGTTGAGGTATGTGTTACCAGATGGTAACTTCTACTTCCAATGGAAAGGTAACATCATCACTATTTACGAGGATGATGACGAGGACGGTCTCGCTTGGGGAAGCATTCATCTGGGAGAAGATAACGTAACATTCAATGGAAAGAAATTCTATATTTTGTTTAAGGATTATCCGGAATTATGATGAATAAATAAAATATATTCAATTAAAAAAAAAAAAAAATATTTTTTTTTAAAAATTAAAAAAAATTATTTTTGGAAAGATTGAAGAAATAGCTATCTAATATCCTTTTGAAAATTTTTGCTAGTTAGAGGACCAATAGGTGAAAAGTTACACACGTTTTAAAAAAACCCTTTACTCCGGCAGTTCTTGACTGATAGAGCTGAAAATTTGTGTCTGGCCTACTATCCAATAGTACTAACCTTAGTGCAAATTTCATCCAAATCGGAAGACATAGATTTTAAAAATTGGGTCACTTGACACGAAATTGCCCATATGTATATATTGTTACGCGAAAATAAGTAAACAAGATAAACAGACAACAACAAAATTTATATGTAATACTATTAACAAAAATGCACTAACAAATGCAAATTACGAGAACAAGAGAACAACACAAAGATCAAATATACAACAACTATACTTAATGAAACGTCGCAATTTACAAGAAATGGAAATAGAAAAAGAATTGCAAACGATACATCGATGTTTTCTAAACAAGTAAACATCAATGTTTTGTTTTGTTTTGTTCAACAACATTGATGTTTTGCTCATAAACATCGAATTTTGATGGACGATACATGGCCAAACTTGAAAAAATAAGAAAAAATAATATTTTTATTTTAGTTTACCCCATCAAAACCAGAGGTCAGCAACGAGTATTCAAAACGATGAGACTCGAAAAATCTAAAGCCAACTTTAAAACATGGTGGTGGTAATGTGATGGTTTGGGGTGCCATGTCAGCAGGAGGTGTCGGAAATCTTGTTTTTGTTGAAACTACAATGGGCAAACACCATTATTTGAATATTTTAAAAGAAAATTTGGAAGCTTGTACAACGAAATTAGGAATGCTAGGGGATTTTCGACTCGTTCACGATAATAACCCATAACATAAGCACAAAATTGTAAGTGAATGGTTAAGAGAAAACGTAAAAAAGTGCTTTCTCATCCTCCTCAGAGTCCAGATCTTAACCCCAGAGAACATTTATGGGGAGTTTTGGAGAAAAAAAATCCGTCAGCATACAATCACTGGCAAGGAAATGATCAAAAACGTTATTACCGAGGAACGACAGAATATTGGTCAATAAATTACCAGTAAATTAGTATTATCAATGAAGAACCGTTTAAATGACGTTATTAAAGCCAAATGATATCACACCACATTAATTAGTTTTAAGGTATAAATATTATTCCGTACGGATAATTTTTGAGTTTGGTTTCTGAAGTATTTTTCAATTTTTGTTAGTTCAATAAAATTTCTTTCTTTTTTAACCTTTATATGTTTGTATTCGTGTAATATGCCTGTTGCACTTTTTAAAAATCAACAACTCATTTTCATTGGGTATATATTTTCCAAACTACATTAAATTATATTTTCAATAGTTGAGGGTACGGAGAATTGTTTGAGTCAGTGTATATATCATGCACTCGGAGAACCGATACCAAATTATTAATATCTCACTGTATTAACATCCTGAGCTGTCTCGGATTAGACGGGTGTAAGTTAGAATTCATTAAAATTCTCTTATTTTCATACCTGTCTTTCAGGTTATTCCACGCCTTCTGAAATCCGTAAATAATCAGAGGAGATTTGTTCACAATCTCCAGACCTTCAACACGCGAGTTATGTTTCAATAAAATAAAACGAATTAAAGAAATTTTAGTTTTCGTTTTAGTGAGTAGATTCGGTCTTAGGTTCTATGAACCTCTTTTAAACTGAAACCGCTCTATTAGGTGATTCGACATAGAGTGAGTAAATTGTGTAAATTTACTTAAAATTAAAGTTTGTAATAATAAAATAATATCTGACCAATCATGTAAAAACTTTACAAAATTTTTCATAAATTAGCCAATCAAAGTAATGCAATAAAATTAAATGCTGATCATAGTATGGGCATTCATGTCGACCATCAAAATAACATGGGTATTCATAGCGTTGCTAACTCATCCCCCTTTTAAGTGTCGGAGCGTCCCTGCTTCGACCTTATCTTCTTAATTATATCTTCCATATTTGCAGCATTTCTTTTATTCCCTCGGAAATAAGATATCAGCCACACCATGATTGGGATAGATATTGCAATTACACTATGCGACAAAATAAAAAAATTAAATACACCCGGCTAATGAGTTTTGTTGCGTAGATCTCAAAAATATTTTTTTTATATTTCTGGAACCCTTCAACCTTTTTTTATTTGACAAAAACTGTTTTTTTTACTTTACGCACAAATTTCTGGATTACTCAAACATTTTTTACCCGATTTCCAAAATTTAATAAAATATTGTTGTATAATTTTCCAGGTTTATTTTATGTACATGCATGTGGTAATGTGATTTTGCTATTCGTGGCTATATTTCAAGACAACATTTCCATTTCAAACATTTTTGGTGGATGAGGTTTCATCAGTATTCTTTGTTTTTTTTACTATTCTTGTAGTAACTTGTTCCACTGATAGCCACACTCTCTGAGAACGTTATTAGTACAGTCCCATTTACTTTAATTGTGTCTGCCTCAGAGATGTTTGTATTAAGGACGTCATTCAAATGTATTGATTCTTCTGATATTCTTTGAATGGGTGGGATGTGATCTGCTGATTGCGTTAAGCAGGATGCGGTATTGTTATTTAACAGCTGGTAGAGGCACATATTATTGGCCTCCCGGCAAATGTTTGTTGAGCCCGTACTCGTGCAATCTCTTACAGGAATAGCCCATTCACCACGCTTAGAAGCTTGGTTTATCCAATTTTAATATAGAATTATTCTGAATTACAGGATATATTGTTAAAAACTTACAAAAATTGGTCAATATTGAATACTTTATAACCTGGAATATTATGTTATCATTTTCAAAATTACTTATATTACTAAATTTTAGAATGTTGCTTAAACTAATGGGTACCTTTATTGATTTTAGTATGTCTGTGTTTTCAATATTATTAAAAATTACCGGGTTTATTACCGGGTTGCCAGAACAATTGAGAGCGCAAGACCGTTTAGAAAGGATATAGTATTTCTGTTTCAAAGAGAATTAGTTCTTCCTCCTGAATTGAATTACTCTTTTTACTTTCCATAATAACATTAACCCTGTCCGTTAGGTCATTAATTCTTTCCTGTAACATGGAATTTATTGTTCCCTGTTTGTTGTTATTTTCTGTCAAAGCTTCTTCATGCGCTGTTAAAACTTCTAAATCGCTATGGTATGGGGTACCCGCAACAAATTTTAAGGCAGATCCCAAAAAGTCCAGTGTCCTAGCATGCCTTCTGTTTGTTTACAAGATTGCTAACAGGCTGTCTATTTCTCTTAGCTGTTCCTTTATTAATGTAGTCGCTCTTGCGTCCGTTAGCATCTTCAAAATGTTATCAGTTTCCCGTATCATTGACTCGTATTCCGAAAGGTTTGTCCTATGTACCAAGTAGTCGTAGTCAGTAAATGTAGCAACGTCACCTTCTGTTATAGCAATAAAATGTCCACCTGAGTAGTCCATAATCTTCGCCGATACCAATGGCAAGGAGGCAAGAATTATTCCGAAGTAAGAAAAAAAATTAACAATACGAATAAGGTTTTCGTTTATCTAAGATTGTCCTTATGAACCTTCTTCCTTTTCATCATAACTGTAGATTCTAGATCTTTTTCTATTACTTCTCGTTCAAATACCTTATTAAATTTATTTCCTAACCTTCTATTTCTTCTGGCAAACACAAGATTTAAAGATTTATCCTGTGTAGCCTGAAGTTTTTCTCTTAAGTCCACTAGGGAATTCTTTTCAAAATTATTAATTATATCCATGAGTTTCCTCTACGTTACCGAGTGGATTGTGTTATTATATTTAAGCGTTGAGAGTAATAGCAGTTCAGCGGTATCATCTAAAGTTTGTTGGAGTTTAACGCACCGTGCAATTTCTAAGAGTGTCGAGTGGAATCTTTCCACTTGGCCATTGCTTTTGCTATGCATTGGCGGAACAAAAAATTGTTGCACATCGAAATGGTCTCTCAAAAATATGCTAATTGTATTTGAACGAAATGCTTTTTTATTATCAGAAACAATTGCTTTAACTCCCTTGAACCTATTTAAAATTTGAAGCATAGCTATTTTTATGTCTATCGAAGATCTAGAATTTATAGGCAAAACAATTCCAAATTTAGAAAATTTATTTATAAGGCATGTAAGAAAATTTAACTTATTTGTGATTAGAATGTCCATATGAAGTACTTCACCAGGATAGAAGGGTATAGGTGTTGCTGCAATTTCCATATTAGGAGGGTTTCTCTGGTATTTATTTTCTTTGCATATTCTACAATTTGTTGTTACATATTTCAGCATCTTTTTTATACCAGGGAAATAGTACTCTTTAATAATCTGATGAAAGTTCTCCTGAAGCGATCTATGTACTCTGTTATGTTCGGTGGTCACTATATCCCAAAAAGTTGTTCTGTGTAAACAAACTTTGTAGATGGAAATAGTAGAAGAAGGTCGTCCTTGAATTCTGCTAATGTTGGCAGATCGCAATAACAAACATTTGTGCCTGTTGAATTCACATTGTCTTTTAAGTATGCCAGAAGTTTATCCACTGCATCATAATTTATTGTATGACGTATAAATCGTCTGAACACTATTTTCTTGTTAGTTGAATAATAATCATATTTTGAAATTATAAATTTATTTTTAAACTGATTTACGGGGAATTTAATGGATGTAATGGTATTTGAAAGCGATATTTCGCTATGTGCATCGCTGATCGCTTCCTTCATCCATTTGGTTTATGTATTGTCGCGACCAGGCATCTGCGAATACATTTTCCTTTCCGGGCTTGTAAAAAAATTTCGGTGAAAATTCCTCTATGAAGGCTCGCCATCTCTTCAATTTAGCGTTTGGATTTTTGCAGGCATAGCAAATATTAGTGGCTGATTGTCTGTAAAAATGTGAATTCCAGTAATGCCATATAAGTAATGCCTAAGGGGTTTAAGAGCCCATATGATCGCTAGTAATTTTCTTTTATTTGTAGCATAGTTAGCTTCAATGCTTGAGAGTGTTCGCGATATCATTGTGATGAGTTTCCCATTTGGCGACAATACCGCTCCAAGTGCCACTCCCGACGCGTCAGTTGTTAGTTCAAATGTTTTTTTATAATCGGGATATGCCAGTAATACGTCATCTGATGCTAATATTTTTTCAGCTTGTCAAAAGCGATAAGTGCCTCGTTATCCAAAGTAATTTGATGTTCCTTGAGCTCCTGACTGCTGCATGGCCATTCTCTCCTCTTAAATATTTTGTTAATGGTTTCGCAATATGCGCGTAGTCCTTAATAAATTTCCTATAGTATCCTGACAAACCAAAAACCAAGAAATGATCTGAGGGATTTAAAATTTTGAGGTGTTTTGAACTCTACTTTAGCTTTCACTTTTCCTGGACATGCTCTAATACCTTCCCTAGTTACAATGAATCCGACAAACTGAACATCTGATTTAAAAAATTTAGATTTTTCAGGAGAAACTCTCATCCCCGCAACCTCAAGCTTCCGTAAAATTGTTTCAATGTCCTTCAAATGGCTACATTCGTCAGGTGAGTAGATAATAATATCGTCCATATAAACCTGGCACCTTTTCCCTATGACCTCCCGCAGAATGTCATCTATGGCCGTTTGGAATATGCTCGGAGCATTTTTAAAATCAAATGGTAAACTGCAAAATTCATATTTACCATTGTTTACGCTTAAAGCGGTCTTTTTTCTGTCGCTGTTCAATAATTGCATCTGGTGAAATCCAGACTTCAAATCCAAAGTGGAGAAATATTTTGATTTCCCCAAGTTTGAGAGAATTAGCGATATGTCTGGCATAGGGTATCTATCATCAATCGTTTTTTCGTTTAATTTCCTGAAGTCAATCACCATCCTGTGTTTTGGGTTTCCAAGTTCGTCAGCACCTTTCTTTCCTACCACATGTACTGGTGAGTTATCGGGGGAAGATGATTTCCTAATGATACCATCTTTTAACAGTGATTAAATTTTCCTATTTACAAAATCCTCAACTGATATCGGGTATGCCTTAGCATTCGCGGACATAATTTCTTCAAAGTCCACCAAAATATGCGATAGTACGACCGATTTGTCTACCGTCATAAAGTTTACTTTATCTTTCTCTCCATATGTCAATTGTATATTTCTTTTTTTGATTTTTAGTACGTTATTTCCTAAATCTATTGTTGATTGGATTTCTTTAAGGAAATCACAACCAATAATTCCGTCAAACTGTTTAAGTTTTGGTAGAATGTAGAAAGTGGTTACATAGCCGAAGATTACCATTTTACATTTTTCTTCTACAAGGTTCGTCCCATTTGCCGAATTTACGTTGAATCGTTGTTCTGATGAAGTCACACTTACTAGGGAATCTATTGGTTGTATACAATTTTTTGTCGTACCTGTGTCTATCAAAAGTTTTAATTCTCTACCCTTAATAAAAGGTAAGAGAGGTTTTGTACTAAAAAATTAAGATGTTCTTTGGCAATTTCCTCTTCACTTCCTTCCTGTTCATATTCGAATATAGAGCCTATATCCTCCATTTTCCCAGAGTTTTCTAATTCTATGTAATTTACCCTTCGTGCTTCTGGGTAGGGATAGTGGTTTAACTTTGCGAAATCTCCTGCTGCAAAGATTCTTGCAAATTATTGGCGTCTTTGATCTGACTCCAACTCTTGGGCGGTTGCCAATGGTAAGTCTACCGGTCTGGGCGAAAATAATATATCGCTCAATGGGCCGCGCAACCCTGATATAAAAATTCGCAAGGCGTTGTCCTTTGCCCGTTCGTTAAGTGCTGTCGCTACCTCGACATTGCTAGAGTACGTCATTTTTTTCTTATTAATGATAAAGATCAAATGTTCGTTCACCAAGTCATAAAATTCTAAAATTGTCAATCTTCCTTGCCTTGGTATACTGAGCTCGTTTTCCAATGCTTGCAGAGATCTTTTGTCCACATAACATTGCTCTAGTCTAGCGGTAATGGCCTCAAAATTAAAACCTTCGGATAGACGCTTAACCTTTTGATAGAATTTTCGGGCGTCATTCCTGCATCTATATATCTCGATTTCCTCACGCTCTCGCCTTTCCTGCTCCCTCTTCTTGCGTCTGAAAAGGCGTCTCTCATCCCTTCTCCTCTCTCTATCGTTCTCGACAATGGTGTAAATAAGTAAAAACAAGTTTATTTGTTTTAATTGCCAAGTGCGCCAGAAGCGCACAGTTTGGCTATAGTTTATTAATTGATTCTTATCCCTAAAATTACTCAGAATATATACATAAATAATGCTGATCAAGCATTATGTTTACAGTGGAAGGTATAGCAAGAATTTCAATCAATTATTAAGAATACGAAAATATGAACATGTCCAACACTAACAGTGTTGATAGCATTGACTGTTAAATTGCAAACGCAAGCAAATTGATCGTTGCTTGAATATACCAAACAGAAGTGCTAGCAACACTGTGTGTGTATTAGGGATGCCAATCGGGAAATCCCGAAACTCGAAATCCCGGGATTTTCGGGATTCACAAATCCCGGGATTTTTTAAATTTGTCCCGGGATTTTTCGGGATTGTGAATTCATGCTGCATTAACATTTATGCTAAATGAAATTAGAGCAATCAATTATAGTCTTGCTAAAGATTTATATAAATCACTTCGCAAGAGAATAGAGGAAAGAAGAACAGTGTATTCACCTCTACTAAATTTTCTTAAAAATTCAAATAAAGAGACTGATTATGATAAAGATTTGGGTACGACTTTAATAAATTAAAGGCATTAATCCTGCGTTTTGCAAAAGGTCCTGAAAAAAAATTCTATATCACTCGACTTCAATAATAGCATCTCAGATGAGGAACCCTACTTCCATTGCTAAAAAGTTATTTGATGACATCGAACAATGCAAAAGCCCTATAAAATCAATTAATAGGGTTACTGTCCAAAGAAATGGATTTATTTACATCAGGAGGTGGTAGAGATGAATATTTACAAGCTTCATATAGCTATCTTGGAACTATTTTACCAACAAGTGTTGATTGCTAGAGGTGTTTTTCAACGGCAGCGTATGTTGACTACAAAATTCGTTCAAGGCTATCAGATGACATGTTAAATGTTTTAATCTTTTAAAAAATTATTTAAAACAATAATATATTTATTTTGGAATCCAAATAATTTTCTTAACACTAAAATACAATTTACGCTCTTTGTTACTTTTTGTTTTGTTTTTTTTTTTAAATTTTATTTTTATAGACATATAATTCTGATATAATTGGAATATAAACGAAATTGTTAATAAAATATTTTTTTTCATTCTTATTATTATGAGAAAATCGCGAAATCCCGGCATTTTTCGGGATTTTTGGATCCAGAATTATCCCGAAATATCCCGGGATTTCGGGATCGGGATTACGAAATCCCGAATCCCGGGATTTTTAAAAATCAATCCCGTTTGGCATCCCTAGTGTGTATGTATGTACGTTATTGATAGTTTGTATTTTTATAACAAATGAATTGTTTTAAACATGCGTCGGCAATGCTGACATTATGAACATGCTACAATGGCTCGCGTAGCGGCGGACTGCAACGATTTCTTGTATGCGAAGAACGCTGCAGCTGCCTCACGACACTCCTCTTCGTATCATTGATTTCGTTGGGGTAGGCGTTCAAAATTAAGGACTTTTCACAGTAGTGTGCAAGGAGTGGGAGATGTTGGCCCACCAATGTCGCTGAGGTTAGATGGGGAACGACGGAGCTTATCCGAGAGTTGAATGGAGAACGTCCCAGCTGTCCTTTGTGATCGCAGCTTATTAATATCCAGCTTTCGCAATGTACTAGAACGCGCAGACTTCGAAGCGCTAATGCGTAATCAAAACTTAGATGCGACAAGGTAGTCGTCCGAGTCGATGTTTGGACCTATGAATGTGCGCACATCTTTTACTTTGGTGGATGTTGATCTATCGGGGGACATCCATGTGGCCTTATGAATGTCGAAATGCTAAAACTTGTTGCTACATACTACCATGTTACGCCCCGCGGCGAAATCGATCAGCCTCATACCATTGGAGGTAGTGGTCGCCTGGAGGCTGAGCTGACCGACAGTTGGGCCAAAGATACCTTCCTGCCCGACCTTCGCATTAAAATCTCCGAGGACGATTTTGGCGTCATGGGCCGGGCACTTATCGTATACGTCCTCGAGCTTAGCGTAGAAGGTGTCTTTAACCACTTCCTTTTCTGCTGTCGGGGCGTGAGCGCAAATAATTCTGATGTTATAAAATTTTGTCCTGAAGCGGATTGTGGCTATCCTTTCGTTTACAGGATTGAACCCAGAGACAAGATGGCGAAGTCTCTTATTAACCACAAATTCGAATTCTTGATTATTCGCATGTCAGCTGTAGTACACATGGCAGGATGCCTATTTATCGCATTGCCTGTGCGACAATGATGTCAGTCCTACATTTCATGAGGGCCTCCACCAGCTGGGCGGATGCGCCTACCCTGTAAAGGGTTAGGGCGTTCCATGTGCCAATTCGTAAATCATTGTCCTTGAAGCGTTTGCCGTGGTCATCAACTTTTGAGGGGATCTTTATAGCGCTTGTGTGTTGGTTTTCATTGGATAATATTTTTACATGGTGGGTTCCAAGCCCTACGCACAACCCAAATTTAAAGTCCTGGGGATTGGACTTCGCTGCACGAATTAGTTATCATCTAGCGGGTGCTAGTGTGCCATCCAGGAGGAGCCACGTGGACGCTGCGTGGCAATTTGAATACAACAAGACAACGATCGTCCTGAAGGTCGCCAAGTCCACCACAATCAGAAACTTTACCTCGTTTGCATGCATCCCATCTCATCCCAAACTATTACTAGTATATACACGAACAAAATCTATACAAATCTATCTATATATAATGAATTCACTGAATATTATTTTTAAATATGCACGATTTTTCTTAACATAAAACATAAAAAAAATTCTATTGCTTATGTTATTACTATATTTTTAATATATTTTTCAGGAAATTCGGTAACTATTCTTGCCTTAATGAAATCCCCCAAGATCAGAAATCATCCAACTACTGCATTTGTTCTATCATTATGCATTTCAGACTTGCTCTTTTGTTCCTTTAGTTTACCGTTAACAGCAGTGCGATTTTTCAAAGAGGTAAGGATATACAATATAATATTATCTTTTGTATATAGAGGAAGCTGGTATTTTTATTTTATATGAAAAAATTAAAATTAAATGAATAGTTAAATCGTTTTTACGTGGGTAGATGCCTTAGAATTTTCAATTTTTAAATATTAATTAAAGTCAATTCTTTAAAGCATGTACTTATTTATTCATATCATATCATATTTTATTATTATGTATGTATATAACAATTTTTATGTTTTAAGCACTTAAAAAATCACTTTGATAGTTGATGTCTTATTTAGTGGTTACTATCGGGTCCGCCATCTAACGTTTTTTTTTTTCAACTAGTGCTTATTTCCTGAATGGTAACACTTAGCTCATGTCTGATTTGACAGATAATTAGTTTTATCCTTCCGCTGAACGAATATGGTTGTGTATATGCTTGAACAACGCTGCGAAATATTGCGACATTACTTTGAAAATCATGGTAATGTTGCAGAATGAAAAAAAATGAAAAAAATCATGTTTTCAGATGAAGCTCATTTTAATCTTGACGGGCATGTAAACAAGCAAAATTGTCGCATTTGGGGCACAGAAAACCCGCACGCATACAATGAAAAGCCGACGCACCCAAAACGAGTCACTGTTTGGTTCGGATTTTGGTCCAGAGGCATAATTGGGCCATTTTTCTTCGAAAATGAGCAAGGAGTGGCCGTTACAGTCAATGGTGATCTTTATGGGGGCATGTTGAACGAATTTTTGTTCACAAAAATTGAAGAGGAGGATATTGGCAACATTTGGTTTCAACAGGACGGCTCTACGTACCACACAGCCGAAGCTACACTCGATGTTTTGCGCCCTGTTTTTGAAGATCGCATTATCAGCCGCAGAGCTGATGTCGTTTGGCCACCTCGGAGCTGCGATTTGACACCGTTGGACTATTATTTGTGGGGTGCCGTCAAAGATAAGTGTTATGCCGACAAGCCAGAGACAATTGACGCTTTAAAGGACAATATTCGTGAAGCCATTGGTGAAATACAGCTGCACACAATCGATAATGTGTTTAAAAATTGGACCGATCGTGTAAGCTACTGCATGGCCAGCCGAGGCAGCCATTTGATTGAAATTATTTTCCATTATTAACCGGAAGGATTGTACTTTCAAATAAAAAAAAGAAATTTGAGAAAATATTCAGTAGTTTTTTTTAAGCATTTAAAAAAAAAAGTTATTTGGCGGACCCTTTATGATGCCTTAGTAGAACTGCTTTAACTTATACATAAATAAGACAACCAAAAGCAGAAACCGAATTTATTAATAGATTGGAATAATATTGTATTCTTAGATTTTTACTAATAGTACATATATAGCGATATGAGCTTTAGAATTCTAATTTTTCTTTTTGTATTGATCGGAGTTGCCAGGTTAGGATTTTCCACGCTAAATTTATGGACTTTTTTGGGCTTAGGGGTAAAAATTAGTTACTGTAAAATTTCGAGGAAAAAAAGGAAATTTGTGATCTTTTTGGGTTATTTTGACGGTTAATATTTTTTAAGTATTATTTGTTATTGCCGATATATTTCAAATTTCTATATATTTTTTTCATTTTGAGAAATAGAAAAAGACTAGATGACCCGTGCGAATATTTCGCACCGTTAGTTGATATTTTTGTAACATAAAATGAAAATAGTTAATAGAAATTTTATTAAAAGTATAAAAATATTAGAAATCATAACATATCATACATATTTACATACATACATACATATGTTTAAATGCTTTTATAATACTTTTTTGAATACAATGTTAGAGGTAATGACATGATCACCGTTAACTTTTTGCCCGTACGAATCCTTAATACAAACAAAAATATCTTTAAACGTACGCACTCGAGAAAAAGCCACGTATAACTGCCCATGTGAAAAGACCAGTTCTGGTAATTACAATCCTACCTTTTGAAAGGTTTGACCTTGTTTTTCTTAAAACCTTTTTAACTGTTAAATATCAGCTGACACTATATATATGTATATATTAAAAGACCCCGTATTACTACACTCCATAAAACAAACAATGCCATGACAATAACGACATTACCAAAATGGCTTTTACAACTTCATATATTATGTGGAATAGCACTTGATCTAACAACTACTGCAAAGTATATGCATATTATATATAACTGACTTAGTAATAAACGGCATTATAGTAAATAGCGGTATTGCCAGAATGGATTTTAATACATACTATATTATGTAGAACTGCATTACTATTAAGCGACCCTGTATTACCACACTTGAACAAAAACATATAATCATGCAGTTCTATATAAAATATAATTTTTATCAATGAAAATATTAATTTTTCAATTTCTAATTATTTTTCGTTATTAGTGTTAGATATAAGCTTTAAAATGAGATATCATTCATTAAATTTGATGCGGTAGTATGGGAGATATTTGCAACCGACAAAAAAAGTGCTTTAGAAATAATATATATGATATTTTAGAAATAGAGTTTATTATATGAGAGACTACCGGTTTGTTTTCTCGTAGCATTACTATATGTATAATGTTTCATAATAGATGCAAAACCTAACAAAATTGATAAATTAAGTGGGACTCATTAGCTTGCTGGATAGAGAGCAATAGAAAAAATTGTTGAACTATGGAAGCATTACATCTTAATTTTAAATTAGAAGCTACAAACGAAGAGTGCAATGCAGCACTTCTTTTTTCAAAATATATCTTTTTTTTTTTTTTTTGAAAAATATTTCGATGATTAAATTTGATAAAGCAGAAAATATGAACCAATTAAAATTTTATGAAAATTAAAAAAATTGTTATCTACTTCTACAAAAAATTGATTGTATCGATTTTGGATATATTGAATTTTAATACTTTCGTTTCTAATGTGGATGAAATTAAATAAAATTGAAGAAATTTTATTGTAGAATTATGCCAGTAATTAAAGCAACGACTTGCAGTTAAGATAAGTATAATGTAACAAATATCAAATTTTTCATCAGAAAATACAGAGAAAGCAAAAAAAAACGATATAACAGAAATTGCAGATATTGGAGATGTCGATGAAACCTTAGAGGTTTTGAAAAACTTATATCTATTACATACATACATTGGAACATGTGTTATTAGCAAGAAAAGTTTTGGCATGAAGTGAGCAAGAAAAACGATTCTCTAAAACACCTGTGGTGCGTGCCTTCCAAATTTTTAGTATTATTAAACACAAAATACGAAATTGATGGTTACTTCAACAGACAGTTGAAACTGTTTTAAGAATAAGATATTCTTCGGGTAATGGAGCCAGAAACTTTGAACCGTCCCCAGAAGGGATTAAAATTATTAATTTTGATAAGCGGCGGAAATGAATATCATATTTTATTTTTTACTCCTTTTTTAAAAATATGTATACATCTATGTGCAAATAAAGTGTTAAATTTTTTGGTTTGGGGATATTAATAAAAATATAGACTGGTATGGATATATAAATTTTAAGCAAACATCTGATACTCGTATTATCAATTACAAGTTCTTATTACTGTTTTACTGCCTTACAATAAGAAAATGTTTTTAGATGTTAGATTCCATTGTAAAATTTTGTCAAATATGGATGAAACAAAAGCAAATACAGCAGTGCTCACCAACATATATTGTTATTAAAAACTTTCGTTTTCTATAGTACATACAGAAGCACAATGTCCTTAAATTTATACTAGGCTTTTAGTGATCACCGTGTGAGAAAATTTCGTTCAGTACAGTAATTTCAAAGTTGCTTGTATTTATGCAAAATTCTATGATAGGTTAGGTTAGGTTAGAGGACGTGTACTTGTCCGTACAATACCCGGAGATCGAAATTGACCCATTATACAACGTCCTTGGAGAGGGAAAATAGAGGGAACAAGATGAAAGGAGGGCATAAAGGTAAGGGGGGGGGATGGCAATCACACAGAAAGAAACAGACACAAGCAAAAGGGGTTGAGAGCGCGACTACACTTATGAAGCCCTAGCACCTCTCAACCAGCTCAAACTGCTAATGAATCTGTGGAGAGCCTTGATGTCGGCTCTCGACACAGAACTCAAGCTCTCAAAGAAGGCCTTGCCAAGGGTCCTCAACCTCAACCTACCAAGGGCTGGGCAGTTACAGAGGAGGTGTTCGATAGTCTCTAATTCCTCCTCATCGCGACATACCCTGCAATAGTCCGGCTGGGATCTGTTCCAGATCCCCGTCAGCGACCTAATCTCGAAGTGCCCTGTGATAAAACCGACAACCAACCTTAAGCTGGCCTTAACCAAGCCCAGCAGCCAATCTGTTCTCTTACTGTCCACAGCAGGCCATAGACATCTAGAGACAGAACAACCCGTTCCGTTCCCCCAACGCCTCTGCTCTTCCTCCCTGACCCATCCATCGATGAGGCCATAGAGGTGGCAGACTGGGGGTTCAGGACCAACTATTAAATCGCCCCCCGAAAGGGAACCTAACCTAGCGAGGGCATCCGCCGTCTCATTGCCCAGTATTCCGCTATGACCCGGAACCCAGCATAGACGGATACGGTCCGGTCCAAAAGACCTCAACGACTCTTTGCACTCGCGAACCAGTCGTGATTTGCACCAGACCGACGCAATGGCCTTAAGGGCAGCCTGACTGTCAACGAAGATCATGTAAGATTCCGAATCCGAAGATGGGCCACCAGCTATGGCCTCAATAGCCTTCAGTATTGCGAAAATCTCCGCCTGAAAAACGCTGCAGTCATCATTCAACCTGAAGTGGAGTTCAAGACCGAGTTCCCTACAGAAAACCCCAGCACCTGTACATCCACCTAACTTAGACCCATCTGTGAAAATGGGTATACCACTCTGCCCCTGGAGTACCCCACCATTCCATTGTGCCCTATCCGGTATAAGTGTCCTTAAACCAGGTAGGAATATAGCCTCGGGCACAATGTAATCAGTGGCTTTTTCCGAAAGTCCATACTTTCCGTCAGGAAAGACGATACTCAGAACTCTGGAGTGACCTATCGAGCGCTGTTTCCAGCAACCCGATTTCCTCAGGCGTATGGCACTACGCGCTGCAGACCTCTTGACATATAAGTCAAGCGGAGTCAGACAGAGCATAGTATCAAGAGCAGCCTGAGGGCAACTTTTCCTCACTCCAGTGATACTCAAAGAGGCAATCCGCTGAACCTTATCCAAGATTTTCCGTTGAAAACTCTTATCTAAGGCACACCACCAGACAACACCATAAGTAATAACCGGTCTAACAATCGCCAGATATATCCAGCGAATGGCCCTAGGCGGAAGACCCCAGTTCTTACCTATGGAGTTCCTACACTGGTAGAAAGCATTCAGTCCCTTCTTCATTCTTTCCTCGGTGTTTCGTTTCCAGTTCAGCTTACTGTCCAGGACAACACCCAAGTACTTGACCTCAGAAGACAACGGCAGCTCCCTACCAGCTAATCTTGGCAACCTGAAGGTTTCAATTTTGTACCTACGCGAGAACAAAACGAGGTCCGTCTTATTTGGATTTATCCCCAGACCACAGTTCGTTGCCCAAGAGGATAAAATTCCAAGAGCCGCCTCCATCAGTTCCCCCAGCGTCGGAAAAAATTTTCCACCCACAAGAATAGCCACATCGTCGGCATATGCCACAACTCTAAAGCCCCTACTTTCCAGGAGCCTCAGACCAACATTTGCGACCAAGAGCCACAATAGAGGGGATAGGACACCCTCCTCTGGTGTACCCCTGGCCGCACGCTTGACGATAGAACATCCACCCAGATTCGATCGGATTAGTCTGTTACCCAAAATGTGGATGATAAACCGCACCAGAAAATCTGGGGCATGTATATCCCTTAGTGAATTATCAATAGAAGAAGTGGTAACATTGTTGAAGGCCCCCTCTATATCAAGGAAAGCCAACAGTGTGTACTCACCCCTAGCCAAATTCGCCTCAACAAAACCTGTCACATCATGAAGAGCACTCTCAACTACTTACCCTTAATGTAAGCATGTTGCGACCTACTCAACAAAGACCGGTCCATGTTTGACCTCAAATATAGATCGATAAGTCTCTCCAAAGCTTTCAAGAGAAAGGATGAGAGTGATATCGGTCTATAATCCTTAGGGCTGATGTGACTGGGTTTACCAGCTTTTGGTATAAAAACCACGAGCACATCTTTCCAACCGTCAGGTATATCACACCACCGGAGGCAGTCCCTATACACGTCCACCAGATATTCGTGTAATATATCACCAGCATGCTGAAGCAAAGCCGGAAAGATACCATCCGGACCAGGCGATTTAAACGGTTCAAAGCTACTAATAGCCCATTTGACCTTATCCCTGGTAATGATATCCTCCAAAACGCAAACATCACAGAAGGGATCAGCTACACTCAATGGATAGCTTACTGGATCCTCACAATCGGGAAAATGAGTGAATGAATCTGCAACATCCTCGATACTCGTGCAGAAACTCATCCAGGTGATTCTCTTTGAGCGCTTTATTGCCCCTTTGTAATCATTAAAACTGGATCTATATGCAGACCAGTCAACATCCTTGCCCGACCTCTTAGCCTTATTAAAGAGTCTCCTAGTACAACAGCGGAGTCTCTGGAGTTCCGCATTCCACCAGGCAGGCTGGCTCCTCTTACCCGGGTAAGTGAGAGGACAAGCATCTCTATAACAAGACAACAAAATATCCGTCAAAGATCCAACTCGATCATTGATGCCAGGAGTGGAGCGTCCCCGAAGGGCTCTAAGTTCCCCCTCCACAGCCCTCTCATATCTGATCCAGTCGGTTCTTCTTGGATTTCTAAAAGGCTTGTTAAGGCCCCCAGATAGATTTATACTGAAGGATATCAGTTGGTGATCAGAGAAGGAACACTCCTCTGAAACCCTCCAGTCCCTAATCATAGACCTTTCCATGTTAGAGAGCGTAATGTCAATTACCGCCTCCCTAACACGGTTTCTAAACGTTGGCGTATTACCGACGTTACAAATGTTAAGCCTATTAAGAATAATAAAATTCAAAATCGACTCACCCCTAGTATTTATGTCAGCACTGCCCCATTGAGTGTGATGAGCATTGGCATCACAACCCAAGACAAGACGACATCTTTTCCTCTTAGCATACTCCACCAGTAGTTCAATTAAGTCACCCGGAGGGGATGCAGCCTCATACGGCATGTACACAGATGACAGCATCAAATCGGTACCACGGTCATCTCTGTAGGCCACAGTTGTTACGTCACATGTACAAAAGGAAGGAGTGATTAACAAGTCCAAACCACTTCTAGCTAAGATACAGGTCCTTACCTTCTCACTTGTTCCAGGAACAAGTAACCTATAATCAGGATCGCTCAGACCCAGAATCTTATCCCTAAGAATCCAGGGTTCCTGGATAACAGCGATGTCAACTTCAAGGCGGCGCAGGGTGGTTAGGTAGCGTGAGGCGGCTTCGCAGTGATGCAGATTAATCTGCACCACTTTTAGCCTCCTCTGGGTTACCTGACACCGCTTATGTCCGGATGCCGGAAATTTAGGCGTGCCAACCCACATAACACTACACCACCCCTTGCCCTTAGCCACTGAAGGGAATCCTAACCAATAGCGATCCTAAGATCGCAGCCTTTTTTACCGTTACCAGTCAGGGAGTTGACAACTACCCATGAGCTGGTATTCAATCCGTCATTCTGCTTTCCAATAAGTTTGGGTACGATATTCACCTGCCTAAAAGTAGGCGGGACCCATACCGTCGCTATTGGACGTAGAGGGAGGTCGGATTGAGGGACCACCTCCAAGCGAGCACCGAGCCAGAGTTCACCAAGGCGCTTCACTGATTCCACAAGAAACTTTACAGTTCCCTCGTTTTCACAGTTCACTACCTTGATGCCCTTGGACCAACCGATGGAAGATATGCGAGCATTACTGCCATCACAACTCTTTTCCGTCATAAATTCAATGAGCCTTTCTTCAACTAGATTCCACCTTTCAGGAGAGATTTTGCCATCTAAATTCGACCTGTCAATGAATGCTAGCTGAAGGGAAGGATTAGTTCCGAGATTCCTGCAGAGAAGACATATCCACCGAAGTATGCCCCCCCACCTCCTTCGCCTCCAACCTTACATCCTTCTTCTGTGATAAAGGATTAGCGGTAGTTTCTACCTCCTTTCCTTCATCCATTGTGGAAGGAACACCATCATCTTTTCTCTTCACCGGAGGTGGGTGGTTTTCTTTGCTCCAGTTGGGAGTAAGGGTGTAGAACCTTCATGCCCCTTGCTTACGGCTTGAGAGGTAGAAGCAATTTGCTCCACGTTCCCATCGGCACTCAAGGGACCATCCGTCTTACCAGAGTCAGAGCCTCGTGAGAGGCCACTGCCCGGGTATTTGGACTCATACCGCGAAACAGTGCCTCTGTGTCGAGCCAGCATCTTCTGCTCCTTAACAGAGAGGGAGTCCACATCACAGCTTGCAAATCTCTTCAAGACCGTGCAAGCTCTGCGGTATGACTTCCTCTCATTATACATAGCGGAACGTTTCCGCCCAGCTTTTGCCCCCTTGTCAGACGAGATACTTTTTCCCATGCAGTCCGAATCTATAGATGATTGTACTAGTGGGTCCGAAGCATCCCGTCTCACAAGTGGGTTCCTTAAAGGGAAAAACCCCACCTCATTGCTCCCAGTAGCAATTTGGATAGGAGTTAAGGGGAGTCTTTCGATGACCGTATTGTCACCGTCTTCATCTGATAGTGGGGAGACAGGGTCTGACTCCACACACATATCTTCCGTCGAAGTGAGGATTGCCAAAGCAGTCGCCTCACTAAAGATCTCCTCTACACTCATAATCCTCATACCAGCTGGGGCGAAATTCCTGACGATTTCGTTGTTGTTGTCAACGATACTCGCCTGGATTTGCGCAATGAGCTGGGTCACGTCTAGTCCAAAGTCAAAAATACCGAAATTGTCGTAATTATCGTCCATATATATGTAGGTCCCACAAGTGAGGGGGAATGGAGGTCGATCATGCCATAGCCCCCGTTAGCATGACAAGGACTTGGTAGAAACCTAATACTCACTGAGGCGCCCAGGTATCAGTGAGGCTCCGTTATAATACAGTCGGATTAGACCCCCGACTGCAAACCATCCGATAAGCACGGGTCGCTTAACACTCCGGATTAGGGGTGTGAAAGAAAAATATACGTGATCCGACGGTTCGAAAAGATCAAGCATGACGTCGATCCGAAACAGAGTCTTCCCACGATATTAGGGTAACCTTTAGTCATGCACTCCAACTCACGCTAGGTCACAGAGATAATCGAAGTACACTTAAGCCCCCACATCCCGACAAGATTGTTACCCAGGTGGAGGAAAATTCTATGATACAAATACATACATATTTTTTTTTTTGAGATTAAAAATTATATTGGATGATTTTCATTGTTCTTAATGAATTGGACTTTGACTGTCGTTAACCTCATTAAGCAATTTGGAGAATCTCTCATTGATATGTTTTACTGCATTAATGCCATCAGCATCGTTTATTTTTGCGAAAAAGCCATTTTGGAAGTTCGTACATTCACAGATTTTTTTTTTTTCAATAATGTAACTTAGTGCGGTTTTGGTTTTAACTTACCGCTGACTCCCAGGGCAATTTTTTGTAATCATATGATTTTGGACTTTTACGGCTAACACGAGTGGTTTTATTTTTGAAAACTTTATCATAGGAATTGGTTACAAGAATTTTGTTAATTTCGTGATCAATGTGTTTTCTATTTAACTGTTTATAGTTTCAGAGTAAGGGTGAAGTTAGATTCAGAGTCATTTTGAATATCAAATCTGTTGTTGTTGTTCTTCAGACTATACCCTTCTATGACTTCTGTCCTTGATATTTTCTTGATTATCACGATTTTTTTTATTTAACTTCCTTTGCCACATTGAACATATCTGCTTGTTAAAAGCAGAATGATCATTTGTGTTACAGGCAATACATTTGCTAATATTACAAATTGCGTTACACTCTTTTGGAGAGCCGCACTTCAATCTCCTCATTAGTCTACATCCATCCTTCGTTTGACCGAACCTGTCACACTTTCTGTGAAGAGGGACAGTCAGATAGAAAAGTTGTGCTATAAGTTTTGTAAAGTTTAAAAAAAAAATTGTGTTATCTGGAATTCCATTGAAGACACAAACAAAAAAAAAACTTTATATAGGGTAGCCACAATGATTTAATATATTTAATACCATTTAAATTAAAATTCCTTATTGTTTCATATAAATATAGAACATTCCTGGTATTTTAAATCGGATTGCTATCAACAGAACTAGTATCAAATAAAACGAACCCTTCACCTTTATAATCCCTTTACCACCAGGGCCAGCGCCATCACCACCATCAATGCTTAGCCAGCTATTCATACCCCTGTACCGGTCGGCGTTACAGACAGGCTAGTCTACATTTGGTTATTCCCTTTCTTCAAGATTTTAGTTTATCCCTTGGATTCAAACAACTTACATGTAAATATTTTTTCACACAAAACTAAAACATACACTTAATAAAATATTTCCAAATTTATAATGTCATTTTAGCCTTCTTTTAATTCTTTGAATTTTTTTCTCACTTTATAAGCTTTAAGATTTTTCCAAGTAAAAGACTTATAATTTTGCCTTACTCATCTGTAAATAGAATACAGAGAAAATTTACACACACAAAATAATTGAAATTTCCTTTCCCGAATCTTTCGCAAAAATAGGTGTTTACCACTCAAAAACGTTAGTAATTTTTTATTTATTGAATATTAAAATTGCTAACAATATGTTCAGACATGCACTTATATTGAGTAAATCGCTATAAACGGCATTATTGATCTCAATATTTCATATAAAATGTGAATTAATTATTGCTCAATTAATTCATAAATTGTTATAATATTCATTAAAACTTGAAATACAGCACTGTCATAAGTACGTTCAGTGAGCATATTACAATTTTCCGAACACTTTCTATTGATATTTGACAACTCAAATATCAACAACGACAAACAAAAAAAACAAAACAAAAACAATGTTGCTGAAACAACCAGCTGTTTTGTTTACCAGCTGTCAAATGAATATTGAATAAGCAGCTGAACTGCGTATATTGTTATGTCTAAACACTTAAAATATTGTAATCAATAAACCAAATATTGACTCAATAAAAGTGCATGTCTGAACATAGTATAAGACATTGAATTATTAAAATAATAAAAAATGTTACAAATTGGGGATTCGGATAGAATAATATATGTATGTTCTAGCTTTCGAATCATTTTGAATTCACATGAAAGTGCTTTTGAATTGGTAGCTTTCATTTTTCATCAATTCTTCCAAATTTCCGTTAGATTTTCTATTATTTTGAGTTGGGCTTTTATGGAGATTTGTAAGTTTTCTTTTTTTGGAAACTGAAGTTGATGGACCGAGTGACTGAGAAGACGTCGATGATGTATCAGATTCCGAAGATGAAATACATTTGTCATCATTATTAGATTTTAAAGCAATACGTTTCCCAAATGATTGAGTATTTTTTATTCCATCAACTGTTTCATATAAACCACTTATGACAGCAACTTCTTCCTCTAATTGGCTTAAAATTGCCTCCTCCAGTTTGACGGACTTCTTTTTTGTTGTGGGAAAGTTTACGCTTTACATTACTTTTCCAATCAATCCATGTCTGAGTATAAACAACTTTTCAGTAAACAAAGAAATTCAACATCATTCCTTAACTTACTTTCTTCCAATCTGCCAAGTCTTTTGTTGGGGGTCCGGTCGCGTTAAGCTTGTCTTTTAGTGATGTCCATAACTCTTCTTGAGATATCCTATCTTTCTTGGAAAAACACCAACCTAAATCAATATGATCTTTCATAAACCGCACACGGATTTTTTCCTGGTTTATATTTTTTCGCTTTCTCCTAAATTAGAATTTAATTTTATGTATGAATATGTACCTGATAAATTTATGTATATATACTTACATATTTCTTGTTTGGATTAATTTAAATCAACAAATTAAACATATTTTATAATATTTTAATAATTTAAAGCGCAAATATTTTTTTTTTTTTTGACAACCAATTTTCATTTTGACAACAAAATAGGTGTGAACTACATAACAAACTATATCCGTATATATTTTCGGTTTTATTTATACGTCATAGTTTAGTTAATTATTTTTATTAAATTAATTTATTTTACTTTCTTAAAAGTTAAAAGGAAGGGAAAATAACAGTAAATTACGTTTAAAATAAAGAGAATTCAAAAAAAGACCAGCTTTTGATGTGGACAAAAAAATAGGTGTATATAAAACAACTTAAAATTTCATGAAAAATTTGTACTTAAAAATTGTTTTTCACAAACAAAAACTAAATGATATCATTAATAGCCCGTATAATTGCCATTGTTTTTAAGGACAGCTTCAATTCTTCGAGGCATAGACGAAATTAAATTACGGCAAGTCTCTACCCCAATATTGTACCAAACATGTTGCACGTTTTCCCATAATTGGTCTTTATTACAACAAGGAAGCTTGGAAACTCTTCTTTTTAATTCTCCCCAAAGGTTTTCTATTGGGTTTAAGTCGGGGGACTGACTAGGCCATTCAATAACGTCTATCTTCTTTTGACGAAACCATGCACTTACTAACTTTGATGAGTGTTTTGGATCGTTATACTGTTGAAACTTCCACATCAGAGGCAAAGGCATGACATTCTCTACCAAATTTTTGTACACAAATCTGTCCATAGTTTGCTCTATTCGGTGAATTGGACCTACTCCATACCAGGAAAAGCATACCCCATACCATGATATTTCCTCCTCCATGTTTGATGGTCTTTTTTGTGTACCTACTGTCGAATTCTTTGCCTTTTGGTCGACGAACATTTCTTTCTGCGTCGTTTCCAAATAAATTGATTTTGGTTTCGTCGCTCCAAAGGATATTTCGCCACTTTTTTTCTCCCTCTTCTCCACACCAATCTTTGTGAGCCAAAGCAAAATTTTTCCTCTTCTGTAAATTGTTAGTTCTAATCAGAGGGACTTTGCGAGCTATCCTACCTTGTAGGCCTGCCTTCTGTAATCGTCTTCGCACAGTTCGTGATGACACTGTATTTCCAATTTCTCCAGCAATCGCCTTAGATGACTTAAAAGGGTCCCGTTTGGATAGTATGACTATGCATTTGTCTGTAGTTAATGAAGTTTTTCTATGTCTACCTCGTGTTTCAACGTTATTTTTTCTTTTAAAGCGTTGGTTACAAAATTCTCAGACCGATTTAAAGCATCTGCAATGAATTTGTAGGTTTTACCAAAGAAAATAAAGTATAAAGAATGTGCATCTTAACATATTTTGGAATATTTTTCAAAAATATTTCAGGACGCGGGGGGAAAGATAGGAGGGAAGTAAACAGAAACGAAGAGCGTAACAATGCGTTGCTCTCGTCACGATGAGATCAAAGACTATAAATATATGAAGATGTTGCACTGCACGTGCCAAATTTGTCGATGGCAGTACGGCTACTGCCACTTATTGTACTCAGAGAATTTATTATACTCAGAGAACGTATTGTTCTCTTCTCTAATTTATTCTCATATGCGTGTATACGTGTGTGCTTGTACATTGCCAAATAAAATAATAAACAAAATGAAAGATTTTTTGTTTTCACAAAATGTATGTGCAAATAGCCTGTGGAAAAGAAATATTACCGTTTGTTTTATTGTAGGGTAAGAATATGTGTTTTATTGTTGTAGAAATGAAACTATATCGATTCGCACCGAAATAAAAAATCCACATTTTGTGTGGACATTTGAAACTGAAAAACTGTTTTATAAAAAGTGTGAATTTAAAAATTGTAGTGCATGCTCAAACAAAACGTTTAATAAATATAATATATAATTAAAATCATAAATCATATTTTCAGAAGATATTGATAGGACTGGAAATATATCAGAAAGTACACATACCCCTGATATAGATTTCGCAGATATATACGATGAAAATAAAGAATATTTTAATGAAGGCACCGATTGTTTTACGTCCAACAATGTGCCAATTGAATTAACATCAAGTCGATATTTTGTTGGTTACCTAGCTCAACGAATATCTTGCGTTAAATGTCGTGTGGATATAATCAAACCAGCGCAAATTTTGTCATGTCCTTCAGAAATGTTCGTTTATGCAAAAAATTATATAAAAGATTCCGATTTTGGAAGTTTGTGCGCTCCATCTGATTTATTTTTTGAAGTTTGCAAAATTCATATAAGTCTTCGAAAAAATTTTTTTAGAAAATAAATCTATAAAAAACAAAAAAACATTTGTAGTTGGCCAAAAAATACAAAAAATGCACAAAAAATACAATTTATTCCTTGGTTTGATGAAAATAACGAATGTTATAAACACAGAATGGAGATGCTTAATTTACTAATTGTTGTTTTACTACAGAAGCATTCCACATGGGAAACATACAAATTCAAATTATCCAGTATGGAAAAAGTTATGGCATGTTTTCATACCACAAGTGACTCAAAATATCTGTTCATTTGAGAACATTTGGTTTTTATAACACATGTGGCAATCTTTTTTGAGTAGAAACGTAAGAATTGACTTTTTTTTTTGTTTTCCTATGGCAATTCCACTTGTTAGAAATGTCAAAACTAGACAATCAAAAAAAAGCGGTTGTGTATAGACTTTTGTTTTGAAATTGTGTAAAATAATTTTTATTAATGGATTTTAGCAATAAAAAGTTGTAAGTATATATACATATGTTATGTAAATAAAGAAGTATAATTAAAATTATGACATTTTAGCTTAAAGAAAACGAACGCCTCTCAGTTCCAAAAGTTGGAACTAATGGAACACTACCCACATCTAGCAACGGGTAGCCCTGTGTTCGGAAGCAGCAAACTATCGACAGAGGAAGCATGGAACAGCATCGCGACACAGATCAACGCTTTGGGGCCTCCAACAAGAAGTGGATTGGAGTGAAAAAAGGGTATTATTTGAATTTAAAATTTGAAAATAATATATTCATACGTACATGTTTTAGGTATGGCAAGATCAAAAGTGCCGATTAAAGAAAAAATATCAGAAAACAACACTGGAGGTGGTCCATGTACCGTTATTAATCCAACGAGACTGGAGCAAAAGATTGACAGAATATGCCACTTGACATCCGCAGCAGCCCCTAGTGATACTGTTTTAGGTCTGTCAAAATGATCGCCACCTCCATGTGATACCCAAAACAACCAAAATTTGGAACCACCACTCATAGATTTGGAACCACAAAGCGTACGACAGTTACACTCACAAATACCCACCCACAATACACCATCAACTCTGAAAGAAAAAAAAACAACCACTTCACCAAAACAAAAAAAGAAAACATAATGAAAACAACACAGACAGACAGACATTTGTACGCGAATGGTAATGGCCAAACAAGCTGAAGCAGCAGAAGAACAGGCAAAAGCTCTAAAAGTAATTGCGAATTCAACGGCTGCTATAGGGAAATCCGAATGTCTCCACTATCACTTTCTGTATCAGTATTGAAATATAATTCTACTGATGGAAACATTGTACTTTTTTTTTTATTTATATATTTATTATATATTTATTTATTATACTTCACCTTTGGAATAACAAAAATTTGTAAACAAATGGTAAACAAACAGAAAAAATGTAATAATAATAAACAAAATACAGGGTTGCCTTGCATTTATTATTTATATTTTATTATACTTTAACAAAGAAAAAAACTCAATGGTATAATAAAAATATATCTTGGCAACAATGTAACTTGACAAGACGTAATAATAACGTAAGTCAGGCAATTATGTTATAAAAACTCATTTTCTTACGTACTTGCCTGTGTAGCGATTGCCTGCCTGTCAACAAGCTTGTGTTATGAAAACATTATATTAAAATTTTGAACCATTAAAATGATAAATAAATTTAATAAATACTAAACAAAAAAAAACACTCGTTTTATTACAACTTCATTCTATACATAAATAGACACATATGGTAACTACATATATACATAATTGAATAGTAATATATAATTCGGTGCGAATCGATATAATTTCATTTCTACAACAATAAAACACATATTCTTACCCTACAATAAAACAAACGGTAATATTTGTTTTCCACAGGCTATTTGCACATACGTTTTGTGAAAACAAAAAATCTTTCAGTTTGTTTATTATTTTATTTGGCAATGTATGTATACATACATGCACACACGTATACACGCATATGAGAATAAATTGCTCAGAGAAAAGAACAATACGTTCTCTAAGTATAATAAGTTCTCTGAGTACAATAAGTGTACTGAGTCTTTTTTGTTTTCTTTCTCTCAGTTAACATGAGAGTGAGAACGACGATTCAGCTTTCCCTGTTACATACCCCCCTCATAAGAAAGAAGCACAAAATTTTGTCAATTTTAAATACACTGTGTGCAACATCTTTACATACATATTTATAGTCTTTGGTCAAACAATAAAAACGATCATACATACATAATCGTACATACACATATACATACGTACGATGAGAGCAACACATTGTTACGCTCTTTGTTTGTGTTTATTTTTCTTCTGTCTTCCCTCCCTCATCAAGAAATGATTTTTAAAAGAGATTTTGGTGAGAGCGGGTCTTACTGGTACATCCCGCCATAAGAAATTTTTCTTGTACATGATGCGCATTCTTTATATCCATATTCTTTGGTTTTACCTTGCTCGCGAAGTTTAAGAACGAGGAGTCTTTCTTCATTACTGCAATGGCGCCCACAACCCATCCTAAAATTTAATTATGTCTGATATACAGGCATGTTCTGAAAATCACTTTTTGTGAAAGTGATTTGAAATCACAAGAAAGGTGTTCTGGGCACAAAACTTTTGTAATTTTTGTGATTTCAAACTGGTGAGCTAAGTGGCTGCCGATTTAAAATCACTTGCGTATTTTTTCAACCATTTTATTTTGAACTTCACAATAAATGAATTAAATGAATAGCTTAAAATGTTTTTTATTGATTTTTATAGTAAAATGGACAAGTTTGAACCAAAAAAGTATAAAATTATGATAAAATTAAAGACACTTCGCATTTCAAGAAATTTTGTTATTTGGTTTTGTGATTTTGCATTTACTTTTTAGTTGTCAGCTGTTTCAGAACTTCGAAAATACACCTAAGCTTGCCAGATTTGCAAAATATTTCTACTAAAGACAAATGTATTTGATTTTTTTAAATAAATGAACTATTTATAATGAAACTTAATTATTTTTGTTAAGTAATATCAAAGAATATGGATATAAAGAATGCGCATCATGTAGAAGTAAAATTTCTTATGGCGGGATGTACCAGTAAGACCCGCTCTCACCAAAATCTCTTTTAAAAATCATTTCTTGATGAGGGAGGGAAGACAGAAGAAAAATAAACACAAACAAAGAGCGTAACAATGTGTTGCTCTCATCGTACGTATGTATATGTGTATGTACGATTATATATGTATGATCGTTTTTATTGTTTGACCTAAGACTATAAATATGTAAAGATGTTGCACACAGTGTATTTAAAATTGACAAAATTTTGTGCTTCGTTCTTATGAAGGGGGTAGGTAACAGGGAAAGCTAAATTGTCGTTCTCACTCTCATGTTAACTGAGAGAAAGAAAACAAAAAAGACTCAGTACACTTATTGTACTCAGAGAACTTATTATACTTAGAGAACGTATTGTTTTTTCTCTAAGCAATTTATTCTCATATGCGTGTATACGTGTGTGTATACATACATTGCCAAATAAAATAATAAACAAACTGAAAGAATTTTTGTTTTCACAAAATATATGTGAAAATAGCCTGCGGAAAAAATATTACCGTTTGTTTTATTGTAGGGTAAGAATATGTGTTTTACTGTTGTAGAAATGAAATTATATCGATTCGCACCGAATTATAATGTTATTTTTTAGACTATTCAATTATGTATGTACATATTTACCATATGTGTCTATTTTTGTATAGAATGAAGTTGTAATAAAACGAATGCTTTTTTTTGTTTAGTATTTATTAAATTTATTTATCATTTTAATGGTTCAAAATTTTAACTTTTTCCATACTAAATAATTTGAATTTGTATGTTTCCCATGTGGAATGCTTTCGTAGAAAAACAACAATTAGTAAATTAAGCATCTCCATTCTGTGTTTATAACATTCGTTATTTTCATCAAACCAAAAGGAATAAATTGTATTTTTGTGCAACTTACGCATTGGCCAACTACAAATGTTTTTATGTTTTTTATAGATTTATTTTCTAAAAAAATTTTTTCGAAAACTTATATGAATTTTGCAAACTTCAAAAAATAAATCAGATGGAGCGATGGATTTGCATGAACGAACATTTCTGAAGGATATGACAAAATTTGCGCTGGTTTTATTATATCCACACGACATTTAACGCATGATATTCGTTGAGCTATGTAACCAACAAAATATCGACTTGATGTTAATTCAATTGGCACATTGTTGGACGTAAAACAATCGGTGCCTTCATTAAAATATTCTTTATTTTCATCGTATATATCTGCGACATCTATATCAGGGGTATGGGTACTTTCTGATATATTTCCAGTCCTATCAATATCTTCTAAAAATATGATTTATGATTTTAATTATATATTATATTTATTAAACGTTTTGTTTGAGCATGCACTACAATTTTTAAATTCACACTTTTTATAAAACAATTTTTCAGTTTTTCAGTTTCAAATGTCCACATAAAATGTGGATTTTTTATTTCGGTGCGAATCGATATAGTTTCATTTCTACAACAATAAAACCCATATTCTTACCCTACAATAAAACAAACGGTAATATTTCTTTTCCACAGGCTATTTGCACATACATTTTGTGAAAACAAGACATCTTTCAGTTTGTTTATTATTTTATTTGGCAATGTACAAGCACACACGTATACACGCATATGAGAATAAATTAGAGAAGAGAACAATACGTTCTCTGAGTATAATAAGTTCTCTGAGTACAATAAGTGGCAGTAGCCGTACTGCCATCGACAAATTTGGCACTGGCAGTGCAATATCTTCATATATTTATAGTCTTTGATCTCATCGCGATGAGAGCAAAGAATGAGAGCAACGCATTGTTACGCTCTTCGTTTCTGTTTACTTCCCTCCTATCTTTCCCCCCGCGTCATGAAATATTTTTGAAAAATATTCCAAAATATGTTAAGATGCACATTCTTTATACTTTATTTTCTTTGGTAATATTTAATTTAGTAAAAAAAACTATCAATTGTTTGCTTAATTTTAAAAATATCTACATATAAAGTAATAACAAATGGCAAGAATATGCAATTACGAACAGTGGCAGCTTCGGTGTTAACTGTGGCAACTTCTTTGGTTTGCCAAATTTAAATTTTCTGACTTTAAATTTTACAAGTTCAGTTACTTTTGTTTGGAATTGCATACTTGAATCATGTAAGTATTTTTAATGTAATTTAAATGCAAAACTTTAATAACATTTTTTATAAGGGGACAACATAAAAATAGCACTCAAGTGGATATTTTTATAAAATTTATGCAACAACATCCAGACTTGGCAAGAGGATTCGTAAAAGGTGACAGGGTGCTCTGTGAGCAATTGTGGGCAGAACTTGCCTTGCAATTAAACGCTTCGGGACCGCCAACGAAGGATGTACCAGGCTGGAAAAAGGTTTGTATTGTATTAAAATTATACAAATCATTTAAGTTTAAATATATTTTTTAGGTATGGGTTGACATGAAGCTTAGTGTGAAGCATAGGATGGCTCACAATAGAGCAGAATGTTCCAAAACAGGTGGCGGCCGTTTCAATAAATATATTTTGTCTCCTACTGATGAGCTGGTGGCAAATATATGCGGTCTGTATGCTTCGGTGGAAGGAGTACCACATACGAAAAGCTTTGGTGTGCCATCCAATGAAAAACCTTCCACATCGTCCAAGACTCCAACAACAATCATCCCTAATTCGCCAAAAAATAAAGGTTTCAACTCGCCGTCATCGTCTCCACTCCAAATGTGCCAAAATCAAGATATTGTAACACCATCAACACCAGCGCAAAACCGAAAACGGAGAAGAGATGTTTCCGATATTGATGTTTTAGCAATGGAAGCCGAGCACTTTGGAAAAATTAAAGAAAGCTTAGATAGCATCAAAAAAGAGATGAAGGAAAATAGAAATCACTTAATAGAAGTGTCGAGAAATATAAGTGAAATAAAAAGAATCAAAGAAGAAGAGTTAGATGAGATGATTAGGCATAACTACGCTATGGAGAAAAGTGCACAGACCAAAAATGAACTAAAATTAAAATTTTTAGAGCTGGAGCAAATAAAACTTGGTATTCAACCGTCTAGTCCTTAGTTTTTAATATTAATGTTTGAATGAATTTGTTACTTTTTTGTTTTTAATGAATTTTTTTATTAGTTAAATAAAATTTTTTGTTTTTATTGGAATGAAGTGTTTTTAATTTTAAATTTGGTTGCTTAAGTTTAGGGAGTAGGCAATATTATCTCTTATAGTAACTGCTGAATTATCGTCTTCATCTTGTTCAGCTGTTTCTAAATCGTCTTCGGCTGAACTCACAATAATTTCTTCGTCAAGTGCTATATTATAGTGTATACATATATTATGTAGTGCACAGCATACATTGATTATTGAAACTACTTTAGATGGAACATAAGGCAAAACACTTTGAAGACATCTAAAACGACTTTTCAAAACACCTATGGATCTTTCAACAATATTCCTGGCAGAGGCATGTCTTAAATTAAATGTATGCTGAGCAGTTCCGAAGACAGGATTTTTGTAGGGGGTTATTAAATAAGGTTTTAGCGGGTAGCCAGAATCACCCAAGAGCCAAAAATTTCGGACACCTTCGGAATGCATTGTGGAGAAGTATCTTTTGGCATCACTCATTTTCCAAATAAAGGAATCATGACATGAGCCAGGTCTGCAAGCATCTACGGCCCCAATACGCATTTCATGATCACAAATCTGAAATTAAATATATGTTTAAAAATGCATTTAAGTCCATATAAGCCCACAATACTAACTATCATTGCATTGAGGCTGAAGTAACCCTTTCTGCTAAAGTATGCAGCATGATCGGACGGTGGTTTCATTATTCGGATGAGTGTGCCATCGACACATCCAATTACTCCTGTGATGCCAAACTTTTGATAAAAATGCGATTTCGATGCATTTTGTATCTGTTGGCTTACTGAAATTTTTATCCCAGCTGGACACAGCCTCTCCTCTAATTGCTGCATTACGATCCACATAATTTTGGAAAAGGTTGATCGCCCCATGCTTAGGTTTACATCGTTCGCTATACCGCCTTGGAACGAGCCGACTGCCAAATATCTGAGTACAGCTGCCAGCTGAATACTTGCCGGAATGGAACTTTTGGAAAGGAGTGGTGCTATGTCATCCAATATCATCTTAAAGGCTCTTTTATTCAACCGATAAAATGATACGAAACTGAAAACGACCTGGATTTAAATTGTTACTTCTAAATGTTACATTATTCTTTACTTACAATGTTTCGTTCATATCCATTGGATTTGACAAGTCTCGCATGTACTTTTTTTTTACTCGTTCGTTTCTTAATTGCTTTCTTTTCGAATCTATTATCGATAAGAACAAAGCTCCAGGCATTTTAATATGTTTTTAATTTTTATAATTTATTTTAGTTTATTGTTCTCTTGATATTTTTTCAAAAACACTGACTTATTTTCAACTCATAAAAAGTGTGACCAAATCTAAACAAAAAATCAGCTGTTTTTTTGTGTTTTCGAAAAGATGAAATCACACCGAAAAGTTAAAAGTTTTGTGATTTTCAGAACACCTTTAAATCACAATTGTGATTTCAAATTCACAAGTGATTTTAAATTTTGTGATTTTCAGAACATACCTGATAATGTTTAATTTATTTTTAATTAATATTATTTCACTTACTTCCTTCTTTTTTTTTTAAATTTTTTTACAATAAATTAAATTTTAGCTAAATTCAAAATCACACACCTATTATTTTGTGCAAGTAAAATTCGCACTTAAAAGAAAAATGCCACACAATTTATTTGAGACAAGCTTATTTTTAGTGGAATTCCCCTTTTTTTCTGCAACAATAATACCAGACTACTGATTTTGTAATTTTAGCATGGTTGTAATTTTTTGCGTTTTAAGTTGAAAGAAAAAAAATTTTGTACACCTATTTTTTTGGCCTTATGTGTAAGTATACCTACTAACAGTGATGCCAAATTGTTTTTAGGAAACATATAGAATATTTCTAAGGTTTTTATGTTTTTCTTCCTCAATATATATATTTTTAAATAATATAAGAAAAAATAATTATTTTTAAAATAGTTCACAGTTTTTTATTTGCTAAATTCTGCTCGCTGTTACAATCAACTAAAGTTTGGTGAAATTATGTTATCTCAGTCTGTCATCTTTATTAACTTCGAAGTTTGTGTGCGGTGGCAGCACAGTGTTTTTCGAAAATAAACAGTTTATTGCCCGGCACAACAATAAAATTGTAAAAATATGTGAAATCGATGAAATTATTTTTTTAAAATTGATATTTTGAATGAAATTGGTAGAAAACACGTGTAATTATATTATAAACAAATAATTTATTGTGTATACAAAGAATACAAATAATTATTAATATCAAAAATGTTCTTTTATTAAAGAAAATCATATATTTATCAACAAAAGTCAGTTTTTAGTGTTTTTGTAGACATTTTAGTTGTGATTTTAAAACATTTTGTTTATTATTCAAAAGAGTTTAAATTTTGTATTAAAGCGTTATTTTAATAATTTAAACTTTAAAGTTTTATTTTCTGTCATTTTATTTTACACAAATGGATGTTTCATAAAGAAAATGCTGATTCGTTTTGCTTTTACTTAACTATTTTTAAGTGAAAAGTATTCGATTTTATTTCCTCGGAAGTGAAATCGGGAACACCAAGAAAATGTGAAATCGGTCATTTTCACATTTTGTCTTGTGAATTCGAAAGCCAGAACATACATAATAGTTTTTTTTAGGTTCTTAAATTAAATTAAAATTTTCCAATATTTATTTTAATCAATGGTTACCATGTTGCCTTTAGAAATGAATTGTGCAGGGCTAAACGTCCAATTTTAAACTAGAGTGCCGGAGAGTAGCATTTTTTATTTGTTTTCTTATTTAATGAGAAATTACCAAGTCAGTCATCTATCATGGTTAATGACAAGATATTTAATATGTCGTTATTATTGCGCTCATTTATGGCTAAAGCCTCAGTTATGCTACCGTAACGGAATGTAACCGCAACAGTAAGAAACAGCTGATCGGTTTTGTTATGTGTAAAGCAATACGAATGGTTATAGAAATGTAACGTAACCGGAACGGAACGTAAGAATCTGTAAAAAATAGAATTTTCTTACATTTTTACGTGACATCTTTTTAGCAGTGTTAACAACATGTCAATATTAAAAACCACCAGAACTGAAAATTGAAAATATAAACACAATTTAAATTTTGTATGTATGTTATGTTTGTCTGTATGTGGAATTCTCTTTAAATAAAACTTCACATATTTTAAAAACCCAAATTATAATTTACTTCATTATTAACTTTTATAATTTAAAATAAAAATAAACACTATTTTACTATTAGATTATGTAGATAGTGTTTATTTTTATTTTAAATTAGAAAAATATAGTTATCCATTTTAAACTAATTATTTAGTTTGCATTTTACTTTTACTAGAGAAGATACAAATGTTTTAACATTCGTACAAATTTGGTTTCCGAAATACCTTACCTGTTTCTGTAAGATAAACGATTTCACTTGCTTGTCTATTTATATGCAAAATATAAACAAAAACACTCAATTTTGTGTTTTCCTCAACGAACAAACACAAACTAAATTGAGTGCTTTGTTTGTGTGAAAGTGAAATTGTTTGGCTTACAGAAACAGTACATAAAGTTTTTAATAAGTACCTTTAAATAAATATAAAATCGTTGAATTGAATCTAAAAACGCTGTAGTGATAACACTGGCTAGCAGCTGGATTTAAGATAAACAAAAGGCGCCATATTAAAAGTGAAAAAAGAAGTGAATAAGAAGTTTTTAAAATTAAATTAATTTAAAAAACAATAATAAAAATAAAATATAAATAAAAATATAAAAGATATTAAAAAAATTAAAAAAAAGTGAAACTCATTTTGTTGGTACAATCTAATGAGTGCTTATACAATTTTTAGTTTTTGCAACTTTTATTTCTTTATTTGTTTTTGTTTATTTGTTTACATAAAAACATATGACACGTTTTTACGTTTTATAATTACATTTTTACGTTCAGTAGACGTTACATTACGTTACTGTTACATTACGTTACGGTCGCATAACTGAGGCTTAATCCTATCGTTATGGTATCATTCCCTTCGTAACGAATGTTACATGAACTCATTGGCTTTAATTTCACTTAACCACTTCCCTATCTAGAAGTATGTTTATTTAAGACCTATAGGCTTTGTGTAGGTTCTAATGAGTGTCAAGAAAATACATCAAACAGCGAAGTTTGAGTACGACTCGTAAATAGCGTTTCGAAAGCAAGTACTAGCAGAAGCAAATTCTGAAATAGTTTATGTATGGAAAATGGTTTTTTTTCCCGGACTTTTTCCAGCGGGAAAAATAAATGCTTTTCCCGGGAATCTCGGGATATAATGTATCTACATAATATACTATTTAAACAGATATTTGTTAAACTTTTCTTAATAAAATTTTAATACCTATCCAGTAAAGATATGTATATATATAATAAAAAAGAAAAACAAAGCAACTTTAAAAAAATTAACGTAAATAATACTCAATATTTTTCTTTTTTTTTAAGTTTTTATAAACAATTAATACATTTATTGTTTCATCCGTAATAAATTTCTTGTTTTGTTTACGAAATTACCAGTTGTGGATAAAATTCTTTCACTCTTGACAGAATTAGCGCGAATTGTCAAGAGGGCATTGAAATATATTTATGCCAAAAAATATTTATGCCAAATTAGCATCGGAAATAAATTCGGTTTTTTATGTTTGTAAGATTTTTGTACGTTATGTGTGGATGGAGACTACAGTGCCCTCTTCTTTAGACAAATGTTTCGAGGAGTATATATATAATATACGAGTATACATATCGTCGTCGAAAATCCAAAAGTATGTACGTATCATTAAAAAAATCAAAATCCAGTTTTTGATTGATTATGATTCGTGAAGTTATCTAACATATCTCTACCAATTTTTAGATTTTTGCGACCAAAAATAACGTTTTTATATCAATAATTCAAAATGTTTCTACATATGAATTACTTGTTATTTTATAACGTTTTTTGCTTCTCTTGTAAAATTAGAAAAAGTGATGTTACGTACTTTTGGATATTCGACGACGAAATACATATATACAGTGGCTCCCAGCTTATTTCAACCAGCACCTTTAAAAAAATTAAGCTCGTATAATTTCGAAACGAAACAAGATATTAAAAAAATTTGACTAAGAGTTTATAGAATATGTTTAAAAATTAAGAAAAAAGTTTTATTCAGTCTCAAATGTAAACTTACAAACTGAAAACCAAAAATATAGGAACCCAATTAGTCACAGCTTATTTCAACCACTTACATATAAACAAACAATTAAATGATTAATTAACTAATAGTTTTAATTTCAAAATTTAGTATGACCTCCTATTTGCTTTGAAACAAATTGGGGTGATTATTTGTTTATAAATCTCCCTTAAATCTCTTTTAAGAAAAGAAATTTGTGGGAGATGTGGATGATAATTACTTGTAAGTAATTATATTGGGTTGCGTGTTAAGGGAAGAGAAAAAAAGAGAAAGAATTTGAATTAACTCTATTTCTTGAGAGAGTTAAAGCGAGGGATAAGAGTCTTACCTTTTTGTTGTATATGTAGGTTGTTCTAATATTTGGACACAAATTTAAGATAAGTTTTTAATTTTAATTATTTCCTTTCTTTCTTTTATTTTATAGATATAAATTTAAGCACAATTTAGATTTTTTTTTGTTTCCTTTATAAATTTTAGCAAAGTTCACAATTAGATTTTCTAGTTTCGTTTTATAAGGTTTAGGCAAAATTTACAAATATATTTTTTCTTTTCTAGTTTTTATTTTCTCTTTTGTATAATTTAAGTAAGTTTCAATTCTTTTATAAGTTAGGTAAATTCACAAATAAATTTTAATTATTTTATAGTTTAAGATTGTTCAAAAATAATTTTAATCACACTTTAAATTTTATTTAGTTATTTTTTATATGTAGACAAGATTAGAAGTGATTGCTATTTTTATTTTCGTATTCTATCTAACTTCTGTTCTAAGAATTGGGATTAGCAGTAAATTATGGAGACATTCCCTTTGTTTTATTTGCTGGAATGGTGGAGACATTCTTTTAATGGATGGAAGTGCTGTTATTGTTGGAATGCTGATAGGGTCTTTATTGTTCAAACCTCGTTTGAACATACCGCCGGCCCTGGGGTTAAGCGCAAGATGCCCTCTCGCCTGGAGGTGTTGTGCATAACACTTGTGCCAAAGATTTAATGGCCTCGGCAATTACCTTGGCATCAGGTGTAGCGGTCAAAGTTGATGGTGGCGTTGCGGGTTTCGGCTTTCTCCGTTGTATCCTTTTAGGTGGTTTATTTCTTTGTGGGGTCGGATGGAGTAGGGTATGGTGGTACTGATCACATTTCTTGCACATGTCCATGGAAGTGCAAGCTCGGAGGTCGTGGCTCCTAGCCAGACAGTTTTCACAGTACCGATGTTTGTCCACAGTTTCCTGCCTTTTAGGTATGGTCATCTTAAGAAATCGATTGCAAAATCTCAATGGATGAAATTTCCGGCATAATTTACATTCGTATATTTCTGGATCCGGTCGAGCTCTTGGGTGACGTCTGTTCGAATGGGATTTATAATTCCGGCGTATAATGGTAAATTTGCGGTTATTTCTAAGGGAGATATTTAACAAATTAGATATGGTAGAGAGATTATGCTGGAATTAGTGTGAAATTGAGTTAGGAAATATTAGTAGTTTGAGAAAATAAAACGAGTTGTATTGAGAATTTAAATTAGAATTTATTTTAATTAGATCTCATATTTAGAACTGGAAGACGAAAATGTGCGAATATCTGCCGTATGCATATTCCTATCCGGTGGAGCACGAGGGGGAGTAAATTTCCATTTATATGTCATGTATTTCCGGTCGAGTGCTTCGAGAAAATCACGACTATTGTTAGTTACTACCCTTTGGGGTAGTCCACGCCTCCCAACGAAACGAGAGAATGCTGTCTGGGATTGGGAGAATGCGGCTGAGCATAGTTCCGAATGGATAGCTTTCGTGTTGGGGTAAACGAAAGCACTACCATAGGCTCTTGTAGTTTCCTGATCTCGTAAGGTTGAGATCTTAAGTTTAGATGGGCCAGTAAAGTCAATACGTGTGACTTTAAATGGAGGTGATTGAGTACATCTCCTTCGGGGAAGTGGTCCCATTATCCGAGAACTAGGCTGTTGTCGGTAAATAATGCAAGTTTTGCAGTGTCGTATTATCTTCTTCACTCGGGGTTTGAGACGGAAGATATAGAATTGAGTCTGTACCATTCGACACATTTGGCTGCATTTAGCGTGAGATAGTGAGTAATGTAAATAAAGCTGGCAAAGTCGGGAGTTGCCAGGTAATACAATGGGATATAGTTTATTGTATGGTAGGGACGATTGGGACAATTTGCCATTTATTCCAAGAAGTGAATTCTTATTAATTAATGGGTTTGAGTTTTTGAGTGCAATTTTCACAGGTATGTCTTCATTTTTAGACACAGATTTATATTTCTCTGAAACAACTGAAGGTGTCAGAGTTTTAATTGTTTGGGTTCCCATAGGGTTTCCATTGACCAGGGCTAGATCCATTTGGGATGATTTGTCGAAGGTGAGATCATCTAGATCTAATGATTCGAGTTTGGAATTAGGGATTTCCAAAGTACAAGAAGGGAGTTGTTTATAACTTTCCTCAAATACCTCTGCATCGCAGGGGGGAAGTTTTATGTAGTTGTTCGAGGATTGGGATGTATCCTGGGTGAAGGCGTGTAAATACCGGGATGTTCCTAGGTCACTAGAGGAATTCGGTTGTCCTTCCGATGTATTTTGAGTAAAGGTGTGTGAATCCTGGGATGTTCTTGATTTACCAGTGGAATTCAGTTGAGCTACCTTTATTAAATCGAGTATCTGAGAAAGGCAAAGGTAGTAGGCATCCATGCATGCCTCATAATTTTTCCTCACCTCCTTCCTACATTCTGAGGTTACTGTTTTTTCATGAGACAATATTAATTTTTCATAGGCATTATCGAGTTTTGCCCATATTGAGTCCAAGTGTCTTAACTTGGCTTCCAGAATAAATTCGGATTGTTCGTCTGTGGGAGTTTGTTGAAATTGTTGACGAAATTGGGTCAACTGATCACAGTTGAAAAAGAAGCTCTCCTTTGGAGAGATGTTGGCTTCGCTGCGAGATGAGGTGGCCATAATGGGATTGAGAATTTAGATAATGTAGAGAAAGAGTGTTAAGATTTAAGTATTAAATTCGTATATGGGATACGACTAGATTAGGATTTGAGACCTTTGGGCTACTGGGAAGTAGAACTAGAACTGCTATCTAGCTAAATTTAAAGAGAGTATATATATAAGTGGGTAATACTGAATATTATAATCCAGAAGCTTAGGGCCACTGGTAAGTGGTACTAGAACTGTTATCTAGTAAATTTTAAAGAGATATATTTTAGCGGTTAGTACTGGATATTGTAATCCAGGAGAAGTTAGCACTTAGGAGATTTGGGCTACTGGGAAGTAGTACTAGATACCTGTTATCTAGTATAAAAAAAAGTTGAAAAAACTCTAAGTGCTAATTTGTGGTATTCTTTTCTATATTCTATGAATAGAGGTTAGGGGCTATATGGGAATAGCACTAGATACCTGTTATCTAGTTTTAAAAAGTAGAAAATAGAATATAGAAATGAATTTTAAAGTATTCGAGGTTCGCTAGAAAATTGCCATGGGAATTTTCTTATACAATATCAGTACAATTTCTGGAAAATAAACATGAAATTCAATTTGCCTTATTATACAATTCGTGTATATTGTATAATATATTGATATATATCGTATAATATATTGATGTTTTGGTGACATTAAATCTTTTCAGTTTGTGTCAACTAAAAAAATTTTTCCTTTTAAATTAAAAATATTTTCAAATATTTTTTTTTTTTCTTTTTCGATTTCCAAGTTAATTTAAAAAAGTACTTTATTAGTAAATTTTAATTAGATAATGAAATTTTTCTTTTAATATTCGCCCCAATGGGTTAATCCTTTTATATGTTTGTGATGTTTATAATGGACTGTATGCTCTTATTAGAAGTGGATAACAGTGGTGTAAAGTAATAAATCATTTGTAAAATTTATTTATTTTATTTATTATTTATTTCATTTTCAAAATTAAATTTAAAATAAGGGGATATTTTAGAGAAAAAATTTATTTATTTATTTTATTTCTAAAATTAAATTTAAAATAAGTGGGGATATTTTAGAGAAAAAATGTATTTATTTATTTTATCAATAATTTTATTATTAATTATGAAATTATATATATATATTGTAAATAACATTCCTTTACTTCTCTGGTGTGATGTTTTTCCTTTTGTCTTTTCCCTGTTCTTCTTCATTCGTTGACCTTGTGAAGCAACCAGAATTGTTGTTTTAATTTCTCTTGTTGGACTTTTGTAACAAAGAGATTTGTTACAATAAAGAGAAATCGCAATTGGATTCTCAACGGGAGTATAGTAAATCAAACACACCTCTCTTATGTGTGACTAAGAGAGTATGTTTGATTTATACAGAGGTTACGGAATATGAGATCACTTGCACTTTTTTTTTTATTTTTTTTTTTTTAATCCTTTTTTCTTTCTACAGAGTGAATTTTCAATTGGTGTTTTTTTTTTTTTTTTTTTTCACAAATACAGAAAAGAGATTTCTGTATTTTATATACGAAAACGGGAAATAATAAGATCAACGGGATTAATATTTTATGTACAAAATACGCGATTTATGTACATATACGTAATTAACCGGGTTTTAAGTATGAGACTTTTTATATATATATTGAAATTGTTCTTAAATGGAGTTCTTATATATATATATATATATATATATGTATGTATACATAAAATAACGGGTTTAACGAAATAACGCGTAAAGGGAGAGAAAAAACGGGATAAAATGTTCTGATGTTTCGTTATGATGTAATTTTACTGTAAGCCTATGTACATATATATGTACATACGCTTCCTAACCTCTTTTTTGTGTTTTTCGAGGTTAATTTCGCCATACAATTACACCACTTTTCTGAGCACTCTTTCCTTTTTCTTTTCTTCACTTTTTTTTTTTTTTTTGTTTTTTCTCTCTCTTTTTTATCGTTTTTTTTTTTTTTTACTTTTACGACTTACGCGAGCTAATTTCTATATATGTATGTGTGTAAATTTCGGAAATTTGACTTACTTTTTGTCTTATTGGAATGTTCTTATGTATATAAAAAAAATGTGTCACTTACAGTTTTTTTTTTGTTTTTGTTGCAGTGATGAGCTTATTGTTTCTCTTTACCTCATTTTTATTTTATATTGTGTGATGCTGTTTTTGTTTTGACACGAACTTTTTTCACTGGTTGTTTTTTGTTTTATTTTGCGTTTAGAGGGACACGCTTTGTACCATGAATTCAATCCAAGGGTCGCGGAGCGTTCGCCGGAGAAGGACCATGAAACAAATTGGGGTGATTATTTGTTTATAAATCTCCCTTAAATCTCTTTTAAGAAAAGAAATTTGTGGGAGATGTGGATGATAATTACTTGTAAGTAATTATATTGGGTTGCGTGTTAAGGGAAGAGAAAAAAAGAGAAAGAATTTGAATTAACTCTATTTCTTGAGAGAGTTAAAGCGAGGGATAAGAGTCTTACCTTTTTGTTGTATATGTAGGTTGTTCTAATATTTGGACACAAATTTAAGATAAGTTTTTAATTTTAATTATTTCCTTTCTTTCTTTTATTTTATAGATATAAATTTAAGCACAATTTAGATTTTTTTTTGTTTCCTTTATAAATTTTAGCAAAGTTCACAATTAGATTTTCTAGTTTCGTTTTATAAGGTTTAGGCAAAATTTACAAATATATTTTTTCTTTTCTAGTTTTTATTTTCTCTTTTGTATAATTTAAGTAAGTTTCAATTCTTTTATAAGTTAGGTAAATTCACAAATAAATTTTAATTATTTTATAGTTTAAGATTGTTCAAAAATAATTTTAATCACACTTTAAATTTTATTTAGTTATTTTTTATATGTAGACAAGATTAGAAGTGATTGCTATTTTTATTTTCGTATTCTATCTAACTTCTGTTCTAAGAATTGGGATTAGCAGTAAATTATGGAGACATTCCCTTTGTTTTATTTGCTGGAATGGTGGAGACATTCTTTTAATGGATGGAAGTGCTGTTATTGTTGGAATGCTGATAGGGTCTTTATTGTTCAAACCTCGTTTGAACAGCTTAATTATAGCTTTCAGCCTTTTTTGCATTGATTCCACTTCCTAGTGGTTTGGAGAGTTATTTTTGCCCATTCCTTTTTCAGAGCTGCTATAAAGTCATTCTTGTTCGAAATCTGGTGTTGGCGGACGTTTTGATCACAAATTGCCCATAAACTTGAGACTGAATAAAACTTTTTTGTTTAATTTTTAAACATATTCTATAAACTCTTATTAAATTTTTTTTTAAATGTGCTGGTTGAAATAAGGTGGGAGCCACTGTATATATATTTATTTATTTATTAATTACAATACAATTACAAATTATATTCTAATTATATACGAGCTGAGTAACTTAGACCATGTGCTCGGTGTAGTGTCACAGACCAGAGTCTCTGGTGGGAATTGAAATCACGACCCTCACGCTAATAGTCTAGCACACTACCCACTAGACTACCAGAGCACTACATATATATATAATTTTTTATTATATTAATAAATTTACCCGCTTACTTAGCGTCGGCTGTCCTGTTAATGTGCATCTAACGCGTACGGCTAACGCTGCATCTACATATGTATGGTAAGAGCCCTTTGCGGGCCAAGTAAATTTTCTACATCCGTGAGGTTAGTATATAGACAGAAGAAATAGCTCTGTATAATAAGGGATATAGAAAGATCAACAACAAAATTAATTACATAATACAGCACTAAACAAAACAATAAATTTTAACAAAATCATTTAATCCAACTGTGTGTGAACAAAGATAAAGTTAATTAAGTATTAACTGAGATTTTATATTCTGACACTCACATTCCCAGAAAATTACCGTTGAACGATTTAATGAAATTTAAACCGAGTCAAAGTCTTGATTTGTTGTCGTACAAATTTAATTCCTCCAATTGAGTATCATAAATTATTTTCCCTTGTTTATTCAAATAAATTTGTGTAAAAGTTTGAAGAATCGTTTGTTGTTATTATTTATCGTCATATAAAAGCCTATAAGCATACAAGTTAACGACACAAAAGTTGGTCACCCTATTTTTCATTATCTGGTATGCTACCTGTTCATATTTTTTATTTCAATTTATGCTGACACTATGTCGACATAAATTGAGTGCATTTCATGAAAGAATTTAATAACAAAATTTACAAAGTTGATGACAAAACAAAATTTATAAAGATGATGACCATTGCTTGAATAGAATTAAGTAAAGAAAAGTATTTTTAAAATTAATTATAAAAGAACCACAGAAGAGAAAAGATGAAAAATTAAAAGTGTTAAAGAGTAATTAATATAATAAAAGAGTCGATCAATATGCCATAAGCGTACGACTAATAATTAATATAATAAAAGAGTCGATCAATATGCCATAGGCGTACGACTATTAAAAGTATAAATAATAAAATTTTCTTTATTTTAAATGAAATAAACTTTGTTAAAATTAAAATCAATTGTTAAATAATAAAACAACATAATTTTAAATAATAACATTTTTTTTATTTTAAATGAAATAAACTTTGTTAAAATTAACTTACATACATAATAGGCCATTACAACCCTTCAGTCAGGATTACGGCCTAGCTTCTCACACCTCTCATGTTGTGTGCGTTAATTTTATACGTGGGTGGCGGGACCTACAGTTTAACGTCGACTCCGAACGACAGATTTTTGAGAAACTTTTTCATGGCAGGTTTATTTACTCTCAGAGTTTTTGCCAGAAATCTGCTGAGAGAAAATCGCCAAAGAAATATTTTTTTCATATTTCGTTTTGATGCCTGACCTGGGAGACGAACCCGGGCTTTCCGTCTAATAAGCCAACACACTACCTACTAGACTACGGCGACTTCAAAAGCCTATAAGTAATTGATGAAAAAAAAGAAATTTTCTCCAATAAAACATTGCGTGATCCATTGTGTCAAAAGCTTTAGAGAGAACTATACTCCTTTCAAGTTCAGATCTCACATTTTGACTAACATCCGTGAGCGTTCTAAAACAGCTGTTGCCTTTTACAAAACCGGATTGACTATCAGATTTGGTTGCCTGTGATAATAATTAATTTGCCTGCTCATAATACTTTCCTAACATTACTAGAAAGCGAAGAATATGTATCAGTAGTGTTATAATCATTATTTAGCTTCGGAATAAGAATAAATTCCAATAACTTCTAATCTTCAGGGAAAACAGATTCAGTAAGTATATATTTAGATAAATAAATGAGTAATAAATGGCAATATTTTCTGCAAAATAACTTCAAGAACGGTGGGATTGACCATCAACACCAATAGGAATAAATTGATTGTAGCACCGTATTGCAAGTGCGTTTTGGCATACTAATATTCAAAAATTTACGATTCGACTCATTCACATTAACATCTATCTCGCAAGAACAGCTGTATATTTGTCCTCTTCTAATCTTTTGCATTGCATTAGCATACGTGATTCTGTTGCCAAGACAATGATCGCAAGCAATTCACTAGGATTGTAAAATCATTGTTTCAGTGCAATCTTTCGTACTTATTTAGTCCTTATAACTTGCAAGTTGTGTATGTGCGTTGTTGCCAGAAGAAAATAGTTTTTTATATTTCATTTTCGAGATTTCAGAACTCACGAACCCATTAGCTAGTACTTGTAATGGAGTGGTCTTCACATTCAACGAACCTCTGATATTAGGATCTTATAAGAAAAAGAAAACAGAGCTTCTATCAAGTATTGAAATAATAATAAAATTTCATAGTAATATTTGTAATATTCGTTTTGCTTTTAAAATTATATGTCACTATTATTTTCAATAAATAGATAGTATATTATAATATAGTATTTTATTTATTTCGGAAAAAGTAGTTTTTTATTTTTTACAATTTCCTACTCAGTAAATTTTGAAATCTATAAATTAAAAGAGATACTTTATTTTACATACATAATTGGTCATTACAACCTTACAGTCAGGATTAGGACCTAGTTTCTTACACCACTTATGTTATATGAGTTAATTTTATACACGCGTGGCGGGACCTACAGTTTAAAGTCGATTCCGATTTATTTACTCTCAGAATTTTTGCGAGAAATCTGCTGAGAGGAAGTCGCCGAAGAAATATTTTTTAATGTTTCCGTTTTGACCTGGGGTTTGAACCGAGGTGTCACGTCTAATAAGCCAACACACTACCTACTAGACCACGGCGACTTTGCAGAATATTGTAACATTTTTTTTTCCCCTAAATAAACGGTTAGGGCTACTGTTTTCAGCGTTTTTCAAACGTTATAATTTTCAACTTTGGTTACTCGGTGAGCTGGACCAGCATTACAAAATGATTTGTCAGCAATTATTTTAAAATGGAGAGAACATCATATTGCATTTACTGCTGATTTAGAGAAGATGTTCCTGCAAATAAATATACGTGAAAATCATCATAATTTTCAACTGATTCTCTGGAGGGATAATTCAAATTAAATTTTTGATGCACACATTGAAAAGTGTCACTTACGGTACTACGTAGGCCCCTACTTAGCCATAAGAGTATTAAAACAACGTGCAACAGGTTAGGAAAAAAGCTACCCGTTTTTTCTTGAAGTCATGGTTGTATAAACTGGTAATTCTAAAATTTTGGCATCTAAAATTTTATGATCAATTTCCTTTGGTGTAGGTTTCCTGCTAAAAAAAAATTTTATATTCCGGCAACTATTCCAGGCACAGATGCAGAGTATGTTTGTAAAAATTTCCCTGTTCATCAACATCAATCATCTTCGCATAGTCCTTTCGACTTTGGTCGAACTCGAAATCGTGTAACTCTGCTAAGGTGCTGTTAATAGACTTACTTGTTTCGAAGAAACAACAAAAGATAACTTAGCCTATCAGGCCAACTACTATGTCTTTGTTATGGGAATGAGCTATCTTGTTTGTGTTTTCATTGATATTTGTGTAATTGGGCAAATTTGCGAGACCTAAAGCATTAAGTTCCTTTTTCGAACGGTTATTCAATTTTTTAACGCCGGATTGAAAGAAATGTCAATGCAAATACAAATTCTATAGAAATTAAACAAATTATATATGGGGTATTAAACAATTTAAATCATTAAAAAACTGGGACTGCTGCTTAAAATTTTCCAAATAAACAAATCAGAATTGATACCAAAGTCGCCATAGTTTAATAGGTAGTATGTTTGCTTACGTGAGGCCATGGTTCAAACCACAGGTCAGACATTTCCAAAAGAACGAAATATTTAAAGAATATTTCATAAGATTTCTGGCAAACACTCTGAGAGCAAAAAAAAATTGCTATGAAAAGTTTCTCAAAAATCTGTCATTCGGAGTCGATTTTAAACTGTAGGTCCCGCCACTCATGTAGAAAAGTAACACATACAACATAAGTGGTGTAAGAAACTAGGTCGTAATCCTGACTAAAGGGTTGTAATGACTAATTATGTATGTAAATTTATATAAAGAAATTGTTGCTGGTGATTTTGGATAATATTATTTATCAACTATACAATTAAATTAAGCCAAAAGCTTTTCTATTGCGCTAAATTTTTATAGTTATTATAATTATTATTTATTACAATTATTTTGCGAATTGATTTATTTCACAATTATTACAACTATTTTTTTATTACAATAAATTCATCGAAAATACAATTTTTATTTATTTTAAATTCTAATTAACAGCCATGTCACAGAACGCAATTCCGATCGAAAGTGGTTTCAATTCCAAAAGTCGAGTCTTTAGAAAACGAAAACCGAAAAATTTCTTCGGAATGAAACCACTTTAAATTTTCAAAGTGGTTTTGATATTTTTGATGATTTATTAAAGAAAAATATTAATAAAACTTAGTCAAATTGAAAGACAAAATGGTATGTTTTATTATTACATAGGTTTTCTAAGTATTTACTTAATATTTATGCTTAAGAAATTAAATTTTTAATTTGCTGAGAAAAACAAAACAAAGTTATATATTTTTTCATCGAAGTATTGCCACGTTTTTTTTTTTTTTTTTGAGCAAACCACTTATTTTTGAGAACAAAAATTTATTAAGTAGAACAAATTTAAGCGGTGGCAACACAAGCGATGGACAAAACAAAATACAAAAATATTTTTACGTTGCAGTACAGATTTATTCACCCCTATTCTACATTTCGATTACGTTTCCGTATTCAGTTACACAGAAATCGAAAAAAGGTATTCTTCTGTCCCCTTAACTATTCTTTCAAAATCTAAAAACTTATCCTCTTCTAACCGATCCTGTAAAAAAATACACGTCGTCAGGAAATTTTTCCACATCAACATTACATTTCCTGGGATATCTAGAAAAATAGTCCGCTACGTTAACCTTTGACTTTATGTGACATATGTCAAACTGATAACCAGATAAGGTTAAAGCAATGCGCTGCAACCGACTAGAGGCCATAAGTGGAATTTCCCTTTTTGGGTTAAATATGTGGTGCAGCGGTTTGTTGTCAGTGACCAAAGTGAAATGACGACCATACAAATAATGATGGAATTTCTTTACACCAAATAAGATTGCCACTGCCTCGCGATCCAACTGTGAATATCGTTTGGACGCGAATTCTATTGGTCGTTCTACTCCCTGATCATCGATTTGCGATAAAACTGCGCCTACCCCAACAGGACTGGCATCAACCGTCAATCGCGTCCTATAAGCTGCATTAAAATGGGCTAAACAATTATCTGCCAATAATAAAGACTTAAGCTGATCCATAGCAGCTGAACAGTTATTGTCCCAGACGAATTTTGTATCGACCCGAAGCAAATTGTGTACTGGGTGTAATAAGGTTGAAACGTCTGGCAGGAACCGTCGATAAAAATTCACCACACCCAAAAAAGATTGTAGTTGCTTAACATTTGTGGGATATGGAATATTAGATATTTCCTTAATTTTCTCTGGGTTCATATGTAACCCACTTTTGTCAATTATATGACCCAAATATTGAATTTTTTTGGAAAAAAATTCACACTTTTCCGCTGATAATTTAAAACCAGCATCATTTAATATGCTAAGTACTTTTTCAAGTCTTTGAATGTGCAACCCTCTGTTAGGTGCACTAATTAATATGTCGTCCAAAAAGACAACAACCCCGTCTAAACCTACTAAAAGGGTATCCATTATCCTTTGAAAAATAGCAGGCGCCGAAGCCAACCCATATATTAACCTAGTGTATTGAAAAAGACCTTTAGATGTTGAAATAGTAGTATATTTCCTCGATTCCTGGCTTAATGTTACCTGCTGATATGCCATGCTCAGATCCAACTTAGTAAATTCTTCTCCCCCATGCAATCTCGAAAATATATCCTCAATTCTAGGAAGTGGGTACTTCTCAACATTCAAATGCGGATTAAGGGTGACCTTAAAATCCCCACAAATTCTAATATTCCCATTTTTCTTTACAATTGGAACGATAGGGGTCCCCCATTCACAGTATTTTACCGGCTGAAGAACTCCGATTTGCACTAAATAATCTATCTCTTTTTCCACTTTGTCCTTTATAGCAACAGGTAATGGCCTTGGTCTAAAGAACTTAGGTACTGTATCACTTTTTACTTTCAAAACTGCCTCACCACCTCAAAACTCTCCCAAAACTACCATCGAAAAGGCTTCCAAACTTGCAAATAATTTGCGATTGGCATGGGTGCGCAATAATTTAATTTACAAATTTCAATTTTTAGAAAATTTCTTCCCAGTAATGGCGGGCCACCATTTTTAATTACTATAAATGGAATTACTTCTATTCTATCACCATACCTGACTTTAACATCACATGCACCAATAGCAGTTATACTTGTGCCATGATATGATCTCAACCACACGTCAACTTTCCTAAGATTATATTCTTTAAAATATGCTTCATAAAAATTAACCGAGACAACATTATTTTCTGAACCTGTATCAAGTTCCATTTCAAAAAGCTTATCTTTTACAAAAATTTGTATTTTAATCGGACCATCATCAGTACTATTAATAGAATATAAACTTACATCACTATTGTCAATGAAATTAATAGCTTTTACACTACACATTTTTCTTAAATGCCCTCTTTGCTTACAATTATTGCATTTGTAATTTTTAAACTTACAGTTGTCACTCCTATGATTGCTGTACCCACATACTTTACATTGTTTTGCTGACATTTTACGTTGTTGCTGCTGTTGTTGTTTTTTTGCGGACCTCCTTTATTCTTCTTTATAAAATTTAAACCTTCCTTAATTTCATGGACTAAATTATACTGCTGTTTGGTGTACTCCACGTTGTTGGCTATTTCCAGGACCTTTTCAAAAGAAGAATCCACCGATTCCAGGAACATTTTATCACGGGCCGGACCCTTTTCTAGCCCCATTACGAATTTATCCCGAATAGCTGTTTCCAAGTTAACACCAAATTCACAATGCACTGCTAGTGCTCTTACTCGAACGGCCCATTCATTTATTGTTTCACTGGCTAGTTTAGTGGCATTATAAAATTTGTAGCGCTCAGCAAAACCAGATGTAGCAGCCTTAAAATGCTTGTTCATTGCTAACATACAAGTATCATATGTTGTACCTACATCTTCCACTTTTGCTGGACTCACTAAATTCTGCAACAGCATATACGATGTTTCACACACTGATGTTAATAGGATGGCTTTCTTCTTAGCTGCATCTCATTTCATTAGCGATTAAAAACTGTTCCAACTGGTTTTGATACACAGACCAATTTTTTTGAGTGTGATCAAAATAAGGCATTTTTCCGAAAATTAAATTGGCCATGGCTTTTAATTTATAATTATAAAAAATTTATCAATTTTAAAAAAGAACTTTTTTTTCCTCGTCGCCACTGTAATAAACTTAACAGCAGTGTATGTATTTATTTTAATTCAATTTTTTTCAAATTCTTTATTTTAACTAAAACACGACTTATTCTGTTGCTAGTTGCTTAGAGAGTAAAAATTCTTATTTTTAAATAATATGTTATACTTAAAACTAATAGCTCTTACTAATATGCAGGATGAAACTGCACAAAAGAAAATCGTGATAAAACCAGTATTTAATAACGGTAAACTTTTACAATGTTAATATAATAACAATTACTAAAATACGGCAGAAAAACAAATAATCTTCATTTCCAAATTTAATAAAGAAATAATCCTTAACTTTAAAAGAATGTAATTATTTTATGATGAACTACCTACATATACTACACTAAAAAAAAAACTGAATCGTAAAAATAAGAAGAAGAGAATAGTACTTTTAAGATCAACTGTGTAATAGGCTTTTTACACTGAGCTTCATCTTTCATCTCTCATTAATTGACAAGATGACAACATCTTCCCATAAGAAATATACAGAGCAAAAAAGCGTCATCTTTCATCATCTTCACAAGATGTTCCTATCTCATTTTGTTCCACTCATCATCTTTCGATAATTTCAGTGTCATCACTAAAAAAATGACATTTGTTTATACAGTGGCGTGCAAAAGTGTTTTCATGTTGGTAAATTTTCTAGTAAAACGTCAATAAAATTTTTTCTAGCTGAGATATTTTATCGAAAATTCGCATGTTTATTCATTACTGTTGGATTATATTATAGTGCAAAAAATGTATAAAAATAACAATTACAACTCTGGTTATCGAGCATGATTTCAACATAAATAAAAAATAAATGTATCATAACTGGTCGTCCAAGGTTGTTAACAGACGCAGATGCTCGGCATATTGAGCGATTAATGAGAAATAGGGATACTAGAACACCAAAATTAGCTGCCGAGGCAATAAATAAACAGTTAGTGATTGGACTGTTCGTAGATCATTACGAAGAATTGGTCTAGTCGCAGCAGTCCAGAAAAAGAAACCAGCCAGCCCTATCAAATAAAAATGTTAAGGCGCGCCTGCAATTTTGTAAAGAATTCGAAAACAGGACAGCAGAGGATTGGAAACATGTGATTTGGTCTGATGAAACTAAAATTAACCGTTTCCAATCAGATGGGAAAGAATATTACTGGCGCCGCCCACATGAAAATCTTCAAAGACAAACAGTAAAACATGGCGGGGGATGGTGTGGGGGTGTTTTACTTGGTGAAACGTTGGTCCACTGATTATGATAGAAGGTATAATGAAGAAGGAAGATTATCTCAATATTCTTCAGACTAATTTGCCAGAATATGTGGACAAAAGTGCATATCCCGGGGAGGAGATACACTTTCAACAACATGGAGATCCTAAACATACCTCCAAAATTGTTAGAAATTGGTTGTCTAACCAAAAGTTTAAATTACTTAAATGGCCAGCACTCAACCCTATAGAAAAGTTGTGGGCTCTTTTAAAAAGAAGACTGGCCGTGTATGAAAGAGCACCAACGAACATGGATGAACTCTGGCAAAGAGTATAAGAGGAGTGGAAAAAATCCCAGATGAAATCATACAAAAATTGTTGGAGAGTATGCCAAAGCGCATTAAAAATGTAAAAAAAAAACAAAGGATTGTGGACAAAATATTAAAAATCGCTAAATATTAAGGGTTTTGAATATACGTGCAAAAGTGTTCGAATTGAGTTATTTTTAATTTTATTTATATTCTTGAAGTATGGTATATAATTTCTTTTAATTTTTTAACTTAAATATGTAATATAATAAACAAGTAATCAACCCTGAAACATTCATCTTGCGTTCTCATTCATTAAAGATTTTATAGGGGTTAAAGGGCGGAATCTGCCAATATGAATACACTTTTGCTCGCCACTGTATGTATAAAAAAATTAAACGTCACAAAATGAGCGGGACTGAACAAAGTAAGTAAATTTTTGAATATACAGGTAGTGCCCGACTTACGACCATTCGACTTACGACTATTCGCACTTGCGACTATTTTTTTTCCAATTTTTTCATAGAAAATATTTAAAGAAGAAAAATATCTAGTTGCGGGGAATTCCTAAAATATAAATTTTATGTATATAAGTAAATATAAATTTTGTGTAGTTTCATTTCTCCTGACCCTCAAAGTTAGTAGGACAGTATGTAATTTATTTCTTAAATTTTTTTTATATGAAATTCGACTTACGACCGATGACCAGGAACCTATCTCGGTCGTAAATCGGGGAATACCTGTATATATAAATTAATGAAATAAATTTTTTCTAATGGAATAGGTTTCCGACAGTTTGTGTCCTTTTTTCTTAAACACTCCAACCGATTTACCAGTAATGAAAAGGTTGTCCTATCTACTCCAAAGCTTTCTTTAAAAAATTCTAATTCTGGACTACTATTTGGAACGTCTCTCTCCCATAGGTTTGCCATATTTGAAATCGTCAAAAAACATACATCGAAGTTAAAAAAGCAGTACAATTGAGTAAAAAGAAGTACAATTGTTTATTTTCAAAATTTATTTAATTCAATAAAAAAAAAACTAACAAAAAATAGTTCACAACAGTAACAATGAAGAACATTAAAAAAAGAGATCATAACTATTTGTATTTAATATAAAAAATGAACTTAAAATTTAATTTAAATCAGTTTTTGTGATTTTAAATCTATAGAATTTATATATATTTCAGACTAGACTAAAATCAATGTATTATATTATGATAGTATTATTGGATTTTTAATTTATGTGAATAAAAACTCAAAAACAAATTTTCATTGTTTAATACTTCAAAATGAATTTAACAAAAAATAATGTTAATGGTATACTTTGATATAAGTACATACATACATATACATACATATGTATACATTATTAATTTTTGAAAATTATTGACTTTAAAATTAACTGATACATTTAAATAAATTATAAATATTTATCACTTTTTTGTATTTGATTTACAAATTCATTTTTACCTTTTTCGGTTTTTAAAAAATTGAAAAACTCAGTACAACTGTATTCAAAGTTTGTTTTTATTATTAACTCGCTTTCCAAATTTTCTATTAAAAGTTTATTTCGTTCCTTCCTCCAAAAATTAAACATTAGACTAAAAATTCGTTCACTGGCTGCATTAGAATGAGGAATTGAAAAGACAAAGCAACAAATGTTTTCAAAAGTAGGAAATGATCCACTATTTAAGAATTCTTTCCACTTTTCTTCTGCAGATTTTTCTTTTTCAATGTTTTCAGCAAATGTTTTTAATGATATAAATTCGTCAAAAAGTTGATCTAAATCAATATTTTCCACAAATTCATGAAAGGAAATGTTTGAATTAAGACGGAAAATTGAAAGTTTTTCAAACTTATTATTTTCTAATTGAAAGTACTTATATTCGATAAAAACTCTGCTGCGCGTTTTTAAAAAAGACAAATCTCTTGCTGATTATTGCAACTGCTACATATACGTTCGGCTAAAAACCCATAAAATTTTTCATCCTGCTGTTGTTCAAATTTGTCATTTAACTGTTTTATTATTTGAAACATATCAATTATTACAAGGCTATTATTTTCTTCTAACTTTTCAATAGCAGATATTATTGTATTTCCTATATTATGGACAAAATCGAGGTATGCTTCAGAAATTTCATTTTCGAAAAATTGGCATAAAACAGGGAAACAACAATCTTGCGACAAAAAATAAGCCTTAATAGCAGCATAGTTTTTTAAAAATCTCTCCACAGAGGGGGTTACAGAAAGCCATCTAGTTGGTACATGACGGAGCATTTCAGACCATTCCAAATCGTAAAATTCAAACATTTCTTTCAGATTTGCAGTTTTTTTTTGTTGATGTCGAAAATTCATTAAAAACTTTCATTACAATATTTTCTAAATCATATTTGAATATTTTTAAAGAATTTTTAAACGCATTATTTAATACGTGACAAAGGCATCCAATACCTATTATATTCGAATTTGCTACATATACGTTCGGCTAAAAACCCATAAAATTTTTCATCCTGCTGTTGTTCAAATTTGTCATTTAACTGTTTTATTATTTGAAACATATCAATTATTACAAGGCTATTATTTTCTTCTAACTTTTCAATAGCAGATATTATTGTATTTCCTATATTATGGACAAAATCGAGGTATGCTTCAGAAATTTCATTTTCGAAAAATTGGCATAAAACAGGGAAACAACAATCTTGCGACAAAAAATAAGCCTTAATAGCAGCATAGTTTTTTAAAAATCTCTCCACAGAGGGGGTTACAGAAAGCCATCTAGTTGGTACATGACGGAGCATTTCAGACCATTCCAAATCGTAAAATTCAAACATTTCTTTCAGATTTGCAGTTTTTTTTTGTTGATGTCGAAAATTCATTAAAAACTTTCATTACAATATTTTCTAAATCAAATTTGAATATTTTTAAAGAATTTTTAAACGCATTATTTAATACGTGACAAAGGCATCCAATACCTATTATATTCGAATTTGCTTTTTTAAGCTCAACAAATACACTTTTTTTATTTCCAAAATTTGGCATTGTCTGCGCAAAAGCTTGTGATGTTTTCTAAACTCGGTTTTTGACTCTCCAATTTATATTTATAAGGAATTTGAAATATCACTTGATATTTCGGAGTCAGAGTTATAAAAACTTAAAAGTTTTGTGCAGACTCCATTTTCTTTATTAAAATATCTCACAACAATAGGAAATTTATTTATTTAATATTACCTTTGTTAGAAGCATCTGTGGAGATTGAACAGGACATGTTTACCTCTATAAAATTATGGTGAAAGTACAAAAAAGGTTGAAAAAAGTACAAAGAGAAGTACAGATACTAAAAAGAAGTACGTTTGCGTACTTCTTTAGGGGTTATGCAGTTAAAAGTACAAAAACTAAAAAAAAGTACGCGTACTGCTGAAAACAGTACGTCTGGCAAGCCTACTCTCCCAGAAAGTTCCATACCGAATCTAAAGTTATAAAAATATATGTGTATTTAAAAACAAATTCAAGAATTACAGATATAAAAGAAAATTATTACAAATGACCAAAAACTTCGTCGATTTGAGGCACGTGCAATTGGTAAAATTTCTTCATCTTCCATAATAAAGTCATTGTCCATAATAACATCAAGCAGATCCGTATATTGTTTTAATAATTGATTTTGCTCTTCAAGTGCAATTATTAATCCGATAATTGAAGAATTTTCCATTTTATTTTTTTCCATTAATTATAAGCAGATTTTATGTATTTAAAATGAAAGATGAGAGATGATGCAAATGTAAACAACTTTTTTCATTTTTATCATCTTCCACTCATTCCTATAAGATGATGCTAAGTGTAAAAAGGCTATAACTGTCGAACGAATGAAAAAGAAACGAAAAAATAAAAAATTTTGTAAAAATTTAGGCGGAAATATGAAATTAGTGCAATAAAACAATTATTAAACAATTATAAGAAAAAATTATGTATTGTGAAATTTTAATTTAAATAATGACAAAAACACAAAAGAACACAAATTATTAGTGAAAAGAATCCAGACTTGCCGAGTTGTTTTTTTTTGTATTTTTTTTTTTTTTTTCATTTTTTATAACATTTCCAGTCAATCCACACCTATAAAAAATTTATTTAATATTTATATACAATATAAGTATTACAAATTTATTAAAATTTCATACTTTCTTCCATGCAATGGACTTCTTCCCAAAATGCCTGTACTTCATCTTTGGGTCGATTATGGTATCCACACGCAATATCTTTCTTTGTCGTCATTAAATAAGCCAGCTTTTCGTACTGCTCAGGTGTTGTAATTTTCGACCTATAAGTAAAAAAAAAATTATATATATATATATATGTATATTGATTATTAATTAAAAATTTTATTGCATTTAATACTTACATTTTCTTACTTCCACGCTTTTTGAAGCTCAACAAAAAAATCGAAAGATGTTCCGCTACGAAATTTACAACTTAGAAAAACGTAGCTACGATTGTAATGTAGAATACACACAAACTTAAACAAATCGAAAAGAAACGGAACGGAACGCAGAATAGGAAAGTTGCCAAATGGAGAAAATTTCAGCTCGAATCGAAATGTAGAATAGGGGTGATTGAAATTTTTTGATATTATTAACTTATATTTTTTTAAGGGGTAAAGGGGCATTTTTCATACAAAATTTTTAATTTTTTTTTATTTCAGTTAAAATTTTTGTATCAGCGCCTTTTTCTTCTTTTGTTTTGGTTCTGCTTTTTATTCACCAATTATGTTTTTTTTCTTTTGTCATGCACTACGTTTGAAAAGCAGCAATTTTATAATTTTTAGGAATGAACAAAATCGTTCGGAATCTGAAGAACCTAAAACAAAATCGATCGGAATTGCATATTCGGAATCTAAACCATTCCGATCGGAATCTGTGACATGCCTGTTAATTAATGTCCGACATTTAAACTTGCGTAACTAAGATTGCTTCTTTCAAAGTTTGTTATCACATCGAATCATCCACACGCGCTTAATTTGCAAAAATACATTTATTGCAGTTTAATGTTATTTCAATAAATTAATTATGTACTTCGTAATTAGGCCGGGTACGCGTCCATAACCGTGGGAATATTAAAATTATTCATTCTGCTAATTCTGAACATCGTTAATTAATAGCATCAGCACCAATATTAAATTAAATCGTAAAAGAAAAAAAAAATACAAAAATTGGTTTTAAATTTGTAAAATAACTAAACAATAAGTGATGAGGAAACTCCAAACAAAATCCACTAGCGATTATTTTGTGAAAAGTACATTCTATTGTGAAGAGATTGACACTTCCTTTGATAAAATCGAACAAAAATTACCGTAATTATTATTTAAAGAGCATAACAGTCGTGTTATATTTTTCATACATATTTTTTTTCAAATAAACTTTCAGTTAAAAAATTTTCATAATTTTTGATGACTCTTGATCGTCTATTGGAAAATGTGTCAATTTCAGGTTTAAGCGACCACCAGAAAAAAACAGTTTTTGTCAAATAAAACAAGTTTGGAGGGTTCGAGAATATAAAAAATAATATTTTGTGTTCTACTCAACAAAACTAACAACTTACACTACTTATGTCATTAGGTAGGTGTATTTTGACTGTCGCACCGTGTTATTGATCGAAATGTGTGTGATTTTCGATCCCAATGAATATAATTTCTTGTGCAAAAGGTAAGCAAGAAGCTAAATATGTATAACAAGATCAAAATAAGACATACTGCTCATAAAAATTTTTCTTGCTTACAGTTGCCAATATTTCTTAATTTCTTGAATGAAAAAGTTAAAAGTTATTATTGTTAGTTCTTTTATTATTTATTAAAAGTTTCACACAAAAATTACATTTTTTATTAACTGGTGCCAATATAAAAATCCCACCCCGAAAACTAAAAAAACATAAATAAACAAAACAGACAAACAATCTGAGAGGGACAGAAATACTCATGGGTAATATTTGCTGTCCCTTTCACATTAATTTAGCAATGTGTCAATCGCCTCTGTTTACCTTGTGGTCCAACTGAGAGTTCCTCATTGAGTGAAGACTATGATGACTTTCGGTTACTCCCAACAAATACAACTCGTAGTTTAGTCGTGCTGCTGCTATCCCTGAATACACCATGATCGGGGAAAAAATAAGCATTCTGCGGTTTAGCATGAGAATACTCACCTAACTTTACCATATGTTGGAGTGATTCATATTCTTCCATGTATTTCCTATACTGTTCAGCAAACTGGGATCTATCGGGTCCGCTATCTAACGTTTTTTTTCAACTAGTGCTTATTTCGTAACACTTAGCTCATGTCTGATTTGACAGATAATTAGTTTTATCCTTCCGCTGAACGAATATGGTTGTGTATACGCTTGAACAACGCTGGGAAATATTGCTGCGACATTACTTTGAAAATCATGGTAATGTTGCAGAATGTGTGCGAAAATTGCGTACGGATTTTGGAAGAAGAGAAGCTCCGTATGTTCGTTATCTTGTGAAAAAAGTGATAGAAACTGGCATCCTCATCGATAAACCAAAGCGTGAAAAGCCAAAAACAGTGCGTACACCCGAGAATATTGCTGCTGTTGCAGAAAGTGTGAGTGAAGCGCCATCAACATCAATTCACTGTCGTTCTCAACAATTGAACATTTCGGAGACATCATTGAGACGAATTTTGCATAAAGACCTTGGTATAACGCCATACAAAGTCCAATTGGTTCAGGAGTTGAAGTCAATTGACCATCCAATGCGTTTTCGCTTCGCTAAGTGGGATATAAGACAAGACTGATGGAACTTACAGAAGATGCCGATTTTGGCAAAAAATCATCTTTTCAGGTGAAGCTCATTTTGATCTTGGCGGGTATGTAAACAAGCAAAATTGTCGCATTTGGGGCACAGAAAACCCGCACGCATACATTGAAAAGCCGACGCACCCAAAACGAGTCACTGTTTGGTGCGGATTTTGGTCCAGAGGCATAATTGGGCCATTTTTCTTCGAAAATGAGCAAGGAGTGGCCGTTACAGTCAATGGCGATCGTTATCGGGCCATGTTGAACGAATTTTTGTTCACAAAAATTGAAGAGGAGGATATTGAAATCATTTGGTTTCAACAGGACGCCGCTACGTGCCACACAGCCGAAGCTACACTCGATGTTTTGCGCCCTGTTTTTGAAGATCGCATTATCAGCCGCAGAGCTGATGGCGGTTGGCCACCTCGGAGCTGCAATTTGACACCGTTGGACTATTATTTGTGGGGTGCCGTCAAAGATAAGTGTTACGCCGACAAGCCAGAGACAATTGACGCTATAAAGGACAATATTCGTGAAGCCACACAATCGATAATGTGCTTAAAAATTGGACCGATCGTGTAGGCTACTGCATGGCCAGCCGAGGCAGCCATTTGAATGAAATTATTTTCCATTATTAACCGGAAGGATTGTACTTTCAAATAAAAAAAGAAATTTCAGAAAATATTCAGTAGTTTTTTTTTTAAGCATTTTCAAAAAAAAAAAGTTATTTGGGCGACCCTTTAGTTTTAAAGGATGATTCTAACTGCTTCAATCTTTTGAGTGCTTTGTAATCTGTGAAAGAAAACGCGGGCAATGATTGATCTTGAATTATCTTTTAAATGGAAGATGCACAGTATATCTCCCGTTTTCACCTCATGTATGAGTTTCAGAAAATAAATTTTCACAAAGGCTCTCTTCACTCGTTAACAGCTTATTTTCTTTTAGCTCCTCTTGTTCCAAAAAGGGCAAAGTTGTTTTTCTAAAGAACAACGATTTGCAGAAATGTGCAAATTTTCTATCTTGCGACCAGCAGGACCAGATACCATTCAGCTAAAATACGTCTCTTATAAAAGAAAACGTTTTCCATTCCTGTCATAAGCAATTCTCAATATACAACGTCTCAAAGGAGGATATCAATTTTTTCCAGTACCATAAATTATTCATCTGCTAGATGAAGGTCTGGAAGGACTACAGGCTGTAATTTGTTTGGGATATAAGACAAGACTGATGGAACTACTAAAGCAGACAATTTAAGTTCAAAATTAGGATTATAGTTTGATGTAACTAATAAATTTACTGATCTTTTCACAGTTATAGGATTTCTACTCCAATACCACATACTTTAATATTTGTCTTGTTCTGCTGCAAGGTTAGAGGTCTTCAGAAAAAAAAAGGTTTGTGATCTTTGATCCAGCAAGACTTTGACTCTTATTATGCCGTTGTTCGATTTAATGTTAACTTTCACAGTTGCTAATAACGCTGGATTTAGTTTTAAGTTTAAAAAGTGTGTACTTACGGAATTTACAATCGGTGTGGACGTAGTTGATGGTATCCTAATGGTTTGGTATCCAGTATTTAGCTCTTCGTTCGATTTGGAAGTATTCCCTTCAGAAATATTCTTAGTGGAAAATACGTTGTGTACAATGGTACGGTGCAGCTCACCCCATATACTCGTATGACACTTTGTACATAAGCGTCTTTGATGTATAATATCTTTCTTCTGCGACGAACTTAATTTTAGGAACTTGAAGCATTTATTAAATAAATGACGTTTTGTAGCAGCAGGGGCAGTTGTCATTTAATAAAGCAGAGGCAGTGTGGGTGTGAATAGTTCTCATTGGTCTCTGTCGAGATATTGAAAGTGTTCCCTTTGAAGGTTTAGATGGACAGGGATGAGGTAACCCCAGATTCTAAAGCACTAAAAAACAAAACATATCAGTAATTGGCGGTACGGAAGTTCCGTTCTTTAAGGACTCTTCCCACTCCTTGTGGGTTTGTAAGTTCAATTTCTGTGACGTCAAATAAGTAAGAAAAGAATACAACGTAAAAGTATATATTTTTAAAGATTTCAGTTGGACTAGACAATTTCTGTTGAAGTCCAATAATTCCTTAATACTTTGGAAAGATCTATTAGAACAGGGAATGGAAAATTGCCGCTCAAGAATTTGTTCAACAAGTTTGCTTTCGTTATGAAATCTAAAGCTTCCCTTGCTAAATCATAACTGAAGTCAGTAGCCGGATATTCATTTACCAAATTCAGAGGAGTTCCAACACAGGATCCCTTCAGGTAGAAATATTTCTGCACCTTAGACAAGGAGTGATTGTGGTGGGCAAGCGACAAAAACATGTCACGATAAGAAATCCATTCCAAATAATCTCCAGAATATTTAGGAATTTCTATTTTTGGTAATCTAGCTCCAGCACTGAATGTTTCATTGCATGAAGTAGAAGCGAAGGTACTTGCATGGACGGTTGGAGTCTGTGTGGGGGACGTCATGTTCACTTAGTGTGCATTCTCGAACGGTACCGTGTAACTGTTTTTATTCAGCAAGGAGTGTTCCCGGATTTCGGTATCATTTTTATTTAAGAGAATTATTGGAATTTTTAGATCCCCATGGTCAAGTAAAAAGACACTTTAGATTTTATTTATTTTATTTAAAAACATTTATTTAAAAAAATTATTTATTTTAAATTTATAACTTCATTTTACTTCATGTTCTTGAAGATATTTATTTTTTACTTTATTTTAAATTTACATTTAATTGAACATTATTATCTTTTATCTTCCGCTTCTTGTGGAAGATAAAATTCAACTCAAACAATAAAATAAAATAAAATTCAACTCTTACAAAACCTGTTTGAAATCGATCTCTACAAATAATATTACCAATGGCCTTGAATTTACTTCTTGTAATAAAAGGAAATTTTAAACATTTTTAATAAACAAATAGCAATATAAAAAGGAATAAGTATATACATATAATTTTGGAGACTTAAAACTTTTGTAGGGTTTGTGGTTAATGTTTTTCATAGTAATAGGTTTGGAAAAAAATCCCAAACAAGAATGTTTTGTCGCAAATAGATAAATAAAAGTTTAAATGAACGTTTTACTTGTTCTAGGTTTACCACAATGTACTGGAATATCTTTTGTTTTGAGTAAATTGAAATATTTGAAATATGAAAGCAAACTAGTGATTTTTTTACACACATAGGACACGAACATAAACAATGTTCGTAAAAAAAGAGTAAAAATGCATTAAGTTGCTTGTGTTAGCTTCTAAAGAGGAAGGTTCATGTCGCTTTTTTTCAGGTTTCAATTATACATACATACATAATTGGTCATTACAACGCTTCAGTCAGGATTAGAACCTAGCTTGTACACCACTTATTTTATACAAGAGTGGCGGGACCTACAGTTTAAAGTCGACTCCGAACGACAGATTTTTGAGAAATTTTACATGGCAATTTTTTTATTTACTTTCAGAGTTTTTGCCAGAAATCTGCTGAGAGGAAGTCGCCGAAGAAATATTTTGGTTTCGATGTCCGACCTGGGGTTTGAATCATGGCCTTACGTCTAATAAGCCAACACACTACCTACTAGATTACGCTGACTTAAAAATTGTTAGTAATATTTTCAAGTGTACTTATTAACCTAATAATATGTATATGTAGTGGAAAATGTACAGCGCCAAATCCCTAAATACTGCGTATTTAACTTGACAAATATTCTGAAAAAAGTCACATGAACCTTCTTCTTTAGAAGCTGACAAGCAACTGGAAACATTTTTACTCTCTATTTTACGAACTCGGTTGATGTTCGTGTCCTATGTGTGTAAAAAACCGAAGATGTTCGACCCCCGGGGGTTATGGGCATATACTATTATTATTCCCGGGACGGGAAAAATACCGGGAATTCCGCAAAATTTTCAGTCCCCAAATGTTATAATAAATAACGGGAATTTTTTGTATATAAATACAGTTGTTGAAATATTGCTTACTTTTACAATATACGCTGGCCTTTGGTTATTTGAAATGTAAAAGATATTCGGTTAAACTTCTTGTATAAAGTTAAAAATTAAATAAAATAAAATATTGAAATCGAATTAGTATACAATTGCAGCTTTTCGCTATTCATTTTATGGAAATGTAGCTTTAGAGATTCGCATAATAGCTAACACTCTGTGTCATCAAATTTCATTTAAAAAAAGCTGTTCTCGGGACAAGAATTGTTGAACCTCTTATGAATTGAATTATAATACCAAGTTAGATATTGAAAGTTTACTGAAATTTTTTATGAGAATACAAGTGTCGTGTATTTAGCGACAAAAAATAAGTTGGTAGAAATTCTTGTGAATAAAACATTAATAAAAGAAGTAGTTATAAAAAAAATTTTGATTCTTCGAAGAGACTTGTAAAACAAATTGAGCACCTGATAGGATTTTTTCTGACATTGGGATAAGTAACCAAAATATGTCTTTCGTCTTTCAAAAGAATCAATAAACTGAATAATAATAAAAAAAAATATCGATTTTAAAAAACTATAATAATAACATTGTTAAATACACTATGCAACAAAATAAAAAAATGAAATATAACCAGCTAATGACATAATGTAGGTTGTGAGTTCAAATAAATTTTTTTTTTTAATTTAAAATGTTTTTCAAAAATATTTTTTGTATATTTCTCAAAGTTGTTTTATTTGACAAAAACTGTTTTTTTGGACTTTACGTACAAATTTATTGATTACACAAACATTTCTGAACCAATGCCACAAATTTTAACTTTCTTAAAAAAGTAAGGTTAAGTTAGGTTAGGTTAGTGTGGTAGCTTTATACCAAAAGCTCACTTGAGCACGCATAGCGGCCCATTGTGACGCCACAAGTGAACGCAGTCTCTGTACTGACCAAGTTCCTCCGAACCAAGGAGGGAGAAGTTGGTCAGCGCAAGGGCTGCACATTTAAAGCACGACTACCCCACGCTGGGAAACCAGCCAGAAAGCTTGATAAACGAGGCTATATCCTTGACAGCAATGGACGATATCTCCTTCAAGCTGACAAGGGTTGGAGAGCCAAATAACCTATATCTGCACCTCGCAAGAGATGGGCATTGACAAAGAAAGTAGATAATAGTCTCCTCTTCCTCAGCGGATCTGCATCCACGGCAGAAGTCGTTAAATGGTAGCCGCATTCTTTTCGCATGTCTACCCATAACATAGTGACCTGTAAGCATGGCCACTGTGATCGAGATGATTTTACAACCAAGTCCAAGTAACTGGTTGGTGCGCCTTCTATCCATTGAGGGCCAAGTAAGCCTAGCGGTGGAGCAGGACTCCTCATTGATCCAGGATAGGTTGGCGTCCCGGGAGAATTTCGGCGCGATGGCTAGTTTGAACGAGGTAAGTAGCATTCCTAAGTTGATTGAAGAGAATTCCGGAAGAAGTGCGCCAGCCCTGGCTAGCTCGTCTGCTCTACAGTTTCCCGGAATGTCACAGAGTCCGGGGACCCAGATAAGTATGACACTGAATCGCCCAGAAAGAAGGTTGAGGTAGCGGCGGCATTCCCTGACGATCCTGGAATTAGCCGCAACGTTCGACAGAGACTTTATTGCAGCCTGGCTATCAGATCGAGATGCGGGTGAAAGGAACTCCGATTGTGAGGATCCATTGTGCGGCCCGGTAGATGGCCATTACTTCCGCCTGGAACACGCTGCAATAGTCCGGCAGTCCAATCTCCCAGAGTAGACTCCGCTGCCACCCCGCAATCGAGTTTGGAGCCGTCGGTATATACATCCAGGAGTTCCGGGGGGACGGTCGTATCAGGGGTCCAATCGCTCCTGCTCGAAATCAGGAAGTAGCGAGGAGCTCAGTAGGAAGCCAGTTAAGCATTGCGAACAAGGACTTTGTGGGGGTGGTGCGTAGAGCACCAGTGATGCGAATAGCTCCGTCCAGGAGTCTGACATTGTGACGCTTGTCCAGAGCAGTCCACCAGAAGGCAACATCGTATAGGAGGTTGGGTTCGATGACTGCAGAGTAGATCCAGCGCATGACCCTTGGGATAAGGCCCCATCTGGATCCAACAGCTTTTCGCGCCCTCCAGCTGAGTATGGGATCGAGGATCAGGCCCAGACATTTAACTTCGGGACTCAGCGTGAGCCTGGTCCCGTTTGTACTAGGGAGGGTGAAGGTCGGGACCTTGTATCTCCTAGTGAAAAGAATTGTATCTGTCTTGGAGGGATTGACGGATAATCCAAAAACCCCGCACCAGTTCAGTACAATTGATAGCGCTGTAATGGCAATATGTCCGTTTGCGGACATATTCCCGACGCTGTAATGGCAATATCGTCAGCGTAGGCTATGGCGTTATTACCAGAGGATTTAAGTCTTCTCAGGAGTTAGTTGACTGCGAGATTCCAGAGAAGTGAGATAGAACACCCCCTTGTGGTGTACCAATGTATACAATTCTCTGACACTGTGAGGACCCCACTGTGGATGCTATTATTCTCGATTTGTGGAGGAGCTCAGTAAACCTGACCAGATTCTGATCCAGGTTGAGAGAATTAAGAGCCCTAACTATAGCGTCCGAGTTGACGTTGTTGAATGCACCCTCAATGTCCAGGAAAATTTCCAGAGTGTATTTGTTGCGCCATAATTGCTTACTTATTTTATTATAGATATACATATATATTTATTTTGTTATATATATTTTATTTATTTTGTACTTAAATTAAATAACCAAATACTTTGAATTGCATTAAATAAATAATAATGAATTTTGTAAAACCATAAATAAGTTCCGCCCTAATACTCGTATTAATTTAATTTTAAGTTAAATGAACATATAACAAGTAGGCAAATATTAATAACGAAGTTGCTGAATAGAATTACACAGTTAGAATTAAGTATATAGAATATGTTAGGATTAAGTTAAAAGTAAAATAATAAAATCAGTTGAATATTATCATCATCAGCGATCGATCGGTGTTTTTCATCTCGAAACTGTTTGGTCTTTGCGGTTAGTAATTTAAAGTGTCCGATAATAAATAGTTAAATTATAAATTGTTTAATTTAATCTATTCCTTAAAAACATTAAGGAAAAACATTTTGGCGCCCGAGCAGGGACAATTGATAAATTATTGATCGCGTTCTCGTATAAAGAACAAACTCGCGAATAAATTTTTCTTAAAAGTTAATTCGCGTGTGTAATTAGTTTTATAATTTAATTAAAACTCAACAAAGAAAAGTGTAATAAATCTTATAAATTAACTAGCAGATTGTACCCGGCGTTGCGCGGGTTATGTAGTTTGGATTAGTTTAAAAAATTAAAAAAAATTATTGGGTAATTTTTGCATTAAAAATAACAATAAATAAAAAACCGGTTTATTTTTTTATTTTTTTAAAGATTTATAATATATATTAGGATTAAGATTTACAAAAACAAAAATAACAATACATATAGTGGTACATTAGTGTTGTGAGAACATAAAAACATAACATATAATCTTTTTTTTTTTTTTTTTTTTTTTTTTTTTTTTTTTCAAAGGTTTTTTTTTCTTATTATTTTTTTTCCTAAATTGTTTTTCTTTAATATTATTATTATAGTATCAAATATTATTCATTGTTGATTCTAAATAACTAAGTAGAAAAGGTTACTAGTTTACCTGAACTCTTTAATAAATTTTTGTTAATAATACTTTGTTAACACCCTTTAATGTTAAATAAAGAACAAACACATAAAAAAAAAAAAAAACATAAAAACATACATAAACAAGAAATAGAACAAGAAAAATCAAAATAAAATTAAAAAAAAAACAAAAATTCCATACTGTGTAACAAGAAAAGACAGATACAGTGTAACAAGAAATACAAATACAAAAAGTACCAATAGTGAAACATAAATATCACAAAGTTGACACTACACCGAAACTATCAACACACTAAACAAGCAACCACATCCAGGAAAGAACAACAATCATTCAGGAAAGCCATTCAGCCCAGTCGGATAAAAATAAGGGGAGTACTTCAGATAAAAAGTGTAAAATATATTTGTGTTTCTCTCTCCTTAAATTTGTAATTTATTCAAATTTAAGAGATTTTTTTGTAAATTAAACAAAAAATTGCTAATCGCTTTAATATTTTTTAAAAGTAGAACACAATAATATATTTTACATTTTAAAATTTTCGAAACATTATATTTATTTATTATTTCATATATTTATAATATTTCCATAAATATTGTTATTTATAAATTGAGAAAAATCAGCCCTTATTTATTGAATATATTCGCGACAGTTGGTATTTTATATTTATTTCGTATTTACACTAACAATTTGTTCTCTTTGTTAGTGAGAAAACATTCAGCATACCATTTGTGTTGCTTTTGTTTGTTTTCTTTTCATTTATTTTTCGTACTTTCGTTTTAATTAGTGTTTCGTTCCACGCGTTCCTAAACTGCGTGTATGTAAGTTACATATTACAGCTGCGTACAGTGTGACCGTTCACACTAGTAACGAAAATCAAGTCACATAAAATTTCAATAAAATTGTTCACACAAATTTCAAAATTCGAATTATTTTCGATTATTGTTATTTATAATAACACAGTGTGTTCATATTGAAATTTGATTTTTGTTTTATTATAAAAAATCGATTATTATACGATTTTACTCGGTAAATTGAGTATTTTTATACCGAAGGCTGTGTGTAAAGCGGTTATATTTTTCTGAGATCAAGTAAGTTATTCTTGACTCAATTAACGCCACTTGTAGATTGGAATCGCGAAATATCAATTAAATTCTATTGTCCAAAACAAGTGAATACTAATAAATTCAAATATAATTCGATTCAATTTTTAATTCTTGTTTTGAGGAATTTCTATATAAATAAAAAATTACAATGACTAGTAGGGGCTCTAAACGCCAAGATTCTCCTTCCAGAGCGGAAAGCTTGGAAAAATTACTCGCGAAAAAAGCGAAGGTCATTAAGAACATCGACAGAATTCGACAATCCATTGTAGATAGGACTATTTCATTTAATCCTATGGAGCTCGAATGTCGATTAGATATTTTGAAAACATATATCGACCAAGCAATGAAGCTCCAGTCAGGAGTGTATAATTTGGATCCCGATAACGATGACAGAGCCGAGCTTGAAGATCTCTGTGTGACCACGCAAAGTTTGTTTATGAGTCTGTTGGCCAAGAATGGGCAATCGAATGTGCCTGAAACTTCGTTCAGTGTACAAGCTCACCACTCAAGACTACCACATATGAAGCTCCCTAAATTCAGTGGTAAATACTCTGATTATAAGAACCTTTTTGAGAACCTGGCTTATTTGAGAACCTGGTCCACAACGATCCGACTGACGGATATTGAAAAATTCAACCATTTAATCTTGCTTGTCCGAATCGGCCTTGGTACAGTGAGGGCCTTTCAGATCTCCGAGAAGAATTACCCCAAAGCATTAGCAAGCTTGCAAAAAGTTTATGATAATGAATGCTTGATATTTTTCGACAATATTGCAAAACTTTTTGATTTGCCCGAAATTACCAAGCCTTCAGCTGTTGCTTTGCGAAGCATGATCGATACTGTGTCTGCCATTTATGATTCTTTGTTGTCAATTGGTGATGACAAGAAAATAACGAATGCCATATTGATACACTTAGTGATGTCGAAAGTGGATCCAATCACCAAATCAAAGTGGGAAGAACAGCTTGATTTCGAGAACCTCCCATTGTGGTCATATTGCGAAGCCGCCTTGAATAGACGTTACCAGCACATATCTGCTGATAAGTCTTCTATTTCAAGGCCGAGGGTTAATAAACCTAAGAATGAACATTTCAATTTTAGAACCAGTCGAGCATCATTAAATTGTACTGAATCGAAACAATCTGCTGATGGATGCCTATTCTGCAAATCGACGCAGCATATGATCAACAATTGCCCTTCTTTTACTGCTGAGCCTATAGTCAAACGGTTTGGCTTCATAAAATCCGTGCCAGGTGTCCATCTTATAAGTGTCGGATATGTAAGGGTTCACATAACACATTACTTCACCGATACAATACAAGTTCTAATAATGCACTGATAAACTACTCTAAACAGCCTTCTATTTCTCATGCTTCTGTGAACTATTCGGCGTCAGATGAGTGTATAATTTTAGCGACAGCTGTGGTAAGAGTAAGAGCCAGAGCTCTTTTAGATTCCGGTTCTCAACCTAATCTGATAACGGAGGAACTAGCGAAGCTACTACGTTTGGAAAAAGAAGGAGGCAGATTGAATTTAAATGGCGTTGGTGAAACAAATTCATTATCAAAAATCCCTACGTCAATGAAAAAAAATCCCTTTTTTCCCTACACCAACTTTTAATTTTCCCTACAAAATTCCCTACGCCACTTTTTCCGTTTTTTTTTTCCAAAAATTAAATGTTTATTTTAAATTTGTATATTTTAAATTCAGCTACATACATTTATTATACAAAAATAACAAAAACAAATAAAAATAACATAAAAATAACAAATATAAATTAATGGAAAAAGAATTATTTTATTTATACAATTCTGTATAATTAATTTTTTTTAAATGACTCGATTTGCATTTAAAATTTACACAATTATTTAAATTTGCTTGTAAATGAGATCTTATAATGCAATTAGAATTTAAAACTCATGGCTTAATTTGTTCCTTTTTTTCGTACGTACGTCAGTTACAACAGAAAAAATTCTTTAAGCGTCAGCGTTGGCATGTGGCAGACTTAGTAAAATTTTTGTAATTTTTGCAAAATTTGGAAATATCAAATTGTCATTAAAATTTTTTTGTTTTGCATATTTTAGACCAAAATGCTTCAACATCTAATTTAGACAATGTTTTTTTTCATATTCAGAAAAACTATATTTTAAAGTTAACCATTCATGCGTAAGTAAATTGAAGTCAACTTTATACTTATCACATATCAATTTAAATTGATAGACACTTTTGTTACTTGTTCCAATGGCCACTTCGGGGTTTAAAAATTCCATTTCTTTGAAAATTGATTTGTCATTAAGTGGCTGTCTTCTTTGCGTTTCTTCAAGTGCAGTTATGTAGAATTGTAGACAATCAGATTTTACCTGATGAGCACTGGCTTTTGGAAAAGTTTTCAACAATTCTTCACATTCACTGCCGACATAAACGTCATCTATTGGTAATGAAACATGAGGAGACCTTATGACACAATAAATTTTCAAGCATTCTTTTTTAATAAAATTTTGGCCAAGTTTATAAAAAAATTTTGTTGACTCTGAATGCAAAACATGAACCAACATTTTTTTCTACTGAAAAAGTGCATTTAACGAGTTAAAATAATTTAGCACATATTTCAAAAAAAGTAAGTAAGCTTTATTACACTCATTTGTAAGTTCAGTCAGTATAACGTCCGCAGATTTCAACTTGTCCTGTTTAATTGCAAATTTAAAATATTCAAATAGAACTTGCCATTTATCCAATATTCTTTTGATGCATTTTTGATGAGACCTGGTTGTTGATGTTCTTCATTCATCTTTTCTTGGAACTCCGCCAACTGAGAACATCTTTTAGAACTGCCGTTTTACCAAATCTTCTGGGGCTCTTGGCAACATTAGGCAAGATTTGTTTGCTATGATGGCGGCAGTGTGGCAAATACATTTGATTGTTATTACGTTGGGATTATCCAGCAAAAGTCTGGATGCGAACGAATTGTTTTGTCCGACCATAACACTAGCGCCATCGCAACACAGTCCAATGATGTTATCAAAGGGAATATTGTATTATAAAACTTTGTTGCCAAACTTTAATTTTTTTCTGATGCCCAGATTGTTTTAAATTTAAATATAGGGTTTCTGCTTAAGCATTTGGTCTAGTAAACAAACTTTAATAATGTTTGTACAAAAAAATTGGCACACAGAAAAAAACCCTACAAATCGCTTAAAAAAAAACTGTCCTTTTTTCCCTACGCCCGTCAAACGTGGAATTAGCTGACCCTTGCTTCTATGAGCCGCAAAGAATTGATTTGTTAATTGGCGCAGGTCCTTTCTTCGACTTAATGTGTGCTGGCCAAATCAAATTGGGCCCAAGTCTTTCAGTTCTTCAGAAGACTTCGCTTGGTTGGTGTTCAATTTCACAAAATTTAGACGGTTTATTATTATTTTTAAAAAGTAGACAATTATTTATTTAAACAAAACTTATGTATATTAAATTAGCAATCAATGCTGTACCGTATAAGGCAAGTGTAGGAATTCAATTGACTAAAGAATATTAATAACTTTTTATACATGTTTAAGAAGTAAAGAAGAATTAGAAAAAAAATATATAACATGCCGGCCTCCTTAATATACAGTAATGTATATTCAATCTTCAATGGGTAATGGGTAGAGCTTAGTGATGGCACGTTTATAGATACCGTGCTGAGTTTTAATTTCGGCTACACGATGAACTCCATCATGACCAGGTATAGTAGAAAGTTCTCTGGCCAAAGCCCATTTGTACGGCGGCAGATTATCATCTTGCACAACGACTAGTGCGTTTTGTTTTAAATTTGAATTGTTGGATGTCCACTTATGGCGTTGTTGCAACAAATGTAAATATTCCTTTGACCATCTTTTCCAAAAGATTTGTTGTAGTTGCTGTAGTCGTCGGAAACGTTCTAATCTGTTGCTATTAATGGAAGTAATATCAGGTTCAGGGAATGATGTCAACGGCTGGCCAATTAAAAAATGACCCGGCGTAAGTGTCTCTAAATCAGTGGGATCAGATGAGAGTGGTGTAAGAGGTCTAGAATTAAGTATTGCCTCAATTTGTGCTGTAAGGGTTGTCATCTCTTCAAACGTTAAAGTTGCGTTGGCTACTACTCGAATCAGGTGATATTTGGTCTGCTTCACTGCGGCCTCCCACAAACCACCAAAGTGCGGAGATCTTGGTGGGATGGTGTGCCAGTCTATACGATCGTCTTGGCATAATTTTAATATTTCAGCCTTGTGATTTTCAGTCTCAAATAACCGTTTAAGTTCCATCAACTCATTTTTCGCTCCCAAAAAGTTTGTGGCATTATCCGACCAGATTGTTTTGCAGAGTCCCCTACGGGCGATAAACCGACGTAGGGCAGCAATAAAAGCAGGTGTTGACAAGTCGCTGACTGTTTCGATGTGCACTGAATTTGTTGTGAAACACACAAAAATACATAGGTAAGCCTTGGTTGGTGCACGGCCACGAATTCGAGAATGTAGATACACTGGGCCACAAAAGTCTATTCCAGTGGTCAGAAATGCTCATCCTGGCGTTACTCTATCCTTCGGGAGACTGCCCATCAATGGATCATTTTTTGCTGGTTTTGTACGAAAACATCTAATACATCGGTACACCGTATTTCGGCAAAAATGTAACCCATCTAGTGGCCAATAAATTTGTCTTATGATAGCAAAAAGACTGTGTGCGCTAGCGTGCATATGCTTAACATGAAAATAAGAAACTATAAGTTTTGTTAGTTCAGATTTTTTTGGTAAGATAATAGGATGCTTTGAATCATATGGTAAGTCGATATGGTGTAAGCGTCCTCCAACGCGGATAATTCCTTCATCATCAAGAAAAGGCGATAAGTTGTTTATAGAGATGGACCGTTCGACTGAAGAGATTTAAAATCGGCATAAAGATAACTGCGCTGATTATTTATTATTAATCTTTTCAATGCTGCATCGAGCTCGGAGATTTCGAGAGTACTGAACTTTCGCTGTTCTGAAGGTTTTTTAAGGTTGTTATAAAAACGAATACAATACGCAAAAATACGCTCTACCTTCTGTAGTGAGCCACTATAAACAACAGTGGACGTTAAGTCAGTATACACAGGTTTTGAAATAAGGACAACGAGCTTATTTGGTCTTCTCTCTGGAATTTCGTCATCGATGACTGGTTGAGGTTTGGATGAAGTTAAAGTTTGCCATGAACTTTGTAAAAATTCTGGGCCATTGGTCCATAACGTTGACTTTAAAAATTCAGTAGGCATTAAGCCTCGAGATATAAGATCCGCGGGGTTTTCTTTAGTATTGACTTAATACCATTCTTCAATGCGAGTAAGTTCTTGTATTTTAGCTATTCTATTGGCCACAAAAGTTGTCCACGTGTAAGATGGCTTGGAAACCCATGCTAGAACAATTTTTGAGACAGTGTAGTAAAATCTTTTATCTATAGTTACGGGTAAAGTATCGAGTAGCCTTTCCACTAACTCTGACATTAGCAGCGCTGCTAAGAGCTCCAGTTTAGGAATGGAAAGTGCCGTTGTAGTCGCAACACGGGATTTTGCACAAACTAAACAAGTTGTAATGGCATTCTCTTCATCTAGACATCGTAGATAGCAACAAGCACCATAGGCGTTTTCACTGCTATCTGAAAAAGAGTGAATTTGTATGGATTTAAACAGCGCGTAGCTAAGTATGGAGCAGCCGAAGTGCCATAGGTGACGGTGTTAAGCTGATATAAACCAATTGGCTCTGAATTAGTCTGTCTCCACAAGATCATTTGATATTGTCTATCCTGAGGGTCAACTTCAATCTGCCTATACATTTTACTTATGTCAGCGGTAAAAACGTACGCATATGAACGAAAACGAGTAATTGCAGTAAATAAATCGGACTGAATTGTCGGCCCCACCATTAGCGTATCATTAAGTGACAAGTTCGTGGATGTTTTGGCAGAGGCGTCAAATACAACCGAAGTTTCAATCGAAGTTTGGTAGTCGAACTATCAGCTTTCAAAACGCAATGATGCGGTAAAAAATAGCAACTTTTTGGAAGTTCATCGCCGATGTCACCGATTCAAGTCATATGTTGCAGATTTTCATATTCTGACATAAAATCACAATATTGTGCTCTAAGATCAGAATTTTTCAACAACCTTTTTTCTAAATTTAAAAAACGACGTCTTGCTGGAGTTTGAGAGTCGCCTAGTGCGGTGGGCGGCCTTTTAAATGGGAGTCGTACAACAAAACGCCCATTTTCAGCTCTTTTGACTGTTGACTCATAATGAAGTTCACACAGTTTTTCTTCGGCAGTAAGTATCTTTGTAGGACAAATGTGTGTTTCAATTTCCCAGAACTGTCTTATTATTTTTTCTAAAGTAGCTGTAGAAGATGTTATTAAACCTTTGCAATAAAGACTTGCTTGTTTAGATGAAATAACTTTGCCTGCAACAATCCAACCTAATTCAGTGTTTAGAAGAACTGGGAGTCCATTTCCAAGTCGAATTGATTCATTGGTAAAAAGCTCCAATAATATTTCAACACCAATTAGCATGTCGATTTTCTGCGACTTATGAAATGACGGATCAGCGTGTAAGGTTTGGTGGTAAATTCCAATCGGAAATATCGACATCTAGTTCAGGCTGCCGCTCACTGATGCGTGGAATTATGTAGAACTGAAGTTCAGTTGAAAACGCTAAGTTTCTTGATTTGATAATCGTTGAAATAAAATGTCGAACCTCAGTATTTATCTCACGAATACCAGAGATTTCGATTTGACTACGTTGCCTTTTTATACCTAATTGAACTGCTAGTCGTTCTGTTATGAAGTTCAATTGGGAGCCTGAGTCCAATAAGGCCCTGCAAAGAGAAGCGAAGCCCCATTTATTTGTTCCTGTATTAACGCAGTGGCTAAGAGAATTGTTTTATTTTCAGAATTATTTGTTATCATTGTAGTTAAAGCTGTTGATGAGCTAGTGTTAATTGTAGTTTTAGAAGTAGAAATATAAGTGACTGATGAAGGTGTAGAGTTGTTGAAAGAGTTTTCCTTTGTTAATTGTCATGCTGGTGGGTTCTGTAAAGCTGATGAAGACTGGGGTCGGTTGAGATAAAAAGTGTTGTAGTACAACAACGTATGATGATGACCTTTGTACTCTTTACATTTTTCTACTCCACAAGATTGATGAGTATGGCCAGATTTGAGGCAATTGTTGCACAAATTTCTTTCATGAATTTCATCCAAACTCTGCTTTGGAGCAAGAGTTAAAAATTTCCGACACCTATAAATAAGATGGCCTGTTCCCTTGCAATAGGAGCAATTTTTTTGCTGAAATGTAGTGGCTTCGGATGCGGTAAGCGCTGTTCTCGCCTGCTTAAGAGAATTTTGCTTGGGCAGAGTTGATGATGTACTGATATGACGATTTGCTGATGACGATCTATCTTCTAAATGGCTGCATCTTTTTTCTGGGAATCTAATTAGTTCATCGAGGGTTGAGACTCTATCAGTAGGTGCTTCATCATTCCAAGGTGCTTCATTTTCAAGGGTGTTGTTGTCAAGCTTGGATAAAAGAATTTCAACAAGTAAATCATCCCACTGCGCTACTGGTCTGCCAAGAGATTTTAACGCCCATAGATGAACACTGACAGTATCAACTAAATCTGTTAAACTTGCTGCTGAAACCTTTGTGATTGATTGCAAATTAAGCAAGTGCCTAATGTGCTCTCTTATAATAAGTGGTTTCTTTTGGTACCGATCAATTAAAAGTTTAAGTGCTACTTGATAATTTTCAGCAGTAACTTCCACGGATTCAATTCTGCGGACCTTAGGTAATGAAATCGTGTGACGTCATCAAGAGCAGGATTCTTATGAACCAACGAGGTAAATGTGTCGAAATATGTAATCCACTGTGTGTAATCTCCAGTGAAAAAAGTTAATGAAATCTTTGGTAACTTTAATGAAGAACTACCCGTTGAACAGTTAAGCGTTTCGTTAGCGTTTTCATGTTTAAAGCGGTCTATCGAAGCTGATAAAGCTGGATGAAGCGTAAAATATAATTCTTCAAAATTAGCCCGGATATCGAGTGTTTCCTTGCTTTCGTCTAACTCCTCAATCGCGGACTGAATATTTTCAAAATCATTGTAATATTTTTCTAATGCTTGCAGTCTTAACTCCACTTCATGAATAGAGGCAGTGCTCAATGTATTCTTCACAAAGTCCTGGATCCGTTGCTGCTGGTCAATTAATGTTGTGCGTTTAGTTTTTATTTTAGCTAATTTGGCTTCAGCCATTTTTGTTACCGTATTTTTTTTTTTATTTTTAACTCTCAATATTTTTTTAAAAAATGCACCAGTTTGTTATTTTATTTTGACCTTCAAAAACACTTTGTAACAAGTCGTGCGTTCTTTATAAAAAATAAACTCCACTACTCGACCTTTTATTAATGAATGTCATACATTTGTTATTGAGAAGTTATTTTTAAGTAAAGCAAAAGATTACCGTTATGGGTTCATGTGTTTTTTGTTTTTGGACGCATTACAGAAACCAGTTTTGTTGATTTCAATTGTCTTGGGCAGTGTAATTGCTTCTTTTTTATATTGCTTTGTCTCTGCTACCGCGTACTTAATCTCTGCCAACGTTGTCGAGAAATAAATGATTGGAGAAATGCACACAGTATATGTACGTACATATATAAGTATATATGTGCATACGTGTGTACATAAATACATAAATATTTAAATTAATCGCGATAATTTTAATTAATTTTTGTTTGTTTTACTGCCACTTAAACAATTGAATAAAAATCTGGACTAACGTGTCCTGTCACGGTCGCCAATGTTCAATTTCACAAAATTTATTATTTTATTATTATTTTATTATTATTTTTAAAAAGTAGACAATTATTTATTTAAACAAAACTTATGTGTATTAAATTAGCAATCAATGCTGTACCGTATAAGGCAAGTGTAGGAATTCAACTGACTAAAGAATATTAATAACTTTTTATACATGTTTAAGAAGTAAAGAAGAATTAGAAAAAGAAAAACATAAAAGAACCAGCGTTACAACATAACAGTTGGATTGTTACTGGAAGATACAATCAGTCAAAGGACTCTTTCAACTCAAAAGTATTTCATATAAATACTTCAATCGGAGACGAGAGCAATGTTGATTCGATAGTCCGAAAATTTTTGGAGTTAGAAGAACTTCCAACAGAATCAACTGAAATTTATTCTGAGGAGCATAAGAAATGTGAGAACGAGTTCAAGACTACAGTACGACGTCTTGCGTCGGGAAGATTTGGGGTTTCTTTACCTTTTAAGTCTGATCCTAAATTATTAGGATCTTTGTTTGAAACTGCCAAAGGACAATTTCTTTCTTTGGAACGAAGACTTTCCAAAGATGATACTATGAGGCAGATGTATCATGATTTCATGAAGGAGTACTTCAATTGGGTCATGTGTCACTTTTGGACAAATTTCCCGATACTCTCCACTACTTCATTCCACATCAATGTGTTTTGCGCCCTCAGAGTACAACAACCAAACTTCGGGTAGTATTTGATGCTTCATGTAGAACTTCTTCACATGTTTCGCTTAATGAACTGTTAATAGTTGGTCCTGCAGTTCAAGAAGAATTGTATTCTAAATTAATCTGTTTTCGATTCCACAAGTACGTAATCACTGCGGATATTGGAAAAATTTATCGTCCTAATGCAACGGAAATGAAATGGTAATTTTATCGCCTCGTAGAGGCTATCCAGAAATCCAATTTTTCTGAGGAGATATCTAAATTACAGAAATCTCTGATCTTACCGTCGTACATACTTACACCATTCATTCATACATTCACTGAAGAAGAGGGAACATTTTTACTATTAAGGGTAGGTGGGAGATTGCTTAATGCAGACATATGATGCAAAATTCCCACTTTTATTATTTGTCACACTTTATTTGTGACATCTCCATTTCGAGAATTGTCATGCTGGCACAAAAGCACTCATTGCTCTCGCTAGAGAGAGAATCTGGCTGATTAACGTTAGGGAAGAGTGCAGTAGAATTGTTCGCAAATGTGTACATTGTTTCCGCTATAAGCCAAGACTTATGTCCCAAATAATGGGAAGCTTACCCACTAATAGAGTGAGAGCTACACGACCATTTCTTATCGTCGGCGTAGACTTTTGTGGTCCCTTTAATGTCTCTTTGAGAATTCGAGGTCGACCACCATTGAAAATGTATATAGCGGTCTTCGTGTGTTTCACTTCTAAGGCAGTGCATTTAGAGTTAGTTTCAGATTTATCCACTGATTCTTTTCTTCTATCTTTTAAAATGTTCGCTGCCAGAAGAGGTCTTCCGAAAGAGGTGCTATGCGACAACGCAACGAATTTCGTAGGGGCCAGCAACGTCCTCAAGCAGCTGCAGCAAGCATTCGACAGGAGTCGACCCGCCCTCGAATCTTACGCAGCGTCGTCCGTGGTGAAGTTCACCTTCATACCACCTCGGGCGCCGCACTTCGGAGGGCTGTGGGAAGCAGCCGTCAAGCAGGCGAAGTTCCTATTTCTGCGCGTAGTGGGCAACGCATCGCTGACGCAAGAGGAAATGGAGACGATGCTCGCAGAAACAGAGGCGGTGCTCAACAGTCGGCCCATTGCACCGCTGTCTCCAGACCCCAATGATGGAGAAGCGGTAACTCCAGCTCATCTGCTGATAGGAAAGGGTCTGCGTTCGCTGCCGTAGGCGACGAGAAACTCAACAAGCACAAGTTATGGAAGCGTTGGCGACTGCTCTGTGGTTCAAGCAAACGTTCTGGCAGGCTTGGTCACGAGACTACGTCCTGGGTCTGCAAGGCAAGGCCAAATGGACCAGCGAAACGCCCAACCTGAAACTAGATCAGGTCGTAATCGTCCACGAGGACAATTGCCCGCCACAACATTGGCTGACCGGGAGAGTCGTGGCCGTAACCAAGGGCAAAGACGGCAAGGTCAGAGTGGCGGAGGTCGCAAACGCGCAACGCCGTCTATAAGCGCCCAATCCACAAACTGGCTCCACTTCCAATTGATTGAAGAAGCCCAGTCCTTCAATGGGGCCGGAATGTTGCGCCATAATTGCTTACTTATTTTATTATATATATATTTATTTTGTTATATATATTTTATTTATTTTGTACTTAAATTAAATAACCAAATACTTTGAATTGCATTAAATATATAATGACTTTTGTAAAACCATAATATTAAGTTAATTTTAAGTTAAATGAACATATAACAAGTAGGCAAATATTAATAACGAAGTTGCTGAATAGAATTACACAGTTAGAATTAAGTATATAGAATATGTTAGGATTAAGTAAAAATTAAAATAATAAAATCAGTTGAATATTATCATCATAAGCGATCGATCGGTGTTTTTCATCTCGAAACTGTTTGGTCTTTGCGGTTAGTCCGATAATAAATAGTTAAATTATAAATTGTTTAATATAATCTATTCCTTAAAAAACATTAAGGAAAAAGTTTTTTTAAACAAGTTAATAGGGCCCTAAATATTTAAAATAACTCTCTTTAAAAATTTTAATGTCGGTTTTTTTATAAGAATTTATAGTTTGAGCCACTAGTGTATCTCAACCGGGTGCACCGATGGCGTAGTTGGTAGTATGCTAAAGAGCCGAGACCGTGGGTTCGTTTCCTACTAGAGAATCTGGATGTTTGTGATTGTTTTTATTTCATATTTCACATATTTCCACAACTAACAATCACAATTTTTTTTTTTAAACTTCATTTTGCTTCTTCTCATCAAATCAAGTGTTTTTTAAAACTTGAAAAATCTAACCAGTCGAGTTTCGTTTGTAACGCGAAAGCATCCGTTGTAGACAGACAATTAAGGTATGTGTTTACCAACAACCTAAAAAATGTTTTTCCTAATCTTGTTTAGGAACAACTTTAAATTAATTAATTTGTAATTTAAATGTTTAATAAATTTTTTGGGCACTAAATAAGTTTTTTTAAGCACTCGCGAAGACCAAAACCATTAAATAAGATCGACCGAGCCAGGGGAGAATAATTTCCTCCTCATGCTGAATGTCACCTGGAATAATACCATCATGTCCTGGGGACTTGAATGGTTTAAAGAATCTAATACCCCACTTGGCACTTGGCCTGGGTTAAGAGTTAGGGGAGAATAGTACCCAGACGGCGGTGCCGTAACCTGATAGAGAGCCTGACCTCCAAGGGTGGCACTCCCCGGAGAATGAGTGTCGAGGAGAAGTTCAAGCGTCCCTGAACTAGTTTCATTCCAGCTGCCGTCAGGCCGTTGGATGCATTCGAGAGACTTGTGTGTGGAACTTAGAATTTTGCGCAGACGGCTTGTCTCGGCAGAGGTTCCTCCACGAAGCCCTCTTCGCCCGCCTTACAGCGTATTTAAGTTCCCTCTTTTTGGCTTTGTAAAGTGCCCATTCGCCGGTGGCCTTTGCCCTATTAAAAAGTTTGCCGCTGGATCTACGTAGATGCTCGATCTCCTGGACGGTTTGGGCTTACCTCTGTGGCTATTGACGGAAGATGCGGCCGCCGATTTAAATGCCACGGTCAGTGTGTCCGTAGCCCTATGCATATCAAAGCGGGTGGCAATGGTCGGAGGAGTTGCGGGAAGGCAGTCACGCAACCTCCTTAAAAGTGATCCAGTTGGTCTTCCTGCTATTGATTGAAAGGGTCTCCCTATGTGAAGACTATACCGTGTCGATGTTAAATATGATGTATCTGTGGTCCGAAAAGGAGCATTTCCCAGATACATACCAGTCCCTAATATAATCAGAGAAATCAGAGCTAATCAAAGTGATGTCCAATACTTCCTTCCTGTTCGATGTAAGGAAGGTTGGTTCATTAAACCGATTGGCTATAACTATCTTAATACTAATAATAAAGTCAAGTAGGCACTCACCACGATCGTTGATATTGGAACTTCCCCATATCGTACGGTGGGAGTTGGCGTCGGTTCCGATAATTACCGGAATCCCACGTAGTTGCGCATCTGCTACCAGTCGGCCAATGGGTTCCTGGGGAGGGGAGAGTCCATAGTCGTGCGCAATATATGTTTTCGAGATCCAAATGGCCCTCGAGTTTTACTCGATGACCACAGTGACAGTGTCCCTGTACCGCAAACCCTGCCGTCTACGACCCAGAGTTCTTGGACTAGTATGAGCTCTACGTCATTCACTGCTAGGCGAAGGAGTAGAGCGACGGAATCAGTTTTTGAGTGTTGCAGATTAACCTGTGTGACTCAGCATCGGCATAAGAATTCCCCATTGTCACATCGGCATCCTCTTCGTCTGATAACGGAGAGGTTACACCCGTGTAAATCGCAATATTGTCGAAAGATTCTCCAATCAGTTCCGAGTTCGACAATTTTCTAGTCGAGGAGCTTCGCGTCGAGGAGTAGCTGCATGCACTCCTACATTCGATATCCTCAACAATTGGGTCTGAGATTCCTCGTTTAGGATGATCACCGCCTCGCGGTAGTCACCCCACTGGTGAGCAACTTTAACCACCCTCCACCGGTAGGAAGGTCTTTGTTGCTGGCCTTGAGGATGCTCAGGTTGGCTTCCGGGTCCGATGGGGACTCTCGCTTTCGATCGGGGACGATTAGAAATTTGGTCCGGAGGAACGGCATCAAGGCTGGCTCCCGGCCAAATTTCACTGATCTTGCTGATTGCCGCTTTGTAGAGCTCCATTGAATGGAGGAGGAGCACGCTATCAGTTTAATGTGTCCCTGAAAACACCCTGTGTCGCGACAGCTGGGTGAGGGACCAGAATTTGAGTCCATCACCTCGAGGAGGTCATCGAGGAGGATGACCTCCACCTGGTGGAGGCGATGGATCCGTCGGAGTTGCTCCGATCAATGACGGCCTCCTTTATCATCTCGCTGAGAGGTCTGGAGGTGCTACTGGGTTCGGGGCGTCTAGGTTGGGTGGATTGCGTATATTTTCGTGTTGGCCACCTTGGTACGCTTGGGTGGCTGGAGGGGAGCGTTATGCTCGGCTGATGGTTGCCTATTAGGTGCCGTCTCTGACGTGACCGGAGAGGCGGGAGGTCGATCATTTTGGTGGGCCTTAGCCCACGCCAAGTGGCCCTTGTCGTCTTCCGATAGAAGAGCCGGGTCGACAGAGCGTATTCTTGCAATAATGCGCATAGCCGATCTGCGGGTTCTATAAGCCCTGATGCTTGCACTCAGGGTGTTCTTGACGCCAGAAGGTGGATCGGTGTCGAGGGCCTGTGCGCCAGACTTGTGTACCAATATCTTAGCGGCATCCGAAGAGTGCATGGGCGCATTCACGGCAGATTTCGAGGTGGATGGCGCTTCGGGCGAAGGTACGGCGACCAAATCGGAGGATGTGGCGACGCTAGAGACCAGCTTTGCTACTGCTTCCTTGTGTGCCAGACGGGGTGTTGCCAAAGTCATAGAGACTTTGACACCTCTGGCGGGGACAACTGCTTTTTTAGCAGGATCCTGCCCAGACAGTGTTGAGCGTCCACCGGCAAGAGCGGATGCTCTGGGTTTCTGTCCGATCGTCTGTTCGTTGTCGTTTGTTGTTGTTGCTGTTCATGTTAAAAGGATCCCCACTCAAAGCCGCTATCCCTGCCCGCGATGTGTAGTTAATCATAAACGGTCCCGTGGTTATCTTTGCATGCAGGGAGGCCACGCGAGGGTTGGCACCAGCCCTTACGGAGACAGGTGCTCAGAGCCAGACCGGGTACTAATCGGAAGTCCTCTCAACCGAACCTACACCACCAACTTAACGGCGACGGGCAAGGAACGTACTTTAATTCCTGCCAGGGTTTTAATGGAACGGGGGCGGTTGTAGCCCTAGCCTGGAGCCGTTCACACTGCGGGTTTCATCCCGGCGCGTGCATACGCAACTTGGTCCAGAAAGCTGTAACCACCAGCTCGGAGCAGTCAGTTCAAAGAAGTGAGGGTAAAACAGAAAAATGGGTCCGTGCCAATGGGGTATCCGAAACAGAGTTTTCCCACGATATTAGGGTAACCTTTAGTCATGCACTCCAATCCACTCTGGGTCCCAGAGTGAATCGAAGTACACTTAAGGGATGGGCCTTAAAAACGGTATACATATATATATTATTCAACTTAATATTCTATGAGGTTTGATGAGATAAACCAGTGCCGAAACAAGATAAAACTTACCGACCAATCGCAATATTGTCATACTTATCGAAAATATTCGAGAAATTAATTTATAAGCAGATGACCCGATACTTATATGGCAATGGCGTGCTTTCTGAGAGGCAGTCCGGTTTCAGACCTAATCACAGCTGCTTTTCTGCGCTCATTGATGTTTCGGAAGAGTTGCGATTAAGTGCGGATGACAATATGACATCATTTTTGGTTTTAATTGATCATTCTCAGGCTTTTGACACCTAGGAGTTATCTTTAATGACAGCCTTAACTGGTCCAACCATGTGAATTCTATCTGTGGTAAAACGGTTGCCATGTTGCGGAGTCTTTGGCTAACGCAATATTTTACTCCGTTTGATATTCGTATGCTGCTCGCGAAAACATATCTCATCCCCACTTTGCTGTACGGATGTGAACTGTTTTCTAGTTGCGACTCAGTAAGTAGGAACAGGCTCAAGGTCACTTATAACAGTATTGCTCGATGCGTTTTTGGTCGTACGGGGTACAGTAGGATATCTGAGTTCTCATATCAAATCCATAACACATCTTTTGAGAATTTGTTGAAATGCCGTACTCTGGTGTACCTGCATAAAATCATCTATATTAGGAAACACCATTATTTGTTTGATAGATTAGTTTTTTCAAGATCTAATAGAGGCTTGAGAATTAATAGCGTTAGATACCGCAGGCAGATATCTGATAGACACTTTTACATCAATGCAATTCGTCTCTGGAATGAACGCCCAAACAACATACAATTACTAAGCTATGCTAAGCATTTCAAAACTGCAATAATTAAATTTTTGAATGAACAATAACGTACATATGTAATTAATCAATCATATTTTTAATACAATTATAAATTTTGTTTTTAATAACACTTGTTATGTTAATTTATTTTTAACGTTATTATTTTGTATTTTCTTATATTTTGTTATGCCTATATCCTTAGCAGTACTATTAAATAAGATGATATCTTGTTGTACTGTATTTACGCCTGAATGAATAAATAAATAAACTTGGCAAATGCGAATTTTTTTTTTTTTTCAAGTTTGTTCATTCATAGTAGCAAACTTTAGTTAAAAAATATAAAATAAGTGGTGACATTCTTAAAGTGCATTCCCTCGTGAAGAGATTGACGCTTCGTTTGATAATATCGAACAAAAATTACCGTAATATTATTTAAAGAGTATGACAGTCGTGCTATATTTTTCATATATATACTTTTTTTCAAATGAAGTTACAGTTAAAAACTTTTCAGAATTTTTGATGGATCTTAATTGTTTATTTGAAAATGTGCCTACTTCACGTTTAAGCGACCACCAGAAGTTAGCCAATGTTTGCGCAAGACGAAATAACAATAGCTGCAAAAAACATAAATAAGTATTAGTCGACTTCTGGTAGTCGCCCAAACGTGAAATTGACACATTTTGCGGTAAACAATCAAAATCCATCAAAAATTTTATAAGGTGACATATATAAAAAAATATAACACGACTGTTATACTATTTAAATAAAAACTACGGTAATTTTTGTCCGATTTTATAAAACAAAGTGTCAATCACTTCACAAGATAATGCACTTTCGGAATGTCACCACTTACTTTATATTTTTTAATTAAATTTTGCAATTAAGAATGGCTAAACTTGAAAAAATAACACAAATTTTATATTTTCAAAGTTTATCCGATCAAAACTCATAACATGTACGTCTGAACCATATGTTTATGTATACCGTTTTAAAGGCTCATCTCTCCCCTTTTCAAAAAACTTTGGATTTTGAAAATAGGTATTCGGGTAATCAATAATTTTGTGTGACAAGGTCAAAAATACTGTTTTTGTCAAATAAAACAAGTTTGGAGGGTTCGAGAAATAAAAAAAAATAGTTTTGAGTTCTACTCAACAAAACTCACAACCTACACTATGTTATTAGTTGGGTGTATTTTGACTGTCGCACTGTGATATTAAGTGGCCTAAAATTTTAAAAATTAATTTTACAATATAATTATACTTTAACTTATGTACGGGACATAAATTGTTGGTGTACGTTATTATTTTAAAAATTCGTTTTCACTTTACATAAAATTTGTTTTGTTACAAGTGGGATCATGGGAAATTTCGAAATCAATCCCGATTTCCCGGGAAAAATATAAGTCCGGCAAATAAAAAACACTACTGTATATGCAAAATCAAATAATATTTATGAATTTTGAATATAAAAAGTTTGTTTTCATACAATTTATCTGTACCTAAACTAACCTAAGCTAATGGTGACCGTTTCTATTATTGTATTATAAAATAATGGTTTTTGTTGTTGCCTAAATTGAACTACATCGTTTCGCGCCGGATTTTACACAATTTTATACGTACATGTTTGGAATTACATAAATACTCATTAATTTCCACATAGATATGTAATGAAATTTAACCCTAATGAAGTACATAGAAAAAAGAAAAAAATCAATACATGGATTAAATTTTTATTTAAAACAGAAACTGTTTTATTTTTTTCACACAATGTATTTTAAAAATATGTTTTTTAATGTAATTAATAAAAAATCTGGCTGCCTTCCAAAATGTTAGTTGCTTTATGTTTGAACAAAGTATCGTGTTTCATAATGCCGCTGTACAAAATATATAAAGGGCCCGCCAAATAACTTTTTCTTTTTTTGAAAATGCTTTAAAAAAAAACTACTGAATATTTTCCCAAATTTCTTTTTTATCTGAAAGTACAATCCTTCCTGTAAATAATGGAAAATAATTTCATTCAACTGGCTGCCTCGGCTGGCCATGCAGTAGCCTACACGATCGGTCTAATTTTTAAGCACATTATCTATTGTGTGCAGATGTATTTCACCAATGGCTTCACGAATATTGTCCTTTAAAGCGTCAATTGTCTCTGGCTTGTCGGCGTAACACTTATCTTTGACGGCACCCCACAAATAATAGTCCAACGGTGTCAAATCGCAGCTCCGAGGTGGCCGAACGACATCAGCTCTGCGGCTGATAATGCGATCTTCAAAAACAGGGCGCAAAACATCGAGTGTAGCTTCGGCTGTGTGGCACGTAGCGCCGTCCTGTTGAAACCAAATGTTGCCAATATCCTCCTCTTCAATTTTTGTGAACAAAAATTCGTTCAACATGGCCCGATAACGATCACCATTGACAGTAACGGCCACTCCTTGCTCATTTTCGAAGAAAAATGGCCCAATTATGCCTCTGGACCAAAATCCGCACCAAACAGTGACTCATTTTGGGTGCGTCGGCTTTTCAATGTATGCGTGCGGGTTTTCTGTGCCCCAAATGCGACATTTTTGCTTGTTTACATACCCGCCAAGATCAAAATGAGCTTCACCTGAAAAGATGATTTTTTGCCAAAATCGGCATCTTCTGTAAGTTCGATTAGTCTTGTCTTATATCCCACTTAGCGAAGCGAAAACGCATTGGATGGTCAATTGACTTCAACTCCTGAACCAATTGGACTTTGTATGGCGTCATACCAAGGTCTTTATGCAAAATTCGTCACAATGATGTCTCAGAAATGTTCAATTGTTGAGAACGATGGTGAATTGATGTTGATGGCGCTTCACGCACACTTTCTGCCACAGCAGCAATATTCTCGGGTGTACGCACTGTTTTTGGCTTTTCACGCTTTGGTTTATCGATGAGGATGCCAGTTTCTTTCACTTTTTTCACAAGATAACGAACATACGGAGCTGACGGTGCTTCTCTTCTTCCAAAATCCGTACGCAATTTTCGCACACATTCTGCAACATTACTATGATTTTCAAAGTAATGTCGCAATATTTCCCAGCGTTGTTCAAGCGTATACACAACCATATTCGTTCAGCGGAAGGATAAAACTAATTATCTATCAAATCAGACATGAGCTAAGTGTTACCATTCACGAAATAAGCACTAGTTGAAAAAAAAACGTTAGAAGGCGGACCCGATACAATGTATTCTATTTCAAAACGTCGCCAATGTGTATTTTTAACGCAATCAAAAAGCAATCAGGCATCGGGTTTATAGTTGATGCATTGTTTGGTTACTTTGCATATCTACATTGTTTATATACAGTACTAGAACTTCATACAAACTTTGTATTGATACATTTTGGAAGACAGCCTCTCTATAACAATGAAAATATTTACTTGCATATTAAAAAGCAAAATAATTCAATTACTCTACTGTCAAAAAATGTTTGCACAACTGATGGTATATCATTTTATATCATAAAAGAAACTTTGAAGGAAGGAAGTGATGTCTACTTTATTATCAGGACAAATTGGAAAATACTTTTTCCAACATTTCTGTAGTCTAAATAGTATTTTGGTCTATGCAATCGGCCTCGTCCAGTAAATGTGAATCGAACCAAGATGAGACAATAGAAATTGTGGCAGCCAAAATTATAGCAATTGAAAATTATATTGATTTTGAAGAAGTGAAAATGTATACTAAATTATTTTTATTAGATTATTTTATATAGATTATTTTTTGGGATAACGTTTTTCATAACACTATACTTATAAATGCTGAATTGGCCCCAATAACATATTTTGTTGTATACGTAGTGTTGCAAAGAATTTAAGAAAATTGATGGAGTACCTACAGCACCAAGCGAACTTTTTGTATTCTTAAAGAATTAGAATAGATTAAGGGGTTTTGAAAATTAAGTTGCTGTTTCAGATATATAATTGGATGCCTGTAGATATTAGATTTCCTTTTAATAGAAAGTATTGAGTATGGTCTTTGAAAAAGGCAGTTCTATACAATTTTTTATCTCTTTTTTATCTCTTCAATTGAAATTAAAGTTTAATTTTTGTAATTTAATTTTTAATTTGTTCAAAAATAAAATTTCATTTATTTTTTTATTCAAGCGTAATTACAGTGCAACAAGATATGATCTTATTTAACAGTACTGCTAAGGATATAGGTATAACAAAGTTTACATAGTCTACATAATAAATACATATGATTAATAAGATTCTCTGCCAAAAGTTAAAACACATGTGTCATTTTTCGAATACTGCTGTCATGCTAATCTCGTCGTATCTACGGGATAGAAGTCAATTTGTGTATCATGATGGTACTAAATCAAACAATTTTTTAATATCTAGTAGAGGTGTACCACAGGGCTCGATTCTTGGTCTACTTTGGAAAAATTAATTGTGATCTGCATAATGTGTTTCAATGGGCGTCGATTATGGTCTTTGCCTCAATCCGAGGAAATCAAAAACTTTGATAACAGGCAAGGTAAACTATAACGCACAGCTTACACCATTACAGGTTAATAATACTACTATTGAGACTGTACATAATGTTAAGAATCTAGGAGTTATCTCTAACAACAGCCTTAACTGGTCCAACAATATAAATGCTGTATGTGGTAAAACGGTTGCCATGTTGCGAAGTCTTTGGCTAGCGCAATATATTACTCCGTTTAATATTCGTATGCTGATAATATTCGTATGCAAAAACATATCTCATCCCCACTTTACTGTACGGATGTGAACTGTTTTCTAGTTGTGACTCAGTAAGTAGGAACAGGCTCAAGATCACTTATAACAGTATTGCTCGATATGTTTATGGTCGTACAAGGTACAGTAGAATATCTGAGTTCTCATATCAAATCTATAATACATCTTTTGAAAATTTGTTGAAATGGCGTACTCCGGTATACCTGCATAAAATCATCTATATTAGGAAACACCATTATTTGTTCAATAGATTAGTTTTTTCAAGATCTAATAGAGGCTTGATAATTAATAGCGTTAGATACCGTAAACAGATATCTGAGAGACACTTTTACACCAATGCAATTCGTCTCTGGAATGAACTCCCGAACAACATACAATTACTAAGCAATGCTAAGCATTTCAAGACTGCAATTATTATTATTAACAATAACGTACATATATGCAATCATCAATAATCAATCATATTTTTTAATATAATTATAATTTTTTTTTTTTAATAATATTTGTTATGTTCATTTATTTGTAAGGTTATTATTTTTATATCTTATATTTTGTTATGCCTATATCCTTAGCAGTACTATTAAATAAGATAATATCTTGTTGTACTGTATTTACGCCTGAATGAATAAATAAATATATTTTTACTTTTTTCTTTTTTCCTCTATAGTTGGGCTTTTAGGTCACAACAACTGAATTAAAACAATTATTTTATTTTAATCTTTTTTTCTCATCCGACGTTTCGTTGGATAATCCCAACTTCTTCAGGGATGTCGTTTTATTTCAATAAAATAATATTTCAATAAAATAATATTTCAATAAAATAAAACGACATCCCTGAAGAAGTTGGGATTATCCAACGAAACGTCGGATGAGAAAAAAAGATTAAAATAAAATAATTGTTTTAATTCAATTGTTGTGACCTAAAAGCCCAACTATAGAGGAAAAAAGAAAAAAGTAAAAATACATTTGAAAAGAGGTCAAAATAAATTTGAAAACAAAATTAATAGAATAAATAAATATTTAAAAAAAATTATGATTATATTAAAAAATATGATTAATTAATTACATATGTACATTATTGTTCATAAAAAATGTAGTTATTGCAGTCTTGAATTGTTTGAATTATTAAATTTAAATAATAAAATAAAATTACATATAAATTAAATTATATTTAATGTACAAAAATAATATTTAAACTTAAGTATTTTTTGTAATATCATAATAATTTATATAATTAATAAATATATATTTTTTATAAAGTTTGAAATAATAATAAAAATAAATAAATAAACATTAAAATTATTATTTTGTAAACTTATTTATTTATTTATTTCAACCATACTTTATAAATAAATTTATAAAATATATATAAATGTGCCGGGTAACTAGACTATGTGCACATAAAAAGTTCGCAATATAATAAAAGACCATACATAAAAATTCGGGTAACAAACTAAAGTAAAAAATTAAACAAAACAAAAAAGAAAATCTCCGAAATTTGACTTCAAGTAAATACAAAAATAAAATTCAAAAAACTGTTTAAAAACTAAAAAAAACTAGATTAATATAAATTATAAAATTATAAATATTATAATTTAGTGTTATTTCCAATAAATGAAAATCAAAATCTTCAAAATAGAAAGTGGTCTCAGATGTCATCAACGTTGTGCTTCCGTAAAATCTTGCATATTATGTTCAGAAAGGATCCATCCTCACAATTAAGGATACGGTCCAGTGGTTCATCGATCCTGGATTTTGGACATTCGGCAAGTATATGCGAAATTGTAAGAATAGTATCACAGAGGGTACATTTAGGTGGTTCCTTTTTATCATAGTAATGTTTAGTGTTGAACTTAGCCTTGCCCACTCTTAAGCGTGCTAACGTAACGCACTGGTTCCTTGTCAAAGTTGGATTGTATCTAGGTCTTATAGACATGGGATTCTGTTCTTTCCGTGATATCCTGAATGGGTTTGTTATAGCCTTAGGAAAACACGGAGCCTTGTCGAATTGTGTGATGTTAATAGCCCTTTTAGCTGCCTTGTCGGCATGTTCATTTCCCTGTATTCCAATGTGTGATGGGATCCAGAGAATTAAAATTGGTTGTTCTAATTTCTGCTGCAAAATGTTATTGTATAAACCATTTCTGTTTTTCCTCAAAGCCATTATGGTCGGGCAATCGTGATTCCCTTATGGCTTCATAACCAGCAGCTGTGCGCTTTACCAAGGCGAAGGATGTTGCTCCATTATGAAAGGATCCATCTGTGTATAGCGTCAAATTGGGTTTAAATACAGCAATTTTCTCCGCAAGTATCTTCTCAAAACAAATTGGATTAACCATATTCTTGTCGTAAACTTGGAGGCCAACATCGATGGAAATCTGGCTAATACTGTCGAAGTGTGTGTTCTTAATGGGCTTCTGGGGAATACAAATGTTGTTCCTTTTCAATAGAGCAATAGATTCCGTGATAGAAGTCGCAGTCCTATTTCCAGGGTTTGAAATATGTTTCCAGAATAATCCATGCAGGCTATCAGATGGTATAGTGATCGACCTTGATGCCATGGCAATTGAAGCATTTTCAAATATAGTACTGAATTCTGCAAAACTAGCTTCATTTCTCAATTTCAAAATGGGAGTAGTTCGAAGCAATCCAGATGCTGTCCTGAAGCAATTGTTTAAAGATGTATTTATCCTGGAGATATTCTTCTTCGATGTCATTCCATATAACGTTAGGCAATGTTGTATCGCTCCAATTGCCAAAGTGCGACAGATATTCAAAGCAACCTCTATATGTGGACCCTTGTTCCTCGTACAAATCAACTTAAGGAAATTATTCACTTTGCTAAGTTTATGTGTAATATGTTTTATATGCGCATTCCATAATAAATTCCCAGTAAAAATTAAACCAAGAATTCTCATTTGTCCAGTAACTTGAAGGTTAATATTTCTGATGGGTATGGTTGTAGTCCTGCAATTTCTTTTGCGGCAAACATGAAGCAGTTCCGCCTTCTCCGCTAGTACTGTAGCTCCTCTGCTCACCGCCCATTGATGAACCTTTTGGTCCAAAGTGTTCAATTTAGTCATAACTTCATCAGGGGTTCCGGAGGCCACAGCAAAAATATTGTCAGCATATATGCCAACATAATCAATACCAGGGGTCTTCTCAATAGCCTTTGCCAAGGAATTTGCGTATACCGTATATAATACCACTGATAAAGGGGAACCCTGAGGTACTCCATTATCTAGGGGCTGCGAGGAGGATAAATAACCATCAACTTTAACGATCATCTTTCGATCCCGGAGAAAAGAAAACAAAATCCTCAAAACTTTGGAAGGTATGCCCCATTCGTTGAGTTCCAAAAGTACATAGGTAGAAACGACTCTGTCAAAGGCCTTTTCTATGTCCTCTGAAAGGACAACCGAGTGTTCCCCATGTTTCAAGTTATGTCGCAGTTGTTCCTCAAGTTGATGACAGATACTATGGACACCGTGTCTTGGTATGAATGCATGTTGTATTTTCGAAATTTCACCATTAGCAAATTTCCAAAAACGTTTGGCCAATATTTTCTCAAATATTTTCGATAAAACTGGTAGCAAAGAAATTGGACGATACCCCTCAAGTTGATTTGGATTTTTCCCAGGTTTCGGTATAGGTGCCAAAATCGCAGTTTTCCAATCATGGGGAAAGACACCGCTTGCCAGGATTTCGTTGTAAAGATCACATAAACGAGACTTTAGAACATTTGGAGCATTTTTGATCATCGCATAGGTAATCTTATCCTGTGCTGGAGTGGAACCCTTTGAATCCTTCAAAATTTCCTCAATTTCAACAAGATCTATTCTAGCACCAATTATGTCATAATTTCGATCAGAATACTGTAAGTTATCAATGTCAAAGTTTCTTTTTGCTGTTACTACATCAGGGCCAAAAGCATCATCTGAACCAAGCGAGCTCCAAAAGATGGCAAATTTATCAGCAATGTCCTTAGGATGTGATATACTGCTATCATCAACGATCAAATTAGGGAAATTACAAGTTCTGTTTGAATTTAGATTTCTAATCCTATTCCACAGGTGTCTGGAGTCCATTGTTGGACTTAAGGAATTCAAAAAATTTTCCCATGTTTGTCTCTTAGCAATTCTGCACTCTCTTTTGACCTTAGCACAAGCTTTTCTGTATTCTAGAACATTTGTATTGTTACGATGTCTTTTAAACGTTTTCCAGGTTTGTTGCCTTATACGAATCAACTTTGCTATGTCTGCATTAAACCAGACTGGACTATGCTTGTTCCTGGGCATGGTTTCATTAGCTGTTTTCCTGAGTATACGTTTGATTTGGGCAGCTTCCCTGTTAATGTTGGAGGATTTTCCAAAATGAGATTCAATCACCATTGCTTTTTCAGAAAATTTGGCCCAATCAGCATTCTTTTCACGGAAACGTGGTGAAAAACGTTTAAAATGGGATTGCATGTTATTAAAGACTCGAATTGGGAAATGGTCTCCAACTTCAGGCATGGGTAAAGTAGACCAATTCAGATGGGGCGCAATTTCAGCACTGAGATTGTAACGTCAACAGAGGTCAGTGTGTTCCTTGTATTAAATAAAGTAGGAGTTCCATCATCCAATATCACTAAGTTCTTGTCGTCAGCAAAATCTTCCCATATTCAACCACTGGGGGAGTTAACAGAAGAACCCCATAAAACGTTCTGCGAATTAAAATCACCCAGTATAACATTATGAGCATTCTCAATGTACGGATATATATATCGCCAACCATAGTGGGACTCAAATTCATATCACATTCCTTGTAGATGTTAGTTATGCACAAATCCTTACCGGCATTAATCGTAATAGTCTGGAATAGTAGTTCTAGTGTGACGTTTAACATTCAAATTGTCCTTAATTAGCAAAGCTATACCAGACTTAGCGTAAGAGTAATTTTTATTGTGGTGATATATTCTGTACCTGGGTAAATGTAAAAGGTGTAAATTTTTCCCAATAATATGAGTCTCCTGTAGAGCCAAAATATTAGGCCTATGTTTAGCAACTAAAAGTTCTAATGCGAATTTATGATTGATGAAGCCTTGAATGTTCCACTGAAGTAAATTAATACTGAGACCAAAATCCATTTTGAAGTTAAAATTATTTTTTGCCCTTTTCGGCTGATGGCATCGTTTTCCTTAAGGTGTTAGGGGTAATTAATACATTAAGATCTGTAAATTTATTGTATAGTTGAGATGTAGGGGTTAAATCGTTATTAGTAATAATATTATTTCTCGGAGGGCTACTTAGCCCCAAACTTTCTGGGATGTCCATATTTATACCTTCCTTTGTTAAATCTTCTGTTCCATTATACTGTGTGGTGCTTTCGAAAAAAAAATCGTCATCAATATTGTCGTCAGTTACAGAAATATTGGAGTTTATGTTAATATTTGTTGATTTGAGCACAGCTGGTATAATGTCTTTGAGTGAAATTTTATGGTCATATGTTAAGTTGTCAGAGAGAGAATCATGTTGAGTAATAGAGTTGTCGTTTGTTGTGTTAAGTTGAAAATTGACTGTTGTTGATGAGTTTGATGTTTGAGTATTATTTTCAGGTGAGGGCGATAAATTTACAGAGATTGAGTTATGAGTGTTTGTTGAGTTGCATTCTTTAGAAAAACCGTTATGATTTTCTGCATGTTTAGATTTGTTCGGTATAATAACAGATGTATTGGATGGCGTGCTGTTGTTGTCCTTGGTCAAAATTTGTGCATAAGTTGGAGACTTTTTGACTTTCTTCGCGGTCGGTTTCAATAAGTTAAGAGTTGGGTTATCATTAAAAATCTCCCAGGCTTTTCTTGTGGTGCATTTTCTCGTAATACGTAAAAAGTTAACAGACTTGTGTATCCAATATGTTGGGCAATCGGGATCGTAAGAGGTGTGAGTCTCGTTTCCACAGTTTATGCAATATTTACGAGAACATTGTTTATGCGGAGGTGGTAGACAGCATTCCTTACGGACTAGTGCACCCCTACAACGATTTTTGGTATGTCCTAGCTTCTGACAAGAGGTGCATTTCATAGGGTTGGGTATATATTCCTCGACAGGGACTATTTCGCAACCAAGTTTTAGGGTATCAGGGCGGAGAACGTAGTCAAATGTAATCACAGCTGCGCCTGTAGCCAGTGTTTTATCACCCTCTTTCTTCAATATTTTACGGACCTCTACAACCTTTTGTTCCCTGAGGCACTCCAAGATTTCCTGTTCAGGGATGTTTATAATTTTGCGAGAAAAGATTCGTCCCTGGACAGTGTTGAGAGTCTTATGTAATGTAATCTTAACTGGGATGATATCAATGTATTTAGCTTTAAGAAATTTTTCAGCCGTCTTGTTATTAGGTACTTTAATGAGGAGATCTCCGCTTCTCATTTCACTAACCTCCAGTCGATCGCATGATATATAGTTAAGGCCCTTTTCAACCTGAAAAACATTATATGATGAAAGTGGTGCAGGCATGAATCCTCTTTAACAGTAACAGCAGATGCAACCAAGTAGCGAGGGAGATTTTGCTCCCGTGAAGTAGTTGGTGGTAAAGGTATAAAATCCTCTGAACGTGGACGTTCCTCCCGGTTTCACCAAGCTCGCGAAACCGGTTGTAATTCGGGGGGTGACCCCGTTCATATTCACGAAAAAACGAAACTATGTATTCAAAAAAAAAAAACTATCGAGAAAAAGAAAAAAAATAAACAGTAATACAAAAACTTCAAACCGTTAAAAAAAAAATTGCTTGCAAAAACAAACACGCGGTATGTTAGTTACAGAAAAATGATAGTTAACTGACTTAGACTGTAAACTTATTTATTAGAGAAAAATTTATGTACATTTTTTTAAAAATAAGTAAAAAATAATTTGTATGTATTTTTATGTACCATCTAAAAAGGCCCATATTCGATATAGATTAACATAGGGCCTGTTCGTAAATGCATCACTGCGCTGCATTATTATGCGCATCATGTTCATAAATGCAAACCTTGGCAGCACTGCAGCTGTCAAATGATCGTAAATGCAACATTAAAGCATATTATGCTCAAATAAACACAAAACACTAATCACAAAAATGGCTGATGCGTTGAATGAGTACAAAAATTTTATATTTTTTTTTATAAGATTCTTTATTTTCTTCCTTAAATGTCTTCTTTTTTGTGCATTTAAAAACATTTTGTCATTTGTTTTATCGTCCAGTTCAAAAATCAAATTTATTAATAATTTTTCCATTTCTGCAGTGTTTGTTAGTCCGTAAATGCAAACAAATAAATCAGCAAAAAGAAGCATCAGCAACATGTGATTAGCAGTGTGAGCGCAAAACAATCATATTATGCAGCGCAGTGATGCATTTACGAACAGGCCCATATTTTCATTTGCACAACAACAAAATAAATATGCTTTTACTTGTATTGTATTGTTTTTCCGTATAAATTAAAAGAAAATAAGACCGGCAAGAAAAAAATAGGATATACAAATTATAATATTTGAGGTGTAAACATAGTAATGAGCGTGAAAGATAAGAGCAAACACGGGAATAAAAATTTAGAGAGTATATATGAAAGACGGGTTCTGTTATTACAACCGTCATACAACTACTTTGCTTATATGAGATGCACACTCTATCCCAGCTAGCATTTGGAAGATTGTTTTTAAAAAAATCACCTTGCTGAGTCTTTTTAGAGTACTTTTGGTGATCAAAAACTTATTAGTCAGTTACACGATTAAAAAAGGACTCAAAAATGATTCGTGTCAATGAGTAAAATGAGTTCGATTTAAAATACAATAAAAAATTGTATAGCAATCGGAAATTAATCATCCAGACGTTTGAAATGTGACTATTATTTCCGTTATTTATTATTATATTCTACTTATACTGAAGTTTGAAAAACGCTTAATCAAAAACAGATCATGCAGGTGTTTGAAAAGTGATTGTAATTACGCATTTTATGATCATATTCTGCTTTTTTTTATATCCTCTCAGTATAAATTTTTATTTATGTAAAAGATGACTATGATATAAAGTACAATTTTATTTTGAATAGAAAATGTTTCTATCTTTTTAAACGAAAAAAAAAAATATTTGTTTTAAATAAACTTTGATGTCTGATGTACATACATCACGAATATAAACATATATTCTTTATTGGTTACTTAATGTTCATGCGAAAGTGATTTTTGAATCGCGGCAGTGTAAACGTAGGACTCAGAAAACCGACTAAAAACACTTGAAGAGAGTAAAATACATTTTGAAATACGACTAATAAATGACTCAAATTATAATCATAAATGACGCAAAAAGGTGTGCAAATTAGTACAAACATGACTGATAAATGACAATAAAAGGACTCCTAAATATACTGACCAATTACTCATAAAAGACTCATATGCGATTAAACGATGACTGAAAAACGACTCGAAAAAGAATCATAAACGAAGGTAAATAAGACTAATAAATGATCAGAAAGCGATTCGAAAATGATCATAAAACTACTAGAAAAAAGATCGAAAATTACTCTAAAGTAATATAGAAAATGACTCATAAATGGCTTTTTAAGAAGAGTCGCTCGTAGTCACTTTTTTCTTCCGACAAAAGAGTCTTTTATGACCAGAAAATGAGCGCATATTCTAGCTTTTTAATCGCGCAGAAGAATCAAAAAAGACTCGAATTTGATTAAAAATTTTCAAAAATGCTGGCTGGGATATATTGTATATTCTTTGATATAGTTTAGGTAAATTACTTATAACATACAAATTTCGTTTATTGAAAAACTGTAAACATTAGTTCATAATTTTTATTGAAATATTTGTTTATAGATTGAAAAGGAATGAGGACACGAGTAGTCCTTTGTTTCATAAAACTTTTAAACTAGTATATATGTACATACATATGTATGTATGTGTACCTACACATGTATATAATTATAAATTTATAATAATCACTCATAAATACATAATTTAACATTTTCCTTTTTAGAGATGGACTTTTGGAGAAGGCCTTTGTAAAATTTTTCCCATTATTTTTTATGGGAATGTGGCCGTATCACTTTTGAGCATGGTTTGTATAACACTTAACAGGTACTTATAAGAAATTATATCTTATTTGCATAGAATTATAAATCGATTATTTATTAGGTATATTCTAATTGCGTGTCACAACATTTACGCCTGTATTTACAAAAGAAAATTTGTCGTTGTTCAGTTAACATTTGTGTGGGCTGTTTCTTTTTTACTACTTGTAAGTTGCAATTTAAAAAAAAAATTGCATGCAAACCACTTAATATATAATTTTAATTCTTTTTAGTTGCCAGCAATTTTGGGAATATGGGGTAAAATGGGTTTGGACGAAACAACATTTTCATGCACAATATTAAAAAAGAATGGAAAATCTATAAAAAAAACATTATTTTTAATAGGGTTTCTATTACCCTGTTTGGTTATAATTATATCATACACATGCATATACGTAAAAGTATTAAGACAAAAGAAAAAAATGATAAATCATCGCCAATACGTTGTGTCAACGAAAGAACAAGTTTTTAATGTAAGAAAAAACAGAGAAGACAACAGGTTAACATTGATGATGGTGGCAATATTTGTGTGCTTTGTAGTTTGTTTCTTGCCGCTAATGCTAGCTAATGTAGTAGATGACGAAAGAAACACGTCATATCCGTGGTTACATATTATTGCTTCGGTAATGGCGTGGGCATCAAGTGTAATAAATCCAATTATTTATGCAGCGAGTAATAGAAATTACAGGTAAGTTAGAATTATTTCTTACACTTCGTATATTTGTTGCTGAAATGACACCTCTTCGAGCTTTACGAACTAAACACGCTTTTAGTGTCGTACCACCGATTGTATATATTATTATGACCAAAATTGATCAATTGATTGATTATGTATAAAAGCAAAACTGCCGCGCAAACTATGTATATTAAAATTATAAATATATTAATAGTTAATTAGTAGAATTTCAAAAAGTTGTTGTATTTACATAAATTACTCTTAAATATATTAATATTTGTGGCTAATATGGATCACGGTGAAATTGGTCCACCTACCGTTAAGGATTAAAATTTCCAAAAAGCTAGGAAAGCTGTATAAAATTTTAAAGTTTAGTTTAGCTCAATTAATATTAACAATAAGTAAACAAAAAATGTAAATTCAATTTAACTTTTAGATGTTGTACACAAAAAGTAATATATTCAGGTCATGTTAAATGGACAATTTTATCCAATTTTTGCATATTCGGAGCCTAATTTTTTCTGCTCTTCCAAAAGAAAATAGTTTGTTCCGAAATAGTTTGTTTTATTAATTCAATATCCAGTTTTTGACACAAATTTTCGATGGTGACCAAATCCTGTGGTTGGTGTATGTTTCGATAACTCGAGGACAATTGTTCAAAACCCATTCATTTAGAACTCCATTGTACCTACGGTCATTTTCCTGATACAAATCAAATGTGTGCTTAATCCCAAGCATTTTGACATTTTGTATATTCTGCATTTTGTGCATATTTCAACAAAAAATAATTTACCGGCACTATCAGCTGAACAAGCACACATAACATTACATGACCTTCACCATGTTTGATGTTTCACAGTAGGACGCAAGTGTCTTGGTTCATCTTCTGGTTTTCCCCAAATATTCTCAATACAAAATATTGTTTTCTTTATCTGTGAATAAGACAACTTTCCAAAGAAGAACAACTTTTCCCAACGTAGCTGTGAGCAAACTGTAATGAAATCTTTCCTGCACGCATTCTTACTGCCATTAAGATCATTCTTTCGAAGAATTCGGCGTATTGTTTCCCCGTTACTTACTGAACTTACTTAATTGGTCATTACAATTCTTTAATCAAGATTACGACTGAGTTTCTCACACCACCTAAGTAGCGTGTGTTATTTTTATCCATGAGCGGCGGGACCAACAATAAAAAATCGATTCTAAACGACTGATTTTTAAAAAACTTTTCATGTCAAATTTAATTACTTTCAGAGTCGCCCAAGAAATATTTTTTCATATTTCCTTTTGTTCGCGTCTAATAAGCAAACACACTACTTACTAGTCTACGATGACTATTGGCATTATAGCTTCTATTTGTTCATAAAATTAGTGTGTTGTAGTTTTTTTTTAATTAACATTTTTGAATTTGAAAAACTATTAAGTTTAATGTTTACTTTCATGTTTATATTTAAAGTTGTCATGTTGAAAATGATATACCAGTACAGTGGCTCAAACGTATAATTGGACACTAGGTATGAGAATATTCAAATGCCGATTTCTCGACTTCAATGGAAATATTTCAAACAAATTTTGATGCGGATTTATAGATAATCAGAAAAGTTTTAACACAATGTATTATTCTTAGCATGTTTTATTTAAAAATGTGTAGTTTTAAATCAAAAAAGGAAACCAATATTAACGAATTCCATGTCAAACGCATAATTGGACAGTCAAATAAAAGGCACTGTTTAACACTTGGAAACAAAACCTTTTACGTTTTTATTATTTCCATTGTTTTATTATTTCCATTGTTTTATTATTTTTATTGTTTCCAAACGTAGAGGCATTGACTGCACGAGGTGGGCATAAAATTACGGGGTTATATTGTTCCATTCTCGCCTAATACCTTGTTTCAACTGCTCCACTGTGCTGATACTAGATTTATAAAGCTTACGGCCAGTTTTTCACAAATACGCTCAATAATGTTGAGATCAGGGGTCTGTGCCAGTTTGTGTATGTAGTTTTGAACAATTATGCATAAGCTATAGTTTTGAAACGTTCTTCGGATCGTTGTTCTGGTAGAAACAAATGTGTCCAATATATTTAGCTTATCGCCTCTTTGCTTCATATTTTGTTTTAAAATGCCCAAATATTGGAATGAATCCATTTTACTATCTATATAATGAATATACCCTACTCCTGCAATGGAATCACAACCCCTCCACCAGCACCGACACTCCCCCATGCTTGAAAATAGCCTCAGTATTGTTAGACAAAAACTCGGTATTTGGCTTACACCAAACACTGCTGTGCGTGTGTTCCATGTAGATTAAGTTTACTCTCATAAATATAGAGTCCCTATGTAGGTGATATGTAGGCACTATACAGGTAGTCCTTATATACGAGAGTAAATTTGTTTGTTAGTGATTTATCGAAATTCTCAGTTATTCGTCGTACGCCTATCTCCAATCCCGAAGACAAATATCATCCTTCATCAACTTCTTCCATCATCCTTTCCTTCATGGAAATAATTTAACTCAAAAACAGAAAACATTTTGTTTCAATTTAACTAATCATAATAAACTGCATCTTCAACTATCTGAAATCGATTGGATAAATGAATTATCTGGTTATGGCAATGATTTGAACCAGTGCATTATGAAATTTTATCAACTACTTCACAATTATTTTGTAGCTTGTGTGCCAAAAGTTTTACCACATTCTAATCACGCTCCGCCCAGGAATACAAAATACCTTTCAAGATTAAAAAACATGAAAAATAAATTGTATAAAAACTTTAAAAAAGATAGATCAATAATAAATTATTCCAAATACTGTTTAGTAAGAACTGAATACACCATCGCCAACCAAAGGGCTTATAACATCTACTTAAATAAAGTAAAAAACAAATTCAAGAGTGATCCTAAATCATTCTACAAAATTTGTTAATTCGAATCGTCGAGCAGCAGATTTTCCTTCTGTTATGAAGCTTGGTAGTCATGAATCTTCAGATGATAAGGTTATAAGTAACTACTTTGCGGAATTTTTTGCTGCTACCTATTCATCATCTAAATTTAACGCCAATAATCAAAATTATATTCCCGAAGTTAAAAACTTTGATATATATTTTATTGATCAACGTACTGTTTCCAAGTATATACAACAATTAAAATCTTCGCATGTTTCCGGTCCTGATGAGGTTCCTAGCAGTATTTTAAAACACCATTCTCAATTATTGAGTACCCTATTAACTTATTTATTCAATAAATCACTTAAATTGGGCCATTTTCCCTCCTTTTGGAAACAATCATTTATAATTCCACTGTTTAAAACTGGATCTAAAGCTGATATTTCAAATTATAGTGGAATTGCTAAACTTAACATTTACAACTTTGGTAAATGATGGATTTATTGTAGGCAAACAAACTGACGTCATTTATATTGATTTCAGTAAGGTATTTGATAAAGTAAATCATGTGTGTGAAGTTAGCTACGAAAGTTATATTCTTTTTTTTACAGTGAATGTTATGTTAACAGACATATTGGAATCCTTGATCCAATAGCTATCCATACCAAAGGTCAGAAAACCGCACCTTTTTAAATTTTAACGAATTTTTCACGATTTATATAGAGCATTTTGTTTGCTCATATAAAAAGTTAGCTTCGTCGGCAATATCTCCGATCCCAATCGTGACCCGACCGTAACTAAAACTGTTTTGGAATCCTTGATCCAATAGCTATCCAGCCCACTAGGTCAGAAAACCGCACCTTTTTAAATTTTATCGAATTTTTCACGATTTATATAGAGCATTTTGTTTGCTCATATAAAAAAGTTAGCTTCGTCGGCTAAGCTTCGTCGTCCGATCCCAATCGTGACCCGACCATAACGAAAACTGTTAAGGAATCCTTGATCCAATAGCTATCCAACACAATAGGTCAGAAAACCGCACCTTTTTAAATTTTAACGAATTTTTCACGATTTATATAGAGCATTTTGTTTGCTCGTATGAAAAAGTTAGCTTCGTCGGCTATATCTCCGTTCCCAATCGTGACCCGACCATAACGAAAACTGTTTTGGAATCCTTGAACCAATAGCTATCCAGACCAATAGGTCAGAAAACCGCACCTTTTTATATTTTGAATTTTTCACGATTTATAGAGGGCATATTTGGTAAAAATACTTGATTTTTCAACTTTATTATCTCCAGTAAGCAAACTGTAATTTTCATACATTTTGGTTTTTTGTAAAGTTCAAAGGTTTAGCTTCGTTCTCCTTTAATTTTTTTCTAATTTATCCCTATTTTTGCGATTTTTAATTGATTTTCTTTCCCCCCTTTCCAAATTTTTTCATTATGTTAAGTTAACAGTGTCTGTTAACATAACATTCACTGTAAAAAAAAAGAATATAACTTTCGTAGCTAACTTCACACACATAAGTAAATCATAACTTACTCGTTCATAAGCTTAATCAATTTGGTTTTAGTTCATCATTACTAAATTGGATTAAATCGCATTTAGTAAACAGAAAGCAGGTCGTTAAATTTAGGAATACGCAATCTAAATTCATTGATATACTGTCAGGCGAACCACAGGGTAGTCATCTTGGGCCGCTCCTATTTACTCTTTTTATAAATGATCTCCCTTCTGTTAACAAAAATTCAAACACATTAATGTATGCAGACGATGTTAAAATATTTTTTTCATTTAACAACATTGAAGACCAAGTACTTATACAAAATGATATTAACAACTTAACCATTTGGTGTAGTACTAATTTAATGGAGCTGAATGTTAAAAAATGTAAATATATGTGCTTCACTAGATCATCTCCAACCAATGGATTTTATACAATGAATGGTGCTGTTCTTATAATTTTCGATTGAAAATTGGACTTCAGAAATCATAGTACATCAACTGTTAGCAAAGCTACATGTATCCTGGGATTTATCAAACGATGTGCTAAAGAGTTTTCTGACCCTTATGTTACCAAACAATTGTTTACCACACTGGTTCGCCCAATTCTTGAATATGGATCTGTAATATGGGACCATCAATACGCTGTACACTCTGCCAAAATCGAATCAGTTCAAATACAGTTCTTATTATTTTGTCTTCGTGGTTTAGGATGGGATCCTAATAAAAGGCTCCTTTCTTATGAAAAACGCCTAGCACTCATTAAATTACCATCTTTAAAAAGCCGTCGTAAAATGCTAAATGCTGTCTTTCTCCTGAAGCTGATCTCAATTTCTTCTGGAAAAACTTTACATAAGAGTACCTGTTCATCCAACAAGATACTATAATTTCATAAATATAAAATATTACACAACTAACTATGCGAACTTCGATCCATTTCGTAGAATCTGTAATGATCTTAATAATCTTTACCTTCATATAGATTTTTACAAAAATTTGGAATCTATTAAAAAACTATAATTTTACAATTAAACTCATTTAATTAATAACTTCAATGTTGTTTTCTTTTTTTTTACTTATTTTTTGTATTGAAATAATAATAACGACATAAAATGTAATAGTCTGTAAGGATTTTCCATAGACTTGAAATAAATAAATAGAATTAGAAATAAACAAGTATTTACAACAAATTCCAATTTTAAGGGCAATAAACTCAATTTCATTATTATCATCATTGGGAGAATTGAACAACATCTAAACATCATTGAAAAACATCTAAAATAGCTATCAGAATTCTTTGTGGTGGGGTGCTTGCTTGCGCAAGCGATCATATCTAAATATACATATGTATGTAGGTTGGATGATCTTTCCTTTAGGTTAACGCTCGCTTTTAACTTATTGTGCACTTATAATAATGAAAAACAAATTATCTGGTCATTAAAATCCTGTTTTTACTTAAATGAAAGTTGTAATATGGTACTGTTACATAATTACTATACTTCGTTAGCTATTATACTACATTAAATACTATACACTCTCAATATTATTACTAAGTTAGCCTAATAAGAACTGTAATGCAGACCCGCCACGATCAAACTGATTGGATCAAATTGCCATTTTTGTGATTGTATTGGTAAAACTGTACTCACACGTACAGAAAACTGACCTCACACGTACAGGCTGAGAAGAGTTTTTTACCAACCCATATGCAAAATTTGATCCAATCTGTTTGATCGTGGCGGAGGCACTTAAGATCTGCAACTGTATTTGTCTTTTAAAATGTGACAGGGAATAAATTTGAATAAAAAGAGAACAGTTTATGACTAACATCTGAAGTATATAGACGTGTTTTTTATTTAATTTCACTCGACGCATTCTCTTCGCGTGTTTACATGTATATATATACATATATGTATGTACATATACATATGTGTATATATATTTATGTATACTGTATATGTATATTGTTGATTCAAAGTTTTTATTAAGAATGAGAAAATGTAAAAAAGTACAGAAAATACAGTGACGCTTATCTTGTAATATAACTGTAAACTTAGATAAATACAAAAGCAAAAGAATAAGAAATATGCAGAGTTGCATTTAGGGGAAATATCCAACATGCCCTCTCAAATCTGCATATCTAAAACAAAAATTAATCTCATTAACATTTAGAAAAATTATTTTAATCCTAAAGATTTCACAAATTTTTGATGTTTAATTTTACTTAAATTTTTAGTCAATATATCAGCGATCATTTCATCGGTTGATAAATATCGCAGCTCTATCTGATTCGATTTCACGACCTCCCTTACATGTTGATATTTGACATCTATGTGTTTGCACCTTCCATGGAATACAGGATTTTTCGCTAAATGTTGTGCACCAATATTATCACCATAAATAACAATTGGCTTTTCGTCAGGAAAACAATTCATCTCTTTTAAGAGTCTCTTCAAATATATTGCCTCTTTAGCCGCTGTTGATAAAGCCACAAATTCAGCTTCCGTGCTACTAAGTGCTATGCTTGGCTGTTTCTTACTTTCCCAGCTGAAAGAACATCCTGCCAAAAAGAATGTAAAGCCTGTGTAAGATTTTCTATCTTTTTGACAACTGGCCCAATCTGCATCAACGTATCCTTTAAGCGGTTCGGTTGTTTTTGTATATTGTAATCTAAGATGCTTTGTTGATTTCAAATAACGTAATATGTGTTTAACTGCTTTTTCATGTTCCACATGAGGATTTTGGTTTCTTTGCGCCAATTTGCAAACAGAATGTAGAATGTCTGGTCTCGTACTTATCGCCAAATACATAAGAGTACCAATTATTGATTGATACCAATTCACATTAACTGGCTCACATTTTTCGTTGTTGCAATAAATCTGGAATGCTGGTTCAAGGGGTGTAGAAGCCGGTCTAGAATTCTGCATGCCATGCTCCAGTAAAACTCTGTCTATATACTGAGAATGACCTATGCTTATTGTACCAGTATTACCTTCACGTTCGATTTCCATTCCCAAAAAATATTTTACGTTACCATTGTCCACCAATTTGAATTTTTTCGAGATATTTTCCTTGATTGCAACTAAATCTGTTTCATCCGAACATGCAATCAAAATGTCATCCACATAAACCGCAATAAAATTAAATTTTCCATTATCTTGTTTGCTATAAATGCATGGTTCACTTTCACAAGGCCTAAACCCCATATTTTGTATGGCCTCATCAAGTGTTGTGTTCCATGAACGAACCGACTGCTTCAGTCCATAAATAGCCTTCTTTAAGCTCAACACCCGATCTGGATAACTGGCATCAACAAATCCATCTGGTTGTTTCATGTAAACTTCTTCATCTAAATTGCTGTTTAAATAAGCCGTAGATATATCGATGTGATGAAGGTATAATTCTTTCTCAGCCGCCAACGCAAATATCATCCTAATGCTGGAATATCTTAAAACTGAGGAAAACGTTTCATTATAATCAACACCAAATTGTTGGCTACACCCTTTTGCAACTAAACGGGCTTTAAAACGTGTTACTTTACCTTCTTCATCCTTTTTTAAATTATATACCCACTTACAACCAATGGCTTTCTTACCAGGAGGAAGATCAACTAAGCACCAGGTGTTATTTTCTTGGAGTGAACTGTACTCCTTGTTCATTGCATTCTTCCATCTATCTGAATTCTTACATGAAACTGCGTCTTGGAAAGTTTGTGGAGTTGAAATCTCATCAGCAAAATTGATTCTGTTGTATATCTTTTTCGGTCTTCCATCATTACCTGGACGAATTTTAGGTCGGCCACGCGATCTGCTTTCATTCGTGCTAGTTGCGGGTGATTGACGTTCAGCCCCATTATCGGATTCAAAACCCATAAAATCACTGTCGGAACTGGATTGATACTCTTCATCGGTTGCACCATCAGCTAATATAGGTCCTACATTGTCCTCATCTTGTTTACTTTCTGTTGATACACTATTCTGAGCAACCGTCAGTTCCAAAACTTCATTTGTTGTTTTTGGAATAAAAGTTTTTTCACAAAATATTACATCTCTTTTATCCACAATTTTCCTTTCTTCTACGTCGAACAGTCTGTAAGCTTTTGCGGTATTAGAATAACCAACGAATATGTATTCCTTTCCTTTTGCTGAAAATTTCCTGTTTTTGGTTTTATCTAGTGCCACGACAGGTGAGCCAAAAACTCGAAAATGTGACACATTAGGTTTTCTATTACACCATATCTCGAAGGGAGTCTTGTTCGTTAAAACCTTGGTAATTGAGCGATTTCTTATATATACAGCGGTGTTGACAGCCTCTGCCCAAATTACCTCATCAACGCCTGAGTGAAGAATCATACTACGAGCCATTTCCACGATGGTTCTATTTGCTCGTTCCGCAATCCCATTCTGTTGCGGAGTGTACGGTACAGTCAATTGCCTTTGGATACCATTTTCCTCTAAAAACTTGTCGAACTGATAATTAACATACTCTCTGCCGTTGTCACTTCTTAAGCACTTAACACTTCTTTCCAGTTGTTTCTCCACAAACGATTTAAAAATCTTAAATTTCTCAAAAACTTCATTCTTGTTTTTCATAAAGTAAACAAATATTCGTCTGGAGTGATCGTCGATGAAGGTAACAAAGTACCGCGAACCTGATAATGAGGGCTTATTCATAGGACCACACACGTCTGAATGAACCATATCTAACAAATTTTTCGCCCTTTGCTGATTAGAAGATGGAAACGGCTGTGAACAAATTTTGGATTTCATACATGTTGTGCAATTTATGTTAATCGGAATTTCTTTAATTTTCAGGCCATTCACTGCTTTTTCCTTTATTAAGTCATTGATGCCTTTGAAATTAAGGTGCCCGTATCGATTGTGCCAACGTACAGCCTCTTCAGTTGACAAATTAAAATTTGAATGCGTATATTCTGAAAAAATAAATAAATTTAAACTATTTTCCGCTTTCAAAATTACTTCACCCATTTTATTTTTCACTATCGCTGAATGTTTCTTAAATTGCACAGTGCATCCATTTTCAATAGCTTTTCCAACTGATATAAAATTTCCAACCATGTTAGGGACATAAAGCACTTCTCGTAAAATTATATCGCCATCTTGAGTCTTTATTCTCACATCGCCTTTACCTTCTGCTTCTATGTAACTGTCACAAGCTAAAGCAATCCTCTCATTTGTTTCTACGAAATTTGTAAATAATTGACGTTGACAGCACATATGAGACGTAGCGCCGCTGTCGATACACCAAGAGCTTTTGTCGAATGAGTTTCTGTTGCTAGCCGCAAGCATTGCGAATGAACGATGCTGCTCTCTTGTCTCGTCGCCATGTTTTGTTGTACTCTTACAATCTTTTGCAAAATGGCCACGCTTACAACAGTTAAAACATTTGAATTTTCGTCCGTTGTTGTTGTTGTTTTTATTTCTTCCATTTGGCTTTGATCTGGCTACGAAAGCCTGTTGACTTACAACAACTTCCTCATTACCCACATTATTTTGTATTCTACGATCACCTTCTTCGATTAATTTCATCTTCAGCACGTCCAATGAGGGCAAGGCGTCGCGTGTTTCAATTGCTATTACGAAATTTTCGAACTCCTTTGGCAAACTTGACAGCAAAATGATCACCAACAACTCTTCAGCCATTTCTATGCCGACTTCCGCTAGCTTCTCTGAAATCTCAGTAAAACCATTCAGATATTCAGTCATGGTTGTTGACTCATGCATTCTAAGACTTAGTAACTTCTTGTACAGGCTAACTTTCCTCAATGGACCACTTGGTTTATACACTTCCTGAAGTTTCTTCCACGCTTCTACAGCTGTTGCACAATTTTTTACGTAGCTTAATTGTGTAGTTTTCACGGAAAGCATAATCATGGCTAGGGCTTTTTCATCTTTTTGTCTCCATAGTTCAGCCTCATTTGCAGCAACTGGTTTCACTAAAGTTCCGTTTGTAATTGGCCATAAATCCGAGTGTACCAAAATACACTTCATCTGGACACACCATGTGTCATAATTTCCGACATCCAATTTGTCTATCTGGAACAGTGACGAACTCATCATAACTCAAACACAAACAAAAATTCTTTTCTTTAAAATAAATTAAGCTCCTGGGCCCATAACCTGTTGATTCAAAGTTTTTATTAAGAATGAGAAAATGTAAAAAAGTACAGAAAATACAGTGACGCTTATCTTGTAATATAACTGTAAACTTAGATAAATACAAAAGCAAAAGAATAAGAAATATGCAGAGTTGCATTTAGGGGAAATATCCAACATATATAAATATGGTTTTATATTTTAAATATGCTGCAAAGCGTTAAAAATCATTTTTTAAAACTGGAGCTGCTTTGATATTTCTCTATATGACTTTCCAGCCTTACGCAGGCCCAAAAATGGAGTTCCTTAATTCGGTAGTGTAGCTCTTACGTTTTCCTATTGTTAATCTTAAAAGTATTTGGCGATTATATTTAAATGTGTTGTAAAAATAGTTAGTTAAAAATAGTTTTTCTAACTATTACCTTACACAGCAAATTTTAAACATTAATGATCATAATTAATAATTATCATAATTAGATCATTTTTAATTTTTTTAATTATTTTTTAAGTCTTTAGAAATTTAAATAACAAATTATTTGAAATGAAAAAAAATATGAAAAATTTTTATGCATTTTATGAAATTTCAAAGAGTTTGTAATTAATTAGTTGTCAAATTTTATGTACTAGAAAAAAATTTTGAACGGTTATGTTACGTTTATTAATACATTTGTACACTGTATTACAAGCCGAATTCATATAAGGTGGCGTTATCAGCCCATGTGAGTGCTTTTTTAAGTACACGAGATTGTCAAATGCTTTGTTTGCGTACAGTGAGCAAAACAATTTGTACACCTACTACCTCGAAATACAATTCTGAACAAAAAATTATCTATAAAAGGAAATTTATTGTCCTTATGGCTAAATAAAAGCTTAAAAACTATCTTTTGATTATAAATTAAAATATTTCTCTATTGGTATTAAATATAAAGAAAATAATCATGGAAACTAAAAAATTCCAACATTTTTAGACAAAAAAAGTGGTGATTCTTTAACTACGGCGACCAGATTCTCTATAAAGTCATCTTGAACAAAATCTTGTAGAATAATATATTTGTTAGTTTTTTATAAAAAGTGTACAAATTTTTTTTGCTCACTGTATATACATTCTTTTGTTTATTTATTTTTTATTTCCTTTTATATTTGTATTTCACACAATTTTATAATTTATTTAAATATTCTTGATGTACTGGCACAGCCAAGGCATATCCAATAGGTAATCGCATGTCAACAGCTGATGCCTTTTTGAATGTCAAAATTGTGTTGTTTTTTTTGTGTTTTGTTTCGATAATCATTTTCGTATTTATAAACCCTCATATGTACCGGATGTATCCTTAACGATACGCACTCTAGAAATTCTTCAGGATTACTATTTCAAAGCCAATTTTTTTAAAATTTTTGCAAGATGATTAATAATATTTAAGTCTTTAACACTAAATACATATATCTTTTAAACTACAACCTAGATTTACTATATTTATATTTATTTAGACGAGAGTGATGAATTACCCAAAAAAGATTTCGGTATCTCCAACTAGGTGCATAAACTATGACCAATAACAAATAACGTTTGCAGCTGCCATTTTTCTCGATGGCCATATAAAAACATGTTCTTTACATAAAGTGGAAATGTTATCGACTGCATGGAATATTTTTTTTTAATTTATAGGTGAACCACTATTGCGTAATTAAGCATGTCATAAAAATCAAAAGAAATTTCAATATATAAAATTTATTTAGTTTTTTTAAATGCTTTTATTAATTTCCTATGGAGGTTTGAGGGTTAATTTTTTTGACATTCCGCTAGCACTTTAACAAAAACAAAATGCCTGTTGTTTTTGCATTGTTGTACTTGTTGTACAGATGCGACTACCTATTGGATATGCCTTGGGCACAGCTTTTAATGTAGAATCTCCTCTTATGGCGCCCAGTATCCCCTTGCAGTATGACTACTTTAGTGGTAGCGCAAATCAGTCCGTATTTGCAAAAAAAATTTAAAAAACAAATTTTTTTAAAAAACAATTAAAAAGAAACAGAAAAGAATATAATGATACAAAATAACAACTTTATGTCATTATATGAATTCGCCTCTGTCATTTCAGCCATATGGCGAATTTCATTAGACATAACCGGTCACACAAAAACAACAGAAAATACATGTTGTTTTTGCTAAAAAAAACACTGCGAATTGAGTTGTTGTACAATTGCTATCACCTTCTTGAGTTCGCCCTGCTTTATTACTTTTGATTAACGAAATGTCGATATGATATATACGTTATATATGTATATTACTAGCAGATTGTACCCGGCGTTGCGCGGGTTATGTAGTTTGGATTAGTTTAAAAAATGTTTTTAAATTAAAAAAAAAAACAGTGATTATTTGTTGTTGTTAAAGAAATTTAAAATTTTTTATTATTAACACTTAAAAAATTAAATAAATGCAATATAAACTTATTCTACAATTAAATTAAATAGTATTATTGTTTTGATAAAACGCTTCTATACACAATATTAGCTGTTTTACCAGTTGGGGTAAAAATATATACATAAATTTTTTTCACTTGGTACCCGTGAGCAATTGACCATGACATGGTGTCTCCAAATTTAAACCAGCCACCTTCAATGTTTGACCCTGAGACTTATTAATGGTCATAGCAAATGCTAGTTTTTTATAAAAATCAATTTAGAATTGTAAAAAATATTTTTAAATGTAATTTTCAATTGTTTTGTATTAAAATTCAAAACTTTAAAACGTTCTCGTGCAAAGTTAAAAAAAACAACATAATACTATTACAAAAAAATATTTTTTTCTCGTAATCAGTGCATTAACAGGCATCGTTTGGGAGGTATTTCTACAAAAAAGGTGGCCGTGGGACACCCTATAGTATAAATTTTTCTTTAAATTTAAAAAAAATTATTATTGGATAATTTTTGAATTAAAAATAACAATAAATAAAAAACCGGTTTATCGGTTTTGAAACCGGTTTCTTAAAAAATGAAATTTTTCAAATTATTCGGAAACCGGTTTAACAAACAACCCAGTTTTTTGAATACTCTAATGGTGTTTTCTTTTCTACAAAGAAAATGTCACCCTCTTACAAGGTGCATTAAAAAATTGCTGACCAACCCTGTTACAATGTAATTTTTTATTTGAGAAGAACATGACACAAATATTAAAAAAGGGAATGCCCTGTGTTTACCACTTATTAAGAAAATGAATGAGGAAATGGCAATTTGTTCAAAAGCAGTTCATTGTAAATAATAATATTTAAAATTAATTATAAAAAAAGTGTTTTGTACGTATTAAATGTTTTATATTTATTAACGTTAAGGTTTTAGATTTAAAAATATGTTGTATTTTTGATTTGTTTTCAATAAAATATGTAAATATGAAAAAAAGTGTTGCCAGATAGCTAAATTTTCGACTTCATTTTTTGAGCGCTGTTTTTTATAACCAAAAAAAATTTTTTAACACTGTTCTAACACTGAATGCATTTTTTTTTAAATTACTGACCATTAATCTTTAATAATGTAATTTTTCCTTAAAGTTACTCCACAAAACAATGAAAAAATTAACTTCAAAATTGGATAAAGATACCATGCGGCTTTTTTAAATTTCATCTGGTAGCCCTATAAATAAAGAAAAGTCATCTGCTTTACAGGGCATTATCAGCACTCTCGATTTGTACAGGGCATAAAATGCAATGCCCTCCACCATTGGCAAGTGCGAATTATTTAGAATAAAACATACCACCCTTTTTGAGGGCGAAACATTTTTAAGAAACAAACACAAAATTGCATTTTGCACATGCACAATGCACATTTTTTGGTAGAAAAGAAAACACAATAAGTCCTAAATATAAATGCACTCAATTTGCCCGTTTTTCGCCCCTTTCCCCCTTTTGGTCCATCTTTATAAACGGAACGCCTCCAATAGCTATTTGGGAAACTTAACCAAGCTAAATCGTAAAAAATACCTTTAAAACAGATAAAATACAGCATTTATGCATAAAGTATTAATTTTTGCCCATTTTTTCTCCCTTTGTCCCATTTCTTTCCCCTTTGGGTCAAAATTTTGAAAAGATTTATTGCCTATAGCCTGCACCGACAAAAGCTCGATCAATATCCGAAATTTCAAGATAATCGGTCCAGGCGTTAAGGCGTGATTGGCTATGCACTCAATTTGTCCGTTTTTGGCCCCTTTCCCCTTTTTGGAGCCCTTTTGGTTTAACTTTAGAAACGGAACACTTCCAATAGCTATTTGGGAAACTTAACCAAGCTAAATCGTAAAAAATTACCTATAAAACAGATAAAATACAGCATTTATGCATAAAAGTACTAATTTTTGCCCATTTTTTCTTCCTTTGACCCATTTTTTCAAAATTTATAGCCTATAACCTGCACCGACAAAAGCTCGATCTATATTCCAAATTTAAAGAAAATCGGTCCAGGCGTTCAGTCGGGATTGGCTAACAAACAAACAAGCAAAAAAACAGACTTGCAGAAAGATTTGTAATATACCGGTTTATCCATTTCGTGGTTTCAAAAGTAAACGTAAATAAAACACATATAAAATATTTTTTTCCTGATACTTCTTTTTTATTGTAAAGTTTGAACGTTGACATTATGTGTGAAACACTACATCATTTAAATGACCTTCACGCGAAGTGTTGCAAGCATTGATTCTTTTGAGGTAATTTTCGACCACTTTTTGACACATATTGGGCGGTATCTCAGCCATAACTTGACGAATGTTGGTTTTTAAGTGCTCAAGAGTTGAAGGTTTATCTGCATAAACACGGTCTTTCGCGTAGCCCCACAAAAAAAAGTCTAATGGTGTCAAATCGCATGATCTTGGTGGCCAGTTGATATCGCCACGACGAGAAATTACGCGGCCAGGAAATGTTTCTTGCAATAAAGCCATATTCTCTCTAGTTGTGTGGCATGTGGCACCGTCTTGTTGAAACCACATATTCTCCAAGTCGTATTCTTCAATAGCAGGCAAAAAAAGTCGGTTATCATATGACCATAACGCTCCGAATTGACGGTGACAGTCGTTCCATCGTCGTTTTCGAAGAAGGTCCAATCACACCTTCGGACCAAAGAGCGCACCAAACAGTGACTTTTTCTGTATGTAATAGCCTCTCTTCAATTACTTGAGGATTCTCAGAACCCCAAATACGACAATTTTGTTTATTAACATACCGACCGAGTGTGAAATGTGCTTCATCGCTGAAGAAAATTTTGTTCGAAAAATTGCCGTCCACCGCCTGTTGTTCAAGCACCCATTCCACGTATCTACGACGTTGTGAATGGTCAGCTGGCTTCAGTTGTTGCGTGAGCTGGACTTTATATGGATGTAGGTGTAGATCTAAATGCCAAATACGCCATAATGTGCCGTAAGACAGTCCTAATTTTTGAGAACGACGAGGAATCGACACATTCGGGTCTTCGGCAACACTTTCACTTACAATAGCGATATTTTCAACGGAACGAGCGAAACGATGATGCACAGGCCTTTCAATATTTGTAACCACTCCAGTCTCTTCAAATTTCTTCACAATTTTGCCAATTGCTTGCGTAGTTGGACGATTATGTAAACCATAATCTCCTCTTAAAGCACGATACGTGGCTGTGGCAGAATCACCATTTTTGTAGTAGGTTTTGATAATTTTTATGCGTTGTGTGATAGTTAAGCGATCCATTTTCGTCAATGTCAGACTTTCAACTGAAAAGAAAAAAATTGGTTTCACAACTTAGTTTGACAGATGTCGAATTCCAGTCCCATACTCTTGAAACCACGAAATGGATAGCCCTATATATTAGGATTAATACATTTTTACAATTTATTACTTTTGATTAACGCCATAAATTGTGATAAGTTTTTCTTTTTTGTTTTATAAATAGAATATTGTAAGATTCATTAGAATTTTTATTGCTATTATACAAAACGTGGAATTTCTCAATAATCACTTTATAAACCTAATTTTTCATTTCAGAATTGCGTATTTTAAAGTATTATCAACACTAAAATTCTGGGGAGAACCTCTATCGCCTATGCCAAGTAAAAGTTTCCAACCAAGCAGAAACTCTAAAGATTTTTCCGTTGCCATTCGCAGTACTCCTTTGTTTCATGGAACAAACTTAAACAATTTGCAAGAAGGATACCAAACCTATTCAGTTTAAATAAGTATTTTTTTTAAATATTATATATTCTTAATAAGTTTCCTATACCTAATATTAAAAATAAATACCTTTAAATAAAAAAATATTAAATTATTTATTGTTGTTTGTAATTTTTCTAAATAAATGTAATCGAAATAAATTACAACGGGTGCAAATTCGCAGTTACCAATGGCGATATGCATACTTGTAGTTATGGCTTCTCTTATAGGTAACCAAAGCATTAATTGGCTTTACAAGACATAAATAAGAAGTATGAGGTCATCTCACCAGCCAATGCCCGAAATGCTACATTTCAGATCAGAAATTATAAAAGAAGCTAACTCCCCTTCCCCATAGATCTGCAAATCTTTCGATAGCCGGTCTCTTGAAAAGGTTTTTAGGTGCTACAACTGGCAAAGATACCAGAATTCTAGTGAAATGTGAAGATTAGTAAATATAAGTGGCAATTAAAATTTCAATTTAACATTTATTTAATAAGACTTGCAAATGTTCTGCAATATTTATACCTATTTTTCAATAATTTATCGATGTATATAAACAAAATAAAAAACTAAACTAAACAACAATAAACCGTATTTCATTCAATTATTTAATTTATTTATTAAATGAATTTAGCACTTCCAGATTGGCATCTTAGAAATTAAAGTGGTAACAAGTACGTTAAATAGTAAAACAAATTAAATTCTACATTTACATTTTACAAATTCATTAGGTTGGGTTAGGTTCACCTTGCAGCCGCCTCCATGGGCACAACTAACTGCAGTCCTCTAATGTCCCATTGTAACACCAATATTACCTATTTCATTAAATAATTACGACTCCTGGTTAACATCTCCCAACTATACCGAGAGTCTTATGATGGTGTGAATTTTTTCAATTCGTCTTTGGCCAGACATGTTTATCACTGAAATCAGGGTACCCAAGAATTCTTCTTCTTCATCGTAACAGTTTCCGCAGACGTTGTTATGAGGTATTTCTTTGAGCGTGTACACCAAAGGTCAGCGTCCTGTTATGTGGTTCCTCAGATGGAATTTTGATAGCTTTAATGTAAGTTCTATTCTATACATATCCATGTAGGACCAAATATGTCTGGTGTCTCATTATCGCATGAATGAAGTTTTTTTATTTTTATTTATAAGTATTAAAAATACTTTAATGGCCTGTTTTCATACCACAAGTGACTCAAAATATCTGTTTATTTGAGAACATTTGGTTTTATAACACATGTGGCAGCCTTTTTTGAGTAGAAACGTAAGAATTGAGTTTTTTTTTTGTTTTCCTATGGCAATTCCACTTGTTAGAAATGTCAAAAGTAGACAATCAAAAAAAAGCGGTTGTGTATGGCCTTTTAAAATTGTAAAAAATAATTTTTTTAATGAATTTTATTGATAATACCAATTTACCAGTAATTTCTTGACCAATATTTTGCCATTCCTCGGACTAAAGAAAAAAATATCAGAAAACAACAAAAGTCTTCACGGCACTGGAGGTGCTCCATGCACCATTATTAATCTAACGGGACTGGAGCAACAGATTGACAGAATATGCCACTTGTCATCAGCAGCAACCCCTAGTGGTACTGTTTTAGGTCTGTAGAAATCGCCACCTCCATGTAATACCCAAAAAAGCTCAGATTTGGAACCACCGCTCATAGCTTTGGAACCACGAAGCGTACAACAAAACGAAACACCAACAAATAAATAACACATCAGAAAACCAACCACTTCACCAAAAGAGAAAAAGAAAACACAATGAAAACAACAAAAATAACAAAAATTTGTTTTGATAAACAAACAGAAAAAATGTAATAATAAACAAAATACAGGGTTGCCTTGTATTTATTATTTATATTTTATTATACACTAGCAGATTGTACCCGGCGTTGCGCGGGTTATGTAGTTTGGATTAGTTTAAAAAATTAAAAAAAATTATTGTTGGGTCATTTTTGCATTAAAAATAACAATAAATAAAAAATCGGTTTATCGCTTTCGAAACCGGTTTTGAAACCGGTTTCTTAAAAAATCCAATTTTTCAAATTATTCGGAAACCGGTTTAACAAACAACCCAGTTTTTTGAATACTCTAAGTCCTAAATATAAAAACACACAACAAAACTATTTTATTATTAAAGGCATAACTAAGCAAATTTTTAAAACATATAGGCATCCTGTAGGATCTGTGTCATATACATTTCTGATGCTGTTTGTAGTGTTTCCATGGCAGCCGGTGTTATTTTTGTCACTTCTGTTGTATTACTCTTGATAAGTTCTTTTACTAGGCGAGAGGACGGCAGCATGGGTATCATATTTTTTGTGCTACATTGTAAACGATGCACTTCCTTCCAAAAACGTTTTTCAAGCTGTACTGGTTTTCGTTGTTTCCTTGGACGCCTTACAGTAACGTCCCTGCCTGTTGTTGCAGCTGAACTAGTCTGTGGTTGTTCTAATTCTAGTCTGTTTGGTTGTCTAGGTTTGGGTTTTTTGACGGTTTTGCCCTTGAATCACCAGCACTTTGTTGTTCATCTTACGAACTACCTGCTTATCTCATAGTTGAACACCGACGTGGTTCAGAGTGTCTTATGTGACTGGTGGTAAATTCCAAACCATAATCGGTTACATCATTTTCTCTGTCGGGTGTACGAAATTCTGAAGCATTAACTGCTTCCGCCATGGATATCCTAGAGCTAGCAGGTATTTGATCTTGCTCTCCGTTGGCGGTATCATCTGGACTGTCACTGTCATCATCACAACTGGATTCTCCTAATGTGCCACGTCCTGTAACTATTTTACTTTCAGTCATGGACTTTGGACCAGGTCGTTTACGTAGAACTTTGCGCATTTTGAAATAATTCCTAGTAATACTTTACTTATTTAAAAATAATTCGTAATTAGTAAGAAGATCCAGCTTTGGCTCTAATGCTGTGAATTATGATAAACTTTCTTCATTTATGTCCTCCATTGATTCCACATTATTATTATGATTTTTTTTATTATTTTTTATTTAAAAATTTTACTTTTTTCAAAATATTTTCATTTAATTTATTGTAACCATTTTTATAATTTTTTTAACATTTTTCTTTCTATTGTTATTCGTTTGGTCAGCTCTTTTTGACATTCCGCTTACTCTTTTGTATTTGTTGTAAAGATGCGCCTACCTTCTATGAATTTGCCTTGATATCAGTGTTGCCACCTTGTGTGTAATTACACATATTGTGTGTAATTTTTGATTGTGTGTGTAGCATGTGTGTAATTAACTTCGTGTGTAATTTGTGTGTAATTTTACTTTTTGTTCTACCTTTTACTTTAATCGCTAATTTTTAACAGTCAATTTGTTAACACTCATTTGTTTTGTAAATTTATTGCAATTTCTAACACCAGGTTGCAAAAATAAACACCTACATACATTCTTCTCTTTCTAATTTAAATATGTAAGGTTAATGTTTAGTCGCCGTAGTCTAGCAGGTAGTGTGTTGGCTTATTAGACGTAAGGCCCGAGTTCAACCTCCAGGTTAGACATCAAAATGAAAATATATAAAAAATTTCTTTGGCGACTTCCTCTCAGCAAATTTCTGGCAAAAACTCTGAGAGTAAATAAAATTGCCATGAAATTCAATGAAATCTGTCGTTCGAAGTCGACTTTAAAACTGTAGGCCCCGCCACTCATGTATAAAATTAACTCACACAACATAAGTGGTGTGAGAAGCTAGGTCGTAATCCTGACTGAAGGGTTGTAATCAGTGGTGTTGTGCTAATTTCTTTTTAACCGGAACGCGTATATATATCGGGTCCGCTATCTAACGTTTTTTTTTTCAACTAGTGCTTATTTCGTGAATGGTAACACTTAGCTCATGTCTGATTTGACATATAATTAAATTTATCCTTCCGCTGAACGAATATGGCTGTGTATACGCTTGAACAACGCTGGGAAATATTGTGACATTACTTTGAAAATCATGGTAATGTTGCAGAATGTGTGCGAAAATTGCATACGGATTTTAGAAGACCTTGGCGGGTATGTAAACAAGCATTGAAAAGCCGACGCACCCAAAACGAGTCACTGTTTGGTGCGGATTTTGGTCCAGAGGCATAATTGGGCCATTTTTCTTCGAAAATGAGCAAGGAGTGGCCGTTACAGTCAAAGGCGATCGTTATCGGGCCATGTTGAACGAATTTTTGTTCACAAAAATTGAAGAGGAGGATATTGGAAACATTTGGTTTCAACAGGACGCCGCTACGTGCCACACAGCCGAAGCTACACTCGATGTTTTGCGCCCTGTTTTTGAAGATCGCATTATCAGCCGCAGAGCTGATGGCGCTTGGCCACCTCGGAGCTGCGATTTGACACCGTTGGACTATTATTTGTGGGGTGCCGTCAAAGATAAGTGTTACGCCGATAAGCCAGAGATAATTGACGCTTTAAAGGACAATATTCGTGAAGCCATTGGTGAAATACAGCTGCACACAATCGATAATGTGCTTAAAAATTGGACCGATTGTGTAGGCTACTGCATGGCCAGCTGAGGCAGCCATTTGAATGAAATTATTTTCCATTATTAACCGGAAGGATTGTACTTTCAAATAAAAAAAGAAATTTGAGAAAATATTCAGTAGTTTTTTTCAAAGCATTTTCAAAAAAAATAGTTATTTGGCAGACCCATAATTATATGACAGGGCCGATCCTGGGTAGGGGGCCGTTCTGTGCGATCTCATGTCCCAAATTTAACGACGGGGGTGATTTTCCATGATAATACTGGAGGCGGCGTTTTTTTTAGGTCTCATATCCCAAATTTGCCAATTTTCGTTTTCAGAAATCATCTTTAGTTCCGGAACGCGTTCCTGTCCAAAAAGGAAGTACCGGAACAACGTTCCGGAGTGTTCCGGCTCGACAACACCACTGGTTGTAATGACCAATTATGTATGCATGTGTATGAAAATATAATTTTAATGTTTACATAATATATGTATGCAATATTTGTAAAAATAGAATTTGTTGTGTGTAATTTTTTTTTCATATGTGTAATTTCGATGCCAGTTGTGTGTAAATCATAAAGCTGTTGGTGGTAACACTGCTTGATATTGATCATTGAAGTATTGAAATTACTTTGAATACATGAAAATACAAGCAGCGGCTTATTTGCTTATTTGTTCTTTATCTACATACTTATCAGTGTTGCCAAGAAAAAAAAAATTTTGTTACCAACATTTGTGAAAAAAATCACCAAATAAGAAAAAATATAACCAAAATTAAATTCCCATTTTTTATATTATTTTTTTTTTCAAATTATATTTAATACAACAGAGTAAAAAAAGAAACAAAAAACAACAAAATAAAATTTTAGTCTTACAAATTAATTAATTTTAAAAAGCTCTTTTTATAAGAAAAAAAAAATAACCAAAACCGGAAAAACTTACACATCTACACATTGAGCAAAAAAATAACCAATTTTGGTTAGAAATAACCAAAAACGGCAACACTGATACTTATCACTGAAATTACAGGGTACAACCAGCGTTGCCGTTTTGGTCCAATTGGACCAAAATTGATAGTTTTTATTTAAAAATGCTACGATTGGTAGTTTGGTTGGTTTGTTCAAATTTCATTTATTTTTTGGTAGGAAAATACAATTAATATCTGTAAGATTTAAAGTTGGGAGTATTATTTATTTTTTTAGGTCTAAGAACGAAAACAAAATGTTTAAGTAAGAAAATAGTTGGAAACCCTGTTTAAACGTCAAATTGTGGTTTCAACAGAATGAGGTGCCTGTAATGGAGTGGCCGTTCCAATCACCGGACTTAAACCCCATTGAACACCTCTGGGGAGTCCTAAAAAATAAAATCGGCAACTTTAAATCAAAAAATTAACAGGAATTGTGGGAAAAAATTCAGGAGACATGGTATTCAATTCCCACTGACGTCTGTGCAAATCTTGTGGGATCTATGAATCGTCGCTGTCAGGAGGCAATAAAAATGGAAGGTGCTTCAACCAAATATTGAAATAATATCTGGAAATGATGATAATGTTTAACAAAATATACATATTTTTAGCATAACATAAAGTGTCCCTATTATTTTTTCCAGGCCTTTTTCAAATAAATTACATTTTTTTTAAGAATTTGGCAGAACTAGTCATTTATTTTTATTTTATTAGTTAACCTATTTGAATACCTTTAATTTAATGTATATACTTTGTAATATTTATGGAGAAGTAAATAAAAATATAAGAATATATTGAAAAATTTAAGTGTCCCTATTATTTTTTCCAACACTGTAATGAAATTCTTTTGTTAATTTTAGCAAGAAAACGTTAATTTCGTACTGAATAATCTATAATTATTTAAATTCAAATTTTGGTAGGATTGGAATAATTTTGGTAGGTTTTGGAAAGAATATTGGTAGGGAAAAATTTTTCTTTGTGGCAACGCTGGGTACAACTGAAATATACGTTGATATTAGATACTAGAATTATTGTGTTAATTTTGGCACTAGCGAATTGTTTGCGTATTAATAATCACAGGGTACATTAATAATGTCGGTACTTTTAAGATCAGGAAATAGTTGTTTTAAGAATTTAATAAAATACAGCATTAAGCAGAGTCTATTAATGTCAAAGCGCAATTTAAAATTGTTTAATAATCTTTATAAAATCGAAAATTCCAAATTCAATGTGTTTTGTAGCTTTAGACATAATCATGTGGACACAAGAGAAGAAATGAATAAAAAAATTAATCTGATTTATACATGCAAGATATGTGACAAGCGAAATGTAAAGATCATATCTCAAGTTGCTTACAATAAAGGCGTCGTCATTGTTAAATGTGATGGTTGTTCCAATAACCATTTGATAGCGGACAATCTAAATTGGTTCACAGATTTAAATGGAAAGAGAAATATTGAAGAAATACTGGCTGAAAAAGGTGAAAAAGTTGTAAAAATGTCAACACATTTGGGTGGCTTTCTTATTGAAAAAAAATAGTTCTTAAAATAGTTTGAAGCGGTTTCAATTTTAATATTTAAGGTCCTAATTTGTAAAAATAAATAAAAACAAGAGATGACACTCCTAGCTTTCTGAAAAATATGCTGAAAATATCAAATATGTATAATATTAAAGGATTATGTATACTGTATTAAAGCGCTTGTGGGTTGTAAGTTTAAATAATATAATATGTAATATTTTAATTCTCAATAATTAATGATAAAAAACTGTTGATCAATAAATTCCAATTTTATTATTTTTCTTAACAAAAGTTAAAAGATGTCTATGATGTATAAACAACAAATAAAAAAGGCGAATAGTTTATGTTTACTTTTTATGTGTGTTTGTTTTTACTTTTACTTTAGATTTGTCACAATGTCGAGGTCAAAAACATAAACAAGTACATCAGAGAACTGCAAAAATCACAGTTTTGTTGATTTATTCATGCTCACAAATTTTTATGCACGATTGATCAGAACATTCGAACGACCTACTGCTAATGTTTATCAAATGTTCGATTGACACTCGTTTGAAACAGACATTATTTTTGCGGTGTCTGCATTGATCGAAACCAAAATGCATTAATGCAAAATATCATGATCGATTGATACCCGTTCAACACTCGTTTGAAACAGACATTATTTTTGCGGTGTCTGCATTGATCGTAACCAAAATGCATTAATTCAAAATATATTTTTTGTGCAAAGATTAAAGATTGTTTTGCAATAATCAAACGAGTATGATTGTAATCGTGTGGGTGCACCAGTCAGTGATAGCTTTAAGAATTTTCAATTCTAAAAAATTTAAATAAGACAAAAGTGATTGTAAATGTATTTATTTATATACCCTGCAGGAAATGTCAATAGTGAAACTGTACTGACTTACTATTGACACAGTCACCAGTACTACTGACTTATTATATGACAGGCAATGCTTTTCACTATAGACATTTAACATGTGCGTGTCATTGAAAATCTACTACTGACGTTAGTACTACTGACTAGGTACTTTTTTTGGGACCATATATAGACATTGGAACCAGTGAGCCAATCCACATTAGCACATTTTTTAGTCGCACAATTTTTGTTTCTTTTCAATTCACACGGGATGAATATTAGTTTGGCAGCAATGTATACGTATACGCAGCTTTGTATGATTTAGTGTTTTTTGCATTCATTTGATATTTTAAAAATGTGCGTGTATTAGTTTTGTGCTGGTGATGCGGGGTTGTAGCTGGTGGAAACTTTACGCCACCGAAAAACCATTCTCTTCACCCCTCTTGCCTATAAACGATCATTTTACGCCAGCACAAATGTTCTAATGTGAATTGGCTCAGTGAATCAATAGTACAATTTAGCAGTTCTAGTCTACACTTTTGGTACTTTTCTGTAGTAAAAGTCGACAATAAAATTTCAATTTTTGTAAATATTTGATATTTTATTAAATACATACATAATTGGTCATTACAACCCTTCAGTCAGGATTACGACCTAGCTTCTCACACCACTTATGTTGCGTGCGTTAATTTTATACATGAGTGGCGGGACCTACAGTTTAATGTCGATTCCGAACGACAGTTTTTTGAGAAGTTTTTCATGGCAATTTTATTTACTCTCAGAGTTTTTGCCAGAAATCTGCTGAGAGGAAGTCGCCGAAGAAATATTTTCATAATTTCGTTTTGATGTTTGACCTGGGATTCGAACTCGGGCCTTCAGTCTAATAAGCCAACACACTACCTACTAGACTACGGCGACTTCATTATATAAATATAAAAACTAAAAAGGTACTATTAATTCAGTCTCTCTTATTTATATAGAAACATCAAAATAACTTTTTTGTTTTAATGAAATTAAGTAAAATTATTAATCCTCTTTGGGAGAGTCGTCTTCTTCACGATTTTCATTATTTTTGGTTTTGCTGCGACCCATTTGTTTGAAACATTTTTTTTTGGCGCTGAAATGCTGCTCTAAGTGTTTTGTCCGAATTTTCATTGAAAGTTGATATTACATCTGATATTAAAAAACGAAACAAATTGTTAAAATAATACAAATATTTATGAGAACACAAACAAGCATTTATTACCTATTATGGCTTTAAAAACATTTGGGTAATCGCGCAACCTCTTTTTGCCAAAAGAGCCATCAACATTAAAATTCATGATAATATTTTGGCCAAATATTTCATGAAGGTTTCGTTCTGCCCGCAGGGAGTGATTTCATTTGTCGAATCTATTGAATATAAACAAAAAATGCAACCTAGATTTACTATATTTATATTTATTTAGACGAGGCTGATGAATTACCCAAAAAAAGATTTCGGTCTCTCCTACTAAGTGCCAAAACTATGACCAATAACAAATAACGTTAGTATCTGCCATTTTTATCGATGGCCATATAAAAACATGTTCTTTAGATAAAGTGGAATTGTTATTGACTGCATGGAATAATTTTTTTTTAATTTATAGGTGCCCCACTATTGCGTAATTAAGCATGACATAAAAATCAAAAGAAATTTCAATATATAAAATATATTTAATTTTTTTAATTGCTTTTATTAATTTCCTATAGAGGTTTGAGGGTTAATTTTTTTGACATTACGCGTACGCTTTAACAAAAACAAATTCCTGTTGTTTTTGCATTTTTGTACTTGTTGTACACTTGCGGTTACCTATTAGATGTGCCTTGACACAGAACATTCAGGCTCCACAAAATTTTCACAATTTACACTTATAATTGTCTCATTTTCACTACTTCTATTTTTATATAACATTGATTATTTTTTTTATTAAACGTTTATAATTTCTTGACAATTTGACAATTGACAATTTTTTTTCTCATCAAAGTCAATTTAAATAATTGTTGACGCTTCGATCACAACGTCACCATAAAGTTACCAATATAGTCGACAAAACTGGTGACTTGGAGACACTTGTCGACATGTTTCCTTCAGGGTATATAAATAAATTTAAATACATATATATTTTTATGTTATTCTTTATATTTATATTTTATGTAATGATCGGTTTGAATGCGGTGTATGATTTTTTTTTTATTATTATTGAATCTTTCTTAATGAAATTTACAATAGTTTTCAAAGCTTAAATCTAGTTTTGAAGGTTAATAGTTAGCACCAGCGTGTTAACTATATATTGTATTCAAATCTTATAATAATACTATACTACATTAGAAATTATGGTCAGTGCAGACGTCGAGCGAGGCTCAATGTGTCTCTTCGTTTTAGCCTCTGATGGCCGAAATGATGGTCGGAATGAAGCAGGTCCCTTGCCAATTCGTTGGGGTGAATCGTCAGTTTATCGACGTATTTTATGGCGAATTTTTTAATTTCTTCCTGAATTGTAGGAATGTTGAGATCTCTATAGATATTGTCGTTACGAATATACCATGGAGCGCAGACAATTTGTCGTAAAAGCTTGGACTGTCTTCTTTGTAATTTCGAAACGTTAGACGCGCAAGCGCTGCCCCAAAGCTAAATGCCGTAGGACCATATTGGCTTTATAATGCATTTGTATAAGAGAACCTTGTATTCAAGGTCTAATGTTGAATTAGGACCGATAATCCAGTGCATTTGAGCGGATTTCAGCTTAATGGCCGCTAATTTGGCCTCGATGTGACGGGACCATGTTAGACGCCGGTCTAAGTGGACTCCCAGGTATTTGAAGTGGTTTTCAACAGGGACATCAATATTATTTATTTTTATTTTTGGGCAATCCTGTCTTCTGAGTGTGAAGGTTACATGGGCAAACTTGGATGGATTCACCTTTATTCTCCATTTTTCAAACCATTTTTCTAAGTCACATATGTGCGACTGCAGTTGTGTTGATGCTACTTTCGGATCCTTGTTGACGCTTATAAACGCGGTGTCGTCTGCATAAGTTGATGTGTATGTGTTAGGATTTGTGGGCATGTCCGAATAAATTAAATATAGAATAGGGCCTAGTATGCTACCCTGGGGGACACCTGCGGAGATCTTTTTTGTTGTAGACATTTCGTCCTTCAATTTGACCTTAAAAGTTCTGTCAGTTAAATAGCCTTTAAGAAGTTTGTGTGTGTTCTCGGGGAGCAATTGTGTTATTTTACTGAGTAGACCATCATGCCAAACCTTATCGAATGCTTGTGAGATGTCGATAAAAGGATCTGAACAATATTGTTTCCTTTCAAATGCCGATCTAATTATAGTGACGATTCTATGGACCTGCTCAATGGTACCGTGATTAGCTCGAAATCCAAACTGATGTTCAGGGATAATTTGTCGCTCGTCGAGGAACGTGGCTAAGCTTTGGAGAAGAATTTTTTCGAACACTTTTGATAATATTGATAGCAAGCTAATAGGTCTATATGATGTTATCTGACTAGCATCTTTTCCCGGCTTGAGAATCATAACGATTGTAGATATTCTCCAAGATGATGGGAAGTAGCCAATTCTTAACATTGCGTTAAATATGAATAGTACAATTCTTATAGCACAAGTGGGTAAGTTGATTAACATTGAGCCTGTAATGCCATCGGGCCCTGGCGACTTTTTCACGTCAAGGCTTTTAAAAGCGGCCTGTACGTGAGAAAGCCGGAGTTTTATAGGTGCGTTAACAGTATTACTTATGTTTGGTGGGCAGATATGAGCATTTATGTCGTGTGGTGTGAAGACTTTCTCCAGGTGGTTTGCAAAAGCGTTAACTTTTTCACTAGAAGTCTGTTGAAGTATGGTAATCTTTTTTACTGTCTATTGAATTTAATGTACTCTGGCAACTTTTATTTTTTGAATTTGATTGTTCTGGAACTTTGTAAGCGTTGCTTTTAATTTTTGTATTTTCTTTTATATTGCTTATTCAATAAAGAAACACTAGAGAGTGAATATAAAAGCCTTTTTTACTTAACGCCGTTACCGCAATATACGTTTCAGTGACAACAGGTTATGGGCCCAGTTTGCCAAGAATAAGGAAATGGAAGAAATTAATATTAAAGTAATTAGCATAAAGAAGTATGGATTTGAAGTGTGGTGCTTTCAAATAAAGGCGCTGTTGGAGAGTATTAATGCATGGAGTATTGTGGAGGGTACAGAGTTGCGGCCGGCGAGTGATAATGGTGGTGTTCAGAAGGATTTCGATTTGAGAAGTGGTAGAGCAAAAAGGATATTAGTTTCATCGTTGGAGCCATCAGAGCTGAGAAATATTTTAAATTGCGATACACCTAAGAAAATATATGATAAGCTTTGTTCCTTGTACCAGCAAAAAGATGACGCGCAGTTGCAGTTTTTGATGCAGAAATTTTTCAGGTTAGAATTTTCTAACAACGTGCAAAATTTTTTGGCAGATGTGGAATGTCTTTTGGCACAAATTAAAGCACAGGGTGAGGAAGTATCTGACACAATGGTCATTAATAAAATAATTTCGAGTCTTCCGAAGGAATATTCCAACTTCAGTACCGCGTGGGAAAGTACTACGGCGGGTGAAAGGAATTTGAATAATTTAACAAGCCGATTACTTAAGGAAGAGACAAAATTAAATGAGAATAGTGAATTGGTGTCGGACAAAGGTGCTTTTCGCACAAGTTTGCAGTGTTATAGATGCAGAGGCGATCATAAAATTAAAGATTGCCCTGAGATGAAGAAAATTAAGTGTTTCAGGTGTAATATGTTTGGCCATACGAGCAAATTTTGTAAAATTAAGATTAGAGATAATAGACAGCGTCAGAATGTGCTCGAAGGTGGTCGCAGGCGTGGAGGATATGGAAATGCCAATTGTGCTGATTTTGACCCGATTAGTTTCAACTGTGAAGTTACAGAAAACATGCACAATGTTGCCGAATGTGAACTGTCGGCAAGGTTTATTTTGGATTCAGGGGCATCAAACCATATGGTAAATGAGAAATGGTTCATGTATATGAATGATATATGTCAGTTGGAACAAACATCGAAAATAAACGTAGCTAAGAAAGGTGAGCATTTGATTTGTAAACAACAAGGGAATTTATTGCTGAATACAGAGGGTGGCCCAGTATACTTGACGGATGTTTTGTTGGTGCCGGGTTTGGAGAAGAATTTAATTTCAGTTAAACAGATGACAAAAAAGGGGTATAATGTAAATTTCTTTAATGATATGGTTGAGATACGGAACGATGCAAGTGGTGAAATTTTTAGAATAAGAAGTTTTAATACTTTTGAAATTGAGGCAACTCCGGGCAAGGACAATTTACATAGAAAATTTGGTCACACCTGCTATTACAAGAATGGAGTACATTGTGAAATCTGCCTGACTGGAAAGATGACAAAATCCCCTTTTAATGGTACTAGAAATAGAGCAACTAGATGTGGTCAAAAGACACACAGTGATTTGGTTGGACCTATAAATCATTTAAGCCATGATAATAAAAGATATTTTGTAACATTTATTGACGATTTCTCTCATTTTTCAGTTGTGTATACCTTACATAATAAATTCGAAGTTTTTGCCGCCTTTAGAGACTATGCCGAAAAAGTTTATACTAAATTTGATCGAAGAATCGAAATTTTAAGGATAGATGGTGGAACAGAGTATAAAAGTAGCGAGTTTTCAAATTATTGTTCGAGAAATGGCATAACCGTAGAAACAACTATACGTTACTCTTCACAGCTCAATGGGGTCTCCGAAAGGTTTAACAGAACGGTGGTGAATATGGCAAGGTGTGCCTTATTGGATTCCAACTTACCAAAACACTTGTGGTGTGAAGCAGTTCAACATGCAACGTACGTACTCAATCGTTGTCCAACAAAGGCTATTGAAAAAGGTAAAACACCGGCTGAATTATGGTATGGTGAGAAACCGGACTTGAATAAATTACACCCTTTTGGACACGAAGCCTATGTTAACATTCCAAAACAAATTCAGAAAGGTAAATTTGAGGCTCGATCGAAAAAGATGAAATTGGTTGGTTACACAACTAATGGTTTTAGATTTTATGATGATGAGGACCAAAGGGTTATAAATAGTCGTGATGTACGATTCCTAAATTATGAAACAATCGGAATTAAGTATCGTGAAGATTTAACTAAGGAAATTAATAATGAAAATGTAAATAAGAAAGTTGCGGATGATTTAGTTAATGATAGATTACAAAACACTGTGGTTGATGATGTAGTGGAAAATGGTAAAAAACAAGAAAACAAGCGTATCAGAACAAAACCAAAATATCTTGATGACTACGAAATATATGATGATGCAATGTGTGCTTATTCAACAGTTTTATCGGAGGTTCCAAAAACGTTTGAAGAAGCTTATAAAGATAAAGAATGGAAAAAAGCTATAGTAGAAGAGATGGATGTGATTAATAAGAAACGTACTTGGAGCGTAGTTAAGGACGAAGGTCAAGACAGAATTGATGCCATATGGATTTTCAACATCAAAAGGGGTGGTAATGGTGAGCTACGTAGGAAAGCGAGATTGGTTGCACGCGGCTGTAAGCAAAAAATAGATTCCTTTAATGATGTATATGCACCTGTAGCTAATAGCGTCACAGTACGTACTTTAATATCAATGGCGTTTCAAAATAATTTTAAGATTCATCAATTGGATGTTAAATGTGCCTTTCTAAATGGAGAGTTAAAGGAGGAAATTTTCATGACAGTACCCCCACCCTTTAATGGTGAATTATGTAAACTAAGAAGATCAATTTACGGCTTGAAACAAAGTGCTTTCTGTTGGAATAATGAATTTAATTTGAAGATTTTAGAATATGGCTTCGTACGGTCGGAAAACGATTATTGTCTATACAAGAAAGAACATATATTTTTACTTCTGTATGTGGATGATATTTTGCTCTATGGTGATGATGAAAATGAAATCAGGAAAATTAAAGAATTTTTAAAAGAAAAATTTGAGATTAAAGATATGGGAGAACTAAAAGATTTTCTTGGAATTCATATAACAAAACTTGAAGATAACCGTTTGAAATTGGATCAAACTGACAAAATAATCACCTTATTAAAACGTTTTGGTTTTGAGAATTCAAAGCGAAAAGATACTCCGATTGAACAAAATTGGAATGCAGGAGGTGAAATTTATGACTGCGCTGAATGGGATCAACGAAAGTATCGTAATGCAATTGGTAGCCTACTGTATTTGAGTATTTGGACACGACCTGATATTGCCTATGCTGTCAACACTTTGAGTAGATACCATGAAAACTTCGGTAGTAGACATATCAATGCAGTTAAAAGAATATTTCGTTACCTGAATGCCACAAAATATGAGGGCTTAATATATAGAAATACAGGAGAAGGTTTGCCGTATTGTGGTTACTCTGATGCAAGCTGGGGAGAGTCCGAAGATAGAAAGAGCACATCTGGTTACTGTTTTAAATCGTATGGAAATTTGTTATCTTGGAGAACTACAAAACAAAAAACTATAAGTTTATCATCTACTGAGGCGGAGTATATCGCATTATGTACTGCTGCACAAGAGGGTCTGTGGCTAAAAAGATTATTAGATGAACTCAAGGTAACTCAGGTAAATGAATCGTTCCTAATATATGTTGACAATCAGGGTGCTAAACTTATTGCCGAACAACTGGAAACCAAAAGATCGAAACATATCGAGTTGAAGTATCATTTTATCAGACAACAGGTTCACGAAGGCAAAATAAAACTACAGTATATTCAGTCCGATTCTCAGATCGCCGATATATTTACGAAACCTCTTGCTAAAACTAAATTTATTTTCTTTAAGAATTTGCTTGATATTGATGTATAAAAAAAAAAAAAAAAAAAAAAGATTATGGAGGAGTGTTGAAGTATGGTAATCTTTTTTACTGTCTATTGAATTTAATGTACTCTGGCAACTTTTATTTTTTGAATTTGATTGTTCTGGAACTTTGTAAGCGTTGCTTTTAATTTTTGTATTTTCTTTTATATTGCTTATTCAATAAAGAAACACTAGAGAGTGAATATAAAAGCCTTTTTTACTTAACGCCGTTACCGCAATATACGTTTCAGTGACAACAAAGTCTTTGCCCAAGTATGGTTCTCCAATCTTAGCGGTGATTCTAGAGTAATAGGACACCTCATATGCCTTACAGCTTTCCATAGACTATAATTTGTGTTTTTTGTTTGGTCCAGATTCTGGAGATAACTAGCAAGTTTAGATTTTTGTGTATACATCAGGTTACTCCGCAGTAGGGCAATGCATCTGTTGAGTTGCGCTTTTAGAATGGGAGAGCGACTAATTTGCCACTGCCTTCTAAGTCTTCGTTTTTCTCTAACGAGATTCAGAATTTCTGTACTATAATGATAACATTTATTTTTCAAAACACGCTTCACAGGCGTTGCCACTTTCGCTGCCGAAGCCATGGTTTCAGTGAGATGATTTACTGCTGTCTGGATGTTTTCTGCGTTTCTCAGAGGAATATTCCGAGAGAGGTGAGAACTTACATACATTTTATATTTTAACCAGTTTGTGTCACGATGTACATAAAAATTGTTTTGCAGGGTGAGAATTGTAGGTGAGTGGTCAGATGATAAGTCATATGATGAGAAAACTGTATATTCGTTGCGTTTAATGTTTTTAACAACGGCAAAATCAATCAGGTCTGGCAACTTGTTGAAGTCCGTTGGCCAGTAAGTCGGTGTTCCAGCAGAGGCAACATCGAGTTTATTTGCAATTATCGCATTGTACAGCTGCCTTCCTCTAGGGCTAATGAGTCTTGACCCCCAAAAGTTATGTTTGGCGTTGTAGTCGCCAGATGCAATAAATTTTTGGCCAAGCGAAGCAAAAAACGTCTGAAACTTGTCGACGTCAATTTTGTGTCTAGGAGGACAGTAAACTGAGGAAATTGTTAATTTAAAATCTGTTAAATTTATGGTTGTGGCCTGAATAAATTCTTCTTTAAATTCTGGCATTGGAGAATGCCTCACATTTTTCCTAACAATAATGGCACTGCCACCACAGGCCCTTCCACTTGGGTGCTTAGTGTCATAAATGTAGAAGTCGTTGATTCTAAAACAGTTTTTATTGGTGAAGTGTGTTTTGAGACCATAAGTATGTAGATCTCTTCTGTGTGCAAAAATTGTTCCACTTCGAGTTTATGTTGGGATAGCCCCTTAGCGTTCCAGAAACAAATTCTCAACAGGCTCATTTTTTACTAAGCAAAACTTGTAGAAGCATGTTCTGGGTTTTCATCATCTCCTGGAACATATTCTGCATATTAGCCATGAAATTATTCATTGTATGAATTAGGTTTTCGATCGAGGTCGTGTTACTATTAACCTGCGGGCCATCTTTTAGCACATTTGCGTACTAATTCTTCTGTTCTATTAAGATGTTTTTCTTACTATTATAATGTGGCATTTGTACGTCTGTCCTAAAAGCTTTAGCATAGGAAACGTATTGTTTGTTCAAAGCTACATTACTAGGTTGAGTGCTAGCAGCAGAACCAGCGTAGAGGCGTGGAAATTCAGATTTACGATAATTTTCATGAGCGGGGTTACGTACTACTTTCGATTTGATGGCGTGCGTATATACTATACAGCCCCTGTAGTTTGCGGTATGGTTTTCCCCACAATTACTGCATTTTTGACTTTGGTGTCATTTTTGGCGTGGGAGCATTCTCGAGTGCTATGAGCATCGCCGCAAATTACGCAAACTGATGGTAGCTTACAGTAAGTTTTCGTGTGACCGAATTCCTGACAATTAGTGCACTGCACCGGGCCTTTTCGTTTCAGTGGCTCCTCAACGGTTATTCTTCTGTTGAGAAGATATCGCATGTTATAAATAGGATGCACTGAATTTTTCGTTTTCATATGCCTTGGTTGTGGGGTCTTATTTTTATTTAAAATATTGTGCACTGACCGTACATCATATCCTTCTTCTTCTAGCGCACTTTTAACATCATCAATAGGCACGGAGCTATGATTTGATCAACAAAGTTTTCATACGATCATTGTTTCGATTGATTTGAAAGTGAAGAGTCACAACGAGTATTAATGCATATTTGCTTCGTTGAGTGAAAGTATCATGTTTTTCGAGTACTGATTAAATCATGATTGTTTTTCAATCACCGGTTGCAGTTCTCTGAAATACATGTTTTTGTTTTACTGTTTTATTTTTGTAAAACTGCTATTACCTGTATTAATATACACTAGAGCCCCAACTTGCGTCGATCCGATTTGCGTCGCTTTTTAAAAAGTGTGCGAAACTCAGCTTGCTTTGTTGCAATTTCAACTTGCGTCGAATAAATTTACGTCGTTTGGATCCCAACTTCCGTCGTTTAAATTTCGATTTATGACGCTACATACGTTTAATTTTTTTCTTGCAGCATTGAGTATTACCATTTTACTATTTGTATTGTGGTACATATTTAGAATTTTTTTTGTTTTGATTTTAAAATTTGCTACTTCTGTTTATTGTTTTGTTATTTCTTTATAAAAAACATTATTTCTATCCGCAATATTTAGTTTTTTGCTTTATTTTGAATTCTTGGTCCCAATAAATTAAACTTCCATGCATTTATATAGAAAAATTGATACGATTTGCGTCGCAATTCTCCGGTCCGCATTAACGACGCAAGTCGGGGCTCTAGTGTATCTTGAGATCGAATATACAATGACTAGTCATTTGACCATTTTCAACCGATTTGTTAAGGTGGATTTAAACGGTAGAACAAGTTGCAAGAGATATCAAGATTGTAGAAAGAAGCGGATAGATCGTGTAAAGTCATTATGTAATGATAGAAAAAATCAGAAAATTTGGCAGGCGTACTATTTAATTTTTTTAAATTTTTCTTAAATCATCACACTTCATTATTTTGGTGACTCATTGTTATGCAAATACATATGCAAGGAAATATCCGTTTCTGTCGTATGATTTCTACTTACACTTTTAAAATTGGAATGGAGTACTGTTATATTTTCCTTCCAAAAGCCTAATACTATTACAATATACTAATCCTATTTATAATTTAACGAAGAGTCTTTCAAAAGCGTGGATATTTCTTTAAGACTTTTGAGTGGCTAATGCTAATTTGCAGTGAATGAGCAAATCTAAACTTATTTTTATAATACCAAAAACCAAACCACTTGTAAAATTCTTTATGCACATTACAATCACAATAATTTTAAAGATTAAGAAATTTGTGTTTAAATAGGAAAGTACCACAAAGAGCATTGCTTCGGCATGCCACATTTTTGAAAAAGTTAACTTTGGATATGTGGGTTGCAATAGCGCAAGTAAGTCGCCATGGTCTAGTAGGTAGTGTGTTGGCTTATTAGACACAAAGCCCGGGTTCGTATCCCAGGCCAGGCATTGAAACGAAATTTGAAAAAAATACTTCTTCGGCGATTTCCTCTCAGCAAATTTCTGGCAAAAACTCTGAGTAAATAAACCTGCCATGAAAAGTTTCTCAAAACTCTGTCGTTCGAAGTCGGCGTTAGACTGTAAGTCCCGCCACTCACGTATAAAATTAACGCACACAACATGAGTGGTGTGAGAAGCTAGGCCGTAATCCTGACTGAATCAATTGGCCAATTATGTATGGAAGTTAAAGATGACTTTAAAGTCCACTTTAGCTAAAGTTACCTTAACTAAACCCAACTTTAACGGCAAGTTGTAATAATGGCCCTAAAAATAATAATTAGAAGTTAATAAATAATAAGTTAAATTTTAATCTAATTAATTAATAAATAAAGTGATAATTAATCCTCAATCTTAAATACATTGCATAAGAACATAAAGGTGTAATATATAAAAAATAACACTAAGATGAGATGGTCCGTAGAAAACAGAAAGGGGTCCGTGCCAGGGAGTATGAAAATATTCGTGGTCCGACGGTTCGAAAAGATCAAGCATGACCGATCCGAAACAGAGTCTTTCCACGATATTAGGGTAACCTTTAGTCACGCACTCCAACTAACTCTGGGTCCTAAAGGGAATCGAAGTACACTTAAGCCCCCTCATCGCGGCAAGATTGGGGGACAATAATTAAAACTAAATAAAATAATTTATTAACTTCGGTTTTTTTTAATTTTTTTTTGTTCCTGGCGATTGTGACTCCGCTTTATCGCCTTTGTGTTAAAAAGTTACTGAAATTCGAGAAAATAGGTACAACATACCTCGGATCGTCTTATCAATGCTAGAGAATTTTTCTCCAACCTCCCTACCCAATTGTAGAATTTGAGAAGGTCATCCAATAACTAGACGAAAGACAACTCCGACATCGTCATAAACTCGTTTAACTTTATGTAAATATGTTATTAAAAAGCATAATAAGGAGCAGATTTCAGCAAGTTACCATAGCTTGAGAAAACCCTTGAGTCTCGAGTTTTTCTCCACTTCTACCGCCAATTTCGTCCATTTGGCAGTCACGCGGCTCGCCAGTCAATATTCCTCAAAGTTATTTTGCACTCCATCAGTAGCTATGATTGGGCCATCATTTCCGGGTTTGTTGTCATCTGTTGAAAGATTGTAATTATTATTTAAACAATAATGAAAGGTAAAAAATTAAGGTAGGTAGTAAACTACAAGATATCTATGCTGACCTCGGATTTGAAGCCTTCTAAGAATACCAAGGTTGTATAAAAAGAAAAAATAAATAACGATGCAATTGCGAATAAAAATCAAATTAACTTTACCTTCATTTTTTTGGCAGCTTTGTGCACTCTCATCGGCAGTTAACGTGTAAGTTTTCCGTTGTAATATCATTTGGCTTCTTCAAATGCAAAAATTTTAAAACTGTTTAGTTGCTAATATCCGTTTTTTCCTTACCATTTGCCTGGGTCTCCTCAAGTTAAGATTTCTCAAAAATGTATCTCGAATTCATGTAAATAAATAAATAAAAATATTTTAGTTAGTTTTTATTATTTGAAGATATTTTGAAAAAGAAAAAGTGTATTAATATGAAAATTCATGAAAAATGTGAAGTGAATTAGGAATTAAAAGAAATTCTGCATCTATCGGAATACAAAAATATTTAAAAGTTATATATTCTTTTGTAACTATTGCACTTTCATTGTCTAGCTCACTTACAACGACTATTCCTAAATCACTATATGACTGAAAGGGTTGTTCAAAATAATTTTCTATTTTTCGAAAACCTTTCATACAAATTGCTATCTTTATCTTTTCTTTATCTTTATCTTTTTTATGATCTACAGTAATATTATCAAATTTAGAAATATCTGCTGCGAAATTTGGTTTGGTTTCTTAACAATTTATTTTTACGTACTGCATATAATTTTCAAACCTATGTATATGCTGTAATAGAATCTAAAGGCCCATACTTCCTGACGCAATCCGGTAAGTGTAGTAAACCATGAACATTAAAACTAACTCATCTCCATATAATCTACCAAAAACGTTTACAAAATCTAAAACTTTTTCGGCAATATTAATCTCACTTGAACGGAATATTTCGCTTGATAGCAGTCTTATACTAGATACTGCATAATAACAAAATATAATAATATTGGTCACCACTACTGACACAATCTTTCGAGGTGAAAATACCTGTATGCAACAAAAACTGCCTAACATCCTATTACTTATATATACATATATACTCCTGGGTACACGACGAAATTCCGATGAAACAAATTTACCAATAATATTAATCTTTTCGTTTATTTTTCCTGCATTATTCAAAACTGAGAAGCCATTTCAAAAACTGATTCTTCCAATATCCTTTTCTCTTTAAACTCATCTATATGGTGAAAGGGATGGCATCTAAATTGAAAAGTTAAATCTGTTAAAGGCCCTGATTCTTTTCTTATATAATCCTTCCTGGCAGAATTATTGGCACCCAGTTTTACTGTTAAACGACACTACGCCTGACAAACAAATAAACGAACATTGAATCGCAACAACTTCTCATTAAATCCTAGCGACTTTACTTCAAAACAAAAGTCAGACAAATCTAACTAATCAAATCTATTTTATCATAAAAGGGAAAACTTCTTCGAAGCCTACAATTGTTCCAAGAATGGGCCACAAAACCCTATTAGAACTTTTAAAAAGTCTTATCCAATCTATACCTAGATCGATTAAAATTTCATCCTTTCCGTCTAAAAATGAAAATCAATCGTGAATGAAATATTTTATAATGCCTAATATAAAAATTCTCTATTTAGAATTGTCGAAATTTGAAACTGCTTTCTACACTTTTTCTTTCAAAGGCAGTTTTGAAAATGCCTTTTTTCATTTTGAACCAAGTCGAATTCATATATAAGGTGGCCTTAAGTTACCAGCTGATGAGTATTGGCGTTGTCAAATAAATTTTTGTTTTTTGTGTATTTTGTTTCGATAATCAATTTCGTATTTATATTAGTCATAAACCCTCATATGTACCGGATGTATCCTTAACGATACGCACTCTAGAAATTCTTCAGGATTACTATTTCAAAGCCAATTATATTAAAATTTTTGCAAGATGATTAACAATATTTAAGCCTTTAACACTAAATACATACACATATCTTTAAAGTTACAACCTAGATTTACTATATTTATTTAGACGAGAGTGATGAATTACCCAAAAAAAATAACTCGGTCTCTCCAACTAGGTGCCTTAACTATGACAAATAAGAAATAACGTTTGTAGCTGCCATTTTTCTCGATGGCCATATAAAAACATGTTCTTTACGTAAAGTGGAAATGTTATTGACTGCATGAAATAATTTTTTTAATTTATAGGTGCTGCACTGTTGTGTAATTTTGCATGACATTAAAATCATGAATATATAAAATTTATTTATGGCCTGTTTTCATACCACAAGTGACTCAAAATATCTGTTCATTTGAGAACATTTGGTTTTTATAACACAAGTGGCAACCTTTTTTGAGTAGAAACGTAAGAATTGAGTTTTTTTGAGTTTTCCTATGGCAATTCCACTTGTTAGAAATGTCAAAAGTAGACAATCAAAAAAAAGCAGTTGTGTGTAGCCTTTTGTTTTAAAATTGTGAAGAATAAGTTTTATTAATGGATTTTAGCAATAAACATTTTTAAGTATATACATATATGTTATGTAAATAAAGAAGTATAATTAAAAGTTATGAAATTTTAGCTTAAAGAAAACGAACGCCTCTCAGTTCCAAAAGTTCGTGGAACTAATGGAACACTACCCACATCTAGCAACGGGTAGCCCTGTGTTCGGAAGCAGCTAAATATCGACAGAGGAAACGTGGAACAGCATCGCGACACAAATCAACGCTTTGGGGCCTCCAACAAGAAGTGGATTGGAATGGAAAAGGGTATTATGTGAATTATAAATTTAAAATTTTAAAATAAAATATTTATACGTACATGTTTTAGGTATGGCAAGATCAAAAGTGCCGATTAAAGAAAAAATATCTGTATATCTTCTGTATCAGTATTGTAATATATTTCTACTGATGGAAATATTGTATTTTTTTTATTTATATTTTTATTATATTTCACCCACGGAATAACAAAAATTTGTAAACAAATGGTAAACAAACAGACAAAATGTAATAATAATAAACAAAATGCAGGGTTGCCTTGTATTTATTATTTATATTTTATTATACTTTAACAAAGAAAAAAACTCAATGGTATAATAAAAATATATCTTGGCAACAATGTAACTTGACAAGACGTAATAACAACGTAAGTCAGGCAATTATGTTATAAAAACTCATTTTCTTACGTAATTGCCTGTGTAGCGATTGCCTGCCTGTCAACAAGCTTGTGTTATGAAAACATCATATTAGTTTTTTTAATTGCTTTTAGTAATTTCCTATGGAGGTTTGAGCGTTAATTTTTTTGACAAGATAATTACTCTTTAACAAAAACAAAATGCCTGTTGTTTTTGCATTGTTGTATTTATTGTAGAGATACGATCACCTGATAGAATAAATTCGCCTTGATTTTGAATTTTCTATAAAGAAAAAAACTTAAAAATTTATTTTTCGCATTTATTTATTTGGAAATTATAATATAATAAAATAATTTTGAGACAAATTTTTATTTAAAATACTCAATTTTATATTTTAAACTAAAGGTAAAACAAAAGTTCCACAGAAAAAAGTCCACTTCTAATAAAAGAATTTATTCTATTTATATATATAGTATATTGTTACGAAAATGGAAACGGTGTACCACCGTTTAACATTAAAACAGTAAACAAAAGCTACACAAGCAAATACAACGAACTTATTACAAGTAAACCAACAACAACAAGTATGAGAGAAAAATGGATAGACAGGTAAGCGAACGCAACAACAAGTAATGTGAACAAAATACAGAAACAACAATGAAGTCACAATAGAATTCTTGAGAAAGCGAAAGCTACTTCAAGAATGTTCGTCGGACTGTTTACGTGAGCATATTGTTACGCAAATCGAAACGACCAATATGGTTTAACATTAACGATAAACAAACTACAGAAACAACAGACAATGTGTACACAATACACACGACACAAATACAACAAATACGAACTATTCTAAGCAAACCAACAACAACATGCATGAGAGCAAAAGGGGTAGACAAGTAAGCAAACGCAACAACAAACAATGTAGTCGCAAAAGAATTCTCGAGAAGGCGAAACCCCGAACGTTCCACTTCGAGAACCATCATCAGACTAAAGATGTTCGCATATAAAAAGGCAAGACAAAGCAGGCAACGAGTCAGTTAGAATTCAGTCAGCCTTGTGTGAAGTTGCGTGTGAACAAAAGAGTCGTGGTTTGAAGATATCCGTTGTGAGCAGAATAGCGAATAGTTGTGTGTAAAAGAAGTATAGCGAACTAAGCAATTATTGTTGTATACATGGTACAAGTTTGAACAGTGGCACATAAGATAGTGTGGACAATAAAGAGTTTAACTGAAATTAAACACATATTTGTTTTTACTTTGTTTGCAATTAACGAACTCATATTTAAACGCTTTTAAAAAGGTAAAAACGTTACAATAAAAAAAAGCAAGACAAAGCAGGCAACGAGTAGTAAGTATTCAGTCAGTGAAGAAAACAGTCGTGGTTTGAAGATCGCCGTTGTAAAGATCTACCGAACAGTTGTTAGTGCTTACGCGAACAGAATTGATATAAAACTAAACACAAATTTATTTTTATTTTGTTTGCAATCCACGAACTCGTACTTCAAATGTTTTTAAAAAGGTAAAAACGTAACAATATTTATTATTATCAATTATTGTAACTTACCTTTATCAATTTTTTTTTTTTTTGTTTATTTATTTATTTAGTAGTATTCATAATATTTCCCAATAAATAAAAAACACACTTTTCATTATAAACAAGTTAAATTTATATTTAAGTTAATGTAATTCTAAAAATCTCGGTTAGAACTTTATTTGTCAAGAACAAACAATTTAAAGACGCTATAAATTTTTTTCTAAAGTCTACTATAATATGTAGAATTTTTAAAATAATCAATTTATTGTATGTGGACTTTTTTCTTTGACTGTAGACGATATTAACGTTAAAATAATTTAATTTATGCTCAATAGCGCCGACTGTATTAAGAAGTAAGAACCTTTTTTTGTTCCTAAAAAATGTAATAAATTAAATGGTATTTATATTGCATAAAATTAATTGTCTTACCATCTACTCTGCATATAATTTATATATTAAAGACAATCCAATCCTCGTTATTAAAATATTCAGTGAATTGCTGCCTAACAACTTCCGCACACACTTTTCGCGGATTGTGTGTGTTATCTGAATTACAATTATTATTTGGTTCAGAAGAATGTGCTCTATTATCATCAAAATTCAATAAAAAATTATGTTAAAGACAGCACGTAAATATTATCGTTTGCACAGTTTGAACTTTTAATAGGTGATAAAAAAACTCTGAAACGGTTCGCGAAAATGTCAAAATAATGCTCGATAGCATGTCTTGCTCGAGAGTGTTGGGTTATTAGACGTAAATATACAACATTAATAAATTAAGATAAGATTTAAAAAAAATTGTGGGATAAAAAAAAATAGAACAAGATATCAAAGTGCAGTGTAAAAGGACCAGTAAGTGTTTGGAAATATAAGTATCTTTTCTGTGTGAATCATTTGACCAGTATTTAATAAATCTTATTACTAGTTCGTTGTAAAACTAAAGCTGATGATATATTCAAGATCTGTGAAGGGTAAAGTGAAGGAGGAGTGCGTCAACCATACCAGTGGCAAAAAGTGACGTCAAATGAATTCGGTTGTGAGCCACCTCTTGACGAAGTCGACTGTTTTAAATATTTATATGAAATTTTTATTGAGATATCAAAATGTTAACTAGTAACAGTATTTAATTATGTATTAAAATTTTATTTAATCAAAATAAATTGCTTATAAAAACAATTAAGTTTTTAAGTAAAAACTATGAATCAATTTGGTAGTCAACTGTGACCCAAATACATGTCAATCGTGACCGGTGTATGCATCAAGTTTGACTAGTCAACTGTAACCAATTTCCTATTCAACTTTCAGTAAAGTTTACATCAACTGTGATTTAAGAACAGCAGTAGAGTGAACAGGTTAGGTTATGACTAGTCATTTGACTGTCATTTGTGATGTATAAATGCATCACTCGTTCCCATCAAGTTATAAGTGGGCAATGTAAAAAACTTGATGTATACATTCGTGAACGTGTGATTTTGTTTCTCTGTCTAACGCATGAATTCTTTCGACTATAAAATATATACCTAACCTGTCTTTGTTCGGGTAGGGTATATTGCTGTGTTTTATCACAATAAATATTTTATGCATTGCCATACAACTAGAACCACAAAACAAAACTAGAACAAACTTCGCACAATAAAAAGAAATAAAATATAACAGAACAGTATTATGATCACATGATAGTCTGCATCAAATGTTTATTGCTGGAAAAAATTTAAAAGCATAAAAAGTATTTAATTTTAAGTGTGCAAATCTAATTAGTGTTATATATGTGTATTGTTATCTTCTTTACACAATAAGTTCGTTAGTATGTAATTAAGGGATTTTTCATAAAAAGCAAACTATATTCTACTTGTATTGGATTAATTTCATGTTTTTATAATTATGTCATATCGTATAGTAGCGTGATTCTTTAAGAAAGTGAGGGTTGACTTGAACGATAATAGTGTTGCTAATCCTGATTATTTTGTAGATGCAAAAGATTCCATTTATGAAGATGTTGCTCATGATCCTGAATGTTCTGTAGATGTGCAATAATCTATTTTGGAAGGTGTTGTTTCAGCTATTGGCAAGTAGCAGAAAATGGACAATACCATAAAATCGAGGGCATCATTTGGAAAAAGAAAGACCTTGTTCTGAATAAGTAATAAAGTGAATACAACATTGCCCGATAAAAAGCCTTAGCACTCATATATAATATTATTTATTTACTTTTAAAAGAAATGTTGCAACACTTTGCTGCAGAAACATACTCATATTTCATTTAAAAACATCAGTGTTGTATTTCACGTGGCAGGTATAGGTATTCAACAACTTATTTTTGTTAAATACACGATTTCACTGGATCACAGGGACAACTACGATACGAAAAGTGATACATTTAAAAAAGTGTAATTAACTTTAATGATAATGCCAAAAATTCGGCCAGTCTTGAGCGATTTAATTACAATTTTTTTAAAAGTTCCCCTCGAACCAATTTTGTACTTGAAAAAAAAATTGTCTAACTAGTAATAGACAATAGCTAATCGAACTAGGGCTTATCTGCAAATATAGTCATGGTTTTGCCGCGAAACAAAGATTAAAAATATTTTTTACAAATTCCTGAAAAGTACGTGGTTTTAATTTGACGCCTTTTGCACGACGAAATTAGTTTCGAAACAAGTTTGAAAACTCTTGAGTTAGTATGAGAGAGGGGAAAAACGAGCGGGGGTGACTTCACAATTTCATGTACTCGCAAAATTTCCTATAGCTCTTAAAAAATCACCCTATATTATAAAAACTATTTTTAGATCGTAGGTATCATCAGAAAGCAAAAATGATGTTTTTTAAGAGAAAAAGTGGTTTAGTGAGTATGAGATGAGTCGTAGTTAGTCAACGTATTACTCTTTGTTTATTTTGTGTTTGAAATCAAAACATTTGCAAAAGAAAAATTTTAGCACCAAACAATTAATTAAAAATAGGTGAAAAAATAAAAATAAAAAAATAAAAAAGAATATAATTTAAATAAGGTAAATATATTAAAAAATAATAATACATAAATATATATTATAATATAATAACAAATATAATATTCATGTCTTGTGTTTGAACCTAAATCACAATGCCAAATAAAGTTACAACTGTCAAAAACAGCAGAACGACGCGATAAAAGAAAACAAATTTTGTGAAATTAATTTTTTACGTGCAAAAGCGAAAGAAAGTTCAAAAGAGAATGTAAAAAAGTTTTCCAAACTTGTTTCGAAACTAATTTCAACGTGCAAAAGGCGTCTTTAACAGTAACAGAAAAATCATTTGCTCTTACATGACATATTGTTAATTTTGCGTTTTTAAGAGATACATATCTAGTGATGACAAATTTACAACACTGTCAAAAGCTGGATATTTCAAATAAATAAAAGTTGGTCACAAAAACAAATGATGCATCAATTGAGTATTAATGTGAGTTCAAACTAAGTGATTTATATGTATTAATTTATTTATTAATCTATTTTTTTTGAAAGGAATCTGAAGAAAACATTGACGACGTTTGGGACGATTCATTATTAGTAAGGGCCTATGATGATTCCATTAGGCTTGTCCGCGAAGAATTAGCTCGTAGAATTGCTCTATCAACTAGTAAGGATGCCGGTTGTCGGTCAGTGGTTAGTACCACTGATATAAACAGAGAAATAATTAAAAATATTTCGCCTGACGTTGAATATAAAGTTGGGGACTATGTACGTGCCACATATGAAGATGGCGTGGACTATGAAGCGAAATTGATTTCGATTAATCAAAACTCTGGGACGTGTTTTTTGAGGTATATCGGTTACGATAATGAGCAAGAGATGCCACTATCTAATCTGATTCCCTCTTGGGGAAAAAAAGCACGTCGTCTTCAGTATGCTATTGCCAAATTGGGCAAAGAAACTGATCATACAGCTAATATAGATAAAAATTGCGTCAAGCCTTCGAAAAGAAAAGATTCTGCATTAAATTTTAAAACAATTCCACCGCCTCCTCCTATGCCTCCAATGCTATTAGGCGTACAAAATTCTGAAGACTCGGATCATCTTTCGGCAATGCTTATGTCTTGGTATATGAGCGGATACTATACTGGAGTATATCAAGGCTACCAAATGGCAAAATCTTCATCAAAAGATGTGAAAAAGTAGCGGACGTCTAAACCAAATAGATTGACAAACTTTTATTAAACAAAATTCCTTAAAATTGTTTTGTATACTAAATAACAACTGTTAACTAACACAAAAATTTATTGATTTTTTTATTGATTATGCCTACCTAAACCTAAAAAATAAAGGAGACTTTTCTTTTGAGACAACTAATTTTTGTCATACATATGTTGGACTACAAATAATATAAAATCTACAATATGAAAGGAAGCGGAGTGTCGTGAGCAACGGCACTGTCATGTTTGTATTTCCCTTAATAACTAGTATATGTCCTTATTGAAATATGTATACAGAAAATCATTTTGATAGTGTGAGAAAGAAATTTTTGCAATCACCCTTATTCTGGTTGTCGTCGTCGACGTCGTCTTGCGTCGACAGTTTAAAATTGGTATTCTGTTTGTCGTTATTGACAGTTATAGATGACTGTCGACACACATTTGATATTCTGTGAGTCAATACGCCATCGATATTGTGTTGTGTCGACTCTGAATTTATCGACATCATTTTTGGTAACGACCATGGTAACGACGACGACGACGACAACCAGAATAAGGGTGAATATATTATCCATATGGGGTCAAGCGGTTTCCGCAGGATAGGGATATGCGATCATAGCTCCCTCGGAGCCCCCAGCCTCTACCCTATCAAGACCGTTAGTGCGTGACATCGTCACATCCTGCTAGAGGTGGCCCTGCCCTTAACAAAACACTACGGATCTAGACTGGGGAGTCAATAAACACCTCCCTCTCAGCCGGGGTGACTATGGCTGACCCCTCCCCCTTTTGGCACGACCCTTTTCTCTTCTTTCTGACCACTCCTACCCCCCCATAATCAGAACCTTACCGGGCTCGGTTCTAATGCCCCATTTAAGGGCGCCGCTTCGCTGGAACTGAGGGAATCACGGAGGCGTTACTCTCCTATTTTCCCATCTCTTGAGGGAACCCCCTGTGGGATGATGCCTAGTTAATGGCGGCATCAGTTCGCCATGTCGCAGATAACGTCTTCGGCCATTTGTACCTTTTTGTAGTACGCCTCCGTATCTGCCGCTCTTGGTTGGGGACTGCTTATTGGTTATTCGCAGCTAGCCTACATAGGGTAGGCCGTCCAGTTATCCGCCACCTACTGGACGGTAGCCTGAAGCTCAGCCCCATGAGCTCTTTAAATAGTAGAAATGCGTGTATGTCTGTGAATGAAGAAGAAAGCGACAAAAATAAAATAAATAAAAAAACTGATGACTGCTTGATGATGCCGCGAAGCCAATTCAACCGCGTTCATTTTCGCCCGCATTATTAATAAACAACAATTCAACAAAGGCAGAATTGACTTTGTCAGGGTTTAAGCTAAGGTAAACCCAGACGACATTATGCATAAAAGTATACTCAACTTTTCGCCGACTACAGGTTATGTATTAAACAGATAAATAGTGCGATTGATAGTGAAAAGTTATATCGAGAATGGACCGCTATATAACAATAACCAAAAGCAAGTCTAGCCCTAAATCTTTTAGCACAGCGCCCAGTCCTAAACAAATAAAAACCAACATGAGATCACAAAATCGATTTGCAATTCTCGATAATCAAGATAATAAAGTGGAAGCCTCAGGGCCAGTCAGATATTCCAAATCACCTCCACTCTATTTGCGTGAAGCTACAACTAATACCCTAGTACTACATTATCCCAATTCATAGGTAGGTATAACTGCTATGTTGCTACTCTACGGAAAGGAAATGTTTATAAAATTCAGGCCAATAGCCAGGAAAATTTCAGAACTGTAGTTGTATGTTCAGGTAAAAAGAAATTACTACACATACCAGCAAAAGAGTGCCAAAGGGTTGATAGTAGCAAAGAATATGGATATAAAGAATGCGCATTATGTAGAAGTAAAATTTCTTATGGCGGGATGTACCAGTAAGACCCGCTCTCACCAAAATCTTTTTTAAAAATCATTTCTTGATGAGGGAGGGAAGACAGAAGAAAAATAAACACAAACAAAGAGCGTAACAATGTGTTGCTCTCATCGTACGTATGTATATGCGTATGTACGATTATGTATGTATGATCGTTTTTATTGTTTGACCAAAGACTATAAATATGTAAAGATGTTGCAGACAGTGTATTTAAAATTGACAAAATTTTGAGCTTCTTTATTATGAGGGGGGGTAGGTAACAGGGAAAGCTAAATCGTCGTTCTCACTCTCATGTTAACTGAGGAAAAGAAAACAAAAAAGACTCAGTACACTTATCGTACTCAGAGAACTTATGTAATGTTTTTGTAACACAGGCTATTTCACTTGCCTGCCTGTTTGCATGGAAAACACAAACAAAACACTCAATTTTGTTGCCGTAGTTTCATTTTGAGGTCACTTATATCCTCCCGCATCTTATCAAATTCCGCAACTTTGTTCTCAAGAGTGGTTACTCTTTCCGCAATATTTGACAGTTTATTTTCAATTATGTTGTATTTTTCGCGCAGATCACTGATTAACTCCTCTTTAAACTCATTAAATTTAAGATCAATAGAGCGTAGAATTTGCTCTGTAAATTTTTCAAACCTACTGTCCATACAGTTCAGAAGTTTGAAAGGTGAGTCCAGTAGTGAAGACCGCGAAGAGCTTGCCCCCTGCATCAGGTTAATGTCTGTTAGGCGTCTATTGACAGGGGTATTATTCATTTCAGCTCGGGTTGATGATCGGTTTTCGGTATTATCAACTGCTTGCATTTTAGTTTTATTATTGTTATTTTTAGTTTTTGATTTGTTAGTATTGTTTTTGCCGATTTTTTTATCTTTTCGCAAGTTGTACATCGGAATAGTAATTTCGTGTTTAAAATTAAGTTCAAAATTAACTGCCAACACTCAATTAATAAATGGAAAAACTTGGCAGCACTTTTAATAGCTGTACTTGTAATCAAAACAGCTGATGAGTCTTAATTTGTTTACTTTCGTTTTATGTTTTGTTGTTTATTGTTTTGTATGGTATAATGTTGTTGTGTATTTATAAGATAAGCAAGGTCACCAAAGTATAGCTTATTTGTGTTTATTTTAGTGTATATTTATCTCACAAGAAAGTTTTGTTGTTGTATATTGTTGTTGTTTGTTTATATAATTTTTTGCATGAACGAACATTTCTGAAGGATATGACAAAATTTGCGCTGGTTTGATTATATTCACACGACATTTAACACAAGATATTCGTTGAGCTATGTAACCAACAAAATATCGACTTGATGTTAATTCAATTGGCACATTGTTGGACGTAAAACAATCGGTGCCTTCATTAAAATATTCTTTATTTTCATCGTATATACATATCTGCGACATCTATATCAGGGGTATGTATACTTTCTGAGACATTTCCAGTCCTATCAATATCTTCTAAAAATATGATTTTAATTATATATTATATTTATTAAACGTTTTGTTTGAGCATGCACTACAATTTTTAAATTCACACTTTTTATAAAACAATTTTTCAGTTTTAAATGTCCACACAAAATGTGGATTTTTTATTTCGGTGCGAATCGATATAGTTTCATTTCTACAACAATAAAACAAATATTCTTACCCTACAATAAAACAAACGGTAATATTTTCTTCCACAGGCTATTTGCACATACATTTTGTGAAAACAAGACATCTTTCAGTTTGTTTATTATTTTATTTGGCAATGTACAAGCACACACGTATACACGCATATGAGAATAAATTAGAGAAGAGAACAATACGTTCTCTGAGTATAATAAGTTCTCTGAGTACAATAAGTGGCAGTAGCCGTACTGCCATCGACAAATTTGGCACTGGCAGTACAATGTATGGCAGTGCAACATCTTCATATATTTATAGTCCTTGATCTCATCGCGATGAGAGCAAAGAATGAGAGCAACGCATTGTTACGCTCTTCGTTTCTGTTTACTTCCCTCCTATCTTTCCCCCCGCGTCATGAAATATTTTTGAAAAATATTCCAAAATATGTTAAGATGCACATTCTTTATACTTTATTTTCTTTGATAGTAGTCATTAAGGGTATTGATAGCTCCATACCAATAAATGAAAATAAATCTGCATTTGAGACTGAAGGGCATGAAGCGAAGTCTATTCATAATATATTAAATAAGAACAAAATACGTCAATCTCCGTTTAGAGTCGAAATTGCTTTCAACGTTTCTCAACTTAAGAACAGGAGTGAAGTGCATCCCATATACGGTTTGAGATATCTTCTTAACTGAAGATTAACAGTCGTGGAGCCTATTAAAAGGAAAGGCCCCCTCAGTGCCAGGAATGAGTGTTCCCGATGCGAGCACATTTATAAGAGCGTAGAGTGCCCTCATCTGTCAACTGAACTACCCTTTACAAAACGCAGAAAGTGTGCCCAAAAGCATATAGCAAATTACCGCTAATGTGAAGTATTCCTGCGACTAAAGGAAAAAACAATATTAAGAAGTCCGAAGTACGCTCAGCTTTAAAATTTTGCACACTTCCCAAAACTTCGAGCAAAACAATTACTATAAAAAACATAGTCGTCCCCGATGCGAAAATAATCCTGCCTCGTACGCACAGGCACTAAAGGAAGGAATGTCGAAGCCCAGTTCGGGGGCTCAAATAATATTGATAATATGATTGTAGCAATGAATAATGTTATGTCTAATATGCAAAACATGTTGCAGCAATTGATGCAAAACCAAAGCATATTAATGCAAATTATGTTAAATAGAAAATATCTTCCTTGAGAATATATAATATATAGAATGCTAAGGGCTTAGGCCAACTTAAAAATGAGGTTCAACGTTTCCTTTATTCGCTGTACATTGATATCGTGCTATTGACGGAAACTCATTTTACGCGGAAAAATTGTTTTAAAATTGCAGGTTATTGTATCTACTATACCCAACATACGAGTGGTAGTAGACCATTGGGGCACATGTTTCTTACTCCAAGATTAAGACAATTGTATGATTCAATATCATCTTACAAAATGGACGCCATGTTTGATCTGCATACCGGCCCACTAACCGAAATAAAATTCCTGACGTCATTGACATCGCTGTTTTTAAGAACATAAAACAAGTTTCATTAATTTCTTCATTGGAGCTTTCATCTTTTGTATGATAATCCACGCAGCCTACAGAAATGTAGTTTGTCCTATCCAAATAAAAGGACAAACTGACACAGATATAAAATGTACATTAGTTCGCATCTGCCCATCAATTTACCACTTAAATCAGGCATAGAAACTAAATCTGCGGTTAACCGAATTACTACAATTATGACCTGCGTAGCTAAAGTTTCTAAACCTATAGGCCCTGGGAATATGAATGTTAATATTACATATCCAGGCTCGATAGAATCACTGGTACGAGAAAAGAGGAGATTAAGAAGACTATGGCAAGAATGTCTTTCCCCCAATTTAAAGATCGTACTAAAAGGGTGTCAAACAAAGCTACACAACGCCATTATTTTCTGAATTTGGGTGCAACTGAAAAGTCAGACTACAGTTTATAAAAAGCAGTGGAAAAAATAAGAAGACCTACCACATACGAAGCTCCGATAAGATTACAAAATGGCAATTTTGACGATAAGTATAACACCCTTCAACTTTCCGTCTTTTTACCTTGAGAACAGCTATTAAGAGATTAAATGCAAAAAAGCTCCCGAATATGACAAAATTACCGCCTTAAAGGTAAAAACCTTACCTACCTCAGCTATACGAGTTAACTTGTTCATATTTAACTACATTCTTCGAGTTGGCTCATTTCCGGCTTCATGAGAGATTTCGGAGATAACTTTGATACCTAAACCGCGCAAGAATATAACCCACATTACATCATATTGGCCCATAAGTTTATTACCCATTCTCCCAGGATTGTTCGGAAGAATGCTGCGGTCTTTATAGACATCTCCCAGGCATTTGACGAGGTTTTGACGCTAACGTTCATAAGCGCTTCCGAAATTATCTAGAAAACAAATATTTTCGCACAAAATCAAATTCTAATGTATCCTACCGGAAAAGGATTTCTGCTGGCGTTCCTCAGGGAATCATCCTAGGGCCATTCTTGTATTTGTTGTTCACTGCAGATATGCCAACGAGCTCATTGATTAATGACGACACTGCATTCATAAGCACTCATGAAAACCCTGTTAGTGGGTTAGATTAATGGTTAGATAAATGGAAAATTGCAGTTAATACTAACAAATGTGTCCACATGACTTTCACTCTTATAAGAAAAAGTTGTCCTCTCTTGAGCATTATTGGTTTAAGAATACCGGAACAAAACCACACACAAAACAACTTCGGTATGTACCTCAACGTCATCTTACAAGGACTCACCACATTGCGGCAAAAATAAACTAAATCCGCCCAACTGCACTGACTTATTGGACTACTGTGAACTCTTGATTTAAATCTTAAGGTGCTCTTGTATGAAGTAGTTATAAAGCCAATATGGTCATATGGTATCCAATTATGAGGAACAGTCTCATCATCCAATGTAGAAAAATTTCGAAGAAGACAGTCTAAACTTTTAACAATGATTACGTGTGCTCCATGGTACATCTAAAACAACAATATCCACAGGAATCTCAACATTCCCACTCTTCGGAAAAAGTCAAAAAGCCAACCGCCTCTTATTTAATAAAACTCTATAGCCATACAAACTACCTTGGATTTGACATAATATATTTCCATAATATTCGCGAACTTTGGTTATTGCATTGGCAACACCAATTATATTTACTTTAGTTTTAAGATTTTAATACATAATTGGCCATTACAACCTTTCAGTCAGGATTACGGTCTAGCTTCTCACACCACTCATGTTGTGTGTGTTAATTTTATACATGAGTGGCGGGACCTACAGTTTAAAGTCGACTCTCCGAACGACAGATTTTTGAGAAACTTTTCATGGCAATTATATTTACTCTCAGAATTTTTGCCAGAAATCTGCTGAGAGGAAGTTGCCGAATAAATATTTTGGTTTTGATGTCTGACCTGGGGTTTGAACCATGGCCTCACGTCTAATAAGCCAACACACTACCTACTAGACTACGGCGACTTCAATTCAGATTTTAATACATATTGTTAATTTATTCTTTCTGGGTATCTTTCAAATTTCCAACAACTAAAATGATTATTCACTTTTATACTCGCAGTGGGAGCTGCAATAGCAGTAGGTATCGAGATCTTCACAATAGGGGAAAACAGTAAGTGACCGGTAACAAATGGAGTGAGGCCTCAACTTGGAGTCAATCTCTAGAAATATTTTGGGTCACTCCAAAATCTATATCGTCTCGAATCTTTTGCTTAACGGTAGATCAGACCCCTTTGTTATTTTCTACGGACCATTCTTTCTTTATGTTTTCTGAATTGACTGTCCTGAGCTGGTGGCTGTAGCTTTCTGGACCTAGTTGCTTATGCACGGTAGCACCGGGGTAAAACCCGCAGTGTGAATGGCTCCAGGCTAGGGCTACAACCGCCTCCGTCCCGTTAAAACCCTGGCAGGCCTCAAAGTACGTTGCTTGTCCGTCGCGGTTAAGTTTGTGTTGTAGGTTCGGTAGAGAAGACTCCCGATTAATACCCGGCCCGGCTCTGAGCAGATCATAGATATATTTATATACATAGATACATTGACATGGTAGAGTCTTCACATAGGGAGACCCTTTCGATCAATAGGAGAAAGTCTAATTGGACCATTTTTAGGGAGAGATTACGTGACTGCCTTCCCGTGACCCCCGACCATTGCTACTCGTTTTGATATGGATAGGGCTGCGGACACACTGACCGCGGCACTTAAGTCGGCGACCGTATCTTCCGTCAATCCCTCTACCCACAGGGGCAAGCCCAAACCGTCCTGGTGGAACCAGGAGACTGAGGATCTCCGTCGATGCAGTGATAAACTCTTTAATAGAGCTAAAACCATCGGAGAATGGGCACTTTACAAAGTCAAAAGGGGGAATTTAAATACGCTGTAAGGCGGGCGAAGAGGGCTTCGTAGAGGAAGTAATGCGCGAGCGTGGAATCCTCTTCTGAAACTAGCCGTCTCCGCAAAATTCTAAGTTCCACACAAAGGTCTCGAAGGCATCTAACGGCCTGATGGCGGCTGGACTGAGGCCAGTTCAGAGACGCTTGAACTTCACCTCGACACTCACTTACCGGGAGTCTTACCCTTGGAGGTCAGTTTACGGAACCACCGTTTGGGGATTACTCTCCCCTAATTCTTACCCCAGGCCAAGTGCAGTGGGCTATTAGATCCTTCAAACCATTCAAGTCCCCGGGACAGGTGACATCCAACATGGGGAGGAAGTTGTTCTTTCTTGGCTGCCTGTCATCTATAACGCTAGTCTTAGGCTCCTTTATATCCCTTGGAGCTGGAAAATATCTAGGCAAATGACTACAGACCCATCAGTCTTTGTTCCTTTCTTCTGAAGACACTGGAAAGAGTCCTTGATGCTCACATTAGGACCTCAATTGATCCATCACTTCTATCCTCATCCCAACATGCCTACACGAGGGGTAAATCAGTGGAGATTGCACTACACTCTCTTATCTTTCGGATGAAAAGTCCCTTCACTTTAAAGAAAACATCCTTGCCATTTTCCTGGACGTTGAGGTGCATTCAATAACGTCAACCCGGACGCTATAATTGGGACTCTTAATTCTCTCAACCTGGAACATGATCTAGTCAGGTTTAAGTCGAGAATAGTAACCTCCACAGTGGCGGCTACACATTATCAGAGAATTGTCTGTAAAGGTACATCGCAGGGCGGTGTTCTATCCCCACTCCTCTAGAATCTCGCAGTCAACTCACACTTGAGAAGGCCCGAATCCTCTGGTAATAACACCATAGCTTACGCTGACGATATTGCCATTGTTGCGTCGGGAATATGCCCACAGACGGTGTCTGACAGGCCGAACTTAGCGCTGCCGATTGTACTGGACTGGTGCGGGATTTTGGACTGTCTGTTAATCCCTCCAAGACCGATACAATTCTTTTCACTGGGAGATACGATATTCACCCTTCCTAGTATAAGCGGGACCAGACTCACATTGAGTCTCGACGTTAAATATCTAGGCCTGATCCTCGATCCCAAGCTCAGCTGGGAGTGAATCGCGCAAAGCGGCTTGTGCTGCTTACTGCTGCAGTATGGCAGTTGGATCCAGATGGGGTCTTCGTCCAAAGGATGCACTGGATCTACTCTGCAGTCATCGAACCCAACCTCATATACGGTGTTGCTTTCTGGTGGACTGTTCTGAATAAACTACATAATGTCTGACTTCTTTACAAGGTCAGAAGGTCTGCAGCTATTCGTATTACTGGTGCTCTACGCACCACCCCCACAAAGGGGATCTTCGCAATGATTAACTGGCTTCCTACCGTGCTTCTCGCTAATCAGGTAGCTAAGTTCACTGCGACTAGACTCAATGCCCTGTTGCGTTGGCGCGTCGTCCCATCTGGTCACCCCTCCATTTTGGAGATTGATCCTGTGGCTCCAATTTACATCGATTATCTACCTGTGAAATATTGTTTTGACAGGGGTTTCACTTTCTGATTCCGAACAGAGGCGACTGGGACCCCAACATGATCGTCCCCCCGGAACACCTGGATTTATTACACCGATGACTCTAAACTTGATAGCGGGGATGATAACGGAGTCTACTTTGGGAAACTGGACCTGGACCTCCGACTGCCGAATTATTATAGCGTTTTTCACGCGGAAGTAATGGCAATCTACGGGCTTCTCAATGGATCCTCGTCAACGGTGTTCCTTTCACCCGCATCTCGATCTTTTCTGATAGTCAGGCTGCCATAAGATCTCTGTCGAATGTTGTGAATAACTCCAGGATCGTCAGAAAATGTCGCCGCTGTCGCGACCTTATTTCTGGGCGCTTCAGTGTCACACTTATCTGTGTCCCCGATCGCAGTAATATTCCGGGAAACTGCAGAGCCAACGAGCTCGCCAGGGTTGGTGCACTACTTCCGGAATCCTCCTCAATCGACTTGGGGATGCCACTTGACTCGGTCAAGCTGGCCATCGCGCAGAATTTCTTTCGATACGCCAACCTATCCTGGGTCAATGAGGAGTCCTACTCCAGCGCTAGGCTCACTTGGCCTTCGATGGATAGAAGGCGAACCAACCAAGAGGAGACTGTTATCCACTTTCTGTTATCCATCTCTTGTGAGGTGCAGATATAGGTTATTTGGCTCCCCAATCCTTGGCAGGTTGACGGAGCTATCATCCGTTGTCGTCAAGGATATAGTTTCGTTTATCAAACTTTCGGGCTAGTTTTCCAGCGTGGGGTAGTCTTGCTTTGAATGTGTAGCCCTTGCGCTGACCAACTTCTTCTTCTTCCCTGGTTTGGAGGAACTTGGTCAGTGCAGAGACTGCATTCACCTGTGGCGTCACAACGGGCTGCTATGCGTACTCAAGTGAGCTTTTGGTATCAAAGCTACCACTACGACTACACGATTCAACATCCAAACACATTTTAGATGTAACAAATAACACTCGACCTCTTGGTGAATCCTCAGAAGGTATATTTTTGAAGTGATACGACCAAATTTTGTTTGCGTATGTGCATCGCTTGTAAGTAATTTCACTGTGGTTGCCCAACAAATCGTGTTTCAGTTTTGATTCTATAAGAATACCACATGTATGTGTAACCATAAATCTTAAACGTACTTCTTTATATCAAATATGTCTTCGTTATTATCAAGAAGGTATTCAATCTCATTTTTTATGTTGGTGGATCCCGTTTGCGTTCCAAAAGAAGATCATCAAGCTCTTCATCGATTGCCTATAGCAGTTTGCAGCAATGTAGATTGCATTCTTAGGACACTAGCATTGTCTAACTTTCTTGTTCCTATGTTGTCGGGGCCGTTTGCGTTACAAACACAATATAATACGTCTTTATGTGATCATAGTCTTGGCTGTTAAGGCATGGGACGTGTCCTATTTATCTATGCAGTTGTTTAGTGGATGTTTTCCATTGTAATAGATGTCTCATATTCATTTCATTATTTTAGAACTTTCTGTCAATGAACTATAGTTTCACTCAAAACATAGGCTGTAGAACCTTCTCTCGTTTTATTATATAATTAATTATTATATTTTATTATTAGTTCAGCTTTCACCTACTTTGAGTCGTCGGCATTAATGCATTTAAACCTTTCTCCTTAAGATAAATTTGAGGTGATTTGCTCGATTTGATATGTAAATTGGTACGAATAAAAAAAAATCCATTTTGACTACTGTTATCTTCGTCTCCAGAAACCGAAGGACCGGAGATAATTTTTGATGTTCTTGTTCTTCGTCCTCGACTTAACACTGTAATTTATATGACTATTTACAATTATATTTTCGGCTCTTGTTTCAGCACTGTTCTTTGGACTTATTGTGCTGTTGCCACATTCTCTGTACTAAAAGAGATGAACACTATAAACAGGGTTTTTCTTTACATACATACATACATACTTGGTCATTACAACCTTTCAGTAAGAATTACGATTTAGCTTCTCACACCAATTATGTTGTGTGTAGTAATTTTATACATGAGTGGCGGGACCTGCAGTTTGAAGGAGACTCCGAACGACAGATTTTTGAGAAACTCTTTCATGGCAATTTTATTTACACTCAGAGTTTTTGCCAGATATCTATTGAGAGGAAGAAATATTTTTCATATTTCGTTTGGTTGAAGTTGTCTCACCTGGTGTTTGAACCGAGGATTTAGCTTTAATAAGTCAACATAAGAAGTCGACGTAGTCTAGTAGGTACTGTGTTGGCTTATTAGACTGAAGGCCCGAGTTCGAATCCCAGGTCAGACATCAAAACGAAAATATGAAAATATTTCTTCGGCGACTTCCTCTCAGCAGATTTCTGGTAAAAACTCTGAGAGTAAATAAAATTGCCCTGAAAAGCCTCTCAAAAAAACTGTCGTTCGGAGTCGACTTTAAACTGTAGGTCCCGCCACTCATGTATAAAATTAACGCACAAAACATAAGTGGTGTGAGAAGCTAGGTCATAATCCTGACTGAAGGGTTGTAATGACCAATTATGTATGTATGTAAGTCAAAATATTTCCAACTAGATTATTGCGACATTTTCTTTACTTTTCTTAATTTCCTAAAAGATATTTCAGATAGGCTTTTGTTTTGTCTAATGTCACGAGGAAGACGAAGACATTGAACAAGTCGGAAGCAAAACTAAGTCAATTAGCTGAAAAATTAATTTTTTTGCAATTAAAGTCAACATTTTGAGTGATATAGCTAAAACAACGCTAAAAAGAAGTGGAAATAATCTTATTGGATAAAGTTTGCCTCAATTAAGGGTGCTGAATTATATTCTGTGTGTGAAGATCAAGCGTTCGGATACTTGCCGAGCAACCACATAAAATCGCCATCTTGAAAATATTTACAACAATTTTGGAATTTTCTGGAACTTCTGTTACCTTTCGTGAGGGTGAAATATTTCATTTTAAATTATAATTAAATCTTATTTTGTATTCCGTGCTACAATTTCTGCATAATATCGCAACTTTATGTCTACACTCTGCCCCATGACATGGAGTATAATGTCACGGAGGAGGAAGTGGTGACTTCTAACGTCCCATCGTCAGCTATTTCGAATGATAGCTGCCCAATCATAAAAGATACACTGAACGTATCAAATGATCATAAACGTCAAAGAGTTGAAACCACTATACCGCCAATGAGTGTGGATATCTCTGACTGGCTGAACATGTCCCCCTGGACAATAATAAATTTGTTATTCTCAGCGTTCTAGCTGACATTGACCTGCAGGGCACTCCGCCGGCAGTAAATCATCAAACACAAATAAACGACGATCAACAACTAGACACGAGAAATAAGTGGTGTCCGCCAATAATTGTCTACAACGTGAATATAAACGCTTTGGTAGATACATTGAAATCTACAATCCCAGAATTTTCTTTTAAAGTGAAAAACGTTAATAAAAGTAAGAGCAAACTATATTTTTCGGAGCCCAAAGTACACACATCTATGATGGCTATTCTTAGGACAAAGAATATCCATTCCTACTCGTTCACGCCGAAGGAACTCAAACAACAATCATTTATTCTACGGGGACTGGTAGCTGACACTGAAGTTGAGGCAATTAAAAGGGAACTTGCACCCTTGTTCCTGACACAGTCGCTTCTGTAACCAAATTTAAAACTCCAAGATCTGTTAAACAAAACACCGACACGGGGCTCTTCCTGGTTTCACTCCTTCCAGGGAGATCATTGATCAATGTCTCAAATATCCATGATCTACAAAATCAGATAATAAGCTGGGAAAAGCCAAAAAGTAAAGACAGCAATATTCAATGCCATAGATGTCAGCGCTGAGGGCATATCTCACGCAACTGCAACTCGGCTTATAATTGCATGAAATGCGAACAGGAACATGGTCCTGGTGAATGCCAACGTACTCGACTCTTCGGACCCATATTGTTCCAACTGTGAGAAGACTGGTCATCCTGCCAACTGGAGAGGTTGTCCGACTTATAAAAAATATCTAACGGTGAAAAAGAAAAAGATGGCGAAGGCAGTGGAGGAAAGAACAATCGCATCTGAAAATGTCAACAAAGCAGTGAACATGTCTGTACGCTCGTCAGGTAAAACATACGCCAGTTTCTTTCAGAATGCTCCAGCTCAGCAAAATTCACGACAACCTAAATCATCAGTGATTGATGATTTTCTAAAGTTAGCCAAGTACTTTTTAGATCCAGAGGAGTTGACTCTGGAACAGGAAATTAACATATTCCTAAATGAATACAGAAACATGTCAAAATCTGAAGCCAAAGCCGAATTTTTGCGCCTTCTTAACAAAGTTAGAGCCCAATATGGACCATAGATCTTTGAATATATTATCTTTCAATGTACGATCTCTGATTGATCAAAGACGTCAAATTGACTTATTTAATACACTCTATCATAACAACATAGACATTGCATTCATTCAAGAGTGCCACCTGAGAAAAGGCAAGACAATAAAAATTGATGGTTATAACTTCATTTACGATAATTCTCCGCGGTGGTCATCAGAAATACTATACAATATAGTAAAGTCTCTATAAATAATGTAGGTATAAAGGTATAGTCATTTATACAAATAAATTCTTCATATGGTAATACACATAAGAAATATATACTTGGATCAACTTATATTCCTTGCAACTTTCAGCCACAGCAGCTAGAGTCGGACCTGAATACTGTTCTTCAAACTTGTTTAGGTGCGGATGGTTTCATCCTTGGTGGTGACCTCAATTCAAAATGTTCATCCTGGGGAGACGTAATGCAAAATTGCAACGGCAAAAAGTGGTTGGACGATAATTCGTTAGAGGTTGTCCGCATTTGTGATTCTTTACCATCTCATCCAAATGGACCTTTTTTCTTGGACCATTTTCTTGTTAGCACTCGACTCATCGATGGAAATAATCGAAATTTTTCCGTTTTCCGTTTGACATATCCTCAAACTTGAGAAATCAAATTTGTACTGTGGCGATATCACTGGATATAGAAAAAGCGTTTGACTCAGTATGTCATAGTGGGATTATCTATAAATTAATAGATTTGGGAATTGATCCTTACTTGGTCAAATTGATCCACAGTTTTCTATCCGACCGCAAATTTACTGTCCAAATACAGAGTACGTCTTCGTTGTTAGGATATGTAAATAGTGGAGTCCCTCAGGGAAGCGTCCTCGCCCCATATTTGTTCAACCTACTTCTTCACGATTTTCCACATACCGCACAAAATTCTAAGGCAATTTTATACGCAGATGACTGCCTAGTTTACGCTCACAGCGCATCGCCAGCCCAAGCTCTCCACAATGTAACAAATCATCTTGAACTAATAAATGATTTCTATAAAACTTGGGGAATAAAAATTAATGCTAATAAATCAGAAGCCATCTGCATCAGGAATGCGTCCGGAAAATGTCATCGGTTAGTGGTACCACAAAGTAAAACACTAAGAACAGTCCTTGATGGGGTAGAGATTCCATTTAAATCCTCAATTAAATATCTAGGCATTACTTTTAATAAGCTGTTAAAGTTTAACGATTATGCGCGTTCAGCACTGCAGAAGGCAAAACGAATAGCTGGTATGTTTTCATACCTATTTAATAGCAAACATCTACCTCAGAAAACCAAGCTGCTATTATATAAGGTGACGATCAGATCTGTTTTGTTATATGGGTTGCCAATCTGGTTCACTATTTCACCAATAGTGGCCAAAGAATTGGAAATATTTGAACGGAAAATTCTGCGGAAGTGTATCAGCTAACATTACGTAAATCATACAAGGAGATACTCAAATACTTACGTATATGACACTTTAGGAGTCCAAGCCTTCTGTAAATATGCACTCCATCATCTAATGACATTTGTTGAAAAATTGACCACTCACGAAAACCCTCTGATGAATGAAATTCATGAACTGGAAAGGGATATACAATGGGCCGGCTCATCTTACCTATCCCCTGTTGGAATATTGAACGAGAACCTGGACAACGATCCTGACCCTCATATATTGCCTCAATTCTTCACCAAGATATTGCCTGGCTCCCATAGGGGCTGAAAATGAAATGACTTAATATTAGGAGCTCAGCTCACTCCATTTTAACTAGTATAAGTTCTTGATATATACCTGAACTTTAGTATTGTAGCGCTTATTTAATATTTTACTCTATCTGTGTTATCTACATTCAAAGTATGTTGCTTCAACAATTCAAATTCTGTAGCCACAAGTAATTTTGTAACAGATTTTTTTGTTATCTCGTTTTAAGTGTTATGTATTTTATTTTGTTATTTATTATTTAATTAACAGACTCTATTGCTCTGTCTGTAAAAGTTAAAGGTCGTGAGCAAACTGTTGGGCCACATCTAAAACATATATACACACAACAACATATATATCTAACACATAATATATATAACATAACATAACACATATATATAGCATATAATATATGTAACATAACATATAAACAATACTTAATATACATATACAACCTAATAGCAATAAAATGAATTAATAATACTAAACCTTTAAATATGAACTATCCTAATATAATATAATACATAAGATAATTAAGTAGTAGCGTTGAGGTTAATGAATAAATAACATAGAATATAGTTCAAGGACAGATGAAGCAACGGAGTTGCTGAATGCCCTTGAACCATTAGTATTAAGATAGATTTATATATGTTAGACTTAAGAATTGAATATAAAAGAAATAAAGAATTTTTAGTTGCTAGACAAACATTATCGACTTCGGTCTTATTTTTTAAATCTTAATAATTTTGGTCTTATTCACGCGAGTGTTATATAAATTCACAAAGAGCCCACAATCTATTTTTAATTATAAATTATTTAATTTAAAATCAGTCCTAAAAAAGATTAGGACCTAACATTTTGGCGCCCGAGCAGGGACTTAAGTGAATTTAAGAAAAATTTGATAATTTATTTCAAATTCGTGCAAAAAGTGATTTTTAATCTTAAAAAAAAAAAATTTAAATTTAATTTGTTAATTTGTTTCAAATTAGTAACATTTAAAAAGAAAAAAAAGATTAATTAATTTTACTTAATAACACTAATCTCGTGTAAAGTTCGCTAAAAGACCAAATTCGCGCGAGTTTTATAAGTTATTTAAAACTAATATATGCGCGAGTGCAAATTGTATTTTATAAATAAATAGCTAAACATATAAATCCAAATTTACAAAAAATTAAAAATATACAGTGTAAAACATACATACATACATACAGTTCGTGGTGTTAAATAAAACATAAAATAAAAATAGATAAAACAGACAAAAAATAACAAGTGTTACAAATGAAAATTGAAAAATATACATACCTACTGTGCGACAAGAAAATACAAATACAAAAATTAAGAGACAAAAATTGAAAATAAAACACATAAGGAAAATTTAAGTGACAGAAAACATACATATAACAAAATTGTTACAAATAACAAATAGAGTGTTTAAAAAATAAATAAATAAATAAAATAGTGTGAAAATTGAATACGAAATTGAAATATAAAAAAAAAAATATATACATATATAATTAAAAGAAATAGCAATTATAAATAAAAAAAAAAAAAACAGCAACATATATTACATATATAAAACTAATAGTGTAGTGCAGTGGAGTGAAAAATCAAAAACAGATACCTATACCATCATCATACATCACCTCACCATCATCATACCAACAGGACATCTTCATCAGATCTTCAAATCAACCCTCAACCCATTAATTTGAAGGAAGTGTGCCAATTTCGCCCAGATGCCCCGTTGCCGTTACATCATCTGTAAAAAGGAACGTGCTTCTGAAACTAATTCAGAATCTGAGGTAACAAGTGTAAAATATATTTGTGTCGTTTCCTTAAATTTGTAAGTTAATCAAATTTAAGAGGTTTTGTAATTTACTCAAAAACTGATTAACGACTAAGAGTTGGACACAAACGATATATTCTACACTTGCAATTTTTGAAATTATTCATTTATTTACCTATAAAATTGAATTTTTAATTTGTACTACCCTTATTTTGTGAAAACCGTGCGTGTTGTTGCCATACACACAATTGCGTATAAAGTACTATCCAACGCGAAAGTAATTATTTTAATTATTATTTGTATATATATATGCATCAATTTTCTTACCGTCATTACATTTATTCGGGATAATCTACATTTTTTTTTGATAAAAATTTTTTACCGAAATATTCGCGAATTTTTTACAATTTTTGTTTGTACCAAATTGTTTTTTTTTGTTCTTTGCTTATTCTTGTTTGTTGATTCGCTGAATATATATTGCATATCAAGGCACATCTAATAGGTAACCTTAAGTGTACAACAAGTACAACAATGCAAAAACAACAGGCATTTTGTTTTTGTTAAAGAGTACGCGGTATGTCAAAAAAATTAACCCTCAAACCTCTATAGGAAATTAATAAAAGCAATTAAAAAAACTAAATACATTTTATATATTGAAATTTCTTTTGATTTTTATGTCATGCTTAATTACGCAAAAGTGGGGCACCTATAAATTAAAAAAAAAATTATTCCATGCAGTCAATAACATTTCCACTTTATCTAAAGAACATGCTTTTTTATATGGCCATCGATAAAAATGGCAGATGCTAACGTTATTTGTTATTGGTCATAGTTTTGGCACTTAGTTGGAGAGACCGAAATCTTTTTTTGGGTAATTCATCAGCCTCGTCTAAATAAATATAAATATAGTAAATCTAGGTTGTAGTTTAAAAGATATATGGATTTAGTGTTAAAGGCTTAAATATTATTAATCATCTTGCAAAAATTTTAATAAAATTGGCTATGAAATAGTAATCCTGAAGAATTTCTAGAGTGCGTATCGTTAAGGATACATCCGGTACATATGAGGGTTTATAAATGCGAAAATGATTATCGAAACAAAACAAACAAAAAAAAACAACAAAATTTTGACATTTAAAAACGCGTCAGCTGTTGACATAAGTTTACCTATTGGATATGCCTTGTTGCATATGATCAGTGTTCCATTCCATCGTTCCCTTATTATTCACAGTATATACATTTCATAGCGGCTTATAGTATATACATTGCACAGCTGTTTACAGTGGGACGATTTACACTGTATACGGAGTTCAATTTCCAAACAACAATTCAGTATAATTTTATTTAATTGTTTAATTGTTGTTTTATTAGGAAAAGGAAAAGAGCAAATTCATTATTCGACTTGAAAAATTTTACATTTATCAAAGGCTGTGAGGGGAATAAACATATATTGCTATTTAGTTATTTTGACTGTGGAACCAGTATCTGGGGAAACCGCGAATAACAGGACTAAGATAGGACATATATCCGGATATTTTGTAACCGACGAGGGTTTGATCAATTCATTAAATCTCCTAGTCCAAAGCAAATCATTCATCCTTTGGGAATTTCGTTTAACCAATAAATTAATTTGGTTACATTCGATTTGCTTTGAATTCAAAAGTTAATTGAAGTGACTAGCAGGAAGAGACAAGATTCTCCCTCCAAATCGGAAAGTTTGGAGAAGTTAATTACAAAGAAAGCTAAGGTTGTTGAAAACATAGTTCGAATTCGTCAATCCATTTTGGAAAAGACGATTTCCTTTAATCCAATTGAGTTGGAATGTCGACTCGACATATTAAAGGGTTATATTGACCAAGCGATGAAGCTCCAGTCTGATGTGGATAATTTAGATCCCGAGAACAATGATAGAGCTGAACTTGAGGACATTTGTGTGACCACTAAGGCATTGTTTTTGAGTCTCCTGGGTAAGAATGGGCAATCAAATGTGCCAGAAATGTCCTTTCTCGGACAACCACACCAGTCGAGGCTCCCGAACATGAAACTCCCCAAATTTAGCGGAAAATATTCCGATTACAAAAATTTTATGAGTTTGTTTGAGAACTTGGTCCACAACGATCCGACGTTGACAGATATTGAGAAGTTTAATCACTTAATATCAGGCTTGTCCGATGAAGCTTTGGGTACGGTAAAAGCTTTTCAGATTACAGAAGCAAATTATCCCAAAGCAATAGCAAGTCTGAAGAAGGTTTATGACAATGAATGTCTTATATTCTTTGATAATATAAGAAAACTTTTTGATTTGCCACAAATCACAAAACCTTCAGCTATTGCTTTGCGAAGCATGATAGATACGGTATCCGCAATATATGATTCTTTATTGTCAATTGGTGATGATAAAAAGATTACGAATGCCATTCTCATACATTTAGTGATGTCAAAAGTAGACCCAGTCACCAAATCGAAATGGGAAGAACAACTCGATTTCGAGAAACTTCCCCTTTGGTCAGACTGTGAATCCGCCTTGAACAAACGGTATCAGCATATTGCAGCTGATGAGTCTTCAAGTTCAAGGCCGAGGTTCGATAATCAAAGAACTGAATATATTTCGAGAAGAAATAATAGAGCCTCACTAAATGTATCGAAATCCAAACCGTCTGCTGACAAATGTTTATTTTGTAAATCAGTTCAGCATAATATTAATAGTTGCCCTTCATTTACTGCTGAGCCAGTAAGTCGAAGATTTGACTTTATTAAATCAGTGCCAGCATGTATAAATTGTCTCAAAAGGGGACACACAGTAGCGAAGTGTACATCATCGAAGTGCAGAATTTGTGGTAGCGCCCATAATTCATTGTTGCACAGGTACGACACAAGCGCAAGTGCAAATAATATCTACACTGGACAATCATCTACTTCACACGGATCGGTGAATTATTCTTCGTCCGATGAGAGAGTTATTCTCGCAACGGCAGTAGTCAGTGTAAGAAGTAGCTCTGGTAAATTGATACCAGCGAGAGCACTTTTAGATTCAGGATCTCAACCCAATCTGATAACGGAGGAACTTGCGCAGCTACTTAGATTGAAAAGAGAAGGAGGTAGACTAAATTTAACTGGCATTAGTGAAACAAATTCACTTTCGAAATCTAGCGTTAACTTGACTGTCACGTCGAGGGTTAACTCTACCCAATTTAATGCGAAATTCTGGGTATTGAGCTCGATTACCAACCTCCAACCTGATAGCGTTATAAATACAACCGGCTTATATATACCTAACAATATAAAGTTAGCTGATCCATGCTTCCACAAACCAAGAAAGATTGATTTGCTCATCGGAGCGGAAATCTTTTTTGAGCTAATCTGTGTTGGTCAGATAAAATCAGGCCCGAGCCTTCCAATCCTTCAGAAAACTTCACTTGGTTGGATTGTCACTGGAAAGTACAATCAATCAAAGGGCTCCACTAACAATAGCGTTTGTCATTTGAGTACTGCGATAGGAAACGAGAGCGATATTGATTCGATCGTCAGGAAGTTCTGGGAACTGGAGCAGCTTCCAAATGAATCAATAAAGATTTATTCAGAGGAGCAGCGACAGTGCGAGGAGAAGTTTAGAAATTCAATACGACGTTTGGCGTCAGGACGATTTGTAGTCTCACTGCCTTTCAAGTCTGATGCACAATTGTTGGGTTCTTCGTTCGAAGTCGCAAAAAGGCGATTCCTCTCATTGGAACGAAGACTGTCTAAAGACGACACAATGACGCATATGTATCATGACTTTATGAAAGAGTATTTCAATTTGGGACATATGTCACTTCTGGATAATATGCCAGATTCTCCTCACTATGTCATTCCTCATCAATGTGTTCTGCGGCCTCAAAGTACTACTACTAAACTTAGAGTAGTTTTCGATGCTTCGTGTAGAACTTCTTCTCATGTATCATTGAACGATCTGCTAATGGTTGGTCCCACCATTCAAGAAGAACTGTATTCTACACTCATCCGTTTTCGCCTTCATCGCTACGTAATCACTGCAGATATCGAGAAAATGTATCGTCAAGTTTTGATCGACGAGAATGATAGGAATTTTCAATTGATCCTTTGGAGACAAAATCCATCTGATAGCTTACAGGTGTTTCGATTGAACACTGTCACTTATGGCACGGCTTCTGCCCCATTTCTAGCTATCAGATGTCTGATTGAATTGAGCAATTTGTACAAAGAGACTTTGCCTATTGGTGCGAAAGTTGTTCGCAGTGATTTTTATGTGGATGATTTGTTAACCGGTGGTGAAAGTTACGAGGATCTGATTACGATTCGTAATCAAGTCACTGAGATCCTAAGTTCAGCAGGTTTTAATCTTGCGAAATGGTTTTCTAACCATCCCAAATTTATCAGTACTCTACAAAGTGAAAAGCTATTGCATAGCGATTCGGATTCTGCTAAGGCTTTGGGTTTACATTGGAGTCCGAAGAATGATTCATTAAAGTTTCATTTGGAGAATTCTTTCAAAGAATTGAAAGCAACAAAAAGAAACATACTATCGGTTTCTTCTCGATTATTTTATCCTCTCGGACTGTTATGCCCTATTGGTATAAAATCCAAGATCTTACTGCAAGAACTTTGGATTCAGAAGCTCGACTGGGATGAATCAATTCCCATGAACCTTGATACTTCATGGGAAAATCTCAAATCTAATTTAATGGAGATCGATTCAATAACAATCCCAAGATTCGTCCAAACAACTTCCACTGCAAACATCCAAATACATGGATTTGCTGATGCCTCAATGCGAGCATATGGGTGTTGCCTTTATGTTAGAAGTTTCGAGTCTGGCAAAGTTACTGTCAGATTACTTACCGGAAAATCCAAAGTTGCTCCACTCAAGACGAAATCTCTTCCGAGACTTGAGCTGTGTGCTGCTCACCTATTGGCAAAGTTGTGGACTCGAATTAAGCTCATGTTGGAATTTAAGATCGATCAAGTTTATTTCTGGACAGATTCGGAAATAACTTTACATTGGGTAAAGACCCATCCATCCTCCCTTGCTACTTTTGTATCGAACAGAGTAGCCGAGATACAGGAGTGGTCAGAGAAAATTTCATGGCGACATGTGCCAACTGACCATAATCCAGCTGACATCGTTTCTCGAGGATGCGATGTCCAGGAATTGAAACAGTCGATCTGGTTTGAGGGACCGTCATTCTTATTAGATGACAGTTCTTCCTGGCCTGTTAACAGACATTTCGAGTTAACAGAGAACCAAATACTATTGGAGAAAAGGAAAACAAATGTATTTCTTGCAGTAGAGGATCCACAAAATTGTTTGTTGGATCTCATAGAAAAGTATTCCTCGTACAAAAAATTGTTACGAGTCACTGCGTTTGTAATCAGATTTGTTGACATCTTGAAAAAACGTAAGGTTGAGAAAAATTATCCACCTACTGCAATCGAATTGAAATGGGCTTTCTTTCGACTTGTAGAAACGATCCAGAAAACTAATTTCTCTGAGGAGATACTGAAACTTCAGAAATCTCTTGTATTGCCCTCTAATATCCAGAGGTTGACACCGTTTCTACATACATTTGTCGAGGAGGATAAATCGTTTTCATTAATAAGGGTAGGTGGAAGACTGCTAAATGCAGACTTGAAGTACAATACCAAGTTTCCACTATTATTACCGAAAAAGAATAGCTTTGTCACGCTCTATTTGCGAAACTTGCATTTGGACAATTGTCATGCTGGTACAAAAGCACTTATAGCTCTTTCGCGAGAAAATATCTGGTTGATAAATGCGAAAGAAGAATGCAAGAGGATAGTTAGCAAATGCGTACATTGCTTCCGCTATAAACCGAAGCTTATGTCCCAAATAATGGGAAATTTACCCACTAATAGAGTGAGAGCTTCGCGCCCATTTTTAATAGTCGGAGTCGACTACTGTGGTCCTATTGACGTATTTGTATTTGTATTTATTTATTAAATTTGAATTTCTGATACAACAAGATATAATATCTTATAATTTAAAGTACCAGAATCTGACAAGTTATCTTTGAGAATACGTGGGCGACCACCATTAAAAATGTATATAGCGGTTTTCGTTTGTTTTACATCTAAGGCTGTCCATTTAGAATTAGTCTCTGATCTTTCCTCTGATGCTTTTCTTTTATCTTTTAAAAGGTTCGCTGCCAGGAGAGGACTACCCAACGAAGTCTGCTGCGACAACGCGACGAATTTCGTCGGAGCCAGCCGCGTATTGAAAGAGCTGCACCAAGCGTTCGTCAAGAGTCGACAGGCCGTCGAGTCGTACGCAGCGTCGTAGTCGTCCAATTGCACCGCTGTCTCCAGACCCCAACGACGGAGAAGCCTTGACACCAGCACATCTACTAATAGGCGAGGGTCTGCGTTCGCTGCCGCCAGAATTCGCAGAAGGCGTGAAAGACAGAGAGGTGAAATTATGCAAGCGTTGGCGTCTGCTCTGCAATCTCAAGCAGACATTCTGGCAGGCCTGGTCTCGGGACTACATACTCGGGTTGCAGCACAAAACCAAGTGGCAACAAGGAATGCCCAACCTCGAAGTAGGTCAGGTGGTAATCGTCCACGAGGACAATCGCCCGCCACAGCAATGGTTGACCGGGAGAGTCGTGGACGTAATCAAAGGCGAAGACGGCAAGGTCAGGGTGGCGGAGGTCGCAACGCGCAACGGCGTCTATAAGCGCCCTATACATAAATTGGCACCTCTGCCATACAATTGAAGACATTCAGTCCTTCAATGGGGCCGGAATGTTGGGCCACATCTAAAACATATATACACACAACAACATATATATCTAACACATAATATATATAACATAACATAACACATATATATAGCATATAATATATGTAACATAACATATAAACAATACTTAATATACATATACAACCTAATAGCAATAAAATGAATTAATAATACTAAACCTTTAAATATGAACTATCCTAATATAATATAATACATAAGATAATTAAGAAGTAGCGTTAAGGTTAATGAATAAATAACATAGAATATAGTTCAAGGACAGATGAAGCAACGGAGTTGCTGAATGCCCTTGAACCATTAGTATTAAGATAGATTTATATATGTTAGACTTAAGAATTGAATATAAAAGAAATAAAGAATTTTTAGTTGCTAGACAAACATTATCGACTTCGGTCTTATTTTTTAAATCTTAATAATTTTGGTCTTATTCACGCGAGTGTTATATAAATTCACAAAGTGCCCACAATCTATTTTTAATTATAAATTATTTAATTTAAAATCAGTCCTAAAAAAGATTAGGATCTAACACAAACCTAGTTCTCTTATAATGTTATGTTGTTTAACATATCCTCTCGAAAAATGAAAAGCAAATTAGCAAGTAGCGTAAAATCTATTCCGTAGCAATACATTATAAACCAATTGAGAAAAACGGATCCGAAGAGATTGAGAACAATTATGTACAATACTCGTAAAATATTATCGGCCTGTGATAAATTTATAAAAACATTTTCTTAATAATAGCAAAACATATTGAAAATAAAGTATCTTAAAAACTGAACATGCTTCTAAAAAAGATATAATTAACGAAATTATAGTTATTGTTATTATTATTGTTTATTTGTTAAAGTTTCCTAATATGTATATCAAAATCGCCCAATTGAAAATTAGTGACGGAAACGCTTATATTATAGTAAATAGACAATGTTCACTTAAATTTTTACTTTGTGCACACAAGTATTTTTAAACTGGGTAGCACTTTTATTGGTAATGACTACCAATCAATTTTACAATCACGGAAACGATTTGTAAAATATTTTTAAGCAAACTTAAATAACTACGAAAATCAAAAGTGCACTTGCTAAAATTGTTTATAACCGCCAAGAAAATAATTTGTACTACAAACATTATATATTTTATTTAACTGACATTGAAACGCAGTAAATTTGACCTTATTGGAAGAGGCAACCATTTTGTGTGGTAAGTGTTCAATGGAAATATTTTTTTTGTGTATGTACACATTTAGTTTGTTTTTTTTTTGTTTCGTGGTTATAATCTTTGTGTTATTCTGTGTTAAAAAGTAATTATTGATATATTTTTATATTGACTACTTGCTATTTCTTTTTTATGTTCGTTTCCTGCTACAATTCAGTTTATATTGATTTTTTAAATAAATACAAAGAAAGTTAAATCAAATTTTGAAAAATAAGACGGAGAACTTGTGTCATATTTTTAATTGCGACAGTATGTGACGAAAATTGAAATTTTCTTAAAAGTTAAAACTAAAAATATGGAACACAATATTACCTTATTAACTTTTAAATAAATATTCTAATATAGTTTGATCATTTAACTCTATTGATTTTTTCCCCCATTAAAGTACTTGTGTGGTGAAAATTTCATTATTTGTTATTCATAATGAGGGAAATATGTATATTGTTCATGTTTCTTTTCAATACACATAAATCGGTTAATTTTGTCGAGATGAAAATTGGTGATCTGGAATATGCACTGACAAACAGTTAAAACGCAGAAGCAGTGCTGATGCGAACAAATGTACTTTGCAAACTGAATTTTAAAGAAAATATTTAATAGAGTAAATATGAGATTAAATATGTATTAATTTGACATTAAAAAATTGTATTCCTTATGCTCCATTGTTCATAAATCAACAGGATCAAAGAATTAATGATGCTTGAGGATTTTTGTTTATCTCTTTTTTATTATTTCATCTGATGTTAATATATGAGATTTGTAAATGCATTATTTAAACATATATAAATATTATAATTTTCAATTTCAATTTTTCTTTTATTAAGACTTGATAGTCAGATTACAATAGAACTAAAAAACGATAACATTTAATTTGTATAAACTTAAAACTATTCGTATTATTTTAATAAACATTGAAGACTTTATACAAGCCGATAACGCAACATGCTATTATTATTTTCGAATTAATAATGCTTGCCCTACCTCTATGCTATCAAACATTGGTAAATTGTTTGAGAGAATCCTTTTGTTAAGGATTGAAAAATCTCAAATTCAGAATAAAATACCGAATCAACAATTTGGTTTTAATCGAGGCCATTCTTCTGTTGATGCATTAGTTCATTTACACAATGAGGTGATTTGCAACTTAAGGGACCAAAAATGTACCATTGCTATTTCAATTATAATTATTATTATTATTATATAAATAATAAAATTTTTACACATACCAAATTTCAATTTTTTCAAATTTATAAATAAGAAGCTATTTTTTTCTAAAATTGAAGACATTTGGTGGTATCAGGACTTTAGACTTTTGAAAATAGATAAATTCAATAGCCGTATTAATTCTCTAAATTTTTTGCTGACTGCTCCATTATATATTACATTTTATAAAATAAACAATAGTCTTCCCAACATTTTTTAACATCTATAAAATTAAAACATTCATTAACCGGTGAAAACTAAAGCAACTTTATTTTAACCTTAATTTTTACAAAAGTAGCTGTTGTTTATACCTTTACAAATTTCATGTTTCGTGTAGTAGTCTTATTTAGCTTCTTGGAAATAATTTTTACTGAGCTCTACTTTCAATACCACGTCAAAATTTTCGAGTTATAGGAATTTTAAGTATAATTCTAAAAGTGCAAGAAAGAAGTATTCTCTTTTCCTTAAAGAACAAATAATAAGTGACTACCAAAAGGGTTTCTCACAAAAATAAATTTCCGAAAAGTTTTTAATATGCAAATCAGTGATTTCTCGACTAATAACTCTATCTCATTTAAGTGGATCAGTAGCGACAGTGCATTCTGGAGGAAGACCGCGAAAAAGTTCACAATGTTCAGATAAAAGAATAATTCGACAAATAAATAATTGTCATAAATAATTTGTCACTTCAACTAAATTAGTGAGAGGATTATCATTGCACATACATATATAACAGACGATCTATAGAAGCAGGTTTATGTGATCGGAGACCATAAGAACAACCATTTATTTCCCAAAAAAATCTTAACACCAGGTTAAATATTGCAAAGGCTCAGACATGAAGAATTTCATCGTAAAAAAATGTGCGACTTAAGCCTTAATATTGTAAAGGTACAGTGAAACAGCGGAGGCTCAACAATTGTGTGGGACTTTTTTAATACGGAGGAGTTGGATCAATCAACCAAATAACTGAAAGAGTGGACAGATTTATTTATAAAATGTCTTGGAAACTGTAATGCTACCTTGTATAGAAGAAAACATGCCACTGGTTTGGGCCTCCAACGTGATAATGATCTGAAACATTCTCTTTTAATTAATTGGTTAGGTGAATTAACAATAAACGTTCTCGAGGTGCCAGCTTAATCGCCTGACCTTAACTCCATTGAAAATCTTTGGAGCTTCGTAGACCGGGTTATGGAAAGGGATTCTAAGACGAACATACACACTACTTTCTATCGTATTCAGGACTTATGATATAGCATGATTTTAAAGATCAAATTGAAAGACTTATTGATTCCATGCTCCTTAGGTTTGCTGCTGCCATTAAGAATATAGGTTTTTTTTTTTGTAAGTATTAAAAATACTTTAAATTTTTAAATTATACAAAATCATTACAAATCATTAAAGAATACAAAATACATTCTCGTTTAAAAATATTTTCATTCAATTCATTTTTAATATTTGTTGGTAATAAATTGTATAGCTGTACACCTTTATAAAACAACGTTTTCTGCATTTGGGTTGACTTTACTCACTTAGAATTCGAAAGTCGTCTGCTTTCCTCAGCATATATAGTTGGCTTTCTCCCACGTTTGTAATCTGCTCACATAGGTATTTAAGCGCGTCACCTTTCTTCGTTTTTCTTATGCTACTTATACTATCAATAAAAAATGTATTAAAATTATTTACTATATCACAGTTGAGCCGTTTATTTTGAAAGTGGTTTAAGTCCATTTTTTCTTATATTGAGATATTTAAGGGTTTGCGTTTGAATTGTTTCAAAAATATTGTTAACTGGTATTAAGTTGTTTTTATTGCTTTGTAACCTTAAACATGTTAGAATATATAACGTAATACTTTTTGTAAACTTTACTAGAAAAATAAGCTGTGTTTCAGAACCTTAAATGGACTTAAACCACTTTCAAAATTAATAAAATGACTTTTTTGTTTGTGAAAAGGAATAAGTCCACTTTGTGTTCTTTGTTTAATATTATTATAAGTCAATTTTTTCACCTAAAGTTACTCCACTACGTTTATATAATTCCAATATAATTATTACATGGGGTTTATTAGCAAACAAAATACTTTAGTTTCGCAATAATATTGAACAAATTATTATTATTATTATCCAAAAGAATTGTATACCTAGTGATTCCTCTAATTAGTTGGGTTCTTAAGGTAAGTTCTTGATATTAAATAACATAAATTTTAAATATTTTATTTTTGATGTAGATGAATGTAATAACTTTAAAATAAATAGAGAAGCTTTCAATTTAGATACAGATTATATTTATGTAATTAGAAAAACATAAACATACATTACATATTAAAAATAAATATTAATTCATTTATTAAAAAATTAAACTAACATTCATTTATTAAGGATAATATTAAAGATTTTGCCATATTATTTCTCCACACTTAGATTATGTGTGAGGTTGTTAAAATATTCATGGTGCTTGGGTAGTATATACCTTCGTAACTCCATCATATCCTTATACTTAAGAGTTGAAATGGGACGTACATTTTTGTATAATGGTGTTAATTTTATTTTATTGAAGTTCCTTGATCTTCCCCGACAAGGTATTTTGAACTCTGTATCCACTTCCATAGATTCTTTCTAAAACATTTTATAGGCTTCACTTTTTATAAATAGCATCCAACATATCCTAAGCCAATTTACAGGTTCGCCACTTGTGTTTTTAATCTTTTATGAAAACAATTATTTCTTTCAATGGACTTAAACCAGTTTCAAAAATTTTTTTCCATTTCGTTAACTAGCTAATTTTCAAGTGCCCCAAATCATAGCAATTTTAATGATACTAGACTTAAATTGTTTATAAAATAAAAGATTATATAGGATTATGATTATTGTTATCATTAACTAAATTTTTTTAAAAAATGGACTTAAACCACTTTCAAAATAAACGGCTCAGTTACCACTATTTTCTACCTTGTTAAATATCACAGACTTAGTTAAATTTTCTTTCTTATTAAGTACCAGGGATTTAATCTGTTTCCACATTTGTCTCTGAGTACATGCATTGCCAATTTTTGTATTTATGTAATTGTTTTTACTATTTTTAATCTGCACTTTGTATCGATTTCTAACTATTTTATATTTAGCCCAAGCTTGAATTCCCAATTTTAGCTTTGAAATATATTATTATTTTCTCTCTTTTCATTGCTTGCAGTTCTGTGTTATACCATTTATTAACTTTATTATTTAAATGTGTCTGTTTTCTAATTGTTAACCTCTGTATTGCACTTCAGGCCGCTATTAAATAGATTAACATTTTGATTCAAATCTTTGCAATCGTCATATTTTATGATGTCTTTCATCATTGCATTAAACTTATGCTTATCGTATTTAAATACCCTAATGGTTTTTGCATCGTTGTTTATGTTGTCCATTCTCGCTAAAGTCAGAAATTTTGTTTGTCTTACAGTTTTCTGATGTTATCTCATAATTATTAGTTATCACGTAATCCATTACAGTGCTTGAATTTTTCGTCACACGAGTGTATTCGTTAGCTAATTGTCTAAGGCCATTGTCATTAATTATACTTCTATTTCTATACAAGGAGTTTTTTCCAGTCAATATTAAAATCTCCGACAATCAAAATATCACAGTTGTTATCACAGATTACTTCAATTGTTTGCTCAAATATATCACAGAATTCAGGTTCGCTATAGCTGGGCGATCTATATATTGCACCAATTAAAATATCGTACTTGTTGTAAGTAGCATTGCAGAATAACATCCAATATTTTAAATCGTAATTTTTTCCAATAGCTTTTGAAACATACCAGTTCCTTTTAAAATATAAAATAACTCCTGTTCTTGATGACGTGGATAACGAACAGATGTTATCATAAACATGTAATAAAATTTCTTCTATATTTTTATTCAAGTGTGTTTCAGACAATATTAAAAAATCAGGATATTCCGTTAACGCAATCACTTCAACTTGACTATAATTATTAATAAGACCTTGTACATTTGTATATATTGCCCGTATTTCTTTTAATTGTTATATCGTTAAGCCTATATTTCTCATTTTGATCTTTAACTTATGCTGATATACGGGACATACTTTATCATCCGTAAAATGTTTTTCATCCAAATCCATGTTTAGTCTACTATTTACATTAGAGCAATTAATACACTTCATTATTTTTCTTGACTTTCGCAGTTTACTGTTCTATGCTGACCATAGCATTTTAGACATATTTCCTGGTTTTTATCCTCTGCATTTCATACATTGAACGATTTCAGTTCCATCATACACTCCACATCTTTCCCATCCAATATTTAATTTTCAGTCTTTCATAATTTTTCCACAGGCTTCACTATCGACTTTTAATTTCACATTAAACATGGTTCTATTACCTCTCCTTGTTTCCTATTTCCTTACGTATTTAATATTAGCCGTAACTAATTTATGATTATGTTTTTTTTTTTTAATTTTTCTATTAATTCATTTTCATTAAAGTCAAATGACATACCAATAATTTTTATATTTAACGTATTTTGATTTGGGATTTTGACCTCGTACTGTGTAGATATTTTCTCCTGAATTGCATTTTTAATCTTTTCTCTTTCCTCAAATTCTCACTTTGAGTAATTATTGCTCCTCTTCTTCTACTTTCCACATTTATTATTTTTAAAATATCTGGGCTTACTTTATTTAATTTCTCTTTTGTTTTTACAATTGATTGTTTCTCTTTGGTAAATTTTTATTTGCACTCGGCAACCCTTTATTTTTTACTGTGTCTGCATAAGTTGTTTTACTTTGTTTACAGTTTTCATTTATAATTTTCCTTATTTCTTTACATATGTTCTCGTTTTGTTCTTCTATTGATTTGCAAAATTGTTTGTTGCTGTTTTCAAATTCGATAATATTACCAATTAATTTTTTAATTTCCTCAACATTTTTCTCACTGGATTTCTGAATTTTAATCATTTTATTTATTCTTTCCTCCTATATTTTTCAATTGCTTCTAGCAAATGTTTAATTTCAGTTTCGTTTTCTTTAAGTGTGGCTTTAAATTCGTGTTTTGTATATACATTAGGGTGGCCCTTAAAATCAAAAGTCAGATTTTCTCCAGTCTCACCCCCCAGTTTGGTGAATATTGGCAAAAAAAATGATATTGTCAAAGTTTCAGATAAATCGGTTGGGGTTAAGACGTGCCTCAAGACCTCAAGACCGATGAAATTTGGGGGAAACCCTAAAATTTAAGTTTCATGACTTATAACTTCAAAAATATTAACTTTATTGAAAAATGTTGTAAGAGGAAGATGTTTCCTGTAAAGTTTTAAACATTTTTTACCTTGACAACATTTCTCTAATTCCCAACGTTGAGAAAATAAATTGGAAACAAATAAATAAAGTAGTCATATTCCAAGATTTTATAAGCGTACACCTCATTGAAATATTTTTTTAAATGTTTATATTTTAATTAAAAATATGTTTAGACAATGTATATACATGTACTTACTTTACTTAATTACTTACTTAACTGACTGTTAACAACAAGATTAACGGATTTCTGTCTGATTCCTTCCATATTTCCTTGACTACATCGAAACTATAGTTATCGGCCGTAATCTGAGATCCAATACGCCGCATATCCCTACTTGTCGATAACATATACTTCGTTTTGCCCTCATTTATATACATGTAGAAAATTATATTAAATGTTTAAACTGTGTTAAATAATTCACTTTTTAGGCTGTAATCTTGTACAGCTTGTAAAATATGTATACTGTTTCTGATGCTCATATTTCGTAAAAATCGAATTATAATCATCTATCAGCTTAACACCTCTTTCCGCTGCGTCATTGATAACATTTAATAAGCAAAGAATATTCTACATTTTCGGGATTGAGACACCATTAATGATTTAGTAATTTTTTAGAGCAACCTGCGCTGTATCCTTGTCAATGATTTTAAAATTGTATATTTGCTGTAGCAACATGAAATAACTATAGGGCGTCATAATTACAGAAGTAGACGAAAACCAAGCTTCTATACATATAGTTATTATAAAGATACATATTTGTCGCAAATCACTTTCTTCTTGTTTTGTCAATTTAAATTCTTCTCGAAATAAAAATATCTTTATGTATAAATAGCTTTCGCCATCCATCTCGCATGGTGAACAGCACCAGGTGCATTAAACATTATTGCTTTAGAATTGTGTTTTTTAGGATGCTGTCCTAAAAACACAAAAGTGTAGTCATCTCCTGATAGTTTTGTTTCGAGCATAGACTGAGCAAAACGACTGATTGAATCACTAACATGAGATTTTGTTCTACCGTCATCTATTCAAAATCGAAATTTGTTTAACTTTAAATTTGGCCACACTTTTTAATTCTTTTGAAAAGGACCACATATAGACAGCAGTCTTTATTCATTGTTGCTTCAAGCACGCTCCTCAAAATTATTCCATGTAAATAACTTCCACATGCTAGCCATAAGAGCGGCTTTTGTAAAAGATTTTTCATTATAGTACACGTTCCATTTATACGACTAGTGTTTGCAGGTGTTGTATCAAAAACAATAACGTTCGTGTTATCTTGAAGGCCCCTTTCTTGAATGGCATTACACACAGCTGATGCCCGTTCTCATCCAGTTCCACTTTTCAAAGCAGGAACTTGGAGCAATTTTTCAGTGTGCCCCCACATTTTCACTTAAAGTTAACTCTGGTAATAGTTTGCCGTCCCAATGTAAACACATAACATTAAAACATTCAGTGCCACGTCGTACGTTTCCGTACAACACCTATCCCGTCGTGGGGTGCCATGTCGTACGTTTCCGTACGACAGTGATTGTTTTTACTTAGAGCCTGTAGTTCGTTTATATACGACACAGAGTGAAATTTAATGTGATTTTTAAATAAAGAATCCTTTACTGAACATGCATACCCTTCGTGCAGTGCCACGTCGTACAGAAATGTACGACACAAAAAAGGCTGTATAAAATAAAAAGCATGGGGCAGAATGGACCAAGGAGACCTCAGAAATCGGCATATAATTGTGTCGTTTTTTTTCTCGGGCTGCTCGAATAGAATTTTTATTAATTGTATAGTTTTGAGCGTCAAGCTCTAATGCCTCAATAACTGCGATGTTAATATGTACAGATTTTCAGTTACTTATCATGCACGCATACAAAGCAAGGGCTACAAATTAGTATAGAAATAAACCGTGGACATCTATGGATTTTTTAAAATATTGCCTCTATTTTGTTCAATATAGGATTAAGAAAAAAATTGTCAAGGGGAAAAATGTTTGAAACTTTGCAGGAAACATCTTCCTCTTACAACATTTTTCAACAAAATTAATATTTTTGAAGTTATACGTCATGAAACTTAAATTTTATGGTTTCCCCTAAATTTCATCGGTCTTGAGGCACGTCTTAACCCCAACCGATTGATCTGAAACTTTGACAATATCATTTGTATGCCAATATTCACCAAACTGGGGGGTGAGACTAGAAAAATTTCGACAAAAAAATATTCCATATAGCTAAGGGTCACCCTAATATACATACATTAAGCAGTCGTCGCACATGAATCTAATAAAATTATTCTCATCTATTATTTTAGCCGAATATTGATCTATTCATGCACACTTCTTTGATAGGTGATACACCTTCTCATACACTCCACTGCACCTGATTCCACTTTCTCCTCTAATTGCTGTTCTGCATTTACTGCAGTCAGCCATTTTTTATTCAATGTTTTTTTTTTTTAATTTTTAATAAAATTCAGTTTCTACGAATTGCTTTTTATTTTTTTTATGGTTTTTAAATAGTCCTATCTATTTTTTATAACCAATTACTATTTTATTTTTTTAAATTTTCAAGAGCTTATAAAAAAATGTACAGCACAAATTTTTTGTAAAATACTTCATTTAACATAACATCGCTACATAATGTAAGTTGTTTTAGTTTTTGCCACCAGTGTATACAGCAAAAAGCATACCCATATTCGTCGATAATTCTTTTCGATTTAATATTATTCACCTTTGTTACTTATCTCCTATTCGCAAAATACGACTCAAAATATTTTAGTTGAGTTCCCTGAATGTCGTAGGTAGGTAGGTTGGAGTGGTAGTTTTGAAACCAAAGCTTACTTGAACACACATTTCGGCCCGTTCTGACACCACAAGTTGTCCTTGTGCTGACCGAATTCCACCAAGCTTATCGATGAGGTGGGCAACCGCAGGGGCTGCACACTAAAGCACAACTTCTGTATGCTGGAAACCAGCCCGAAGCTATATCCTTGATATCAATGGATAATACCTCCGTTAAGCAGACAAGGAGTGGAGAGCAAAATAACTTAAATCTGCACCTTGCAAGAGATTTGCGTTGACAAAGAAAGTGGATAACAGTTTTCTCCTCTCCAAGCGACCCGTAACTTCAGCAGAAGTAGTTTGATGGGAGCTGCAGTCTTTTCGAGTGTCTTCCCATGACGTAATGACCTGTAAGCATAGCTACTGTGGTTGGGATGATATTGCGATCAAGTTTGAGAAGTTCGTTGGTACGACTCTTTTTGTCTAACAGCCAATTTAACCAAGGTAAGTGACATACCCAATTCGATGATTGGCTAGGTTTTCGGAGGGAGTGTGCCTGGTCTGACGAGCTCATCGGATTTGAATATCCCTGTGCCCAGAGACCCACGCAAGTGAAACACTGAAGTCTCCCGAGAGAACTTCGAGACAACGTCTTGGCCGTAACGTTCTAGAGGGACCTAATAGCAGCTATCAGAAAAGATTGTGATACTATTAATGAGGATTTACTGAGCATCCTGGTAAATGGCCAACACTTCGGCCTAAAACACGCTACAATGATGCGGCTGTCGGATCGAAATGTTTAAGTCGAGTTTCTCAAAATAGACACCGCTACCAATCCTATTATCGAGTCTGGAGCTATCGCTGTTGCATCCAAGAATATATGGCTGATATATATGCAATTTCTAATGACTTTGTTAGGGTGTCTGTTTCAGCATAATATGCATTTGTAGTTTTACTTTTTTTGTATTTTTAATTTTTGTTGTCAGAACTGCTACAGATTTACCTGTAACAGTTTTCTTCAATTTGTTTATTGTGTCTAATGTGGACTCATTGTATATCAAGTTCCTAGCACTTCTCCTAAGCTTAGTCTTAATCAACGATACAGCAATCACTTCATGCACGTCCTTAATTAATTCCAACGACTCAAGTGAGTCCAGGAAAGATCTTAAGTCCTCAGGTTTCCCATTGAACTCGACCAAAAGTTTAGAGACTGTATCAATTTTTAATTTTTAACTGTTCTTCAACCGAGTAGGGTATTTCTTGATTAATGTTGTATTTATACAAAATTCGCACTAACTTGTCTCTTAAGTTCCAATATATGCATGTCTAAAGTCTCCTTTGTAGTTTCGTGTGTTCGAATATAGTTTCCCTTATGGTTTCTAATTAGCTATTAACTATGTTTAAAAGTATTATTACTGTTTCAAGACGCATATAAATTCTTTTTTATATAAATTTATACGATTTTCTAAATTTTTCATTCTTCGCAAATATTATTTTTCAAATAATTTCCATCGGTCCATTTATATTTTATTTAAATGATCTACTCTATTTGAGTAATTTTTCTTTAATCTCTTATGCATTGAATAAATTTGTAAAATGAAATTCAATGTTATCAAAACGATTAGTATTATAAGGTAAACTTCAATTGTAATTTATCTTGTTCTGCGCCACTTCTCCTTAATTAACTACATTGGCGACTGGTCTTCGTAATATAGTTTAAGTCAATCACTTAAATCTTCACATAAAGTGTTCTTTATATGGTACATATATTCCATTCTTATCTACATATATATTTATTAATACATTTTTAAAATTTTTCTTTCTGTGTGTTTTGTTTGTTTGTTTATATACATACCCAGTTGGCCAAGTCTTAGACATCATCGATGGTGCGTACAGGACAATGTTAAATCATAAATGATTTGTTGGCGACAGCCGGAGCAAAGCACTGACGACTTTTTCGAACAAAGGGCACTTTTTTCGTGTACGACAATATGAGCGACATTACAATGCATATTGTTGTTGACGATCAGATAAGTAACAATGTGGTTCAACTTGTCATCGACGAATATATAAACGGAATTTTTTCAACCTTGTCATTGACGACAGTTTAGCGACAGTATCCTTCCATAGTATCGTCGGTCACAGTATAGCTGAAACAACCATAACATGATCATCGACGACAAATTGGGCGACAAAATACTCACCTTCTCACCAAATGATTTCTTTTTGTAAAAATTTGAATATATTAAGGGTTTTATATATATTTTTTTTATTGATTTCAATATAAATACATATGTACACTAGAGCCCCGACTTGCGTCGTTTCAATTTGCGTCGCTTTTTAAAAAATGAAAAAACTCAGCTGGCGTCGTTGCAATTTCAATTCGCGTCGATTAAATTTCCGTCGTTTCGTCCCCGATTGGAGTCGATTCGATTTGCGTCGTTTGAATCCCAACTTGCGTCGTTTAAATTTCGATTTGTGACGCTACACACGTTTAATTTTTTTCTTGCAGCATTGAGTACTACCATTTTAGTATTTGTATTGTGGTACATATTTAGAATTTTTTTTTTGTTTTATAAAATTCTTGCAACTTCTGTTTATTGTTTTGTTATTTCTTTATAATAATTAAAAAACATTTGTTGAACTAAATAAAATAATGAAAAATGTTTTCATTATTCATTCATTTTGCTTTCGTTTGAATTCTTGGTCCCAATAAATTAAATTTCGATGCATTTGTATAGAAAAAGTTGTTTCGATTTGCGTCGCAATTCTCCGGTCCCCATTAACGACGCATGTCGGGGCTCTAGTGTATAGAAAAATTAATATTATAGGGGTCGCCGTGGTCTAGTAGGTAGTGTGCTGGCTTATTAGACGTAAAAGCCAGGGTTCGAGTCCCAGGCCAGACATCAAAAAAATAAAAAAAATACAAAAAGTATTTTTTCGGCGATTTCTTCTCAGTTTCTCAAAAAAATCTGTCGTTCGGAGTCGACTTTAAACTGTAGGTCCCGCCACTTATGTATAAAATTAACACACACAACATAAGTGGTGTGAGAAACTGCGGGCTTCTTGGGGACGATTGCTGTAGACTGTCTAATGGTGAAGGTATAGCACTGGCCATTTTATAGTCACCTAGCAGCAACTCGTTTCCTTGCCGTTCGCATCTTCCCCCTTTCCACCTTTCCTAAAAAACCTGCACAATGCACTGCATGAGTAGGGGCCATCCCCTGAGTGCTGGTTTCATAAAATAAAAAAAAAAAAAAAAAAAAAAAAAATATATATATATACATATAGAATTCTCGTGTCACGGTGTTAGTGGTTAAACTCCTCCGAAATGGATCGACCGATTTTCATGAAATTTTGTGCGCATATCGGGTAGGTCTGAGAATCGGACAACATCTATTTTTCATATAACTAAATGTTAAGAGGGCGTGGCAAATCGTTGAATATTTGGGTACATATTGATCGTAGCCGAATAATATTTGGTGGGTAAGTTCGTAGAGTCGATGTCAACAATCCCACCAAAAATGGGCGTGACAACCCTCCCCCTTTAAGAGATACCTATAAGTCGGCTAATTCGATGGTTTGCAACTACATATGTACATATATAACATGTATGTCTGTTAGTTTTTGTTTTGGAGCGAGTACAACAACTACAACTTATTTTCACCACAAAACACTTTAAACACACTTTGAAACTTTTATGTTTTTGGAATAAAAAATTTTTTAAATAAAAAATGTATATTCAGTTTATAAGCTCAAAATCAAAAGTGAATGAAAAATTATTTTTACAATTTAACATAAAATGTCAATGAATCATTGTTATTCTATAATTTCAATATTGCAAGTAAAAATGTAGCAAGTGTTTAATTTAACTACAATAGAAACAACCTTTCACTGGCATTTTAAAAACACGAATGAATGATTTTTAGTCTCTTCTTATATTTGTTTTGTTTTTAGACGTTTAAGTACAGTTATTTATTTTTTTCCTAGAAAAAACTAAAAAAATATGTTGAAACAAGACAACACACGTGAAGTTGTTGATAAGTTTGTCTTTAAAGAAGTTTAAATAATGACAAGTTCAAGACATTGTCGCTCATCTTGTCATAAATGTAACCTGAAACGCGAAAATTTGCATGCAATTGTCGCTCATCCTGTCCTCAATAATATCTTATTCAAGACAAATTCAAGAATTTGTCATTATGCTGACTACTATTAAGCTCAAAACGCGACAAATTACACAACTTTGTTATTAAAGTTGTCCTAAATTGAATTTTATACAGGACAAATTTGAAAAATTCCTGCAGACATCATTGATGCAAACGTCGTCAATAACGACCTGGCCAACAGGGTATCTGTTTTTTGTTTATATATGTATGTATGTATACATATATGTACATGCTTGCATATATGTATATTCAATTAGAAAATGTTTTTATGTAAGAATGTTTTGTCAACGGCAGTTAACGCCCACGACAGTTACCCAAAGTTTGTTGAATTATTTTGTAAAACTTCTGCTACGTCATCTTCAGTGGCACTGAAGTACAAGAGGTTATCTTCCATCGACGAAGCAGTATTGACATCCAGGGCCTTTGTGGCTTCTAAATCTTTCTTCTGTTGTCCCGCCAGAGCGCTTTACGCTGGTTTGCCGGGTTTCCAAAAAAAATTTTGTTAGTAGTACCTGGGCGCAGTCTGCAAGCGCTTTCTAGGTTTTTGGCACTGCCGGTACTACTTAGAGTACTCACAGAGCACTGGTAGGATTCTGGGTGCTTACAATTGCAGCACTTCCAGAATAGTGGCAGGATCGCCGTGTAAATAAAAGAATTAAAACAATTGATTGTTTATTCCAAGTCCCGCACTTAGGTTCTTGATTTAAAGTTAAAAAACAACTGATTTGCCCTTCATTTACAATTGATTTCTTATTCTTTTGTACATATTTAGTATTGATCAAGCATTATGTTTACATTGGAGGATACAGCGGTCTGATCGCAACAACAACCCTTGTGATGGTATATCACAATGAGTGCTGATCGAACCTTAATGAAGTATAATCAACTTTCACACCAAACAACGCGATTATTTGTTGTTGGACTCATTGCACAAGAGCGTCGCGTGCCACTGCAAACAAATATACATACGTACATACATAATTGGTCATGGCAACCCTTCAGCGAGGATTACGACTTAGTTTCTCACACCACTTATGTTGTGTGCGTTAACTTTATACATGAATGGCAGGACCCACCGTTTAAAGTAGAGATGAGCGATCCAGTGATTTTTGAAGAACGTTGTTCTCAGTGAACGTGATTTGTTAATCACTGTTCTTTAAAACAGTGATTGTGATCACAGTATTCCAATAATACAATAATGACAATAACGTATTTTATTAAGTCGTAAGAAAGAGACAACTAGATACATACTACGAAAAGACTACTAAACAAAATCAAAGTGGTGTCCAGTGTTGCCGTTTTTGGTTATTTCTAACCAAAATTGGTTATTTTTTTGTTCAATGTGTAGATTTTTCCGGTTTTGGTTATTTATTTTTCTTATAAAAAGAGCTTTTGTTTTGTTTGTAGAAATGTATTAATTAGTAAGACTAAAATTTTATTTTGTTATTTTTTGTTTCTTTTCTTACTCTGTTGTATTCATTGTAATTTAAGTTTGAAAAAAATAAAATAAAAAAACTGCGAATTTAGTTTTGGTTATATTTTTTCTTATTTGGTGATTTTTTTCACAAATGTTGGTTACAATATTTTTTTTCGTGACAACACTGGTGGTGTCATCAATGTTGTTATTTTTAATGTAATTTTTTTTTTATATGAAGTTTGACAATTAAGTTTCACAGAAAGTTCATGTATAAAAGACAAAAGTAAATAATCAAAACAAAATGAAATAAATTTGAGTATGTAACAATTTTGAAAGAACGACATTATTAGTATCTGTTATTTGGCAATTTCAATCACTGTAGTTACCGGTGAATTATCAATCATCGTGATTAAATCACAGGTTTGAAAATATCGCTCATCTCTAGTTTAAAGTCGACTCCGAACGACAAATTTTCCGAAATAAAAATTTAAAAAATTACTGGCAATGCTGTAATATGTATACTCTCCACGTATCGCAGTTTTACAATTATGACATTCAGCCATCTTTGCAATTTTTATTTTTGATTTCACACAATATTTGCAATATTATATTGATTTTTTATTAGTATATATCAGGCACTTTATTAATGGTTTTATTAGAGGACTTGTACTTGTCAACTGTGACAAGTACAGTACCCGGAGGTCGAATTGACCCATTGCATAATGGTTTTATAGTCCAATCTAATTTTAAAACGATTTAATTTTTTATATTTCAAATTTATCTTAGCTGTTAAGAAAACTACCACTTCAATTATATATAGTTTATATTTTATATGAGGAAAGATTTAATAAAAATAGATACTGCCACAAATAAATTGAAGAAATGTGCTAGAAATAAAAAAGTTATGTAAAATATAAACCAACTTGAAAATAAAAATAATAAAATATATATGTGTGTATACAGTATCGGACAAAACTGAAGCACGAAGTTGTAACTGTTATAAAAATTAAATCCAATTTACAAGAGAATTGAATAATAAAATCAAAATCTATTGTTGGATAATTACTTAGAAGAGATGCAAAAGTTTACTTTTAAAAAAACATTTAGCAAACACAATAAAGTTAACAAATGGTTTAATAATGAATTACTACGCATAAAACAAGAAAATATTAAAATTGCTAAATTTGAAAACACGGATTCCAAATATATTACGAATTTGTATCAAGTTACTGAAAAATGTAAATACATTGACAATAAATAATCCAAAGAACCAGAAACAAAGGAGGAGGAGAGTGGAGGAAATTTTTTTTTTTTTTTTTATTATTATTGTTATTTATTTATTAGTAGTATTAATAGTTCTTTTCTTTGTACAGCTTTCTTTTTAAAATATTTGGGCAATTGACACGACTTTGTATCGTGTATGTTGTATTGAATACACTTGGTTGTTTGTGAACGCTCAATGCTATGCTGTATTCTGTATTTCGTATTCCAAATGTATTTTTTTTGGCATTCAAACAATTTGATAGCACGAAACCAACACAACTTTTTAAAAACATATGAAAACATATACACATTTTTTTCAGTCACACAATTTGATAGCACGAAACCAATACAACTTTTAAAAACATATGAAAAATTTGTGTATAAGTGTATCGGATTTTTACATGAAAATTATCAACAGCAAGCATACGCTGTTGAATAATCGTCCAACAATACACTCAATACAACGATACAACGGCTTGTGTGAATTGACCAATTGTATGTTTGTTTCATTTTTTATGTCATTCGGCATTGTGTTATATAAATGTAATCCTTTGCTAATGATTTTCGCATGGAGTTTGTATCTACTCTTATTTCCATGAATCCATCACATAGAGCGAGCTCGATAATCGCAGCTGGAAAGTAAATAAAGCTTGTTGCAATTACCAAAAACTTGCTGTAATCGATCGTTTTTATATTGCTTATGACAATTGAAAACAATCCATTTGTCAATAAAAAATTTAATAATTTTAAATAAATTATTTATTAAAAACAAAATCAACATTAACATTACAATATTATGTAATTACAGAAAAAATTAAAATTAAAAATGTACATGCTATGTATTTACACGTACGTGTATGTACATATTTTCGGAAGGCTGTATTATGCTATTACTTGGAATTAAAAAATTTTGAAATATTCGTTTGAAAAAATATATTTTTTAAATTTATTTTGTAATGCAATCGCTCTTATGTCCTGAATTGCATTCAATCTTTCACAGCCTATGTCATCATTCCATGCAAATATTAAAACATCGTCTCTTTTTATTTTCGGCAATTCTTCAGTTTCTACACCTCTTCATCTGATGTGATTATTTCATTTCCATATAGCGTATTTTTTTTCAACACTGTCGTCAACCCGTAGATTAAGTTAGGTTAAAGGACGTGTACTTGTCGAGATAAGTACAGTACCCGGAGGTCGAATTGACCCATTGTACAACGTCCTTAAAAAGGAAGGATAATAGAGGGGATAGGAAAAAGGAGAGGAAGTAGGAAAGGAAGAATGGGAAGCGGAGGAATTACACAGACCAAACAAAACAAAAAGGGAGAACCTCACTACACTGATGAAGCCCTAGCACTTCTCAACCATCTCAAGCCACTAACGAATCTGTGGCTCTGATGTCGGCTCCCGCCTGCCAAGGGTCCTCAACCTCAACTTACTAAGGGCTGGGCAGTTACAGAGGAGGTGCTCGACAGTCTCCAACTCCTGCTCATCGCAACATACCCTGCAATAGTCCGGCTGGGATCTGTTCCAGATCCTCGTCAGCGACCTAATCTAGCAGTGCCCCGTTATAAAACCGATAACTAACCTTAAACTGGCCTTATCCAAGCCCAGCAGCCAACCTGTTCTCATACTGTCTATAGCAGGCCATAGGCATCTAGAAACACAACAACCCCCAACGCCTCTGCTCTTCCCCTCTGACCCATCCATTGATGATGCCGTAGAGGTGGCAAATTTGGGGGTCAGGACCAACTACTAAATCGAACTCAGAAAGCGAAGCTAGCCTAGCGAGAGCATCCACCGTCTCATTGCCCAGTATTCCGCTATGACCCGGAACCCAGCATAGTCGGATACGGTCCGGTCCAAAAGTCCTCAACGACTCCTTGCACTCGCGAACGAACCGCGATTTGCACCAGACCGACGCAATGGCCCTTAGGGCAGCCTGACTGTCAAGGAAGAAAATGTGAGACACTATATATACGTAGAAATTTTGAATAATATGTTAAGAAATATGCAAGCTAATCTACTATTCTACAATAAAATATTCATAGATTAATTAATATTCTCGGATGATACTAGACGATTGTCTTCAATATCTACATAATGGCGATTGGAGATATTCAAAAAAAGGTGAGGAAAAACAGGGAACACTTATCAAAGTATAAAGGCGAATTCGTGGTAACATTAAAACACTACGAAATCGAAATTAAAAATCTTCTTGAAACTATTGAAATAAGATATGCGAAAGATTAAAAAAACTTGATGAAGCACAAAAATGTTGTGATTTGAGTGTAAAAGAAATACAAAAAATGTAGGATACAATAAACGAACACTACGAAAAAAGAAGAATGAAATAAGGAAAACAATCGAGGAGATAACAGTTACAACTAATAAATTATCATTTTCCAATGCACTAAAGAATAATTTAGTAGTGCCAGACAAAAATAAACAGAAGCTGGTAATTGTTAAGCAAAAAGGTAAACAAAATGGCTTTAAAGCTTTTAAATTATTAATACTGAACAAAAAAAAACGGATCAGTTATACAAAGCAAGAGAAGCGAGGGAAAGCAAAAATTAAGGAAACAAAATTTAAAAGATAAAATTAATGTTCCAAATCAAATTGAGAAATCAAATAATTCTTCGGCAATATGTTTTATTGGATTATATCAAGAAATCGTTAATATTTGAAAAAATAGCATCAGATATATTTAATATAATAAGTGTTAATGTTTTATAGAAACAGCAAAGAAATTCACTCTTAGTTTTTTATTTTATAAGAAATTAACATAACACATACATATGTAAGTGTACAGTTATCGTTCGGGGTGGTGTTTTTACTTAAATACAATCGTCAGTGGCCACAAATGTGGACGTTATTCCTTTTTGTAAATTTTATGTTTTCCCTTTTTTTGCTTTCTGAATTCCTATTAAAATAAAATTAATTAATTAAAAAAACACCATAAAAAATCTTCCCTGAAGAGGTTAAACACGCGGTATATCAGTACATACATATATATAAAGACATTTGACAGCACACAATAACTAATAAGCAAATGCACAAAGCTGCCATAGTTGCAGAAATCTGGAAAATTGATACAGAAATCACACAAAATAAAAAATTGTTTAAAAGTAGTATTTGCTGCCAAAGGACATCAAACTTGAATTTCTAAAATTTTTCGATAAAAAATCAAGATCATTCAAAAATTTTGAAAATAATTAAAATGAAAGTTCATTTGATAAATATGTATAAAAATATGACGTGATTGTTTTACTCTTTAATTAACAACTACGGCAATTTTTTGTTCGACTTTATCAAACGAAGTGTTAATCTCTTCACAAGAGTATGTCTTAATAATGTCAGTGCCTGTTCTATACTTTTTAATTACAAAAAAAAAAAAAAAAAAAAAAAGGAGTAGTCTCAGTGTACAAATTTACTGCTAACAAAAAGAACAACACAAAAGAGAATGAAAAAACAGTTATAGATAACAACAACAAAAACTCAACGGACTATTCTGGTTTTATGATTTTAACATTTAACCTTTATAACTTACCAAAGGTCATTGACATTGCGTGGTACAAAGTGAAGGTCAAAATGTATTTCCCTAACCCTATGAGGTGCAGAAAATGTCAACTTCTTGGTCACACAACAAAAAAATGTAATAATCCCGCAACATGTGAAGTTTGTAATCTTCCACCTCATTCACCGGATGATTGTTCAAGACTACAATGCGCAAACTGCTTCGAAAAACATCCCACAACGGATAAAAATTGTCCCAGGTATCTCGAACAAAAGGAAATAATAAAAATAAAAACCTTAGATAAGTGCTCTTATAATGCGGCCAAACGGAAATACGAAGCAAGTATTACCCCACCTCAGCAAAAAATAAGCCAATCATACTCTGAAATATCAAAAAAAGGTAATGTAGCCCCCAAAAATAAAGAAAATAACCCAATACAGAAGAGACCAGCTGTGTCACCCGTTCAAAACAAAGAAAACAAAAAACCAATGCGCCGAGATTCATTACTTAGTAGCTTATCAAGTGAAACAGATATGGACTTACCAACTTGCTCAACATCATTAAAAAGTAATAATCCAGAAAGCATTTCATCAAAGAAGAAATTATCGAATCGACAAAAAACAAAAGAACAAAAAATTCTACCCAATGAACCTAAACAAATACCTACCGATTTAGAACCTAACCCTACACCATCCGTAACAACAAAACAAAAAGTTATAAAGCAAAATAAATCTAACAAATTTGAAAATAATCCAACTAATTTATCTAAACACTCACCTGATCAGAATAAAGACTACCTAAGCTCCCCCTTTGGCAACCTTACCCAGAAATTGATTTCTGATAATAACTATTATTTACCTGCAATGGATACTAATTCAGACAGCTAAGATTTCAAACAAATTACCGGGCTCGCTTCTATCAGTTGTAAATTTTAGTTTACAACTTGTTATGAATGCATTTGTTATGACAGACTTTAAGATATTGCAATGGAACATGAATGGTTTCATTAACAATTTCAGTGAGCTGCAACTTTTGATAAAAGAACACAATCCAGATTTCCTATCAATGCAAGAAACACATTGTAAGTTTGATTTTAAACCTATACCGCCTAAGGGTTATATTGCTTATTTCTACAACATTCAATCCAACACAACCTCTAAACAAGGCATATGTGTCTTAATAAAGAATAACATCCCACACAGACGGCTTCAGATTAACTCCACACTGCAAACAATTATTATCGAAATACATCTTAATATTAAATTTTCAATTGTATCCCTTTATATTCCACCAACCCAAAATTTTTCTGTACATGACCTTTCAAATATCTTCGACTCTGTAGCAACCCCTAAATTTATTCTGCGGGAATACATCATGGGGCTCCCCTTCTACTAACCAAAGAGGATATATACTGGAAAATGCCGTACTGGCTTCGGATTTATATATACTAAATGATGGCCGTCCTACCCATCTCTCTACACACTCAACTCTAACGCATATTGATATATCCTTTTGTTCGCCTTCGTTGCTTAATATCACTTCATGGGATATTTTGAATGAAATGTACAGCAGTGACCATTTCCCAATTGTTATCGATATAACATTATCCAGATCAAGGAAATATCCACAATTTATTAGAAAATATCTGCTAAACACTGCAAATTGGTCAAAATTTGCTGATGGAGTGGACAGTGAATTACGGAAAAGAACTTACTCATCGAATATTAATAAAGAAGCAGCAACTCTAATAAAGGCAATAAGAACATCTGCAAATAGTTCAATCTCTCAATCGTCCTTAAATATTAAAAACAATGTGCCTTGGTGGAATAAGCAGTTGGCGTTACTACGTAAAAGCAAAATAAATGCATGGAAGTTATTTAAAAATTCACCTACAACAGAAAACCTCATTAAATACAAAAAAGAAAATGCCATATTTCGCAGAGAAATGAAAAAATATAAAACAATTAGTTTTGAAAAATTTACCAGCACCATCAATAAAAATTCCTCAATAAGTACAATTTGGAACAAAATAAGAGCTCTTACTAGCAACGCAACAATTAATAAAATAATAGCAGTCGAAAGTTCTAATACAATTCTAACCGATTCATCGTTAATAGGGGAGGCTTTTGCCGATACGTGGTCGAAATATTCCTCCGATAATAACTTTTCACAGTCTTTCATACAGTCTAAAAATTAATCTCATAATATGGCCCCTGCCTTGCGAATTAGGAAGAATGCCGCCTATATAGAGAAAGATGTTACATTAACCGAATTCCTCCTCTGCTTATCAAAAGTTAAGGGTTCCACACCTGGTTTTGACCGCGTGTCTTATATTATGCTAAAAAACATCAGTCTTCAAGCCAAACATCGTCTTATAACGCTTTACAACAACATCCTTCACAGTGGCATAATTCCAACGGACTGGAAAACTGCTTTAATCATTCCAATACCAAAGAATAACAACAAAAGCTCCTTGAAATTAAATGAATATCGTCCAATTTCGCTATTGCCATGCATAAGCAAAATTCTTGAAAAAATCATAGCAACCCGCTTATATTGGTTTATGGAAAAAAACCACCTTACATCTCGCAATCAGGTTGCATTCAAAACGGGTGGAGGCTGTACAGATGCACTATTACATATTGACTATTATGTAACTAAATCCCTCTCATGCCGCAATCATGTATCTATTCTTTCCATAGATTTTGAGAATGCTTTTAACAGAATTGGTTTACACGTAATTTTAGATACCCTTAGCAATTGGAAGGTTGGTCCAAAGATTTTTAACTACATAAAATCATATTTAAGACAACGTAAATTTCGTGTAAGAGTGAATGCTGTGTACTCATCTATATATACACTACACAACGGCATACCACAAGGTTCACCCCTTTCGGTGATCCTTTTCTCAATTGCTTTTAATGAAATTAACCGGATAATAAGTAAGTTCAAATTCTTAGATCATTGTATCTACGCGGATGATCTCTACATTTTCTGTAAAAGAAATTGCAATACTGAAGCTAATAATCTACTACAAGGGGCTTTAAATGAAATCAACACCTGGTGTATAAAATCTGGTGCCAAAATATCCACAGCTAAAACAAAAAGGCTACACATATGTAAAAAGAAATCATGTGACTATAACTCCCACAATTTGAGTGTTAACGGCGCTCTTATTAGTAACATTGATAAACTGAAAATTCTGGGAATTATTTTTACGAAAAATTATTTGTGGAAAGAACATTACCTATCATTAAAGAGACCACTAACCCAGAGAGTAAACATAATAGGTTACCTTTCAAGCAAAAAAAGTTTTGTTCATATCAACACATCGAGTTATCTTGTAAGAACTTTAGTCCTTAGTAAAATTGATTATGGTCTTTTCCTATTTGGTAATGCGCCCAAATCAACTATAAATGCTATTAAAGGTTTATATCATCAAGCAATTAGAGCGAGTATTTATGCTTTCCGCACAACACCTTTGGAAAATTTGTTTGCTGAGTCAGGTTTGCCATCCCTGGAATTTCGTATTAAGGAAATGAAACTAAAATTGTTCAAGAAACTAATTTTCTCTAATAATTCTGTAATTGATGGTGACATCAAAGGAAACTTCACAGCAACAAGAACATACAAATACACCTCCGCAATACATGAATCTATCCAACTAGCAAATAAGCTTAACATAAATATTAATACATCAATTTATACTCCTGACCTTCCAAACTGGTTCTTTAAACAAGACACATGCGACTTAACTCTCGAAAAATATACTAAAACCAACACTTCGGACGAAATATTTTTGAAATCGTTTTTGGAAATACAACAAGTCCTTCTGGGGGAGGGTTGGTCTTTTCTTTTTACTGACGGTTCAAAAAGTGAAAATGGTGTGTCCTATGCTATTGTTGATAATCATAAGAATGTTCTTATGCTCAAAACGCTACCGAATTACACATCAATATTTACAGCCGAGGCTTGTGCAGTAGTTAATGCAATCTACATTGCCGTTAAAACTCGGCAAAGGACAGTAATATGCACTGATAGTTTATCAGTTGTAAAGTCAGTCTGTAATCCGGCTAATCAAAAATGGGACACAATTAATGAAATCCGAGACCTTTTGACAAAGCACTATGGAACTTTAAAAGTCATCTGGATACCAGGACACAGCAGAATAAAAGGCAACGTACAAGCGGATGAGGCTGCAAGATTTGCATGTCTGGCCCCTATAATCGGCGAAATCAGAACAGAAAAAAGTGATATCTACAATTTAATCAAAAGCCACCTGCGTCAAACTCAACTTAATTCATGGTCTGATTACCAACATCCGCATTATAAAAACCTGAATGAAGATCTGATTGCACCTATTTATCCAACTACTATCAGTAAAAGCCAAATTAGAGTTTTCTCCCGTCTACGTCTGGGTCATACTTCCGCTACTCACTCATATTTTACGCAAGGAACCATCACCAACCTGTCCAAACTGTGGAAGAATTTTCACAGTTAATCACATTCTACTTGACTGTGGGTTATACCAATCGATGAGACATTCCATTTTTGGATCTACTGACCCCAAAAACCTACTCAAGGTCCCTACCGAGGATAACATCAGAAAGATTTTCGATTTTATCAATAGAATTAACATTATAATTTAACCAAGCAATGTATATAATTATTTTAAGTTTAAATATTCTCATTCAATGTAAATATAAAATTTAGTTTTACACCAAGAGCTGATGGCCTAGTTGCCAATGCTCCTAAAATTTTATATTAGATTTGTAATTAATTTATAAGTCTAATAAATACTAATAATAATAATACTTTTTTCTCTTGAAAATATAATAGCGACAATTAATCAGCAGCGATAATTTTTCCCCAAATACATTTAATTGTACCGATTCCGATTTCCGATTCTATTTCAAAAATACTATTATTTCTGCCAACAATAAATTTAACATTATTAAGTATAAAATGTAGTACTATAATAATAATATAATATAAATCAAGTTATATAGCAAACAAAATACGTGTTACACGTATTTATATTTATTATATTTTTAGTTATTTTAATTATTAAAAAATTGGAGCATATTCAACATGGATAAATTTAATCCAATGAAGATTCGAACAGATGCTACTGTCGCCGGAAAGTACAGATTAAGCCGCAAAATAGGTAATAAAATGTAAATTAATTGTAAGAAATAAAACTTGTAAAAGTGTACAATTTTAGGTAGCGGATCATTCGGAGATATATATCTTGGTATAAGTATTCAAAGTGGTGAGGAAGTAGCTATAAAAATGGAAAGTACATCTGCTAAGCACCCTCAACTTCAGTACGAAGCAAAATTGTACAGAATTCTCAGTGGCGGTGTGGGTATACCTAAGATACGCCACCACGGCAAGGAAAAAAACTTCAATATATTAGTAATGGATCTTCTTGGACCATCATTGGAAGATTTGTTTAATTTCTGCACTCGTCATTTTACAATTAAAACTGTTTTGATGCTGGTTGATCAAATGATTGGGCGTTTAGAATATGTGCATTTAAAATGTTTTATACATCGTGATATAAAGCCAGACAATTTTTTAATGGGCATTGGACGTCATTGTAACAAGTTATTTTTGATAGATTTTGGCTTAGCTAAGAAATATCGAGATCCAAATACTAGGCAACATATTCAATACAGAGAAGATAAAAATTTGACAGGAACAGCTCGTTATGCATCTATCAATGCTCATTTAGGTATTGAGCAATCTCGACGGGATGATATGGAATCTTTGGGTTATGTTATGATGTATTTTAATCGAGGTGTTCTACCATGGCAAGGAATGAAAGCTAACAACAAAAGTCAGAAGTATGAAAAAATATCTGAAAAGAAGATGTCTACTCCCATAGAAGTACTATGTAAGGGATTCCCTGCAGAATTTTCCATGTACTTGAACTATTGCCGCAGTTTACGATTTGAGGAGCAACCAGATTATATGTATCTTAGACAACTTTTTAGGTAAGTAATTAAGAGCACATAAAACAAATTTTTAAATTGATTTTTGTATGATATCCTAAAGTTTACTGAGACTGAAATATTTTATTCAAATATTTGATTATATTATTAACCTTTGGGATATTTTTGATTAAAATTGATTAATGTTTATTGAATGCGAAAATATTAATCTTTAGTTCGACTTGAATTGTTTCAATAGATACATAAATGTTGCCTGATATTAATATTATTGCTATATATATTTTATGTCATATAATTTCTAAGAACAAGGAGCAACAATGAACTCTATTCATTCAGTCCAGAGATCAGCAATGAATCGTATTTTCGCTACTCATAGGTACTTATGAAATTTTGAGTATGAGTGAGTCAAGAGTATTAAAATTCAACTACTCTGATTCATTCGTACTCGCTACAACATTGATTTATAAGTATAGGTTGCAATGAGTATGAGTACAACGTTGACATCAAACTCACAACATTCGAAATATGTTTGATTCATACGCCTACTCATTCGGATTCATAGATTTAGAAAAATACTTATAATACTTACGAATGATTCGAGTCACTCGAATCATTCATCAAAATTTACAGTAGTAGTTATTGTTGCATTTACAAAAGAAGAGAAAAGAAAAGACAAAGACAGCAAGCAAAGCACACACACAACCTTCTAGCGAGTATTGTGGTGTTCGTACTCGAATCATACTTATTTTGTGCTTCGTGTATATATTGAATCATGGAGAGTCGAAATCAACAACATCGTGCGTATTGTTAAGTATCAGTACCATGAGTATTTCTAACTTTGAATATGAGTAGTATGAGTATGATATTAAAATAAGTATGAATGCGTATAAGTAGCTGAAATTATAAGTATGACTCGAATCTACTCATCGTTTTGAATACTCGTTGCTGATCTCTGATTCAGTCCTATTCAATGTAGGTTTAGGTTAGAGGATGTGTACTTGTCAAATGAGACAAGTACACTACCCGGAGGTCAAGTTGACCTATTGTACAAAACGTCCTTAAGATGAGAGGATAATAGAGGGGATAGGACAAAGGAGAGGAAGTAGGAAAGGGAGAATAAGGAAGCGGAGGAATTACACAGACCAACAAACACACAAGAGAGGGCGGTACTACACTAGTGAAGCCCTAACACTTCTCAACCAGCTCAAACTAATAATGAATCTATGGAGAGCCTTGATGTCGGCTCTCGACACAGAATTCAAACCCTGAAAGAAGCCAAGGGTCTTCAACCTCAACCTATTAAGGGCTGGACAGTTACAGAGGAGGTGTTCGATAGTCTCCAACTCTTCCTTGTTTCAACATACCCTGCAATAGTCCGACTGGTATCTGTTCCAGATCCTCGTCAGCGACATAACTAACCTAACCTAACCAATAACTAACCTTAAACTGGCCTTATCCAAGCCCAGCAGCCAACCTGTTCGTACACTGTCTATAGAAAGCCATAGACACCTAGAAACAGAACAACCCGATCCATTCCCCCAAAGCATCTGCTCTTCACCCCTGACCCATCTATTGACGAGGCCGCAGAGGTGGCAGATTGGGGGATCAGGACCAACTATTAAATCGCCCTCAGAAACTGAACCTAACCTAGCGAGAGCATCTCATTACCGAGTATTCCGCTATGTCCCGGAACTCAGCATAGACGAATTCTGTCTGGTCCAAAAGTCCTTAACGACTCCTTGCACTCGCGAACGACCAGACCGGCGCAATGGCCCTTAGGGCAGCCTGACTGTCAACGAAGATTATGTAAGATTCCGAATCCGAAGCGGGCCCACCAGCTATGGCCTCAATAGCCTTTAAGATTGCGAAAATCTCTGCCTGAAACACGCTAGTCGTCCTTTAACCTGAAGTAAAAATCAAGACAGACACACAGTTTGATATGCAAATCAAGTCTAATCAGGCATAGTGTCAAGAACAGCCTGAGGACAACTCTTCCTCACTCCAGTAATCAAGGAGGCAATCCGCTGAACCTTATCCAAGATCTTCCGTTGAAAACTCTTATCCAAGGCACTCCACCAAACAACACAACCATAAGTAATAACCGGTCTAACAATCGCCAGATATATCCAGCGAAGACCCCAGCTCTTACCTATGGAGTTCTACACTGGTAGAGAGCATTCAGTCCCTTCATTCTTTCCTCGGTGTTTCTTTTCCGGTTCAGCTTGCTGTCCAGGACAACACCCAAGTACTTGACCTCAGAAGACTACGGAAGTTCCCTACCACCTAACCTTTTGTACTTACGCGGGAACAAAACGAGGTCTGTCTTATTGGGATTTATACCCAGACCACAGTTCGTATCCCAATAGGATAAAGTTCCAAGAGCAGACTATATTTGTTCCCCCAGCGTTGACAAAAATTTTCCACCTACCAGAATAACCACATCATCGGCGTATGCCACAACCTTAAAGCCTCTACTTTCCGGACGCCTCAAACCAACATTAGCCACCAGGAGCCACATCACATCCCACATTTGACCTCAAATGTAGATCGATAAGTCTCTCCAAAGCTTTCAAAAGAAAGGATGAGAGCGATATCGGTCTATAATCCTTAGGGCCGATGTGACTGGGTTTACCGGCCTAAGGTATAAACACCACAATCACATCTCTCCAACCGTCAGGTATATTACATCACCGGAGACAGTCCTTATACACGTCCACCAGCTATTTGTTTAAGTATCATTACAGACGGGATCATCTACACCCAATGGATAGCTATCCGGATCCACACAGTTAGGAAAATGAGTGTTCAATAGAACCTCTAGGGTTTCTTTTCTCAAAGCTGTCCACGCGCCATCGTTCTTTTGGACGAAGCCTAGGATTTTGGGGTCCCTTGACAGCATGCTACGGAAATGAGCCACATAGGCGACATCCTCGATACTTGCGCAGAAACTCATTCAGGTGGTTCTTTTTGCGCGCTTTATTTCCCTTTGATAATCATTAAAACTGGATCTATATGCAAGCCAGTCAACATCCTTGCCAGTCCTTTCAGCCTTATTAAAGTGTCTCCTAGTACAACAGCGGAGTCTTTGGAGTTCCGCATTCCACCAGGATGGCTGGCTCCTCTTACCTGGGTAAGTAAGAGGACAAGCATCTCTATAACAAGACAACAGAAAATTCGTAAAAAATCCAACTCGATCATTGATGGCAGGAGTGAAATGACCCCTAAGGGTCCTAAATTCCTCCTCCACAACCTTCTCAAATTTAATCCAGTTGGTTCTTCTTGGATTCCTGAAAGGCTTCTGAAAGCCGCTAGATAGATCAATACTGAAGGATATCAGTTGGTGATCAGAGAAAGAGTACTCATCTGAAACCCTCCAGTCCCTAATCATAGACCTATCCATGTTAGGGAGCGTGATGTCAATTACAGCTTCCCTAACACGACTTCTAAAAGTCGGCGTATTACCAACGTTACAACGTTACAAATGTTAAGCCTATTAAGAATAATAAAATTCAGAATCGACCCACCCCTAGTATTTATGTCAGCACTGCTCCATTGGGTGTGATGAGCATTCACTTCACAACCCAAGACAAGACGACATCTTTTCCTCTTCGCATGCTCCACCAGTAGTCCAATTAACTCATCAGGAGGATATGCAATCTCGAACAGCATGTACACAGATGACGACATCAGCTCGATCCCAAGGTCATCTCTGTACGCGACAGTTGTTACGTCACCTGTACAAAAGGAAGAAATGATTAACAAATCCAACTTACTTCTAGCTTGTTTTAGGAACAAGTAACCTATAATCAAAATCGCTCAAACCCAGAATCCCCTGTTTTTTCGGACGCTTCGGTTTGAAGACTCGAGAAGTCTGCTTTCCTCCTTTCCAACTCCAGTTGGAAGGCCAGAACCAGCTCCTCATGATAGGACACTGCCCGGGAATTTGGTTTCATCCCGTGAAACAGTGCCTCTGTGTCGAGCCAGCATCTTCTGCTCCTTAACAGAGAGGGAATCCACATCACAGCTTGCAAAACTCCTCAAGACAGTGCAAGCCCGCGATACGAACTCCTCTCTTTATGCAAAGCGGAACGTTTCCGCCCAGTTTTACCCACCTTGTCAGACGAGATACTTTTTCCCACGCAGTCCGTATCAGTAGCTGATTGCAGTATTGGGTTCGAAGCATCCTGTCTAACAAGTGGGTTTCTAGAAGGGGAGGTCACCACCTCATTGCTCCCAGTAGAAATGTGGATAAGAGTGAAGGGGAGCCTTTCGATGATTGTATTATCACCGTCTTCATCCGATAGTGGGGAGACAGAGTCTGACTCCACGCACATATTCTCCGTCGAAGGGGGGATCGCCGAAGTAGTCGCCTCACTAAAGGACTCTTCCACAGTCGTCATCTTCATACCACTTAGGCCGAAAATCAGGACGATCTCTTTGTTGTTTTCAACAATGCTCGCTTGAATTTGCGCAATGAGATGGGACTGGTCTAGTCCAGTTTCAAAAGCCAGGTCGTCATCACAGTTCGTCATGTTCAAAACCTTGTTTATACGTTCGTCTTCCATATAAGTCCCACTAGTGAGGGGGAAGGAAGTTCAATCATGCCATAGACCCCGCTAGCATGACAAGGACTTGGTAGAAAACCTAATAGTCACTGAGGTGGCCAGGTATCAGTGAGGATCCGTTATAATACAGTCGGATTAGACCCCTGACTGCAAACTATGATGATTCATGATGAGCACGGGTCGCTTAACACTCCAGATTAGGGGTAAAGATGTAACACTCTTGAGTTCTCTTCAGTTTGTGTTGCTTAGAAAATTTCCTAAGTTTTAAGGCACGCAAGTTTAAATGTGTTACCGTGAGAATTCCAATAAATAACAGCTTTTGTTGTGCCGTCAAAAGATCTGCAGAGCCTGTGATCATTCCAGAATCATCAATAAAAAATATCTTTGGGCGTTATATGTTTGCTTCAACAGGCAAAATATTTTCATTATTATGGTTGATATATATCTGGAAAAAACTAATGTCACACAAAGAAATTTAGATTTTACACATGAGTTAAAATCTTTGTCTGCCTCAAGATGGCACTGAACTTCCGTACAATTCGAAAGATACCAAACTCCAGATCAACATTTTGCATTTAAAATTAAATTTTATTAAAACTTTTAGCATATTACATACATAATTGGTCATTACAACCCTTCAGTCAGGATTATGGTTCCAGTTTCTCACACCACTTATGTGGTGTGCGTTAATTTTATACATAAGTGGCTGGACCTACAGTTTAAAGTCGACTCCGAACGACAGATTTTTTGAGAAACTTTTCATTGCAATTTCATTTACTCTCAGAGTTTATGCCAGAAATCTGCTGAGAGGAAGTCACCGAAGAAATATTTTTTTTATATTTTCGTTTTGATGTCTGACCTGGGGTTTGAACCGTGGCCTTATGCCTAATAAACCAACACACTACCTACTAGACTACGGCGACTTCGCATATTATATTACTCTTTTTTATATTTGCTTCACATTCATGTATTCATTGATTTTGACATTCATTCATTCAACATCAATTCATTCTGATGTTGCTTTACGCACTCGCTGTTCTTGTTGATTGGTTTTTGCATAAATATAAATTTTTATAAAATAAAAAATAAACCACATATATTGTTTGCATTATATTTTAGTTTTTAAGAAATACATGTGTGTACGTTAGATATATATTCACATACTCTTGATTTTCCTTAAACTAAAAAATTCTATTTATATATAACATTTATTTTACATGTTCCTATACTTCGTTTATCCTCTGCTTCAAATTCTTATTGTTTAAAATTCATATTTCCTCACATTAAAAAACCAGTTCAAATCACTCAAAATTTCATACTCTGATTTAGATTGGCTTTATATTACGAGTGATAGATAAATAAAAATAAAAATTTGTTTGAAAAATAGACAGGGCCATTGTTTTTATTGTATCACTAGAAAGTTTCATTTAATAATTTATTTTGGCCATAAACTTTAAAATACCACAATGCCTGCTTGCAGTAAATGTAAGGCATTAATACGTGGGGAAACGGGTGTAAGGTGTAGGGGGACTTTGCAATAGAAAATATAAATAACTAAATATCGAAATAGCGAATATTACCCTCCAATGCGTTTAATTAAGGAAGCCCCCTCATTCCTTGGAACTGGAAAAAAGATAAGATCACAAGGAGGTCAGGTAATGGCGCCACCTACCGGGTAAAAAGTAAGAATCAACGGTTAGCAAAGTTCAACACCATTACAACATATGCTTGCGGGGCGTTGTTCCTAAGCAACGGTAGATGGATGCAGTATTACTTTAGGACCTGCTGTAGCAGACCAATCACTTGCTTAGCTGAAACAATAATAGATTAACGAAAAGAAACAAGGCAGAATAGCAACCAACCAAAACTAATGACAACAACAACAGCCAAACAGATAAGATTTAAAATGTTTTGTAGAAGCCGTTTACTCCCAAATGGAGTAACGGAAAAAAATACTAATATTCGGCAAAAGTCTTAGAGGCGAATAACTACGTAAGATTTATATGTGATGATTGCTTGCAGTAAGTACAGAATGTTAATTTAGGATGAAGTCAATATTAACAAACAAAACTTAAAGGAATATAAAAATGAATTCAAAATGTCATTGAAGGAAAATGATATAAGGAAACATTAAAAAAATAAATAGTACAAAAAACATTGCAAAAATGCGCGAGAAATAAAAAAAATTATGTAAAAACGTAACCCAAATTGAGAATCGGAATAATGAATTATGTAATGAAGTGGAAGAAAACAATGCGAAAGTGTGTAAAGATTTAAAAAAAAAAAATTAAACAACAAGAAACAAAATAATATTTCAGATGCAGATTACAATCAAAACCAGCGTTGTTAAATATAAAAATTAAAATTAATAGTAAAACCAAAGGAGAAGCAAAATATTGAAAAAAACAAATGACAAGCGATACGTATAGCTGTTTCATAACAAATGGATCAGAAAATTCCTTTGCCCAACGTTTTATGAATTTATGAAGCCAAGAGTGCTTCTTGCCTTATTTACAGTCAAAGTGATATGATCATTAAAGTTTAATTTTATGTCTAATAGGATCCCAAGATCAATAAACGAGTCCACTATCTCCAGTTGATAACCTCCAAGCAAGTAATTAACCGCTATAAAATTATTTCTTGAGAACCGCATACATTTGCATTTTTTAATATTCAGCTCCATCATGTTGTACAAGATATTGGCAAAATTAATCATTTTGGGAAGATCGTTAATAAACAGCGAAAAAAGAAGTGGACCAAGATGGATGCCATGAGGATCACCAGATAGCACATAAATATACTTAGATAAGCTATTGTTCACACATACAGCCTGCTTTCTACCAGTCAAATACGACTCTAGCCATCTTAAACTCCTATGATTTACACCCATTAAATCCAATTTAGTTAACAGAAGTTTGTGATGCACTTTATCGAACGCTTTGTTAAAATCCGTAAAAATTATATCAGTTTGCTTTCGTTGAGAAAAGGCCGCATTTATCATGGATGTTAACTGAAGCACATTACTCGTTGTTGAACAGCCCTTTCGGAAACCATGTTGATGAGGTGATAATAACGATGAAGTATGATGAACAAAAAAAATCGGCAATCAGTTTCTCTAGCATTTTTGGAATAGCACTCAGTTTTGCAATGCCCCTATAATTTGTAACATAAGACTTATTGCCAGATTTAAAAAGCGGTATAATATACGAGTCCATCCAAAACACAGTAAAATATCCATAATTAATCGAGGTATTAAACAATATGAAGTCGCCGTAGTCTAGTAGGTAGTGTGTTGGCTTATTAGACTGAAGGCCCGAGTTCGAATCCCAGGTCAGACATCAAAACGAAAATATGAAAAATATTTCTTCGGCGACTTCCTCTCAGCAGATTTCTGGCAAAAACTCTGAGAGTAAATAAAATTGCCATGAAAAGCTTCTCAAAAATTCGTCGTTCGGAGTCGACTTTACACTGTAGGTCCCACCACTCATGTATTAAATTAACGCACACAACACGAGTGGTGTGAGAAGCTAGGTCGTAATCCTGACTGAAGGGTTGTAATGACCAATTATGTATGTTAAACAATATGACTAATGGTGTTATGAATGACTCTGCACATCGATTTAAAATACAACTTATACTTATACTCGATAATTGGCATGTAATGAACAAAACTTACATGTAATTATGAATAATTCGTTTGAAACAGGACAGTTCCCAGAAAATTGGAAATAAAATATGAAAAAATTTGAATACCGCCATCCCATAAATACGTAGAAAACATGTGAAAAAGTATTGAAAAAATAGTAAAGCGACAACTGGAAAAATATATAGAAGACAATGAGTAATGAAGTCGCCGTAGTCTAGTAGGTAGTGTGTTGACTTATTCGACGTTTTTTTCCTCTGTTTATTTAATTGAATATTTAGTATAAAAGTGAACTAGCAATTATTATATCAAATATTAAAACTGGCTTATTAGACGTATGGCCATGGTTCAAACCCAGACATCTCGAACAAAACGAAATATTTCACCGGCCATTTCCTCTCAGCAGATTTCTGCTAAAAACTCGAGAGTAAATAAAATTGCTAAGAAAAATTTCTCAAAAATCTATCATGTATAAAATTAACGCACACAACAAAAGTGGTGTGAAAAGTTAGGTCGTAATGCTGCCTAAAGGAATGTAATAAACAATTATGTACATATGTATGTATGCTAACGCTTATACGCACAATCCAAATTTAAAGTCCAGGGGATTGGACTTCGCTGCACGCATTAGTTAACATATAGCGGAATACAGCAAGACAAGATCGTCCTGGAGGTCGCCACGTTGACCACAGTCAGAAACTTTACCTTGTTTGCATGCATCCCATCCCAACCTTGCTACAGTAGTACCTTTTTAAAAAACAATGATGTTTCGGAGGTAAACTAAATATAATATTGTAATTAAGACTAAGAAGAAAAGATACGCAAAGAGTAAAAAATTTTAAAAAATAAATGTTATCGGGAGTGTCAGAGATCAATCTTTGCGTTTATTTACACATTTACAAACCACAATAATAACAGTACGTATTTAAATTTGCAACTGTTCATTCGTAGGATAGTAAAAATAATATACAATAAAATATAAAGCATACAAAAGACAAAAAAAGGTAAAAATTGTTTGCCGAGCACATTTATTACAATTGTGGCCCCATCTACAGTGTTGGAAAAAATAATAGAAACGCATCAAATTTTTATTATTTCCTTAAATTTTTATTTATCTTTAAGTAAATAAAAAAAAGGTATATACATAAACATAAAAGTATCCCCATTGTCATTTACATTAGCAAGAATTTAACAGCGATTTCCAACAATAAAAGTTTATTACGAAAAAGTATACAATATTTTAATGATAAACTAGTAATCGTTTTTATTATTTTTTTTAACACTGTATGTTGGGTCGCAACAATTCTTTAAAAATTGGGACTAGGCGAAACAGTTAATGCAATATTTGTTATTCATTACTGCATACAGTCGCCTGCAGGGATTTGAGCGGCGGAATGCCGGATATTTCTACAGTATTTCACAAGCGGCACTTTGAGTCGGAAGACTGTAATTTTGCTGAGTGCGACTTCGGACAATTATAATTAAAGGACAAAACAACCAAAGAAAACAAGAGGAGTTCTGATTTTGGTGGGGAAGCAGTAAGTTCGAACGTTGGCCACTCATACTTTAAAATCAAAGCCGCTAAGTTCATGTGATGTTGCTAAAAAAAATTCCTGCAGTTTTTAAGTTTTGCAAAACTTATTCTGGTCAGCGACTGACATCCTAAGAAAATTGGAAGAAAAACAAAGTAGGTATTTTCTCTATTATCCTGAGGAGAATTTTTTAATTCATATTACGACTACTTGCTTAAGTTGGATGAGGATTAGCAATATTATCGGATATACGAATTCCAAAGTCCGATACCTCACAGTTAAAACATTGATAATACTCAACTTCGAAAAGCTATAGTTAGGTCCCTGAGACTGTTCCTAAAGTCCCAGCGTAATTTCAGGTAACCGAGTGGAACAAATATACAGGAATATAATATTGCTTTAGTCTAGTAGGCAGCGTGTTGGCTTATTAGACGTGAGGCCAAGGTTAAAATCCTAGGTCAGCTTTCTCTAACAAAACGATATATGAAAAAATATTTCTTCGGCGACTTCATCTCAGCAGATTTCTGGCAAAAACTCAGAGTAGATAAAATTGCCATAAGTTTCTCAAAAAAAAAAATTTTTGTGGTTCGGAGTCGACTTCAAACTTTCAAATTAGCAGAAGGGTTGTAATGACCAATTATGTATGTATAATATCCCAATTTTGTGTTTCAGTGCCGAATGAGGATAAGTACGTTAGAGATAACAATATTCTTTTGCAATCGCTTAATTGGAGGACCTGATTATCAACGACCGAAAGGCTAAAGGGATTTTTAATTAGGAATTTACAAAGAGTCGTTTATTTTCGTACTGGTCTACAAGATTTTGTCAAGTCATGTCAAAACCATCGTTCGTAATGGAACATATCCGACTTACATTCCTAGCTTCTTTCGTTTTTGAAATAGATTTTTGGAATAAGGTCGCACACACCACAATCGGAAGCGTCGACTTTATCCTTTAATTTGTGAACGAGATTCTGGATAAACGATATATACTGAAAATAAGTTGTATTTCACGACAAATTATTAACCTTAATTTCTTTTGTTTACACTTTGGTGTCCACATAGCAATAATGGAAAGCTTCTGCACCACCTCTTTTGTCTTGTCTTCGGTTTTTGGCTCCCAGCGAATCCAAAAAACCGTCTTTAACCAGTAACGAGACCTTCAATCGAGTAAGTAAATTGTGATATAACAACAACTGAAGATTTTAATATTGGAGTAAAGACTGTTTTTATAAGATGAAATATTTGGTGGACGATAATGGCCTTAAAAAGATAGTAGTGGATGTTACGAGAGTTGAACAAGACAGGAAAACATTAATTGATTACGTTATAATGAATAGAAGGAATATGTCGGCAAAGACCAATAGTTCAATCTAAATATCGGACCATGACAGTCATTATAATCGATCAAACAGAATACAATTCTAATGGAAATAGATATGAAGAGATTGAGGTATTTAAATATAATAATTTAGATCAATATAATAAAAAGACATGGAGCATACAACGAATAAACTTAAACGGTGACTTAAACGCCAATGTAAAGGTACAAAAAGAAAAACAATTAAAATTAAAGGAAATTATAATTGCAATTGGTTTAAAGAGGCAAAAAAATCAATAAGTAGTAAATAGCAAAAACTCAGAACTCTATGAGGAATAGCTTACAAAACAATTTCATGAGTGATTATGAATCGCGAAAAAACGATTCATTGCTGATCTCTGATTACTACAGAAATTACAAATGTAAGGCCTTAGAGGAACAAATTAAAATGAATTGAATCATATTTGACAAATAGAAATCACTAAATCAAGTCTATAAATTAATAAATACTGAGTGCCACAAGCATCCATTATTATCATTAAATGTCTTGACGTGAATAAACTTGAATTAAATGAAAATAAAGCGAAAATAATGAAAGTAAATTTTAGTAGCAACACTATTTTTAAGATATATGTATAATCAATTTTTAGAGAAATTAGGAATCATACTCAAGTGCAACTGATACACATCGATTAATTTTACAGAGGATAAGCACAAGAATACTTACCTGAACAAATAACTTTTGTAAGACGCATTTAACCTAACCGTACAACCTTTCAACCACGGACAGTTTTAGAATTCAAAGGGCATTGGAATGCAGTGATCGTTTTTTAAGGGTTTAGGGTTTTAGAACTCTCTATCAAATAAAGTGAAATTGAAAACGTAATAATTATATATTTAGGAGTGATTTTTTCTGAAATATTTGTATTTCAAAACGTATTATAAGTACTACTCAATAAATACGAATCTGCTAAAAAGAGTTCACCTTCTAGTAAGTCTTCAATCTTTCATATTGTCACTTGCATCCGATACTGTTGAAAATAACTTCACAAATTCAAATCACATAAACACATACAATAACTTCACAATTATATTTTATGAAACTAGATTATTCTAGTACTCGTTGTGTTACACTTCAAACTATTTTTTCACTTTTTGCCTTTCTTTTTAATTAATATACAGTAGCGAGCACAAAAAATGCAACGCCATGTCGTATGATATTCAATCGAGGCTCGTAACTTATAACGTTATCCAATTCCACTCCACTTTTGTTTTTTTATTCGTTGATTTCTAAATTTTAATAAAAGGCATCATTAAGCGTTCTTGGGCTTCTCTTTCTACTTAATTTTTTTAGATTTATGAAAAAAGTGAAAAAATTTAACGAGCAAAAAAAATGCAACGCAATGTGTTAAAGGTAAAAGGAGATCAACTAGAGTAATTAAAATAAAAGTTTAATGAAAACTTTGCAAATTGTGAATTTTAAAATAGAAACAGCTACCAGCAGATAGCAAATTTGCCATTATAAGAGCTTTGGAAGAAGGCAAATCAGTGAAAGAAGTTGCTCATCAATTTAATATCAACAAATCCACGGTTTGTCGGACTTCATCGCGATATCGTCGAACCAATAATGTGGAAAGAAAGAGAAGGTGGTCGACTTCGTAAATCTACTGCCCGCCAAGAACGTCAAATGGTAAAAATAGTAAAAGTTGACCATCGGAAAACGGCAGTAGATGTTAATAATTATGCGAACATGCAATTAGGGGTTTCTATTGGCGTCCACACAGCCAGAAACCGATTAAGAGATGAAAATTTATTAGCTAGAAGACCAACGAAGAAGTCACTTATAAGTAAAGTTAATAAGAAAAAACGGTTTGACTTTGTTAGACGGTATCTGCATTGGTCAAAAGAACAGTGGGCCAAAGTTTTGTGGAGCGAAGAATCAAAGTTTAACTTATTTGGCTCTGATGGTACAGAATGTTGTTTATTTACAGAATTGTGTGAATATCTTTGTTTTAGGGGCCAACAAATGTAATTTAACCCATCTGAGCCAAATAAAACCAAATAAATTAAAATTTGATTCTTCGCTCCACAAAACTTTGGCCCACTGCTCTTTTGACCAATGCAGATACTTTCCAGGAAAGTCAATCCCTTTTGTTCTTATTAACTTTACTTATAAGTGACTTCTTCGTTGGTCTTCTAGCTAATAAATTTTCCTCTCTTAATCGGTTTCTGGCTGTGTGGACGCCAATAGAAACCCCTAATTGCATGTTCGCATAATTATTAACATCTACTGCCGTTTTCCGATGGTCAACTTTTACTATTTTTACCATTTGACGTTCTTGGCGGGCAGTAGATTTACGAAGTCGACCACTTTCTCTTTCTTTCCACATTATTGGTTCGACGATATCGCGATGAAGTCCAACAAACCGTGGATTTGTTGATATTAAATTGATAAGCAACATCTTTCACTGATTTGCCTTCTTCCAAAGCTCTTATAATGGCAAATTTGCTATCTGCTGGTAGCTGTTTCTATTTTAAAATTCACAATTTGCAAAGTTTTCATTAAACTTTTATTTTAATTACTCTAGTTGATCTCCTTTTACCTTTAACACATTGCGTTGCATTTTTTTTGCTCGTTAAATTTTTTCACTTTTTTCATAAATCTAAAAAAATTAAGTAGAAAGAGAAGCCCAAGAACGCTTAATGATGCCTTTTATCAAAATTTAGAAATCAACGAATAAAAAAACAAAAGTGGAGTGGAATTGGATAACGTTATAAGTTACGAGCCTCGATTGAATATCATACGACATGGCGTTGCATTTTTTGTGCTCGCTACTGTATATCGTAAAATACAACTACGAGACATAGTTTTATTTCTAATAGGTTATGGGCCTCTCCCTATTTTTCATTTTGTGAAAAGAGGAATAATTCCATTGTGTGCCTGCATTGTATTGAATAAGGAAGGCGATTTTATTTCGTTTGTTCTATTGTCCAAAGTGATTTGTTTTTTTGTCATTGAAAATGGCTGATGCAAGACTTCTGATAACGAAGTTGAATCGGGACAATTACGAGCTGTGGAAATACAAGATGCAGTTGCTGTTGAAAAGAGAAAAGGTTTGGGACGTTATTGAAGATGAAACTCCCGTGAATCCTGATGCAAAGTGGAAAGAGCGTGACACTGATGCCTCTATATTGATTGGCTTGGCTGTAGAAGAGTCGGAAGTTTTCCGTATTGCGAGTAGTAAGAACGCTAAAGATGCATGGAACATTTTAAAGGCCTACCATGAGAAATCATATTTAAGTAATAAGGTAAAATTGATGAGAACTATTTGTGAATTGAAACTTCAACCTGTTGGTGACATGGACAAACATATAAATGGGATGAAATTGTTGTTCTCAAAATTACAATCGCTTGGAGAAGTAATGTCTGAATCATGGATGGTTTCAATGCTGTTGAGTAGTTTGCCGAAAACATACGACAGCTTAATCACGGCCCTCGAGGTAAGGGATGAAAAGGATCTCACGATGACTTTGATCGAAAATAAATTAATAGAAGAGGATGAGAAACAGAAAAGAAGACAATCTTGTGAAGATACCGTTTTGAAGACTACCCACAAACCTAGACAAAATGTTAATAGTTCCAAAAAGGTAATATGCCATTTTTTTCATGGTGTTGGCCATATTCGTAAAAACTGTTGGAAATATAAAAATGGAAAATCGAATAATAATAACTAGAATGCTAAAATTGCTGAAAGTGATGGAGATCGTGATAACTTTTGTTTCATGTTGAATGCTGAACCTGGTATATGGGTTGTCGATTCTGGCGCTACTTGTCACATATGTAGTATTAAAGAAGAATTTGTAAATCTTGATTTGACTTGGTGTGAAAAGGTTACAGTAGCGAATGGTAATGTCGTATATTCTGCCGGTATAGGTTCCTGTAAGATAAAGTTTCTGAACGATAAGGGTGCTCAAACGGTTGTTACAGTTGATAACGTTTTGTATATTCCGTCATTTAAGGGAAATTTACTGTCCGTGAAAAGACTGTCTGCTGCTGGTTTTAAAATTTTGTTCTATGGCACAAATTGCGAAATTCTTGATATGAATAATGATAAGGTTGGCGTCGCGAAATGTGTTAACAATTTATATCAACTTGAAACGCAAAGAGGTGAGGATGCTATGGTTTCTGTTTGCAGTCTCAATCGGTGTCAACATTTACACCATAAAATATTTGGCCACAGGGATATGAACGAAATTAAAGCTATGCAATCCGGTAAGCTTAAAACCGATTTTAAAATTGTCGATTGTGGAATTCGTAATGCCTGTGATGTATGTACAAAATGTAAGCTAACCCGGAAACCATTTCCTAAAAAGTCCGTTACCAAAACTGGGGAAGTGCTTGAATTAGTACATTCGGATATTTGCGGTCCAATGAAACATACCACCCCCAGCGGAAGAAGATATTTTCTAACCTTCATTGATGATTACAGTCGTTATACTGTGGTGTATTTACTAAACGAAAAATCTGAAGTTTTCGAGAAGATGAAAATATATGTTGAAATGGTAAAGAACAAATTTGGTAAAGTTCCTAAGTGCATAAGATCAGATAACGGTGCCGAGTATAAATCGAAGAGGATGCAGACTATGCTTCGGAATTATGGCATCAGATCTCAATTTTCTGTCCCTTATAACCCAGAACAGAATGGTATCGCTGAGAGGAAGAATAGATATCTTGTTGATATGTATCGTTGCCTTCTTGCGGAAGCTGGTTTATCTAACATATATTGGGGTGAAGCGGTTATGTGTTCGAATTATTTCCAAAATAGATTGGTTACCAGTTCTGTACCCTGCACACCCTATGAAAGATGGGAAGGTGAAAAACCCGACATTTCTCATTTTGAAATTTTTGGTTCCAAGGCTTATGTGCTGACACCTAAAGTGAAAAGAACAAAATTTGATAATAAGGCTGAACTGTTAACTTTTATGGGATATGATGAGCAGTCCAGGGGATTACGTTTCCTAAATACTAACAATAACAAAGTTTATATAAGTAGAGATTATAAATTCGTCTCTATGAAAATTGCGATGAAGTCTAAAGATGATCGAAACTTGTTTGCGGACAACAATTTGGAAATTAATATTTTATCTAAACGAGCAGATAATGATTCTGATGGTGATTCCTTTTGTAGCCTGAGCTCTGATCTTGAGTATTTTGGGGATAGTAGTGTGCTTGATGAACCAGTTGTTAGACGATCGGCTAGGGAGAATAAGGGTGTTCCGCCTGCGAAATATTCTAATCTGGTTGAGTCGGATGACATTATTGAACCTAAAACATATAATCAGGCTATGACGTCGGAACAGAAACTTCAATGGAAAGCTGCTATGCAGGAGGAGATAAATTCTCTGAAAGAAAATCAAACTTGGGATTTGGTTCATCTCCCCCAAATGTGAATATCGTTGGCTGCAAATGGACGTACAAGATTAAGCGTTATGTGAATGGTAAAGTCCATAGGTTTAAAGCCCGTTTGGTCGCCCAAGGCTTTAACCAAAAATACGGTTGTGATTACGACGAGGTGTTTGCACCAGTTGTGCGTCAACCAACTTTTCGTATTTTATTGTCTGTTGCTGCTGCTCGGAAAATGATTGTCGAACATATGGATATTAAATGCGCGTTTTTGAATGGCTGCTTGAAGGAAACTATTTTTATGAGACAACCGCCTGGTTTTATCGAAGGTGACGAAGAAATGGTATGCAAGCTTAATCGAAGCATTTATGGTTTAAAACAAGCTGCAAATGTCTGGAACAAAGCTCTTAACAACGTTTTGATTGATGGTGGTTTCATTCAGAGTAAGGCTGATCTGTGTATGTACCACAAAGTCCTAATTGGGGAAGATGTTTATCTGTTGGTCTATGTTGACGACTTGGTGGTTGCTGCTAAAAATGGTCAACAGATAAAATGCGTTTACAGTATGTTAAATAAAAAATTTGAAGTGAACAATCTTGGAGCTATTTCTCAATATCTTGGTATGGAGATTATAAGAACCGATGACTTCAATTATAAGATGAGACAGAAACAATATATTGAGAATGTATTAATAAAATTCGGTTTGCAAGATGCAAAACACTCCAAATATCCGTTGGAACCCTCTTACGGGAAAAACGAATCTGAATTATTACTAAGAAATGATGAATACCAAAGTTTACTGGGTTCTTTGTTATATATATCCGTAAATACACGTCCTGACATTTCTGCAAGTGTCTCCATATTGGCAAGAAAGACAAGTAACCCCTCCTGTGAAGATTGGAATTAATTGAAGCGCATAGCGAAGTACCTAAAGGGGACATCGGAAATGTATTTAAATCTCAATGGTGGCTCAGATAGTCGAAACCTGCTGATCGCCTATGCAGATGCCAACTGGGCGGAGAGCAGAATTGACAGGAAGTCCAACTCTGGCTATATATTACTATTTAATGGTTGTGCAGTCGTGTGTATCTTTGTCAACAACAGAAGCGGAATTCATTGCACTCTCTGAAGCTGCAAAGGAAGTTATATGGACCCGAAATGTCCTTTCCGATTTGGGATGTCAGCAAACTCATCCAACTACAACATACGAAGACAACAGAAGCTACCTGTATTTGATCAAACACGAGAAACTAAGCAATCGATCTAAACATATAGACACGAAATTCCATTTTGTAAAAGATTAAGTCGACAAGGGGATAATTAGCTGTGACTACTGCCCTTCCGAGGAGATGATAGCAGACATGCTGACAAAGGCGTTGCCTACAACAAAACTGGAAACCTTCAGACTGAAATCTGGTGTTTACTAATTTGAGGAGGAGTGTTGAAAATAACTTCACAAATTCAAATCACATAAACACATACAATAACTTCACAATTATATTTTATGAAACTAGATTATTCGAGTACTCGTTGTGCTACACTTCAAACTATTTTTTCACTTTTTGCCTTTCTTTTTAATTAATATATATCGTAAAATACAATTTCGAGACATAGTTTTATTTCTAATAGATACACTAATTGTGCTGCTGGATATTGCACAATCGATAGCTGGTATCGCATTGTCCAAATCTAACGGGCAGTTACCGATTTAACAGGAGTAATCACGCCATCTTGGCAGTTGATCATACAAAATGCTCTCTGTGAAGCCGGCAAGGTAGGTCTTCGCAAAGTTTTTTCTTATCGCGCCTTCCGAATATTTTTTACTTAATTCCCAATCTTCCTGTTCTCTTGCTGCAGTCCTGCGTTGGATAACAATTGTGATCTCAGCTCATTTATTGTGGCTATAAGTTTCCATGATTACTATTTGCAGTAGCCTGAATGCATATTACACATCTTTATTTCCAAATAGGCATACAATGTATATTTACAATTATTTACTTTATTTACAGATTTAACTTTTGTTTTTTACCGATGTCAGTCACGATCGGTTCATGATCACTGTCGATATCAGCCCCTGCTTTATTGCGCACATGAAAAAGAGCACTTTTCCATTTTCTGTCTACGCAAATATTGTCAATTTTGGTTTCCGTAGATACCACTTGGTAAAGGTCAATTGTACTTGTGGACATCTTTATGCGGAAATATTGATGTACCAACCATATGTTGATAGGAAGGAATTGACAAATATTATTGAAGTTTTTCCCATTATTGTTCTATACTGCGCAACCATGTATGTACGTTCCAAATTTTTATTGTTGTTGCCAATTTTAATATTAAAATTGCCCATAAGAATTATAATATCTCCCTTTTTATCTTCGCGTATGTTGCCGCTAATTGTTCTAAAAAAATAAATAATTACATCTTTTGTTGGTACACAACGTTTCTTGACGATGTGTTCCATAGAAAAAGCTGTCTGTTCGGATATTGGATGCCAAGGTTGTGACCGACTAACGTTTTGTTATTTATTTATCGGCAGTGTTTATTTTTACGACACCTGGGCACTTCAACTCGCTTATTCTCATAACTTCGACCATTATTTCATTTTCTAATTGAGCAAACCGCGAGTCCCATGAAACGTAAGTGGTATAGGCAACTATAATCTGAATCGAGTTCTGAACGTTTATTCTATTGAGTATTTCGACACTGTATCAGCTCTGATCCGAGTTTGATGAACACATAAACTCATATCGGTATACGAAAAAAATCGGGTTCTATACGGAGCTCGTGATCGACCACCTCTTAAACTTTCCAGGAATGAATGTCAATCTGCCAGCTTTGGATCTCCGGTAAGAGCAATTAGGCTTCTTATTTCCTACGATTATTATCATTTTCTTGACGAAATTCCGTCTAACGGCACCGTAATTTTTCACCAAATGAGTAATTATTTATCTCTGTTGTACTTTCATGTTTTCGAACATTTATATGTTTTTTTTTTTTTTTTTTTTTTTTTTCTCTTAAATTCTCATTTATTAATATTACAACTAGTTATTATAACTAACAAGTAATTTACTTCAAACAATTAAACATAAACTTTAATAATTAAATAAACATAAACTTTAACAATTAAACAAACATAAACTTTAATAATATATATTTATGATGATATCATATCATCAAGCCAAAACAGAGCTTCTAATTAGGTCGGATGGCTTCCTTCTTTTAAGTCTGCGCTCCAAACCAATGGGATCAGCAAGAGATGATGCTTCTGTATTTACGTGGTCTCTGAGTCGAATGTTATGTTTTGTCGCAATGCTTTCAATCTCTTTTCTAACAGTATTTACTCCAAGGTCACGATGTAAATCACTTGTGCGTATATACCATGGTGCGCTTACGATGCATCTGAGTACTTTGTTCTGAAAACGTTGAATAATAGTTATATTTTTTTCGCTTGTGCAACCCCACAATTGTGCTCCATAAGTCCATATAGGTTTTAATATTTGATTATATATTAACAATTTATTTTCGACAGACAGTTTGGATTTCCTCCCTAATAGCCATTTTAGCTTCTTCCATTTAAGTTGTAGTTCAATAATTTTAATTTTAACATGCTCGTTCCAACGTAACTTCGCATCCAGTGTCATACCAAGATATTTTGCCGTATTTGCGTACGGTATTTGTATACCATCCATAAATATAGGGATACCTAGAGTTGATTTATTTGTAAAGTCAACATGTGTTGACTTAGAACTGTTCAATTTTATGCACCATTTTCTAGTCCATTCTAAGACCGAGGTAAGTGCGTTTTGTAGCTTGTGTTTTGCCTCAATTTCAGTTCTGGCAACTGACAAAATTGCCGTGTCATCGGCAAATGTAGCCATAGTCGTTCCAGCAACTTCAGGTATATCACTGGTGTATAAAACATACAAAAGTGGACCCAGAATGCTTCCTTGTGGTACACCTGCTTGTATTTCCCTCAATTGGGAATATTCATTCTCATATTTAACGCGAAACAACCTATTCTTCAGGTACGATTTAAATAAAGTACAGTACGCCCTTGGCAACTGTGTGCTTAGTTTAGTGAGTAAACCCGTATGACTGACTTTGTCGAATGCTTGTGAAACGTCCAAGAATACAGCGGTACAAACATTTTTTTCCTCTAAAGCTCTTTCTATTACATCAGTAATGCGATGAACCTGGTCAATTGTTGAATGCGCATTTCTAAAACCAAATTGATGTTTTGGAACTAAATTCCTTTGTTCAATTATTCGTTTGATGCGAACTTGTAATATTCTCTCATATAATTTCGATAAGATGGGTAGAAGCGAAATAGGTCTATATGATTTAACTTCAGTTGGAGGTTTTCCAGGTTTTGGTATCATTACTACTTCGGCGACTTTCCAAAACGATGGTACATAAAGCAGTCTAAATGAAGCATTGAAAATTTGTGTTAGTTTTAGGATTATGTTATTCGGTAGATGTCTAAGAACTTCAGTTGTTATTAAATCGAATCCAGGACATTTCTTTAATTTTAGATTAAGATTAATTTGTTCAAAAACTTCAATTGGTGTTACTTCAGGTATTGCGTAATCATCTCGACCATTAAGACTACTGACTTCCTGCGTAATAGATGGTGGATCGGTATCAAGAGAGAACACACCAGCAAGATAGCTAGAAAACAATTCTGCCTTTTGGCTATTCGTTTTGGCCCAATTTCCGTCTGCCATGTGAATGGGAGGAATTTGTGTTGTGGGTCTATTTAAGTTTTTTGTTGATTTCCACAATGAGTAGTCTGATGTTTTTTCGTTACTCAACCTTTGCAAATAGTTATTGAAACGTGAGTTCTTATACTTTTTGATTTCTAAGCTAAGTTCGTATGTCATTCTATTAAGCCTTGCCTTGTCAGCTGGAAATCTAGATCGCTGCCATATCTTTCTCAACCTTCTTTTATTTTTTATCATCTCCCTTATATAAGCAGGGTATGAAACAACGTGTTGTCTATCAGGAGGGTTCGGGGTACTTTCCCACGCAGTACTTTGAATTAGGTTTGTAACAAACTCAACGTCTTCCTCAATTTCATCAGTTGTTTCTGGTTCATTAGGGGGTATGTTCGAATTTTGCAGCACAGTCTGAAAATATTGCCAATCAGTAAATTTATTAGCCAAAAAAGGAGATTTTGTCCTATGGATAGCCTTTTCATAAACAGTCATATATATTGGCGAATGGTCAGAATTAAGATCAAATCCATTTTCCAACTTGATACACGACTTTGATATCTTATTTATTATAAAGAAATCTATAAGATCAGGTGTTTTACTACTGTCTGTTGGCCAATACGTTGGGTTACCCGTTGACACAACTTCACATCCGGTTTCCAAAATTGCCTTATATAATTCCTTTCCCTTAGGAGTGTTCAAACGGGATCCCCAGTAAGTATTTTTAGCATTAAAGTCTCCACCCATGATGAACCTCGAATCATGTTTTGCGATAAGATTTTTATAATCAATTGACTTAATTGAGTGACGCGGAGGGCTGTATACTGACGTTATCAGCAGTTTCTGTGAGTTTGTTGTTACTCGAACCGTGGTTGCTTGAAATTCTTCAGTGCTTAGTTTTTCTTCTTCATAATGTCTTATGTTTTTCCTTATTATAACCGCACTTCCTCCTCTAGCTGTATTTTGGGGATGAATTGTATGATATACTTCATAATTTCTGAATCTTATAAAAGATTCTCTAGTAAAATGGGTTTCAGAGATAAGGCACACATCAATTTTTTCGTTATTCAGAACTACTTCTAGCTCTCTTTGATTCTTCATTAGGCCATTAGAATTCCATAACATAATTTTTAACTCCATTTAAATTTCAATCTTGTTGCGTTATCTGTTCCAGAACATTTAAACGATATTCTATAATTTTGAAAAACTCTTCCTGTTTACTTAATTTACTTAAAATTTGTGACAACGCTCCGATACTTGTCGAAGCATTATTTCGATTTTTCAGAACAGATGCATAAGACAAGTGTTGATCTACTCTGTTCTGTTGACCAGTTTGTTTAAATGGATTGTTCAATGCTCTCAAGTTTTGTAGTTCTCTACTTTTATTTGCTTGTTGGTCGTTACCATCAATTAACCGATTCGAATTAAAATTTTCATACATTTCCCCACTTGGTGTAGTACGGGATTTCAAATTATTATTTCGCCGTTTTTGAAGCTCCTTAGCTACAATGCAACCCCGATATGTTGCTGGGTGTGGACCATCGCAATTGGAACATTTCGGTTGACTAATTTCGCGATTACATTCAAGGGTACTATGTTTTCCAGCACATTTGACACAACGCGGTTGTTTATTACAATAATTCTTCGTATGTCCAAACGATTGACAATTTCTACATTGTGGGACTAATCTTTGTTGCTTCACTGGTTCCACTCGTACAATTGTATTAAGAATATGTTTTATACCGTATATTTTTTTGACATCTCCTGTGGATTCAAATGATACTCTGAACATATTCAGAGGTTCTTTTGATTTCCATTGAAGTTTATTTACAGCATCAATGGCCTTAAGCCCCTGCGATCGCAAGTCGGCAACAATCGTATCAGATGTACTCGAATAATGCAAATTCTTGATCATAACTTTTATTGGTCTTGTCTGTTTGTTTTCAAAACTGTACCAATCAATTTTATCCGAATTTAATGATCTTGTAATGTTCCTATAATCATCTAAATGGAAAGTACTTATCTTATATGATCCCTTTGTTAACAATTTTATCAGGAATTTGTTATTTATTTTCCTGCTCAAATAGCTATGAAACTCCTGGAAATTGTCCACATTTGAAACCACAATTGGAGGTGGTCTTAGTTCCATATTTTCTTTATCATTTTTAGGAGTATTTCGAACTTTGTTGCCTTGAGGTGTACCACGACTTTCGAAAGATACAGTTGTACGTTGTGTTTTTGTTTGTTGATGTAAATTAACATCTCCATCTGTCCGTTTGATATTAACTCCAGAGCATTCAGGTGATGATTCAGCTTTCCTTTTTTTGGTTTGCTTTTTCTTCTTGTTCTTCTGAAGTATCCAATCTGTTTCTCTGATAAGTTCTTCTTCATCTGTTTCGAAGACTATATCATTTTGATTTGGGGCGGATTTTTCTGTACCTGAGTTAATATTCTCAGAATTATTTTCTAAAATTGTTCGCAGTTTTATGTTTTCCTCTTGCAATTGTATACAAACTTGTTCCAATTGCTTGACACGTTGAATTAACTCACTGTTGCTCTTTTCCAACTCTTTCACCTTGGTAATTCTGAAAGTGCTCAGGCTGTTGCGAGGTGTATCGCCTTTATCCTGATCTGTCGTCTCCATTGCCTATTGGGTAATTTATGTTGTGGTGAATTAGCTGAATGTTTAGCTAAGACAACCACCACCCAACTGAACGTACGTTTTAAATTGCAATTCACCAGGAACTGTTAATTGCCAGTATTTTGCTGGAGTAACACAGTTGATGTTTGTTTACTTACTGTTTGTTTTATTGTACTATTCTTGCAATTTGAGTGCAAATTATAAATTATTAAAAAATTACAAAAAAAATAATTAAATTTTCAAATTTTCGAACACAAATTGTGGGGATAAACACGCGCAAATCGTATTACCTCCAAGAGGCATCGAAACGCACACATTCAATATATAGTTTTTATGTTTCAAGTTAGGATTTACACCGTATTTCCACTGTTTTGCGATGATATCTACAGAGCACCACGAAAACACGTCCATTTATATGTTTGATAAATCTTTTTTAAACTGATAAAAAACACAAAGAATTTTTAAGGTAATAATAAGATGATAATAATAATAAACTAAATTCAGTGCTGAATATACAATTATATTTGAAAAAAATTATATTTTCAGAATTCTCTTCCGTACTCTTAATCATCAATATGATTATATTTATGATTGGACAATGCTGAAACAAAAAACCCATCAAAGTCAACCAAACCCAGCACTTTTGTTGGGCCAGGCTGAAACGCGGAACGATAGAGAACGTGAAAGAGAAAAGGAAAAAGAAAAAGCAAGTGGAAAAACCATGCTGTCTGAATAAACATGCAATAAATATCTTATTTACTGATAGAAAGTAGTTGAAATGTGTGAAATCATGGCAAATTTAACATCAAAACAAAAAATTTAAATATTGCAGCACATAAATGTTGCAGTATTTATTAAAAAATATATATTACGATAATTATTATTAATAATAATTTTGAATTATGTCAATAAATGCTAACTGTGTTGGAGTTAAACAATAAAAACTATAAATATATATAATTTATAATACAAAAAGTTAACGCCGAAGTGTAACATTGGTAATTAGTAAACATTCGATGTGGTATCAATGAAATAATATCCAGAATTATTGAATGATTGTTGATAATGGTTTTCTAAAGTTTATCTTTGCAGTTTTTTTTTACAAAAAATATTACATTTAAATAGACCAACATTCAAGGCCATAGACTACCAATTACAAACTTCCAAAAAAAATGAGTTCACGTGAAGTGATTATTTTCACGGTAATACGACTACATAACTACATGAACATCGATGTAACTGGGAACCCCAAAACAACGCGAAAAAAATGTTAATGGGCAGCACTGATAAAGAGCTAATTGCATTATGTTTCAAAATGCTGTTTATTTTGTAGCCGTCGTCTTAAAAATAATTAAACAGCTGACTACTAGGCTGCATTAGTAGATGTGTACCTATGGCCTGTACCCTTGTTAATAGCATAAGGTAGAAGTTATTAAAGATTCCCATTTGTGAATTATTTAATTCATTCAAATTGTTAAAATATTGTTATTATTATCAGTCGGTAACAATCGTGTTTTTTATGTAAAAATATAGCGTTATCTTCAATAATAAAGTCTTAGATATGTACAACTATACAATTAACATTGCATTGTAATGCGATTTCCTAATTTAAAAACGTTAATATATTTTTTTAGGTAGATCCTAGGAAAGGTAATGGCTGAGAGAGGGAGACAGAGAGAGAGAGTACGAGTTGATGAGGGTTATTCTGGTGTTGCGGGAATATTTTTTGGCTTTACGAAGGCTTTTGACCTAGTTGACCACGAAATATTGCTTCGGAAATTAATGTGTTATGGTGTTCGAGGTCAAAAACTTTTGTTATTTAAGAGCTATTTCCAAAATAGGAAGCAATATATCAGCGTCAATGATGAGGAGAGTTTTATTATTATTGGTTTCAATTTATTTGAATGATCTTAAGGATTTGAATTTATCTGGGCAGCTTTTCATGTTTGCTGACAATGTCTCTTTATTTTATCCATATAAATATGACCGTGTGTTGAAGACAAATGTTGAGAGGGATTCTGCGTTGATTTTTGAATTTGCACGCTTGAACCGTCTTGATTAATCCCTACAAAACAAAAGTCATACGATTCATTCCGGATACTGCAAATATGGACAGTTTTAATGTTTTTATTGATGGGAAAATCGTTCATGAATATTATTCTGCAAAATATTTAGGTATTACTTTACAGAGTAACTTATCTTGGGACTCTCATATAAATGATCTGAAAATGAAGATAGCTCCTGCAATTGGAATTCTATATAAACTCAAAAACAAACTTGATATTAATTCCAAACTGATGATATATAGATCCTTGATAGAATCGCGTTTGAACTATTTTGCCATTGTATATGCTCACAACAAGAACAACACCTCACTGAAATCTTTACAAATTTACAAAATAAAGCCTTGAAAATTGTATATAAATTAGTTTTAAGGTATTCAATTAACTCATTGTATAAAGACGTTAGCAAGACAATCTTACCAATTTATGGTTTGCATGCATACCAGGTTTCGATGTTTGTTCTTAAATGTATAAACCATATCGGTAATCATACCATAACATTTTCCCGGAATCAATTACATTTTAATACAAGAAATAGGGATTTTTTAAGAGTTCCTAGATGCAGACTTGAAACAAAGAATTGATTATCTTGGCGGTACTAAATTTAATAATTTCTCTCGTGATATAAAATCTATCACTCGTTTATCATTATTTAAAACAGCTTGTAAGCAAATGCTATTAAACAACCTTGAAACACTCTTGTAGATGTATTTTTCTCTTTTTTTCTTTTTCCTTTTAAAACTTTCTTTTTCAATATATATATTCTTTTTTGTTTATAAACTTATTTTAATGATTTTTTATGAAATACATGTATGTATTTATTAAGTACATTGTAAATTTTGCCAACTTGTCCCAATAATGTCTAAGTGACGCTGGGACCAAATTTTTTGTAAATTAATAATTTGTACAAATAAATAAATAATAAAAAAAAAGATAAAAAAATAGCTATTCGAGAATGGAATCATACTTCTCAGCCGGCGTAAACCTATAAGTTCCAGGATGCATTTGAATATCGGCTGGGGTATTCAATCTTTGTTTTATTTTATCCTTCTAAAAGAATCTGGACTGTCACAAAGTAGATACATCGCACCCAATTCGTTTTCTCCACTTATCGTGCAGAAATCAGGTTGAGATCTTACCCAGATCCATGTCAATGGCCTAATATTACCGTAAGGAATCCAGTTATCAGTATCACTTTGGATAATAGCCCTAGAAAAAAATTATCCTCAGACTCCTAATTACATAGCATTCCTATATATTCTCCCAGCGCCATTATGGAGTCCTTATAGTCGCGAAACATTCGTGACGTACATAGATCTATCCTATCGCCTTCTTGAGCGCTTAAGTATAAACAAAAAAAAATTTTTTTAAGCTTTTTTCACCAGATTAGACTGGAAGGGCAGTGTACCACAATTATGCCTCAGAAATTGGCCTACATCTTCAACCTCAGTTGCGTTGCCAGTTGCTAAAATTAGTATTACAAACTGACTACTAACGTTTAAACATTTTACGTAAAAAATAACTTTTCGGGAACTAACAAATATTTAGTTACCATCTGACAACGCAATTGGAGTTCAGTTGTCCAAATGATTTACCAAGGCAAATTCATAGAAGGTGGGAGTGCTTTACCAGCTGATGCAAATAACAATGTCAAAAATTTTTGTTTTTTGTGTATTTTGTTTTGATAATCAATTTCGTTTTTTCTTATTGTGTCAGAAGTTTGTATATTTTTCTTCTTGTTCAGTAGATATGTCTATTATTTGTTCGAGTTGTTTTATTTTTTGTCCCCAGCTCAATTGGAATTAAGTTGGGATGCATACGTTTACTGAAATGGCATTAAGTAATTTATTGGTCATTTAATTTAATAATTTTTATAAATTTTTTTTAATATTTTTCTTCCCATCGTCATTCTTTAGTCAGCTGTTTTTGACAAGATGATAACATCTCAACAAAAAAATGCCTGTTGTTTTTGTATTGTTGTACTTATTGTAATACTAATCCCACCTTCTATGAATTCGCCTTGTGATTTACTAAGGAGCGAGTAAACTTTCCGGTCACGTCCTTTAATCCATTTGGTAATTTCACGCTGTCAATAGAACTCCCTATCTAATAAATACCTAAATAGATATCAGTCTTTCTAGATTTTATATAAGGTTCTCCTACTGACCTGGTAAAATCAATAGAAAATTCTTTTATTCATTCAATCCTATTCCAGGTCCCTCTTATTACTGATCAAAGTAATTATTACCGCGCTTCTATCCTTAGCCACAAACGTGGGTGTATAGACACTGTTGCAGAAATAGGCCTTATATGGGAATTCTTGTTGAGTCTCTATTGAATGTTTTGGAGAACATATCTGTTCACTACACTGACGTTATTACTAGAAATTTCAACAACTTAGTGACATAGGTGTATTCATAAATGTAACTTATGATGTCAATGTGGTAGAGCCAGCAAGGTATTGCACTTAACGTAATATGCATAGCTTAGAATATGATCTTTTGGAACGACGTTTAGAGGATGTTTACTGGCCACGAATTTATTATCTTGAAGACAAATAATCAGACATTTTAATCTAGATAAAGGACCCTTGTTCCCTTTAAGGATTAGAACCCTTGTTAGGGAACGGAATGGTTCACATGGAAAAAATTCCGAACTCCCGAGCTTAGGGGCATTTCGATATTATAGCAAGGAAGTAGTTAGAAGCATCACGGAATCCAAGTTCCTTTTTAGCGGAGAATGGACAATTTATATGTGGATATGTGTTCGGTTCCAATTTTGAGCCAGTGTGAGGTTATGATGAGTTTCTATATTGTTAAACCTATGACTAAAGGCGTTGATGGCACAGTTTTTTTTTTTTTTTTTTTGAAATTATTTTGCCGAGATTATTGTCTTTTATTACAGATTTACTCTGTTTCTCATAAAGCCAAATAAAGATTATAGATTAATTGCTATTCTTACCTTTTTATTGAAAGTTAGGGTAAGTATTATGAGTTAGCAAAATAATGGTTATCTCGGACAATCAAATCTTTTAACTGATAGGCAATCGGGTATTATAAATGGAATAAGATGCATCACAGTGCTAACAGATGTTGCTGAGAATTTGAGTTTGGTTTCTTTTTTAGTTCTATTGAATCATAGTATAACATTCGGCATTCACTAATGACCGTAGATTTTTGCATAATTATCTGAATAACAATTATTCGGAAATTCGACGTGTGAAAATGGATGTGTCACAGGAGTCAATTCTCGAGCTTCTTATTTTCTGTATGTACGTCAATGTATTCCCGACTTGATAAAGCAGTACGGTGTACAAAGTACGCTGAAAACGTACAGATCGTCACTGCTAAAATTTAGGATTTGTGTTCAATAATAAGCTTACAGGTTTTAAGCAGTTGTCGACTGAAGTTGGTAGAGTTTATGGAAAGCTAAGGCACTTTTGGGTCGTTAAACATTCAACGTGTATGGAAATCTGTAATTTACTTGCCAAATCCTTCCTTTCACATGTTCTATTGTATTACTGAGATTTTTTCGAACTGCTCTGGCAGATTGAGGTTTGCTTACAATAGTGTAGCCATATATATCAATGACGTGAGCCAAATTCCCAGATTTCATTTCACTGAGTGAGTTTTGGGAGTCTACTGGAATCTAGGAGCCTTATCTTAATTAAAATATTATCTATTTAAAGTCTTACATGGAGGGCCTTTAACTCAACAAAGATAAAGAAGAACCTGTTCAAAGCGTCAGTTCTTTATTGATAGCATTGTTATTTCGAATCAAATTCAACAGGTCGATTATGGTCTTAAATTGAATCCTAATTGTGTTGTAAGCTGGCTCGAGTGAACTTCTGATATATATTAAAGCTGAGCTCTTTGTTCTATCTAATTTTGAAATCTTCTATTACCTTTTAATTTATGTTCTTTAGTAGTTAAATCTCTTTAGTTCATTCCTTTTATCATATTACGTTTTTTAATATTTCTTTTGTATCATTTTATTTTTATGGGTATTATTAATTAATTAGTATATACATTGATCATTAGTATATACATATGTTAAGGGTAATAATTTTATGAGTAAAATTGACTTATCACTTTCGTTTATGTCTGTTACCCCATTGGCCATGATTTTCGTTGGCGCGCCGCAGCTGAGTATCAAATCCATATTAATCCGACATGCGTACCCAAACAATTTTCGTACAATCCCGCTTCAATGGTCAGCAGCTTCTATCGGTATGTAGATCGAGAAAAGGGCCCGACACCTGGATTCGTCTACTGCCACCGTTGTATAGCCATCACTAATCTCACCATGTCCTGACGAGTCCTAAGCGTTTGGTTATTGCTAGAAACCATTGAAGATATTAGAATTCCGTTGACTTGTAACGAGACCTTCATTTTGATTCTCCAATACCGTCAGTATGTTTCCACCGTTCTTACTGGTAGTGGAACCCATACTCCTACTATTGGTCTCAAAGGTAGCCACAACTGCTAACTACTTGTTACCGAAAATCATAAGATTTTCTGTTTTCGCTGTTAACAAATTTGAAATTCAGGCCACCTGCCCTAGTTTTTATTAAGATGATCTGGTCCTTAAGCCGGTGTTTTACTCTCTGTCATAGTCCCATAATGTCCTACCATATGGATTAGACCTACTATGCTTCTTGATTACACGGTCTTCATTGGCTGAATATAGGGTCATTCTTAGCTAACCTGTGTTAGATTTCTAAGGATGTCCACGTACTTTTTTCAGTCGTCTTTTTATGTGTGCAGGGCATCCTGCCGAACCAATTTCTTAGGATCAGTCTTCCTGTCCATCGATTTCTAATTTGGATCAGAGATCACAGTGATCTCATGTTGCCTAAAATCGATGTCTCTTGTAATAAACAAAAATACCCTAACAAACCTGGAAGCTCCCCCTCGAATTTCGTTATTAACTGTCCTTGATGATGGAGTATACTTGTTTGTACCTGCACCAGCTCTGCGTGGTTGCTTTCCTTAGAGGCATCAACAGTTATATGGTGTTGTTAGATGTCTTCAGTCCGTAGACCTTCTCATATCATTCAACTTTTCCCCTAAAATTCGCACTATTGGTCCCACGACCGTAATGTGACGGCATACGCGGATAAGGCAACTGAAAATATAAACAACCCCTGCCTTGATGTTGCAGGGGAGCTTTTAGCGTTTAATATGTTTAAACACGTACTAGTCATTCAAGAACTCGGCACTACTTCGAACCACCTTGATATGCGACATTCTTACTTTCAGAATTTCCGGTTTTTATTCACTGATTATTTATTAAAGGTCTGCACAAATGTATTTGACTTCAAAAAGTTCATAAGATCTAGCATATACGTACACTTATCCGAAGTATCCGAAGAAGAAAAGTACTTTTTTTTTGAGAACAACAAAATTATCGAATAACTTCTTGTTGTTATTTGACTGAGTTCGCTTCATACAAATACATGTTCAACTTTCCTTCTTACTTGAAAATACCGGTACAAAACATGTCGAGTACAATGAGTACCACCAAACTTCACGTAGTACTACAAATACCAATGAGTACTGCAAATACCACAAAGAAGTTTGGCAAAGAAAAGATCTCCACCAAAGACTATAAATATATAAAGATGTTGCACACAGTGTAAAAAGTAACATGTACTCAGAGAACTTATTATACTCAGAGAACGTATTGTTCTCTTCTCTAAGCAATTTATTCTCATATGTGTGTATACGTATGTGCATGTATGTATTAGAGGTCTGCAACGAATAACTTTTTTGCTTCATGTGTGCAACTCGTTGTCGGATAAATAGAGTACTTACTCTCTCTCTAACAGCTCAAGCAGTGAAGAGAAGAGAATGTGTGCAAGACAAATACGAGTAAGTATTTATCCGAAGCTGCTTATGTTCCGTAAAAAGAGTACTCATTGAAAAATATATCCGCAAAAACAAGTACTCCTAAAATTATGTTCACTTCATGTGGTACTTCAAATACTCGCAGCATAAAACACCACATAACTGATGTTTTTTTTATATATAAATGCTTATGTGTATGAACAAACGACATGTTAGGCATATATTTATTAATCATTGAAATAAAAAAATAGAAATCGAAAATAGTCAATTTTTTTGAAAAATATTTTTTTTTTTCGCTTTTTGATTTAAAAAATTCTTTATTTTCTAGTTCTTTTTAAATCAATTCACAAATATTTAAGTTTTTAAAGTTCCTTCTATTCTATATACATATACATAACTTTATTTGTTACACTTATTACTTCTTACATACTTTTATCATTTTAAATGATCTCTGAAAATATGAAATATAAACTATGTTTTTTTACGTTTTAGTAATTTTAAGAGATTTTTTTGTTATTTTAATTGTTTTAAGTTCATTGAAAATAAAGAATTTTTTAAATCAAAAAGCGAAAAAAAAATATTTTCCAAAAAAAATTTACTATTTTCGATTTCTATTTTTTTATTTCAATGATTAATAAATACATGCCTAACATGTCGTTTGTTCATACACATAAGCATTTATATATAAAAAAACATCAGTTATGTGGTGTTTTATGCTGCGAGTATTTGAAGTACCACATGAAGTGAACATAATTTTAGGAGTACTTGTTTTTGCGGATATATTTTTCAATGAGTATGTACTCCTTTTACGGAACATAAGCAGCTTCGGATAAATACTTACTCGTATTTGTCTTGCACACTACTTGCGCTGTTAGAGAGAGAGTAAGTACTCTATTCATCCGACAACGAGTTGCACACATGAAGCAAAAAAGTTATTCGTTGCAGACCTCTATTATTTATTAAATCTTCGAAAAAGGTATGTCGTATATCAATGTGAATAGCAAGATATTTTATGTGTACATATGTATTAATTTATTTATTCCCTATTATGTATTTATAATATTTTAAAAACTCCTACATATTTACAAAATTTCTTGTTTTTTCAACAAAATGTTCACTTTATTCGCACTCTTCTTTACAAAATTTACACATGTTCTTCTGAATACATTATATATTGTCCGTAAGAGTGTTGAATACTTGAATTCCCTTATAAAATAAATATTTTTGCATTGCCTCTGTATTTGCTTTCCTTAGCCTGAAGTTTTCTGCATTCCTTAAGGTACGGTCACATCTAAAAAATATTTGCCACAAAACGTAAAATATTTGTTTGCCATAATGTGACCACAAAATAATTTTGCGTGGCAAACAGAAAAATTTTCAATTTTGGGCAAATAAAATTATTTGCCGGCAAACAAAAATGTTTTTAATGTGACCACCCTGTGGCAAATATTTTCATGATTTTTTGGCAAATATTTATTTGCTCTTACATATTTTTCGTAAGGGCAAACAGTGGCAAATAACAGCTGTTTAAGGTTGTATTGCCTACTAGCAAAACTAAAACATCACTAAAATCGCAAAAAAATGTATGAAATCAAATTTGAAGAAAATAAATAATTTATTTTATGGAAACGTTTTTATTCGTTGTAGATCATTGTTTACCATTTCATGGCACAATTGTGCTGAGAGAACTCACACGCATTCTTGTGTTTTTTGATTTAGTTGTCGATCAGACTGCGACAAGAACACATATGCGGCGGATGCTTTACCATTTTTTTCAGAATGACACTCAAAAAATATTGTGTGTTAAAAGATGCTTTTGAGCTTATGGGCGTATTTCAATTTTTTTTTATTTTGTCGCATAGTATAATTTTTTTTAAATGCTTTGGAATGCTTGTTTTTTCTCTATAAAAAATGTTTTTTTTTTATTTTTATTTATCTAAAAACATGGTCTAATTTTTAAGCCAAAGATGGATACCTTTACGATCTTTTAATAAAAAATGGATTTTTTTATTTTATTTTTATTTATCTAAAATTATTAAGCCAAAGATAGATAGCTTTACATATGTATGTTGATAAAATGAAAATCAAAATAACGTATATTACTAACACTTTTCTATGGCTGTAAATAAATAAATTCTCTCAACATATTTTCTCTCTCTTACTCACTAATACATAACTAAAAAATTTTTGGTAAACCCTGTTGTAGATGTATTCATTATATACGTATAAATATTTGGGTGCCTGCATATACAGAGATACATTCAGAGTCTGAAATTTAAATACACATGAATGCATATATCAATTGCTATACCTTTCTAGATCAAAGCTATTCAGGGGTTGTAATGATTTTTTCAGTAAAATGGTTATTTTTTTTTTAAATCTCATTAAAGAAAAAGATCTCTGAAAAGACCTAACTCTTCAGTACATAAAAATAAAGAGTTTTTGTTATAGAAAATTTTTCATTTTTATTGCAATGATATTGATTTTTTCTCCAAACTATCACGACAAATTTTGTTCCTGAAAATAAGCAGGTTAAAATATTCAAAGTATAATGTTATGGATGGAACTCTTGAAGTCGACGGTACGGGTCATTATAATGGAAAATTGTAATTCAACGCAGCAACATAATTCCAATTTTCCTTTTCCACAAGTATAGTTCATTTTGGAATTCAATCATTTTGGAGGATAAATTTTCAACCAAAGTGACATGAAAACCTTTCTCAAAAATATCTCTAAAAAAATTTCAAATTAGACCTAAAAGAAATCCTTCAATTTATATATATTCGATTTCCAATTTTTAGATTTAACATCTATTTTAAGTTATGTACATCATTTCAGCGATTTTCGAATATGGTGACTGGCTACACTGGAAAAATGTAAACATTTGTTTATGTTAATTTTATTGCGATTAAAAATAATAATTTTCCTGTTTTTTTTCTTTTTTTATGCGCTGAACCCATTTTTAAAGCCATAGTCGTCTTTCTTTTTTCCCTTCGCAAAATATCACAGAAGCTCCGCAACACAAAACGAAAAAATATTCACCTTCTATTACGTGTGAAAATTTGTATACGTACTTTTGTTTTCTAACATTCTAGTCAAACATTTGTTTTGTGGCAAATATTTTTTAAGTGTGACCACATGGCAAACATGTTTTCCCATACTTTTGTTTGCCGCTATTTGAAGAAACAAAAATGGGAAAATAGATGTGCGTAGTGTGACCACAAAACAAAATTTTAGTTGTTTGAGTCATATTTCGGGTAAACAAGGAAAAACAAAATTGTGGCAAACATTTGCCATATCTGACGGCACCTTTAGTTAACATATCAACTATGTCAAATGCGTAAAGCTGCGGTCACCCTGAAAAAATATTTGCTTCAAATATGTTTACTCGTATTTGCATTAAATTTTTCTGTAGTTTGTTTGCTGGTCACATTGACGGTAAATATTTGACAAAATTCATTTTCCCAAATAACAAAGAAACAGCATCAAATACAGTTTGGAGCAAACATGTTTTCCCTGCGGTCAGACCGAAGTAAATATTTTTGTTTTCTCATAAACAAAATTTTGTTTCATCAGAAAAAGAGAAACAAACGAAAAGAACATATGATTAAAAAAACAAAACAAAAACAAAACAGAAACATCACAAAACGAAAATAAACAAATTTGTTTAATCGGAACTACAGAAGTAAACAGAAAAAATATAACATAAATAAATAAATAAAAATTCGAAATGGAACATGAGGAAACATTATTCGTGTTAAGTTGCGGAGCAGCTCTTTGTTAATTTTAGAAGAAGAAGCCAAAATCAGAAAGGAAAACAGACAACTGTTTGTTTTCTTTTCTAGATCAGTGTTGACAACTGAATTGCGTTTAAACGATAAAATATAAAACTTAATACCATATTGTATATATACATAAAAATTTTGTGCCGTCAAAGGCTGGTTTTGGTGATATTGGTCTCTAAGGTCCAGATATTAAATTGCTGCTTTAATAAAACTTTGAAATATAATCATCTCTAAGCTGGATATCAAAGAAAAGTTCTTTCAAAGAGCTTTCGATTGACGTATTAAAAATTTTATCTATTAAACAAATATGATCTTTACCTGATTTTTTTTACAATATTGCAATTTTCTTGGAAATTAGTAGGTTAATCAATTTTTTGTTCCATATAACTTTCTGTAGCAAATTACATGTATGATCTTTCATTTGATACAAACTTGCATTTAAAAAATGTGATAAAAATAATATTTTTTTGTTCCTGGTTCATAATGAACTAATTGATCAAAACTTTTAATAAACCTGTCGAAAGGTCTTTACACTACAGTGGACCCTCGGTTAACGAACGCCCCGCATAACGAACATTTCGTATAACGAACACTTTTTTATGAAAAAAAGTTTCACTTAACGAACGAAGTTTCGCATAACGACCAAAAAAAGGGGAAAACCTTAATTGCATGTAAAATTTCTTTCAGGTTATAGCAACGAAATAGGGGAAGTCCCGAATATACGTTATTGTGTTGTCTGTATTCATCTTTTGTTTCAAGTGCATAATTGCATCAGTTGTGTTCGTATAATTTACAAGGTGTGTTATGTGATAATGCTGTGTCTCATTTTCAACAAATTTTGAAGCGATGTCAGAAACAAACGACAATAGACAGTTTTTTGTTAAAAGAAAATTAGGTATGCATGTACCCATTGTAAAAAAAAAATTATTTTCTATTTTCCTTTATCTTTAAGATATATGTATTGGTTTATTTTTTCCGTTTTAAAAGTTTTGAAGTATTTTTTGTAACTTTCTTTTAAATAAAATTTCAAATTGAAACATATTAGCGTGTAGTTTTTTCGATCTGGAACGGATTAATTTATTTTACATGTATTTATATGGAAATAGTCGTTTTGCTTAACGAACTTTTTGCATAACGAACGAGGTGATGGAACGAATTAAGTTCGTTAACCGAGGGACCACTGTATTTTTTTTAATTTTTACGTTTCATATATATGTATATAAAGTTTATTATTAAAAGTTTTACGTTCTGGTGATTTTATAAAAAAATTTATAATTTATTATTAAAAGTGGACAACACTGCTCGCAACAGCTGTTATTTGCCACTGTTTGCTCTTACAAAATTTTTGCAAAATCAAATATTTATTTGCTCGAAAAAAGGAGAAAATATTTGACACGGGTGGTCACACTATGGTCACATTAGAGACATTTTTGTTTGCAAGCAAACATATTTGTTTCCTCAAAATCTTGTTTGCACCCCTAAAATATTTTATGGTCACACTAGAGCAAAGAAAAAAATTATGTTTTACTTCAAATATTCACTCAGTCCGACCGTAGCTTAAGTGAATATTTGATTTGATATTCAGATATTCAGGAGCAATACTATTTTTGATTACTAGAGTATTAAATTCAAGTCGTTCAATATTCAGCCATTTAAGTGAATCGATCATATCCCGTATTGATATACACATATCTATTGCACTTGAAAATATTCCGCATTGCCTTGCTTTGTAATTTTTGTAAACTTTCTAATTGAGATTCACTACAACATGTATATATCTATTATTGTTGATCCGTATTTAAAGTGAGTTATTATTGTATTGCAAATATTTATTGTCGTCCTTATAGAAACTGTATTCGGATTTCTTTTCAAAAATGTTCTGCATATGTATCATAATATGAAAGATCCTTAAATTTAATTTTCTGATCTATTATTAATCCAAGATATTTTATGATCTTACTATCTCTATAACATCATCGTTAATTCTGAATGTTGTTTCATACATACAAAGATTTTTTAAGTTAATAATAAAATGATAATCATAATTAAAAAAATTTAATACTGAATATATATATTAATTATATAAAAATTAAATTCAAATTATATTTTCAGAATTCTCTTCCGTACTCTTAATCATCAATATGATTATATTTATGATTGGACAATGCTTAAACAAAAAACCCATCAAAGTCAACCGAATACAGCACTTTTGTTGGGTCAGGCTGAAACGCGGAACGATAGAGAACGTGAAAGAGAGAAAGAAAAGGAGAAACCAAGTGGAAAAACAATGCTGTCTGAATAAACATGCAATCAATATCTTATTTGCTGGTAGAAAGTTGTTTAAATGTGTGAACTCCTGTATAATTCAACATTAAAATATTTTTTTTTTTAAATATGCTGCATAAATTGTGTGCAGTAGTTACTGAAAAATATATACCGATAATTATTAATATTAACAATTTTGAATTATGTCAATAAATGCTAACTGTATTGGAATTAAACAATAAATACGAAAAATATATATCTTTAATCATATATAGTAAAAGAAGCTAACTACGAAGTTTGTTATATTCATACACAGGTAAGTGTTTAAGTTTAGGTAATGATTACATACATACATATACATATGTTGTGGTATAAATAAATCAATGTACAAAGTTCTAGAATCGTTATTGATAACATTTTTCTAATAGCCCATTTACACTACAGCGAAATCTAGTAGATTAGATTTCAAATCTTGCTCAAAATCTAGATCGTTTACACTGGATTTATTTGACAGTAGCAAGATTTCATTTTAATAACAAAAACAGCTGACTGAAATTTAAAAGAAAATAATATTTCAAATTTAGTTTAATACCAAACAAAAATGAAAAATATTTTGCCGAAATCTACTAAATAAGTAGATTTTGTTTTGTATGGGAAATCTAGTTAAAATCAACTAGATTTGGCTCGAAATCTCATAAGTACTAGATTTCGCTGTAGTGTAAATGGGGTATAAAGATATATTGTTTAACTATGTGCAAAATTGAGTACAAATAATAGTATTATATAATTATATTGTTAAGTTTTTAAATCTTACAAAATGTTTATTTATCCTGGACTCGATGATTGTTACTAACATAAGAGAAATTATTTAATTCAAATCGCTATTTGTTGCTTTACTTAAATAAATAGTATTATATAATTATATTGTTACGTTTTTAAATCTTGCAAAACGTTTTTTATCTTGGATTCGATGATTGCAATTAAAACGAAAGAACTTATTTACTTCTGATCGTTAACTGTAAATAAAGGATTCATTTAAATAATGACAAAATTCATTTGATAACACTTTGCAAAAAGCGTACTTTTTTATACAGTTCTGGGGCGCGTTCACGCCGGCGCGTACACCGGTGGCCCTCACTAAACTGCAATTGATCAAGTTATTAGACGACACGTAATGCCAAATATTTAGATCACTTCAAACACTTCAGTTGTCGAAAAAAATACCTGAGAGTCACGAACTCTTAAAAGCATTTATTTTCAATAACAATTATAATTAATAACGTCTTATAAATATAACAGCCGCCCGTAGGCGACAAGCATGAACGTGTTAAAGTATTTTCTATATTTCTACTCCTTGTGTATATAATTCTGTGTACCGAACGATGTGTGTATTTTCTTATTGTCTATTTATCTTTCGCACTTATTTTCGTTTAGTTTAATTTCAATCGTCGTAACACTGCATCTCACTTAGTCCGTCTCGTCCCTAACAGGCATGATTCGGCAATGCATTACTTTCTTTTTGGATGTCGGGCTGTTATGCTTTTGAATCTTGTAAACCAGGTCATTTATCTTTTTTATATCTGTGTAAAGTTGCTCCCAATGAATCTGGAATATAGGAGAGGGCTATAGAGTAGAACTAGTTGATCTTGTCTGAAACCTTCAGTATAAGCTACTAGAAAATACCTTTCATTCATCTATCACTTGCCATTTTACTTTGATTGCGCACAAAGTTATGTTACTCGCTAAGTTCCTTCTATATTCCCACAATGTTGTGTCCGTACAGGACAGGTACCTCAGGCAATATTAGTTCGTTTCCAACTGCCAATCTTGGCAGTTGTTTTTGATGTCGAGCCTTGCATTGCGAACAGGTATGCTATTAGGAATTTTGGTATATTCTCACTCCAATCTTTTTTTTTTTTTGTAATTTGTATGCAGTTATTATCTATTGAATAGTTATAATTATGAAGAAAAAATTCCTCTTGTGAAACGAGTCGAATAAAAACTTATTCTCCGGTAAATAAATGGTAAATCGCTCTACCATTCCAACAGGCTGTGACTGTAGTGACCTTATTCTTGTCTTTCTTATATTATTTATTATTATTTATTTATTTATTTTAATTTATTAAAAGTAAATTAATTTACATTTAATAATAAATTAAGGAACTAGCTGCAAAGGCCTTCGTCCTCTATATAACACACAAAAAGTATATATATATATATGTATATATACATACATATGTATGTATGTATACTTATTTACGAGATAAAAATAATATAGTATAATAATATAATTATAATATTTATTTTATTAAAATATAGAGTGGATATTTATATGATTATATTTTATCTATTATATCTTGTGGTAAATGTCTTCCTAAATTTTCGTAATCGAAGTTCTGTATGGATTCCTTCAGTGTATATGGCGCCGTGTCACAATATAAGCAGTAACGAAACGAATTTGACAGGAGCACTGTTCGAATGTAAAAGAGACAGCAAATATTACCAAAAAGTATTTCTGTCTCTGTCTAAAAGTAACTCTGTTTTGTTTATGTTTGTTTTCGGGGAGGATTTTTATTATTGGATAGAAATTGATGATATTGTGGTAGAATAATAGAATAATTATGCACATAATACGGGTTCTTGGTTGAAAGGAGATGTACCATTTTATTGGAGAAACGTAATTTGGAACTAGCGTATTTGGTGACACTTTTTATCGATCGTCACTAACTTAGTATTTAACCAATTGAGAGGTATATTCACAAATTCCTGAAGCAAAAAGTTATGAGTATATATTTTATTATATTTTTATTTTTACTTATCTTTTACACACGTAACTTATTTCATTGTGAAGAGAAATTGCTAAGAGTTCAATTAATAATGAAAAAATTACCGAATTTTAACTTTTTCATTCAAGAAATTAATAAATACTGGTAATATACACAAAGTTCTACAAGAAAAAAATTTTATGAGCAATATGTGTTATTTGATCTTGATATATTTAGCTTCTTACTTATCTTTTGCACAAGAAACTATATTCGTTGTGACCAAAAACCACACAAATTTCTATTAATAATTAAATATTTACGAATTTTTAAAATTTTCATTGAAGAAATTAAAAAATATTCTAAATTTTCCCTTTTTTAACACAATATAAATGTTTGTTTACATTTAATTTTTCTGCTTTATCCATCAGTTTTCCCTCTGTATATCTGTTGCTTCTAACACATTTGGTTCGCAACACTTATAACATTTTTTTTTCTCCCTCTAGTTGGACCAGTGTTTTTACGCTAAAAGCCTTTTTCAAATGTCATTGCTTTCGTTACTGCTTAGCTGTGACCGTGTTCTTTTCAAAACAAATTAGTAAGTGGCTCATTGTTAGTGGGTTGCAGTGATGCCAAGTGTAGGGATTTTTCCCTTTTTGTAGGGATTTTTTTCAAAAATTTCACATGTAGGGAAAAAGGGAAAGATTTCTTAGTTTTTTCGAATTGCAGGGAATTTTTCAATTTCAAATTTTTAGCATCTAAAAACTATTTTTCTACCAATATAAATTAAAAAATGTGTATATTTTTATGTTAAATGCAGTTTTTTAGTCGAAAAAAATTTTGGTTCATGTTCATGTTCATTCAGAGTCAACAAATATTTTTTATAAACTTGACCAAAATTTTATTAAAAAGAATGTTTGAAAATTGATTGTGGCATAAGGTCACCTCATGTTTCATTACCAATAGATGACGTTTATGGCGGCAGTGAATGTGAAGAATAGTTGAAAACATTTCCAAAAGCCAGTGCTCATCAGGTAAAATCTGATTGTCTACAAGTCTACATAACTGCACTTGAAGAAACGCAAAGAAGACTGCCACTTAATGACAAATCAATTTTCAAAGAAATGGAATTTTTAAACCCCGAAGTGGCCATTGGAAAAAGTAACAAAAGTGTCTATCAATTTAAATTGATATGTGATAAGTATAAAGTTGACTTAAATTTACTTGCACATGAATGGTTAACTTTAGAATATAGTTTTTCTGAATATGAGGAACAAACATTGTCTAAATTAGAAGTTGAAGCATTTTGGTCCAATATCTGCAAATCAAAAAAATTTTAATGGCAATTTGTTCTTTCCAAATTTTGCAAAAATTATTAAAATTTTACTAAGTTTGCCACATTCCAACGCTGACGCTGAAGAATTTTTTTCTGTTGTAACTGACGTACGTACGAAAGAAAGCTAATTTAATTAATTGTGTAAATTTTAAATGCACATCGGATCATTTAAAAAAAATGAATTATACAGAATTGTATAAATAATTTTTTTTCATTAATTTATAATATTTGTTATTTTTATGTTATTTTCATTTATTTATGTTATTTTTGTATAATAAATGTATGTATGTACCTATTTTGAAAATGTACAAATTTAAAATAAACATTTATTTTTTGAAAAAAAAAAAAACGGAAAAAGTGGCGTAGGGAATTTTGTAGGGAAAATTAAAAGTGGGTGTAGGGAAAAAAGGGATTTTTTTCATTGACGTAGGGATTTTTGGAAAAAATTTTCTGGCATCACTGGTGGGTTGTTGCAATTTGGACACAGTGTTGGCATTAAATTTTTCCTTACAAGATGTTGGTGTGTGTATTTGGAGTGTCCCAACCACAGAACAAAGTCCCAACCTTAATCGGATAAATAATCTCTGTTGGTTCTTAGTAAAGTTACTAGGATATATAGGTTTTACTTGAACAGGATTTATATTCCTGTAGTAGGCATTAGGTATGCACGTAGTATTATGGGATAGATGTTGTCTAGCTAAATTTCGTATGTCATTTTTTGTGTAGTTGTTTATTAGAAATATCGGAGTTCTCTGAGCATTTTTGGCAATTTTATCAGCATATTCGTTTCCCGGAATATTCATATGAGCTGGAGTATATAGTATTTTTACATGTTTACTTCGAAGAAGGTTTTCTTTGACTCGTATTATGAAAGGTTCAGAGTTTTTATATGACTTGGCGATTTGAGTTTAATGGCTTCTTCAATAGCGGTCAATTCTGATGTGAATTCTGGGAGGTAGCCTAATTTAATTATTGTTTTATATCCGTCAACTATCGCAAAGGTGTTACCACTTTCAGTTTTTGATCCATCGGAATACCATATTTTGTAGTTATCAGTTTTGTAGTTGTTTAGCTGTTCTAGATGATATTGTTTTATTTGTTCCGGACTAGAATTTTTTTTACTGATATTTGGAGTTTTTACGAAGAAAGAGTTCATGTTAGACCAAGGTGGAAAAACAATTCTGAAGGGTGAAGGTTTGTTTAAAGTGATTGATAAATTATTGGCTGTTTGAAGGATTGATGCTATTGTGTTGTAAAATTTTGGCTTTCTTTTTAATTGTATATAGTTTTTTGCATCTTCAAATATTATATTATCCCTCATTTGACTTATTTTAATTATTTGATTACAGAGAAGTTTGTAATATCTGTCCTCTAAGGATGGTAGGCCTAGTTCTGTAAGTATATTGTTAATTGGTGTGGTTCTGAATGCTTGGGAAATAATTCTTAAAGCTTGATTGTAATATTTTTTAATTTTTTGCAATTTTGTTTTTGGTGCCTTGCCATATATAATAAAAGCATAATCAATTTTACTTAATATAATAGACTTCAGAACATGGACTAAACTATTTATATGACTTCCGCTGTAAATTCCACATATACTTTTCAATAAATTTATTCTTTTTGAGAGGTCGGCTGTTAAGTATTCTATATGACTATTCCAGTTACATGCTTTGTTAAATATAAGTCCTAAAATCTTGAGTTCTTTTACATCTTGAAATGGAGTATTGTTAATCATAAACTGACCTATCCTACATTTATGTTTGTGACAAATGTGCAGATGTTTGCTTTTTGTTTGCGATATTGAAGCACCGGATGTGTTACACCAGATACTAAGATCCCTTATTATGTCATTTAACTCATTCTGTACCTCTCGAGGATTTTTCGTTTTTGCGAATAAGTAAAAATCATCAGCATATAAGCAGTGCTTGATATTTTTATAATTTCTCATTAATCTGTTGATATGTTCAAATGCTATTAAAAACAGAACTACAGATAAAGGGGATCCTTGTGGGATTCCATTTTCCAGTTTCTTTAGTTTCGAAGAACATCCATTGACATTCACAGAGAAGTATCTATTACTTAAAAAGACCTTATATAATTATATATGTTTTCCCCTATCTTCCATTCTCGTAGTTGGAGAAGAATGCTGTGTATACCAATTTCATCAAACGCCTTCTCAAAATCAATACTAAAAATTGAACAGTGGGAATGGCAGGACAGAGTTTTTGCTATAAAATATTCAAGATGCATTAGGGAGTTCTTATATTACATTTTTTTGCACACCCGTAAAAAAGGAAGAAGCAAAATTTTTGACCTAATTGAAACGCACTTCTAGTGGAACGTATCGATTCCTAGTGCAGCTAACAGAAAATCAGCCCTTTACATTCATGGCTGTCCGTTTGAATAGTGCTCCGTAGTTGTATTGCTGACGCCGTTCTCGGTCCTTACTGAACGTTTGGCTGCATTACATTGTACGCAATTCGTTACCCAATCGGCTACGGCTGTTTGCATCCAACCCTCTGCTTCAGTTTTTTCAGAGTTTTGGTTATTCTGAGGTGATATCCGTTAGGACCAGTGTTGCCAAATTTTTTTCAAAATTTCCCGCCAAATTGGCTTTAAAAATCGCCAGAAATCGCTAAATTAAATTTTTAAACCGCCAGAAACCCGTCAAATAAATAGTTTGAAAATTTTAAATTAACGTTAAATAAAATAAAATGTAAATAATTACACATATTTTTTTATTGAATTGTTTTTTTAATTATGTTTAGTGATTACAAACAAAATTAGGTATTTTCAAAAATATAGTGCCAGTCTTCTTCATTTTGTTTAGACAGTAGTCGCTCACAAATTAGAACCGCTTTGTTTTTGAGGCAATTCTAATTTCTGAATTATTCTAATTTCTGGACGTTTTTTTTTTTCGAATAAAAAATAAAGAATTAAACAGGTTTCCTTTCAAAAACTAAAATGAAACACATTTAAATTTTTTTGAATCAATTTTATTTGATAAAAATAAAATAAGTAAATTTCACAAATAAACTAGCCACAAAATACATAAATACGACAAAAAAAACATCAAATATGGATGATTCCCCTTTTTAGTTTTACAGAATAAAAATAATTTGGGGATTTCTTGTGTTAAAATAGCAAAAAGAAAAACGCTCAGAAATTAGAATTTTAAATTCGAATTTTAGAGCATATAATGCATTGCAAGCACTGATTCTAATTTCTGGAATTTCTAATTACTGGAGGTTATAATTTGTGAGCTTCTACTGTAAGTGATCATTGTACCTACTTCTCTTATAACAGATTTTGGAAATTCATAATCAAAACAACATTTGTTATCAAGTTTGAGACCGTATCTGTAACTAAAATTGAATTCGTTTACAAAAAACTACATTTCAAAAATGTATTAAATCAATATTAAAAAATTTAATTGAATAAAAATAAGAAACCACAAAATTCAATAAATTGCATTTTACAACCTTTTAAAGTAATTAGTAATTGATTTAGTTTTTCCATTTTCCTTTAATCATTGGAAAGATTTAGAAATATATTTTTTAGAATTTAGCTTTTTGAGACTTTTTAAAATATGTATTTTAATAAACAAATTTATAAAAATTTAAATTTTTGCGTTAAAAGTAAATTTACTTTACTCGAAGCACATCATTGACTGTACTGGTTTTTAGCCTGTTTCGTAGTTTGGTTTTAACTAGGTTGAGTTGGCTAAACACTCTTTCAACGTCTGCATTAGACCACGGAAGTGACAAAACGTCCAATGCGAATTCTGCTAATTCTTTGAAGGGGTTATTCCCAGCAGAGTCTTTGTAGTTATAAACCTCAGTCCAAAAGTTGGAAAAAACGCTAAAAAAACGCTAAAGCGCTGTAAAAAACTCCAGATTTCACGTTAACCGCTAAAAAGCATTTTTTCCCGTAATTAGCATTGCAAAAACGTCAGATTTGACGGGAAAAACGTCAAATTGGCAACAATGGTTAGGACCATTATTGAACTCGCTTAAAACTTTTTTATCTTGGAGGCACTACTATTAGATTGGTTGATGTTTTGACGTCCACGCTTTTTCAATTGCGACATAAATACTAATCAACCGCTAATAATCTGTTCTATTCAGCCCAACAGTCTTTCAGCAAATATTTTGCTGCACGGGATCGTTTCTTTCGCTGCCTATCCACTTTGGTTATTCATGTTAACCGGACATCAACAAAGTACTCCTTCCTCTTCGCCTGGACTCAATGTCGGCACACTAAATTGTAAGAACGTCGGGACAGTGCATCCGCGTTACTGTGTTTCAACCACTTTTATGCTCGATACTAGAAACGTAGCTTTCCAGGTATTCAATTCAATGCGCCAGTTGCCCTAGTATTGTAATAGCCATCTGAAAGCGATAAGATCGGTCCTTGAAAGAAAGTTTTGGCCATACATAGCATTCGACTATAGTAGCCTATGACATTTTCCCTTCCATGAACTCCCTGAGGACTCTGCCTATTCCATGTCCGTTCGCGTCTGTGGTCAACAAAAACTTCACTCCTGGGCTTTGCACTAAACATTTTATCTGCGGCGTTTCTTTCCATTAATACGGTCTTAATTTCTTCGTCAGTTCATGTGAGCTTGCTGTCATGCTCGCAAAGTTGGGCGTTTGTATTACGAGCACTTTTGTAGAAACTACGCAAATCGTGAAGTGCACGCAAGTAGTATATTTATGTATGTTCTTGATTAATTTTTCCATACGAAATTTGGCACATGCCTACGTTACCCTCGGTATGTTCGGTTAGTCCATTGGTTTGTTACAACTCAATTGTAGTGTGTGTGACCTAACCCCTCTACGCTACACTCACTGTGGGCGGTTAGTCGATTGGTTTTTACAACTTAATTGTTTGTGATTTATTTTTTTCAGGAGGTGAAAAAATCATCGAAACATACTGTTGCCCCTGCAACAGTAGTGTGGGACTTTAACCCACAAAAAACTACCTCTACAATCCGAACCTATTTGACTTATGGTACTACCGTTAAGTATTTCAACACAGGACGAGTTCTAGCCTAGTAAGTACTACTATTGATTTCTATCCCTTTCAATCCTACGAATTCTCTCCATACTTCTAATCTCATTAGCGGATAACATTTTGACATAATGCCAGACTTCACCAGACCCCAGCATGTGCAAAACTATATTGCCTGGTGTCAGTCTTTCATTTATAATTTCTGATCCAAATCTATGGCAATAAAAGAAAATATGCTCCGCATTCTCATTTCCATTATTGCAGAAGCAACGTTACCTTATTGTTGTGGCCATATTTTCAGAGATATTCCCTGTCAAAAACTGTGTCATGTAAAACTGAACATAAGTCTGATAAGTCTGTGTTCCAATACAGTCCACAGTTCATCATTTGGTCCTTCGAACTTTATTTTTTGAAACTTTTTTTGCGATCTACCAATCTTAAAGTAACCTCCAAATTATAAGGTAAAGTTGTTTTTGTTTTACTTTTATATTTCTTCTATTTAGTGGGAATTTTATATATTTATGTACTTATAAAATTTTGTTGTCTAGTCTAACAGAACTTTACTTGTATATGTATAACAGGGTTAGCAAATGACATTTCTAAATTGTACAGACCAGCGTTTTAAATTGTACTTTTTTGACCCTAATTGTACAAAACACATTTTTTATTAGAAATATCTATGTTAATTAGAAATATATATTTTATTTTAATAAACAATATAAAAACATAACAAAAAAGTACATACGAATTCAATTGTACTGCTGTAACAAATATTATTGAATAGACGGGTTATAAGGTAGGTTAATATTAGGGTAATAGTGGGTAGGGTGCACAAACCTTTTGATATATTTATGTGTGTGTCTATATGTTAATAATAAATGTTATTTAGAGTTTTATATTTGTGTATTTTCTGTAATCGTTATAATGTATTTTATTTTTATACAAGGTCACAATTTGTATTATTTGTATATTAGTTCACAATGTTTATGTTTTGATATAAGTTCACAGTTTGTTTTAGGTTTGTTAATGTTCACAATGTTTGGATTTGTATATTTTATAATTTATTGACATATTATTATTTCAAAATATATTTAATATTTAAAGTTTTTTCACTGTTCACTTTTCTTTTCACACACGCATAGAACTTGTTGTGTTCTTCGTCTTATAAGGGTCGATAATCAACTCGCGTAGGGTTTGTGTATTGTTCATTCTTCAAGGATCGATAGTCAACTTCTTTTCGCACACGCGTATGGCTATTTGGGTTTTTCCTTGTTCTATGATCATTAAACAACTACCCTGATCAAGGATGTTAATAATAATTGTCAATCTTTTGAAGAATGTGTGTATGTTGTTGTGTGTGGTGAATGTTGATGTGTATGGTGAATGTTGATGATGTTATTGTTATTATTTGTTAGAGATGTTTGTGTCGTTAGATTGGAAGTCAGGGTTGGGAATGTGTGAGCTTGTTCACTCGTGTGAACAATTATAATTATTAATTTTATGGAGAAATTTAATTTTTCCAATTGATAAATATATATTTTTTATACATTAATAATGTATATATAAATACATAAAACAGTCTAAAATTTTTTAAATGGTTTTTACTATAGTTTTGATAACAAATTTTTCGTTATTTTATAATTATAACAATAACAGTTTGATGAATTTATTAAATCTTTAGTTTGTATTAAACCAGAAAGTGTAGTTACATGCAGTCTGTTTCTCTCTTTTGTTTTTATTATATTTTGATATGAAAAAATTCGTTCCACATTTGCGGATGAATGAGGAAGAGATAATATCCCTCTTACTACTTTACTAAGTTCTAAAAACATATATTCATTTGATTCGTTTTTAATTTCAAAAATTTTGGTCCAAAAATTGCTTATATTTTAATTTTTATACGATTTTATAATTTCTAAATCAGCCAGTGTTCTGAATTGTAAGTTTATTGTTTCGAAATTTTGGTGTTCATTAGGAAACATTTTTAATAATATTGGTACGACGCTGTTAGTTTTTCCAGAGATAACATTTTCTTGGAAAAACTTATTAAACCAGTTTAAGGTTTAATTGAATTTTGTTTTCAGAACTTCGCGAAATTTTAAATAAAAATTTTTGGCATTTTTTTAAATTGAATGATAACATTTTCTTCAATTTCATTATTTGATATATAAATAAATATCTACCTGATATATAAATATCTACCTGATATATAAATATCTACCTGATATATAATATCTACTTGATATATAATATCTACTTAAGAACGAAAGACAAAGTAGAGAGAAAAATATTCACAATAAATTGACAGGCAAAATGAGTTGCCATTTCAAATCAATTAAGAATCAAAATTGGGAAAACTTTGAAATTGTACAAAATGGGTGATTGGTGTACCATTGTACTTTTGATGTTTGAGTTGTACCAAAAAAAGTACAATATACCAATTTTGCCAACCCTGATGTATAATATTTATAACTGTATATTCACAAAGTGTTGTGTTATAACTTCAATACCACTGGCACACTTTGTGAATTTATTGAAAATACGAACCAAAGTGCTCTTTTTATACACTGTTATACCAACTTGTCTTGACTTATAACAAAGTCCAAGGTGTCTGGGATATCAAATTGTGGTGTGAATATTACGGTTGGTGATCGAGTTCAACCACCCAATTTGATATTGGTTATAAGTCAGTAGTTGTGTTATAGTTGGTAATGCACAATGCCCCTCTGTGTGATGGTGCGTTCGCTAAATAGCAAAGCACATTACCTTTTATAACAATTCTTCAAATCCACCGGGTACATGAGAGAGATGAGAGAGATACCCATAAATAAGTGTTATTTACTTATATTATTGATAGATCTGTTTTATTTTTAACCGATCTTTAAGTAAATGGAAATTTTGAGTTAAATTTAAATGAAAGTAAAAAAATAAATTTTATTTATTGGTTTCCCTTTGATTTTTTATTATTTTATTTATTAATTTTTTGTAATTACTTAAATTATTTAAAGTAAAATTATTATTTGTAACTTTAAATTAAAGGAAAAGTTATATGTGCTATTTTTTGCGATATTTAATTTTAAATTTAATTTATTAAATTTTTATTTTATTTATTTATTTTATTTTATTTGCCTATGGAAATATTCCTTGCAGGCAATTAAGTAATATTACAATATAATATTATCTATAATTCTAAAAAACTAAAAAATTCAAATACATAATTACATTAATTTTTATAACATTATTCGATAAAGAAAAATCAAATAGCATATACAATTTATTAAATTCGTTACACATTTTCCTTATTGGAGGAGTTGGATCTAAAAAATTCTATTGATAATGGTGAAAAATGACGTGACGGACGTTGAGGAACATTAAACGTGATATCATGGATTAAAAAACTGGAGCCAATATCACCAGTAATTACATTGAATATGAACGAGATATTTAACATAGTTCTGCAGCTTTTAAGTGTCGGAAGTTTGATTAATGCTAGTCTGGCAGAATAAGAAGGTAAACTTGTGGGATTAAAATGCAGTCTGCAGAGACAAAACATCAGAAATTGCTTTTGTACAGATTCGATAACATCGGAATATTTTTTATATAGAGGATCCCATATTATGGATCCATACTCGAGTATTGGCCTTACAAGAGATGTGTAGAGCGATTTAGTAACATAAGGATCGTTAAATTCTTTTGCCCACCGTTTTATAAAACCAAGTACGCTTCTAGCTTTATTTACTGTCATAGTTATGCTCGGAATAATATTTAGTTTGGGATCAAGTAGAACTCTAAGATCCAGGGAGTTATCTACAAGCTCAAGCTTGTAGGAATCGGATTCTTTCTTACAAATCTCATGTATTTACATTTTTTGAGATTAAGCTTCATTAGATTTAAATTACACCATAAATGAAACGAATTTAGGTCATTTTAAAGAAGATTCTGATCGGAAATTTGGCGATAACTTAGGAAAATTTTTACGTCATCAGCGTACATTAGGATGTTGGAATAGTGAATCATATCAGGTAAGTCGTTAATAAACAATGAAAACGGAAGCGGTCCAAGATGGCTACCCTGAGGTACACCAGAAAGGACATCAATACTTCTGGAGCAGCAGTTTTTAAAAAGTACGGTTTGTTTTCTGTTAGTTAAATATGAATAAATCCATTTTAAACTAAGATTTGCATTGGCAAAATGTATATACATATTTATATACATATATGTATATATATATAGTATACATGTATGATTTGAGAAACAAGGTGGAAAAAAGAATATTTGTACGCTCTGCCTTTTCTTTTTTTGATTTTTGAAAAGATAATAAGTGTCGGGTTATTTGGTATTGGGAATTCGTCCTGTTGGCTTAGTTTCGTGAAGTGCGTATTTGTTTTGAAATATATGCCCGTCTTATTGGACATATATTACTTTTGTTAAGTTTGCGGTAAAGCGCTAATTTGGGTGGTCACGGTGACCTTTTGTTTATTTTTTGGAATCTTTTCGCTTTTAGTTGTGTGTCGCGAGATTGCTAACGATCAGGATGCGAACATTTTCGAATTTTATTCGGGTTTGAATTATTATTTATTTAATATTTATATTTTTTTATTTAATATTTAATTTCGTTGGAGAAATTAGTCGTTGGTTAGTGAGGAACAGAATCCCAACCATTCTGTTAATTCTCTTGGTTTCCGTTTTTCATTCCGTCCGTGTGGTTAGATACCTTTGATCTAATCGAGATGCCAAAGTCGAGGAAATTGTTGATGTTTGAGAGGTTTGCCCAGATATTCCTTGATTTTGAAAGGGAATTTAATGCTACTCCTCAGGAAGGTAATACGGCTTTCTCCATTGAGATTCGGAGAGAGGAGTTCAAGTCGTTGTGGGCAAAGGTGAGTGATTGCTATGAAACCTTTGCCACAGGTGATGAAGAGGATTTGGAAGGTGATCGGGAAGCAGCAAGGGAACTTTTTGGGCATTGTAGGTTGGGATACATAACAGTTGCCTCACTATTGGGTGAGCTCTCCCAGACTTTGGTTAACCAAGCTGGAATGTCATCAATCCACTGCCTAAATGGTCAAGGCAGCGAAAACCGCATTCGGCATAACATGCAGCTGCCCCCTTGTACCATGGAGGTGTTTTATGGGGATTATAAATCTTGGCCATCCTTTCGCGACAAGTTCACTGCTGTTTATGTGAACGGGGCTAACATTTCTCCAGTTGAACAGCTTTTTTATTTGGGACAGTTCACGCGTGGTGAAGCCTTGGAGATCGTGAAGAAATCTCCTCTGACTGTTTGCGGATTTCAGGAGGCGTGGAATAACCTGAAGGATAGGTATGAGAATAAGAGGATTTCAGTTGAAAGTTTTGTTCACACTTCCACCGGTCAAATCCGAGGCAGGTAAGGATATCAAAAGGTTGCAGCGAGATATTAACAATTCGATATTGGCACTTCGGACGCACGATATTGATATCTCCAATTGGGATCCGATGTTTGTTTATTTATGCTCCACCAAGTTGCCAGTACTAACTTTGTTGCTATGGGAACAGACAATTCGGGACAAAATAGAGATTCCCAAATGGAAAGATTAGGATGAATTTTTGACTTCGCGGTTTCAGTATTTGGAAACCATATATGACCTTCGCTATTTCGAACCAGTGAATGGTGGTACAGATAAGTCAGCCCCTCAAGCTCTTTCTAGTTCGGGAAGGAGTGTTCGATCTTATACTACTCGTCAGCCGAGACTTGTTTTTACTGCTCAGGGGATCATTTGATAAACGTCTGTCCAAAATTCTTGAACTTATCACCTGAGCACAGATTTTTGATTGTAAAACAGAGCAACCTGTGTATTAACTGATTCGCTGTTGGTCATAGGTTAAATGAATACAGACAAAATTTGAATAGTTCAATCTGCAATTTGAGACATCACACTTTGCTTACCGAGATGTGTCTGGATCCTCTCAGGAACTTGGAGTTTGGGATGCGACAAGTTCTAGTCGTGTAGCAAAGCTTGCAGTGATGTGCAGAACTGTTTTTCTGCTACATCTAGGCAGATTCTTTTAGGGACAGCCATAGTTGGTATTTGTCATCGAGGGCAAATATTTAGAGCTAGGGCCGCTGAAATTAAACCGTTCAGTAGGCCTAGTCCGTCTGCCCCTAGGAAGATTAGATTAGAAAGCTGATGCATCGAAGGGGACAACCCATCCACTGGCCCGGAAAAATAACGAACTTCGTTCGTCCTAATAATCCACCAGTGGACCTAGATTGTTCCATGGTCGTGAGAACGGAAGACGTAGCTCATCGGAAGCTCTAGTTCCGATTTGGGAACAATAAGCCTCAAGAATTAGATACCCAATCTTAGACCATGATACTTATTCCTGAATATATTTTTCCATTGTAAACTTTTTCTTTCTGACAGATCAGAGTTGGAACTGCTGCAAGCTGTCAAGTTTTTGGTTTTCTCTTGTTTTGAAATATGAAACTAACATGAATGTTTTATCTTCTGATTGAGAAGCCAATTAGGCAACAAAAAAAAGAAGGAAAGTGTTTGATTTTTTTGTGGTTTATTCGTGTATTGGAACTTCTTTAATTTTGGTTCCTTTTTTTATAGCATTCCGCAATTGAGTGTTACCAACCACAGTTCATCATAGGGTGTTGGCTTATTAGAAATGAGGCCTCGGTTCAAACCTCAGGTCAGACATCTCCACCAAAAACGAGTAAATAAAATTGCCATGAAAAGTTTCTTAAAAATCTGTCGTTCGGAGTCGACTTTAAACTGTAGGTCCCGCCACTCATGTATAAAATTAACACACACAACATAATTGGTGTGAGAGGTTAGGTCGTAGTAAGTACATGCAACCGAAACTACTCTATAGAAGAGTTTACGCAGCATTCATCGTTTGCATTTCTCAGTCTGTACAGTTGCGCTTCTCCAACATATTTTAACTGTTCAGTTAGGTACTCTGGTGCTTCTCCAATTTTCATTTTTTGAATAAAATTCAGCATGTTCAATTCTAATCTTTTACGCACATTAAGCCATCTCATTGCATCTAACATAAAAATAGTTGGTTTAAATCTGTTTAGTTGTAATATAGAACGCATCGCCTTATTCTGTAATTTCTGCAGTCTTGTTAATTGTTGCTCAGTACAGCATGTATGTATATAATATTGTTCATCCATATTCAAAATGCGACTTCAGCATTGTATTACATACTATATTAATCGATATTAACATTGAGACCTTATTTCTCAGCCGTTTAAAGAAACCTATCTTTTTCCTATTTTCCTACATATATACTCTAAATGTTCCTTTAGTTTTAATTCCCTATCAATTATGAAACCTAGATACTTAATACTGTTGACCTTTTCAATTACAACATTATTTATTTTGAATGAACGAACTATTAGTGTGCATATTAATTTCCATTAACTTTGTTTTATCATCATTTAATTTCAATTTGTTTATCCTCAACCATTTATTTATATTATCCATATCTTTTTCAATCCTTTCTTAACATTCCTCACACGTTGTACACTCAGTTAAAATGAGAGTATCATCTGCATGTAAAACTATCTCGCAACTCTCCATTACATTTTCAATATCGTTTCAATACCGTTTATTGTTCGTTTTATGAACAATATCGAATCCTGTGGGACACCAAAATCATTCTCTCTCATACTCGACTCAACATCATTTACCTTTGTTATCTGTCTACGTCTCGTGAGATATGAACTAAACCACTTTAATTCCTTATCCTTAATGCCATAACATGAAAATTTCCTAAGCAAAATATCCCTATCTATTGTTTCGAAAGCTCTTTTGAAATCCAAAAAAATTGCTAGAACTTTTCGATTATTTCCTACAAATTTCCATCTATTTATTACATAGTTAGATATTTCGATAATAGGTTATGTTTCTCAAAATATTCTTCCAATTGGTTCTTCACTATCTTCTCACATGTTCTTAGGGCATTTATCGGACGATATTCCTCACATTTAATAGTATTTCTAATCTTCTCAACAGGCGTAACCATCGATTCCTTCCAGTCCTCTGGGAATATTCCAGTTTCCAAAGATCTATTTATAATTCTGAGCAAAATATTACAACTCTGTTCCAATTGTCTAATAAAATGCTAGTTGATATTCTCCTGTAGTCCTTCTTTTTCTTCATATTTCTACATATATTCTCTAATTCTATTAAAGATATTGCACGAAAATTAAATATATAGTTTGAAGTTCGTACATTATTCTCATAATATAATATCACTAACAAAATTGCCTATAAAAATTATATAAATCGGATAAAATCTACTTTAAAGTCTAATCCAAAATATTTTTACAAGTTCGTAAATTCTAAGTGTCGTTCTTCTGGTTACCCCAAACTTCTAAAATATGGCTCTATGGTTGCTGATGATGATATTTCAATAAGTAATGCATTTGCTGATTTTTTCTCAACCACTTATTCTTCTATGTCTTACGATACTGGAACTTCTTATCCTTATGCAACAAATCAATCATGTGGGATATCCTTTCCGTTTATTAATACTGACAGTGTTTTTTCGAAATTACTATCTCCAAAAAGCTCATTTAGTCCAGGTCCTGATGGTATACCGAGCTGTATACTAAAAAATTGTGCATCATATCTAGCCGCGCCTCTTACTGCAATGTTCAACATGTCTCTTAAATCGTGTCATTTGCCATTAATCTGGAAGAAATCATATATCATTCCTTTATTTAAATGTGGCAGTAGATCGGATGTAACAAACTACAGAGGTATTGCCAAAATTAATGCTATTCCAAAACTTCTTGAGAAAATGATAACTGATCTCCTATACCATCAAATTTACCTCTGCTATCGCCTTGTCAACACGGCTTTCGTAAATCTCGATCTTCAACAACTAATATCTTGGAACTCACTACAATTGTCAATGAAGGATTTTCAAATAAAATACAGACTGATGTGATATACACTGATTTCAGTAAAGCTTTTGATAAAGTGAATCATAAGCTTTTATTGCACAAATTATCACTTATGGGCTTTGGTGATTCTGCTCTAAAATGGTTAACATCGTATCTGTCACAAAGAACTCAACAAGTCAAATTTAGAAATGTCACATCTAAAATTATTAAAGTGCAATCTGGTGTACCTCAGGGCAGTCTTTTGGGCCCAATCTTATTCACTTTGTTTATTAATGACCTTCCCTCAGTTGTTTTGCATTCTAAGGTACTGATGTCGTCAGCGTACATTAAAATATTTAACACTTTTAATAATTTTTATGGATTTGATCTACTTAGTACTGATTTTTGCTGTTTTTATAAGTGGCGCAAATTGAATTTGTTGGAATTAAATATTAAAAAGTGTAAGCACATGACGTTTTTTAGACATTCAAAGATTGATACCTTCTATTGCATTGATAACGCTGTGTTGGATAAAGTTAAATGTATTTTGGACCTTGGTATTCTATTGGATCATAGATCAACTTTCGGGATAACATATCAATGATCGTGAATAAAGCTTATGGCATTCTTGGTTATATGAAACGCTGGTCTAAGGAATTTGTTGATCCTTATTTAACTAAAACGGTATTTACATCTCTTGTCCGGCCTATCCTGGAGTATGGTTCTATCATATGGGACCCTTGTTATGCAGTTCATATAAATAGCATTGAGTCAGTGCAAAAACAGTTTTTAATTTTCTGTTTACGAGGTCTTGGTTGGAATTCCTATGAATTACCGCCATATCGGAGTAGACTTGCTTTGATTAAACTGCCAACTCTTAAAAGTCGTCGTTCCATGATGAGTACTCTTTTTATTCTGGGTTTAATACGTGGAGATGTTGATTCAGAGTTCCTGCTCAGTCGATTGAAATCAATGCTCCTGTGCGACCTACACGCAATTTTGAATTGTTTTCACTGACTTACTACAGATCAGACTACGCAAATAATGATTCCTTCAGACGTGCCTGTAAAACATTCAATGAATGCTACCAAGTAGTTGATTTCTCTGTGCGCAAAGATGTTTTAAAGAAAACCCTAACAATATTTTTGAACTGTTAATTTAAAGTTGTAGTTGAATTAATATAAACTGTTTTGGATATGTCTCATTTAGTCAGTAAGGATATCTTGTATCTATTGACGTTAAATAAATAAATAAATAATGTACATTCTCAATTGAAATACGTATATCCCCAATGCTATTAATAAAATATTCATTGAACCTTTCAGCAATTTCCACATTCTCCGTATATTCTATGCCCTCAAATATCGCATTTTTTTTTATCAAATTCCTTGGTTTTACTAATACTAAATTCTTAATCCTATTCCACATCTCCTTCTGATCTTTTGCCGTGTTTATTTTGCTATTTATATACTGGTTTTTTTAATTTACTACTTTAACTTTACATAAGTTACTCGTTGCCTTATACATAGTCGCACCATGCATCAATACTGTTCTCCAAAATGGCTTTTTTGTATTTTACAATTTTATCCCTTCTTAAGACCTTGAGTTCGCCATTAAACCATTCATTCCTTTTCTCCCTGTTTATTCTCGATCTAACAGTAAAATGTTCCACCGTATTATCCAAACACAAGTCAAATTTGCCCACATACTCATTTAAATCATCCATTTCCTCAAATCCTCCAACATCGATCAAAGTTTGCTTCTAAATCTATTCTTGTTATATCTGAAAACCGTTCCCTATTTTTGGGCGCATAACATTCATTTCTTACTTCTATTAATATATCAATCGACTCATGATCTACTATTTAATTATCCACATTAGTCTTTGCAGTAATATTCTCCGTATTGGTAATAATATAATCTATCAACGTTTTAGAGCTCTGTGTAATCCTAGTAAATTCATTAACTGTCTGTTTTAAGCCATTATCATTAAGTATGCTGACTAATCTAGTTCTATAATAGTCCCTATACCAGTCCATGTTGAAGTCTCCAGTTATTACAATCTCATAATTTTCTTCGCATACTATATCTAAAAACTCACTTAACGCCTCACAAAATTCTGCTTTTTGGGCACTTGGTGATCTGTAAACTGCTATTATAACTATCGAAATTTTTCCATACTTAGCCATAAATGCACCTATCCAAAATTCATGTTCCCTTATAGATTCTCGAATTTTACTTATCTGCCAATGCTTTCTAAAATATAATATGAACCTCCCGGTTCTAGACGAACCCGATAGTAAATAGTAATGGTCACAATTCACTATTTCTATTTTTCTATCACTTACTACCTCCTTTTGGTGAGTTTCTGATAGAACTATAAAATCTGGTCTTACTGCATGCATCACTATCTCCAACTGATTAAAATTATTCAACAATCTTGAATATTAGTGTATATACCCCTTATACAGCTTGGTTGCTAAACAGCTAATTCTATTATATTTCTCCTCAAATTAAGTTTATTTTGATATACTGGACAATCCCTGTGATTCGTATTATGGTTTTTATCTAGATCTAAATTCAGTCTCTTAGGTTAGGTTAGGTTAGAGGACGTGTACTTGTCAGTTAAGACAAGTACAGTACCCGGAGGTCGAAATTGATCCATTATGCAACATCCTTAGAGAGGGAAGGAAATAGAGGGAATAGGATGAAAGGAGGGCATATAGGTAAGGGGGGGAATGGGAAGCGGGGGAATCACACAGAAAGAAACAGACACCAACAAACAAAAAAAGGGGGAGAGCGCTACTACACTTATGAAGCCCTAGCACCTCTCAACCAGCCCAAGCTGCTAATGAATCTGTGGAGAGCCTTGATGTCGGCTCTCGACACAGAATTCAAGCTCTCAAAGAAGGCCCTGCCAAGGGTCCTTAACCTCAACCTACCAAGGGCTAGGCAGTTACAGAGGAGGTGTTCGATAGTCTCTAACTCCTCTTCATCGCAACATACCCTGCAATAGTCCGGCTGGGATCTGTTCCAGATTCCCGTCAGCGACCTAATCACGCAGTGCCCCGTGGTAAAACCGACAACCAACCTTAAGCTGGTCTTAACCAAGCCCAGCAGCCAATCTGTTCTCTTACTGTCTACAGCAGGCCATAGACGTCTAGAAACAGAACAACCCGATCCGTTCCCCCAAAGCCTCTGCTCTTCCTCCCTGACCCATCCATTGATGAGGCCGTAGAGGTGGCAGACTGGGGGGTCAGGACCAACTATTAAATCGCCCCCTGAAAGCGAACCTAACCTAGCGAGGGCATCCGCCGTCTCATTGCCCAGTATTCCGCTATGACCCGGAACCCAGCATAGACGGATACGGTCTGGTCCAAAAGTCCTCAACGACTCTTAGCACTCGCGAACGAGCCGTGATTTGCACCAGACCGACGCAATGGCCCTAAGGGAAGCCTGACTGTCAACGAAGATCATGTAAGATTCCGAATCCGAAGATGGGCCACCAGCTATGGCCTCAATAGCCTTCAGTATTGCGAAAATCTCCGCCTGAAAAACGCTGCAGTCATCATTCAACCTGAAGTGGAGTTCAAGACCGAGTTCCCTACAGAAAACCCCAGCACCTATACATCCACCTAACTTAAACCCATCTGTGAAGATGGGTATACCACTCTGCCCCTGGAGTACCACACCATTCCATTGTGCCCTATTCGGTATAAGTATCCTTAAACCAGGTAGGAACATAGCCTCAGGCACAATATAATCAGTGGCTTTTTCCGAAAGTCCATAACTTTCGTCAGGAAAGACGATATTCAGAACTCTGGAGTGACCTATCGAGCGCTGTTTCCAGCAACCCGATTCCCTCAGGCGTATGGCACTACGCGCTGCACACCGCTTGACATATAAGTCACAACCATAAAGCCCCTACTTTCCAGGAGCCTCAGACCAACATTAGCAACCAAGAGCCACAATAGAGGGGATAGGACACCCCCTGTGGTGTACCCCTGGTCGCACGCTTGACGATAGCATGCATGAAGAAAAAAAATTCAGTCTCTTAAGATGAGGAAAGATTTTGCAGCTTTATTTCTTTTCTTTTTTAGTGACTATAAGTTTTTTCATTTCCTAATCAAAAAATTTTATATTCTTTATATTAATTAGAGAATCTTGGCCCTGTCTTAATGTATTCAAACAGTTTTTCCAATGAAGAGGCTAAAAGTGACATTATTTGTTTGGCCCGCTTGCGAGTCCTTGCACAATGCTGTGCTATATCGAGCCATAACCGCAAAAATATCTCAAGCGACATATTTTTCATATATCGTTTTTTTTAATAAATAAATTCATTGGCATCATTTGCATCATCTATAAAAATTTCAGGGTCACACTCTGTACCGTTATGAATTTATAACAAAAAAAAGTTTAACTTTCTAACTTAATTTGCACAAGAAATAAATAATAAAAATCTTCCCCTGCAAAATTTCATTTTTGTCGCTTGAGATATTTTTGCGGTTATGGCTCGATATACACATTTATATATATACAATTTTATTATTATTTTCATAATTTGTTAATTTTGTTAATTAACAAAAATGAATATTTAGTTTGAAAATCAATTTCTTAAATTTTTTTTTTATAAATTTGTCTTCATGGTAAATTGTCAATCAGGGGATTTTGACAGTCTCAGCCAGCAAGATAAAAAAAACAAATTTGCCTGTTGTTTTTAGTTTGTTGTAGAATTGCTCGCACCTTATAAGTAATTTCACCATGGTTTATATTAATAAAATTTAATCATGTTTTCATTGATTTAAATTTTTAGAAATATAAAAATTGTGCTTCTTTATATTGTTACGAAAGTGGAAATGGTGTTGTTAAAATAATAAACAAAAGCTCCAAAAACAACACAATGGACTTGATCACGTATAAAAACAAAAGCTCCAAAAACAAAACAATGCAGTTGTTCACGTGATCAACGAATGAGTAAGCATATAGCAACAAAAACAACAGGGCTTGTTTACAAGATCGATGAATAAACAAAAATATAGCAACAACGACCGTGTATAAAAAATATAGCAGAAAGACAAACAAACAAAACAACAACAACTCTGCCTGGACGAAAGTAAATAAGATACACGAACAACCATAATGGAAACAAGTTGTTTACATTTTTGGATTGTTCCCGAAGGTCGTCATCATCCTTTAAGGGAATTCATCACACTGTTGATCGAGTGATATAAAAGGCAAGATAAAGCGAGCAACGGGGATTCAGTTAGAATTCAGTCAGTCGTGTATGAAGACACGTTATTCTCGGAGTTCGAGTTAAGTTAGTCATGTGACGACGTCGCGTTGAATTGAGTGAGAATTCAACCAGTGGTGTGTGAAGATACGAGATCGAGTTATAATCCAGTCAGACTTGTGTGCAGACAAGTTGCGTGAAGAAAACAGTTGTTAGTGTGGTGCTTACAAAAAAAAGGTTGTGAGCAAAGAAGAATAACTAACAAGTGTTGTTGCTTATAAAAAAGGTTATAAGCAGAGAGATATAACGAAAAGAAGCACATATTGTGAAAGTTATCGTTGTATAAGTGGAAGAAGTTCGAACACTGGCTCAAGAGTCGTGCCGATAATAAAGAATTGATTGAAAAACAAACACAGATTTATTTTTATTTTATTTGCAATCTACGAACTCATATTTTTAACGTTTTTAAAAGGTAAAAATGTAACAATTGGTGTCAGAAGTGGGATTGCAAAATTTAAAAATAAAAATAAATCAAGATGAAACTCGCCGAGTTAAGAGTGGAGTGGCTCAAACAAGAATTGGCTAAATTGGCGCTGCCAACAATGGGCACGAAGAATGAACTCCAAAGACGGTTAAGAGAAGAACTTCGGAATCGTGGCATTGATATCGATACTTACGACTTCGAAGACGAAGAGGAACGTGAGTTACAGGCTCCTGCAACCCCCAGCGGTCTTGACATGAGTTCGGTGCTAGCCGCACTAATGGAAAGAATGGAAGCCATGCAACAAAAGATATTAGAAGCCTCTAGAGCCGAAAACCAGAAAGCGCAGGAAGAGAACAAAAAGCTATTTTCAAAACTTGAAGACAAACTAGATGTGTATACAGAAACGCTAGATGAAATAATTGAGTCAATCGGCGGAAGAGCTACAAGTGTCGCTGAAGAGGTGTCAAGTTTAGAAGAGGCCGTTGACACGGAAGTAAGTAACTTGGAAAAGTCCGTGGAGGGTAAACTCGTCATGACGGAGGAGAAGAGCCAGCGACCGGAAGGAGTACAAGCCGAATCAGCAGTAGCTGACAGAAATGGATGGGACGATGAAGAGAAGGCCTTGGAACTTAATTTGGTGTTAAAAGGTGCCGCCGCTGAGATTCTAGAAAACATGCCAGCCAGCGGCAGAAACAACTACAGTGATGGTGGCGTTACAGCGTGAATTTGGCAACGAGCACGAAAGAGAACTGTACCCTATGGAGTTGAGGTGCCGTGCGCAAAAGGGTAATGAGTCACTGCAAGCCCTTGTAGTAGAGGATGACAGATTAGTGCAGCCCACATACCAGGGAGAAAACCGTCTACTGGTAGACAATTGTAAGACCGAGGCGTGTGTAAATGGTATACGCGCCGATGAGGTCGGATTGGCGGTGTGGACTGCACGAGAGACCATCGTTGAAGAGACCGTGGCCTTCTTATTAGCCCATGAGACCGCTTGCAAGATTTCTACAGTACAAGCGAGAAAAGTGCGAGGAGTGGAAATCGCGGAGGAAAAAGGACGCCTGTTCAGTAAAATTAAAAAGTTGTTAAGGCAAGTTGTGGCAGAAGCCGGACGAAAGGTCAAGCCGAGGCGTCTCAACTGTGGAAAGAGCGGTCACGTCCCGAAGAAACTGGAAAGCGCCACGAGGAAGGTCAAGATCCGATTCACCATCAAATGGGCGGGAGACCAGCCATCATCATCTATAGAGGGGCAAGTGCTGGTTTCCTAGAGGCGAGATCCCCACAATGCCCAGTAAAGCTAAGTCGAGGTCAGCTGCACAATATAAGTCGAGCGCACTTTTGGAGCGGATAACAACAGCAGGTCCTTTGTATTGCCAGAAACCGATATGTTCTCGTCGAGACGGATTACTTCAGCTAATGGCCGGAAGTGTATGCCATACCCAATCAAGAGGCGAACACAGTAGAGAAGGTTTTTGTGAGCCACTGGGAATGCTGCTACGAGGTGCCAATAGAGCTACATTCCGAGGCAGAAGTTCGAGCCAGCCGTATTCAAGGGAATGTGTGAGGTGTATGGAATGGTAGAACAATTTGGTCGAAGCCTGGAGGAATACTTGAGAAAAGTAGTGAGCGAGCAACAAAGGGATTGGGATGAACACATTCCGAGGTTTCTACTGGCGTATCCATCTGCGATGCATGATCCCACAGCTAGATCAACCGCCAAGATTATTTACGGGAGAGGAGATAATGAGCCTATTCGGGACGAACAGACTTAAGTGGGCGGCAGTGTTACGAAAGTGGAAATGGTGTTGTTAAAATAATAAACAAAAGCTCCAAAAACAACACAATGGACTTGATCACGCATAAAAACAAAAGCTCCAGAAACAAAACAATGCAGTTGTTCACGTGATCAACGAATGAGTAAGCATATAGCAACAAAAACAACAGGGCTTGTTTACAAGATCGATGAATAAACAAAAATATAGCAACAACGACCGTGTATACAAAATATAGCAGAAAGACAAACAAACAAAACAACAACAACTCTGCCTGGACGAAAGTAAATAAGATACACGAACGAAGGTCGTCATCATCCTTTAAGGGCATTCATCACACTGTTGATCGAGTGATATAAAAGGCAAGATAAAGCGAGCAACGAGGATTCAGTTAGAATTCAGTCAGTCGTGTATGAAGACACGTTATTCTCGGAGTTCGAGTTAAGTTAGTCGTGTGACGACGTCGCGTTGAATTGAGTGAGAATTCAACCAGTGGTGTGTGAAGATACGAGATCGAGTTATAATCCAGTCAGACTTGTGTGCAGACAAGTTGCGTGAAGAAAACAGTTGTTAGTGTGGTGCTTACAAAAAAAGGTTGTGAGCAAAGAAGAATAACTAACAAGTGTTGTTGCTTATAAAAAAGGTTATAAGCAGAGAGATATAACGAAAAGAAGCACATATTGTGAAAGTTATCGTTGTATAAGTGGAAGAAGTTCGAACAGTGGCACAAGAGTCGTGCCGATAATAAAGAATTGACTGAAAAACAAACACAGATTTATTTTTATATTATTTGCAATCTACGAACTCATATTTTTAACGTTTTTAAAAGGTAAAAACGTAACAATATGTTAGTACATGTGTAACTATTTTTCTTAGGGCCATTATTACAACTTGCCGTTAAACTTGGGTTTAGTTAAAGGTACCTTTAGCTAAAGGAAACTGTAAAGTTACCTTTAACTTCTTTTCGTTATTACAACTTACAGATAAAATAAAGTTAACTTTTTCCAAAAATATGGCAGTGCCGAAGCAATGTCGATAACAGTACTCAATTAAACAAGTTTTTTTTTTAAACGCAGTGGTAACGACGGGCTTTGTTTTATTGTTGTATATGCTCATTTTATTTATATTTGAAGTTGCCATAATATATAATATATATATATATATAATATGGCCAGTTCAAACATAAACTTAACTTTAAAAGTTACCGGTAGGATAATCCTCCCTTTAGCTTAAAGCTCACTTCTACCATATTGTCCGCTTATAATAATGAAAAACAATTTATCTACCCGTTAAAATCATCCCTTTAGTTAACGGTAAGTTGTAATAATGGCCCTTAAAGAGATCAAAATTAACTCGGAAAATAAAAGCAATTTAGTAAAAAGTTTGAAAAGATCCGAAATTAATTCCAAGAGAATAGAAGCATTCGTCCAGAAAAAATGTCTAAAGGAATGATAAGTGATATATGTATAAGCAAGACAGAAGGATCATGCTCGTGAAGAAAACGCCTTTCCGTGGAAAATTCTCGACGTGGCAATACGAAATCGTATTATTTAATATATTGCCAAGTCCGCAAACAAGTGTGCTCCTTAAGCTGGATTTACCCATCGTTTCGGAACAAAATTTTTGTTCCGAAACAATTTTGCATATGTAGTTTGACGTTTCTCTTTTTGAGAGAGAGAGCGAAAGAGAGTAAGCTTGCCTCGGAACAATTTCAACTCGAATTGGTTTAATTTTAATTTTTGTTCCGAACAGTGCTGCAAGCTACTTTAATTTTTTAAGTAAAGTTGAACTAAGCTGCCACATCATATTATATGTACATTTGTATGTATGTATAATAAAATAATAATAATAATAATAAATAATATAATTATATATAATAAGCCAAGAACACAAACGAATTGTAATCATCTGTTACTGTGCTGCCTAATTGTAAAACTAACACGCATCGTTTACAAAAATATTTCATATGTTAACCTTGTTTTTATAGAACAATTGTTCAAAGTGGGTGAATCGTTTTGGAACAAACTCTCAAAAAACTGAAATTGTTTCGCAACAAGCATTTTGTTGTGAAATGGGTGAATCCAGCTTTAATGTTCTTTTCTTCTTTAGGTATTTTTGAAAATACGACAAGAATGTGAACAAAGAGTCAAAACGGTTCTGAAAGAAACAGATTCAATGCGATATATGATTAAATTTTTTGAAAAATTGACAAAATGCCCAAACTCGAACCTCAAAAAAATTAAAAATTAAAAAAAAATTTAACCCATATTCAGAAGAGCGTAAGACAAATAAAGAAAATGGAATTATTTCACTTTATTTTCCAAATTTCATTGCAACATTGAAGGAGAGCAATTATTCATTATTTAAACCCAGAAATGACCAATGTGAGATCTTATCACAAAATTAGTTTAATGAGCATAGAAAACAAATTGAGATGATGAAAAATTAAAAGAAAAATGATGTAGACGACACAGAAGCAATACTATGTTTGCTGTTCTGTTCAGGCCGTTAACCTCGAACCGCATACTATAAAATGAAATCGCAAGTTACCAAATTTGCAGTATATAATGCAAAATAGCACGAGTCTGATAATTATGTCTGAAACGATAGGGAAATCTAGTAGCCTCGATATTTACAATTAGCATTTTAAAACATTTAAGATATTCGACTTCTCAGTGCCCGTCTATTAACCATTTAGTAATATACTTTGATAGCTGTGGGTATCAAAACAAAAATATTGTATTATCTAATGGTCTACTTTCATTTTGTAAAGAAACAAATCCGTCTTTTTTTTTATTTCAAAAATTAATAAATCATTCTATGTTTAGTAAATCTGTGACATTTATTTACCAAAATAGTTTTTGTTTTTCAAAATATGTTTTTTGATCTTCTGCAAAAAAGTAAAAAGATACTTACGTGGTTTTGCATTTTAGCTGACGATATGCTTTACCATGTTCTATATACTATCACGTAACTATTATGTCGAAAAAAATAAATCACTTCGACAGGCAAAGTGTACTAAGTTCACACAATTGGAGTTTAGTTATGTCATTCATGATTGAAACACCAACGACAATTATTTAAGTTTTATGTCTATCAAAACGAAACACGAATTGTTCGTGTGAACGGAATGATCTGCAATCGTGTTTGAGTAAGCGAAACAAGTGTTTCATATTGCCGTGTGAACATGACATTAGACTGAGCCCCATTGCCTTCGGATTCAAATCCGAACGAAAATTTGTGGAATATAGTTGTTTATTATAGCAATTTCAAGCTTATCTCGCTAGTGAATATGCACAATGTAAACTTCAGTCTTGCTGTCTTTTTTTGTTTTGCTTTTATGATTTGGTGTTTTAAGCTATAAATATTACAATAACAAAATAATTAATTTTATATTCCAATGTTACGGTGGTGTCATAATTTAATAATGAAGTTTTTCTTTTTTTGGTTTACTATATATATTTGTAAAGAATTTCTTACTGTTACTACTTTTCATAAAACATAAATAAATTATATGCAGTTAGTAATCGACTATCTAATGAGTTGTTTCAATTTGCGCAACAGTCTATAAAAAGGCTTACAGACTCAAACAATATTAAAAACCAGTATTAAAAGAAACTGTCCCTTATTTTCGATAAGATTTGGAAATTAATTCAGTTTTAAACAACATTGAAATCTCTACAAAATATTAACCACTCTAGAACAACATTTGAAGTTAAATTAATGCAAATTTATAATTAAGTTATTACTGTTTATATAGTACCGGGTTATCCATTTCGTGGTTTCAAAAGTAAACGTAAATAAAACACATATAAAATATTTTTTTCATGATATTTCTTTTTTATTGTAAAGTTTGAACGTTGACATTATGTGTGAAACACTACATCATTTAAATGACCTCCACGCGAAGTGTTGCAAGCATTGATTCTTTTGAGGTAATTTTCGATCACTTTTTGACACATATTGGGCGGTATCTCAGCCATAACTTGACGAATGTTGATTTTTAAGTGCTCAAGAGTTGAAGGTTTATCTGCATAAGCACGGTCTTTTGCGTAGCCCCACAAAAATGTCTAATGGTGTCAAATCGCATGATCTTAATGGCCAGTTGATATCGCCACGACGAGAAATTACGCGGCCAGCAAATGTCTCTTGCAATAAAGCCATATTCGCTCGAGTTGTGTGGCATGTGGCACCGTCTTGTTGAAACCACATATTCTCCAAGTCGTATTCTTCAATAGCAGGCAAAAAAAGTCGGTTATCATATGACCGGTTATCATATGACGGTGACAGTCGTTCCATCGTCGTTTACGAAGAAGTAAGGTCCAATCACATCTTCGGACCAAAGAGCGCACCAAACAGTGACTTTTTCTGGATGTAATGGCCTCTCTTCAATTACTTGAGGATTCTCAGAACTCCAAATACGACAATTTTGTTTACTAACATACCCACCGAGTGTGAAATGTGCTTCATCGCTGAAGACAATTTTGTCCGAAAAATTGCCGATACGCACGATACGAGGCTGTGGCAGAATCACCATTTTTGTAGTAGGTTTTGATAATTTTTATGCGTTGTGTGATAGTTAAGCGATCCATTTTCGTCAATGTCAGACTTTCAACTGAAAAGAAAAAAATTTGTTTCACAATTTAGTTTGACATATGTCGAATTCCAGTCACATACTTTTGAAACCACGAAATGGATAGCCCTATATATTTTAAAAAGAAAATGTAGTCATTATTTTTTCACCACAAATAATTAAATATATATCGTCACCTGAAATGCAAAAGGGCGTAACAACAAAAAAATCAAAATGTCAACAAAGTTGCTTTTTTTCTTAAATCAAAAGGGCGCAACCCACACTAAGTCATAAGGTTCACTGTAAAAACTTTCAAATTTAAATAAATTTTTTTGTGTTGGATAATAAAAAAAAATTACGATATTCTTCAGGTCTCCTACCAAATCATATTGCCCTAACTAATAATTTTATAATCTCTTAAAAATTTATATTTTGGGATTAGAAAAAAAATATATATTGTTACGAAAATGGAAATGGTGTTGTTAAAATAATAAACAAAAGCTCCAAAAACAACACAATGGACTTGATCACGCATAAAATGATAAACAAAAGCTCCAAAAACAAAACAATGCAGTTGTTCACGTGATCAAAGAATAAACAAAAATATAGCAACAACATCAGCATAAAAAAATATAAGAGATAAAAGATGTAAATAGCCAACAACAAAGTATAGCGATCAGAGAAGTAAACAACCAAAAACAAAATGCATATAAGACATACAAACAACAAAAATGGAAACAAGTTGTTTACATTTTTGGATTGTTCCCGAAGGCCATCATCATCCTTCAAAGGCATTCATCACACTGTTGATCCAGGGATATAAAAGGCAAGATAAAGCGAGCAACGAGGGTTCAGTTAGAATTCAGTCAGTCGTGTATGAAGACACGTGATTCTCGGAGTTCGAGTTAAGTTAGTCGTGTGACGACGTCGCGTTGAATTGAGTCAGAATTCAACCAGTGGTGTGTGAAGATACGAGATCGAGTTATAATTCAGTCAGACTTGTGTGCAGACAAGTTGCGTGAAGAAAACAGTTGTTAGTGTCGTGCTTACAAAAAGGTTGTGAGCAAAGAAAAATAACTAACAAGTGTTGTTGCTTACAAAAAAAGGTTGTAAGCAGAGAAATATCACGAACAAGCACATATTGTGAAAGTTATCATTGTATACGTGGAATAAGTTCGAACAGTGGCACAAAAGTTGTGCAGATAATAAAGAATTGACTTTAAATTAAACACATATTTATTTTTATTTTATTTGCAATCTACGAACTCATATTTTTAACGTTTTTAAAAGGTAAAAACGTAACAATATTAATAAAATTCTTTCTTCTATATTATTTCGAAACATTTTTTGTCCCTCAGACTAACGCTAGCTCTTCGTATTATAAAATGAAACTTCAAGTACACAATTTTACGATATGCAATGTTATTACACATGAATCAGATAACTATATATGGGACGAAACGGAAGGTGTCCTAACGTCATCTTCCTTCGCAACATGCATTATAAAACACTTAGAAAAGGTAATATCACAAAGTCCAGAATTTCACCATATCGTCATATATTCAGATGGTTGTTGCTATCAAAATCGAAACGCCGTTTTAGCGAATGCTTTTTTGTTGTTCTGTGCTGAGAAAAATATAACGATCGAGCACAATTACTTGGTTGTAGGACATATTCAAATGGAGTGCGATGCCACACACTCTTTCATTGAGAGAAAACTAAAAAATAAGCAAGTAAATTTGCCGTCGCAACTGGTGGATATAATTAAAAGTGCACGAAAAACACCTTTCCCGCTGAATGCTCATCATTTAAACCACACCTATTTCCGTAATTATGAAGCTATTCCAAAGCGCTACACATCTATACGTCCAGGTAAAATGAAAAACAATTTTAACTTATTTATTTCTTAATCATTATAAATAAGTTTTCGTTGAATCTATATAATTCTATTTTACAACCAGTAAAGAGCAGAAAATTATATAAAATATGTGATTTTTTATAATAATCACCAATCTGAAAGACTATTACTTACATACTAATGTTTATTTGTAAAATTATTTTTTATTAGGTAGAAAATCTGGTGATGACAATGTTAATATGATACGAGCTTTAGCATATGATCCAACCGGAGTCATTTATTTCAAAACTAATATAGAAAATGAATATCGAGAACTTCCTCAAAGAACTAAAAGGAACTTCGTCGTTGAACAGCCTTCGCAATTACATACGGAGAGATTAAAAATTTCAAAGAAGAAGTGGCAACATCTTCAAGATCAGAAAAGATTAATACTTGCAGATTGCCACTTATTTTATGACAACATTCCGTTTGAAGATTAACCCAGTATTCATAAAAACTAACCATAGAATATTCTTATACTAAGTCCACATTAATTTTTGTGAATGTGCAATGAATTCCATCTTTAATTCTTTTTGCCGTTATTTAATGAAATGTTATATTGTTCTTAAATTTTCAGTTACTTAATAAAATGTATAAACTTAATAAAATTAAATACGTATAAAAAGCATCTTTATTTGTAATTCTTATTCCTTCAAACTTTAAAAAAATTTCTAATGTTACGCCCTTTTGATTTCAGGTCTTTTGAATTCAAAAGGGCGCATCCCACATAACTAATAAAAACAACGTGTTGTTACGCCCTTTTGCATTGCAGGTGACGATATATATACATATATGCAAAAGGGCGTAACAACACGTTTTAAAATTTTACAGGAGAGACAAAAAACTTCATTAAATCGAAACTATAGAAGTTAGCTTTATGATTTTTTCAGTATAGCATTGAAATACGATGATACATTTATTTCTTAAGACAGAATTTACTTTCAACGTTGTTTTTATTAGTTATGTGGGATGCGCCCTTTTGAATTCAAAAGACCTGAAATCAAAAGGGCGTAACATTAGAAAATTTTTTAAAGTTTGAAGGAATAAGAATTACAAATAGAGATGCTTTTTATATGTATTTAATTTTATTAAGTATATACATTTTATTAAGTAACTGAAAATTTAAGAACAATATAACATTTCATTAAATAACGGCAAAAAGAAAGAATAAAGATGGAATTCATTGCACATTCACAAAAATTAATGTGGACTTAGTATAAGAATTTTCTATGGTTAGTTTTTATGAATACTGGGTTAATCTTCAAACGGAATGTTGTCATAAAATAAGTGGCAATCTGCAGGTATTAATCTTTTCTGATCTTGAAGATGTTGCCACTTCTTCTTTGAAATTTTTAATCTCTCCGTATGTAATTGCGAAGGCTGTTCAACGACGAAGTTCCTTTTAGTTCTTTGAGGAAGTTCTCGATATTCATTTTCTATATTAGTTTTGAAATAAATGACTCCGGTTGGATCATATGCTAAAGCTCGTATCATATTAACATTGTCATCACCAGATTTTCTACCTAATAAAAAATAATTTTACAAATAAACATTAGTATGTAAGTAATAGTCTTTCAGATTGGTGATTATTATAAAAAATCACATATTTTATATAATTTTCTGCTCTTTACTGGTTGTAAAATAGAATTATATAGATTCAACGAAAACTTATTTATAATGATTAAGAAATAAATAAGTTAAAATTGTTTTTCATTTTACCTGGACGTATAGATGTGTAGCGCTTTGGAATAGCTTCATAATTACGGAAATAGGTGTGGTTTAAATGATGAGCATTCAGCGGGAAAGGTGTTTTTCGTGCACTTTTAATTATATCCACCAGTTGCGACGGCAAATTTACTTGCTTATTTTTTAGTTTTCTCTCAATGAAAGAGTGTGTGGCATCGCACTCCATTTGAATATGTCCTACAACCAAGTAATTGTGCTCGATCGTTATATTTTTCTCAGCACAGAACAACAAAAAAGCATTCGCTAAAACGGCGTTTCGATTTTGATAGCAACAACCATCTGAATATATGACGATATGGTGAAATTCTGGACTTTGTGATATTACCTTTTCTAAGTGTTTTATAATGCATGTTGCGAAGGAAGATGACGTTAGGACACCTTCCGTTTCGTCCCATATATAGTTATCTGATTCATGTGTAATAACATTGCATATCGTAAAATTGTGTACTTGAAGTTTCATTTTATAATACGAAGAGCTAGCGTTAGTCTGAGGGACAAAAAATGTTTCGAAATAATATAGAAGAAAGAATTTTATTAATATTGTTACGTTTTTACCTTTTAAAAACGTTAAATATATGAGTTCGTAGATTGCAAATAAAATAAAAATAAATATGTGTTTAATTTAAAGTCAATTCTTTATTATCTGCACAACTTTTGTGCCACTGTTCGAACTTATTCCACGTATACAATGATAACTTTCACAATATGTGCTTGTTCGTGATATTTCTCTGCTTACAACCTTTTTTTGTAAGCAACAACACTTGTTAGTTATTTTTCTGTGCTCACAACCTTTTTGTAAGCACGACACTAACAACTGTTTTCTTCACGCAACTTGTCTGCACACAAGTCTGACTGAATTATAACTCGATCTCGTATCTTCACACACCACTGGTTGAATTCTGACTCAATTCAACGCGACGTCGTCACACGACTAACTTAACTCGAACTCCGAGAATCACGTGTCTTCATACACGACTGACTGAATTCTAACTGAACCCTCGTTGCTCGCTTTATCTTGCCTTTTATATCCCTGGATCAACAGTGTGATGAATGCCTTTGAAGGATGATGATGGCCTTCGGGAACAATCCAAAAATGTAAACAACTTGTTTCCATTTTTGTTGTTTGTATGTCATATGCATTTTGTTTTTGGTTGTTTACTTCTCTGATCGCTATACTTTGTTGTTGGCTATTTACATCTTTTATTTCTTATATTTTTTTATGCTGATGTTGTTGCTATATTTTTGTTTATTCTTTGATCACGTGAACAACTGCATTGTTTTGTTTTTGGAGCTTTTGGTTATCATTTTATGCGTGATCAAGTCCATTGTGTTGTTTTTGGAGCTTTTGTTTATTATTTTAACAACACCATTTCCATTTTCGTAACAATATATATTTTTTTTCCTAATCCCAAAATATACATTTTTAAGAGATTTTAAAATTATTAGTTAGGGCAATATGATTTGGTAGGAGACCTGAAGAATATCGTAATTTTTTTTATTATCCAACACAAAAAAATTTATTTAAATTTGAAAGTTTTTACAGTGAACCTTATGACTTAGTGTGGGTTGCGCCCTTTTGATTTAAGAAAAAAGCAACTTTGTTGTTACGCCCTTTTGCATTTCTTTTATAAAGTCGTTGTTTTTGACATTAGGACTGTAAAAATTTATGAGAACATGTATTTTGATTTGCTCTACCATAATCATTAAATTTGACATTTTGATTTTTTTGTTGTTACGCCCTTTTGCATTTCAGGTGACGATATATGTGTATGTATACATATATATATCGTCGTTGAAAATCCAAAAGTACGTATCATCAAAAAAATCAAAATTGAGTTTTTGATTGATTATGATTCGTGAGGTTATCTAACATATCTCTACCAATTTTTAGATTCTTGCGACCAAAAATAACGTTTTTATATCAATAATTCAAAATGTTTCTATATATGAAGTACTTGTTATTTTATAACTTTTTTTGCTTCTCCTGTAAAATTAGAAAAATGTTTGTTACGTACTTTTGGATTTTCGACGACGATATATACACATATATTATTGTGAATTCCCCAAATCGTTAAGAAAATAAAGAAAAAGAGTTTATTATTAATACACCCCTGAGCCCCAAGATACGTTTTCTTGTGCATAAATAAATTATTATTTCGGATATTAATAAACTTTTGTTTTACTTCCGGAATTCTCGGAAAGCATTTTGTTTAATGATTGATGTTTTGCACTGGTTCGTTTGTTTATTGTTCTTTTAATTTTGTTGTTTTTATTTTAAAGAAAAATGCGTTTTTTTTTTGTTTAAATTCAATTTTTGTTTGTTTTATTTGTTTTGTAATTTTATTCTGTTCAGTTTTTTTTGCACAATGTTTTTAATTTTATGTCTAAATTCAATTTGCCTTTTTGTTTTACAGTTTTTGTCTTGAATTCACTTTGTGTCTTTATTTTATGTTTTTACTTAAATTTAATTTGTGTCCTTATTTTATGTATTGTTGTATTTGCAAATCTGTTTTGTCTTTAAATTGTTCACACTTTAATTTTATTATATTTTTAAATAATATTTGTTCTAGTTTTTTGTTTAACGAAAAAGGTCACACTTGATCTACTGTCGAAGCTAGAGTGATTTTTAAGCAAAAAGAAGTTTTATGTTAGAGCAATGAAAATGAGAAAAGATCAAGAATAACAAAAGTGATGAGAGTACATATATAAGGAAAAGAACCGTTACTATATCAAAAAGGGTATTCCTTTAAATGGTGTGAACGTTGAACATTCCGGTCCCCATGCCTTGGTGAAGTTTACCATAGGTTTTGAATGAGTCCTGTTTGTAGGTTGTGGGTCGGTAAGTTGCAAAGCTTCATGAACTAGTGTATTGTAAAGTTGTTGACAGATATGGCACCATGATGTACGTAAACGTATACCGCAAGAAAATTGCCAATGTTTGGGGCGTTGAGATTGTTGTTGTTGGGATGCCATACCTGTAAGTGTAAAATTAGAACAATATTAGTGTATGTAAATGGTTAGGGGGTATACTAATTTGCAAATAAAACCACAATTTTTGTAATTGGCCTGGTGATGACTCCATTTTTTGTTTTGATGTCGACAACTCTACAGTTCTGGTCAGGTCCAAGATATGTTTTGATGATTCGACCCATTTGCCATTCATTGGGTGGCAAGTTGTTGTTTTTGATGATTACCAGGTCGTTGATTTTAACATTGTCCCTCTGAGTCTTCCATTTGTATCTGCGTTGAAGTCCAACCAAGTATTCGGACTTCCATCTTTGGCAAAATGAGTGGTAGATGACCTTCAAGCGTTTCCAGCGGTTGATGAGAGTCAGATTTTCACTGCTTACATCTGGTTCAGCTGGGGTCAATAATGCACTACCAATCAGGAAGTGTCCAGGGGTCAATGGATTAAGGTCATTTGGGTCATCGCTAGCAGGACTTAAGGGTCCAGAATTTAGGCACGATTCTATTCGAGTAAGAATTGTAGATAGCTCTTCAAACGTGAATTTCAAGTTCGGTATCATCTTTTTGAGGTGTGTTTTTAATGATTTTACACCGGCTTCCCAAAGGCCGCCCATGTGTGGGGCTCCTGGGGGAATAAACTTCCAGTTAAGATTTTGATGACTAAAATGATGGGTTACTTGATTTTGAAGAGTTTTTATGAATTCTAGACGGTCTTTTCTGAGTAGTTCTGCTGCTCCGACGAAATTTTTCCCATTATCTGAATAAATGAGTGCGGGACATCCTCGTCTTCCTATGAAGCGGGAAAATGCTGCTAAGAACGATTGGGTCGATAAATCACTTGCTGCTTCAAGATGTACAGCTTTTGTGGCGAAGCATACAAATATGCAAATATACCCTTTTGTAATGAGACACGCTCGGCCTGTGAAATTTTTGATGTCAAAAGGTCCTGCGTAGTCTAATCCAGTTGTAGCAAAGGGTCTTGATAATCTTGTACGTTCTGGTGGTAATGAAGCCATGATTTGATTTTGCGTCTGTTTTTTGTACAAAACACACGTTTTACAATTGTGAATTACGCTTTTGACCAAGGGTTTCAATCTGAATATCCAATATTCTGTGCGTATGACTCGAGTCATTAGTTGATTTTCTCCTTGAAGAGTAATTTTATGTGTAAATTCCACTAGGAGTTGTGAGAGCTTCGAATTGTGAGGTAGCAATATTATGTAACGCTCATTGTAAGTTAATGCAGGTGATTGAGCGAGTCGCCCATTGGCTCTAATAATGCCATGGCGATCCATGAAAGGATTTAAGGTCAAAAGACTGCTAGTTGGGGATATTTTCTGCTTAAGTTTCAAATGTTTGTACTCATCTGGAAAATGATTTTGTTGAGTCCATATGATGAGTCGATGTTTGACGAAATCTATTTCTTATCGGGTGATTTCTGCGGAAGATACGCGAAGATGGGTTCGGTTGGTTCCAGTATTTCTCCATAATCGTATGACATAAGCAAGCACTCGATAAGCGCGTGATAGATCTGAGAATCGATTTAATGGGTCTTCGCGTGTTGTGGTTGTAAATGCTTTTACAGTTTTAGCTTCTAAGTTTGTGTCACCTGTTTGTGTTGGTATCGGCCATTGATTTTTAGGCAATTTTAACCAGGAGGGTCCAAACCACCATAGGTTGTGGTTTTCCAGTTCCTGTGGAGTACATCCTCGGCTGGCTATATCTGCTGGGTTATCTTTTGAATCAATGTGTTGCCAATTTTGATTTCCAACCTTATCTAGGATTTCAGAAACACGATTACCAACGAAAGTGTTCCATGAGCAAGGGGGTTTCTTTAACCAGGACAGCACGATTGTTAAGTCGGTCCAATAATATGCCTTGATATTTTGAATCTGAAGATTTGGTATAATTCCACATGCAAGGTTTGCCAATAATACGGATCCACACAGTTCTAATCGTGGCAAAGATATTTGCTTAATGGGAGCTACACGTGTCTTTGAAGCCAGAAGAAATGTGAATACTGAGTTTTCTGATTGTATTCGAACATAAAGGGCCGCTGAATAGGCTTTTTCTGAAGCGTCACTGAAACCGTGAATTTCCACATTACAATTCGGGCTAAATTGGATCCAACGGGGAATTTTCAATATATTTATTGTGGGGCAGTTTTTTAAGAATTTTTGCCACTGTAGACAAGTCAAGGGTTTTAGTATGTCATCCCAGTCGACTTTATCTAACCAAATCTTTTGCATAATTAATTTTGCTTCTACTATTATTGGGGCTATCCATCCACAAGGGTCAAAGAATTTGGCAATTGTAGACAAAACTTCTCTTTTTGTGTAGTTTTCTTTTAATTCGACTTCTGGTGCGGTGAATGTAAATGAGTCTGAAGAAATGTTCCATTTGATTCCAAGAGTTTTTGTTCCAGTGTTTTCTGACAAATTTAACCAATCGAGAGGTAGTAGGGTCTCATTCGGTAGATCTTGTATGACTCGTGGGTCATTTGATGTCCATTTCTTTTCTTGATGTGATGGCGTCGATTAATGTGCGACCACCTGATAAAACATCATACACCTACATGTTTTGTTGTAGAGTTTTTGATGCGAGAGGGTGAGTTGATTTTACATCTTCTGCTAGTTGAAGAAGGGTTCTAATGGCCAGAAACGGGGCGCAGTTGACACCAAAAGTCACTGTCAGGAGTTCGTAATCCTCAATAGGATCCTTTTCTGTTTGCCGAAATAATATCCTTTGATATTTGGTTTGAGTCGGATCAATGAGTATCTGTCGATACATTTTTGTGATGTCTGCGTTGTACACAAAACGGAAGAATCTCCACTTCAGTATCAGATGCACTAAGTCCTGTTGAAGTATGGGTTCTGGATATAATATGTCATTCAAACTCTTCTTGTTTGAAGACGGGCTCGAAGCGTTGAAAACTACTCTAAGTTTCGTTGTCAACCGTTCGGGTTTTATTACTGCATGATGCGGCAGGTAATAATTTGGGTTTGTGTTGATTTCCAGGGGAGAAATTTTCCTCATATGTCCTAACTCGAGGTACTCAATAATTACTTGGTCGTATTGTTTTTTGAGTTCGGGTTTCTGGCTAAGTGTCCGTTCCATTCTCAAGAACTGTGCCATTGCTATGTTTCTCGAAGTTCCTATTTCTTTGCTATTTTTGAAGGGTAGGGTAACTATATACCTTCCTTTGTCGTTTCTTCGTGTTGTCGACATGAAATTGTTCTCGCAAAATGTGTCCTCATCTGACCTCAAAACCCCTTTTGGGGTTTCCTCCACCTCCCAAAAGCGTGTGAGGATTCGGTCAAGGGACGTAGTGTTGAGTAGTGACACTGTTGTAATAGGTTGTGTCTTTGTTGAAATTGGTCCCCCCACAATCCAGCCAAATACTGTTTTTTGTGCCAAAAGGGATCCAATAGACCGCATCGGTCTGTCCATGCAATATATTGAGTGGCCCAGGTCGAGGCCTATAAGCAAGTCGATGGGTCTGCTTTGATTGAATTGAGGATCTGCAAGTTCTAATTTAGCAGTCTCATAGTAATGTTGTAAATCTAAGGTTTGTGGTGGTAAATTAGATGGAAGCGTCTTCAGAACTGGTGCCCAGAGTTCTAATTTAAATTGTGAATCCACCTTGGAGCAAAGATTGAATAAACATGCTTTGGTTGAAGTCTCTGAAACTGTTTGACTCAAGCCCGTAACATGTACTAAATTTCTCTTGGTGGGTAAATTTAGTTTATTTTTCAACTTTTCTGACATAAAAGTTGATTGTGAACCAGGGTCGATGATTGTCTTGCCTGGTACTTTTCGCCTCTAGTTTCGATCAGTACAATTGCAGTAAATAACAAGGTTTCTTTCTCACTGGGAGACTGATTGCAATGTTTGCTCTCTTGCAGTGTCAAGGATGTGATGTTTGGTAAGGAAAAGCTTGATGCTGATGTGGACTGTATATTGTTGTTTTGTATCGCGATGCTCCTGCTAGATTGGGTCGCGTCACAATTCTGAACAAAGTTTTGGGTTTCCGATCCCTTATGTAACAAAGTGTTGTGTCTTTGCTTACATAATCTACAACTAAATTTACTTTTACAGTCCTTAACACTGTGGTCAATAGAGAGGCAATTGTAACATGAATTTGTGACCTTTACAATGTGAATTCTGTCGTTGACGTTCTTCTCTAAGAACTTGGGACAAGACCACAATTGGTGAGACTCCTTACAACATTGGCATTTGTAATTTGAGTCATTTTTTTGTGCCCTATTTGTTGTCAAAAATTTTATATTCTTCGACCCAGTTTCATTTTGGGTCGTATTTAAGTGAAAAGTGTGAACTCGTTTTGGCCTAGATTTCAAATTATCCTTTCTTGATTGTTCTGACTTTGAATTTGATTGTGTGATGGCCTCTGTGGATTCCAGAGTCTTAGAATTGTGTGTCAAGAAAGTATTGAATTGTTCCCAAGATGGAACTTTGGTAATTTCCTGAAGTGAGTTTTCAAATTCCTTTAAAAGAGTTCGAGGGAGCTTTGTTGAGCAAATGTATACTAGAAATGGATCCCATGTGGCGGTTTCTACACCTAATGCATTTAATGCCTGAATACATCCATTGACTGTTCGCTGAAGTTTTTGAATTGATGAGCCTGAGTCTTCAGCTACGTTCGGAAGGTCAAATAAAATTTTCAATTGTTCATTTACTTGGATCCGATTATTTTCGTATTGGGCCACAAGATTTTTCCAGGCTATGTCGAAGCCCTGGTTGGTCAATGGGGCATTTGAAACTATTTTCCTAGCATCTCCTCCAGCCTTTTGTATCAGATGAAAAAGTTTCTCAATTTTGCTAAGTCTAGAATTATTTATGTATAATGCTGTAAAAAGATCGCGGAAGGTAGGCCATGTCACGAAATCTCCATAAAATGTGTCCGTGTCACAAGGTGGTAGCCGCACAAATGAAATATCATGATTTTCCTGTGGTTGATTTTCAACAGCAGAAATCCGCTCTTCCTTCTTTGGATTCGATAGGGCTTGAATTTCCGCATTGATTGACCCTAAACACGTTTTGTATGCAGAAAGAACTTTTTTATACCGATCCCGAAGCTTGTTTTTATAGATGGGTTTTTCCTTTGAATCGTCTTTTATGTCCCTACACTCTTCATATGTCCTTTTGACCTGTGACCATATAGAATCAAGTTCGACCCGAAGTACCTCTAGAGAGTGAATATTGTTCTCGGCCGCACTTTGTGTATAGTCCATTTCAAAATCCAAAAGGTCATTTGTACAATTCACAAATTTGTCAAGAGCCATTGTCGTGGGTTAAAATTCAATTCGATAAAATTAAGGATTAATTTGAGTCTAAAACAGTCCCTGCTAGCGATTTCACAACAAGATATGTCAAAAATAATAATTAATTTCAAATTTAATTATTAACAAGGAGTTATTTCGTTTCCCCAGAAAATAATGAAAAGAAATATGGGTGGTAACCCTTTTTTGTTTCGTTCTTTTTCTTTTTATTTCAACAGCGGCAAGAAAAAATATTTTCTAAAAGAGAACTACTACACTTGTTGTTGTTGTGTCTTCTTTTGAACCGCTACTTTTTACTCTGGGTCTCTTGTTGTTTGTGTCTGGTGTTGTGTTGTTGGGTCTTTTTCTCGTTTTTGATTCCACTCTTCTTCAAAAAAATTAACTGTTTTGTGCACCGTTCTGTCCTTCGCTTCTTTTAATATTTTTTAATTTTTTAGCAACTTTTTGTTTTTGTAATTAACATTTCACTTTATGCACTATATCCACTATATACGGGTCGAAGTGACCAAAAAATGTTTAATGTTTGTTGTTGTGCACTGGTTCGTTTGTTTATTGTTCTTTTAATTTTGTTGTTTTTATTTTAAAGAAAAATGCGTTTTGTTTTTGTTTAAATTCAATTTTTGTTTGTTTTATTTGTTTTGTAATTATATACTGTTCAGTTTTTTTTGCACAATGTTTGTTTTTAATTTTATGTCTAAATTCAATTTGTTTTACAGTTTTTGTTTTTGTCTTGAATTCACTTTGTGTCTTTATTTTACGTTTTTACTTAAATTTAATTTGTGTCCTTATTTTATGTATTGTTGTATTTGCAAATCTGTTTTGTCTTTAAATTGTTCTCACTTTAATTTTATTATATTTTTAAATAATATTTGTTCTTGTTTTTTGTTTAACGAAAAAGGTCACACTTGATCTACTGTCGAAGCTAGAGTGATTTTTAAGCAAAAAGAAGTTTTATGTTAGAGCAATGAAAATGAGAAAAGATCAAGAATAACAAAAGTGACGAGAGTACATATGTAATTAAAAGAACCGTTACTATATCAAAAAGGGCATTCCTTTAAATGGTGTGAACGTTGAACACATTTTATTTTTAATATATCTACCGCTCACCCCTACATTTTCCACCTTCAAACCGGATCATCCCCTAAATAAATATAAAATATTTAACGAGACTATCTCTCTCATAGTGTTTTCACACCTAAAGATAAAAACTGCTTGTATTGTATTGTATTTGTATTTATTTATTAAATTTGAATTTCTGATACAAGACATAATATCTTATAATTTAAAGTACCACAATCTGACAAGTTATATTAAAGACTTATAAATTATATATGTGTATAAAGAAAGAAAGAAAAAAAACAGTAATATAACATAAAATTAATAATAAAAATAATTAAATTAACATTAAAACCATAATCAGCTGATTTTGCGTTTACACTATAAGTTTTCTTAAATCTACATAGTTTTAAATTCATGACATTTATGACTGAGTAACAGCTGTTTTTGTGTTTATTTTTTTTTTCGGCTTATTTTGCGTTCATAGTTTAAGTGTTCTCAACATTTCAATGTTGGTAGCTCTGATTTAATACATCGAAAACAAGGTTGTATTTTATAAAACCCACTTAAAACCAATTCAAAAAAGGTTTTCAGATGGTTTTAACACAATAATTTTGTATGGTAAAACCAGGTTTTAATTATGGTTTTAACGTTAAAACCAACTTTTGCATTAAAACCACTCAGTGTGAAAACAATATTAGAATAAAAATGTAATGTTTTTTTTAATTTTTCATTACAAATAAATAAAATAATATATTCTTCATTTGAAGTACAAAAAATATAATGTATACCCACAAAAGTAATTATTGTTAATACATATTATTTATACTAGAGAGCTCTTGTACGAGACATTGCATAATTTGAATTTATATTGTTAACTAGTGTTTATATAGTTTAATGTTTATGAAAAATGCAAATAAATAAACGATGAAAAAAAACACTATTAGAATTGTCTGACTTCACAAGCAGAAGCAAAATTTTTTTGTAGTTCTTGCATTTGTGGCAGCACCGAGCCTGCCTGTTTCACAAAACCAACTGTCTGGCAACGCGTCAGAGAGAAGCAAACTAATTGGCAGACGAAAACAGAAATTAATTCCTCGCGTCGTCTTTGCTGCTACACATGTAGCTTTCTAGTCTGTTGTACAAATTAATGTAAATTACCTTTTTATATAATTAATAAATAATAAATAGTTTTTAAGTGTATATATTCGTGTTTTATTCACCCACAACTATACATTCGACTCAGAACCTTTCCATCCGTTTTTATACGTTTCGATTCGTGTAAAAAACCTGGACGATTTTTTAAGATTATATCGGTTTATTGGCACAAAAACATGGAATTTAACATGTGTTTTATTTATTTCAGCTTATATTATTTGCATTAGTTTTATTTGAATTGTTAATACATATTTTAAAAATTTATTTAAAAAATGTCTTCAATTTATTGTACTTTTTTTTCAAACATTAAATTCAATATTTCCTGAAGTTTTGTTTTTGGCTAAAAAAAAACTGATTAACATCAATAATATCATGGTATAAGAAATATAGAGGTAGTTTCATTCACTCTTTATTTTTTAAAATTCACTATCTGACATGCTTAAGGATTATGACGTTTTCGTTAAAATAATGCTACCATATTAATTTTAAATATCCCACACTTTCTTTGATGTCATATGAAAATAATAAATTCAGTTATAGGCCATTTACACTACAGCGAAATCTAGTAGATTAGATTTCAAATCTTGCTCAAAATCTAGATCGTTTACACTGAATTTATTTGACAGTAGCAAGATTTCATTTTAATAACAAAAACAACTGACTGAAATTTAAAAGAAAATAATATTTCCAAATTTAGTTTAATACCAAACAAAAATGAAAAATATAGGACATCTAGTATCGTTTTCATCAAGACCAAATAAGATCCAATCAAAAATAATGTTGGTGCAAAAAAAAAAACGTCAGCATTTGTAGAATATAAGATTTAAAAAATAATGCAAATGTATTACTATATACAATTGCTAAATAAAGGGTCCGCCAAATAACTTTTTTTTTGAAAATGCTTTAAAAAAAACTACTGAATATTTTCTCAAATTTCTTTTTTTATTTGAAAGTACAATCCTTCCGGTTAATAATGGAAAATAATTTCATTCAAATGGCTGCCTCGGCTGGCCATGCAGTAGCCTACACGATCGGTCCAATTTTTAAGCACATTATCGATTGTGTGCAGCTGTATTTCACCAATGGCTTCACGAATATTTTCCTTTAAAGCGCCAATTGTCTCTGGCTTGTCGGCGTAACATTTATCTTTGACGGTGCCAAATCGCAAAATCCGCACCAAACAGTGACTCGTTTTGGGGTGCGTCGGCTTTTCAATGTATGCGTGCGGGTTTTCTGTGTCCAAATGCGACAATTTTGCTTGTTTACATACCCGCCAAGATTAAAATGAGCTTCATCTGAAAAGATGATTTTTTTGCCAAAATCGGCATCTTCTGTAAGTCGATCGCAGGCCCACTTAGCGAAGCGAAAACGCATAATCATTTATTTTCCATTATTAACCGGAAGGATTGTACTTTCAAATAAAAAAAGAAATTTGAAATTTAAAGCATTTTCAAAAAAAAAAGTTATTTGGCGGACCCTTTAGCAGAATGGAATGGGCACATGTTTTTAAATTGAACTGTCGTTTTTTTCCTGCGCAGCGTTGTATTTTTAAGTACTATTTGGCAAAACACATAGTTGCATTTCTATTTTTACTAGATTTTGAGTAGATTTTGCCGAAATCTACTAAATAAGTAGATTTTGTTTTGTATAGGAAATCTAGTTAAAATCAACTAGATTTGGCGCGAAATCTCATAAGTACTAGATTTAGCTGCAGTGTAAATGGCCTATTAAATTGAAAAATATTTTGAAAAAATTTTATATTAAAATATTTGTGCTTAAATTGGAATCAAAGGTAAGACTTGTGATATATAGATACTTACGAAGCTAATTTGAAAATATTATTTCAAGATTTAAAAAGCATGAGTTGCATTTTCCCCCAATGCGAAAATACAAAATATTTTTGCAAAAATTCTAATATACGATTTTTTAAAGTCACCACATTTCCCAAAAAACGCCAGCAGTGGCTGGAAGTGTGTAAAATTTGTGAGTCCGATTTGCCAAAGAAGCCGATGGTGTGCTCGAAACATTTTATCCAAAGTGATATAACAGATAAAACGAAACGCGTGAGATTGGATAGAGATGCTGTCCCAATTAATACAAGGTAACAAGTAGTGTTCAAAATGTGATTTAATACATAATAGAAGATAGTCATTAATATTAAGTAATTTTAGTCAGCTAAATGAATTTATTGGCAATGAACAATATGTTGAAGAGTACCTTCAAGAATATATTGAAGAATGTGATGATTTTTTAGAAGGGTGGGTAGATAATTGTGTAGTAGTTTGTAAATTTAATAACTAACCAACATAATACAGTAAATATCATTCTTAAATATACTAAATTATAAATTACACATTTGTCATAAATAATTTATTGGGAATATACAACAAAATTACAAATGTGGCAACGCTATATATATAGTTTATAGAAAATAAAACTTCAAAAAACCTTATTTTATAAAAAAAAATTTTGATTGAAACCTACCTTCTATATTTCTTATACCATGAATAATATACCATCTTTTTTCATGTTTTTCAATGTTAAGGTTACCTATTTTTTCGGTAATTATTACAAAATTCTGATTTTAAAAAACAATTTCTTGAAAAGTTAAAAATTTTATTAATTCAGAACAGTGATGCCAGGAGATTTTTTCCAAAAATCCCTACGTCAATGAAAAAAAAATCCCTTTTTTCCCTACACCCACTTTTAATTTTCCCCACAAAATTCCCTACGCCACTTTTTCCGTTTTTTTCAAAAAATAAATGTTTATTTTAAATTTGTACATTTATTATACAAAAATAACATAAAAACAAATAAAAATAACATAAAAATAACAAATATTATAAATTAATGAAAAAAAATTATTTATACAATTCTGTATAATTTATTTTTTTAAATGACTCGATGTGCATTTTAAATTTACACAAAATCTTATAATGCAAATAGAATTTAATAACTCATGGCTTAATTTGTTCCTTTTTTCGTACGTACGTCAGTTACAACAGAAAAAATTCTTTCAGCGTCAGCGTTGGCATGTGGCATACTTAGTAAAATTTTTATAATTTTTGCAAAATTTGGAAAGATTAAATTGTCATTAAAAAATTTTTGATGAACTTTTTTGTCATGAATTTGTATCATTGTTATTAAAGATGCCACATATTTATTTACTTTATATTACAGAGGTATTACCAGATTTACAAAATTACAATAATACACTTAAAAAATACACACATTTTTTGATTTATATTGGAAGAAAAATAGTTTTTAGATGCTAAAAATTTTAAATTGAAAAAATTCCCTACAATTCGAAAAAACTAAGAAATCTTTCCCTTTTTCCCTACATGTGAAATTTTTGAAAAAAATCTCTACAAAAAGGGAAAAATCACTACACTTGGCATCACTGATTCTGAATTGTTTTTATTTGTGTTCGAAATAGTAGTGCTGCCAAACGCTGATTTGTGGTGCTAAAAAAAAAGATGCCAACCTATTTTAATATGCAAATAGTTAAATTTTTGGAATTTTTTGAAGACAGTAAATCAATACGAAAATTATTGTTTAGATTGTTGTGACTTAATTTTGAATAATTTTATTTAAAATAAAGAAATGTATACAAAAGTTTATATGGGCAACATTCAAATAGCGTCACTATTTTATATGGCGTAGAGATGAGCGATCCAGTGATTTTTGAAGAACGTTGTTCTCAGTGAACGTGATTTATTAATCACTGTTCTTTAAAACAGTGATTGTGATCACAGTATTCCAATAATACAATAATGACAATAACGTATTTTATTAAGTCGTAAGAAAGAGACAACTAGATACATACTACGGAAAGACTACTAAACAAAATCAGTGTTGCCGTTTTGGGTTATTTCTAACCAAAATTGGTTATTTTTTTGTTCAATGTGTAGATGTGTAGATTTCTCCGGCTTTGGTTATTTATTTTTCTTATAAATAGAGCTTTTGTTTTGTTTGTAGAAATGTATTAATTAGTAAGACTAAAATTTTATTTTGTTATTTTTTGTTTCTTTTCTTACTCTGTTGTATTAATTATAATTTATATTTGAAAAAAATAAAATAAAAAAACTGCGAATTTAGTTTTGGTTATATTTTTTCTTATTTGGTGATTTTTTTCACAAATGTTGGTTTCAATATTTTTTTTTTCATGGCAACACTGGTGAAGGGAAACGAAAGTTTGACGTTTACTAAAATTTTGTGAAAGGGACAGCAAATATTACCAACAAGTATCTCTGTCCCTGTCTGATTCTTTCTTTTTTGTTTATTTATGTTTGTTAAATTTTAGGGTGGGTTTTCTATTTTGTTAGAATCTGATGATATTTTTGTAGAATAATAGAATAGTTTTGAAAGGAAATGAACTGTTGTATTGGGGAAACATAATACGGAACTAATGTATTTGGTGACACATTTCATCGATTGTCACTAACTTAGTATTTAACCAATTGAGAGGTATATTCACAAACTCCTGAAACAAAAAGTTATGAGTATATATTTCGTTATATTTTTCTTTTTACTTATCTTTTACACACGGAACTTATTTCATTGTGAAGAGAAATTGCTAAGAGTTCGACTAATAATAAAAAAATTGCCGAATTTTAATGTTTTCATTCAAGAAATTAATAAATACTAGTAATATATACAAAGTTCTGCAAGAAAAATATTTTATGAGCAATATGTCTTATTTGATCTTGATATATTTAGTTTCTTACTTACCTTTTGCACAAGAAATTATATTCATTGCGACCAAAGACCACATACATTTCGATTAATAATTAAATATTTAAGAATCTTTTAACTTTTCATTGAAGAAATTAAAAAATATCCCAAATTTTCCCTTTTTTAACACAAAATCAATGTTTGTTTACATTTAATTTTTCAACTGTATCCGCCAGTTTTCAGTCTGTATATCTGTTGCTTCTAACACATTTGCTTTGCAAAACTTATAATTCATTTTTTTTCTCCCTCTAAATATTTTAGTAAACAAAACAAAATGAAATAAATTTGAGTATGTAACAATTTTGAAAGAACGACATTATTAGTACCTGTTATTTGGCAATTTCAATCACTGTAGTTACCAGTGAATTATCAATCACCGTGATTAAATCACAGGTTTGAAAATATCGCTCATCTCTAATATGGCGTTTAGGTAATATTCGAGTGAACACATGATTTACACATCAAAAAATAATACGAACATGGGCGATTTGTTTATCAATGTTTTTTTCATTACAATATAAAAGTATTTTATTTTTGTTTTGAAATTATATCCTTAAATTTTTGTCATTGGATTTTTTGTATCGATATTCTCTTCTCGTGAACTTCTTTTTTATTTTTCAAACTTTTTTCGTGTTTTAAAGTTATATCTTTGAATTTTTCCTATTCTTTGGAATGTTGTATTAGATGTCTTTTTTCGTGATTTTTATTTTCCGTTTTTTTTCTCGATTGTAATAAAATGGCCACGTTAAGGAATTTAACGAAAAACTCTTAGTCGATTTTGAAAGTTTTATTCAGGCATTCTGTTACCACTTTATGTATTCATCGGCAGAAATTGACCCGTTTATGGGAAGCTTTTCGTGACAGTTATCAAAATATCAGCAAAAGTCTCGAAGTCCAAGTAATTGTCGGGATATACGCCATATTTTTAATATTTCTCGCACATTCTTTTGTAAAAACCTGAAACTTGCCCCAAGACGGATGATGGATTCGACATGGCTAGGCAGATCCTCGTGGATCGTTATCAGAACAAACGAGTTTTTGTAAATTCTCAACTGAAAATCCTCTTCAACCTCCCTTCAATATTCAAAATTCTGGCTCTTCCGTAAAGAGTTTACAATGGACATTTAATAATTGCGTATCAAATTTGTCGTCGATAGAAATTGAAACTCAAAATTTGGATATAATGTTCGACCAATCAGCAATCTGGAGCAAAATGGATGAGTTCTTGACGGCCAGATATCGAGTTTTGGAATCAGTTTCGGACATTATCGGCAGCCATAATTTTATTCAAACTACTGCTTTGGTTACTAACCACATTCTCAAAAATTAAGAATTTTGAAACAACTGTTGCCCCGAATTAGCCCCAAGGAAAGTCCTGCCTGCAATGAAAATCACCCCATTAAATAAAAACGTCGTTCCCTACTTCACCGAAGGCTGGAACAAATCGTGTTAACACCATGCAGTTCTCCAGAAATCCTGCGACCTCTTCCACAAAAGCAAAATGAAGTGGACAAAATCCGCTGCTGCCCGTTCTTTTCAAAATTTTGCTACCCGCCTAAGTCCACCCCGTATTCAACAGTTTATTCAAGTGAATGTAGAGTTAATGATGTCTCGATCCGCTTCCGTCTCTAGAAAGCTGCAACGTAAACAAGATCTTAAAACGTTTTCGGCACTGGCTGCCACTATTGTGAGCCATAATGGCGCAGTGGCAGCAAACTCCATTAAATTCTGTATTGTTTCGCTGGGGTCTCCCATTGATCCAGCGTTTAGACTGATTACTGAGGATTATGTGGTCAATTACCTACATGCTCTTTAACGAAGTTTGTTGATAGCTCAATGAACCTTTTTCGGTTGGATTGTGACTGGCAAAAGACCTCAGTCCGTCAGTCAGCCTGAAGATCGCTTTGGTGAGGCTCTGTATCGTCGTACTACTTATGGAAGTAAAGAAGATCGGTCACGTTACCCTTCAAGTCTAAATTTTCGATAGGCTTGAATCTCTGTTCATCTCGAAAAGGTGCTTTCGCCCAAGTTTTGAGAAATGAGTCCCGAATGCAATCCTGAGGTTAAAGCCAAATACAATCAAATTATTGAGGAATGCCTTACTGTAGGTCGATCGATTTATCCCACCATGCCATTTTTAAGCATGATAGCACAACTACCAAGGTACGTGTCGTTTTCAATGCTTCATTCCCCTCTTCTAATGGCCTAAGTCTTAACAAGTTTGCAAGACACTGGACCTATTTTACAAACTAATTTGATTATTTTGATTCTCTGGTGGAGATTGTTTCGATTTGTGTTTAACGCAGACAAACAGAAAATATATAGACAAATATTGGTCAGACCCGATCACACCTCCTTTCAAAGGATATTACTCTGCAGAAACCCTGAGAATAATGACCAAGACTTTGAATTTAACACAGTTACATTTGGTGTTAACTGTACCCCATATTTGGCCATTGAAACCCTTTTGTATTTGGACGACATTTTAGCTGGTTCGCACTCTATTATAGAGGCAATTCGTAATCATGATGAGATTAGTTCATGTTGCCGCCAAACAGTAGTTGATAGCGCCGTAGAATGTTTCAACTAACAATGTACTCTGAATGAAAATAAGATTTTTCGTTGTGTTGCAAGTGGCAGTTAGCCGCGAAAATTCAAGCCGAGCAAAAATATAAATTTTGAAGCCACCACCACTAAGTTTACCACCATAGCCACTACCTCTGCCACGATGGTCATATCTTTTCTATATAATCATATTTGTTACTGTATATTCCTTATTTTACTACATAATTACTATTTTATATTCATACTCTTTTTCAACTAAGTACATAATAAAACCTGAATTAATTTTATTTGTAAATTGTGGAGCTTGGTTTTATTGGTGAGCTTTCAAAAGTTTCAATTCGGTTGCGATAACAGTTCATGTTTTGAATTTCGCTTAATTTTCACTTCAAAAATGTACTTCGAATGAAAGAGGTCTTATTTGGAATTATTAAAGTTGTCATACGCTTTTACCGTTAAAACGCTTCTCTTCAAGTCAGCTCCAACGCCCAATTTCGTCACAAAACTTTCTGTCTTGGCTCAAAAAGCTAAGTTATTTGACTCCGTTGGGTGGTTGATTGGGACTAAATGTTTGAAACCAATTACGTTAAATAGATGACTTGAGTTTGTCGATTACCCATACATAGAAAGGATTAACATCTTCCGTTGGGTTAATTTTAACCCTCAGTTCATCCGTTTTGTGATGCCTCTGAGGAAGCATATGCAGCCATTCTGTATAGTAACATGGTACATTCACTTCGTAAGGAGCTGAATCTCAACAGAGCGGTAGATTTCTATTTGACAGATTTGACTATCGTTCTGTCTTGGCTTCAAAAAACCCTCGTGTAGGGTGAGGCTAGTCGTGGTATGAGTGCTAAGGGTATTTTTGGAAAGGTTGTAAATGGTTATCTCGCCCACAATCTGAGTGGCCACTGTCCTCTTTTGACCCGTATAATCGGCTAGAAACTCTTCTGATATAGGTAAACTTTGCCCAAGCGGATATTTCCGAGAAATTTTTGAGTCGATTTAGCTCGTGCCCTGCGAATTATGTCCTACATTTTTCCTTTTTTATCACTCTTTACACCATGAGAAAAAGTCGTCGCAAAGTATTCCACCTCATATGTTGACTCAAATTTTAGGTTCTTAAATCAAACAGTAACAATCAAGTCAGTTGTTCACAATTGCAAAGTGTGTTCTTAATACAAAAAGAAGCTCGGTCAGGAGATTATGACTTATGACATTACCTGCCAAAAGAACTACACTCATTCGCCCTTTTACCCATACAGAACTCGACTTTGCTGGTCCTTTTAATTTAAAATCATATGTAGGGCGTGGTTGTAGCATAATGAAAGGATATGTCTTAGCGTTTGTTTGTTTTTCTACCCAAACTATTCATCTTGAGGCTATAAACGACGTATCCATTAAATGTTTTGTTGGCTACTTTTACTCGATTCTTCTCACGTCGTGGTTGTAATTCTCTCCTTTACTCAGGCAATAGTACTGCCTCTGTTGCAACAGCCAATATTTTGTACGAAGGCAAAACTCAGTTTCTTCAGAACCTTAAGCGTCAGATTGTCACAAAGAATGCTTTACAGTTAGTAGATTGGCACTTTATTACCCCTGGAACTCCACAAAACCATGCCCAAAGTTTCATTTGTGAAGAATTCCCAATTATGTCAATAAGATTAGAGGCTCGTTTAAATTCTGCATCTCTTAGCTCAACGACATTTAACTCGTCAGACGCCAACCCTTTAATCCAGGACATTTCCCCATAGGAATGGGGATAGCGTGTGCTGATAATTTTGCCCATTTGTTTGCACGCCGTTGGAAAGACGACTATTAAATCGAATTGCATAAACGCAAAGTGGAAAATTCCTCAAAAAGATTTTGTCGTTAATAATTTTGCTATCATTTGTCATGACAATCTATCCAATAATGATTGGAAGCTAGGTCAAATCGAAATGGATTTCTGGGTCCTGATTTGAATTTCCGCGTGGCCAACATTCGATCCGTCCATGACGTTCTGATACGACCAATTGTGAAGCTCGAGCTGCTTCCCAATTACGAATAAAACTAATTCGATTTTTTCATCTCTTTGACTGCTCTTTGTTTATTTACAGAAGACTGAGATTCCATCTCAGTGGCTAACGGTTGAACGCCCGAATAACGAAAGTCTCGATGACGTTATTGCTGCTGCCACGTCAAAATGCAGATTGTGCCCAGAGACTCATCCAAGTCTCGTCGTTTGCCCAAGTTTCGTTGTTTTAGCCCATTCAAACGGTTGAACACAAGTTAAAAGCCTAAAGAATTGTATAAATTGCCTAGCATATTTAAAGGAGAGCCGGGGCAGAGAGCGGTGTGTGGAGTGTTTGCAAGACCACCATACTATGCTGCACGTAAGCAGACCGCTCGTAAGCATGCCGGTGTTCCAATGTCGTTATTGGAGCTATAACAGCGGTTTCGAATTCATCATCCTCTTGGGCAAATAATTATTTCTTTATGTACTTTTTTTCTTCTTCTCCTTCCCTTTTTTGTTTTGTTTCTATGCTATGAATTGTATATATTATTATATTGTGAATTTTTGGTCTCCGGTCAGCTGACTTCTCGATCCCCTTGTTGCAACGTTGCAAGAGGCGAGATATTCACGCTGAACAACTTAGATTATAAGTTTAACCCGCTTTATTATTGTGAATTCCTCAAATTGTTAAGAGAATAAGTGAAAAGAGGTTATTATTATTTAATCCACCCCATAAATAAATTATTTATTTCGAATATTAATAAAATTTTGTTTGGCTATATCTACTGCTAACTCCCATAGTTTAGGTTAGGTTAGGTTAGAGGACGTGTACTTGTCAACTGTGACAAGTACAGTACCCGGAGGTCGAATTGACCCATTGTACAACGTCCTAGCTTCTCACACCACTCGCGTTGTGTGCGTTAATTTTATACATGAGTGGCGGGACCTACAGTTTAAAGTCGACTCCTAACGACAGATTTTTTTTGAGAAGCTTTTCATGGCAAGTTTTACTCTCAGAGTTTTTGACAGAAATCTGCTGAGAGGAAGTCGCCGAAGAAATATTTTCATATTTTCGTTTTGATGTCTGACCTGGGATTTGAACTCGGGCCTTTCGTCTAATAAGTCAACACACTACCTACTAGACTACGGCGACTTCTAACTCCCATAGTTACTTATCAACAATTTTCTCATTTTACTTACTTTGTCATCAAATGTTTAAATGTCACTTCAGTGTCATTTTTTTCACATCATATAAATAATAACATTAAACCGAAACTAAAACTTAGCTTTAATAAAATTATGGTGACTTTATTTAAAATTTTAGAGAAACTTAACAATATGAACACTTTTTTCAAAAAAAAAATTTTTTTCTAAAAATAATTTTTTTTAATGTGAGAGGAAGACGTTTTTGGGCGATTTTTGAACTTAAATTTGGCTAAAAACTCAAAAAGATTTTACAACCCTGATTGTAAGCATAAATTAATTATCGATAACTGGTTATGGGTCCCTATTTGTAATAAACTCAGCAGAATTCAAGAAACAAAACTTTTGTTTTAATTAGGCGATATTAAAAATAAATTAAAAAATAATGCAACAACACTTTCTAAAATTATTCGATGCCTGTGTTATTTCTATAAAATAGTGACTCAACGTTTGTAATGGTTGGTTTTTATGATATCCCTCAAATTTTTATGTTAACAAATGCGATTTTATTTTAGATTGCTTTATATAGTGCGTCGTAGAATATACATATGTCGGTTTTGTATAAGTGAAACATAAATATTAGTATTTTTTTAGTATAAATTCAAGTACATTTTTATATTACGAGACAAAGTAAAAACTAACCGGACCATTAAATATGTAATATTTGTATCAGCATATGTACTTACGTATTTCTGAATGTATATACATACATACATGTGTGCAATTGGATGAGTATTAATACGTATTAGTTCGTAATAAATTTTCCTACACATTACAATTCACAACAAAATTGTAGTTTAGTTTTCAAAAGTTTAATCTAATACGTATGGGTAACATCTTACAAAAGTTGATTCGGTAATTCCAACAATGTTTTTTTTTTCTTATTTTTAAAATGTCTTGATCGAAAAACTAATTTGTGTCTCACGTTTTCAGTCTATAAATAGTATGACAAAAGACTATGATTACTTGCTTAAGGTATTATTAGTAGGAGATAGTGATGTTGGAAAGCATGAAATTTTATCAGGATTGGAAGACGCATCATCAGAAAGTCCATTTTGCAGTGGAAATGGTATTTATTTTGTAATACGTATGTGTTTTAATGTAAAATTAATATTAAATTCATTTAGCTTATAAAACAACAACAATTCTCTTGGAGGGTAAGAGAGTAAAACTTCAGCTATGGGATACTTCTGGACAAGGGCGATTTTGTACTATAATTCGGTCATACTCTAGAGGAGCACAAGGCATAATATTAGTGTACGATATAACCAATAAGTGGAGTTTTGATGGAATAGATAGATGGCTTAAAGAAGTGGAAGAGGTGAGAAAAATATTTTAGGTCGAAAAAAATATCGTGTTTTATAACTAAAAACGAATAATAAATCGTTCAGTAACTGTTAACAAGCTAATGAATCTCCAATATTATTAAAATAAATAGTTCTAAGGGATTATTCGGTATTTCGATTCGAAGGAATATTCGTTCAAATCTTACGGTGTAAAGCATTGTTTCGAATGTTTCTTTCGAAGCGTAATACATAACTCCCTGGTACGATCAGACTATAAATTTTGTCTTTTTTCCAGCCTAATTAAGTTGGCCATATGCGTGTTATTTCCTATTTTTGTTTATTAACCATGATTGCTATTTTATCAATTTGATATAATTTATTGTCGAGAAATTTAATTTTAACCGATGACTTAAAAGTATTATTATTATTATTAATTTATTTAATCTAAAAAAAATTAATTCTAAGATTAAATTTAACGGAAGAGCATTAGCTGCATTGGCTATCAGCTCCTTATGCAGAAAATAATAATTTTGTATGTACTTGTTAATTCTAAATTATAAATAAGTGCTATTTACAGAACATTAAACTCTTAGTTTGGTGAATTTTATAAAGTTGTAGATTTTATCGATATTCTCAGAGGATGGATGTTTAAGGAGGTCCAGGCCAGACATGTTTCCAAACAGTTTTAGTCGTGTATCAGAAAGTAACGGGCATTCTGTAAGAATATGGTGAGGCTACTATTGCAACGAGTACAAGTTGGTGTTTGAGTTGGTTTTTTTAGGAGCCATTCATGAGTACAAAAGGAATGACCTAGCCGCAAGCGGGAAAATATTTTTATTTTTCCTTCCCAATGTCTGTAGGGTAGACCGGATGACAGTTTTGGGTGTTTATAATTGAGTAGTGATAATAAGTCAACGGTTTCTGTTTAAATTTATTTTTGACGTGATTGCAGATATGCTGTCGAATATAATTTTTTTCTAGTGTGTTGTTCGTAATAATGGGAGCATAAGAAGCAAATTTGTCAGCAATGTCTGCCTTTTCGTTGCCGGTAATACCCGTGTGACTTGGAATCCAGTGTATTTTTAGTAAGTTATGGTTAGAAATTAGCGCGTCTCTTATTTTGATGATTGTATTCCAATTACTTTTAAAAGGGTTTTTTATAGATTTTATTACCGAAATGCTGTCAGTGAATATTACAGTTTTTTTCCTATCCCGCAGTGCCAGACATATAGCCTGATAGATGGCGCATGATTCAGCTGTAAAGACTGATGAGTTCTCGAAGAGGGTGCCCAGGGAAAGTATCTTTCCATCTTCATCTACAATGGAATAAGCAGGTATATTGTTTTGGGACTTAGTACCATCAGTGTAGATCAGTCGCCAGTTGTTGCTTTTAAAAAAGTTTATTTGCTCCTGTATCAGATTGAAAAATATATTCTTTAGGGGTGTTGTTCTTACTGAAGGTAGCCAATGAAATGTCAAAGCAAGTGTTTACTAGTTTCCACGGCGGTTCTTTTATATGTTTTTTTGTTAAGATGAGGGGAATGGATAGTTCTGCACATAGCGGCAAAGAAAGAGCTAGGGCAGATTTAATGCGTTTAGGCTTCTTTGCAGATATTATGGAGTTGATGTCTTTGTCCAATACGGAGTTTGTGCTATTGATAAGTTTAGGCAAGATTCTAGATTTTAAAGTAAATAAAAGTAAATTACTGCAATAATATAAAAACAATGAAAGTAAAATTTTTTTGTGACTATATACTAAGTAAAACTCGGCAAAAAACAGTACAAATAATCAAATGTTGTAATAAATACGAATGTAATAGATTTGAATAAGCTATTGGAAAGCTTATATGTTTACAAGTTACTAAAAATCATTAAAAAGTGAAAAATAAATACAAAAAATAGTTTAAGAGGTCCTCAAGTATCAATTTTGAGTACCGTTCTATTTTTAGATATATAAACAATGTGCCTAATACACGTGAATAATGCTGATCTCTGTTGGTGCAATCGAAAGTTTCTCTTTAGAAATATATGTAAATATACCGGGTTATCCATTTCGTGGTTTCAAAAGTAAACGTAATAAAACACATATAAAATATTTCTTTCATGATATTTCTTTTTTATTGTAAAGTTTGAACGTTGACATTATGTGTGAAACACTACATCATTTAAATGACCTCCACGCGAAGTGTTGCAAGCATTGATTCTTTTGAGGTAATTTTCGACCACTTTTTGACACATATTGGGCGGTATCTCAGCCATAACTTGACGAATGTTGGTTTTTAAGTGCTCAAGAGTTGAAGGTTTATCTGCATAAATACGGTCTTTCGCGTAGCCCCACAAAAAAAAGTCTAATGGTGTAAAATCGCATGATCTTGGTGGCCAGTTGATATCGCCACGACGAGAAATTACGCGGCCAGGAAATGTCTCTTGCAATAAAGCCATATTCGCTCGAGTTGTGGCTTCAGTTGTTGCGTAAGCTGGACTTTATATGGATGTAGGTGTAGATCTAAATGCAAAATACGCCATAATGTGCCGTAAGACAGTCCTAATTCCTGAGAACGACGAGGAATCGACACATTCGGGTCTTCGACAACACTTTCACTTACAATAGCGATATTTTCAGCGGAACGAGCGAAACGATGATGCACATGCCTTTCAATATTTGTAACCACTCCAGTCTCTTCAAATTTCTTCACAATTTTTATATGTTATCAATTATGTAAGCCATAATCTCCTCTTAAAGCACGATACGTGGATGTGGCAGAATCACCATTTTTGTAGTAGGTTTTTTATAATTTTTATGCGTTGTGTGATAGTTAAGCGATCCAAATTCGTCAATGTCAGACTTTCAACTGAAAAGAAAAAAAATTGGTTTCACAATTTAGTTTGACAGATGTCGAATTCCAGTCCCATACTTTTGAAACCACGAAATGGATAGCCCTTTATAAAGCTAAAGCACGGAGTTGTGTTTGTAGAATGTAGTTCAATAAAAAGTTAAAACTCTGATAGATTTAAGTGTTTGTTAGCAATTTATTAAAACTATATTCTCTTTTCACTAAAATTAAAAAAACCTAACAATATTTTTCATTTAAAACAAAAATATTCATAAAAAAAATAACAAAACTCGTTTTCCTTGCACAACAAAACTAAAGCACATAATCAATTAATTAGTAAAAATATTTACAGCGTTATGTATAACCAAAAGTTAGCAACTGTTTATAAACTGTAGTCAAATAGCTGCCAACTAGCAAATCGATTTGCCTTAGCAGCTTCTTGGCACAATGTTTATTCATAAACGATTTGTAACTGACTGCTAACTTTAAAAAAATCAACTCTGAAAATGAATGATGCCACTACTAAACTCCTTTTTTTTCCTTATATCACCCCTGATTTTGACGTTTGAACATACATTTATTTTCCCTCCATATTGAAATAAAATTTGCAAAAAGAAGTAGTTAAATTAAAAAGATTTTATTGGACATTTTTGCGGCCCCAACATCTTAATGCCGCTAGGACTTGTATGTATGGAGGAATGCAACCACCGTTTTTTGTACCTTTTCCTTTAACATCTGCTTGCACTAGGTTTATTAACTTTTTGCAGTTTTCTTTTGAAAATCTATATTTGAGACGAAACTCTCCATCGCTGTACTCCACAAATGGGTTTCTTCTTTTTTGTAAATTTTTGTAGAGCGATTCCGGGTTCATAGATATTCTAAATTATCTAAAACGTCTAATATTTCCATTATAATAATTTCGTGCAAAATGTTATTTTATTTTTTCCACAATTTTATTTTAAGCTTAAATTTTTTATTTTCGTGCACAATTTTATTATTCTTTTCTTTATTCACAAAAAATTGACACTAAACAGCTGTTTCACAGAAGATGGCAAGTGTTTGACAACTCACTAACAAGTGTTTAGCAGTAAGTTGTTCGCAGATTGTTTGCTAGTATAGTTAAACTCTATGCTAACTTCATGCTAATTTTTAGTTATAGATAACGCTGTTAATATTTAGTTGTATATCCCTTATTTTCCAAAACTGCAGCACAGCTGCGTGGTATTGACTCAATTAAGTTAGACAAAAACTCTTTAGAGATGCCTTTCCATGCGATATCTACCTGGTGAAAAAGGTCGTCCTTTTGAGAAACAAACGCTTTTTAGCGCTTCTAATTTTTGTAATTTTTATAGTAATTTTGCCAGTTTTCTGGACAAGTCGGTGTTTCAGAGAATTGTTTATTATTTTCCGTATTATATTTCCCCTCACATTTCAAGTTTCAGGAACAATTTTGTTTGACATTTTTCTTAGTCAATTTTTTATTTATTCTATTATACATATTTATAAATTCCAACATATCTATTGCACTTTATCAATATAATTCGCCGTAGTCTAGTAGGTAGTGTGTTGGCTTATTAGACGTAAAGCCAGGTTCTGGCCCCAGGCCAGACATCAAAACAAAATACAAAAAGTATTTCTTCGGCGATTTCCTCTCAGCAGATTTCTGGCAAAAACTCTGAGAGTAAATAAAATTGCCATGAAAAGTTTCTCAAAAAAACCTGTCGTTCGGAGTCGACGTTAAACTGTAGATCCCGCCACTCATGTATAAAATTAACACACACAAAGTCTATGTTGCCCTGCTTTCCCGCAAAAAGCCACTTAGTGGGTTTAAAAATCTGAAGTTGGAAATTTTTAAAATCTATCAAAACTCGCTCTGTTAAGGGTTCTGACAAGTTGTCCTGATTATCCCTATATTGATTTATTTACCGATTTATATATGAACTCAGACCAAACGTGTTTTCGATCCTAATAAAGGACTTCGACACTTTTCTGGTGATAAAAAAATCTATAACATCCGGCATTTTATTTCTGTCCGTTGGCCAGTATGTAGGGGTTCGAGTTGAATATACCTCACATCTGGTGAGAGCTATTGCCTTATAAAGTTCCTTACATACATACATACTCGTACATAATTGCCCATTACGACCCTTCAGTCAGGATTACAGCCTAGCTTCTCACACCACTCATGTTGTGTGCGTTAATTATATACGTGAGTGGGGGACAGTTTAACGTCGTCTCCGAACGACAGATTTTTGAGAAACTTTTTCATAGCAGGTTTATTTACTCTCAGAGTTTTTGCCAGAAATCTGCTGAGAGGAAATCGCCGAAGAAATATTTTTTATCATATTTCGTTTTGATGCCTGACCTGGGATACGAACCCGGGCTTTACGTCTAATAAACTAACACACTACCTACTAGACTACGGCAACTTCGAATTAGCCGAAATGGTGGTGTCAGTTGGCCTCCAAGAAGCTTAGATTTGACACCATTGGGCTATTTTCTGTAGAGCGCCGTTAAAGAAAAGTGTTATGCCGATAATCCAGAGAAATCTGAGTATTTGAAGGCCAACATTCGTGATGCCATTGCTGACGAAAATTGGCCCGATCGAATGAGGTACTGTGAGCCAGCAGCGTCAATCATATGAATGAAATAATATTCCATTTTTAACCCGAACAATTGTACTTCACAACAAAAGAATAAATTTGGCACAATTTTAAACCGTTTTTGTTTTATTTCATTTTTAAACTTAAACTTTTAAATTTCCCACCCTTTAGATACCCGCCAGTTTGTGATCTTATCTACATCTGCGCTCGACATTTACGTCAGATCTATCACCTGTTCCTTGTTCTTGTTTCATATAATAATTTCAGTATGAAATTGAAAAGGATTCACCTCTGCTGTTGCTGTCCGTGCTTCCCCATGCGGCGTGGTGGGCGTTGGCATCGCATTCTATCAAAAGCTCCAGTTCCTGTGTGCCCAGTACACAAGGTTCTTGAAGGCAGGTGATGGCGGCTTCTGGTCTTCGTATGGCAGATATGCGGATGCTATCAGAAAGCTACTGCTCCCAGCGTGTTTGCTTACTGCCACGGTGAGGTCGAGATCACAATATGTGGTAAGAGAAGAACGTTAATAACTTTGCTAAAAAGTAAGCAGGACGTTAAGTTACCGTTATCTGGTGAGACAAGGAAGTTAGATCCTAATTCATAAACTCATTCCCCATGACCATCAGCAACAGCAGATTCTTGCTTGCAGCCGTAGAATGGTGCAGATTAATCTGAACCACCTTCGTCCGTTGCGGCCTCATTGCCGTCGTTCGGTTTCAGGGTCAGCGATGGCTGTTCCACCCAATACCGAAATTTGCAGTCCAAAGGCGCTGAAGCTGCAAAAATTCTGGACCTATTTTGATTCAGCGATCCTTTCCAGCATCTATGTTCTTTGCATGTCCGCGCCACGTCTAATTGGACGTTTTTAGCCCCACATTCTGCAATTTGATCAGTGGGAGTGTGATTTCGTTTTTTAAAAATGGAGGAGGAACCCACGCTCTGACAAGGGCTTCCTGTAGCGGCACCACGTCGAACTGAGCAGCCTGCCACAACTCTCCCTGATTGCAAACTCAGTTTCTGAGAAACTTGAGAGCTTCTCGGTTACCGCATCCTACCATTTTCAAATCTTTTTGCCACTTTGCGCTATCATCGCATCCTGTTTCGCATGATCTTCTCCTCCAAAGTAAGCCACTTACTTCCCTTCGGGATGCTGACGGTCGATAATGGCCACCAGAAGTTCAGGTGGCCAGTTTAAGCTTTTTAAAGGTTTCAGTAGCTTTTTCTTCGCAGTTTAGATAGTTTAGCATCTGCGGCACCAGCTTCTGAACCGCTAGTTTTTGGGTTTTACGACCGTTGTCGTGGAGGCTGGTGGTCCACCCCCTTTGGCTGTGGTTGCCTTTGGCTTTGCCGCAAAAACCTCATCTTACCAATTTTTGGGGCACATCGTCTGGCCACTTTTTTTATGTAGAAATATTCATAATACTTTAAACATTTTTTAAATAAAATTATTTTACTAAATAATATCTATCTCATTATTTCTTACAATTTGAACAATATTTCTTTTGTACAAATTAAAATTTGTTTCTGTTTTTATAAATTCAGCTAGCATGTTGAAAAGTTTAAGTCCTTTGAAAAAGAAAACTTCAGTGTTTCGCAAGTGGTATGCTCAGCTCTTACATATCCAAGTTGGTCGATTAAATAACTAGGCTCTTTTTCCATTTTAATTTTCTGAACAAATTGTAAGGTGTTAAGTACCAACCTCTGTTGCATATTTAACCATTTTAGTGTGACCAACATAAGTTAAATTGGAGTGTGTCTGTTATATTTAAGTATTGATCACATGGCCTTATTTTGTAGTTTTTGCAGTCTTTCTATTTGTGTTATCGAGCAGCACGTACATATGTATATAAAATTGTAGATCCGAAATCAAAGTGAGGTTTTATCATTGTATTATCTAATATATAAAATTCTCATGTCACGGTGTTAGTGGTTAAACTCCTCCGAAATGGATCGACCGATTTTCATGAAATTTTGTGTGCATATCGGGTAGGTCTGAGAATCGGACAATATCTATTTTTCATATCCCTAAATGTTAAGAGGGCGTGGCAAATCGATAAAATTGAATATTTAGGTACATATTGATCGTAGACGAATAAAATTTGGTGGGTAAGTTCGTAGAGTCGATATCGACAATCCCACCAAAAATGGGCGTGGCAACCCTCCCCCTTCAAGTGATATCTATAACTCTTAAACTACTGAACCGATTTTAACCATTCTTTTTTTGTTCGAAAGATTATCAGGTTTAAATGGTTAAAAAAAAATTCGATATAGCAAAAAGTAGGCGTGGCAAACCTTTAAAATTGAATATTTAGGGACATAGTGATCGTAGACGAATGTAATTTGGTGGGTAAGTTCGTAGAGTCGATATCGACAAACTCACCAAAAATGGGCGTGGCAACCCTCCCCCTTTAAGAGATACATATAAGTCGGCTAATTCGATGGTTTATAACTACATATGTACATATATAACATGTATGTCTGTTAGTTTTTGTTTTGGAGCGAGTACAACAACTACAACTTCGTCAGCGCTACCCATGATTAGGACCTCTTATTGTTATTCTTTGTATGTCTCACCTAAATAACGTACCGACTTCGATTAAATTTTGAACTAGATAGATGTGCGTACCCTAGATCACATATGGTTTACGTTTTTCTTTTTAAGAAGTACTCAGAGGGGGTGGTACAGGGGCTATTTTTTGTTGGTGTCTTAACACAACTTCAGATTAACAAATGTAAATTTTCACATAGTTTTTTTTTTTTTTAAATTGCATTCACCTTTGTTTCAAATGCTTCAAGATCGATCCGCTGAAACTTTCTCAAAACAACTGTTAGATATTGGGGATGGAAAAGTTCCTGTACATGAAAATACTGGATGCATAAAATTACAGATGGATCTTAAATATCATAATTCCAAATAAAAGATATATACAAAATAAATGAAAGAACTTAACAACATTTTTTGGAAATTTTGTTAATAATGACTTAGAAATCGGGGATAAAATTTCAAAACTATCTGATAACGCTGCTTTGCGGATCACTTACTCTCGTGTACACTTAAAGGCCTAACTATAATCGACTAATCCAATTCTGTTTAGATCTGCGAATACGCAATCCCATTTGCGAAAACAAAACATGCTAAGTGAACTTCATTACGTTTCGGCAAAAAAAAATTCTTTACTACAGAACGAAACTGATCGCAATTTGCTTAACTGTTTATGTGTACATAAGAGCATAATAGAATAATGTGCTTACAGCACATGGTAGTAAACCACACAATTTGAAAAGAACATGGGAAACACAATTATAAATTACTTAATTTTTCAAAAATTCATTTATGTGTTCTAATCGGCCAAAAATTTATAAATTGGCAAAATATTTGTTCAGTTTATTAAAATACATTGTTATTAATATTTATGAATTTTAAAAATATAAAAAACAATATAATTAAGAAATTAAAAAAAAAATTGTTGTTGAACGAAAAGGCACTAAACTACGAGATACAAAATTAGTAGAAGCACATCGTGATAATAGGGGATATATTTATATATATATATATATATATATAATAATAAACGATGTTAATGCTGGATTTAAGCAACAAAATTATGAACAAAAATTATTTTAAAAAAATTTTGTGAGCCAGGTACAATGAAAACTCTTCATTTGGTAGGAAAACTTAGAAAAACTACTCCAAGGCAAGATTATTATATAAGGTACACATAACACCTGACTTCTTTAATTGAATTCCAATCAATATTGTTATTTACTTAAAGATTTTTTTAGGCAAATGTGATTGTGTGTATTCGCTGAGTTCAATAAGACTGAATTAACAGGTTATAGTTATTAAGGGTACTTTATTCGTTCTTGGGTTTTACTGTTTTGGTTTCGAAGTCTTTATATAATAATACTAGCTAAAACCCGGTGTGCTTCGCTACTCCTATCGATATGAAATATAAATATTCAAAATATATCACAATATAATCACTCATAAAATAAATGTTTAATTCGTTTAGAATCTGGGATTGAAATGATTTGCGAAAAAGATTGTAAGTACTATTTAAGTACTTCCTTTCAATCACTATTAGGCAAATATACCATAACAGGTCGAATTTTTTTATTTTCAAGATAAAAAATTTTGGGCAATAGAAAATATTTAATATTTTTTATTAGGGTGACCATAAATGACCTGACCGTAAAGGGTTGGTCTGTATTATATAACCAGAGGTAACAATTGGTTCTTTAAAAAATTATGTATGCTGTAGGTAGTTAATAAATTAAGGCAGTATAGTGTCATCAATGGACTGTGTCTACTGTTAATGGTACCTAAGTTACACATGTCCCTCTATGCGTATTTTTACAAACATATAATAAAACAGGTATTGAAATGAACAGGCAATACACATGAATTTAGCTGCAATAGTTTATCAGATATATGATGTTTAGTATTTAATTTTTTCAATTTTTTCCCTAACCCGAAATATGTGTGTCAAAGTGGTTCATGCTAGATTCTAGTTCTAATAGTTTTCCATGTACACGAACTTTTGTATCATATTTATATGGGAGGGTCTCGCTCTTATTGCTAGTCCGGCAATTTTTTCACAACTTTGTTTCCTACTTACGAAATAACATAAGCTGCACTTCTTTCGCACGAAATTAATACAAACAGCTGATCACATTTAATTTTTTTTCTTAAATTATTATTTGTTGAGCCGGAAAAATGGAAAAAATTTCAAAATTATTAAAAAATTAAAAATTTAACGGTACAGATAAGCGGTTACTGATAGTAGCTGTAAAAAAACAAAATTTATTTGGAATAAGTGCCATAGAAATAGTTTATATTATTAAAATTTGTTATTGAATTTTTATTTATTTTCAGCTTTCAAAAACATATGGTTTTTGTTTACGCATTTAAAGCAATGATGCATACTTTCAAGCTATAAAACCGACAAATTTTCCAAAATCGCGAGATAGACTACATTTGTTGCACATCAAAATTTTCGCATGAAAAAACCATTATTTTTCGCAAATATGAACAGAGTACCTACCTTAAAACTACATATTTTAAAAACCAAAATTATAATTTACTTCATTATTAACTTTTATAATTTAAAATAAAAATTAACACTATTTTACTATTACATTATATAGTTAGGGTTTATTTTTATTTTAAATTATAAAAGTATAGTTTTCCCTGTTTAACTAATTAAATATCCACAAGCGTTCGAAATGCCTTTCCGTTTGCATTTTATTTTTACTATAGAAGATAAAAAACTTTTTAACATTCGTATAAATTCGATTTCCGATATACCTGACCTGTTTCTGTAAGATAAACTATTTCACTTGATTGTCTATTTATGTGGGAAACACAAACACAAAATTGAATGTTTTTGTTTGTGTTTTCGACAACAAACAAAATTGAGTGTTTTTATTTGTGTGAAAGTGAAATTGTTTGTCTTACAGAAACAGTGCATAAAAATTTTAATAAATACTTTTAAATAAATATAAAATCGTTGAAATTAATCTAAAGACGCTGTAGTAATGACACAGAATTAACAACTTATAACAGCCGAATTAAAGATAATGTAAAGGCGCCATATTAAATGCGATAAAAGTTGTGAAAACGAAGTTCTAAAATCTATTTAAAAAATTAAAATAAAAAGTGTACAAATTTAAGAAACTCAAACCCATAAACATGTCTCCTAAATCCATATTGTTACGTTTTTACCTTTTTAAAAACGTTTATATATGAGTTCGTTAATTGCAAACCAATTAAAAACAAATATGTGTTTTATTTTAATTAAACTCTCTCTTTATTATTCACATTTTTATGCCACTGTTCACACTTAACCGATACAACATTAATTGCTTGCTATTATTCACACACAACTATTGCTCGCAACCGATATCTTCAAACACGACTATTTTGTTCACACGCAACTTCACTCAAGACTGACACAATTACAACTGACTGGTTGCCTGGTTTGTCTTGCCCTTTTATAGTCTAACACGAACAGTACATCGGACGTTCTTGAAGAAGAACGTTCGCGGCTTCGCGCTCTCGAAAACTCTATGGCGACTGCATTACTTGTTGTTGCGTATGCTTACTAGTTCATCCCTTTTGCTCTCATGCTTGTTGTTGTTGGTTTATTTGGAAGATGTTCGATGTATTTGTTAGTGTGTATTTGTGTATTGTATACACATTGCCTCTTGTGCGTTCGCTTATGTTGCGTTTGCGTTATCCATCTCCCTCATACTCATACTGATGTCATTGTTGGTTTATGTATGGTTCGATGTACACATGTGTTAGTGTAGCTGGTAGCTTTTGTTTATTGTTTTTATTGTTAAACGATATTAGGTCGTTTCGATTGTTCATGCGTAACACTGCCGCCCACTTAAGCCTGTTCGTCCCGAATAGGCTCATTATCTCTTTTCCCATATTTTGCCAGTCGCTCTATGTGTACGACCTTCATTTTTGTTCGGGGGCTGTTAGCTTTCTGTATCCTGTACACGACGTCGTTTAACCGTTTAATTATTTTGTACGGTCCATCCCAGCTGGTTTGTAGCTTGGGAGATAATCCCTTCTTCCGCTTTGGGTTGTATAGTAGAACCAATTGTCCCTCATGGAAGCCCTCCGTGTTTGCTGCACGATCATACCTGGCTTTCATTCTATCGCTGACCCTTTTTATTCGGGTGCGCACAAATTGATGAAGTTCATTTAGGCTTTCTTCTTTTCCAGTGGCATCCCTCTCTGTGGCGTGCTTAACTCCAAACTCCAAGTCACCGGGCAGTTTTATTTCAGTCCCAAAAATTACCTTGGCGGGTGATCTAGATGTTGAATCATGGACTGCAGATCGGTAAGCCAGTAGAAACCTCGGAATGTGTTCGTACCAGTCCTTCTGTTGCGCGCTCACTACTTTCCGCAAGTACTCCTCCAGGGTTCGATTAAACCGTTCTACCATTCCGTCTGACTGTGGGTGAAGCGGCGTCGTTCGGGTCTTCTTAATTCCGTACACATCACACATTTCCTTGAATAAAGCTGACTCGAAATTTCTGCCTTGATCGGAATGTAGTTCTATTGGAACCCCGTAGCGGCATACCCAGTTGTTTACAAAAACAGTTGCTATTGTGTTCGCCTATTGATTGGGTATGGCATACACTTCCGGCCATTTGCTGAAATAATCCATCACAACGAGCACATATCGGTTTCCGGCATTGCTGACAGGAAAAGGGCCGGCTACGTCCATCGCTATCCGCTCGGAAGGTGCGCCTGTTGTACTGTTGCAGTTGACCTCGACTTCTTACTGGACCCTTAGCTGCAATACACTGGGTACAGTTTGCTATCCAATCCGCTACTGTCTGCTGACATCCAACTCAATAAAAACGTTGTTTTAGCCTTTGCAGCGTCTTTGTCACTCCAAGATGTCCTCCGCTGGCTCCATTATGGAACTCCTTTAACACTTCTTTCATTTTGGAGGAAGGCGCTACCAATAGGTTGGATGAGGTCTTGCCATCAGCGCTTTCCTAAAGTCGATATAGGCACCCATTTATGATTTTTAAGCTGTCCCATAGTGCCCAATATGCTTTTGTAAGGTGACCTTCTGCGGATATCTCATTTCTTGTAGGTCGTTTGTCCTCCTCCTTCGCTGCTATTATCTTCGTCAATATTGGGTCACTCCTTTGTGCTTGGGACCAGTCTTCATTGGCTTCAATCCGCGTTAGCCGGATATCGACGATGGATTCCTTTTTCTCAGCTTTCACGCAATGTTTACACTCCAAATTACAAGGTCGGCGTGAAAGAGCATCAGCATTCCCATGTTTTATGCCTCTTCGGTGTTCAATGCTGAAGTCGTAAGTCTGGAGGCGCTCAATCCAACGTGCTAACTGCACTTCACGGTTCTTGAATTGCAGCAACCATCTCAGTGCTGAATGACCAGTCCTTAGCAGAAAATGTTGGCCATACAGGTACTTATGGTAATGTTTGATGCACTCCAGCACTGCAAGTAGCTCCCGTCGAGTCACACAATAGTTCCTTTCAGGCTTTGACAGTGTCCTACTGTAGTAGCCTACGGCTTTCTCTGTAGCATTGATCACTTGGGAAAGTACGCCGCCAATACCATATCCGCTAGAATCACTGTCTATGATGAATTTTTCTCCTGGGACTGGATACGCCAAAACTGATGCGGCACACAATAGATCTTTTAGAGTCTGGAACGCCTTTTCTTGTGACTCACCCCATTGATACACTTTTGATTTCTTGGTGAGCTCATGCAAGCTTGCAGCCACGCTAGCAAAGTTAGGCACAAAGCGTCTGTAATATGTGCATAGTCCCAAAAAGCTGCATAGCTCATGAAGATTCTGGGAACGAGGCCAGTCCTTTACTGCTCGTATTTTATCTTCATCCGTAGATATTCCATCTGCTGTTACAAGATGCCCCAAATATTTCAACTGTTTTTGGAACAATGCACATTTCTTTACGCTTAATTTTAGTCCAGCCGTTATTCGTTGCAGAACTTCTCCCAGGTTCTTGAGGTGTTCGTCGAAAGTTCTGCCCTTCACTATTATGTCATCGAGGTACACCAGGCAAGTCTTCCAATGCAGTCCCTTGAGTACACGTTCCATAAGCCACTCGAATGTGGCCGGAGCATTACAGAGTCCAAATGGCATAACTTTAAACTGCCACAAGCCGCCGTTCGCACTGAATGCGGTTTTCTCCTTGTCCTTGTCTGCAATCTCCACCTGCCAATAACCGCTTTGTAGATCCAATGTGGAGAACCACTTTGTTCCGGCTAGCGTGTCGAGTGTGTCGTCAATTCTCGGTAGCGGGTAACTGTCCTTTTTGGTGACATCATTCAGCTTCCTGTAGTCTACGCAGAATCTTGTACTGCCATCTTTCTTCTTTACTAAGACTACAGGTGAGCTTCACGGACCCGATGATGGTTCGATTACACCGCTCCTCCTCATTTCGTCGACTAGCTCTTTAACCTCATTACGCTTCGCCAGCGGTATGCTTCTGGGTGCCTGTTTTATTGGTCTCGCTTCGCCCGTATCAATTTCATGCTTGACCATAGCTGTTCTTCCTTGTCTTCTATTGTTCATGGCGAAAGCGAAAGCATACCTCTTTAGCAGCTTTATGGCTTTATTTCTCTCTGGAGCTGCTAAGCCTGCTACCCATTTCTCCACATTTTCACCAAATTCCTTTTGATCTTTGGCTGACATTTCGGCAGGTTGCGGCGATTGTTCGGTGTTTATTACCGCCTCTACTGGAACACATTGGCCCACCTCTGAGTTTTTACTGATGACTTTTTCATGGCCTGATAGATTTAGCACTCTCACCGGAACTATTCTCTGTTCTGTGGATTTGACGAGGGCCTTTGCTGATATTAAATCCGTCTGTATTTCTCCTGGTTCCACAACCCACAAGCGGTTTTCCTCACAATCTCCCTCCATACGCGCCCATATTAGTGATTCACTCTGAGGTGGTAATTTGAGTTGTTCGACCGCAACTATCCTTCTGGCGTGCACTTGATGCTTGTACCCGACGTCAAGAGGAATCTCCACATTTCGCCAACTCATAATCTGTTGCCCCATATTCAAATTGATGCCATGAGCTATCATAAAATCGGCACCAATGATAACCTCGTCCACAATATCGGCAACAATAAAGACGTGACTTACACTAATGTTGGCTATCGTCACCTTCGCCTCTGTTTTTCCGTGGACGGTGGCAGACTCTTCATTAGCTGTCCGAAGTCTTACATTGCTAAGTGCCTCACACTTTCCCTTCACTACATCTGGTCTGATGATGGACTGCGTCGCCCCGGTGTCTATAGTGAGGGTGTGTCGTCTGCCATTTATGTACCCGCACGCCGTAAGATTGCTGTTGTTCTGTTGCATCACTGATATTGAGATTGTGGGAGCCAGCACTTGCCCCTCAGTGCTAGCTCGTTTTAGTTTAACGGGGACTCTTGTGAAGATGGTTGGTAGTTCGCCCGTTTATTATTCCTTGATGGTGAGACGGATCTGGATCTTTTACGTGGCGCTTTGCAGTTTCTTTGGAAATGACCACTCTTTCCGCAGTTGAAGCATTTAAGTTTAGCCTTTTGTCCGTTTTCTTCCAAAGCTAGCTTCACCATCTCCTTAACTTTAGTTAAAATGCATTCATCTTCCTCCACTACCTCCATTTTTCGCACTTTGCTAACTGGTGGTCTTGAAATTGCGCGAGCGGTCTCTTGGGCTAGTGCGAAGGCCACGGTCTCTGCAAAGGTTGTCTTCTGCGTAGAACAGAATGGTCGCGTATACCATTGACAAACGCCTCGGTCTTAATGTTGTCTATCAACGGGTGGTTTTCTCCTGGGTAGGTAAGCTGCACCAATATCTCGACCTCCGTTGTAAAGGCTTGAAGTGATTCATTAGCCTTTTGCGCTCGGCACCTTAACTCCATGCGGTATAGTTCTCGTTTATGATCGTCGCCAAATTTACTCTGTAACGCCACCATTAAGTCGTTGTAGTTATTTCTGCAGCTGGCTGGCATGGTTTGTAGGATCTGAGCTGTGACACCTTTTAACGCCAAAATTAGTTCCAACGCCTTCTCGCCATCATCCCATCCGTTTCTGCTGGCTACTGTCTCAAATTGGAATTTGAACACGGATAGGGGTGAGCTACCATCAAAGCAAGGTGGTCTTATCCTGCCGGTACTTTCAGACACAACTCGCACTGGCTCTGGAGGTTGATGATCTTTTCCTCCATCATTACGAGTTTTCCGTCGACGGTCCTTCCCAAATCGTTCACTTTTGTGTCAACGGTCTTTTCCAAATCTGACACCTTTACCTCGATACTGGTAATTCTTTTGCTGAATGACTCGCGTATTTCCTGCAGCTTCTCTGTTGTCGCTTCAAATAGCTTTTGGTTTGCTGCATGCATTTTTTTCATCATTTGTTCACTATCTTTTCGCGACTCCGCCAGAAGTTTCTGATTTTCGTTTCTAGAAGCTTCTTGAACTTCAGCCAGAAGTTTTACCTCAGCAAATAGATTTTTGTTCGCTTCTTGCAGTTTCTGATTTTCAGCTCTAGAAGCTTCTTGCACTTCAGCCAGAAGTTTCTGATTTTCGGCTCTAGAATCTTCAAAATAGCTTCTGGTTGTCAGCTCTAGTTAATACTTGCATTTTTTCCATCATAGCGGCTAGCAACGAATTTATGTCGACACCGCTAGGCGTTGCAGGAGCCTGTAACTCTCGCTCCTCTTCATCCTTGAACTCGTAGGATTCGATGTCGATGCCCTGAAGCTGCAGTTGTTCCCTTAACCGCCTCTGCAGTTCGTTCTTCGTGCCCGTTGTTGTCAGTTCTAGCTTAGCCAACTCTCGTTTCAGCCGTTCCACTCTTAATTCGGAGAGTTTCATTTTATTTTTTTTTTTTTTATTTATTTTCACTTTTGGATTTTGCAATCCCACTTCTGACACCAACTGTTACGTTTTACCTTTTTAAAAACGTTTATATATGAGTTCGTTAATTGCAAACCAAGTAAAAACAAATATGTGTTTTATTTTAATTTAACTCTCTTTATTATTCACACTTTTATGCCACTGTTCACACTTAACCGATACAACATTAATTGCTTGCTATTATTCACACACAACTATTGCAACCGATATCTTCAAACACGACTATTTTGTTCACACGCAACTTCACTCAAGACTGACTCAATTACAACTGACTGGTTGCCTGGTTTGTCTTGCCCTTTTATAGTCTAACACGAACAGTTCATCGAACGTTCTTGAAGAAGAACGTTCGCGGCTTCGCGCTCTCGAAAACTCTGTAGCGCCTGCATTACTTGTTGTTGCCTATGCTTACTTGTCCATCCCTTTTGCTCTCATGCTTGTTGTTGTTGGTTTATTTGGAAGATGTTCGATGTATTTGTTAGTGTGTATTTGTGTATTGTATACATATTGCCTCTTGTGCGTTCGTTTATGTTGCGTTTGCGTTATTCATCTCCCTCATACTCATACTGATGTCATTGTTGGTTTATGTATGGTTCGATGTACACATGTGTTAGTGTAGCTGGTAGCTTTTGTTTATTGTTTTTATTGTCAAACGATATTAGGTCGTTTCGATTGTTCATGCGTAACAATATCTTTATTTTTTATTTTTAGTTTTTGCAATTTTTTTGACATTCAATATTAGTTTTTTGGTTTGGTTACCTAAAAACATATGACATGTTTTTACGATGTATAATTGCACTTACAGTTTTACGTTAATTAGACGTTACTGTTACATTACGTTACATTCCGTTACGGTCAATCAATCAATCAATTTATAGTAACAAAACCACATGGAATGACGGCAAAAGAAATGAAGAGAATAAGGACAATAATTCAATAGTAACTTCTGGAACTTTGTTGATATTGCTATTTGTTGATAACTTTGAATTTTTGAATGAATTTAATTTTTCAGTTCTTTTATTTATTGTACTAAGGGTTATTATTACAACTTGCCGTTAACGTGGAGTTTAGTTAAATGTAACTTTAGCTAAAGTGAACTTTAAAGTCACCTTTAATTTCTTTTCGTTATTACAACCTACTGATAAAATAAAGTTAACTTTTTCAAAGATATGGCAGTGCCGGAGCAATGTCAATAACATAGCTCAATTAAACAAGATTTTTTAAACGCAGTGGCAACGACGGGCTTCTTTTTTTTTTGTTGTATAGCCTATTTTATTTATATTTGAAGTTGCCATATTGAAAATAATATGTAATATGGCAAGTGCAGACATAAACTTAACTTTGAAAGTTACAGGTTTGAAAGTTAGCTTATCGCTCACTTCTACCTTATTGTTCACTTATAAAAATTAAAAAAAAAAATGTATCTGCCCGTTAAAATCCTCTCTTTAGTTAACGGCAAGTTGTAATAATGGCCCTAAAAGGATTGTAAAACTATTTTAATTATTTATTTTATATTTTGCAGCATGCACCTGGTATTCCAAAAGTTCTTGTAGGAAATAGATTACATCTAGCATTCAAAAGACAAGTTTCAGCGAAGCAGGCTGAACTTTATGCATCGCGCAATAATATGTCATGTTTCGAAATATCTCCTCTTTGCGATTTTAATATTAGAGAATCATTTTGTGAATTGGCCCGAATGGCTCTCCATAGAAATGGCATGGAAAGAATATGGCGTAACAATAAAGGTAAGTAATTTATTAATGAAATGTAAGTTCAATTTAGAAAATGTACCTATGTTTATTTTAGCGTTAATAAAAACTTGATTTAATTCTAATAAAAACGTCTTAAAAGATGCGGCAACGTATCCGGGTACCTATATCGCAGTTACGTCTAAAACAATTGTTTTCTGAATAAATATTCGTTAAATACGCTGACATTGTGGGGCATATTACATTATTTTTCTTAAACCTTAAAGCGTGTAACACATCTTTTTAATAATTCCAAATACATACTTTAATTTTTAGGTCTCATTAATTCCAAATGGAATATTTTCTTTACTCTATTTATACAAACTAAAATAAGTAAAAAAATATTTCTAGATCTGGTTTTTATTTCCTATAAAAACTTAAGAATCGTTGTTACAGACATAATTTGTACGTCCTTGGAGCTGGTGCTTAGCAACCTGACGCTCGCCGAATCTGTCATTTGTACGCAAAAAACAAAAGATTAAAGATGTTGCATGATGACTTTGTACAATAATAACTTTTGACATAAAATTGGAAATATATTTGAGGCACTGGAAATATGCTTGGCACTTTTGGCCAAGGGAAAATTTTATGTTCCTATATATCAAAAAAAAAAAGGCAGTATGTAGTTATTTTATCAAAGAAATATGCCGAATCCAAAGTGGAATCGAACAGAGTTGAAGAAAGAATAAATTATCGAGTGAATATCAGTGAAAACCCAAAGGAAATCGACTACCTTACTATTGTTAAATGCTATTGATATTGCAGCATTAGTGTCTTGTATTATATATTTTAAATTTAGTTCACAACACAAGTCTTTTGATCCTTGTACACATTTTTTGGAAAAAATTAACCACTGATTTATGTAAGAAAAAAATAGAACACTGCTCTGTTACAAAAACAAAAAAGGAAGTTCACGTCATCGGCGGCATTTACAATACAAATATATAGAATACTTTGAAATTGTAACATATCCCTTTTACTAAGAAAGACAAAAGTGGTTGTATTCCAGTAGTAAGAAATTTTCATGTGTGATCGCAACTACGAATGAAGCGTAGAAAAATTCGTAAAGTTTGTTTGTATTGTTAAAAAATGTACCAAAATTACAATTTTGTTGGAAAGAAACAAAAAGAAAAAATAAGCTAAATCATAAACTATTTAGATTATTTAAGGCTTTTTTATTCCAATATAGGAAACTATAAGCTAGAGATTAATAAAAGCTCTCTGCATTTCAAACTATAAATTTAAAATATGTTTAAATTATGATATTACAAAATTTTTATTGACACTCTCTCTGCAGATGTTCGTTGCTTATAGATAAAATCGCACAATTAGATGTGTTAAAGTCCTGACTCCTTATACAGTTATTTGTCACTCTTCCAACTCTTGTAACTTAACCCTCAAGTGCCTAAGACCGCCTGTAGACGGCTTAAATTCATTGCTCATTTATTCGCTTTATTTTTTTTTTTTTTTTTTTTTTTTTTTTTTATTTTGATTAATTCAGGGAAGTCCAAAATTTATTTTTATTGTATTTGGAACATATAAAACCCGATTTGACCAAAAAAACTACTTTTTTTTAAATATCCTTTACTTTTAAAACAAATCAGACGCAGAAATATTTGTTTAATCCAGAAAAAAATTTGGGCACTAGAGGGTTAAAACTACTAGCGATATGTCGATTAACTTTTTAGAAAGATAATATTCTATGTTCTGTGTGGACTACCAAACTATTCATCGGTTCCAACATAGCCATTCACATTACTTATAAATTTATTTTCTGTTCCAAATCATCAATTATAACTTTGAGGAGGGTGCTTCCGAGTGAATTTTTTTACTACAAGTTTGTGTATTGGAACTAGAGATGAGCGATATTTTCAAAACTGTGATTTAATCACGGTGATTGATAATTCACTGGTAACTACAGTGATTGAAATTGCCAAATAACAGTTACTAATAATGTCGTTCTTTCAAAATTGTTACATACTCAAATTTATTTCATTTTATTTTGAGCGAGGCAGAATTACTATTAGATGATGCTGATTATTTACTTGTGTCTTTTATACATGAACTTTCTGTGAAACATAATTGTCAAACTTCATATAAAAAAAATTGCATTAAAAATAATAACATTGATGACACCACTTCGATTTTGTTTAGTAGTCTTTTCGTAGTATGTATCTAGTTGTCTCTTTCTTACGACTTAATAAAATACGTTAATGTCATTATTGTATTATTGGAATACTGTGATCACAATCACTGTTTTAAAGAACAGTGATTAACAAATCACGTTCAGTGAGAACAACGTTCTTCAAAAATCACTGGATCGCTCATCTCTAATTGGAACGGTGTTACATTTCACCAGAGTATGATACTTGGGTGACGGTTGGCCGTAGCGATTTGGTATTAATTTGATCAATATTGATTGTGAGAATGCCAGTTTTTTTTATCATAGAGGGTTTAATTCTAGAATACACTGTATATTATGTGTAATGCGATTAACACCACGTTATTGCATTTTTCCTGAAATATATTGGCTTTAAGCTTATCAGATTTATCCTTTCGTTGGAGGTCACCATACTCCTGCTAGTTACAGCATTGAGCGGATTTGAATCATTATGGGTGATTTCTCGTAGTAATAGGTAGCATACATTTTAGGTAAGATCAGTTTCAGTCTTTTTTAACTTGACGCGAGTAGAGTCTAATTTCAATCTAAACATATTTTGTGGAATCCATGCTCGATTTCTTATATTGGAATCATTTTACCCTTTTTTTAGTGCTAACACTCAGGAGACAAGCTCGTATGCATGCACTAGATTCTATTTGAATAACAGAAACATTGTTATGAGGGAAAAGAAAGAGATGACAATTTCTTTTTATTTTGAAACATTGCTTTTTTTCGAGAATTGCTCTGTACTAGTTCTCACTTCCTTTTTTTATTTCTGTTAATCATATAATGTCAACAATCCGACAACCATGAAACACCCAACGTCTCTGGTGGGAATCGAACCCACGACCCCGACTTTTGTAGTTTAGCACTTTACACCATCAAGGCACCCACCCTGGTTTAAAATAAAAGTTAACGCAATTTGTTTTTACCTCTTTTTATTTGATAGGTATAAAAGTTCATACAGGAACTGAATTCTGCATCCGAAATAATCTGGGCATACACTTTACTTTATAAAAACTAAATTTAATGTTAAGATTAAATTAATCTTTATTTAAATTAAACAAGTCGTTTTAATGCACAAAAAATTTATTACGTTATCTGTTCGTTTTGCCCTGACCGATTTTTAATATTTTTGAATGTAGGTGAAATGACTAGATCAAGAAATTTTATCATTACTTATTAAAAGTATCGGTAACAGCAGATACCCTTTAACATAAAATTGTAATAGAGCCGTTAGTATTTAAATAAGTTAATTTTTCCACATGTGCAAATTGTTTGTCATATTAAAAAAATTTTTAGGGTACTTCAATTATTTTACACACAAGTCACGTAATGTAGAATTCTCGCACAGAGAGTAAAAAATTAGGCAACACATATGTACATATGTAAGTATGTCTCATGATTCACTAGACAGCAGTCCTATTTTTTAAAGATATTCTTTTACAAATTGTCTGTTCTCCTTAAGCCACTAGATGTCTTGACAAAATCATTATTTTACTTGTTTTGCTAAGTTCTGCAAATTATTTTTTCTTCCACTTCCGAGTTTTCTTATAATACTTAAAAGCTCTTTATTTTTTATAACCAGTGAAACATTTTCTTTTGTGGACAAGGCTTGTTCTTTATTGAAAATGTCAATTACATAATAATAATTTTTTAATCAAAATGAAACTGTCTGAAAAACTATTTATAATAATGTCGTTAAGACTTTTTCACATGGACTCATACTAGCAACTTTACTTTAATGTTTATGAAAATAAAATTTTGTTAATAAAATGGTATTCACAACAGAGGCAGATGGTTAATAAAAGTGAAATAATGGTAATTATTTTTTTCAATCACAGTGGATACTATAAGGATAGACGTATAGAAAGCACGTTAACGGCCATTAAAACACATTTGTCTGGCTTGGCTTTTCACACCACCCACACTGCGTTAAATTTATTAAAAAGTGTTTTGATCTACAGTTTAACGTACATCAGATTCGAGAAATCTTTTTGCTTTATTTAGTTTACTCTCAGAGTTTTTGCCAGAAAACTGTTCAGAGGGCTTCGCTGAATGAAATATTATTTTTTCAAGTTGTCAGACCTAAGGTTGAAACTCTCATGGTGTCGTCTAGTAAACCGACGCTCTATATATAATACTACGGTGATCGCTACTTATAGATTATGGAGGTTAAATTGATAGTCTCCTCTAAGATCCCGCTGTAGTAATGACAGCACATATTCTGTCACTCAACTATAACTCCTGGTTCCCATTTCTCAACCATTCCATTATATGTATGTATATTTGATTGCAATTACTTTGGCTCAGATATGCGATGTGCTGGACAATGACACAGAGGATATTCTGTGGTCTTCTCTTCCTCCTATTCATAACAGCAGAAAGCGCAGTGTGGTATTTCTAACCTCCCGGCAGATACAACTAGAGGCTGTAGGGTTCATAAAATGATCTTTTGTTGGGTTCAATACAAATTTTGTTTTGCATATATCACAGCGGGCAAGATTCTCTCATCTCTAGATAAATGAATTCATTATCCTATAATTTTTGTGTAAATGAGCAAAATTTGTGTTTGTCTCTCTGAAGAGCAGTGACAATATCACATTTAAATTTACTCGAATTCGGGAACCTATATGAGGGTAGTCGTTGAATGTAGCGCTGTCTCCTCCAAAGGCACCTGGCAGCCTTGGACAATCTTAGATGTGTTGTACACCCTCAGTAGGAATATAATGGCCGCTGTATTGTCAATATAGATATGTGTATATTGCCAATGCATAAGTTCAGATATTTAATCTTTATTTCAACTTGAATAGTAGTACAGCAAAATTCAGATATGATCTGGATCCGTCAGCAAATATTTGAATGCGTAAATAGTGCTATGAGTATCATAGAGATATAGACAGTATCATGAAGGAATTTATCAAGTATTTTAAGACTAGAATCGAGAACGGGTTCATTTATCGTATAGTCAATAAGGATATCTATATCTATTACCCATGATTTTGGCATGATAATATCTTTTATCTTTCCACAAATTTGCGATGCTTAGTCTCATTACCGCCTTTGTAGTCCCTTATAACGAAGCCTCTCAAATTCTTAAAACAATTGATTAACGAAATGATTGGTGTTTGACATTCAGGGACTGTAAAACTGATCAGCCGTTATAGCCAATGTACAGTGGCTCCCAGCTTATTTCAACCAGCACCTTTAAAAAAAATTAAGCTCGTATAATTTCGAAACGAAACAAGATATTAAAAAAATTTGAATAAGAGTTTATAGAATATGTTTAAAAATTAAGAAAAAAAGTTGTATTCAGTCTCAAATGTAAACTTACAAGCTAAAAACCAAAAATTTAGGAACCCAATTAGTCACAGCTTATTTCAACCACTTACTATAAACAAACAATAAAACGGTTAATTAAGTAATAGTTTTAATTTCAAAATTTAGTATGACCTCCTATTTGCTTAATTACAGCTTTGAGCCTTTTTTGCATTGATTCCACTTTCTAGTGGTTTGGAGAGTTATTTTTGCCCATTCCTTTTTCAGAGCTGCTATAAGGTCATTCTTGTTCGAAATCTGGTGTTGGCAGGCGTTTTGATCACAAATTGCCCATAAATTTCAGACTGAACAAAACTTTTTTGTTTAATTTTTAAACATATTCTATAAACTCTCATTAAATTTTTTTTTTAAAGGTGCTGGTTGAAATAAGCTGACTGTATACTGATAAGCTCACTGTATACTGATACGATCTTCGTACGTACCAAAAAGTGTTTTATTACAGTACAATTTGAAATTTCAAACTTAGTATTTTAAATGGTCAAAGAAGTTTGTATTATATGCCGTCAACCACGTAGACATCCTGGTAAATTTAATAGCATATACAATATTCCCCAGGTATAAAAGTACTTTCAGTCAGCTATGATTATCTTCTATACCTCGGTGTAGTGAAGAAAGTTGTAATTTACTGGGCCTCCGTGTCACTTCTGGATCACTGCAATGAAATTGCTAAAGGAGATGGATTCGCAGCAGACTTTATAGACATTGTCAAGAGCCCTATTGTAGCATTAACGAGATGGAGAATCAGGCCGTTGAGGCTCTGGTCTGTGACACCGAGCACATGGTCGAAGTTACCCAGCTCGTATATAATTAGAATATAATTTGTAATTGCATTGTAATTAATAAATAAATAAATAAATAATAAATAAATAAATAAAATTTAAAAACTGCATTTGTAATCTGAATTCGATTTTTTAACGCATTAAGTTTTAACATTAGAAGCGTTTCATCTATTGGTAAATTCGAACAATTTAAAAATTTAATAGTTAGGCTACCTAGATTGCCAGATGAAATTATAATGCAAGAAACATAGTTTAACAAATTCATATAATTCTGGTATGCTTTTGAACATTGCTGTCGAGAGGATGGTTATGGTGGTACATCTCTGTATGTAAGAGAAAGCATAATTATTACTTTGAGTTATTTTAAGGTTAACCGAAAGACTTTAAAAGTCGTTTCATTTTATCGTTCGCAAAAGTACACTGTAAACGATTTCGTAAGTCTTGTTGATCATATATTGAATGTTCATCCCCGTACTCCAATTATATTAGTTGGCGATTCAAATGTTGATGCTTTTCACATTATGTTAATTTGTATACAATGTTCAAAATTATGATTTTATCTATAAGTCAGCATCAAAATTTTTTTGAAATATTTGCATTGAAGTTAAAAAATTGGCATTAGGTCGAATTGACAGCTGGGCTACAGCCAATGAACTTTACATAATCCTTCTGAGCCTAAATGTTAATTACTCTCGAAAACTAAAAGAGCATTTGTTGAACGCGATGTAAGTTAGGTTAGGTTAGGTGACGGATCACATCGAAGAAAGAAGTTCCACTTAGGACAGCATTTAGGCCTATTGTGATACCACAATTAATTCTATCCGGGGGATAACCCTTCCCTAGAAAAAGCCATCCCGAGTCCCATATATAACTTACTATTGCAGCAATATGCACAACTCCTGCAAAAGTCATTAGTTAGAATGTCGAGTCTTTTGGCATGCTTACGAACAGGACAATGGCCCATAAAGGTCGCCATTGTGCGATTGATGGCCGTGCGATTTAAGAACAGAAGTGAGTCAGTCCTCTTCTTGTGCATACGTGTCCAGCAGAGTCTGGCAATATTGCACATACCTTCCTGCTACCAACGTGATTGAGCCTCCTCGTAAAACGTGTGGACAATATCCAAATTAACCTCAGCAACCAATTAACCTATGCCCTGTAACATGTCGGAGATTGCTAGGTCCGTACCGGTCCCGCCCAGCTCATCAGTCATGCAATTTCCAACGATATCTCTGTGTCCCGGAACACATATAAGAATTACCTTTGCATAATCGGAAATTTCTTCAATAAACACTCTGTATTATTGGACTAGGACGTACGTTGAAACTACTTTCGTTAAAGATTTAATCGGAGCCTAGCTTTCCGAGTAAATCAGGAGATTTTCGGGATAATCCCGCCACTCAACAAGCATTGAGCCACCTTCAATATTTCCACGACCTCTGCTGTGATCAGGCAGCAGCCTACCCTGATACTCATCTTTGAGCCGTCAGGGTAGTGTAATGTTGTAGGGGTGGAACAGAGCGCACTGGTAATCAGAACAGCGGACTGCCTGTGTACTCAGTTTATCAGTCGTCAGTGGCATTGGTGTCTGCGTACCGTCCACCAAACATGTACCCCGTAGAGTAAGCTTGACTCTACCACGATCCGATAGAGCCAGTATTTAATGGCTAGTCTGAGATCCCAAATCTTGCCTATGGTCCTTTTGAATATGTAGAACGGTATTATGGCTCTCTTAACCCCATCAATAATATTACCTTTCAATGAGAGCTTGGGATCAATAATAACCCCCAGATATTTAACTCTTTTGGATAAGGAAAGTTGAATCCTAGGATCGATAAGTTAAAAATAGGTACTCTATACCGCCTCAACGGCATCAATTCCGTTTTGCGAAGATTCACACTTAAACCACACGATGAGCACCATTCAGTTATAACCTTTAGAGTCTAGTTACATCTCAGAGAGAAGTCGAAACCTGATATCATAATGGCCAGATCGTCCGCAAAACCATAGACCTTAAAACCATGTTGTTACAGTTCCTCTACCACGATATTCCACAGCAAGGGTGAGAGAACACCACCCTGTGGTGTACCTCTATTAACTTCCCTTGCCATATGAACCTCACCTAGAGAGGCGTTAATTATTTTCTTAGTTAAATACCAGTAGCGAACTTCGTAATAGGCTCGCTAACTTTGCGCTTATTAAGGTCCTCACAACAGCCTTCGAATAAAAATTTTTGGCGGCGCCCTCCACTTCAATGAAAGCAGCCAGTGAGTAAAGTTTGTATGCCAGAGCTTTCTCGATGTTCCCCACCAAAGACCTAAGTACAGTCTTAGTAGACCTGCTTCTCGTCAAGGCGTGTTGAGCACTATTGGCAAGTGAGGGAAAGTGGTTGGACCTTTTCTCGAGGTCCAGAGTCCTTTCCATTGTTTTGAGAACGCGTGAGGTTAGACTGATAGGTCTGATCATTCGCAGCGGATATCGATGGTCTCCCAGCTTTAGGGATGAAAACGCCCTTCGCCTCTTTCCACTTAGCAGATACAAGCACTCAAGACAGGCATAAAAGATACGCTGCAGCGGATATTTCCTGTAGTTCCGCAGGAATAATGTCGTACCGGGTGATTTGAAAAGTTTGAATGAGCCAATGGCCCGTCGAAATCTGTCCACACTCCAATTTAAAGTAATCGTTTGCGTAATGTCTCCGAACAATGGAAGCATGTCTGCGTTCGCAATTATCCGGAAATATGTATCAAGGAATACTTTAAGGGTCTCCTCGTTCGATAAAGTCCAGGTATTAATACCCGTCCTGGCTGTTGGACTTTGTCAGAAGTTTACGAAGTCATTGGATTTTTCCATTTCCCCACAAAAGTACCTCCAAGAGCTTGTCTTGGTCTTACGTTTTTGAATCGTCCAATCGTTCGTTAGTTTAACCTCGTTAAACAACCTCCTACATCCGCCCAGCAATGCTGCAATTTCGGGATTCCGCCACAAAGTCTAGCTTTACCCTTTAGAACACTTTCTCTGCAGGCTTTACTAGTAGCAGTTATGTAGTTGTTTGTCAGACTAGCTATGTCTTAAATAACCTAACTTAGCTGAAAACACTGATCGAAAAATATCCCAGATAGTATCATGCCTATTCTAATAAGGTGGTCTCGCTTTCCTGTTGACTCCATTAAAGACATTCGTTATGTATGCGTGGTCCAATAGACAGCAGTCATTGGAGACCCTCCAGTCTGTAAAGTGTTCCCTATGAGAATCACTTACTAGAGTTATGTCAATGACCCGAAGGCCCGAGTTCAAACGCCAGGTCAGACATCAAAACGAAAATATGAAAATATTTCTTCGGCGACGTCCTCTTAGCAGATTTCTGGCAAAAATTCTGAGAGTAAATAAAATTGCCATTAAAAAACTCTTTTCAAAAAACTGTCGTTCGGAGTCGACTTTAAACTGTAGGTCCCGCCACTCATGTATAAAAATTAACGCACACAACATAAGTGGTGTGAGAAGCTAGGTCGTAATCCTGACTGAAGGGTTGTAATGACCAATTATGTATGTATGTATGTAAGAAATTCAAAGATTGACTCACCTCTTACATTAGTATCCAAGCATAGTTAAAATGATTAAAAAGAAAATGATAATTCCATTCTTGTTTAGGATACAAAATCTCTTTCAACCCACGCCAGAAGGAAGGACCAGCTTGTACCCCTTTATATTGAGTTCGTAAACTTTGTCCCTGTAAACCCATGGTTCTTGCACCAGAATTGTATCTTTCCCCCATTAAAGAGTTGGAGGAGAAGTCCAGTCGAAGCAGCTTTCGAGTGATGTTAATTGAAGTTAATCTGCAGTACCTTCATCCTCTGTCTGGTACGACCGTGGGTCCATCTGTTGGTCGCGAACTCCTTATGGAAATCCGAAGAGCACTCCGACGCCGAGTCATCTTTCGTGAGTGCCCCCGCAACTACCACGTCTATTGTGGGCTTGGCGTTGGCGTTGGCATCCCTGTAGGCCTTATATACCCTAAGATATATCTTGCCAAGCCCGTAGAAGACACAACCTTTACGTACTTTGAGAAGGGGAAGAGATTCCTCATTGAAGATTAAGATCGCCTCCCTAAACCCATTATCATCGTTAGACGTCTTGGTAAGGTCCATGATCTCATCAGGGTCGCAATATCTGCCAGAAACATGACACATGATTGAGGTCTATGTGGGTTTTGATCTGTGGAGATGACACGAAGTTGTGCGCTCCTCTACAATTCCCCAAGTCCTTCAATGGCGGGGCTTTAGAGGTCCCATGATCGTTGGTACCAGCTCGCGTTATGGGCACATGTAGAGGGACCAGGGTTGTCGGTGATGTGAACCCGACGTAACTATCAAAGGAAATAAAATAGACTTTGTTAAATCTGCATCCAATCTGGGTATTGTCTTTAATAGTTGGTTAACGAAGTATAACCACATTAGTATCATCGTTGGAAGATTTTATAGTATGCTTCGAAACTTATGGACTGTTATAGATTCAACTCACTTTACCATACGTATGCAAATTGCTTCAATGTACTTAATTGATGTACTTTTATACGGATGTGATATGAAATTTTCGCAAAATGATATACCAAAGATTAGCGAAAACGAAATTAAGCTTACAACAATATTGCACACAATATTTCACACTTTTCGTACCTAATATTTAGAATTAAATTTGATAATCTCTTGGTCTGGTAAATAGTGTGTTTGCTTATTAGATATGAGGGGTCGGTTTGCATCACAGGTCAGACATCTCCAACAAAACGAAATATGAAAAAATATTTCTTTGGTGACTCTTAAAGTAAGCAATATTGCCATGAAAAAAGTTTCTCAAAAATGTCTTTCGAAATCGACTTGAAACTGTAGGGCCTACCACTTATGTATAAAATTAGCACACAGAACTTAACAGGTGTGAAAAGCTAGGACGTAATGCTGACTGAATGTTTGTAATAAACAATTATGTTTGTAATAAATAAGTATGTAATCTAGGGTGACCCTTAGCTGTATGAAATTTTTATGGCCATTTTTTTCCGGTCTCACCCCCAGTTTGGTGAATATTGATCAAAAAAATTATTCCGTGATATTTTCAGATCAACGGATCATTTTTACACGTTCTCTAAAATTATTTCAGGCGTATGGTTTCTACATGGTAATCATAAGAGCGGTATTTTTAAAAAGTTTTATATGAGCAATGCTTACTGCTATTGTATAAAAAACCAAAGCATTTGTTTTGAAGGCCCCATTCCTGAATGGCATTGCTGAATGGCTGATGCCTGTTCTCTTCCAGTTCCACATTCCAAAGTATGAATTTGTGGCGCTTCCAGCTGGTAATAGTTTGTGGTCCTAAAGCAAGCACATTACATTAAAAGTACTAACGGCGAAATTTTGTTTCAATTTTAGCATATTGTTATTGTTGTATATTGTCATGTAATTTTGAGCGTCAAACTCTAATACGTCCACAACTGCAATGATATGTACAGCAACGTTAATATTTGTGAACATACATATGTAAATTTTGTGAAAATGTTGCCCTTATGTTAGATATATGATTAAGTTAAAAATAGTTAAGGTTAAAAATGTTTAAAGCCGAATGTCCATACCATCCGTTTCATGCGATTCTTGCATTCTATGCCGTTTTTATTGCAAGTTACACACAATGCGTTTTATGCGACTGGTTTTTTGTTTTGATCAGCTGTTGCGGTAAACAACAAACAAGCAAACAAGAACAGTTTTGGGAAAAATAGAAAATCAAATTGTAATTTTAAAAGAATTTATGGCATTAATTACAAATTTATGAATTTACATATGTGATATTTTGTGCCGTCAAGGCCTACGAAAATCCTCAAAAGAACTCAAGACGAATGTTTTCAATTAATTTATCCTCCATTTTTCTTGTTTACAAATTAATAAATTCAAAAGAGATGACACTCAGAACATAAAAACAATCAATAACTAATATAAATATTTTGTTCATGAGAGAAATGTGTTAAAAAATGTATTTTAATGTATTTTCCTCTTTTATAATGCAAAAAGAAAAATGTGAAAATAGTAATGCACTATTCAAACATATTTATCGAAACCATTCACAATAGAATATAATTTGTTATCCCTAAGTTTAAAAACCTGCTGACTTTTTCCAGCAATGCATGAGTCGCATAGAAAAGTAAAAAGTAAACATACTTGATACATTCTATGCGTTTTCTCCTGTAACTTGTCACAAACAACTACACTGATTCTACTTTTTTGGCATACGCATGTAACGCAAGGTCGCCTGAAACGTATGGTATGGACTTTCAGCTTAAGACTATACAACGAACATCTTCCTATTACAACATTTTTTCACAAAATTATGAGGCAAGAAAGTTAAATTTTATGGTTTCTTTTAAATTTAATCGGGCTTGCGGCATGTCTTAACCCCAACCGATTAATCTGAAAATTTGACAGAACATTTTTTTATCAATATCCGCCAAACTGGGAGGTGAGAATGGAAAAAATCTGACATTTAATTTTAAGGGCCACCCTAATGTAATCTCTTAAATATTAAATAACTTATTCTCCTGCATAAAATGATTGTCTCAAAACAGACGCCATATTTGTTTAGCATTTTTTCCAGTATGCGACAAAGATATAAGACTGATTTGTCACAATGCCAGTTTTTAGTATATAGCACAAGCCTTTGGAATTCTTTACCAAATCATATTCAATATGTAGGCAATGCAATTAAGTTCGAAGTGGAGTTATATAATATGTTTAAGTAATTTAATTTTTTCGTATTCATATTTACATTTCTTTTTTATTTCTCATTGCGAATTTCTTTCCTATTTTAGTTTTTATAGTTCATTGTATTTTTATATATGTTTTTACATTTATGTATATTTTTTACATCGATTTCTATACCTTCTTAGGTAATAACATGCTCTTCTCCATTTTTATTTCTACACAATATAACATATATTTTTGCTTTTATTATTAGTGCTATTTTACGCAATTATTAATTTCCTTTTTCCATTCATTACTGAAGCTACGCAAAACTGGACTGGAAATAATTTTAACAATTGTTGACTTAAGATTGTAAACATATAACAAAAAAGTACACAACAACAATAAAATAAATCATATATGTACATATAGTATTTCCTAAAAACACATAAAAGGATAAAGAAATCTTAAAAATGAATCGATTAAAGTAATATTTTAATAGGTATCTAAAAAAGTGACATACATAACATAAACGAAATATATTGGTTTTGTAAACGATTAAAACCACACGAAGAAAAATAGATTTTATATTTTTCTATTTCTTTTCTTTATTTCATTGATGTTGTCGCCTTGAGCACAGAATATACACAGAAGGGAAAGCAATGACGTTTGACAAACTCTCATAACATAATTTTACTAAAATAGTTAGAGGGAGAAAAAAAATGAATTATAAGTTTTGCAAAGCAATGTGTTAGAAGCAACAGATATACAGACTGAAAACTGGCGGATAAAGTTGAAAAATTAAATGTAAACAAACATTGATTTTGTGTTAAAAAAAAAGGAAAATTTGGAATATTTTTTAATTTCTTCAATGAAAAGTTTAAAGATTCTTAAATATTTAATTATTAATCGAAATGTATGTGGGTTTTGGTCGGAATGAATATAGTTTCTTGTGCAAAAGGTAAGTAAGAAGCTAAATATATCAAGATCAAATAAGACATATTGCTCATAAAATTTTTATCAATCATATATTATCAGTATTTATTAATTTCTTGAATGAAAAAGTTTAAATTGGGTAATTTTTTTATTATTAATCGAACTCTTAGCAATTTCTCTTCACAATGAAATAAGTTACGTGTGTAAAAGATAAGTAAAAAGAAAAATATAACAAAATATATACTCATAACTTTTTGTTTCAGGAATTTGTGAATATACCCCCAAATTGGTTAAATACTAAGTTAGTGACAATCGATGAAAGGTGTCACCAAATACATTAGTTCCGTATTACGTTTCCCCAATAAAACAGTTCATTTCCTTTCAAAACTATTCTATTATTCTACAAAAATATCATCAATTTCTACCAAAATAGAAAATAAAAACCCACCCTAAAATTTAACAAACATAAATAAACAAAACAGAAATAATCAGACAGAGACAGAAATACTTTTTGGTACTTGTTGGTAATATTTGCTGTCCCTTTCACACAATTTTAGTAAACGTCAAACTTTCGTTTCAATTCTGTGTATATTCTGTGCCTTGAGTCTTACTTACACACTGAACTTTTCTCTTATTGTATCTTATTAATATACCGGCAGTTTTCCTATTCTTCTTTCTTCGTCATTTATAGATACATACATATCCTAAATTTTCTGTATACATTTTCTTTTTAACAGTGTTGCCACAGTTTATTGGTAGAAACAGACGCCTAAGTCTGATTTGTATATTCTTACTATATAATTCTGTTACAAAATTTGGTATTATTGTATGCAGTCATGAGGAACTCTCGAATGTTCCACATATATGTATATAAAGGCTTCAAAATATGTTATTACAATTGATTACAGCAGCATTATTGATAGATCAAAAGGCCAACAGACATAAAGATATCGAGGTGCCAATAGTGAAAATTTACATTTGAAAATATTCTGAGTCTATTATTTGTTTACATTCGTTTAAAAGAAGAATACTGCAGATCAAATCTCCACTTCAAAAATATCTACGCTTGCAACAAATTAACTTACAACATTACATCTCACGGATACAATGACTTGCATCCTTTTACAATAACTTGCATAGAAGTATTTATAGTGTAATTAACTGTAATGTAGTGTTTAACACAATATCATACTCTTTACTTCTTAAGAATTTTTTTGTCATTATAAAGATATATGTACTCGTATGAATATAAAATCATATAATTTCGTTTTTTTGTTTATTTATAGTATTATCCCTACAAGAATTGTGTTGCCGTACAATTGTTAGACGTACTAGTGTATATGCAATTGATTCATTGCCATTACCACCATCTGTCAAATCAACGTTAAAATCATATGCCCTGACAACTTCCCAGGGTTTTCATTCTTTAAGTAATGGTTCGAAGAGTAAAAACCGGTGTAAAACACCTACAAGCAGTGGCCGAAATAGTTGTTGCATTACGTGATTGTTTAATAAAATTGTAATAAATGAATATACATACAAATTATTTATTTTTATTATATATTTAATTATAGCATTACACATTAACCTAAGTATTTAAAATTGTTAATTTCATATTTATGTTTACAAGAACTTTTATGAATTATTAAATGAAATATTATAATTTTCATATTTTTAATATTTGTTTACATTTCAATGTATTTGTCAGTATCTTAAAAATTGAAATATGATTACGATGTTGACTTTCAGAAACATATTATGAGATGTTATCATTAGCAGTAAAGATTTCGGAGCAGATTTCGGAAAGATTAAAATTAAAATTTTTTTCATTGGTGATTATGAAAATGTACATGCAGGCAGTTTCTTTTTGATTTGACAAAATTATCTTTTTACCTAAGCAAGGTCTATTTCAAATCTGTTGGAACTAAAATTTTCAGCACAATAGGCGGTATAAAAGACGCACGGTAAATCACGGCTTTGGGAATCTGAGAAAAGTACTGATACAATAAATCGGTTCATATATAAGAATATTACAAATATGTAATGATATCCCACACATGGAGCAAGAAGTGACATACGAGTACAAGTGCAGGTATCAACACGACAATGAACCAAAACACACAGTTAGATGTGCCAAAGATTGATTCGAAAAAAGAATAAAAGAAAACTTACATAACTTAAGAAAACTTAAATTGGATAATATTTAAAGAAATATTTAAAAAAAAGCTCATATTCCACTCAAATTTTCTGTTTGTAATATATAGCACTACTTTGGACACATTCGCATAAAGAAAAGCGACACGAAAATCGTTCAATATAATTGTAGATTCAATAAATAATATGTAAAACAAACAAATAAGACAATCGTGATAATTAGAAAAATTTGAATGAAACTGAAATCTTTAATGAGATTTTATCGAACCCATTAGAGAACATACCACGAATATGCGGATGTTTAAAAAAAATTGGAGAAATAAATATTAGTGAAATCTAATTATTTGTCATATAACCTAAAAATGTGCTTATGACTTTTTGTACTCAGTTTCGTTTTGATTAAATTTAGTTAATAAGTAACGCTATTTGAAATAACAAATTATTTGTCTTATTAAGACTTACATATGTATGTGGTTAGTAACACAACTGAGTATACGAATATGCCCTTGTAAATAGGATATATACTAATCTACGAGCTGTAGACCGAAAGTCCTTGGTATTACGCTTTAAAGTTTTCTTTTGGATAATCATGAATTGTGGACGAACAAATTGGCAGTAAAAAGGCCAGCTAGTTACAATCCTTTGGAATCGTAAGACGATAAACTCGAAACATTATATGAAATATTCAGGGAAATTTGTCCCTCTTAATTTTGATAGAGGGGAAAGTATGTGGCAAATGGACGCAGAAAAGATGGCTTGCTGTGAATCCTGGGGAAACAAAACTTCTACTCTGCATGAAGATTATGGGATACATGACTTTCTCCAATTTATTTCGAATGATACCGCGACTATGCTCTCGGGAAGTGAACCTTGTAGATTAGATCAAAAGCGCGACGGTTACTCTAACACTAAACACTTGACAAAAAATAAAGTAATAAAACTGCCATAAAAAGCAAACCGGTGAAGTAGTAGAAAGAAAAATGTAGAGAAAATAACAGCTGATTTATGTTCCTGCTTCTCTTTTCTATGAATAAGCTATAATAATAATTTAATGATATGGGCGTTTCATATATTACATTTGTAACAAAGAATAGAAAAGAGATATTAAAAACCCTTACCTCTAGATATATTTACGATAACATCGGTGTTAAATCCGTGGACTGTATTTTTTGTAGGGATTGTTGCCTGTCGCTGTTGGTCTTAATTTCGAGACACTATAAAAGGGAACCAGAAATTAGAGGACTTGAATTCACAAATAAATCGCACAATAGAAAACACTTTCCTTCTTTATGACCTTTATGTATAAATAAAACCTTCTATATTTGTTGTAGACTTCACCAATCTTAACATATATTATTTATAAAAAAATTAATTCGCTTCTTAACCGTAGCTTTAGCGAACGCTTTTCGCAATAAAAATTCACTTTCCTTTTCTTTTCAGGTTTTAAATTAAATTCAAATTTTGTATGTTTCTAGTTTTTTTTTCACAAATTTCTTTATTTCAAATTATATCTTATTTTATTTTTCACACAGTTCACACTATAAGTTCGAAAGGATAAATTTTCAAGAAATTGCGTTGCACCTCTTTTGATTAACAAATTAGAATTAAAATAATAAGATCAACTTGAACAAACTGGAAGCCTAAATTAAATAAGTTACAGAATAATGTTAAAAAGTACCAAAGCTTAGATACAATTACATTAAGATTTTAGATAAAAGCTTAAACAAGTATTGTAACGCCTTCTGTTGGTGGCTAGGCCTCTTCAAGTTGATCAGTTACATCGCCGGGGATGGAATTGTCACATCTCCGGACGTAAACATTCCGGCGCCCTTGCAGTACTGCAATCAAGAAAAAAATGACTCCAAAGTGAACACTATATCAAAGGAAACCGAAAAGAACAAAGAAAACTATTATATTAATTCAAATGTAATCAATTTATTTCTCTAAATTCCGATAAACACAAGAAATGGAACTAAAACTACATCAGCTCACGGTCCGGACTTCAATGGGTATCCGTCAGCTGCATTAAGGGAAATAAATGAAATTATAACTATAAATGAAAAATTATATTTAATACGTATCATGGTTCAGAGCGATGTGTTGATTACCTATGTATTATACAGAACACAATCCAGAAATCAGGTAGCCGAAAATAGAAAACTGGGCCAAAGGTTTGCCCATCGTACCACCAAATACACCATTGCGAATGATTTTGTTGTACACGTCACAGCCCAACCTAATTCCAACTGGGGCTGCTATAGAAAACGTTGGGTCTGCCAGTTGTAGCCCCGGAAACTCGTCCACTATTCTCCTGTCCATCGACCTTGACGGTGTGAGACCATTCACCTTGCTTCGCACCTCCGCATATGTTTCGACCGTGTCGCTGCTGCCGTAGTTACCTCTAACTACCAAGAGAACCCGCTCTGAGCGTCCAACCTTGATTGTTTTCGCACCAAGACGACGAACCACCTTCTCAGAAATGGGGGTAGGCTCTTTCTGCTCTTTCCATGACGTACCGTCCATGTGCCACGCGACATTTCTCTTGGCTGATGAGATTGGAGGTTCCTCGAGCGACTTGCAACTAGTGCGTTAGACGGACTAGGTCTTCGGCTCTCACGATCATTGGACGAACGAGGTGCCTTATTACCGGTGCGAGCAGGCGATCTGCGATGGCGCTTACCCCTCTTCGACTTCGCGGCCTTCTTCGGACCAGACGAACGAGGTCTATTGTCCGGCTTGTGGAGGAGCGTATGATGCATATCACCGCAGCACATGCACTTGCCAGTACTAACGCATGTCCGCCAGGTATGATCGCGACTCAAACAGCCAGCACAGTATTTGTAAAATGTCACCAACTTAATTCTCTCCTCATAGTCTGCCTTCGAGAATCGCAACGGATGGTTATCGCATTGCTTGTACTTTTTCGCCATGATACTATTAGCTGAAATTCAAATTCAACATGTAGGGAGAATTACCAGTTTCACAACTGGTCGAGTAATTGTTCCACTTGAAGTATTCAAATCCACTATGACATGACTATCTCTACCCGAATGTAAATTCAATACGCGACCTAGGCGCCATTCATTGGTAGGCACGTTGTCCTCGCGGATGAACACTATATCACCGACCTCTAAATCCTTCCTCAAACACTTCCACTTATTCCTTTTCTTTTAAGTATTCCTCCTTCTAACGGAGGCACAAACGTTGGTTAAGAGCCTTGACTCTGCCATCGATTTGTTGTCAAGGGTCCACAATTTTTAATTCCGGTGGGGACAGTAAAGGACCACCAATTAAAAAATGACCTGTTGTAAGAGCATCCAGGCAATCGACATTATCCGCCAAAGGGCATAATGGACGCGAATTCAAACACGCCTCGACACGTGTTAGGAGAGTGGAGAACTCCCCAAAAGTATACTTCAAGCTCTCTGCCAGGCTTTTAAAATGGTGTTTGAAACTTTTGACACCTGCGTCCCAGAGACCTTCCATATGAGGTGCACCACCAGAGTTGAAAAGCTAAAATGAAAAGTCAACCCCCTAGGCCCGACCTGGGAACCTGATTCCTTAAGAAAATCCCGAAATTCACTTTTCAAGATTTTCGACGCTCCTACAAAATTGGTCTCGTTGTCGGAATACATATCCGTAGGATATCCGCGACGAGAGATAAATCTAGCCAAAGCAGCCAAGAATGCAGACGTGGATTAATTACTAACCGCTTCCAAATGAATAGCTTTCGTAGCAAAGCAAATAAACAAACATACGTAGCCCTTAGTTATAAGACGCTCTGCCAGTGTTATTTCGAATGTCAAAAGGCCAAGCAAAATCTACACCAGTGCCAGCGAAAGGACGAGTGAAAACGGTACGAGATGTAGGTAAAACTGCCATTATTTGACTCTGAGTCATTCTCCTATAGATGGTACAAGCCTTGCAACGCCCTACGACGGTCTTAATCAAATTCTTAGAGCTGCGCATGTAGAATTCGGTTCTCAAGACTCTTAGCATTAATTGGTTTCCGCCATGTAAAGTCGACCTATGGATAAAATCGATCAATAGATAAGAGAATCGACTTGCTGTTGGCAAAAGAATCGGAAACCGTTCGTTGTACTTGAGATTTACCGCATTAGCCAGCCTGCCACCGACTCTCATCAATCCATCCTCATCTAAAAAGGGATTCAAATTCAAAAGTTCCCCTTCCACAACCTTCTCTACATCAAACAATCGCCGGTATTTTTGAGGATACCAAGCCCTCTGGGCTATTTTCATCAATTTCCCTCTCACCCTCCGGATTTCGTGTGGAGTAATCTCCAAAGAATCAAAACTCGAACGTTCTCTATCAAAAACCCTAAACACTAAGGCCATCACACGCAACGCTCTCGAGTAGGAAGAAAACCGATTCAAAAGGTCATCGAACTCCTTAAAATAAGCGAAGAAAACCATGTGACACTTATCCTCTTCCTTAGTGTCATATTACTCAGGAATAGGATTACGCCATTCGTCGGTAGGAGAACCTAACCATTGGGGACCATGCCACCACAGCTTGTTCGTCGCCAAATCCTGCGGTCGAGCTCCTCGACTTATCAAATCAGCCGGATTCTGCTCCGACCGAACATGCCTCCAACAGGCCTTGCCCATGTGCTCCGTCACCTTTGCAACTCGATTAGCAACTAAAGTTTTCCACGAACTGGGTGGTTTTTGAAGCCAAGCCAAAACTATGGTACAATCCGTCCACCCATAGAACTTTGTTTTTGTTGCGTCCAATTTCAAATTTGCCCTCACAGCTTCCATCAGCTCAGTCAATAAGACAGCCCCGCAAAGTTCCAGCCTAGGTAAGGAAATTGTCTTCAAAGGAACGACAATCGACTTGGCCAACAACAGATGGGTTTGAATAGCACCTGAACCATCCTCTATACATACATACACGCCCCGTATGCTTTCTCCGAAGCATCAGAGAACCCATGAACCTCTACAGTACAATCGGGCCGAAAACTTACCCATCGAGGTATTTTTATATTATTAATGAAACTATATTCACTAAGAAATTGGTTCCATTTCGCTGGCTTTCCGGGGCCAAAAACTCATCCCAATCCGTCTTCTCGCTCCATATTTTCTGCATGAGCATCTTTGCGGTGATAATAATTGGACCTAACCATCCAGCAGGATCGAAAAGCTTAGCTATAATCGATAATACTTCTCTTTTGGTAAAATTCTCCCTGATTTCGATTACTGTTGTCGTAAAGAAAAACTGATCCGACTTGGCATTCCATCGTACGCACAGGGTTTTGATAGAGCTAATATCTTCAAATTCCAAAAAATCTTCCCTCGACAAGTGATCAGAAGGCAACCCTTGAATAATTCTCCCGTAGTTTGAGGTCCACTTCCTCATTGAGAATCACGCGGAAGTCAATGCCAATCTTAATTGGTCCCTAGCCTCTATCACTCCAGAAACATCTTGAGCCCCAGCTAACGCGTCATCCACATACATCATCTCGCGTAAAATTTCAGAAGCCAAGGGCCATTTTGAGTTAGCGTCATCCGCGAGTTGAAGCAATGTTCTTATTGCTAAAAATGGAGCACAATTTACCCCAAACGTGACGGTTTTCAACTCGAAATCCTCTACTTACCCATCCGATTCTTTACGAAAAACTATTCGCTGATACCTCACTTGATCAGGGTCCAAAAGAATCTGTCGATACATCTTCTCAATGTCTCCATTAAACACATATCGGTAAAAACGCCATCTAACAATCAGAAGCCTCAAGTCGTTCTGCAAAACAGGCCCGGTAAATAAGGCGCCATTCAAGCTCAGTCCACTTGACGTCTTACTGGAAGCATTGAAAACAACCCTAACTTTCGCGTAGGAGCTTTCAGGCGTGACTACAGCGTGATGAGATAAATAGTATGAACCCCCTTCACTCGCGCCCTTCACATTCACCCTCACCATATGACCCAAAGATTCATATTCCAACAAAACTGCATCATAATCCAATTTAAGAGCTGGGTTTCGCATCAGGGAAGCTTCATTTCGCAAAAATTGTCTGTAGGCCCACGGGCAAGAAGAGCCAAGACAATCAAGGGAACCATAGTGTGGTTTAATGGGCAATGAATCTATGTATCGCCCAGCCGAATTCCTACGTACTGTTTTTCTAAAATATTCCCCACAGTAATTTCCAGAACCTCTTCAGCTGCTTATCCAATTCCAATTCAGTGCAATACAACACGAGAGTCGTATAGCTCTTGGAAAGCGGTTCGGGTAGTGACCCCGTCAGAATCTGGGCCATCAAATTCCCCAGAATTCCCTAGGATAAAAGACGCCTCCAATCAAAATATCCACACGATTGCTCTCATTAAATTTAGGATCAGCCAATGTGATCTCCGAAAAAGCTGCAGATCGCGATATGTTAACAGTCGAACTGGGTAACATTCCTGTTAACTTCGGCAACACCAAACCGATTGCCTCCACAAGAGACTGATCATTCAACAGTGAAGTCAAGACAAACGAACATTGTCTTTGGACAGCACCAGCATTAGAGTATTCAAAAACCGAAACCGGGAACCGGTTAACCGGTTTTTTTACTTTTAAAAACCGACCGGTTTCGAATATTTCATATTTTAGAAGTATTCGACAAACCGGTTTTTTCTGTTAAATAACCGGTTTTTTTATTTTTCTGCTCTGAAGCTGGAGAAGTTGTGGCAAAATTGCGAAAATACTTAAAAATTTTCAATAAATCAAACGAAAAGCAAAAACGACTTCAGTATTTTGTAAAAAACCAAGAAGGTAAAGAACTTAGATTGGTATGTGACGTAAAACACAGATGGAATTCGTTATCGAAAATGATTGAAATTTTTTTAAGAATATGAAAATGTGTGAACCATGCTTTGATGCACTTTTCTTTAATACCATTCTCACCTATCGAAATTGAAGCTTAAGAAAATCTTTGGAAAACTTTGCAACCATTAGAAATAGCAATTAAAGAATTATATAAGGATTCTGTAACACTTACAGAAGGAGCAGCAATTCATAAATTTTTATTTAATAATTTAAACAGAATTAACACACAATATGCGCAAGAATTATGCAACAGACTAATGATAAGACTTACTGAAAGTAGAATTAAAGTAATTAACACCCTTATTGTGTACCTAAGTTCAGGAAAGTATCCAACTAAAGACCATATTTTGAAGTATTCCACCAAAGCGGAGTCCAAGGAATTTGCTGTCGACTTGTATAACCGTTTATTTCCTTGCTATGATACAGATGAGAAGTGGTAGATTCTGACCAAGATTTAAATCTTGATACGGATAATCCCAGCAGCTTAATTTTTGATTTAAATAATACAATAAACAGAATACAAAATCCAAAAAAAATCATAAAACCACATTCATTTATTATATGATGATTTCATATACCTCGACAAATTCAACAAAAGAACAGAAAAAATGGAAAATTTACATAACTGTCTTTTGACTATCTGACCAACTTCAATTTAAAGCGAGCGGGTATTTTCAACATCCAATTTTATTAAAACTAAACAAAAAAAACCGTTTAAAAATCCCCGATCTTAATTGTATACTATTTTTGAAGTATTATTTTAGAAAAAACGATGTTTTGTAATTATATTTTCAATTGCAACCGATCTCATTAATTTTAATTTTATAAAACTAATAAATTTGTATGAAATATTTAACAATGTATTTCTGTTATTATTAATAAAGTACATATGTAATTTATTATAAATGTTGATTTGTTAACTTAAAAAAATTATATTAAATAAATAAAAACCGGTTAACCGGTTTTGTTTTTGCAAAACCGTATTCGAAACCGGATTTTTTTTAAATGTCAAAATTTCGAATTATTCGAAAACCGGTTTTTGGAAAATGTCGGTTTTTTGAATATTCTAACCAGCATATGCTCCATTCAAACCGGAGACTCGAGCATGTATATTCACTATTGGCAATCCTAATTTCCTCTGTAATTCTTCCGAAATGAAGGTTGCCTGAGATCCTGAATCAGTTAGAGCCCTAGCTCTGAACGTCTCTCCTCGGTGGTAGATACCAACCACCGCAGTCCCCAAAAGTATCTGCCTCGACGTAGCAGCAAAATAATTTTGGACCTCACCATTCGACTTGACTGCACCGCTAGAACTTGGCGCATCCAAAACGCCCAATTCCGAAGAGGATTCAGACACCTCTCGATGCAGTATTGTGTGGTGTTTCAATCTACACACCGAACAACTAAATGTGCTCTTACACTCATTGAGCCTATGACCACTTGTGGGACAGTTTATACAAGGGTTGTTCTTCTTCACAACCAAAAACCGTCTCTCAGGAGATAAATACAAAAATTTCGGACTAATATTCATCAAATGGTCCCCCGAACAATATGTACAAACTCTCCTATTCAGCTTAGTGGAAAAGGATCGAACTCCCCTTTTCGGATTAGAAAAAGTTTCAGGGGTAGGCCTAGAACCATTACCAACTGGTTCAAAATTGCGAATTTCGGACACAGTTTCCAGAGACTGAAACCGTGAAGTCAAAAAATTCTCCAAATCCTTCCATTTGGGAATCTCTACCTTGTTCTGGATTGTTTGTTCCCAGAGAGACAAAGTCAGCACTGGCAACTTGGTGGAACATAAATAAACAAAAATTGGATCCCAATTGGAGATATTAATATCGTGCATCTTAAGTGCCGATATGGAATTATTAATATCTCGCTGCTACCTTTTGATGTCCTGGGCTGCTTCCAATTTAACCGGTGCGAGTGTAAACAAAACCTTTAGCTGAGAGTTTACTAAAATCCTTTCATTTTCATACCTATCCTTCAGGTTATTCCACGCCTCATGAAATCCACTAACAGTCAGAGGAGATTTCTTCACAATCTCCAAGGCTTCACCACGCGTGAACTGTCTTAAATAAAAGAGCTGTTCCACTGGCGAAATGTTAGCCCCGTTCACATAAACAGCAGTGAACATGTCGCGAAATGATGGCCAAGATTTGTAATCCCCATGAAACACCCCCATGGTACAAGGGGGCAGCTGCATGCTATGTCGAATGTGGTTCTCGCTGCCTTGATCATTTAGGCAGTGGGTTGATGACATCCAAGCTTGGTTGACCAAAGTCTGGTAGAGCTCACCCATTAGTGAGGCAACCGTTATGTACCCTAACCTACAATGTCCAAAAAGTTCACGTTCCGCTTCCCGATCACCTTCCAGATCCTCTTCATCACCTATGGCAAAGGCTTCATAGGAATCCCTAATTTTTGCCCATAGCGACTTGAACTCCTCCTTCTGAATCTCGATGGAGATGGTCGTATTACCTTCCTGAGGAGTAGCATTAGACTTCCTTTCAAAATCCAGGAATATCTGGGCAAACCTCTCAAATGTCAATAATTTCCTCGACTTCGGTATCTCGGTTATATTAAAAGTAGCTATCAACACGTAGGAATGAAAAGCGGAAACCAAAAAGAATCAACAGAATGGTTGAGATTCTGTTTCTCACCAATTCCCTCAACGAAATTAAAATTCGATAAAAATATCAAATTAATTAAATAAATTGCACCACAACGAAACTCGAAAATGTTCGCGTCCCAATCGTAACTAATCCTGCGATACGCAACTAAAAAAGAAAATATTCCAAAATTAAACAAAAGGTCACTGCGATCACCCTGACAACAACTACCGTGATCAACTTAGCTCCTTACCGCAAACTTAACAAAAAGTAATATATGTCAAACAAAACGGCCATATATTTCAAAGGTATTACGTACTTCGCGAAACTAAGCCAACAGAACAAATTCCCAATGGACAATAACCCGATACTTATTATTGTTTTTCAAAAAAAAAATACAAAGGTGAAAAGGCAGTTTCGTACAACTATTTGCTTTCACCTTGTATTTCAAATCATAAATAAATAAACATAAATAGATAAATAAATTTTGCCAATGCAACAAATCAATATTAAAATTTAAAAAAAAAATTAATAATAAGATAATAAAAGTAAATAAACTGCCATAAATTATTTGTTAAACAATTTACCAGAATGAACAAATATGTATTTCAACAAATGTGTATTAAAGTTTAAAAAAAAAATTAAATTCAAATTTTTCCTTAATTTAAAGTTACAAATAAGAAATCAACTTTTAATAATTTAAATAATTACAAGAAATTAATAAATAAAGGAAGAAAGAAAATCAAAAGGAAACCCATAAATAAATTTTATTGCGTTATTTCACTTCAGTTTGGCGAGAATTCAAACTTTTCATTCACTCAAAGATCTGTTAAAAACCAGATCTATCGAGAATAGAAATAAATAACACCTATTTATGGGTATGTCTTTCATGTACTCGGTGGGTTTGAAGGATTGTTATAAATGGTAATGTGCTTTGCTATTTAGCCACCGCACCATCACCAATTATAACACAATTATTTACTTATAACAGCCCAACCTAAATTACGGCGTAAAGCGCAACGTAATTTAGCGCCCAGCTTTTAAGGCCCCTGGAGACGATCAAATAAAACCATCAACCCCTTACATGTGTGCGTGTTGTCGTTATATACGTATACGTTGTCGGCTTTGATTGATGAAAATCAAAACATTTTGATTTTTTCAATTGACGAATTTTCATTTGATCGTCTCCAATTCGGATTGACAAGCAATATCTCATTTGCTTTGATATCGTCGTAATGAACACATCATCCATGCGCGGATAACCAAACAAATATTTTTTTATTGTGAATAATGTAATAGCAAACAAAGAAATATTTTGTTTTATTGTGAATGTATATTTTATATTTTGTGTGTATATATATTTTATGTGTACATATATATTTTGTGTTTTTTTTTTCCGGAGGTGAAAAAATCATCGAAAGACACTGTTGCCCTGCAACAGTAGTGTGGGACTTTAATCCACTAAAAAACCACCCCTACTATTCGAACCTATTTGTCCTATGGTACTACCGTTAAGTATTCCATCACAGGACGAGTTCTAGCCTATTGACTGCTACTATTAATTCCTATCCCTTTCAATCCTACGAATTCTCTCCATCCTTCTCAATTCCTGCATCACATTTGCAGACAGCATTTTGACACAATGCCAAACTTCAACAGACCGTAGCATATGCGAAACTATATTGTCTGGTGTCACTCTCTCATCTATCATCGTCTCTAACAACTCGCGTTCCAATTCAAATCTATTGCAATAAAAGAAAATATGCTCAGCATTCTCATTTCCATTATCGCAGAAGGAACAAGTTACCTCATTGTCATGGCCATATTTACAGAGATATTCCCTGAAGCTGCCATGCCCTGTCAAAAACTGTGTCATGTAAAAGTCAACATGACCGTGTCTCCTTTCAATCCAACTTTGTACATTTCTGATAAGTCTATGTGTCCATCGGCCTTTGGTTGCAGTATCCCATCTAATCTGCCATTCTTCTAAACGTTGTCTTTCCTCTCTTCGTTCCTCAGTTGTCAAATTTCTACCAACAATCCTAACTCTATCATATATACGTTTCAGCTCCATAGCCATAATATCAGGTGGAGTTATACCTGATATGACACCAATAGCCTCATATGAAACTATGCGGAAACCACTAGCCACCTTAAGGGCGTTTAAGCGAAATAGAGATCTTGCAGCTCTAGCGTAGGTTCTAATACCCAACGCCGGTCCCCACACAGGTGCTGCATACATCATTATAGACTGAGTAACTTTTGCCAATAACAGTCTTCTGCTCTGATTTGGCCCTCCTATATTAGCCATAATGCGGGATAATGCCGTATTCACTCCAGCAGCTTTCTCACAAGCCTTCTCAATATTATTTCTAAAATTCAATCTTACGTCAATCATTACTCCTAAATATTTAAGAGCTGGCTGAGAGGTTATATTATGTCCGACTATATTAAGTGTGATAAATTCAATCTTTTTTCTGCTCGTTATCAAAATAGCCTCAGTTTTCTGTCCAGCTAGTTGAAGATTCGCTGATTTAAGCCAGATCTTTATTCTAGCCAACGTCGTCATACACATAGCCTCAATTTGATGCAATTCTTTGGCCAAAATTGTTACTGCTATATCGTCCGCATAACCAATTATATGCACACCTCTTGGTATTGGGAGACGCAACACTCCATCGTAGAGTATATTCCACAGCAGTGGACCTAGCACAGAGCCCTGTGGAACTCCACCAGTTACTTCATACTTCTTAACTCCTTCATCTGTGTCATAGAGTAGTATTCTCTCAGAAAGATAGCTGCTAATGATACGCATAAGATGCGCCGGCGTCTGTATAGTCCGCAAAGCTTGTAAAATGTGCGACCAGCATGCGGAATTAAAAGCATTTCTAACATCCAGTGTTATGACGGCACAATATTCCTTAGAACCATGCATCCATCTGGTTCCTTCAATTGCATTGCCTGCTATCGTTGTCAATTTCTTAATTGCGTCTATAGTTGATCGTCCTCTACGAAATCCATACTGATTGTCAGAGAGACTTTCGGCTCCTCTTTCAAGGTGTTGTTCCAAACGGTTACAGATCAATCGTTCCAAAATCTTACCCATTGTATCTATCATACAAAGCCGTCGATATGAACCTGGATCTCCCGGCGGTTTTCCTGGTTTAGGTAGTAAAACCAGTCTTTGAATTTTCCATTTTCTCGGAAAAACTCTTCCTGTACATCTCTGTAAAGGGTCGAACACTGTGCTTAATTGCTATTTTAAGAGCCCGGTTCGGAATTCCGTCAAGACCTGGAGCCTTAGCGTTTCCGAAACGTTCCGACGCTAGCATCACCTCATTGTCCGTCACTGGATCTATAGCATCCATAGTATTCGCATTCTCGTCTGCTGTTACATTTTCTCTTTCAATGCTCTGTATCGGAAAAAGAGTTTCAACCACATTTCTCAGGAGTAGTGGGCATGTTGGCGCTTGTCCTCTACAACTCCTTATTTTGGACATAACCACCTTATACGCTCCTCCCCATGGATTTTCATCGACTTTATCGCATAGCTCCTTAAAGCAGAACGATTTGCTTCTCTTAATAGCCATCTTGAGTTCTCTACGTTTGGCTTTAAAAACGGCCCTTAGTCTTTCATTGTCAGCTTCACCTCTACTCCTTTGGTAATGTCTTCTCGCACTATGACAATCGCGTCTTAATACCGCAATTTCGCTGTTCCACCAATACACTGGTCTTCGTGTGGAAGTGCTTGTCCTTCTTACCATGGCAGCGTCACAAGCCCTACTAATATGTTCCACTAATAGATTTGCTCGTTCATTTGCGTCACTCGAATCGGTTATATTTTTGTCCAGCTTTTGCCCAAATATTCCTTCATCCATGGTTTCATCTTTCCACCCTTTCGTCTGGGCTTTCATTATACGTCCGCTTCTCTCCCGTACTAGTCTTACATTGTTGATGTCTATTATAATCGCCAAATGATCACTTTGGGTATATGTATCGCTTACTCGCCAATTAGTTCTTGAAGCTAAAGCTGGGCTCACAAAAGCTATGTCAATAATGGAGGCGCGTCCATTCTTCTCAAAGGTATTCTTTGCTCCCGTGTTTAATAAAACCACGTCAAGTATATTTTGTGTGTATATTTTATATTTTGTGTGTCATCCGATGAAGACATTTTACGAAACGAACACTACAAAATCAAAATGCAAATGATGATTGACGAATTTATTTGAACGTCTCCTTTTAAACTTCAATTACACGACACTCACACATATATATTATTTGATGAAATTATTTGATCGTTTCCAGGCGCCTTTACGCTGTAATGAGCAACCTAAATAAAAGCGTCAACGTTGTGCCAAGAACAGAAATGTTAACTTACCATGTTAAATAAAAATCGCCAAATGAAAATAAAAAATAGAGATAAAATCGCAAAATTGGACTGAAAGCAGCTAACATGTCATTACTTAACAATGACAACTGAAACCATTTAAACAAAAGGTATATTTGATTGTATTGATATATGTATTTAGCTTTTTACTTGCCTTTTGCACAAGAAAAATCATTGCGACCAAAAACCACATACATTTCGATTAATAATTAAATATTTAAGAATCTTTAAACTTTTCATTGAAGAAATTAAAAAATATTGAAAATTTTCCCTTTTTTAACACAAAATCAATGTTTGTTTACATTTAATTTTTCAACAAATATAAAAGTAAACAAATAAAAAAATCACTTGTTTTACAACAAACTTCACTTCTTTACGCTCTGTCAAAATTGGATTTTCCAATTGCAAAGCGTTAACGCCGCGCAATTATGGTTGGTCTCATACATTTTATATGGGCATGAGAAATTTTGACATTTATTTTGCGCTTTACGCCATAATTTAGGTTGGGCTGTAACTGATATCAAATTTGGTGGCTGAACTGAATTCCCAACTGGAATATTCACACCTCAATTTCATATCCTAGTCACTTTCGACTTTGTTATAAGCCAAGACAAAATGGTATAACAGTCTAGAAAAAGAACACTTTGGTTCATATATGCTATAAATTCACAAAGTGTGCCAGTGCTATTGAAATTACATATAACACACCACTTTGTGAATATATGTATATGCACTGTTATAAATTTTATTATATACTTGCAAAGTTTTGTTATCTAGTCTAACAGAACTTTACTTGTATATAAAATTACCACCAAAAATTCAAAAAATATAAAAGCAAAACAAAAACAACGTCACCTTATAATTTAGTGGTTAGGTTGAAAAGTTGATGGGATGAAATTGTCGCACTACGAAAAGGGGAAAAAAACACAGTTCCAAGATCCGGCTCGTCTGGACCAAATGTTAAATCCGTGGACTGTATTTTTTGTGGGGATTGTTGCCTGTCACTGTTGGTCTTAATTTCGAGACACTATAAAAGGGAATCAGAAATTAGAGGACTTGAATTCACAAATAAATCGCACAATAGAAAACACTTTCCTTCTTTATGACCTTTATGTATAAAAAAACCTTCTATATTTGTTGTAGACTTCACCAATCTTAACAGATGTTATTTATAAAAAAAATTAATAAAATTCGCAATAAAAATTCACTTTCCTTTTCTTTTCAGGTTTTAAATTAAATTCAAATTTTATATGTTTCTAGTTTTTTTTTCACAAATTTCTTTATTTCAAATTATATCTTATTTTATTTTTCACACAGTTCACACTATAAGTTCGAAAGGATAAATTTTCAAGAAATTGCGTTCCACCTCTTTTGATTAACAAATTAGAATTAAAATAATAAGATCAGCTTAAACAAACAAGAAGCCTAAATTAAATATGTTACAGAATAATGTTAAAAAGTACCAAAGCTTAGATACAATTACATTAAGATTTTAGATAAAAGCTTAAACTAGTATTGTAACGCCCTCTGTTGGTGGCTAGGCCTCTTCAAGTTGATCAGTTACATCGCCGGGGATGGAATTGTCACATCTCCGGACGTAAACAATCGGAGATTTGAAGGTCTTGAGGAGCACTCCTAATAGATTTATTGAATTTTCTCTTGATAAGGGAAATAATACTGTAAAGCCGATGAGAAATCCTTCGAACACAAATTGGAATCTTTAGGATCATCATGTCAATCTGGGTATAAACCCACTGACGCACCGTTGCATAGATAGTTTTCTGGAACTTGAAATTACTGTAACAAAATTTAGATCCTTTTGAGAAAGCATGTTCAAAACGGGTCAACAGGGGAAAAATCACCCTTGTGGAACAAGAATCTGGACATGCTAAGAAAGGAACCACTGAAACTTTTCAACGTGGCAAGAAAATCCGGTAACGTGGAGTGTTGCAAGGACTATAATGTATCTCTAGGTAACTAGATATTCGTGAAGAAATTTCTGAGGCAACATGAAAACTATAAACGAAACCTCCAGGCTAAGGAGAATTCTGGCAACAACATCCTTTATACCGAGTGTGCTAATAAGGATGGATGGAACATGGACCAACTCTGAAAGGGAAACTCTAGAACTTCTTTTGGATACCCACTTTTCACCGGAATAAGGCTCCTATACGCAAGTGACTTTTTCGAAAGGGGGATCACAAAAGACTACACTTCAATTATGTCAGCAAACGCAATTAAATTTCCGAGACCAGACGGAACATACCCTGCCCTCTTACAACGTCTGCAAATGAATCACTCGGGGAAATATTTATTGCCAGTACTCAGATGAACCATGTACCGTAGGAATAATGTAGAGTAGGGATAGTCTTCATACCGGAGGCTGGAAGAAATTCCCATACTACACTCAAAGACTTTAGACCCGTAAGTCTCACTTCCTTCTTCTTGAAGACTATGGACTATGTTAATCTGCATCAGACCCTTAATGGAAATCTTCTATTCAGGGGACAGCACGCGTAGAATATGGGTCGATCTGATGAAACTGCTCCTTATAGCCTAGCGTGTACAGTGGAGAGATCGCTGGCTCACTATATCCTGACTACGTTCCTGAATATTAACAATCTGCCCCACACTAGGGTGCTTCCAAATAACCAGATCTATATAGAGGGGAACTCCACTGGGTGGGGTACTCTCTCCTCTTATGGAATCTGGTGATGAATAACCTACTAGTGGAAAAGTTTGTGTTAGGGTGCAACCTGGGCTGAAAAAAGTCAGCGAGGGACCATCTGATCGGTGTCGTACAAGTCGGACCTGAAATTCAAAGATGAGGCGCATTTTCTAGGACTTATTCTGGATAGCAGCTGTCTTGAATATTGAATGCTTGCACAATTTGGGGAAAAAGTTGGACCTAGGGCCTAGGATGAATCACTGGATCTACACAGCGGTAGTCAGACTAATCTTGGCCTATGGATGCCTAGTTTGGTGGGAATCCCTCAAATCGACGATATATGAATATGATATAGTGGTTGCATGGATCTACCCGAAAGATCGTCAATAGTGCCTTGCTCACTGGAGATAATTTTATGCCTATTTCCGGCTGATATTTATTGTAAGGGTGTGGCGGCTAATATTATCAGGCGACTTTGGGTGACTGGACAGAGGCAAGAATAGAATACTGCTTACACAAGGATCCTGAAGGAAGTTGAGGCTGTCGGAAGCAGTGAATACGTGACACCGCGGTACAATTATACAATGAGTACAATCGTCCATTGTAGCGTTTTTGAGGCAACACAGGCTGGGGTGAGAATTATTGGGAAACATTTTCAAGCGTCACGTTACAATAATTTCTGATAGCCAGGGGCTATCAAAGCACTAAATTCTAACGCGATGAATTCCATGACGGTATACAGCTGTCGCAGATATCTCTATGAGGTAGCAGAATGACACAGTAGCATTCCGGGTAACTGTAGAGGGGTAAATTCGCGACTATGGGAATGCCTCCGAAAAAATCCAAGCTTATAATTGACAATGCGGTTGCCAATTCCGTCAACGATCGATAGACGTCTTCGGACATGATAGAACGGCGCGAAAAATCTGGTCAAGGTTGGATGAAGGGTTGTCGTGGCTTATTGGTCTTGCACACTTTGCTAATGATTTCTGCAGAGGCTGCAGAGATGAGGAAGAAGAGGAGACTGTCCTTCACCTGCTGGGTACACGTTTGGCACATTTTCAGAGAAGAAAAAAGCACTTCGGTGCTTACAATATAGATCTAACTTCTTTGTATGGACAGCTACCTCTTCCTATCTACCATATCTAATGTTTTTTAACTTTTACTGCTTCTTTTTTAAATTGAAACCTATGAATGAATCATATATTAAAACTGCTGTATTTGGGGATTCATTTTTTGTTGAAGAGTCTTGTTTGAAGCATCTATTCTCTCTAAAATTCTTTTCCATAAGAAGTAATAGTACATACTAAAATGTATGAATTTTTTATACTAATGGTTTTTTATCTTTGTTTGAGGAAAAATGATGTAAACAATGTTTAATTTCTTCATAATTTTCCTTTAAGGATTTCAAAGCATCAGAAAAACATGGTATCACAAATAGGTTTAATGATGTTTGCTCTTTCAAAATTTTAAAAAATGCGTACTATTTCTGAACGATTTTGAAAAAGTGGTTATTTCCATGCAACGATTGCAATTAAATTTAAAGAATGATTTGCACACGGTATAAAATGGGTAGAAAAATATATTGTTTTATTCTGGATTGGACTCTATACTAGACATATTAAACGCATAACTCTATCCCCGACAGTTGCAGACTAGTTCTTAAATCCCTTCCTACATTAAGCGAACTTGAAATATTGCTATTTATATGACCGATCAAAGGTGATTTATTTGTTTACGGTAATATGTTTGTGGGGGGATGGCATGATTGTGGTCAACGTGGCGACCACCAGGACGATCCTTGTCTTGCTGTATTCAAGTTGACACGCAGCCTCCTCGTGGCCCCTCCTGGATGGCATTCAAGCCGCCAGATGTTAACTAATGCGTGCAGCGAAGTTCAATCCCCTGGACGTTAAATTTGGGTTGTGCGTAGGGCTTGGAACCCACCACGTAACAATTTCATCCAATGAAAACCACAACAATAGAGCTTAAAAAGTTGACGACCACGGCAAACGTTTAAAGGACAACGATTTAAGAATGGGCACTTGGGACGTCCGCACCCTTCACAGGATAGACGCTTCCGCCCAGCTGGCAGATGCCCTCATGAAATGTAGGACGGAGATCACTGTCGTACAGGAAATGCGATGGATAGGACGAGGATCAAAAGGCTGGTATCTTGCGATGTGTATTACAGCTGCCATGTTGATAAGCACGAATTCGGATGCGGATTTGTGGTTAATAAGAGACTTCGCCACCTTGTCTCTGGGTTCACTCCTGTGAACGAAATAATAGCCACAATCCGCATCAGGGCAAAATTCTACAACATCAGCCTTATAGTGCTCACGCCCCGACGGAAGAAAAGAACGATGCGGTTAAATATGCCTTCTACGCTAAACTCGAGGACGTGTATGATAAGTGCACGGCCCATGACGCCAAAATCGTTCTCGGAGATTTTATTTCGAAGGTCGGGCGTGAAGGTATCTTTAGCCCCACTGTCGGACAGTTCAGCCTCCACGCGAACACTACCTCCAATGGTATGAGACTGATCGATTTTGACGCGGCCCGTAACATGGTAGTATGTAGCACCAAGTTTCAGCTTCTCCACATTCACAAGGCCACTTGGATGTCCCCCGATCGATCAACATCCAACCAGATCGATCATATTGTGATTGACGAAGGTACGTATCCAGTGTACTAGATGTGTGCACATTCAGAGGTCCAAACATCGACTCGGACCACTAACTTGTCGCAGCCAAGTTTCGATTGCTCATTAGCGCTTCGAGGTCTGCGCGCTCTAGTGCATTGCGAAAGCTGGACGTTAAGAAGCTGCGATCACAAAGGACAGCTGAGGCGTTCTCCGCTTAACTCCGTCGTTCCCCATCTAATCTCAGCGACATTGGTGGACTGTGGGCCAACATCTCCCACTCCTTGAGCACTACTGCGGAAACAATCCTTGGTTTTTCGAGCGCCCACCCCAACGAAATCAATGGTACGATGAGGAGTGTCGCGGGGCAGCTGCAGCGAAAAACGCCGCATACAAGAAAACGTTGCTGTCAGCCGCTACGCGAGCCATTGTCGAGAACTACAGTGAGAGGAGAATGGATGAGAGACGCCTTTTCAGACCGCCTCCCCGCTGAACTGTTTAAGACCGGATGTAATGAATTGGTAGGGCGCATGCACCATCTTATTTACAAAATATGGCTAGAGGAAAGTATGCCCAACGATTGGAACCTCAGTGTCCTCTGTCCTATCCTGAAAAAGGGAGACCCTTCGATATGCGCCAACTGCAGAGGTATAAGCTTTCTCCCTATCGCATATAAGGTCCTTACAGGCGTATTGTGTGAACGACTGAAGCCACTTGTCAAAACACTGATTGGGCCTTATTAGTGTGGCTTCAGACCTGGCAAAACCACACCGACCAGATCTTCACACTACGCCAAATCCTGGAAAAGACCCACGACAAACAAGTCGACACACTCCATCTTTTTGTCGACTATAAGGCTGCCTTCGATAGCCCCATAAGGGATCGTGTTTATGCTGCAATGTCTGAGCTCGGTATACCTGCGAAGCTGATAAGGCTATGCTGAATGATGTTGAGCAATTCCTGCAGCTCCGTCAAGGTAGGAATGGACCTCTCCCAACCTTTTGATACCGTGCGAGGTTTCAGAAAAGGCGACCTCTTATTATGCGACCTCTTCAACTTCGTGTTCTACGAAAGGCGGGAATGCATCGCAATGGCACTATTTTTCAAAAAAGCGTCCAGTTGCTTGCGTACGCTGACGACATTGACATCATAGGGCGTACCAAGCGAGATGTTACTGCTGCCTTTAGTGCTATTGAACGGGAGTTTACTAAGATGGGTCTGGCAGTAAATGAGGGCAAAACAAAGTATATGTTATCGACAAGTAGAGACGTGCGGCGTATTGATTCTCAGATTACGGCCGATAACTATACTTTTGATATAGTCAAGGAATTTATTTATCTTGGCTCCGCAATTACCACTAAAAATTATGTCAGTCTGGAGATCAAGCGCAGGATCACTATTGCCAACAGGTGCTACTATGATCTCAATAGGCAATTGACGCTCATCATACCCGTGCTTCTTTATGGCGTAGAGGCATGAACCCTATTAAGCACTGATACAGCAGCCTTGAGAGTATTCGAGAGAAAAGTCCTAGGCATAGACGTTGTGTAGCGTATTAATATCCAGCGGCTGCGCTGGCTCGGCCATGATGTTCGAATGGAGGAGGATGCTCCGGCGAGACGTGTATTTGATGCACGGATCTGCGGAAGTCGGCGAAGAGGACGACCTTGTATGCGTTGGAAGCCCTGTTATCGATTGGTGTGACCAACTGGCGTAGCCGCGCAAGAAGCAGAGGCGCCTGGAAGGATGTGTTGCGGCAGGCCGAAATCCGTTAATCGGGTTGTTAATGGCCAATTAAGTAAGTAAGTAATATATTTGTAAATTGTATATACTGAGGAATATTTTTTTTGATAAAAATTGATATATTCCGTAAAAATAAAATGAAAATTGCCGCCCAGAATCCTTCAAGAAATTGCTGAGCTGATTGGTTAAAAGCTAATTAACCATAACCAGCGAACACTTTTGTTTTACTTAAGTCGTTTCCAATAACACCGCTTATTCTACATAATTGACCATATTCTTACATATAATAATCTTACATATAATGCCTTAAATTAATAAAACAAGTATAAGCACAATTTGTACTACAGTTAAGAACTTACTATATTTTTTCACTTGGCCTCATTTTGAGAATTGCTTAGGCAGATGACTCTTACAGAAGCAATATTTTGAAATATAATATATGTGATGCAAGAGAGAAGAGAACGGTTTGAATGTATTAGTTTTTTTTTTCTCATTTATTATTTATTGAATCTTCATTAATAATGAACTAACAATAATTATTCAAATCTTAAAACTAAAAATTTATATATTTATTTAGCCATTGCCAAATAAAATAAAGTATTCAAAGTATAAAATAAAGTAAAAATAAAATAAAGTAGCATTGGGCCTCATTAATCTCTCTCATCTTCGGCCGAGTGCAAGAGTATCCTTCCTTTTTAATCGAATATGGCCAGTGTGACGTAAAATACCACGGACTAATGGATTTGTGTGGTCATCTAGGTTATCTAAGTATTTTTCAGCGTGTCTTATAATTTCCATTTTAACCAGCGGGACATCTAGATCTTTGTGAATATTCGAGTTTTTGATATACCAAAGGGCGGCAGTGATCATTCGTAAAATTTTATTTTGGCGCCTCTGAATTTTCTCTACGTTTGAAGCTGAGGCAGTACCCCATAGCTGTACTCCTTAACACTAAATGGGTTTTAATATTGATTTGTATATTAGGAGTTTACAGTCTAACTTAAGTGATGAATTTCGACCAATTAACCAATTTATTTGGGCAGTTTTCATAGTTATTTGCGCCAGTTTTGACTCAATATGCAATTTCCACGTTAAACGACGATCAAGGTGTATACCCAAGTACTTTACATGAGTGCTTTGTGGTATTGTCTGGCGTACGAGATGTTATTTGTGCCTTTGTTGACTATTGGTGTATAATTACGTGTTTCTACTCTTTGTGTCTGCATAGGTGGAATCATACTGTTTTGGGCCATCGAGTTCTTTACCATATAATAAACGGGGCAACCCCTGTAGTTGGCAGTGTGATTCCCACCACAGTTACTACATTTTCTTAAACTAGTATCGCTTTTAGGGCTGGAACATTTCCCCACAAATTACGCACACTGAAGGTAACTTACAGTAAGATCTAGTATGGCCGTATTCCTGACAATTTTGGCATTGCACTGGTCCTGACCGCTTATATGGTTCTTCTACTACAATTCTTCTATGCAACTGGTACTTAATATTATATATTGGACGAACTTCATTTTTCTTTAATTTAATATCGTTCGGCTCTAGTTCAACGCGAAATATTGGCTGAGGCACCCACTCACGATTCCTAATGTTTACAACTGACTTGATCTTGAATCCATTATGTTGTAAGCTAATTTTTATTTCTTCGGGTTCAACGCTGGGATCTATACCCTTAAGTACAACCCCTTACCACTTTTTAATTGGTAGGTGTAAAAATTTTGTATGTATTAGTGTTTTCTCAGTATTCATTTATTCGCTGCTTTTGTCATGCATTCATTTAACATAAATTTTTGGTAATGTTGGTATGTTCCCCTATTTTTGTTCATTACCCCATTTTGTAATGTTATGACTTTTTAGGCACGTAAAATACTTTGACAAGTATAATCTGCTTTTTTGTTGGTTTTTCTTTCTTTTTTTTTGTGCTTTGAAGAGAAAATAACCATAATCAAAAAATTTAAAGGTGTAACTGTGAAAAAGTGTATTAAGAAACAAAAACATAAACAATTAATAAATAAGAAAATAAAATAAAATTTACAAAAACATGCAAGAGGAAACAGAAACAGCTGATCCGTTAAAGTACTCATTGCGGCATAAACATTTGTTGTTTGTTTTGCTGTGAGTTTAAAAATTTTTCGCATTAATGATTCTATGAGCCTCGGCCTTAATTTTTAATGCCTTTATGTCATGTTCACAAGGAGAACACAAATCGAGTTTCCCACTCTCATTCATGTTTCGAGTCCCAAACATGCCCAAAAAAATGTTTCACCAAATAAAATATTGAAAGCGAATCATTTCGTTTCATGTTGTTTAATTGTGATTCTACTTCTTTTTTTCAGATTATTGCAAGATTGTCTGATCTAGCTGAGAAAATAAAACGTACATAAAAATAGTATTTATAATGAAAAAAGCGTTCTTGAAAATTTTAAAATAAAGAAAAAGAAATGATTTTTACTTCCTTCTTTCCATTGATTCTATTAAACCAAACGGCAAAGTAAACGAAAATCTCTACAATTATTAAATTTTTTATGTGCATCAAGACGTTTCAGTAAACGAAACAATTTTTGATAATGCCGTTTGAACATGATATTATATTATTGTATTTATGTTTAACCAACTTTATGTTTTACTGAACGTCTACAAAAAATGTTATCGAAATGATTAAAATATATCGGTTACTCGAAACTGTAGTAAAACTTGGATGGGTTTTAAATTAGTTTCTGTCACTTTATGTATTTGAAGTAAAATATACCGTGCTAATATTTTTTGTGCAGGGGATTGAATTATATATTTTTAAACTCGATAAAATGGCGGATTTCTTAGACTCTGAAGCTGAAGAATCTGAGGTAACGTTGCAAAAATACTAAGCTTCTTTAAATTTCAAAATAAAATTTAAAAACTTTAATGGCATATATTCAAGCGACAATTTCATTTTTCGCTGAAATAAAGGACACTGAATTGAATATCTCTGCAACGAAGTATTTTAAAATATGGATTGTGATGTTAAATTGTTGCTAAATGATAATTATCCATTTATAGATTTGTTTATGGATGGAACAAAATTTGTGTACGTAGAATTATATTTGTGTGCATTTCGTCTGCAATTAACTGACCTAATAATTCCCAATTCATTTGAATATTACTTTGCACGTTTTAAATCTATCGTTTTGAAATTAATGTTTGTTTATCATTCTTTTTACAGTTTCAACTTTATGTGCACTCATATATGTACATTGAGGACGTTGTCACGTGAAAAAATCAATATTTCATTCCTAATTATGCATAACTTTTGATAACCTTACAGGCAGCAAATGGACTATAAAATACTAATTTAACACAATTTATATTTGAGTTTTGTTACGAGGAAAATTGTTTCTTACATTCGTATTGTATGCATACACTGGGTGATAATGGCGCTTTGATATTACTATGACATCTAAAAAAGTTCGTCTTCGCTAAAGCTTATGTAGAAAATTGGAGACTGAATACTAATTTCAATATACATATTTGTTCTATATGGTGTGCTGTTCGCGCTGTTTTTAGATTAATGCTTCCAATAGAACGTTTTTAATGATACGTAGAGTTTAATGAATGATTTTTCCAGCGATTTGTAATAACTAAATACGTAAAAATCATGACAGATTGTAAATATACATATTATGTGCAAAAGTGTGAACAATATTCAAAAAGTTTATAAAAATTTATACTGTGGATTTTAAGAGGCGTCTTCTATAAGGTACATCATTTTCCAGCTTAGCCAATCATATGGCCTTCAAATTAATCACACCTATCGTGAAATAAATGTCAAAATTTTTGTTCCCATAAAAATTTTTTTTCCCAAAATGGGAAATTTGCTATCGTAAACTTCATAGAAACGTTTCTTCCCGCTATAAATGTGTACATAGAGAATGAAAATAGGAAGAATATATAATAAAAAAATTAGAATGACAACTTGTAGATAAATAGATAGAATACTTTAATTTGTACAAATTTTATGCTTACGTACAAGACCCATAGCTTTTTTCGTGGTCCCACTTATCCGTTTCATCATAACTTCTATTTCCTTTTTATGATTTTGAAGGAACACACATCTAGCATAAATTTTTCTGAAATTTTAATGCTTCGCAATAAATAAGGATGATTTTTGTTGCTACTCAATTCTTCTTCGTGTTATAGGGAAAATATTTCTTTCGAACCCTCTAACGACTCTTTCATTCCACCTATAGTTTCTCGTTGCTTTTCCAAATTAATGACTGTTTTTGACCGGACATATCTTTTTTGGTTCATCCTTACCTATTATAAGTTATATGGGCAGATGAGTAAAGTTCAGCCTTCTTCCATTCAAGAAAGGTTTCTATAATAACACAACCTTCTATTCAAGAACGTTTTTATAGTTGGAACAGTAAAAGCTTTGAAAAAATTGTTCAGAGTAAGTTAATTTCTTAAATGAGAATATTTTTATTGTTGATATTACTTATTTGGTTAAAACCTTTATGTCAGCGTCTTGTGCTAGTAAATTTTTCCATAAATGGCGGCACCTGGTCGACAGATTTTTGAGAAACTTCTCATGGCAATTTTACTTACTCTCAGAGTTTTTGCCAGAAGACTCCTACGAGGAAGAAATATTTTTTCATATTTCTTTTTGTTATAAATATCTGAGGGAGTTTGAACCTCGACGTCGCCTCTAATAAGACAACACACTACCTACCTGGTTAATATTGCGTACAAACAATTATTCATGATTGTTATTTTAGAAAAAGAGAACAAAGTAAAATATAAAATTCCTAATGAGCCATAAATATGTTTTTGTTCAATCATTTTCACTCACCAAACCAATATCAAAATTTTCCCGTATAATGAAATCAAAAAATTCATATTATGTTCAGGTTATTATTCATGTTAGGAATCGAAAAGCTACGTCTGTTATTGCATTAAATTGATAACTTTTGGATCTAGAGCTTTTCCAATTTTATTATTAATAGCAATCTAGAGAAAAAAGGTCATTTGGAGTGTTATTTAATGTTACATGTTCGTTACGAATGACATAGAAAATTATTATTATTATTATTTTCTTTATTAGTATTTATTGTATTCTTAATTTGTGGATTACTATTATCATAATTATTATAATTTGAATTGTTAGTACGAGTATTGTTAGTACTAATATTTTCATTACGGTGAGTGTGATGTTGACTTAAATAACGACTGTTTGTTTCTATATAATGTTCATGTGACCCAGCACTAATGTTTTAACTTTGCAGTTATTGTACCCATAATTAATGAATAATAAGCTTTGCTTGAGCAATATCTCTGTCCGAACCTCAAGACAATAGGAAATTGTATAATGCGGAAGCTCCATCAACAATACTATGCCACAGACTAGGACTTGACTAGGTGACAATTGAAAAGGTGATGCAATATTTTCGAGAAAAATTCGTGTGATATATTATCATACCTTAATTGTAGTCTATCAAACGCCTTTGGGTAATTTCAACTTGTTTCTTGAAACTCTTTTACTATTTACAGAGCTTGTCCATGCAAACAATTTAACAAATGGTTGGACTTCTCTATACCTGAATCAATAATTTGATTAAATGAAACAAAAAAATTTAAAATATGAATTACCATATGATGGTAACTTAATCTTTGGTAATTTGAACCTTGAGACGGGCCTGACGCATGAATTATCTGCTGTTGTAGAATTATGATCTAATGAAGATGTGCATTGACTTTTTAATAAGACTTTTGTCGTAATATCTAATTTCTCTAGTTGAAATCCTCCACTATCATCGACGTCAAGTTATTCTATTTTAAACTGTATTTTCAATGCCATTTTATTTCTGATAATGATATGGATTTACTTCTACTTTTTGCACATTCTTAAATTTTTGATGTTGTTTTGATAAATTGACGAAAACTACCTTTAGAATTGATGTGTAAAAATTTATGTGTTGGTAACTACTAAAGTGCACTCGGAAACAATGATAATAATATTAAAAGAAGGAAAGAATATTAAAGTTTGATAACAACTTATGTGCCGTTATGTTGAGAAGATAAATAATAAAAATTAAAAGGGTTTGTATTCCTGAGGTGTCCCACTAAAATTTAAGTTATAAAGTAAATCTGAAATATGCAACACACGAATTAAATTTGTAATTCTGTTGGGATCGCTTATAACGAATTTCACTAATTCAATTTAAAAAAATAGATTTAAAATTATTTCATGAAGCAAAAGTGTAATATTCACTTTTGCCAGACTATTGCAGGGTATGTAGTGATGAGAAGAACTGCAGAAAACAGAACAATTCCTCTGCAGTTATACAGAGTCTTGTAGCATGAGGTTGAGGACTCTGGGTTGGAGATTCTTTGATGGTTTGAGCTCTCTGTCTAGAACTGATATTCGAGCTTTCCTGAGGCTTGTAATATATGTACATAATAAGGCGCCCGCTTATTAACTCTTTGTGTACTTCACATTTTTTGCTTTTCTCAGACTTTTTTCTTTTAGCTTATTTTTTATCTTTAGGACGATTACAATGGGTCAAATGATCTCTGGATGAACTTGTACTTGTTTTGCTTTAACAAACAGTTGCAACTATTTTGTTCATATTTTTACCCCTTTTGAAGTCAATACAGTTTTGTCGTCTCACGTGGTTGCCGGATGTTGTCCAATATATTTGACAAAAGTTATTTAGGGGCATATTTCTCATAAATAAAATTTAAAACAATATGTGCAATTTAATAAAAAAAAATGTAATTGTAAGTGCAATTGTGTAATAATTTACAAAACAATTACTTTCGCGTTTTACACATGGATAAACGTTATATTTTGTGTAAATAATAATGTAGTCCATTTTACATTGATCTGGATTTGTCTTTTCTAAAAATTCTTGTAAGTGGTTGTGATTATCGCGTTTAACTTCTCCAGCAAAAGCAGTTATGCTGTTTTGCTTTTGAAAACATATTGCAATAACCCACTTAGAGTCGTTGTGGTGGTATTCTCTGATGTGGTTGAATTGGATGATCTAGACACCAAGTGCATGTTATATCAATATTTCAGCACTGCATGCCAAACAGATCATGCTCCAATGCATATTCTGCACGACAATTTGGAGCTGATGTGAACTGGACTCTAAAATTGTGCGAATGTACAAGGTGTATGCTAATAAGCCACAAACCATAGCAGTCCTCGACAAAATAACCGATACTATAGGTCAAATTAAGTCTGATTTATAAGCCAAAGTGAAGGCCTGGCGGACATTTGTTTTTATTTTATGGAATCAATAGCTCTTTTAAACGAATAAACATTTTCGATTATGTAAATGATTAAAACAAGTTCTTTTTGTTTTATTTACCAAGTGCGCCAAGAAGCGCAGTTTGGCTATATTTTATTAATTAATTCTTATCCCTAAAATTACCCAGTATTTATACATAAATAATGCTGATCAAGCATTATGTCTACAGTGGAAGGTATAGCAAGAATTTCAAATAATTATTAAGAATATGAAAATATGAATATGTCCAACACTAGCAGTGTTGACAGTATTGACTATTAAATTGCAAACGCAAGCAAATTGATCGTTGCTTGAATTTACCAAACAGAAGTGCCATCAACAATGTGTATGTACATTAGAGCGACTCACCAAAAAAAGTGCTCGATGTACCCTCCTAAAAATTAACTTTGGACTTTTTTAAGATGACATTTAAAATATTTCGGCTCCAGCTTGGACCTCTCGTGAGCTGGACCATTTTGAAAAAGGGTCTACTTTTGCATGTTTTGTTAATTTGAGAATCTGTTTCCTTACCAACATTTACAATATGTATATCATAAGAAAGGTTTTTCTAAGGCGCGTCCAACTGTATATACAATTTGTCCAAGGACGATCATCCATGTCCTTTTTTTCAGGATATTCTGTAAAAAATAACGGTTTTTGAACTTTTTGTTCGGGATTATTTGTAATAATAATGCCAAATTAACATATTTAATCTTTAGTCGATTTAATTAAATACGGGTCACAGCTTTTTTTGAAATTCGCGCTAGTTCGCGTTTTGTAGTAGTTGTAGTTTGTAGTTTTGTAAATATAAACAATAAAATTTTATAACTTTTTTTTAATTTGGGAAACAAATATGCCGCCAAAAAGTCGTGGATTATTTCTTTTTTTCTTTCTTTAGTCCTATTTTCATCCATACATGATCTAGAAACTAAATCCGCTATCATGTTAGAGTTACCACAAAATTGCATTTTTATATATTCCAGAGCACCGTGTAAAATGCATCTAATCTGCAAAAATCTAAATTATTTACATACAAAGATGATGTACTTGGCAAAAGAAAAATTTTTATACCCATATTGCCCTATTAAAACGAAGGGTTACCACCCTATTGTATTTTTTTCAAAATGCGAACTAGCGTGAATTTTAAAAAAAGCTGTGACCCGTATTTAATTAAATCGACTAAAGATTAAATATGTTAATTTGGCATTATTATTACAAATAATCCCGAACAAAAAATTCAAAAACCGTTATTTTTTACAGAATATCCTGAAAAAAAGGACATGGATGATCGTCCATGGACAAATTGTATATACAGTTGGACGCGCCTTAAAAGACCTTTCTTATGATATACATATTGTAAATGTTGGTAAGGAAACAGATTCTCAAATTAACAAAACATGCAAAAGTAGACCCTTTTTCAAAATGGTCCAGCTCACGAGAGGTCAAAACTGGAGCCGAAATATTTTAAATGTCATCATAAAAAATACAAATGTTCATTTTGAGGGGGGTACACTTTGCACGAATTTCGCTTCCATACAACTTGAGTCGCTCTAATGTACATATGTACGTTATATGATAGTTTGTAATAAAAACTCAATAAAAGAATTACTTTAAACATGTGTCGGCAATGATGACATCATGAACATGCTACACCTCCCTTTTACGGAAGAATGTTCATATAACTGAGAGTTTTATGGACATTCTTTTACAATAAAAAAAAAAATAATTCTTAAACTAATTAATTACTATCTTTTAATTTCTTAATCAAAATTTTGTTCGAGCGTACTATGCTCCTTACTTATAAATATATATATATATATATATATATAAATATATATATATATATATATATATATATATACATATATATATATACATCACATACATATATATATATATATATATATGTTGGATATTTCCCCTAAATGCAACTCTGCATATTTCTTATTCTTTTGCTTTTGTATTTATCTAAGTTTACAGTTATATTACAAGATAAGCGTCACTGTATTTTCTGTACTTTTTTACATTTTCTCATTCTTAATAAAACCTTTTGAATCAACAGGTTATGGGCCCAGGAGCTTAATCTATTTTAAAGTGTAAAGAAAAGAATTTTTGTTTGTGTTTGAGTTATGATGAGTTCGTCAATGTTCCAGATAGACAAATTGGATGTCGGAAATTATGACACATGGTGTGTCCAGATGAAGTGTATTTTGGTACACTCGGATTTATGGCCAATTACAAACGGAACTTTAGTGAAACCAGTTGCTGCAAATGAGGCTGAACTATGAAGACAAAAAGATGAAAAAGCCCTAGCCATGATTATGCTTTCCGTGAAAACTACACAATTAAGCTACGTAAAAAATTGTGCAACAGCTGTAGAAGCGTGGAAGAAACTTCAGGAAGTGTATAAACCAAGTGGTCCATTGAGGAAAGTTAGCCTGTACAAGAAATTACTAAGTCTTCGAATGCATGAGTCAACAACCATGACTGAATATCTGAATGGTTTTACTGAGATTTCAGAGAAGCTAGCGGAAGTCGGCATAGAAATGGCTGAAGAGTTGTTGGTGATCATTTTGCTGTCAAGTTTGCCAAAGGAGTTCGAAAATTTCGTAATAGCAATTGAAACACGCGACGCCTTGCCCTCATTGGACGTGCTGAAGATGAAATTAATCGAAGAAGGTGATCGTAGAATACAAAATAATGTGGGTAATGAGGATGTTGTTGTAAGTCAACAGGCTTTCGTAGCCAGATCAAAGCCAAATGGAAGAAATAAAAACAACAACAACAACGGACGAAAATTCAAATGTTTTAACTGTGGTAAGCGTGGCCATTTTGCAAAAGATTGTAAGAGTACAACAAAACATGGCGACGAGACAAGAGAGCAGCATCGTTCATTCGCAATGCTTGCGGCTAGCAACAGAAACTCATTCGACAAAAGCTCTTGGTGTATCGACAGCGGCGCTACGTCTCATATGTGCTGTCAACGTCAATTATTTACAAATTTCGTAGAAACAAATGAGAGGATTGCTTTAGCTTGTGACAGTTACATAGAAGCAGAAGGTAAAGGCGATGTGAGAATAAAGACTCAAGATGGCGATATAATTTTACGAGAAGTGCTTTATGTCCCTAACATGGTTGGAAATTTTATATCAGTTGGAAAAGCTATTGAAAATGGATGCACTGTGCAATTTAAGAAACATTCAGCGATAGTGAAAAATAAAATGGGTGAAGTAATTTTGAAAGCGGAAAATAGTTTAAATTTATTTATTTTTTCAGAATATACGCATTCAAATTTTAATTTGTCAACTGAAGAGGCTGTACGTTGGCACAATCGATACGGGCACCTTAATTTCAAAAGCATCAATGACTTAATAAAGGAAAAAGCAGTGAATGGCCTGAAAATTAAGGAAATTCCGATTAACATAAATTGCACAACATGTATGAAATCCAAAATTTGTTCACAGCCGTTTCCATCTTCTAATCAGCAAAGGGCGAAAAATTTGTTAGATGTGGTTCATTTGGACGTGTGTGGTCCTATGAATAAGCCTTTATTATCAGGTTCGCGGTACTTTGTTACCTTCATCGACGATCACTCCAGACGAATATTTATTTACTTTATGAAAAACAAGAATGAAGTTTTTGAGAAATTTAAGATTTTAAAATCGTTTGTGGAGAAACAACTGGAAAGAAGTGTTAAGTGCTTAAGGAGTGACAACGGCAGAGAGTATGTTAATTATCAGTTCGACAAGTTTTTAGAGGAAAATGGTATCCAAAGGCAATTGACTGTACCGTACACTCCGCAACAGAATGGGATTGCGGAACGAGCAAATAGAACCATCGTGGAAATGGCACGTAGTATGATTCTTCACTCAGGCCTTGATGAGGTACTTTGGGCAGAGGCTGTCAACACCGCTGTATATATAAGAAATCGCTCAATTACCAAGGTTTTAACGAACAAGACTCCCTTCGAGATATGGTGTAATAGAAAACCTAATGTGTCACATTTTCGAGTTTTCGGCTCACCTGTCGTGGCACTAGATAAAACCAAAAACAGGAAATTTTCAGCAAAAGGAAAGGAATACATATTCGTTGGTTATTCTAATACCGCAAAAGCTTACAGACTGTTCGACGTAGAAGAAAGGAAAATTGTGGATAAAAGAGATGTAATATTTTGTGAAAAAACTTTTATTCCAAAAACAACAAATGAAGTTTTGGAACTGACGGTTGCTCAGAATAGTGTATCAACAGAAAGTAAACAAGATGAGGACAATGTAGGACCTATATTAGCTGATGGTGCAACCGATGAAGAGTATCAATCCAGTTCCGACAGTGATTTTATGGGTTTTGAATCCGATAATGGGGCTGAACGTCAATCACCCGCAACTAGCACGAATGAAAGCAGATCGCGTGGTCGACCTAAAATTCGTCCAGGTAATGTTGGAAGACCGAAGAAGATATACAACAGAATCAATTTTGCTGATGAGATTTCAACTCCACAAACTTTCCAAGACGCAGTTTCATGTAAGAATGCAGATAGATGGAAGAATGCAATGAACAAGGAGTACAGTTCACTCCAAGAAAATAACACCTGGTTCTTAGTTGATCTTCCCCCTGGTAAGAAAGCCATTGGTTGTAAGTGGGTATATAATTTAAAAAAGGATGAAGAAGGTAAAGTAACACGTTTTAAAGCCCGTTTAGTTGCAAAAGGGTGTAGCCAACAATTTGGTGTTGATTATAATGAAACGTTTTCCCCAGTTTTAAGATATTCCAGCATTAGGATGATATTTGCGTTGGCGGCTGAGAAAGAATTATACCTTCATCACATCGATATATCTACGGCTTATTTAAACAGCAATTTAGATGAAGAAGTTTACATGAAACAACCAGATGGATTTGTTGATGCCAGTTATCCAGATCGGGTGTTGAGCTTAAAGAAGGCTATTTATGGACTGAAGCAGTCGGGTCGTTCATGGAACACAACACTTGATGCGGCAATACAAAATATGGGGTTTAGGCCTTGTGAAAGTGAACCATGCATTTATAGCAAACAGGATAATGGAAAATTTAATTTTATTGCGGTTTATGTGGATGACATTTTGATTGCATGTTCGGATGAAACAGATTTAGTTGCAATCAAGGAAAATATCTCGAAAAAATTCAAATTGGTGGACAATGGTAACGTAAAATATTTTTTGGGAATGGAAATCGAACGTGAAGGTAATACTGGTACAATAAGCATAGGTCATTCTCAGTATATAGACAGAGTTTTACTGGAGCATGGCATGCAGAATTCTAGACCGGCTTCTACACCCCTTGAACCAGCATTTCAGATTTATTGCAACAACGAAAAATGTGAGCCAGTTAATGTGAATTGGTATCAATCAATAATTGGTACTCTTATGTATTTGGCGATAAGTACGAGACCAGACATTCTACATTCTGTTTGCAAATTGGCGCAAAGAAACCAAAATCCTCATGTGGAACATGAAAAGGCAGTTAAACACATATTACGTTATTTGAAATCAACAAAGCATCTTAGATTACAATATACAAAAACAACCGAACCGCTTAAAGGATACGTTGATGCAGATTGGGCCAGTTGTCAAAAAGATAGAAAATCTTACACAGGCTTTACATTCTTTTTGGCAGGATGTTCTTTCAGCTGGGAAAGTAAGAAACAGCCAAGCATAGCACTTAGTAGCACGGAAGCTGAATTTGTGGCTTTATCAACAGCGGCTAAAGAGGCAATATATTTGAAGAGACTCTTAAAAGAGATGAATTGTTTTCCTGACGAAAAGCCAATTGTTATTTATGGTGATAATATTGGTGCACAACATTTAGCGAAAAATCCTGTATTCCATGGAAGGTGCAAACATATAGATGTCAAATATCAACATGTAAGGGAGGTCGTGAAATCGAATCAGATAGAGCTGCGATATTTATCAACCGATGAAATGATCGCTGATATATTGACTAAAAATTTAAGTAAAATTAAACATCAAAAATTTGTGAAATCTTTAGGATTAAAATAATTTTTCTAAATGTTAATGAGATTAATTTTTGTTTTAGATATGCAGATTTGAGAGGGCATGTTGGATATTTCCCCTAAATGCAACTCTGCATATTTCTTATTCTTTTGCTTTTGTATTTATCTAAGTTTACAGTTATATTACAAGATAAGCGTCACTGTATTTTCTGTACTTTTTTACATTTCCTCATTCTTAATAAAACCTTTTGAATCAACAATATATTTTTTTTTTTTACTTGACGCCTCAGTTATTTTTATTGTATAGCTTAAGTCTATTCTTATGTACTATTTGTTCCTTATTAGTTATCTTATCCACTATGGTTACATTATTTCTTAAATCTAATTTCTTAATCTTATATGGACCTTTATATTGGTTATCCAGTTTGTGTCCTACTTCATTTTTAACTAAAACTAAGTCTCCTACTTTAAAATCTACTTCTAATAATGACCTATCATAATTTAATTTTTGTTTATTCTTAGATCTATCTATCATAGCTAGTGCTCTCTTATGTGCTATTTCTAATCTAAATCCAACTTGCTTAGCATAGTTTTCTATATTATACCAAGGTGTTATCTCTTGAATATTACTAAACTGTTGGAACCCATTTGGGAGTCTACCAAAAACTAACTCGTAAGGACAATAGTCATGAACTGAAGATGGCGTGGTGTTAAAACAGTATGTGAAATACTTAAGCCATTCATCCCAATCGGTTTTGTCAACGGATATGTATGATCTTACATATTCGTTGAAAGTTCTGTGACTTCTTTCTACAGTTCCTAACGTCTGATGATGGTAAGCAGTTGATGTAATTTTTTCTATCTTTAGTAGGTTGCACAGTTCAGTAAGTATTGTATTTTTGTACTCTGTACCCATGTCCGAAATGAACGTCTTCATCGGTCCATAAGTAAGAATAAAATGTTCAAATATTGCTTTCGCAACGGATTTTGCGCTTTTATCCTGTATAGGTACCGTTACAAGATATTTTATCATATCACATATTATTGCGACGGCATATTCGTTTCCGTAATATGATTTTGGTAGTGGACCTATAGTATCCACAATTACCGTATCAAATGGTTTAGTTGGTGTATTTGTCAATGTTAATGGTACTTTTGTATGTTTTGTTATTTTAGCTGTTTGGCATTTTTGGCACGTTTTAACGTATTTTTCTACACCTCGAGTCATATTTTTCCAATAATAGTATCTTTTTATCTTATTGAGAGTTCTTGAAACACCGGAATGTCCTCCCTCTGCGGGGTCATTGTGTTATTGTTTTATGATCTCTGCTATAGATTTGGCATTTGTTACGTGGATCACCTCATTAAGTAGCGCTACTTTTAATAATTTATTGCCCATTTCTTTAAATTCATTAATAGAGACAAATTCGAAAATTCTCTCACTAGGTGCCACTTGTAAATTATGAATATTTAGTTTACCGGCCACTTCTTCGAGCCTAGGAAAAAATTGTCCTAAGTCAAATTTCCCATTAGTAAACAATTCATGTATTTTAATACATGCTATTATAGATTTGCCCCGTTTAATGTAAAATTTGTGTGGGGTAATCTTTAGCTTACAGAATTTTCTGAAGTCAGAATTTGTAATTGATACAAAAATATTCGGCTTCTCATTTAAATGCCTTTTATTGTTTGTAACTTGATACTTTTCAAGTGCCTTATTTGTCATTGCTCGAGTTGTTACTTTATATACATTATTGTTTTTGTTATTTATTTCTTTTAAATCGTTAATTGTAATGCGCGACAGAGCGTCGGCTACGTAATTATTTTTTCCCCTAAGATATTCTACAGTAAAATCATATTCTTCTAAGTCCAATCTCATTCTTGTTAATTTGGAACTTGGATTTTTCATTGAGAACAGATAAGAAAGTGGTCTATGGTCGGTACGAACCAAAAAGTGTTTTCCATAAACGTATGGCCTGAAATGTGTGATAGCCCAGTGTATAGCGGTCAATTCCTGTTCAATAGTTGATTTATTACTCTCGCCCTTTGTAAATATTTTCGAAGCGTATGCTATTGGTAGATGTTTCCCTTCATATTCTTGAGTTAGTACAAATTCTTTTGTAAAATCGGGATATTGAAGTAATGTTGGGCTCATCAATGCCTTCTTTAAGTATCTAAATGCCGAATCGCAATCATCAGTCCATTCGAACTGTACGCCTTTCTTGGACAATCTTGTTAGATGGCTAGAATACTCTGAAAATTTTTTAATGAATCTTCGATAGTAATTGCAAAATGCTACAAATCTTCTTGCACCATCCGCGTCTTTTGGATGTGGGTAATTTTCGATTACTGCATATTTACTGTCGTCTGGGAGTATTCCTTTATCAGTACATTTATGTCCTAGGTATGTTACTTCTCTCATGAAAAATGAGCACTTTGCAGGATTTAATTTGAGGTTGCGTTTTCGACATAATTCAAATACATTTGTTAAATTAGAAAGCATATGTTTTTCTGAACATCCTAAAACAACCAAGTCATCCATGTAAAGGAATGCCTGGTTCGGGTCGAAGACCACTAAAAGCGAGTGTCATCATTCTTTGGAAAGAGTTGGGTGCTACCTTCAAACCATAGGGTAATCTAGTGAATCTATAAGATCCATTTGCTGTTGAAAATGAGGTTAGATCTCTAGAGTTTTTCTCCAGTCCAATTTGATGAAAACCAGACATTAGATCCAGTCATGAAAAATACTTGGCTCTGCCGAGTTGGTCTAAAATGTCATCTATTCTAGGTAACGGGAACTTATCTGCTATTAATTTTTTGTTTAGCTGTCTATAGTCTACTACGAGTCTCCATCTCTTCGTCTCAGAATTTGGGAGTGATTTCTTTGGCACCAACAGAATTGGGCTATTGTATTCAGAATTTGATGGTTCAACTATTTTGTCGGCTATTAGTTTATTTATTTGTTCATCTATCTCCGTTTTGTGTGTATGAGGTATACGATAGTTCTTAATGTATGTACACCGGTTGTGAATCATTTACTCTCAACCTTTGTTCATAGAAATTGTTAATTGTAATTGTTTCTGATTCTAAACCGAAAATATCGCTGTATGATGTGCAAAGTTCAGTTAACGTATTTTTAAATTGATCAGGGAAATTGTTCTGTAAAATTTTTAATATTTCTAATTTTCTATGTCTATTTTCGGTTGGATTTCTTTCAAGTATATCATATTCAGAAAGTTTTTCGGTTTTTATATTGCCTTTATCGACTGTTGTGATAGTATTATTTGTATTTAGAATACGAATATATGCTTGATTAGATTTTACCAATGTGTTCGCGATAAAAACACCTGGTTCGAGTTCTTGATTTGGTATTAATATTTCATCATCGCAATCAATAAAATTAACTTTTCGTATTACTTCTGATCTTGGTGGTAAAATAAGGCTATTGTTGTTAATAATTGGTATTTCTATAGGTTGTGGTATATTGAATGGTCGTAGGACTAAGCAGTCATAATTCTGATTGAAGTCCAATATACAATTATATTTCTTAATAAAATCCATACCAATGATTCCATCGCTTGGTATTGGGAAATCATTGTCTACTACTTGGAAGGTATGTGGTATTAGATAATTTTTAAATTTTAAATCAAAAAATATGCTACCTATAGATTTAATTTCACCTTGTCCTATTCCACTTAATGTTGTTATTCTGTTAGTATTTATTTGTGTTAAATTGAAATATTTTGATTTTATGAGAGAAATGTCGGCTCCTGTGTCAACTAATAGTGTTACTTTAGTGTTATTGTTATCTATATTAATCTGAATGAAATAACATAAGTTGAGGTTAAGATTATATACTTTCTTATTTACTGTTCTGATCTTAGGGGATGTTCGGAGTTTTCCGAACCATTTTCATTTGAGCTTGTTGCTCGTACGTAGCGTCTATTGCTACGGTTATTGTCATATCTTTGTCTGTTTCTATTATTGTAATTGTTAGCATAGTTATTACCATTGTTATTATTATTGTTATTTCGTGGATAATTGTTTCTACCACGAAATCTTCTGTTGTTTCCGCGATAATTATTATATGTGGGTTTCTGCCTAAAGTATAATATAGAATTTTGTTGCCCTGTTGCTTCAGTGCAACTATTTACGAATTTACTGACGGCTTCGTTCATGTCACGGAACTGTCCTGCTTCCATGATAAGTTTTACCTTATCGATGTTGCAGTTTTTGGTAAGTGCCTTCACAGCTATCTGTGTGGCGTATTTGTTTGCTAAATCAGTTGTTAGTCCGTCCGATATATACGCATTTTCTAGCGATTTTGTAAGGGATTCAATCTCTGCACAGTAAGTATTTGCAGTCTTGTTGTTTTGTTTAGTATTCATAATCTTTGCGGATAGAACTTCGACAGATTCACCCTTAACAGTTAGCTTTAATTTATTTATAATTTCTAATATTGTGGATTCTTGGTATGTCAAATTCCTAGCACTTCCTTTTAGTTTTGTTTTTATTAAAGAAACTGCAGTTGACTCATGGTTACCCTTGATGGTGTTTAGTAATTCTAAGGAGTCTATAAAGGAACGGAGGTTTTCAGATTTCCCGTCGAAATCTGGAACAAGCTTTGAAGCTGTATTCAAAAATTCTGCTGTAAAATTTTCAGCAAGATTAAAGTTTAATTTTTCATGTAGTGTGTTTGGTAATTCAATTTTTATGTTCTTTTTGGCTGCTATTTTTAGTAATTTGGTTTTTAACTCCAAAAAGAATCCTTCGGCTGCCGTCTGATGTCCTTTTGTCAATCGGTAGTAGTTTACGTTAAGCACGACTCTTATTTGTTCAAATCTGGTTATGAGGTTTTGAATGTGAAGTTGAATAGTTTCGTCCTTCGTTGGTCTGTCAATGTTCATGCATTTGTATGAACGGTCGAAATGTTCCTTAATTAATCTAACGTTGTACTGTATGTCTTTCCATTCCATTAATGTTTCTAAACTTTGTCTAGGTCATTGGCTCTACTTAAATACCTATTCTTTAATCTTCTGCTATGTAGCGCGTAAATATGTAAGGCAAAATGAAGACATAATATAACTACAATTATTATTAAATAATTTTCTACTTTAGTAAGACTAATTAATTCACCACCTACTTCTATCTCATTCACCACATTGGCATTAGGCCTGTCTACTTTTGACTGCTGTTTACCCATTTAAACCTTTTTATTATTAACCGAGCAAAAATTTCAAATAACTTTAAAGGTCCATTTACACATATTGAATTTAGAATTTATATTTACGTAATTAAATTAAATTTCTTAGCACATATTAATAATTTTTTTTTATATAAAAAAATATAAATTATTTCACAATTTTTTTTTTAATTTCAAATAAATAACACTATTTATTATAACACTCCATATTTTATTAAAAAAAAATGTTTTGCCTCGAGCGGTTAACGCTTATAGGCCCTAAGAGTGCGGATAGAACGCACTTCTTTTGCAAGCTAATGACAAAAATATTTAATTACCATTACTTTTTTTTTTTACAATATTGTTGATCTTCTCCCAGATCTTAGGTGCTTCTACCCAAAACGGTGGTGGTTTCTTTCGGCTTACTTGGCTTTTTGGTTGTATTCGCCGCTTTGTAGGTTATGTGTCTTGCTCTGTGTACGCCTTCTCTATTCCTCCATGGTTATTGCCTGATGACACTGTGCTCGTGGAAATTCTTAATGCCTTTTGGCCAGGCGGATCTTCCTTCAACGGATCTTGGCTGTCCGCTTATATGTAAAATTGGGTTCTTTATCTCCTGGAGGTCCTTGGTGCCTCTTAGCCAGACGGTCCTGAATTCAGAGGGTGCTTTTAAATTTAAGCACTCCTCTTAGCTCCTTTTGAAGTGCCAATTATAATTCGGAACTTCTCGGCAGGACCACTGTTATATTCTGGGTGCTAATAAATGCAGCACTTCCAGAATACTGGCAGGATTGATAATAGTTTATAATAAAAACTCAATAAAAGAATTACCTTAAACATGTGTCGGCAATGATGACATCATGAACATGCTATAATTATATCTCACTCATACTTCGTTTATTTATATTGAAAGATAGAAACCGCTTTAAAAGACCCTATATACATACATTTTATCGGCGAAATAGTGCGTACCGACATTACCCCAGCAGTCCATTTTAAAGGGTGAATGTTAATTCCGTATTACTGCTAAGCATTAGACTTATCCACTCGACTAATGTATAACGACTCCATTGCGTCTTACCTCTGTGTTACTAAAAGCATTTAAGCAAACATCCTCTGAAAGTATCGGTCAGTAACTGTAGCACACCGTCAGATAAGTGTTGTAACATTCCCGGAAATACTCCGTTCGGATCGAAGACTTATGCGGTCCATCGTCTATCAACTCGGATTCACCTCCATTTCTAATTTTGAGTAGGAAATCTCCCTCATTCCCTCCCTATTTTCATTTATACAGCCAAAAAGGTGAGTTTCTATAAGTAAATCCAAGAGTCCGACTCCGTCCATGAACCATCACCCCGCTGTGCACATCCCGGTACTGCTGGGTCCTTTGATATAATACGCCTAAGCCTTTTTGCTCTCTTTATACTACGCGATTGTTCGGCCTTATTGAACAACCTCCTAACAGTCCATCATTTCGAATGTTCTCGCGCATCCGGATAAACAAGTGGGCAAACGTCCTCAACTACCAGAGAACGAATAAGCTTTCTGGTTACGTCCTCCAATCTTTTGGAGCACTTAATAGTGCTCCTATCTATTGCAACCAGTTTTCCTAGAGTTTTTATGAGGTTTCCTTATTAATCTGGTAAAGTCAAAAGAAAACTATCTTTTTATGATCGGCGAAGGTACAGTCACCTGATACCCTCCAATTCCTTACTAGATGCTTCCTATTATTTGTCAACTTGGTATCTATTACTGTGCTTCTATTCTTATCTGTATAAGAATATAATGCCACCTGTTCCAGATTAGTAAATTTCTATCAGTAATAAAATCAAAAATTGGATCACCTCTTATAGTCATGTTTCTGTTTCCCTATTGGCGATGATGTGTATTGGCGTCACGGCTAAGTGTCACGACCATGTTTCAACTTGCTTACCACACAAACTCGCAAATTTTCGCTTGATCGTTGGACTTGCCCATTTCTAACTCTTGAAATCGCCTACTGCCACCGTTGTATTGATCTCGCTAAAAAAAAGAATGATATATTCTATTAAGTGAAATGAAAATGGAATGAGTGAAAAATACCAAATCAACTGGAAATAAAAATAATAGTTACAAGAATGACATTTAATTTTTTAGAAATTGCAATAATTGAATAAAAAAATTAAAATGATATTTTAAAAAATAGTGAATTAGAAGTTTTAATATTGATAAAGAATAAAGGAAATGGTAACAATTTTTGCAACAAAAAATTAAAAATTTATAACGGATCAAAAAAGCAAAAAAGTTAACATCGAATTCATTTAACGGAACATATAAAAAAATATGAAATACAAATAAAAAATTACACTCAATATACAACTCTATCAAACTCAACAAAAACTGGAGGCGTAACAGTTTATTTAAAAAAAAAAAGGTTTATCTCCAAAATTTGGATAACCGCATACATTGCTAAATATAAGAACCATATATAGCCGTAGTGCAGCGACAACATTAATTGCAGCATTTGAAGAAATATTGGAAAAGATAAACGAAGTAAACTGTGATATAGTAATACAGGTATTCCCCGACTTACGACCTGGTCATCGGTCGTAAGGTGATACGGATAAACAATGCTAAAAAAGGCTAGATAAAGATATGAAATGGCTGCGGTTGAATAGGCTTAAATTGAACGCGAAAAACACAAATTAATGGAAATTAAAACAAAGACTAATATTAATAGTGAGGAAATAGAAAAGGTAAATCAAATCAAGTACTTAAACAGAAAGTTAAATTCCAAAAATCCTATAAACTATATCTGCAAAATAAAAAAAGCAGAAAAAAAAATTATTTCTTCAAAAGATTAAGAAAACAATTAGCTACATTAACATCATTCACGATCTACAGCACAATGACTAAATCGCGTTTTGAATTAAGGTCCACAATTCTTTTTTCATGCTGCACGAATCAACAATTTTATAAATTGCAAAAACTACAAAATAGAGTAATGCACTTTATATCCAAATGCAATAGGTACACATCAGAGAACTGCAACTGGTGATTGAAAAACAATCATAATTTAATCAGTACTTTACAACTTGATACTTTAACCCAACTGATCAAATATGCCTTAATACTCGTTGTGATTATTCATTTTCAAATCAATCAAAACAGTGATTGTATGAAGACTTTGTTAATAATATCATATCTTTGTTAATAATATCATAATTCGAATCAATCATTTAGAGTATAATTCAAATGTTCGACTGAAACTCGTTTGAAACAGACATGTTTTTACGGTGTCCGGATTGATTGAAATCAAAAAGCAATGATCATAAAAATCATAGTACAGTGAAATCTCCCGTAGGCGGACACCGGTCGTCACAGCAGATTTGACCGTTAACGGGTGGTGTCCGTTCACGGGATAGTTCACTATAAAAATGTCAGGACTTTGTGCTATTATTTATTAGCCACCCATTTGATACAGAAAACCCATGATAATCTATTTCTTTGGCCTTTGCCTTCACAATTGGTTCAGGTATAAGCAAATTTTTGCTTATGGCAATTGCAAACCAATCAAAACACATCTTGTCAACTTCCGATCCTTTTGTAGAAAGGCAATTCTTTTTATAATTAATGTTAACTCCAGATTGCCATACGGCCTTAAGATCTTCCTTATTTTTCAAAATGCTTGCAGCCTGAGTTTTCCCAATATTAAATCTTGAACAAACATTCCCATTAGAACCTATTTTTCAAAATGTTTTGTTTAGTTACCTTTTTGCAATTTCACACACTGAAAGTTTTTCTTGTTCTTGCACATTTATTATTTTAATTTTTTTAAGAGAATTTCGTCCAGCCATCCTACAATAAAAATTCTTCAATAACTAACTCAATCGGCACACTGTCCCAAATGAACACATTCAAAAAATATAAAAAATAAAACTGCACAACAATCTGCCAATGATGTTAAAAAGGGGAATCTCACAATTTTATATATGTATGTACATAAATGTGTTGCTGTGGGGTATGTACATATATATATATAACATTTTTGAAATTTTTCCGTCTTCTGGAGGTATTTTATGGAAAAAAAGTGTCCGCGTCCGGCCTGTGGAGTGTCCGTCTAGAAGAGAGTAATCTGTTCTAAAAATTCTTGTAAAACATAGGGACTAGGAAAATTTTCCGTTTAAAAGAGGTGATCGCCTACGGGAGGTGTCCGTTAGTAGAGTTTTCACTGTACTACTTTGCAAAAAGGCATACAAGCAAAGAATAGGCATCTTGTTAGTTGTTTTGTTATTTTTTTCGTTTAAGAATGTAAAACCAATAATACACTCTAGAAATAAATGTATTCTAAAATAATGAAAAAAAAAAATGTTTTAGTTAGAAATTTTTTTGTTATCAAGTTTATATACAATGAGTATAGTTTCTTGTGCAAAAGGTAATTAAGAAGCTAAATATTACAAGATCAAAATAAGACGTACTGCTCATAAAAAATGTTTCTTGCTAAAAATTGCCAATATTTTTTTCTTGAATGAAAAAGTTAAAAATTATTATTGTTATTAGTTCTTTTTACTATTTATTAATATTACATTTTTTTATTAACTCGCGCCAATATAAAAAACCCACCCCGAAAACTAACAAAACATAAATAAATAAAACAGACAGACAATCTGAGAGGGACAGAAGTACTTTTTGATAATATTTGTTCCTTTCACATTAAATTGGCAGTTGTCAAATTCGGTGTCGCCTCTGTGTACTCTGTGTTAAATAGGTAATTTGGTTCCTTAAGGTAGATAATTTTTTGCAACAAAATAGCATGCGATACCTCAATAAGTTTCCAGTATATTCCGAGATGTAAAGTACTGAGTTCTACATACATAGATCCCTCAGCATGACTGTTAAAAACAATGCCCAAGTTCTTGGCATATTGCACCAGTTCTATGGGTGATTCACCATCGACCAATGACGGTAGCAGGTATAGCAAGAAGTCAATTTTCCCAATTATGATAGCTTTCGAATTACTCGCGTTCAAACAAAGACCATTTGCGTTAGCCCATTTAAAAATATTGTCAAGATCCTGGTTCAGTTTTACGATACAATTGTTGATATCAGTTTTAAAACAGCTCAATGCTATGTTCACACGAGCCTTCGAATTACTTCGCTCTCTGTTTTGAATTACTTATATGAATTATCATGTTCACACTGCAACTTTGTAATTCCTTTTGACAGTTCTTCTTTTCTTCTTCTTTTTATTGCTAAATTATTTGCTGTAAAATTGTGTTAACAATGGAAAAAAAAAGCTACAAATACTTTCAACAGGTTTTCTACACACATAGTGGCTTCCTCCGCTAATTTTTCGAATAACTTTCTAATAAATAATACTTTTTTCAAAATGTTTTTTTTTTGGATTCCATTATTGTTTATTGTTTACAATATTTATTTGTTTATATTTTTTGTGCTTTGACAGCTGGTGATGGCAAAAATACGATAAAATATAGAGATTACATTGATTTTTAAGTAATTCACAGGGTAATAAAAAATTGCTGCCGTGTGAACATATGTAGCATAAAGTTGGACGTCGTCGGCGTACATTTGTATTCTCAATACGAGAAGGTAGGTCATTTCAGTACATTATGTATAGCAGAGGGCCAAGAATTGAACCGTTTGGTACACCTCTACGTACCGAGCAGCTAGTCGATATTTCAATACCATGATGTATTGTCTGACTTCTCTTATACAGATATATAATAGGTTTACATCTAATGATGAAAAATTAAAAGTAATTTTGAACTTGTGATGACGAATGTCGCGATCAACTGTATCGAATGCTTTAGAGCAGTGAAGGGCACATTTGAAATTTCCTATCACATGTGATAGGCAAAGAAATTTCTGCTGACGCTCCGTTGATACACATACACTATAAGCTTACTTGCGTGGTTTCTTATGATTATCGTGTGTTTGTTGCTTTGTGTGTTGTTTTGTGTTGATCTCAGAGAACAAAATCAATTCAGTTGACGTTTAGCACTTGAAGAAACAAGACCTTACTACGCAACTTTTTTGAATGATTTTTTGGTTTTTGCAAATACACGCAGCAAAATGGTTGATGAAAATTGGGAATATGATTTTTTTGTATAGAGAATATGGATGGTAATACAATGTATTGTGTGTTATCGCACTTTATGTCGTAATTCTTTTTTTTTTATAAAAATACTTTACGAGGCTAGCCATGGATTTTTCGACAACAATAAAGGGAATGATAGGACTTTAACATTATTGCAATTAAAAGCAGAATTTTTTTTAAAATTCATGGTTGACGAAACGGACGTACCAAATTACAATAATTTACCATTTAATAACGAGATATTGTCGTTGTGTTTTACAAAGGCATCATATACAGTTGCTTTGGCTTTAGCAAAGCAGTGCCGTCCATTCGATGGCGGAAATTTCTTTTTGAATTTGACGACAGACGTATTGAGTTGTTTTGGCGAAAAATGTCAAGAAGCTGTAAAACTTTGTCAAAACATTCCATTATCTCGGCGCACTCTAACACGTAGGACGGAGGAAATTAGTAAATATATATATAATGCAGCCAAAAACAGATTAATAAATTGCAAATATTTTTCTATCTCGTTGGACAAAAAAACAGACATAAAGTAATAATAATATGTAATAACATACACACAACACAAAAAAACCAATTTTTTTATTTTTATTTTCCCAGTGTACGATTCTCAAAAATTAAGTTGAATTTTGTTCTCCGCTGCTTTACCAACACTGCTTTAGAGTGATCTAGTAGTACCAGAAATTACACCATGTTCTAACTCATTTTTAACCGTAACTCCTCTACAACATCCACCAAAGCAGTAACGCAGCTGTGTTTAGGTCATGGACTAAACGTTTAAAAGCGTTCCATAATTTCTATCAGGATTGGGTATGGGAATAATTTTTCATGCTTCCACACTGAAGGAAATTCTGATGTCGTTACAATAGTATTGAATAAATGCAATATATGTATGCATACATATATATATATTATATATTATAATAATGTAGTCCAGGATAATTTTTAAGAATTTCTGATGTATTTCATAGCAATACAATAGAATTTGATTTAATACTTCGAAATTATTACTAAATACATCCCCAGGGTGACGTTCGAAAATTGAAAGCCATTGTCATTCATATCGGAATCAACGCTAGATATAGGCATAGAGATATTAGAGAAGTCAAATTTCAATTTGTCTACATCTACATCATGTCCCCAAAATATTTGCACTTAACTGTCCTAATTTCATAGTTCACCTTTTTTCTATAATTCTTAAAAATATCCCTAAGTTCCGGGGTTCAGTATCTTTTCCAGCATTCATAGACTTTGTTCCTACCACTTATCAGTACTTTTATCCCATTTGAGAACCATCGCTTTTCATTGACACGCATTGTCTTCGTCTTTATTTGGACCAATTTTGAATATTGCAATGTAAAAATTCACTTGCTCGTCAACATTTGACATAAGACAGGAAAATAAGGTTATGTCTGGAAAAAGCCGATGCAGAAAGTTGTTCATGTAATAGCACACCAAAACGATTGTCAACAAAAAAAAGAAGACGTAAAATGGGTGGGCATAACATCGGTTATTAACCCCAAACCTATACCACTCAAGTCCAACATTAATCGCCTGTCCAATAATATATTTGCATTAAAATCCCAGTCTAGTATGATTTCAGAGTAACCAAGACAAAGATTAGATAATGTGTCGATCAGGGGTCCAATGTCGATGGTCTTATTAGGCCTGTACAAAGTATCTAGTAACAGCTTTCTTCCAAAATTAACTATTTCCAAAAGTAGATATTCAATTTTTGGAACATTGGTATTATTCCCAAAACTTCTACAAATTAGTTTACATTGAATGTGTGACTTTACATAAATTGCCACTCCAACACCGTTGGAAAGTCTGTTAGAACGGTAAAGGTGATATCCATTCAGTCCATTTATGATGTCGGGTGGACTATAGTTAAACCAAGTATCCGAAATACAAATAACATCTATTTTTGAGTTCTCAAATGTAAAGCGGAATTCATCGATTTCGTCATTGAGGCGTTGCGTATTTAAATGGCATATATTAAAACTTGTTGTCTGTTAGCAAAGAATTCGTAGCAAGACGGAGAGATTATCATGGGAACCAACTCCCTCCCGATCATCAGTGTGAGAAATCAAATTTACCATCAACAAATGAAAAAGCAATGTAAGCAATTTTATAATTGCGAGCAATAAACAGATAAACACACGCACATCTGTCCATGGATGGTATCTGCAAAGCTTTGTATTTTTATCATTGACACATTTTATTAGTTTAATAAGACTTTCGTTGCATACTGAGTTATCATTTAGCGGATTGACGGCCTTGTTAGCGAGTTCTTTAATCACTGCCGAGTCATACGATTTAGGGTCAATACAATTTTAGATACAAATAAAAAAATCTTTCACAAACACAATGCTAAATAAATAAATAATATAAAATTTAAAGTATTAATATTTTTTATTATTTCCCTTATTATTTTTAGGAAGAGGAAGAACTTGAAATGCATGAAAAGAAAAAGCTGAAAAAAATTAAAGCTATGGCAGACAGCAGTGAAGAGGAAGAAGAAGGTGGGTTCTTCAAAAGTAGCCATATTTTTTATTTATAAAATGCTTATGCCGTCTTATAATATCTTTCTACATGAATTTTTTCGAAAAGTTTTGCATGCAAATTTCCCTTTTAGTCTTGAGGTGTCAAATAATATACTGTAATAATAGAGTAAAAGGTAAATAATCTAAAGGTTTTGACGTAATTATTTCTAGGTATCTCAAATATTTTTGAATAATTTAAAGTAGTTATTTCAAAAACAAAATTCGTTTCGTGAAAGTACGTTTACACATTTTATAGTTTAAAATTAAACCTTATAAAAGTAATGTAAAGTTCGATTAATGCCGCATTCGTGAAAGTGTATCTAAACTAAAGATGAGCGATATTTTCAAAACTGTGATTTAATCACGGTGATTGATAATTCACTGGTAACAACAGTGATTGAAATTGCCAAATAACAGTTACTAATAATGTCGTTTTTTCAAAATTGTTACATACTCAAATTTATTTCATTTTATTTTGAGCGAGGCAGAATTACTATTAGATGATGCTGATTATTTACTTGTGTCTTTTATACATGAACTTTCTGTGAAACTTAATTGTCAAACTTCATATAAAAAAAAATTACATTAAAAATAATAACATTGATGACACCATTTTGATTTTGTTTAGTAGTCTTTTCGTAATATGTATCTAGTTGTCTCTTTCTTACGACTTAATAAAATACGTTATTGTCATTATTGTATTATTGGAATACTGTGATCACAATCACTGTTTTAAAGAACAGTGATTAACAAATCACGTGCACTGAGAACAACGTTCTTCAAAAATCACTGGATCGCTCATCTCTAATCTAAACATTTCCTTAAACACATAGAAATAGATACCTTATAAAAGTAATATATATGTAACTGTACTCTTCGTCAATGAATTTTGTGTTTATTTATTGTTCGCACAATTCTGTGTGCCACTGTTCAGAACTTGAAGTAACAACAATTGCTTTGTTTCTTATTCTGCTTTGCACTCGTTTGCGTAAACAATAACAATTGTTCGATCGGTCTTTATTGCTAAGATCTTCAAACCACAATTATTCTCTTCACACGCAACGCGTCTTCACACAAGACTGACTGAATTTTTACTGACTCGTTGCCTGCTTTGTCTTGCCTTTTATATCGCAGGGTAAACAGTTTGATGAATGCTCTTGAAGGAGAATGACTTCGCCTACGCGAAATCTCTATAAATGTAAACATGTTGTTTACATTATTGTTGTTTCTGTATTTTGATTACGTTTGTCCCTGAAGTTTGTTGTTGCCTGTTTGTTTACTTTATTCGTTGATCATGTAAACAAGTCCATTGTTTTTGTTGTTGTAGCTTTTGTTTATCATTTTAATGTAAAACGATGTAACAAAATTTCCATTTTCGGAACACTGCCACCCACTTAAGCCTGTTTGACCCGAACATTGTCTCTTCTCCCATATTTCGCCAGTCGCTCTATGTACACGACCTTCATTTTTGCTCGGGGGCTGTTAGCTTTCTGTATCCTGTACACGACATCGTTTAACCGTTTAATTATTTTATAATGTCCATCCCAGATAGTTTGTAGCTTGGGTGATAATCCTTTCTTCCGCTTTGGGTTGTAAAGTAGAACCAGTTGTCCTTCATGGAAGCCCTCCGTTTTTGCTGCACGATCATACCTGGCTTTCATTCTATCGCTGACCATTTTAATACGTGTGCGCACAAATTCATGAAGTTCACGTAGACTTTCTTCTTTTCCAGTGTATGTGGCACCCCTCTCTGTGGCCGGCTTAACACCTAAGTCCAAGTCACCAGGCAATTTTATCTCCGTCCCAAAAATAACCATGGCGGGTGATCTAGATGTTGAATCATGGAATGCAGATCAGTACGCCAGTAGAAACCTTGGAATGTGTTCGTCCCAGTCCCTCTGTTGCTCGCTCACTGCTTTTCGCAAGTATTGCTCCAGGGTTCGATTAAACCGTTCTACCATTCCCTCTGACTGTGGGTGAAGCGGCGTCGTTCGAGTCTTAATACCGTATACCTCACACATTTTCTTGAATACAGTTGACTCGAAATTTCTGCTTTGATATGAATGTAGCTATATTGGAACCCCGTAGCGGCATACCATGTTGTTCACAAAAACATTTACTATTGTGTTCGCCTCTTTATTGAGTATGGCATACACTTCCGGCCATTTGATGAAATAGTCCATCACAACGAGAACATATCGGTTTCCGGCATTGCTGACAAAAAAAGGAAGGCAGCACTATTAGGTTGGATGAGGTCTTGCCATCAGCGCTCTCCCAATGTCGCTCTCCCGATGCACCCGTTTATCAATTTCAAACTGTCCCATTGTGCCCAATATGCTTTTATAAGAGGACTTTCTGCCGATATTTCATTTCGGGTAGGCCGTTTGTCTTCTTCCTTAGCTGCTATAATCTTTGCCAATATTGGGTCACTCCTTTGGGCTTCGGACCAGTCTTCGTTTGGCATTTATCTGCGTTAGCCGGGTATCGATTATGGATTCCTTCTTAGCCTTCACATAATGTTTACACTCCACGGTACAAGGTCGCCGAGAGAGAGCATCAGCATTTCCATGTTTTGTACCTCTTCGGTGTTCAATGTTGAAGTCATAAGTCTGAAGGTGCTCAATTCAATGTGCTAACTGTCCTTCAGGGTTCTTGAATTGCAGCAGCCATGTCAATGCGGAATGATCTGTCCCAAGCAGAAAATTTTGGCCATACAGGTAATTATGGTAATGTTTTATGCATTCCAGCATTGCAAGTAGCTCACGTTGGGTCACGCAATAGTTCCGTTCAGGCTTTGACAGTGTGCGACTATAGTACCCTACGACTTTCTCTGTCCCATTGACCACTTGAGAAAGTACACCACCAATACCATATCCGCTAGCATCACTGTCTAAAATGAATTTTTCCCCTGGGACTGGAGACGCCAAAACTGGTGCAGCACACAATAGTTCCTTTAGTGTCTGGAACGCCTTTTCCTGTGACTCACCCAATTGATACACCTTTGATTTCTTGGTGAGCTCATGCTAGCTTGCCGCCACGCTAGCAAACTTAGGCACAAAGCGTTTGTAATATGTGCATAGTCCCAAGAAACTGCGTAATTCATGAAGATTCTGGGGACGAGGCCAGTCCTTTACTGCTCGTACTTTATCTTCATCCGTGGATATGTCATCAGCTGTAACAAGATGCCCCAAATATTTCACTTGTCTTTGGAAGAATGCACATTTCTTTACGCTTAATTTTAGTCCCGCCATTGATATTCGTTGCAGAACTTCTGCCAGGTTCTTGTGTTCGTTAAAAGTTCTCCCCATCACTATTATGTCATCGAGGTACACCAGGCAAGTCTTCCAATGCAGTCCCTTTAGTACACGTTTTATAAGCCGCTCGAATGTGGTCGGAGCATTACAGAACCCAAATGGCATAACTTTAAACTGCCATAAGCCGCCGTTCGCACTGAATGCAGTTTTCTCCTTGTCCTTTTATTGCTCGTGGCGAAAGCGCAAATATACCTCTTTAGCAGCTTTTTGCTACCCATTTCTCCGCCAATTACCAAATTCCTGTTGGTCCTTGGCTGACATTTCGGCAGGTTCCGGTGATTGTTCGCTGTTTATTAGCGCCTCCACTGGAGCACATTGACCCACCTCGGCCGATAGATTTAGCACTCTCACTGGGGCTCTGCACTCTGCTCGGTGGATTTGACGAGGGTCTTTGCTGATAACAAATCCGTCTGAATTTCTGCTGGTTCAACAACCCACAAGCGGTTTTCCTCACAATCTCCCTCCAAACGCGCCCATATCAACGATTCACTCTGTGGTGGTAATTTCTGTTGTTCGACAGCAACTAACCTTCTGACATGCACTTGAGGTTTGTATCAAGAGGTATCTCCGCATTTCGCCAACTCATTATCTGTTACCCCATATTCAAATTGATGCCATGGGCTATCATGAAATCGGCACCAATGGTAACCTCATCCACAATATCGGCAACAATAAAGACGTGACTTATGGTGATGATGGCTATAGTCACCTTCACCTCTGGTTTTCCGTGGACGGTGGCAGACTCTCCAGTAGCTGTCCGTAGTCTTATACGGTAAGGCTCCGCTTAACGCGGGGGTTACGCTCCAATAAGTTCCAGCGCTAAACGAAACAGCGTTAAATTTAGTGCACCGCTTTTGGTTGGTGCATGGCCGTTTCATTTGCACACATATACAACAAGTATCAATACAGTGTGTGATTTAGGGAAATCCCAATACTACCGCGTAATACTGAATTAGCGTTAAGCAGGGTCTTACTATAGTACTAAGTGCCTAACACTTCCCCTTCACTACATCTGGTCTGATGGTAGATTGCATCGTACCGGTGTCAATAGTGAAGGTGTGTTGTATCCCATTTATGTGCCCGCACGCCGTAAGATTGTTGCTGTTTTGCTGCATCACTGATATGGAGATTGCGGTGTTCTCGCTTGTGGGAGCCAGCACTTGCCCCTCAGCGCTAGCTCGTTATAGTTTAACGGGGACTCTTGTCCATTTCTGTCCATTTTCCTCCAAAACTTGCCTCATCATTTCTTTAAATTTATTTAAAAGGCATTCTTCATCCACGACTTCCATTTTTCGTACTTTGCTTACTTGTGGTCTAGAAATCGTACGAGCGATCTCCTGGACTAGTGCAAAGGCCACGGTCTCTGCAAAGGTTGTCTTCTGTGTGGAATATACCGCTAGTTTGATGTCTGAGTCACGTATACCATTAACAAACGCTTCGGTTTTAAAGTTGTCTATCAACGGGTGGTTTACTCCTGAGTATGCGAGTTGCACTAATCTCTCGACCTCCATTGCAAAGGCTTGAAGTGACTCATTAGCCTTTTGCGCACGGCACCTTAATACCATGCGGTACAGTTCTCGTTTGTGCTTGTCGCCGAATTTACGCTGTAACGCCACCATTAAGTCGTTGTAGTTGTTGGCATGGTTTCTAGAATCTCGACTGCGGCACCTTTTAACCCAAGATTAGTCCCAAAGCCTTCTCCCCATCCGATTCTGCTGGCTACTGTATCGAATTGGAATTTAAATACGGACAGGGGTGAGCTACCATCAAAGTAAGGTGCAGGTACCTTCCGATACAATGTTCGTTGGTTCCTGTTGCTGGCTCTGGAGGTTGTTGATCTTTTCCTCCATTATAACTAGTTTTCCGTCAATGTTTTTTCCAAATTTGACACCTTTTCCTCGACATGCCTTTTGCTGAATGACTCACGTATTTCCTGCAGCTTCTCTGTTGGCGCTTCAAGTTTCTTTTCAATTTTTAACAAAAACTTTTGTTCTCTATTTTCCATTTTCGCCATAATTGCTGCTTGCATTTTTTCCATCCTTTGTTCACTATCTTTTTGTACATCAGCAAATAGCTTTTGGTTCGCTTCTTGCATTTTTTTATTTTCGGCTCTAAAAGCTTCTTGTCCCTCCGTTAATACTTGCATTTTTTCCATTATAGCGGCAAGCACCGAATTTATATCGATACTGCTGGGGGTTGCAGGGGTCTGTAACTCTCGTTCCTCTTCGTCTTCGAACTCGTAAGTATCGATATCAATGCCACGATGCCGAAGTTCTTCCATTAACCGCCTTTGGAGTTCATTCTTCGTGCCCATTATTGGCAGCGCTAATTTACCAATTCTTGTTTGAACCTTTCTACTCTTAGTTCGGAGAGTGTCATTTTAATTTTTTTTTATTTTCTTTTTATTTATTTTGCAATCCCACTTTCTGACACCAATTGTTACGTTTTTACCTTTTAAAAACTTTTGAAATATGTGTTCGTAGATTGCAAAAAAAAAAATAAAAATAAATTTGTGTTCAGTTTAATTAAATTCTGAGTGCCAATGTTCACAATTTGATGTAACAACAACAATTGCTTTGTTTCTTATTCTACTTTCACTCGTTTGCGTAAACAATAACAATTGTTCGATCGATCTTTATAGCTGAGATCTTCAAACCACAATTATTCTCTTCACAAGCAACGCGTCTTCACACAAGATTGACTGAATTTTTACTGACTCGTTGCCTGTTTTGTCTTGCCTTTTATATCGCAGGGTAAACAGTTTGATGAATGCTCTTGAAGGAGAATGACTTCGCCTTCGCCAAATCTCTATAAATGTAAACATGTTGTTTACGTTATTGTTGTTTGTGTATTTTGTTCACGTTTGTCCTTGCAGTGTTGTTGTTGCCTGTTTGTTTACTTGTTCATCCCTTTTTTATACTGATGTTGCTATATTTTTGTTTATTCATTGATCATGTAAACAAGTCCATTGTTTTTGTTTTTGTAGCTTTTGTTTATCATTTTAATGTTAAACGATGTAACACCATTTCCCTTTTTGTAACAATATAGTATATAAATATGTTTATAATATATAAATATAAATAATATATTAATATATATATATATTGTGTACGACATGAAAGATTTTCACCCCCCGGACTGTAATCGGGTTCGAGAGCTCATCTTTTCCTCCAGAAAGAATAGGGCAAACAGAAATATAAGACAAAAAGAAGGGACAACTTTGTACTTGTACTTACCCATGTTATTTAGTTACATCAACAATCTCCTTTTCAATTAATTTTTCGCGATAACCCCTTACAAAATTTGCTTTAATAATTTTTTAGAATTGAAGAATTCAAAAACATTCAGATAATACATAAAACACAGCACATACATAAATTGTTATACAATTACAACATCAAACGATCATCACAATTTCAGTTAGGAGAGAACACCGCTAACTGTTAAGGACAAAATCCAATCATTTAAAATTCTAATTACAAAATAACTTCTTACAATAAAAATTTACCGATAAATGTATACTAGCAAGTACCGAAAAACAATAACGATAATATAATAATAAACGACTGCATGCTTAATGATTGCAAAGGGACAAATTTTATCACCTCGTTCAATAAAAGTATACCCTATCAGGATATAAATGATATGGAGTTTAACACTCCCATGAATACCAATAATTCAACGAATATAAGCAGATTTCTTTGGAATAAAGTCATCAACTTAACAGCAAACAAATCGTATTCAAAATTTCTGAATGTTCAAATGATGAAAAAGCTTTGGACTTTGCTAACGGCTAATAATGGTTTTAATAATGAATACTGATGTGCACCTGACCTCATAAAATCAAAATTATTAACTTTTTCTCTCAGGATTGGAAAAATAATAACAATTAATAAAAAAAATAATTATATTGACAGAGTTCTTTGATATCAATTGTATCAAAAGAAATTCAGAGAAAATTTATCCGAACGGTTTTAAAAGCACTCAGAAACAGTGTCAAGTTTGCAATACACACTGCCATTACTTTTTGGTTAGGTTAGAGGAACGTGTACTTGTCGACTGAGACAAGTACAGTACCCGGAGGTCGAATTGACCCATTGTACAACGTCCTTAAAAAGGAAGGATAATAGAGGGGATAGGAAAAAGGATAGGAAGTAGGAAAGGGAGAATGGGAGGCGGTGGAATTACACAGACCAAACAAAACAAAAAGAGAGAACGCGACTACACTGATGAAGCCCTAGTACTTCTCAACCATCTCAAGCCACTAATGAATCTGTGGAGAACCTTGATGTCGGCTTTCGACACAGAATTCAAACCCTCCAAGAAGCCCCTGCCAAGGGTCCTCAACCTCAGCTTACTAAGGGCTGGGCAGTTACAGAGGAGGTGCTCGACAGTCTCCAACTCCTCCTCATCGCAACATACCCTGCAATAGTCCGGCTGGGATCCTCGTCAGCGACCTAATCTCGCAGTGCCCCGTGATAAAACCGATAACTAACCTTAAACTGGCCTTATCCAAGCCCAGCAGCCAACCTGTTCTCTTACTGTCTATAGCAGGCCATAGACATCTAGAAACACAGCAACCCGATCCGTTCCCCCAACGCCTCTGCTCTTCCCCTCTGACCCATCCATTGATGATGCCGTAGAGGTAGCAGATTGGGGGGTCAGGACAAATTTGCTGTCCAGGACAACACCCAAGTACTTTTACCTCGGAAGACAACGGAAGTTCCCTACCACCTAGCCTCGGCAACCTGAAGGTTTAAATTTTGTGTCTACGCAAGAACAAAACGAGGTCTGTTTTATTTGGATTTAAACCCAGACCAGTTCGTAGCCCAAGAGGATAAAATTCCAAGAGCAGACTCCATCAGTTCCCCCAGCGTCGACAAAAATTTTCCACCTACCAGAATAACCACATCATCGGCGTATGCCACAACCTTAAAGCCTCAAACCAACATTAGCAACCAAGAGACACAAAAGAGGGGATAGCACCCCTCTGCGGAGTACCCCTGGTTGCACGCTTGATGATAGAACATCCACCCAGATTCGATCGGAATAGTCTATTATCCAACATGTGGGTCATAAACCGCACCAGAAAATCTGGGGTATGTATATCCCCAAGTGAATTCTCAATGGAAGAAGTGGTAACATTATTGAAGGCTCCCTCAATATCCAGGAAAGCCGCCAGTGTGTACTCACCCAACAAAACCTCAACAAAACCTGTCACATCATGAACAGCGCACTCAACCGACTTACTCTTAATGTAAGCATGTTGCGACCTACTCAACAGAGACCGGTCTATGTTTGACCTGAAATATAGATCGATAAGTCTCTCCAAGGCTTTCAAAAGAAAGTATGAGAGCGATATCGGTCTATAATCCTTAGAGCCGATGTGACTGGGTTTACCAGCTTTTGGTATAAACACCACAAGCACATCCTTCCAACCATCAGGTATATTACACCACCGGAGACAGTCCTTATACACGTCCACCAGATATTCGCGTAATATATCACCAGCATGCTGAAGCAGAGCCGGAAAGATACCATCCGGACCAGGCGACTTAAAAGGTTCAAAGCTACTTAAAGCCCATTTGACCTTATCCCTGGTGATGATATCCTCCAAGTCGGGCATCATATCAGCATTACAAAGGGGATCAGCTACACCCAACGGATAGCTATCTGGATCCACACAATTGGGAAAATGAGTGCTCAATAGATCCTCTATGGTTTTTTTTCTCGAAGCTGTCCACGTGCCATCGTTCTTTTGGACGAAGCCTAAGACTTTGGGGTCCCAAGACAGCATCCTACGGAAACGATCCACTTCGGCAACTTCCTTGATACTTTTTGAGCGCTTTATTTCCCTTTTATAATCATTAAAACTGAAGTCGCCGTAGTCTATTAGGTAGTGTGTTGGCTTATTAGACGTAAAGCCAGGGTTCGAGCCCCAGGCCAGACATCGAAACAAAATACAAAAAGTATTTCTTCGGCGATTTCCTCTCAGCAGATTTCTGGCAAAAACTCTGAGAGTAAATAAAATTGCCATGAAAAGTTTCTCAAAACATCTGTCGTTCGGAGTCGACTTTAAACTGTAGGTCCCGCCACTTATGTATAAAATTAACACACACAACAGAAGTTGTGTGAGAAACTAGGTCAATAATCCTGACTGAAGAGTTGTAATGACCAATTATGTATGTAATCATTAAAACTGGATCTTACCCGACCTCTTAGCCTTATTAAAGAGTCTCCTAGTGCAACAGCGGAGTCTCTGGAGTTCCGCATTCCACCAGGCTGGCTGGGTCGTCTTACCTGGGTAAGTAAGAGGACAAGCATCTCTATAACAAGACAAGAAAATATCCGTCAAAGATCCAACTCGATCATTGATTCCAGGAGTGGAATGACCCCTGAGGGCCTTAAGTTCCTCCCCCACAGCCTTCTCATATCTGATCCAGTCGGTTCTCTTGGGTCGATCCCAATATCATCTCTGTAAGCCACAGTTGTTACGTCACCTGTACAAAAGGAAGGAGTGATTATCAAGTCCAAATTATTTTTAGCTAAAATACAGGTTCGTACCTTCTCACTTGTTTTGGGAACAAGTAACGCTCAAACCCAGAGCCATTGGTTTTAATTGATTCTATTTGCATTATATTACAGTTTTTCTTAATTAACAACAACATTTTTTTTCTTCATCAAAAGTTATATGCAACTAAAGGTTGTATAAATACAATTTTTAAAATCATTAGCGGTTTTACTCTTTGCGAGCACCTTTTTTTCATCTATTGTAAACTTACATGGTATAAGAAATATACCATGGTAAACTTATTTTTTTTAAATTTAAATTTTTATTTATTATTCGGTTACAAAGCAATTCATTATATCATCCTAAAGGTACCTCTGCGACGTATTTAAACAGCTGATTATTGTTATCCCGCCAAAATGAATTTAAATTAAAAAAAATCTTTTGTTATTTAGATTTTCGCATTTTCTTTTTATTTTTAAATTAGTATTTCCACTCATTTCTGTTTTTTAATATTTTGCGCACAATTTATAAAAAAAATCAAAACTAAATTATTTTGGCGGATAGACGATCAGCTGTTTAGTTTTATATTTACCAAGCTTATATACTAGACCTTTTTTCATGGTAAATTTAATAGAGCGTTGTATATTTGAAATAAATGCATTTTGTTGTTGCGTTGATGTAAATCGTTTGTCTCATTCGCAAATGTGTTAAGTCCCTTTTTTCAAATTTTACAGGAGACAAAAAACATTGTAGCTTTTTCAGTTTTTAAAATTTCTAAACTGTTTAAACGCAATTATTTTTACAAAATAATAATAATATTAATATTAATAACTAATAATGTTAATTATTATTATTATTACTAATTAATTAATAATACATATTAATATTTTTCGTAGTTTTGTGGACTTAGCGCTTTTGCAAACCACAAAATTACAACAACTTTAAACTATATAATGACATGTTTTTTTGTTGTAAAATATGTATTATGTATAATGTTACCGTTTTGCATTAAAATCTCAATTTTGGAAAAAAGTGGACTTAGCGTCTTTGCGAATTATACTAACGAAATGTATTATTTATACTATACCTACCATACTTACCAAGCCTACAAGGGTACTTAACTACCAAGAGTGAAAACATTAAATTTTTAAATTTATTTAATGGATTCATAATTATAGAAATTGAGGGTATTTAACCAAATTGCTCAGTATCGTTTATCTTTACATTTTAACTACCTTTTGTGAATATGATTGAAACCACTTTAGTTCATAATTTTGTATACCAGAATTCGATAGTCCTTTTTTCTAATAGAATATAAATGTTTATTGTGAAAAAATCATAAAATTATTTTAATCTGTTTCAATAAATGTCATATATTTATTACTTAATTTCTTGTTGTTTCATAAAAATAGAGTGGCTCAAACGTCTAATTGAACACTTTTTTCACTTCAATGGAAATATTAAAATGTTGATGCGGATTTATAGATAATTAAAAAAGCTTTTAAACAATGTATAATACTTAGCATTTTTTATTTAAAAGTATTTATAAAACAAAAAAGGATATTTCCCTTGAAGAGGAAAAATCGGCGTTTGAACAATCTCATACCTAGTGTCCAATTATACATTTGAGTTAATGTATATTTTCTAAAGCCTGATGATATTGCCTTGGCCCATATAATCCCCTAATTGGGTTTAACCAAATTTTCGACAATTTTTTCACAAGGTTGTAAAGCGTTGATTGAATGGTACTCTTGTCATTCATTAGAAAGCTTGTATCAATTTCCAATTTTTATGAAAGTCCAATAATTACACGGTGCGACAGTGAAAATACACCCGAATAACTACATAGTCCACGTTGTTTAGTAGAATTCAAAAATACCTTATTTATATTTTTCGATCCCTCAAAACTTGTTTTATTTGACAAAAACTGTTTTTTTTTTTTTGTTTGACTTTACGCACAAATTTTTAGATTACTCAAACATTTCTGACCCGATTTCCAAAATTTAAATCCTGTTGGAAAGGGGAGAGATGGACCTTTAAAACGGTATATATATATATATCTATTATTCGACTTAATATGCTATTAGATTTGATGAGGTAAACTTGGAAAATTCGAATTTCATATTTTTTAAGTTTGTCCGTTCATAGTAGAAAACTTTACTTAAAAAATATAAAATAAGTGATGACATTCTGAAAGTGCATTATCTTGTGATAACATAGTTGAAGATGTGTTTTCTGTGAACACCGATTTTGTTAAAAACAATTTTATTATTTGCATGTGTTGCTAAATGTTGTATCTGTCCATGGTGATTTGGTTAAACAGGCTGAACAACTAATTTGACAGATGTAGCTTCAAAAAGGTGGCCATTTCCAACTGTCAAACGTTCGAAAGTCCTTATTGGAATACACGAATCATTATCAAAACTTGAAACTTGAATTCTCACACAATTAAAACTTGTATTTATTATTATATCTTGGTTCTACAACTATGGTTAGTGTTTTCCATGTAACATCGCTTGAAATTTACTATCCTCCGATTTGTAGTGCATCCCTTACTTTTGAAAGATTGTATGATTTCAGTTCCATCAAAAATATTGAATTTCTGTCATCCAATATTAAATTTTGTGCCCCCATCATTTTCATGTATGATTCCTATTTTAATTATTTCATCTGGAAAAATAACTTACTTGACTATGTTCACGTCACGACAAAAATTTAAAAAAAAATATAATACGGCTAGGAATGAAAGCTTTTAGCCCTTCGAAGAAAATTTCTATTACACCTAAACGCAAATCTACTTTTATTAGAATGTGCGAATTTGCGGTCATATTCAGACAGACGCGATAACACTAGAAGCGAACTTATTTGCTCCGTAAACAGGCAAGAACTCCATGTGCCGCCGTACTAAGGCGTAAAAAACTTTATACGTACAGCGCCTTTGTGATTAGGGGAAATAAGAGTTTATGATCATTCATTAAAAAGATAAGGAACAGTGCTAGTTCGATTCCCGAATCTTATAATGAACGACATTTTAGTTTAATTATTTAAAAGAAATGAGTACTTGCCCGAAAGCCATCAACCACTGTTTAATCAGTAACTATATATGCCCAGTATATTCTTTTGAGTTCGTACAGTTAAAAGTGTTCTTAAGTAACACAAACCAGTCTTATTTTTCAATGCTGGACCTAAAACAATGCTTTTCAATACTTTACCGTCCATTAGCTAACGTTTCCAGTGCACTTTTTTTATTACAAAACTTGTTTCACTCAGGAACGTCTGGAGAACATTTTCAATGCAATATAATACACAATAAATTGAAGTCGCCGTAGTCTAGTAGGTAGTGTGTTGGCTTATTAGACTGAAGGCCCGAGTTCGAATCCCAGGTCAGACATCAAAACGAAAATATGAAAATATTTCTTCGGCGACTTCCTCTCAGCAGATTTCTGGCAAAAACTCTGAGAGTAAATAAAAATTGTCATGAAAAGCTTCTCAAAATACTGTCGTTCGGAGTCGACTTTAAACTGTAGGTCCCGCCACTCATGTATAAAATTAACGCACACAACATAAGTGGTGTGAGAAGCTAGGTCGTAATCCTGACTGAAGGGTTGTAATGACCAATTATATGTATGTATGTATAATACACATTACATTTATCAATTAAATTTGAGTGATTAGTTTCATGCCCACGTATTAAAAATTCTGTTAAAATTTTTCTGTTAGCTTTAACGTCGGCTATGTTGAAAATTTTGGTTTTTATCTTTGCTAGTTAAATTTGAATTTATCTTCAAAAAATTAATTTAAAGTACCACTGAAATAAAAATGTGTGTTGCCACACGGTCGCAAACTCCTGATTGAAGTTTAAATAGCATTCCGCCGTAGAGTCATCAGTCGTAAGTATCTTTATAGACGCATCATCCACGGGCGGGATGTCTGCATCCGCCACATCTAAGGTGAGCTTAGCTTAGGCTTCCCTGTTGACTTTGTATACCTTAAGATATATCTTGCCAAACCTAGAGAAAATGCAACCTTTCTGGGAAGGGATTCGCAATTTCGTGCTCGCCTTCCGGAGCCCATTACTGGGTTTTTCAACCTTAGCCACATGCCAATTGTCAATCGTCAGATATCGTTAGATATTCACCCTTATCGTGGTAGACGTTTATGTGGCGTATTTGAGGCGTTTTTAAAAAAAGGTATCGTGGTTGGCAAAAACGTCTCTAAATTCGACACTGATTAAAAATCTATTACAACAACGGTATCGAGGTAGTCGTATTTGCCTGTCGAATATTTCAAAAATAGTCGTAAGCATTTTTAGTCACGACGACGAAGTAAATTCAATAAAATAAATCCAGTTTTTAAAAATAAAATGTTTTTTTCATATTTTTCCTCTGGATTAGTATTCAATGAGGACAAAATTCATTATATATAGCTTCTATGCATTCATGAAAGGAATCGCTTACAGAAGACTGACAAAGGTTGACATTAAGTTATTCCCAGCTCCTTTTTCCTTCAGCTAGTATTCTTAAAGCAGCAGTTAGCTTGACCACTTTGGACACTTCGGTTTGCTTTCTTGGGATTTTCAATTTCGAAGAAATCGTCGTTAAAACATATTTGAAGGCCTCTTTGTTAAGCCTAAAATAACTAACAAATCTGGAATAAATTTGCTTATGAGATCTCTTTTACGAAAAATATGTACCTATGTTTAAGCTCACTTCTTATTAGGCATGGAAAATATATCGCCTTGCTGCCTTAATTTTTTTAAATAGCATCTGAAGCACAAAATTCTTCTTCATCTTCTCCTGAAGATGAATAAAATGCGAAGCTCAACATAATTAAAAAAATATCCAAACAAGAAATGAAATTATTTTTACTATTGTTTATTTATTTGTTTCAATTTTTGTAAAAAACTGTTGTTCTTGACAGATTTTGTAACAAGCTGCTTCAAAACCAAATAAAATTAAGCAATCTATTACATTACAGCTCTTTTACAAAATTGACGTAGTCGTAAAGTTTTCACGATACCATTGAGTTTTAAATTCGACTACAAATACGACAGTCGACTAAAAACGACTACGACAACCACGATAAGGGTGATTTTGATGAGATCCATGATGGTAGTATGACGCATGGAATGTACATATTTTAGATCCCATAATTCTATTTCATTACTGGAATCTCCTATGAAAACTAACATTAAAAATCTAAAATTTTATTACTGGAATTATAATTAGTTAAGGATTTTACTATTTAAATTTTGTGTCTTCTGTATTTTAGTAATTTATAATTGCTACCTAGAGCCGTTCGCCTCGTTACTAGTGCTCTTTAATTTCTTACTTAGATGTTGTAATTTAGTGATAAATCTAATGAATAATAATAATTTATGTCTAAATTTTAGATGATGAAGAGCGTTTACGAGAAGAGTTAAAAGATTTAATTGATGACAATCCAATTGAAGAAGGAAGTGATGGAGAGGACTCTGACATTTCAAACTCTTCGAAAAAGAGAAAGAAACATGAAGATGACGATGATTTGGATGATCGTTTGGAGGACGATGACTATGATTTAATAGAAGAAAATTTGGGAGTTAAAGTTGAAAGGAGGGTAAGGTTTTACATATTAAGTTTATTTAGAATAGTATTTTTGTTGGAATGTGTATAACATTTAAATTTATAAAGCTTAAATTCGGTAAGATTAATAACACTATGCGACAAAATACAAAAAATTAAATACACCCGAGTAACGACCTAGTCTAAGTTGATCAGTTAGTTGAGTAGAACTCGAAAATACTTTTTTTTTTCTCGAACACTCCAAAGTTGTTTTATTTGACAAAAACGGTTTTTTTCTTTAAAACGATGGACATATCGCACACCCAGTACAAAAGTGACTCAACTCAAAATTTTCATTTTTCAGAAATCGATTAAAATCTATTTTTGACTTAATTAAAAATAGTTAAAAACAAAATCTTTGGACCATTTTTAGTATCAGTTAACAACAACAAAATACACTAATATTTGTTTTATAAATAAACAAGTGTATTCTACATAGTTTAAGCATATAAACTCGAAAAATGAAAATTTTGAGTTGAGTCACTTTTGTACTGTGTGTGCGATATAAATATTATTTGACTTAATATGCTATGGGGTTTGATGAGGTAAACTTGGCAAATGCGAATTTTTTTCATATTTTTTCAAGTTTGTCCGTTCATAGGAGCAAACTTTAATTAAAATATATGAAATAAGTGATGACATTCTGAAAGCGCATTATCTTGTGAAGAGATTGACACTTCGTTTGATCAAATAGGACAAAAATTACCGCAGTTATTATTTAAACATGGTCTTTATGGTTTATCGGAAAATGTATCAATAGCGACCACCAGAAGTTGGCCAATTTTTTTGCAAAGAAAAATTATAATATTTACAAAAAAATACAAATATTGGCCGACTTCTGGTTGCGATGCAAATATGAAATTGATAGATTTTGCGATAAACAATCAAGATCCATCAAAATTTTTGAACTGAAAGTACATTTGATAAGATGACATATATAAAAAATATAACATGACTATTATACTATTTAAATTATAACTACGGTAATTTTTGTCCGATTTGATCAAACGTCAATCTCTTCACAAGCTAATGCACTTTCAGAAAGTCATCACTTATTTTATATTTTTTAATTAGATTTTGCAACTAAGAATAGCCAAACATGAAAAAAAAAAAATAATTTCCAAGTTTACCTTATCAAAACTCATAAGCTTGAACAAAACGTTTATGTATACCGTTTTAAAGGCTAATCCCTCCCTTTTCTAATCAATATTTTGTGTGAAAAGATCAAAAAAAGAAAACAGTTTTTGTCAAATAAAACAAGTTTGCAGGGTGCGAGAAAAATAAAAAAAAGTATTTTTGAGTTCTACTCAACATAGTGAATAACTTAGACTATGTAGTTACTCGGGTGTATTTTCACTGTCGCACCTTGTAACCAGCCTGCAACTACTATGACTAGATGACTTGAAACATGTAAAAGTTATAATTCTTTATTTTGAATTAGCATTTGATTTGTAAAAGAACCCAAGACTTATTGAGTGCATTTATAATATAATAATGCGGTAGGAACTTGATTCCTTGTTGTATTCAAGTTGACACGCAGCCTCCTCGTGGCCCCTCCTGGATGGCATTCTAGCACCCGCTAGACGTTAACTAATGCGTGCAGCGATGTCCAATCCCCTGGACGTTAAATTTGGCTTGTGCATAGGGCTTGGAACCCAACACGGAAAAACATCATGCAATAGACCTTAAAAAGATCCCCTCAAAAGTTGACGACCACGGCAAACGTTTAAAGGACAACGATTTAAGAATAGGCACTTGGATCGTCCGCATCCTTCACAGGGTAGGCGCTTCTGCCCAGCTGGCGGATGCCCTCATAAAATGTAAGACGGACATCACTGCCATACAGGAAATGCAATGGATAGGACAAGGATGCAAAAGGCTGGCATCATGCTATGTGCATTAGGTTAGGTTAGAGGACGTGTACTTGTCAACTGTGACAAGTACAGTACCCGAAGGTCGAATTGACGCATTGTACAAAGTCCTAGCTTCTCACACCACTCATGTTGTGTGCGTTAGTTTTATACGTTATTGCCGGGATCTACAGTTTAACGTCGACTCCGAACAACAGATTTTTGAGAAACTTTTTCATGGCAGGTTTATTTACTCTCAGAGTTTTTGCCAGAAATCTGCTGAGAGGAAATCGCCAAAGAAATATTTTTTTTCATATTTCGTTTTGTTGCCTGACCTCGGATACGAACCCGGGCTTTACGTCTAATAAGCCAACACACTACCTACTAGACTACGGCGACTTCTAAGTGGATTGTCGGATTGCCGATTTTTCTACTTCAATTAAAATATTAAATTTAATGCGAAAACCGTTTGCTTTCATTACTGTTTCCAAACGACGGAGCATAGACTTTACAAGATTAGCGCAAAATTTCAGGGCTATAATGTTCCATTCTCGTCTTAAAAGCTCCACTGTGCTGAAAGTGGGTTTATAAACCTGATGGGCGAGTTTTTCTCAAACATATTCAATTACGTTGAGATCTGTGGACTGTGTCAGTTTTTAGATACCTCGGGTGAAACCTCTTAAAACCATATTGGATTTAATTATTTTACCATTTTGTTTTGAGAACGATTATCTTTATAAGACAGTGTGAAACCCTTTAAAAGCATATACCATTTAATTATTCTACCAATTTGTTATGAGAACGATTCTCTTTACAAGACTGCTGTCGCTAACAGAAGGAAAGAATGCGACGGTTTCAATATTGTTAATTTCGACGGGTTTACAAAGATGACTTGCTATTCTGCTTTAGAGTGCTGTCAACAGTTTTGTATAATTGGGTGCTACGTTCCTTTTTCTAGTTTCATTATTGTACAATGCCGTTGTTGTTTTTATTTCATTTTAGTTACAATAACAATTATCTCGTTTAGAAACTGGTTACACGTTATATTTTCGATTGCATATTCTGCAAATCGTGGTCATTAATTTCTCATTTTCAGTATGAGGAAAACTTAAAAGAAATTTGTTAGTAAATTGTGACCAAGACAAAAACAACCCTTGTAGCGAATCGCCCCAAGGCCCTTCGTTTTCTGTTGTATGGCAAATATTACTGACAATATTGTAATATTACCGGCAATAAGCGTTGTCTTCATGATGGTATTGTTGAAAAACGTTTTGTGAAGACAAAAATAGTAGCGTAGACACTACTAGGCAGTATGGCGGTTATTGACCATGGTCGAGCATAAATATTTTGTGGCAGTGTTTGTTGTGCAAAAAAAAAAAATCGGTGGAATTATATCTTGCTTATTTATGGATGGTGTTGAACAAAATTTGTCGTAAAAGTCGATGGTTCATGTTGAGTATATGATTGTAGTTGTTGCAAAATTAAACACAATTTTAGGTTACAAATTTAAGTTGTTTATTATTCAAAGTTTCAAAGGCAAGTGAAGCCGCCATGAAAAAGAAAAAAAAAATACATTCTGTGTGTGTGTATGATCAAAAGATAAATTTGGAAGTGTTGCATTGCAAACAGGGTTACCATTTCAACACCCCCTCTCAATGAACATTTCCAAACCATTCAATAAAAAGGATATATAAAAATGTTTCAAAATAATCCGAGCAATTTAACCAATCTCTCGTGATTGGGCTTCGGCAAATTTTTGGTGAAGATATCTGCTATGTTCTCACTGCTGCAGCAATACTTGAGTTCTATAAAGCCTCTTTGAAATACCTCTCTTATATAATGGTACTTTATATCGATGTGCTTGCTTCTTTGATGGTAAACTGGATTTCTAACTAAGTTTATGGCACTTTTGTTGTCTGCATTGATGACTATTGATTTGGGCCACTGTATATTCATCTCACCTATTAATTTTCTCAAGAAAACAGCTTCCTTGGACGCAGAAGAGAGCGACATATATTCAGCCTCGGTGCTGCTTAAGGCCACAGTTGATTGTTTCCTGGATTCATAAGAAAACACTGCTCCCGCGAACAAAAAAGCATATCCAGCATATGATTTCCGATTTGAGTTATCTCATCCCCAGTCAGCATCAGCGTAGCACTCAATTGGCTTCCCAAACTTTCTATATACAAGTTCTATGTTGAAGATAAGTACCTCAATATTCTTTTTGCAGCCGCCAAGTGCTCTGTATGTGGATCAGTATTTCTTTGTGATAGTTTACATACCGAATGCAATATATCGGGTCTCGTGTTTAGGGCTATATACATTGAGGAACCTATCAAAGATTGATATCGAGTCTTATCTACTTTTTCACAGTCCTCTTTATCACATCTTATTTGGCATTTCGGATCCAAAGGTTTTGCAATTGGTCTACATTCCACTATGTTATGTTCCGTTAGTAATTTGTGTATTTGCGATTTCTGACTTATTGATAAGCTCCCTTTTTCACCATCGCGATTAACTTCCAGGCTTAAAAAATATTTCACAGGACCCTTGTCTATCACTTGCACTTCGTCAGCAATTAACCGTTTGATTTCAATCAATTCCTCTTTCTTCGAACAGGCCAAGAGCAAATCATCTACATATACGGCTATGATATTAATCGAATCATACATATAAATATCATCTTCAAGGTCGCTATTTAAATAAGCTGAAGACACATCCATATGGTGGAGATATCATTCGAATTCGGCAGATATGGCGAAAATCATTCTGATTGTTTCATAACGCACTACTGGCGAAAATGTTTCCGTATAGTTAACACCATATTTTTGTGAGCAACTTTTTGCCACAAGCCTGGCCTTGAAACGCTCAATATCACCTTTCTCGTTCCTTTTAACTGCAAATACCCACTTATTTGAAACTGCCTTCTGACCAACCGGAAGTTCTGACAATGTCCAAGTGTCGTTTTTTAATAAAGCCTCATATTCAGCCTGCATTGCCTTCCACCATTCCTTATTGTGTTGACTGTTCAGAGCCTCTGCTACTGTTTTCGGAATTTCCACACTTTGGTTCGAGATCATAAGACTTAAAACATTTAATTCCTTCCTAGGCCTACCACGACCTCCAGTTCGTATTAATCGTGGCCTACCTCTGCCTTTTACTACCTCTTGCTCCTGTGGGCTTTCCTCAGCCGATTCAAAACCTTCAAAATCACCCTTGCTGTCATCTTCGCTACACTCTGCAAACTGCCCATCATACTTTGTCGGTACTTGTTCATGTTCCACTTCGGGTGAATTCTTCAATATGGGGATGCTTATCTCATCAATATTCTTCCCATTTGGCTCAACAAAATACACGTCACGACTAACAATAAGTTGTTGTGTTTGTGGACCATATAATCTATAGGCCTTTGATGAATCGCAATAACCCACCATGGTGTATTCTTTACCTCTCGCTTCAAATTTACCTTTATGACATTTGTTCAGTGCAATAGCCATGGCTCCGAAAATTTTCAGTTGACCAACAGATGGTAAATGACCATAAAAAACGTTATACCATTTAAGGCACGCGTAGGCTGCTGTATTAACTGCTTCAGCCCATAACTGTTCATCAAGATTTGCTGCGACCAACATACAACGAGCCATTTCTATTAACGTGCGGTTAAATCTTAAACCATTCTGCTGCGGGGTATACGATACTGTTAACTGGTGTAAAATTCCCTTCTCTTTTAAATATTCATCAAAAGATTTGTTAACAAACTCGGTTCCATTGTCGCTTCTAAATCTTTCTTGTGTGCGGTTAAATCTTTCGGCCACACCATTCTGCTGCGGGGTATACGATACTGTTAACTGGTGTAAAATTCCCTTCTCTTTTAAATATTCATCAAAAGATTTGCTGTCATCTTCGCTACACTCTGCAAACTGCCCATCATACTTTGTCGGTACTTGTTCATGTTCCACTTCGGGTGAATTCTTCAATATGGGGATGCTTATCTCATCAATATTCTTCCCATTTGGCTCAACAAAATACACGTCACGACTAACAATAAGTTGTTGTGTTTGTGGACCATATAATCTATAGGCCTTTGATGAATCGCAATAACCCACCATGGTGTATTCTTTACCTCTCGCTTCAAATTTACCTTTATGACATTTGTTCAGTGCAATAGCCATGGCTCCGAAAATTTTCAGTTGACCAACAGATGGTAAATGACCATAAAAAACGTTATACCATTTAAGGCACGCGTAGGCTGCTGTATTAACTGCTTCAGCCCATAACTGTTCATCAAGATTTGCTGCGACCAACATACAACGAGCCATTTCTATTAACGTGCGGTTAAATCTTAAACCATTCTGCTGCGGGGTATACGATACTGTTAACTGGTGTAAAATTCCCTTCTCTTTTAAATATTCATCAAAAGATTTGTTAACAAACTCGGTTCCATTGTCGCTTCTAAATCTTTCTTGTGTGCGGTTAAATCTTTCGGCCACACCATTCTGCTGCGGGGTATACGATACTGTTAACTGGTGTAAAATTCCCTTCTCTTTTAAATATTCATCAAAAGATTTGTTAACAAACTCGGTTCCATTGTCGCTTCTAATAACTTTTATTTTCTTCCCGGTTTGTCGCTCGATCATAGATTGGAACTTACGAAATTGGCCAAAAACTTCATCCTTAGTCTTCAAGAAATAAACATAGACATAACGGGATTTATCATCAATGAAAGTTAGCAAATATTTTGCCCCACCAAGCGACAACTTATTCATTGGGCCACATACGTCCGTATGAATAATTTCCAAAACATCATCAGCACGGGTTTCAGAACTAGTAAAAGGCCTCTGAGTGCATTTACATTTCATGCAAATTGTGCATTGAATGTCCGCCGGAATGGAGATATTTAAGCCACGTACCAACTTTCTGTCAACTAGCTCCTTTAAGCCACCAAAATTGAGATGTCCACATCGGCAATGCCATTTCATAGCCTCGTCAGGTGATTTCCTCGTAAAATATAATTTATTATTGTCTATCTCAAACAAAAACAGATCACGTACCTTTTTTACACGTAGGATGACTTCTCCGTGCATATTCTTTACCTTTGCCAAGTTCTTGCTAAATTACACTGAATTTCCATAATTAACCGCCTTAGAAACCGAAATAAAGTTGCATTGTAGACCAGGTACGAACAAATCATCTACCAGTGTAATAGTATTCTCATTTATGGCCAGCCGCACTGTACCAATACCTTCAGTCATCATGCAATTATCGCCTGCAAGTATAATCGTCTCACTATGTTGTTTGAACTCATCAAACATGTTGCGGTTGCAACACAAATGCGATGAAGCGCCGCTGCCAATACACCATATACTTGAATTTAAATCGCCGTTGCTTACTGCAGAAAATAACGTACTTTTCTTGTCATTGTTGTTTCTGCTATACTGTTGTCCCTTTTGCTCATTCTCCTTTCTTAGCTCTTTACAGTTTGCAGCATAATGGCCCTTTTTCTTACAGTTAAAGCATCGTATATTTTTTAAGTTGTTGGTGTTTTGCGTTATTAAAATCACGTGCCATAAATGCCTGAACTGTACCCTCCTCTTCTTTGTTTGCCTTTTTTCGCTCACCTTCTTCTATAAGTTTGACCTTTAAAGTTGAAAGTGAAGGTAGTTTATCTCGTGATTCAAGGGCTACAACAAGTGGCTCATATGTCCTAGGTAAACTGGCCAAAAGCATGATCACGAATAATTCCTCCTGCAGAGCAACTCCTGTTTCTGCCAACTTCTCAACAACGGATGCAAAATTACAAATATAACGCTGCACGCACTCACCGTCTGCCATACGCATGTTTAAAATTTGTTTAAACAATGAAACTTTACGAACAGGTCCCTTTGGGCGATGTATTTCACGGAGTATATTCCAGGCGTCTTTGGCTGTGGTACAATTTCTAACATGGGCAACTTGCATCGACGTCAAGCTCAATATTATTGTAGCCATAGCTTTCTCGTCTTTAGTTTTCCACTCTGCAAGTGCATTTGCCTCTTCGGGCTTCACACCATCCGAAATCATCGACCATAATTCCTGATGCACTAAAACACTTTTCTCTTGTATATTCCAGGAATCGTAATTGGACTCATCCAATTTTTCTATATTAAAAAATTTACCACTCATTTCAATTCTCTTTAAACGATTTAAAATTTTCTTATTTAATTATTTCTTGGGTGCCTGGGCCCATAACCTGTTGCAAAATTAAACACAATTTTAGGTTACAAATTTAAGTTGTTTATTATTCAAAGTTTCAAAGGCAAGTGAAGCCGCCATGAAAAAAAAAAGAAAAAATACATTCTGTGTGTGTGTATAAGCAAAAGATAAATTTGGAAGTGTTGCATTGCAAACAGGGTTACCATTTCAACAGTAGTGGTGTAACTGGAACATTATTAGAGTAGGTTGACTATGGTATTCGTGGAGCGTTGTAATGGAGCCGTAGTTACCACCGGACAATGCTGTAGAATACTGGTGACTATAAACGGAACGTGCTGCTGTGTAGACGGTATACCACGGAATATGTTCTATGAATTTTGTGGGGGATCTCTAGCGTCATTAACGTTAGAGTATGAGATGAAACTACGGATGAGTTGATATTTGGTGGCAAAAAATCTCAACGGAAGTAAACCGAAAATTAGTTCATTCGATGCCCAGAAGAGTTCAGCGGTGTTAAAATCAAAGGGCAAGCAAATAAAATACTAAAATCTTTTGAATCTTTTCGTTATTCTTTAATCCTTAAATGGAATAGTTTGAATAGCTTGTTTTTGGGGTATATTTTTTGTTGTTGTAAGAATTTTGTTATTGTTTTTTTAATAAAATGAAAACTGAGAAAATATCGCACACCCAGTACAAAAGTGACTCAACTCAAAATTTTTATTTTTCAGAAATCGATTAAAAACTATTTTTGTTTTAATTGAAAATAGTTAAAAACAAAATCTTTGGACCATTTTTAGTAACAGTTAACAACAACAAAATACGCTGATTTTTTTTTTATAGATAAACAAGTGTATTCTACATAGTTTAAGCATATAAACTCGAAAAATGAAAATTTTGAGTTGAGTCACTTTTGTACTGGGTGTGCGATATGTTATATAGAAAACAAAATATATTTAATTTATTTAAAAAAATATATTAGTAAAATTAACCTGTAAACATGGAAGTCTAAGGTGTAAAGTTTCTTTTGACGCTCGCAGAATGTATGTATGTCATTCAATTGAGTTTTATTCCCGGAGCATGAAACACCAATTTCTCTGCGCTTTCCAGTTAATGTTCGAAAAATTTTTCATAGCGACTTTTTTTTAGAATTTTAACCGTTCTCCAAGAACTTCCGCCTTTTTCTAAGCACTCACTTCCGAAAAATTAACTGAATATTGATGTTTCGGCGTTTGAATGATTAATTTAGCTATACTAATAAAATAATTATAGTTTAGCTAACGAAAACAAAAATGTATTTTGTGTCAGCTTTTGTCAAAACGGCTTCTGACCAACAACTTCCACTACTGCGGTTGAATTCAAAAACGCATGGCTGTCATATAATACAGTGTTGCATAAATGTTTCTTACTTAACAAAAGAATTGGATATTTTTTTGACACATTATCGGAATCACTTTCAATATCATAATCAGCAACAAAAAAAAAAAACAATTTGTGTAGGGCATAATATGTTGCCTAAATTATTCCTAACCAATACCGTTTCAAGTTTTAAGTAATAATTAACAAAAAAAAGTGTGAATATTTCTTAGAATAACTATTGTCTTTAGATTAAACAAAAATTGTGAAATAGACCACAGTATTTTATTTTTTTAACTTTCTTATCATCTGAATACAGAAACGTTTTAAAAGGTTAAGACGCATACAAGACGAAGAGAGTGATGGTGAGGAAGACAATGTCGATGAAGGGCTTGCCAGAGAAGCAATTGCTGAGACTCTATTTGATGATGATGAGGTAATTGTAAAATAATTTTCAAAAATTAATTTAGAAAAATTAAAATTTTTCGATAGAATATTGAAAGAAGATCAGAACACAGTCACAGAGAACCAGAAAACTTTGAAGAAGAAGAAGAAGATTCCGATTCTGATGCAGATGATTTTATTGTTGATGACGAAGGTCGACCTATTGCGGAAAAAAAGAGAAAAAGGAGACCCATTTTTACAGACGCGTAAGTGTTTATAATTTGTTTTAATATTACTGTAACATTACATTTATTCGAATTTAAAATTGAAATTCTTAGTGAATCTTGAAGAACCAATGTACAAATGTGAAGCTAGGGACTAAAGAGCTGATTGGCTCATTAAGAAAGATGAATAAAAACCGTTTCGCATTGCAAAAATACAAAAAATGCATTAGGCGACATTTCTGAAAGCATTTAAAAGTCTAGCAACGGAAAGAGTATTCTACATAAAATTGTGAACTTCGAAATTTTCTGTATCATATTCTATAATACTCCTGTATCAGGAGGAGTATATTCTTCCGCGTTTGTAAGAATATCCTTGATCTCTTTGCCCGATGGAAATATGGACATTTATCATATGACCAAATATACATAACTTTACGCCATTTAAATTAATCCCTAAAGAAATTAATCTACGTTAACATTCGTCTTAGTATTTTTATCCTAAATGCAATCGAAAATATTGTCAGATTTTTATTTCACGATCCAAGGATAACATCAAATTTCTTCAGGGGTTATGAATTTACATAAAGCATGCAGTTTGTACGGCTTTAGTACTAAAACATTCTATTTGAAAATAAGGTTGTCTAAAACCTCCATGCCTCTTTAATAACTTCCAATATTTTGTCGTCAAAGTGACTACCATTTTTGTATGCTTTTCTAGTCATCCAGCCACAACATTTTCGACAATATTTACGTCTGGTGAATACGATTTCTGAATCTAGAATTTCACAACTCTGGCGGTGTGAATAAAGTTATGAAAATAATAATTGTAACTACCGAACTTTCGAAACTTGTGTTATTTTCTTAGTGACTGTTTTTTCAACTTGTTCTTTGTAAGTGCGCACATGATTTGATAACTCGTCTAATAGTTCACAAACTTGTATTTACACCAATTTGAGAACGTAATTTGCTTCCTGCGGAAGTTGAATTGGATGCTTTTCTTATAACTCAAAAGTCGCTTCCGCGTGTTGTAGCCCGGTAAGGTCGCGCTTACCTTCTCCTTCCTTCTTGCAGTTACGTATTCCAATATAGTCATGATTCTGTGACAATTAATATATCCAAAAAATTACATGAGATTTTTTCAAAAATGTTTTATTCTCTTTTCATTGTAAAGGGTGGGCCATTTAAAGGTTTAAATTTAAAAATACAATAAAACAAAAACGACTTGAAATTTTGCCAAATTTATTTTTTGTTGTGAAGTACAATTGTTCCGTTTAGAAATGGAATATTATTTCATTTATATGGATGCCGCGGCTGGCCTCACAGTACCTCATTCGATCGGACCAATTTTCGTGCATTTTTTCGATTGTATGGGGCCGTATCGCGGCAATGGAATCACGAATGATGGCCTTCGAATACTCAATTGTCTCTGGTTTGTCGGCAGTAACACTTTTCTTTAACAGCGCCTACAGAAAGTGGTCAACGTTGTCAAATCGTAGCTTCTTCGCGGCTAATTCATCATTATTTCGGCTAATTAAACGGCCAACAAACCTTTGACGAAATAAATCGATTGTGGCATGAGATGTGTGGTAAGTTGCATTATCCTGTCGAAACCAAACATCGTTCACATCAATATCATGAAGAGCGGGTACAAAAAAAATCGGTTATTATAGTGCGATAGGTGTATCCATTGACCGTAAAGGTTGCGCCGTCCTCATTTTCACAGAAATATGGGCAAATGATGCCTCCGCTCTACAAGCCGCACCAAACAGGCTCTCGTAATGGGTACATTGGCTTTTGTAAGACCACGTGTGGGTGTTCTGATCCCTAAATACGGCATTTTTGCTTATTAATTTACCCGCCAAGATGAAAGTGAGCTTCATCCGAAAAAATTGTTTTTTTTTTTTGGAAAAATCGACATCATCATGCAGTTGCTCGTTGTCCCATCTAACGAATCGAAAACGAAGCGGATAGTCATATGACTTCAACTCTTAAACCAATTTCCCAAAATACGACGTGAAATATTTAATTCTTGAGAATGATGACGAGTTGAGGTTGATGGATTCTCACGCACACTCTCAGCCACAGCTTCGAGCACTGTACGAGCACGCTGACGTCTTGGCGCATCACTATGGTGAATTTCGTAAAATATTAGAATGACATAAGTATTGCCACATTCGAAATAACCGATGGTTCAAATTTAAACAGATACATGTCCCACCCGATGCATACATTTAATGCATTCCTTCGTTTTCTACAACAATAATTTTAAAATATTTGTGAAGAAGGCGAATCATAATCTTAAAAAATATATGAAACAGCAACGGTCTTATTCAAATGGTAAACAGTGTAGAATGAGGCTGTACGCCATTGAGAGAACTTACACTTTATTAGATCAGGGATGAATTTTTATGTAGATAAATAAAACTCACAAAGACAAACAGCCGTCAATAGTTAAAAAGAAATGAAAACTGCTGTTTTGGTTTCTTACAAATCGTGTCCTCGCTACTATTGTTATATTTCGGCTTTTTTTTTCAATTAAAATTATTCGTATTGAAATACAAATGAGATTTAAGAAATACCTAAGTAAATTTATTTCATTATTAAAAATAGTATTACAGGTGTACATACATATATACATATTTTTTTTTTCTAGGTCACTACAAGAGGGACAAGATATATTTGGTGTCGACTTTGATTACGATGACTTCTCTAGGTATGAAGAAGATGAATATGAAGATGATTCTGATGGCGAGGATTATGATGAAGATGGTGGAGAAGATGACCGCGGAAGAGTTAAGAAAAAAGTGACGAAAAAACTTCCAAAAAAAACAATTTTTGATTTATACGAGCCGAGTGAACTAAAAAGAGGTCATTTCACTGATCTCGATAACGAAATTAGAAAAACTGATATTCCAGAACGCATGCAATTACGGCAAATACCAGTAACAACTGTTCCGGAAGGATCTTCCGAATTAGATAATGAAGCAGAATGGATATACAAACAAGCCTTTTGTAAAGCTCCTGTGTCTCAGAAAGACAAAAGCGATTCCAATCGTGACAAAAATAAAAAACCACCTAGTACAATAGGCAAAATTAAACAAGCTTTAGAATTTATTAGAAACCAACAACTAGAAATTCCATTTATATCGTTTTATCGTAAGGAGTATGTTAAACCCGAATTAACTACAGATGATTTATGGAAGATATATTATTTTGACGAACGCTGGTGCCAACTACTTAATAGAAAAAATAAATTATTAATATTATTCGAAAAAATGCGAAATTATCAATTAAACGAAATTATGAAAAAGAGAGATAGTGATCTACCAGAAGATATACGCCTGATAAAAGATGAAGACTTAGAACGTTTACGGGATGTTCAAACTATGGAAGAACTTAAAGATGTTCATATGCAATTCCTGCTTTATTATTCACATGAGATACCAAAAATGCAAGAAGAAGAAAGAAAAAAGGAACGAGATTTAAGAAAACAGAGTTTAAGAGAACAAAAACGCCAGGATGCAGAAAATACTGAAAAACAATCCGAAGAACTTAATTCTGATCATGATAGCGTAGATGAACTCGAAGCTACTGATGAACATTTAAAACAAGCGAAAGATTCAGGACCATATGCTATGTGCAGAAAGGCCGGAATTTGCGGATTCGCTAAGCATTTCGGGTTTCTTCCGGAGCAATTTGCTGAGAATGTTAGAGATAGTTATCAACGACATGAAGTCGATCAGCAGCAAATAGGTCCAATTGAGTTGGCTAAACAATACTTATGTCCAAAATTTATGACAGTAGATGAAATTATTCATGCCGCAAAGTTTGTTGTTGCTAGGCAACTATCTAGAGAACCACTTTTAAGAAAAACTGTCCGAGAAGTTTATTTTGAAAGGGCAAAAATAAACGTTAGACCAACAAAAAAAGGAATTAAGGAAATAGATGAAAATCATCCATGTTATCCCATGAAATATTTATTAAATAAGCCAATAAGAGATCTTTTCGGAGATCAGTTTTTAAGACTTTCTATGGCAGAAGAGGACAATCTTATTACTATTAATATTGCTGATGAAATAGAAGGCAACACAACAAATTCGTATATCGATGAAGCCAAACAATTGTACCAAAAAGATGAATTTTCAAAAGTTGTGCAGGAATGGAATACAATAAGAGCAGAATGTGTGGAGTTAGCACTAAAAAAAATGGTCATACCTGACTTAAAAAAAGAATTGAAAGTTATTGTTTTAGCTGAAGCAAAAGAATTTGTCTTGAAATCTTGTTGCACAAAGTTATCAAACTGGTTAAAAATTGCTCCTTACCGACCGGATATTTCCGATGATTTTCCATTTGATGATTGGGGAGCAGTTAAAGGTATTCGAGCGATGGGTATAGCCTATGTTCCAGATTATTCTCAAGCAGCTTTCTGTGCAGTAACAAATCCAGAGGGTGACGTTAGTGACTATTTGCGATTACCCCATATACTGAAACGTAAAAATTCCTATCGAACTGAAGAAAAACCTTTAAAAATGGCGGACTTAAGGAATTTAAAAGAATTTGTTCGAAATAAAAAACCTCATGTAATTGTCATTGGCGGCGAATCTAGAGAAGCACAGATGATTCAAAGCGATTTACGGGAAATTGTAAAGGAGCTCGTAGAAGAAGAACAATACCCAGAAATTGCCGTTGAAATAATGGATAATGAATTTGCGAAAATTTATGCAAACTCCCAAAAGGGTGCATCTGACTTTAAGGAGTATCCTACATTATTAAAGCAAGCAGTTTCACTTGCCCGAAAAATACAGGATCCTCTCTTAGAGTACTCTCAACTTTGTGGGCCAGACGAAGAAATTTTATGCTTACGATATCACTCTTTGCAAGATCAACTTAATAAAGAAGAATTATTAGAACATCTTTTCATTCAGTTTATAAACCAAACTAATGAAGTCGGTGTTGACATCAATATGGCTGTGCAAAACTCTTATACATTAAATTTAGTACAGTTTATATGTGGATTAGGCCCGAGAAAAGGAGCTGCATTAATAAAAATTCTTAAGCAGTCTAACCAGAGGTTAGAAAATAGGACCCAACTTGTAACATTATGTCATTTGGGGCCCAAAGTATTTATAAATTGTTCTGGATTTATAAAAATTGATACAAGTTCTCTTGGGGATAGCACAGAAGCCTATGTGGAGGTACTCGATGGGTCCAGAGTTCATCCCGAAACTTATGAATGGGCTCGGAAAATGGCAATAGATGCTATGGAGTATGATGACGAAGAAACCAATCCCGCAGGCGCACTTGAAGAAATTCTTGAAAGTCCAGAAAGGTTAAAGGATCTTGACTTAGATGCGTTTGCCGTTGAATTAGAACGTCAAGGATTTGGAAATAAAAGCATTACATTATATGACATACGATCGGAATTAAATTGTTTGTATAAGGACTTTAGAATACCATATCGCTCTCCAAACTCAGAAGAACTATTTGATATGTTAACCAAAGAAACTCCCGAAACTTTTTATGTGGGGAAAATGGTTTTAGCAACGGTGGCTGGTATTTCCCATCGTAAGCCACAAGGAGAGCAATTAGACCAGGCAAATCCTGTTAGGAATGACGAAACTGGTAATTGGCAATGTCCCTTCTGTTTAAAAGATGATTTTCCTGAACTATCTGAAGTATGGAACCATTTTGACGCAGGAGCTTGCCCAGGACAGGCAACAGGTGTAAAATTAAGGCTTGACAATGGCCTGTCTGGTTTCATTCATATCAAAAATTTGTCTGATAAACACGTAAAAAATCCAGAAGAACGGGTACAAGCTGGACAAGCTATTCATGTTAGAATTATAAAAATTGATGTTGATCGATTTTCAGTTGATTGTTCATCAAAAAGCTCAGACCTGATGGACAAAAATCATGAATGGCGACCGAGACGCGATTCCTTTTATGATTACGAACAGGAAGAGAAAGATAATGCTAAGGAAATTGATCAAAAACAAGTACGATCAAAGCAACAGTATGTTAAGCGTGTAATAATACATCCATCATTCCATAATAAATCATATGCTGAAGTCCTAAAAATAATGGAATCAATGGATCAAGGTGAAGTGGTTGTAAGACCATCAAGCAAGGGATCTGACCATTTAACAGTTACTTGGAAAGTAACACATGATATTTACCAACATATCGATGTCCGTGAGGAAGGCAAAGAAAATGCGTTTAGCTTAGGACAAAGTTTACTTATTGGAAATGAAGAGTTTGAGGACTTAGATGAAATAATTGCAAGACATGTTAATCCTATGGCAGCTTGTGCCCGTGAATTACTAAGTTATAAATATTATCGTGATACGGGAGGGGGAGCAAAAGATAAAATGGAAGAAATATTAAAAGAGGAAAAATTAAAAGATCCCAGAAAGATTCATTACTTTATATCAGCGTCAAAGAATTATCCTGGTAAATTTTTGTTATCTTATTTGCCAAAAAATAAATGCCGCCACGAATATGTAACGGTAGTTCCAGAGGGGTATAGATTTAGGGGACAAGTTTTCGATTCATTAAATGGATTTTTAAAATGGTTTAAAGATCATTATTCAGATCCTATAGTTTCTAATACACCCATTTCTACGCCGCAGACTAATTCTAGTATACGAATTAGTGCCGCATTTGATACGCCCAGAAATATCGATGGAAAATCCAGTTCTCAACAAATATCACAAAGTATAGTTTCGCATACTCCTCATTTTTCTAACACCCCAGGATATCATGGGGGATATGTGAATACTCCATACACCCCTAGCGGTCAAACACCTTTCATGACCCCTTACACAACCCCACATACATCCCAAACGCCAAGATATAGTAATTTAACACCCAGCCCGAGCTCAGCGACATCTCATGTAAATTTCAATCATCATTCTCACAATCTAAAAAGCGTTAAAGACTCAAACTATCACCTTGCATCCCCAAGAAGTTCTGATATTAATCCTCACAGCAGAAGTCAGCGTTCTCATCGTAATAATAATGAAAGTATAGAATGGCAAATGGCATCGGATGCATGGGCTAGACGCAAACGTAGCGTTCCACCACAACGAAACTTAACAAAAGACTCCGCTAGACCATCAAACTATTGTATGCTACCAACAAACAATGATTATTCTCATCAACCTTCCCACCAGTTCGCTGAAGAACGAGTTAGATCTATTGATATTCACAAAAGTCCTAGATCAATACGCAGCACTCCACGTACAAATACGTCCCCTCACTCCATGAATTTAGGTGATTCAACTCCTTTGTACGATGAAAATTAGATGATACCAAGAAACATTCAATCTAAAATTTAATTTATGTATACATACATATATATGTATTTAATATTTATATATATATGTATATATATATATATATATTTATATATATTTATATATGTATATATATATATATATATTTATATATATTTATATATATTTATATATATATATATATATATATATATTTGTCTAATATACATGTCTTTTTACACAATGTTTAATAAAAGTGTTACAAACTAATGAAGTTTAGTTTTATCAACAGAAATCATTACTATAACTTGTTTTTAATTAAACACCACGAGATAATTTTTCTTTTTTCGTGGATGTCATGTGTAAAGCAATTATTTATTAAGTACATATAAACATTCTTTATTTTCTATTAATTTCAAAAAAAAAAACATCTTATCAAAAAATAAATTCCGTCACGAATATGTTATGTAACGGTAAGTCCAGTGGGGAATCGCGTTCTGATAAAATTATATAGCGTTCGGGTCATTAAATGGTTTTTTAAAATGATTTAGATCATTATTCAGATCCTATAGTTGCAAATACACCCACTTCCAAGCCGCATATAAGTTCCAGTATCCGAATAAGTGCCACATTTGACGCATTTAGAAATATCGATGTAAAATCAAGTTCACAGGGTATAGCTCATACAAGTAATTTTTCTAGCACACAAGGATATTGGGGAATATGTGAATACTTCAAACATTCTAATCGCCCATACATAGTCACTTAACAGGTACCCTAAGCTCAGTGTGATCTGATGTAAATTTCAGTCAGCATTCATTTTTGTATGTTTCTTTCATTACGTCTGAGTAAGTAAGTGGATACAATTTTGAATTTGTTGGCATATATATTTTAGTTCACTGTTGCCATATTGTATTTAGAACACAAAAGTTTGAGGTAATTTAAATCTGATGTTAATCAGAAATCCTAACTGGTAAAAATCTGCTTAAAGATAACGGTGAATATTTTATACATTACTTTAGCTGTTTATCTTTTTAATTAGTATTAATTCGGTCTGTGTGGTATCATACAAGAATGATAAACTAAAGATTACGCCATCACGCACACAAAATTAAAACTTTCTGCGCATGTTGAATCAATGACGTCACGCAACTTTGTTCCTATTGGCTAATGATAATGTGAGTTATATTGCAGGGCTGCCAACTACTTTCAAGTAGTGCAAACATTTTTCAGAAGAAATGTTAATTTTCACATATGAAAAAGACTTGGAAACCTTTAAAATAGCGCAACTACGTCATCTAACGGGAAAACATGCGCAAGGCGTAATCTTTAGTTTATCATTCTTGGTATCATATACCGATTCGACATGCCAAAATCTTGTTGACCATATGCATAGACAATGTCTACTTGTTTTAAACAACACTGGTGGCTCTACAAAATATTAACTACTTTACAACTTAAATTTATGCAAATGTATTATTTTTATTTCTTTCAGACAATGAATTTCTATTTTAATTTCATAAAAATTTTAATAAAACTATAATGAAGTTTGTTTTTGTAAATTTGCTCTTCAACAATTTTCCTTAAATATCCAATTTTAACATTGGTGCTCTTTTCATATCGCTGTATAGATAACTTCAATGAAAAACTGTTGATTTCGATTGACAGATATTACAAAAAAAAAGTACGAGGAAGATGTAGTCAAATTAACTGTTCTTCATTTGGCAACTGTTAGCAGGTTTTTTTTTGACTTTTTTTAAATTACTAGTGTAGCCAGCGGTCGACACAATCGACCGCGTTCTAGAAATACGCAATTTTTTATTTTAATTGAAAAGCCAATTTTTATTTATATATTATGGTTTTTTCAGAAATTTTCAAAACTAATACATCTATATAATTAATAGGCAAACACGTTTTTTGTAATGCCTTTTACGCTTGAATTTTTAACGGTTATACCATTAGATGAAAGTCCTTCCCATAAATTTTTAAAAAACGTATTTTGTGTTAGTGAAGGCAAGGCGACTTTTCCCTTATGACAACATAGTGTAAATGTTTGTGTATTACGCAAAGTAACTTTTGATCTGAAATGTTTTGCAGAGCAGAAGAGGCAACACATTTCCAATGATCCAAGGCAAAAGGATTGAAAATTACGTGGTACTATATTTAGCGCACACTTATACGAATCATCTAAAATATCAATGTTGTGGTCAACTTGATCTCGTACCCGTCTTCTTAGCACTCTTGAAGATTGCCTGGTTCTTCGTCTTTCAACTCTGCCGGTCAAGGTGATATGGCGAGGCATTTTAATTTTATTAAATAACGTTATGCTACTGTAAAAAATATGCAAATAAGATCAAAGCAAAAGTTATCCTATTTACATACATGCATACGTATGGGTATATAAAATATATAAATATGTATGCACAAAACCAAAATGCTTTACTATTAAATAGGAGATTATCACAAAACTTAAAATTGTATAGCTCCGAAGTATACGTTTGAACATACATACAAATATATGTAGGTACTTATATAACGTCACCTTCAGCAATGTCACAGAGTTCAATTCCGTTCAGAAACAAAATTCAATCCGTAATTTATGAATGGAATTGACTGCCTTTAGGTGTCAATATATACTTGAAACTACTTTATAAAAAAAGATTTTGTATTTATTTTTAGTAAAAAAAGGTTATTTTAAATAATTCTTTTTGCCTTATTTTAGTAATTTTTTAAAATGTTATAAAAAGCTTTTAACAGAAAACAGAGTTATCGCAATCAATGTGTGCAGCATTGCTATATATCTTTTTCTATTATTTTGTCAAAATTGAGAATGTTGCCAAATTATTTATACAAAAAAAGTAAACAATATTTTTCGGTTTGATTAAAACGATCGGAATCTCAAGTAACAATAATAAATCCGAACGGAATGCAATCACGGAATCGAAGCTATTACGAACGGAATCTGTGACATGGCTGTTTCAATTCAATTTTTTTGAAACTGTGTACATTGCACATTCTACTCCAAACTCCAATGCCCTGAAATAAATCATCTCTAAAAAGCTAAAAGTCTGTGCAAAAAGAGCATTTTTTGTTTTAATTAAAAACTTTCTTTTTTTTTAAGATTTCGAATACCTCTAATTAGGTTTTTTATTACCGAGAAAACTTTTTATAATGTTAGGATATACATATACATCTTTTGTCAATTTAAATAACGATATATACATATGTATGTATATAAGTAAAAGGTCAGGGTCACGCACTAAGCGGTACGCGATGAGTGGCAAAAATTAAAACTTATGAAATACTACTGAAATGGCCACACAATGAGCGTCATTTCTAAGCTGCTAAGCGGCATATTTCATACTAATTTTTTCCGCTCACCGATCAGCCGCTTAGCCGCTCAATGCATGGCTCAGGCCTAATGAAACACAAATCTATTTATGCAAACATGAGAATTATTAAAATAAAATATACTGTATGTATGTACACACGTATGTATGTATGTAAGAATGTATATAACAAACAAATGATACCTTCAAAGCACGGATGTACAAATATATGTATTTATTAAAACAAATCCACAATTTCTTTTTATCTGTTGAACAACAACTCCACAAATTTCTTTTTATTTCTTTTTATTATTATTTTATTTTTAACTTTTTTAATATTTTTCCATTAATTTTAACTACAAATAATGCAATTCTATAAAAAGTCAGACTTTATAAAACAAAAGAAAAGAAAAAATAACTGTATTGTATATGTTTAATGATGGATGTTTTGCACTGGTTCGTTTGTCTATTGTTTTATTGTTCTTTTAATTTTGTTGTTTTTATTTTAAAGAAAAATGCAAAACTTAAAAACAACTAAATTTACTTTTACAGTCCTTAACACTGTGGTCAATAGAGAGACAATTGTAACATGAATTTGTGACCTTTACAATGTGAATTCTGTCGTTAACGTTCTTCTCTAAGAACTTGGGGCAAGACCACAATTGGTGAGACTCTTTACAATGTTGGCATTTGCAACTTGAGTCATTCTTTCGTGCCCTATTTGTGTCTAAAAGTTTTATATTTCTTGACCCAGTTTCATTTTGGGTTGTGTTTATGTGAAAAGTGTGAACTCGTTTTTGCCTAGATTTAAAATTATCCTTTCTTGATTGTACCGTTTTTGTATTTGACTGTGTAATGGCCTTTATGGATTCCAGAGTCTTAGAATTGTGTGTCAAGAAAGTGTTGAATTGTTCCCAAGTCGGAACTTTTGTAATTTCCTTAAGTGAATTTTCAAAGTCCTTTAAAAGAGTCTGAGGGAGCTTTGTTGAGCAAATGTATACCAGAAATGGATCCCATGTGGCGGTTTCTGCACCTAATGCATTTAATGCCTGAATACATCCATTGACTGTTCGCTGAAGTTTTTGAATTGATGAGCCTGAGTCTTCAGCTACGTTCGGAAGGTCAAATAAAATTTTCAATTGTTCATTTACTTGGATCCGATTATTTTCGGATTGGGCTACAAGATTTTTCCAGGCTATGTCGAAGCCCTGGTTGGTCAATGGGGCATTTGAAACTATTTTCCTAGCATCTCCTCCAGTCTTCTGTATCAGATGAAAAAGTTTCTCAATTTTACTAAGTCTAGAATTATTTATGTATAATGCCGTAAAAAGATCGCGGAAAGTAGGCCATGTCGCGAAATCTCCATAAAATGAGATGTCATGATTTTCCTGTGGTTGATTTTCAACAGCAGAAATCCGCTCTTCCTTCTTTGGATTCGATAGGGCTTGAATTTCTGCATTAATTGACCCTAAACACGTTTTGTAAGCAGAAAGAACTTTTTTATAACGATCCCGAAGCTTATTTTTATCGATGGGTTTTTCCCTTGTCCCTACACTCTTCATATGACCTTTTGACCTGTGACCATATAGAATCAAGTTCGACCCGAAGTACCTCTAGAGAGTGAATATTGTTCTCGGCCGCGCTTTGTGTATAGTCCATTTCAAAATCCAAAAGGTCATTTGTACAATTCACAAATTTATCAAGTGCCATTGTTATGGGTTAAAATTTAAATCGATAAAATTAAGGGTTAAACTGAGTCAAAAAAAGTCCCTGCTAGCGATTTCACAACAAGAATTGTCAGAAATAATAATTAATTTCAAATTTAATTATTAACAAGGAGTTATTTCGTTTCCCCAGAAAATAATGAAAAGAAATAACCCTTTTTTGTTTCGTTCTTTTTCTTTTTATAGCCCATTTACACTACAGCGAAATCTAGTACTTATGAGATTTCAAGCCAAATCTAGTTGATTTTAACTAGATTTCCCATACAAAACAAAATCTACTTATTTAGTAGATTTCGGCAAAATCTACTAAAAATATAAATGCAACTATGTGTTTTGCCAAATAGTACTTAAAAATACAAAGCTGCGCAGGAAAAAAATGACAGTTCAATTTAAAAACATGTACCCATTCCATTTTGCTAAAGGGTCCGCCAAATAACTTTTTTTTTGAAAATGCTGTAAAAAAAAACTACTGAATATTTTCTCAAATTTCTTTTTTTAATAATGGAAAATAAATGATTATAAGTTTTCGCTTCGCTAAGTGGGCCTGCGATCGACTTACAGAAGATGTCGATTTTGGCAAAAAAATCATCTTTTCAGATGATGCTCATTTTGATCTTGGCAGGTATGTAAACAAGCAAAATTGTCACATTTGGGGCACAGAAAACCCGCACGCATACATTGAAAAGCCGACGCACCCAAAACGAGTCACTGTTTGGTGCGGATTTTGATCCAGAGGCATAATTGGGCCACCTCGGAGCTGCGATTTGACACCGTTGGACAATTATTTGTGGGGTGCCGTCAAAGATAAGTGTTACGCCGACAAGCCAGAGACAATTGGCGCTTTAAAGGACAATATTCGTAAAGCCATTGGTGAAATACACCTGCACACAATCGATAATGTGCTTAAAAATTGGACCGATCGTGTAGGCTACTGCATGGCCAGCCGAGGCAGCCATTTGAATGAAATTATTTTCCATTATTAACCGGAAGGATTGTACTTTCAAATAAAAAAGAAATTTGAGAAAATATTTAGTAGTTTTTTTAAATCATTTTCACTAAAAATGTTATTTTGCGGACCCTTTATTTAGCAATTGTATGTAGTAATACATTTGGATTATTTTTTAAAATTTATATTCTACAAATGCTGAAGTTTTTTTTTTGCACCAACATTATTTCTGATTGGATCTTATTTGGTCTTGATGAAAACGATACTAAATGTCCTATATTTTTCATTTTTGTTTGGTATTAAACTAAATTTGGAAATATTATTTTCTTTTAAATTTCAGTCAGCTGTTTTTGTTATTAAAATGAAATCTTGCTACTGTCAAATAAATCCAGTGTAAACGATCTAGATTTTGAGCAAGATTTGAAATCTAATCTACTAGATTTCGCTGTAGTGTAAATGGACTATTATTTCAACAGCGGCAAGAAAAAAATATTTTCTAAAAGAGAACTACTACACTTACTTGCTGTTGTTGTGTCTTTTTTTGAACCGCTACTTTTTACTCTGGGTCTCTTGTTGTTTGTGTCTGGTGTTGTGTTGTTGGATCTTTTTCTCGTTTTTGATTCCACTCTACTTCAAAAAAATTAACTGGTTTGTGCACCGTTATGTCATTTGCTTCTTTTAAATTTTTTTAAATTCTTAGCAACTTTTTGTTTTTGTAATTAATACTGCACTATATTCACTTTATACGGTTCGAAGTGACAAAAAAATGTTTAATGATGGATGTTTTGCACTGACAGAGAGAGAGAGAGAGAGAGAAAAAAAACGAAAACTCAACTTGATTTACTACTTTTTTTGTCTTTGTTTTTTTCTTTTAATATATACAACAACAATCATACGTTTTTTTGTGTTTTGCTGCAAGCTAAGCAAATCAAACACGTACGTATTTGTTTGTTTGTGTTAGTAAAAACTTTATCGGCCTATATCTCCTAAACTACTGAACCGATTTGAATAAAATTGAAATTGTGCACATCTGTGCTGAAAAAGCTTTCGATCGACATAAGTCTCAAAATCGGTGCAGTAGTTCAAGCGTAAAAGGGATTACAAAAAACGTGTTTGCCTATTAATTATATAGATTTGTGTTGTGTGTGTGGCGATAAATTTAATATTCGTCTGAGTATTTATTGTTAATCATATTCGTTGTTACTTTGTTGTTAGTAGCTAAAGTCAAATTATCTCTCACGAATGTTCTTTCTTAACTAATTTTCTACCAATTTTGCCGAAAAGCATTCTTATTCCTGTGAAAATATACGTAGCGATCTCTTTAGTGAAATTAAGTTCTAGCTTTCCTACAAAGTTTGACTTAAAACTAATATTAGCTGAGTAGACGTTATTTAATATTACCACGTCAAACAATTGGTGTCAGGATGTTGTTGCGTATTTTGTCCCATTCTAATTCTAAAATAAATTATAATTCATTCAGATTAACTTTCATATCCACAGACACCATAAATGTCTTTATGGTAAGAGGTAAGTGATTTCAGTGCTCGTAATATCATGCAGGAATAATTTACTCTTGGATTTTAGTTACCGAACAGACCGCGCCTACAAAAATAGAATTAAAGCTGGCCCTCTGCAATTTTTTATTGTTTGTAATTGATATATTAGGAAATACCTCTAGTTAGTTGTCCACACGATATTAATACTATTAAGGGCCATTATTACAGCTTGTCGTTAAACTTGGGTTTAGCTAAAGGGAACTGAAAAGTTACCTTTAACTTAATTTCTTGATATGTATTTATAATTAAAACTCTCTTAATTGTTAAGATTTCTTATTATTAAGTTCTCTCTATGTTATGTTCCGTTTTGTCAAACATAAAAAGACTTTTCATATTCACAATTATAAAAACGATGTTTATTATTTGAAAGCTACCAATCGAATAACACTTATGATAAAAATAAATTACGGTGAACAGTTAGAACAATGTACATATGTATGTATTTAATGAAAGATGAGTATGAAGAGAAGATGATAAATACAATAAAGCTGTCATCTGGTGGTAGGGTTACCAACCACAACATCTCCCTCTTTAGGTTGTAAAATCTCTAAACCAATTCGGCTCCCGTCTATTGCGATGCGATCGACGTAGTGCTTGGTCCGAGTGTTCAGGGAGAACTATTTCCTGATTGTTGACTTGTTCAGTTGTCTGTAGCACATATGCCTGCATATCTTGTGTATTTGCTGATGAAGAACGTTGCTCAGAAGTTGTAGCTGGTGAAGCAGATATACGACCAGGGACGGTTATATCTTCTGGAATAGGAGTAGATTCACTATTCGAGCTTGGTGTATTTTTATTTGGAGGACTGATATCAAAAATGTCTAACCACGAATTAGTACTTGTTGAATTGCTATGGCGTAATCGCAATTGATTTGCGTGCGACTTCATGGATTTAAAATATGGAAAAGTAACAATCTCCACTTCATAATTAACATTTCCAATCCGATTTTTAATAATTCCAGGTGCCCAAAAGTACTTATTGAATTTGTACACTTTGACATAGACTTCACTTCCAACGTTAAATTGGCGATCTTTAGCATTGTATTTACGATTATAGTGCAATGCCATTTTGTCATTATAATGACTAGAGACTTGTTTTGGTTTTAGAAGCAAATCCATGTTGATTCTTACCTTCCTCCCCAAAAAAAGTTCAGATGGTGATTTGTTTTCAAATGCATTGTCGTTGTTTGTAGCACGATAGACATGTAGAAAATCACGAATACTGTTAATTAAACTTGATGAATTTTGTTTCTTAAGCGCCCGCTTAAAAGTGTCCACAAAACATTCCACTTGTCCATCGGATTGTGGGTGGAATGGTGCAGTACGTAAGTGTTCAATTCCACGTTCTCTGCAGAAATCAAAAAATTCTTGTGAGGTAAATTGTGTTCCATTGTCACTCACCAATGTTTCCGGCCATCCAAAATGTGAGAAAAAATCGTTAAGACAGTCGATCACTGCTGCTGAAGTCATCGATTTTAGTGGGTAAACTTCTGGCCATTTGGAAAATGAATCCACCACCAATAAATAAGTTTTGTGTTCCACAGGGCCTGCCAGATCATTGTGTATACGTTGCATTGGCCTTTGTGCAGTTGGCCAGGGATGAAGACTTGCTCTTGGTGGAGCTTTTGCTGTGGATGCACAGGATGTACATTGCCGTACTAACATTTCCACATCTTTGTCTATGTTTGGCCAATAGACATAGCTTCGGGCAAGAGCTTTGGTACGAACTATACCTTGGTGACCTTTGTGTAACTGCTTAAGTACACGTTGACGTAGGCTATTTGGAACCACAATTCTATGTTGATAGAGAAGACAATCATCAACAACACACAATCCATCTTTACGGAAATAAAATAGCCTCTCTTCTTCAGATTTTGTGTGCGGCCACGAAGTTTTAATGTATTTTATCACGTTTTGTAGAGTTTCTTCGTATTGAGTGGCTGAGCGCACCCTGTTGTGTGTGATGGGTAAAACATCGATATTGTTTTGAACCAAATATTTCACTTCTGCTTCCAGTGTTGCACAAGCAATTATTACGTCTTCTTCGAGTTTTTGATTTTTGTTGATTAGTCGCGACAAAACATCTGCGCAACCAAATTGTTGTGTGGGGACATAACTTAAATCAAAATCGTACGACATTAAGGTTAAGGCCCAGCGCTGCAATCGACTGGCTGTGTGTGTTGCTATACCTTTCTTACTGCCAAATATAGCCAAAAGAGGTTTGTGATCGGTTTCCAGCTTGAAGCGACGGCCATACAGCATTTTGTGAAATTTTTTTACTGCAAATATGAGTGCCAAACCTTCTTTCTCAATTTGTGAATAGTTGCGCTCTGCCGGCGTCAATGAGCGGGCAACGTGGTATACAGCTTTCTCCGAACCATCAGAGAATTCGTGACAAATGTAAGCACCAATGCCCACATTGGAGGCATCTGCAGCCACCTTGATTGGAGACTTGGATTGTAGTGTGTAAGCATAAGGTCAGAAGACAAAATCTCCTTAAACTGTTGAAATGCTTCTTCACAAGGCTTAATCCAATTCCATTCAGAATCGCGTTTTAAAAGAGCGTCCAATGGTGCTCTTAACTGTCGCATTTTGCGTATAAATTTGCCATAGTAGTTCACTGCACCCAGAAATGACCGCAATTCTGTGATATTTGTTGGAGCTGGCAGTTTTAAAATTGTTGAAATTTTACCTGGATCAGGTTTGATGCCGGTACCATCGACTTTATATCCCAGATAGGTGCAGCTACGAGAAAAAAACTACATTTGTCAAAATTTACAGTAAGATTATACCTTTCAAAACGTGACAACACTTCATTGGCAGCTTTTTTATTTTGTTCCATTGACGGCGTTGCTATGATGACGTCATCGAGATACGGATAGGCATATTGAACACCAGACAGAATTGTATCAATTGCTTGTTGAAAAGCGCCAGGAGCGGATTTGACCCCAGGTGCAAGACGGTTGAAAGTAAAAAGACCTCTGTGTGTATTGATGGTGAGCATCTCTTTTGTGGAATCATCAACTTCAAGTTGCATGTATGCATCGGTTAAATCTATCCTTGTGAAGATTTTGCAGTTGTTGAAGTTAACAAAAATATCATCAGGCAATGGAAGTGGATAGGTGTGCGTTTCCATGCATTCGTTTAATCCCGTAGAATAGTCCCCGCATATGCGAACTTTTCCATTAGCCCTTTTTACAACAACAATAGGTGCAGCCCATCTGGAGTAATTTACAGGTGTAATGATATTAGCCCGTTCCAGGCGGTGAAGTTCGTCATCTACTTGTTGAACTGCTGCATAAGCCACCGGTCGTTTTGGTTTAAATACTGGTTTAGCATCAGCCTTAACTTTCAAATTTACTTTGAAAGTAGAACAATGACCGGGCTGGCTGGCGAAAACATTCGGAAATTTATTTTTGATTTGCTGAACTTCCGAAACACTGATGTTGTAGCAAATTGATTCGATTGGATAACTCCAAATACCAAATTGGTCCATTACATCAGCACCCATAATATTCAAATGGTTGTGGCTTGTCACGAAAAGTGTTGCTGTTATTAGCTTTTCTTTAAACATAACCTCTGCTTTACACTGACCAATTAGCTTGAGAACATTACCTGATGCGTCTCTTGGCGTTTGTGATGGTTGAGTGAGGTTAGGTTTGTTTATTTTCGACCACATAATTTTTGATATTATTGTGATGTCTGCGCCAGTGTCAAACTGCAAACGTTGTTTTACACCGTTAATTTTAACATTGATGTGTTTTCTGTTTGCAGCGACGCTGTTTACAGCATGTAAATTTGCTTTAAATTTTGCATTATTTTTTTATATTGCTTGTCGTTTTGTTGTGTGCGTTGTGAAGAGAAACTTGAACAATACCCCTCTTTGTGACCGACCACTCCGCATTGTTCACACAAGTGCTTAGTGTATGTGCAATTTTTTACGAAGTGCATCGCGCCACATTGCCAACAGGGCCTTTTCGGTTTTTCACTTGTATTGTGATTTTCATTTGTATTGTGTTTTTCTCTTAATTTACCTTTGTGCTCTTTTGATTTTACAGCATGTACTTTTTGTTCAACAACGGCGGCATCTCTTTTTAAACTTATTACTCTATGTACTTCGGTAACCATTTTGTCAATTGTGTATGCTCCCTCTGTGTCTCCCTCCAAAAAGTTCAAAAGGCGCGCTCTGATGTCGGCGTCTTCTGCGCTTTGCAAGCCACGAAAAACTCAAAATTATCGCAATTACGATTTGCCATGGCACCATATGTAACAAAGTCGATACCACCACTTTTTGTAAATTGAAGACAATTCATTCGTGCGCTAAAAAGGGACTCTTTTCTTCCAAAGATAGTTTTCAATGTAGAAACTGTCTCTCCAAAATTCAGTTCACGAGGCACTTTAGGCAAAATGTAGTCGGCATACTTGTCAAATACATCAGGTTCTAATTTCCGCAAAACTAACCTCACTTTTTCAGCATCCTTCAATTTGTCTGCCTCTTCGCCAAAAAGATGTTCATAACGGGAGTACCAAGCCTCAAAAGTTTGGTTAGAATCAGCATTATAGGAAAATTCCTTTATATTTTTGGACAACATACCCATGACGGTATCAGAGCTTGTTGACGGAGCATCAGATGTCGCTGAAGTACTTCTAGACATTGCTACTAAGTGTTCCATTAGCCTTTGCTGTTGCTCCATTTGAATTTGCTGCCGTTGCAGTGTTTCTTGTTGTTGAGCAAGAATTTGTTTTAGCGTTTGTTCCATCACTTATTATTTTTTTCAGAGTTAAAAAAAAAATTCAAATAAAAAAAATTATTCACAACCGACAATATTTATTAAGCGTGTTTTCCTTTTTTTTTTTTTTTATTAAAAAAAACTGTCACTCGTCGCCACTGTTATGTTCCGTTTTGTCAAACATAAAAAGACTTTTCATATTCACAATTATAAAAACGATGTTTATTATTTGAAAGCTACCAATCGAATAACACTTATGATAAAAATAAATTACGGTGAACAGTTAGAACAATGTACATATGTATTTAATGAAAGATGAGTATGAAGAGATGATAAATACAATAAAGCTGTCATCTGGTGGTAGGGTTACCAACCACAACACTCTATGTATGTATGTATTATTATGTAGTATAGGTTTACGAATATAATCATGTCAATAATAAAACTAGTCTTTAAGTAGAACTCAACCACGCTGCTTTTAATTATAACATTGGCGACGAGAGTAAAAATAAATAAATGGTAAAAGAGGAAAAAGATAATGCAGTAAATAAAGAATAAATGGCAAAATTTATTGATACTGCTGAACCCTTTGTATTAGGGAAGGATTTTGATTTATACTTCAAAAGATTAGATTTTCTTTTTAAATTAAACTCGATTAAGACACAGAGAAGACTGGATTTTTATGCAGTTTTGGTGGTGCAGAGTTATACAAAATTATTGTGGCCTTAACAACTCCTAAAACAGAGAATGACTTTGCATACTCTGAATTGGTGAATAAATTAAAAACAAATTTGAAACCAAAACGAAATATTATCGCTGAGTGTTACAAATTTTTTAAAACAAATAGAACTGTGGGCCAAAAATTGTCAGATTTTATTATTGAGCTAAAGCAACAAGTGCAGTATTGTGAATTTGGTGAATTTTTAAACAAGGCATTGCTTATTCAATTTGTTTGTGGAGTCGGAGACGGAAAAATACAACAAAAATTACTAAGGGAATGTAATCTGGACAAATTTGAAAAGGCAATAGAATTAGCAATGCAGTCGAATTAACAACAACAAACGTAGAAATGATTAAAGACGAAGAAGAACATGTGGAACTTAACGTTGTGAGAAAAATAAACTATGGAACAACAAAAGAGACGACCAAGCAAAGCAGCGCAGTAGCAAATAAACCAGATAGTACTTACAATAAAAAAGCGTGGTGTTGCGCCATAACTCAACTAGGAAATACTAATCCAAATTAATTAACTTTAATCTTAATCTTAATCGTATAATACTAATACTTAATAATAATAAATAATTGAATACATATGATGAATTTAATAAATACAAATAAGTATCCCCCTAATATTAAGTAATGTTGAGGTTCATGACCACATGAATATAAGGTCATTAAATTATAAGTATAGTAAATAAGTAGGCAACGGAGTTGCTGAATAGAATAGTACAGTTAGGATTAAGTAAATAGAATAAGTTAGAGTTAAGAAAAGATTGAAATAATAAAGTAGTTGAACTATAACATCATACTTGATCGGTTGTTTTCACTCCTATAAGTTTTGGTCTTTTTCGCGGTAACTTTCTAAGTGTCTTATAATTATTGTTAAATTATAAATTAATTAATTTAACATATCCTTAAAAAACATTAAGGATTAACATTTTGGCGCCCGAGCAGGGACTTGTGAAAAATACGCGGAAACAATAAATAATAAATTTGATAAGTTATTTCGATTTATATTAGAAAGACCAAACTCGCGAATAAATTCTTATAAGTTTAAAATCAATTCGCGTGTGAAATAAGTTTTCTAAATTATTTAAAACTTAACACATAAAAGTGACATACCTAAAATCTTATAAATTAATTAAGATTTGCAAAAAGAAAAAGAAATAAAATACACAAAACGATATACAATAACATCAAACCTAAAAAATAAAAAGAAGTGTTGTGCGGTGGAATAAATAAAACAAACAAAAAATAATAACAATCGCAACAATAATACAAAATAAAAATAAAAAAAACCAAAGTGAACGATACACACAAATACAAAATATAAAACATAAAAAATTGAACAAAACATACAAAAACAAAATATTTTAGTGTTACAGAAAAATAATATAAAATCTTAAAAAAAACAAAGTGTGTGGTAAAACGAAACAAAGCAGAAAAAATATTAAAAACAGAAATAATTAGAATCAAAACAAATAATACGAAACATAAAAGAAAAACATATATATATATATAAAACAAACATAACAAAAATAACATACATATTAGTGCAGTGAAAACATACAAACATACAGCAAAAAACAAAAATAACAATACACGGACTATATTTTTGGAACATTAGTGTTGTGAACAGAATAAAAAGAAATAAAAAAAAAAACAACATACAACATTGGAAAAATACATACAGTGTACAAAGAAATACAAACACAAAAGTGCCATAAATATCACAACATTAAGAATACACCGAACAAATCATCATACTACACAAACAAAAACATCACATCGTTGGACGACTCCAAATCCTACAACTCCAGGAAAGGAATTACACAGATGCCTCGTTGTAACTGCATCCTGTGCCGGTCGGACAAAAATAAGGGGAGTACTTCAGACTCTCTCGAGGTAAAAAGTGTGAAATATATTGTGTTTCTCTTTCCTTAAATTTGTAATCTGATCAAATTTAAGAGATTTTTTGTAAATTAAACAAAAAATTGATAACCGCTTTAACAGCAGAACACAAGAATATATTTCACATTTTAAATTTTGAACATTATATTTTCTTATTATTTTATATATTTATGATATACAAAAATATCTCCATAAATATTATTATTTATAAATTAATAAACCCACCCTTATTTTGTGAAATAAATTCGCGAGTGTTTGATTTGTTTAACAATTGCACTAACAATTCGCTGGTATTATTTGTGAGAGAACATTCAGCATACCATTTGTGTTGCTTTTGTTCATTTTTCTTTTCTTTTATTTTCGTAATTTCGTTTCGATCAGTGTTCCGTTTCACGCGTTCCTATACTCCTTGTATATAAGTTACACATTACAGCTGTGTACAGTGGTCACACTAGAACAAAAATCAAAACAAATAATTTCAATAAAAATTGTTCACACAAATTTCGGTCATCGAATTATTCTTTCGTTGCTGTTATCAATAACGCTGTGTGTATTGAAATTTGATTTTTGTTTATTGTTTACAAATCGATTATTAAACGATTTTACTCGGTGAATTAAAATATTTTTTACCGAAGGCCGTGTTTGAGGATTTTTATCTCTACTTTTTGAGATCAAGTAAATTATTCTTGACTCAATTAACACCATTCGTGAATTCGGAATCGGAACTTTCAAATATTGCGTACCGGGATACTTTAATTAAATTGTCCAAAACAAGAGAATATTAATAAATTTAAATATTATTCGGCCAATAATTTATTTTGGTCAATCTTTAATTCTTGTTTTGAGGAATCTCTACATAAATAAAAAATTATAATGACTACCAGAGGCTCTAAACGCCAAGATTCTCCTTCCCGAGTGGAAAACTTGGAGAAATTACTCGCTAAAAAAGCGAAGGTCATAACTAATATCGACAGAATTCGACAATCCATTGTGAATAAGACTATTTCGTTCAATCCTATGGAACTCGAATGTCGATTGGATATCTTAAAATCATATATTGACCAAGCAATGAAGCTCCAGTCGGATGTGGATAATTTGGATTCCGATAATGACGATAGAGCCGAGCTTGAGAATCTATGTGTAACCACAAAAAGTTTGTTCATGAGCTTGTTGGCCAAGAATCGGCAATCAAATATACCTGAAACTTCATTCAGCGTACAAGCTCACCATTCAAGACTTCCAAATATGAAGCTCCCTAAATTCAGTGGAAAATATGCTGAATACAAAAATTTCATGAGCTTATTTGAGAACTTGGTTCACAATGATCCGACTTTAACGGATATTGAGAAATTCAATCATTTGATCTCATGCTTGTCCGAATCGGCCTTGGGTACCGTAAAGGCCTTTCAGATCTCCGAGGAGAATTACCCCAAGGCAATAGCAAGCTTGAAGAAAGTATACGATAATAAATGCTTGATATTTTTCGACAATATCGCAAAACTTTTTGATTTGCCCGAAATTACCAAGCCTTCGGCTGTTGCTTTGCGAAGCATGATTGATACTGTCTCTGCCATATACGATTCTTTGCTATCGATTGGTGATGACAAGAAGATAACGAATGCCATTTTAATACATTTAGTGATGTCAAAAGTTGATCCAATCACCAAATCAAAATGGGAAGAACAGCTTGATTTCGAGAAGCTCCCATTGTGGTCAGATTGTGAAGCCGCCTTGAATAGACGTTACCAGCACATTTCTGCTGACGAGTCTTCGAGTTCAAGGACGAGGGTTAACAAACCTACAAATGAACGTTTTAATTTTAGAACAAATAAAACATCACTAAATTGCACAAAATTGAAACAATCTGTTGACAAATGCCTATTTTGTAAATCGACGCAACACATGATTAGCAATTGCCCTTCTTTTACTGCTGAGCCTATAAACAAACGATTCGATTTCATAAAATCCGTGCCAGCATGTATCAACTGCTTGAAAAAGGGACACACAGTTGCAAGGTGTCCATCTTCTAAGTGTCGGATATGTAATGGTTCCCATAACTCATTACTTCACCGATATAATACTAGTTCCAACAACGCATCGATAAACTACTCTAACCAGCCTTCAACTTCTCACGCTTCTGTTAACTATTCGGCGTCAGATGAACGCATAATTCTAGCGACGGCTGTGGTAAGAGTAAGAAGTAGTTCTGGCCAACTGATACCAGCCAGAGCTCTTTTAGATTCCGGTTCTCAACCTAATTTGATAACCGAGGAACTAGCGCAACTACTACGTTTGAAAAAAGAAGGAGGCAGATTAAATTTAAATGGCATTGGTGAGACAAATTCGTTATCCAAGTCTCGCGTCAATTTAACGGTTGCTTCGAGTGTCAACTCTACCCAATTTACTTCAAAGTTTTGGGTATTAAAATCAATTACAAATCTACAACCTGATCGTAGGGCCAACATGGCTAATTTGAATATTCCATCAAACGTGGAATTAGCTGATCCTTGCTTTTACAAGCCACAAAAAATTGATTTATTAATTGGCGCAGGTCCTTTCTTCGACTTGATGTGTGTTGGCCAAATCAAATTGGGCCCGAGTCTTCCAGTCCTTCAAAAGACTTCTCTTGGTTGGATTGTTACTGGAAGATACAGTCAGTCAAAGGACTCTTTCAATTCAAAGGTATTTCATATAAATACTTCAATCGAAGACGAGAGTAATGTTGATTCCATCGTCCGGAAATTTTGGGAGATAGAAGAACTTCCAACCGAATCAACTCAAATTTATTCTGAGGAACATAAAAAATGTGAGAACGAATTCAAGACTTCAGTAAGACGTCTTGCGTCGGGACGGTTTGAGGTTTCTTTACCTTTCAAGTCTGATCCTAAATTATTAGGATCTTCGTTTGAAACTGCCAGGCGACGATTTCTATCTTTGGAGCGAAGACTTTCCAAAGATGATACTATGCGGCAGATGTATCATGATTTCATGAAGGAGTACTTCAACTTGGGTCACATGTCTCTTTTGGACAAATTCCCTGATACTCCCCACTACTTCATTCCACATCAATGCGTTTTGCGCCCTCAGAGTACAACTACCAAACTTCGGGTAGTATTTGACGCTTCATGTAGAACTTCTTCGCATGTTTCACTTAATGAACTGTTGATGGTCGGTCCTACGGTTCAAGAAGAATTATACTCTACATTAATCCGTTTTCGATTCCACAAGTATGTAATCACTGCAGACATTGAAAAAATGTATCGTCAGGTCATGATAGGTGACAAGGATAGAAATTTTCAATTGGTCCTTTGGCGAGAGAATCCATCTGATGAATTGAGGCATTTTCGGCTGAATACTGTCACTTATGGTACAGCTTCAGCACCATTTTTAGCCATTAGATGTCTGATTCACTTAAGCGACATATACAAAGAGACTTTGCCTATTGGGTCAAAAGTTGTTCGCAGTGATTTCTACGTAGATGACTTACTAACCGGAGCTGAAAGCTATGATGAATTAATTTTAATTCGAAATCAGGTGACTGAAATTCTGGCTTCGGCTGGTTTCAATCTCACCAAGTGGTTCTCAAACCATCCTGAATTTCTAAGTTCTCTGCAGAAGGAGAAACTAATACATAGCGATTCAGACTCTGCGAAAGCATTGGGCATACATTGGGTTCCGAAGAATGATTTATTCAAATTTCATTTGGAAGATAAATTTCAAGACTTAAAAGCTACAAAGAGAAACATATTATCAGTGTCTTCTCGATTATTCGATCCTCTCGGACTATTATGCCCACTTGTTACGAAATCAAAGATCCTATTGCAAGAGCTTTGGATTCAAAAGCTTGACTGGGATGAATCAATTCCCTTGGGGTTGAATACTTCATGGGAAAACTTCAAGGCTAATTTAATGGAAGTTGATTCAATTAGTATTCCAAGATTCGTCCATACCACATCTACATCGAGAATTCAAATTCATGGATTTTCTGACGCTTCAATTCGAGCATATGGGTGTTGCATATACATTCGAAGCTCCGAGACGGACACAGTCGTCTCGAGACTACTTACGGCTAAGTCCAAAGTTGCTCCACTCAAGTCTAAATCACTTCCTAGACTTGAGCTATGTGCCGCACACCTGCTAGCTAAGTTATGGAACAGAATTAAGCGTATGATGAATTTCAAGATAGATGATGTTTATTTCTGGACGGACTCTGAAATAGTACTGCACTGGATAAAAACGCATCCATCCTCTCTGATGACTTTTGTGTCGAATAGAGTCGCTGAGATTCAGGAGTGGTCAGACCAAGTTTCGTGGCGCCACGTACCTACTAAGCAGAATCCAGCTGACCTTGTGTCAAGAGGATCCGATGTGAAGGAATTGAAGAATTCAATATGGTTTGAAGGACCGTCGTTCCTACTAAACGACAGTTCAAGATGGCCTGTTAATGAATATTTTGAATTAACAGAGAACCAGAAGTTATTGGAAACGAGAAAAGTGAATGTATTTCTTGCAGTAGAGGGGACATCTAACTGTCTACTGGATATGATATCAAGGTACTCTTCATATAAAAAGTTACTGCGAGTAACATGCGTTGTACTCAGATTCATTGATAATCTGAAGAAGCGAAAGTCAAATCAAAGTATCATACCTACTGCAACGGAATTGAAATGGTCATTCTATCGCCTCATAGAGGTTATCCAGAAAACTAATTTTTCTGAGGAGATTTCTAAATTACAAAAATCTCTGATCCTACCTTCGAATATACAAAGACTTACACCTTTCATTCATACATTCACTGAGGAAGGGCGGACATTTTCACTATTAAGGGTAGGTGGGAGATTGCTTAATGCAGATTTGCCATATGATGCAAAATTCCCACTGTTGTTACCGAAGAAAAATGACTTTGTCACACTCTATTTGCGACATCTCCATTTCGAGAATTGCCATGCCGGCACAAAGGCACTCATTGCTCTCGCTAGAGAGAGAATCTGGCTAATTAACGCCAAGGAAGAGTGCAGTAGAGTTGTTCGCAAGTGTGTACATTGTTTCCGCTATAAACCAAGACTTATGTCCCAAATAATGGGAAACTTACCCACTAATAGAGTGAGAGTTACACGACCATTTCTTATCGTCGGCGTTGACTTTTGTGGTCCCGTTAATGTCTCATTGAGAATTCGAGGTCGACCACCATTGAAAATGTATATAGCGGTCTTCGTGTGTTTCACATCAAAAGCGGTGCACTTAGAGTTAGTGTCTGACTTATCGACTGATTCTTTTCTCTTATCTTTTAAAAGGTTCGCTGCAAGAAGAGGTCTTCCGAGGGAAGTGCTATGCGACAACGCGACGAACTTCGTGGGAGCCAGCAACGTACTCAAACATCTGCAGCAAGCATTCGACAGGAGTCGACCCGCCCTCGAATCTTACGCAGCGTCGTCCGGGGTGAAGTTCACCTTCATACCACCTCGGGCGCCGCACTTCGGAGGGCTGTGGGAAGCAGCCGTCAAGCAGGCGAAGTTCCTGTTTCTGCGCGCAGTGGGCAACGCATCGCTGACGCAAGAGGAGATGGAAACGATGCTCGCAGAAACAGAGGCGGTGCTCAACAGTCGGCCCATCGCACCGCTGTCTCCAGACCCCAACGACGGAGAGGCGCTAACTCCAGCACATCTGCTAATAGGAGAGGGTCTGCGTTCGCTGCCGCTCGAATCCGTAGGCGACGAGAAACTCAAAGAACGCAAATTATGGAAGCGTTGGCGATTACTTTGCGGACTCAAGCAGACGTTCTGGCAGGCTTGGTCTCGCGACTACGTCCTGGGTCTACAAGGCAAACCCAAGTGGTCCAACGAATCGCCCAACCTGAAACTAGGTCAGGTCGTGATCATCCACGAGGACAATTGCCCGCCTCAACAGTGGCTGACCGGGAGGGTCGTCAAGGTCATAGAAGGAGAAGACGGCAAGGTCAGAGTGGCGGAGGTCGCAACGCGCAACGGCGTTTATAAGCGCCCAATCCACAAACTGGCTCCACTTCCAAATGATTGAAGAAGCTCAGTCCTTCAATGGGGCCGGTATGTTGCGCCATAACTCAACTAGGAAATACTAATCCAAATTAATTAACTTTAATCTTAATCTTAATCGTATAATACTAATACTTAATAATAATAAATAATTGAATACATATGATGAATTTAATAAATACAAATAAGTATCCCCCTAATATTAAGTAATGTTGAGGTTCATGACCACATGAATATAAGGTCATTAAATTATAAGTATAGTAAATAAGTAGGCAACGGAGTTGCTGAATAGAATAGTACAGTTAGGATTAAGTAAATAGAATAAGTTAGAGTTAAGAAAAGATTGAAATAATAAAGTAGTTGAACTATAACATCATACTTGATCGGTTGTTTTCACTCCTATAAGTTTTGGTCTTTTTCGCGGTAACTTTCTAAGTGTCTTATAATTATTGTTAAATTATAAATTAATTAATTTAACATATCCTTAAAAAACATTAAGGATTAACACGTGGGCAACAAATAACGGAAAATAAAATTCTTATAAAAATATTGTTTGTTTCTACTGTGGTAAGCAAGGTCATATACAAAGATTTTGTAAAGAGAGAAGAAGTCAACTGAAGTTAAAGAGCTTAGAGGAAGAGTCGAAAGGGGAACACAGTAGTTTTAATTGTATAAATAATATATCTTCTCTTAAGAATAAGTCTCTTAAAATTGAATTATGTATTGAAGATAAAAATATTGAGTTTGAAATCGACTCAGGGGCGGTAGTTACTGTAATTTATAGAGATGATTATTATAAATATTTTGTTAATATTAAGTTGACAAATGGGGGAAAATTTTATGGATTAATTTCTGGGGAAAGTGTTAAAACTCTTGGTGAATTTATGGTTAATGTAAAATTTAAGAATTTGAAATTTTATCTAAAACTAATTGTTTTGAATATTGATGCATATTTTGGGCCATTGTTAGGAAGAAATTGGTTAGACCAAATTTTTAGTAGATGGAAGAAGTTTTTTACTGACTATGAATATGGTAATAATGTTGATAAAACTATGAATGATTCTTGTTCACGCTGGCCACCCTACTTTTAAGTATAGATTTAAGTTTTGTTCAAGTGTATAAACCACCCCTGTACTTACGTTCTAATTATTGTGAATTATTACGAATATAAATGAAAAGAGATCATTACCCGATCAACCCCTCAACCCGAAGGTACGTTCTATGTACAAAATAAATAATTATTGAATATTAAAACTAATACTTTTGTATTTTTATTTACCCGTATTCTCGCGAAATATTTTATTTTATTATTTCTCCGCTCACCTCCACATTTTGATCCTTCGAACAGGATCATACCCTAAATAAAATATTTGCGAGACTCTATTTGCGGATTTCGTCTCGAAGATCACCATATTGGTTTTTTGTGTTTGGATAAACCACAACATTAGCATACATATTTTTAATAAATAATTATTTGATTTGTATAGGGTGATTTTTTAAGAGCATGAAATCTTTATTTGAATCGATAGTACGGTCCATATAATTTAATGTTTGAAGATTATTTCATGCAAATGTTGACCGCGACTGCGCCTCAAATGGTCCATCCGCTTAGTCCAATTTTGGCATACTCTTTCCAACATTTCGGCCGGTATCTCACGAATAAATGCTTCAATTTTGTCTTCCAATGCGTCAATTGAAGCGGGCTTGTCTGTATAGACATGAGCTTTAACATAGCCCCACAAAAAATAGTCTAAAGGCGTTACGATTCTCAGCATATTTGAAGAAGTACGGTCCAATGATGCCACCAGCCCATAAACCGCACCAAACTGTGACTTTTTCTGGATGCATTGGTAGCTTTTGCAATGCTTCTGGCTGATCTTCACTTCAAAATCGACAATTCTGCTTATTTACGTATCCACTGAGCCAAAAATGAGCTTCGTCGCTGAACACAATTTTTCGATAAAGAAGTGGATCTTCGGCCAACTTTCCAAGAGCCCATTTTGATAATAAAATTCAATGATTTGCAAGCGTTGTTCGTTTGTAAGACGATTCATGGTTAAATTATAGACCAAACTGAAGATGTTTGACAGTGAAACAAAACACGAAACGTGCGTGAGCTGTTTAAACCAGTGTTGCCAAAAAGCTAGTAGCTAAAAAATCACCCTTTACAAGGTACGTAGAATACATTTTCTTTTTTTCGGTGGTTTAATTAACAAATTGGTGCTTATTGTGTAAATAAAAAAATATACCTAAAGTGAAAGAATATAAGAAGAAAAGAAAAGCAAAAAATAAACAAAACTAAAATATACAAACAACACAGTGGATTGATTTACCGTGTTGTTATTGTTGTATATTTATAACAGTTGGAAGATTGTCACTAATTAAGGTGCCCGCGTTTTGTTTTTTAATATATTTTGCTTTGTTGCGATATTTGTGTCTTATATTCTTACACTAATATAAACCGAAATATATAATTTTCTTTCAATATTTTAATTGAAATTGTGATATTTTTATCATAATAATATATACGAATATTTTTCTTCCGATTTTTTTTTAAATTTAATATTTCGCTTAATTTTGCATTTAAATTAAACAATTAATAATTAACTTAAAAAATTAATATTTTGATTATTTTTTTTTTGTAATATAAAATAAGGTTATTTATTTTATATCAAAATATTTGTGTTATTTGATTGATCCCTACCCTTTTGAATTTTGTTTGGAAGTTTACGCTGCCCCTCCTTCTATTAATTTTGTACCCTTTTTGAACTTTATCGCGAATATTTCTTTAAATTTTATAATTGATATTTTCATACACTTCTGTGTTTAAATTTTCTCGATACCCCCTATTCTTTGGAGTTTTTCTTCATTAAAATTAATTTATATTGAAATTTTTCGAACCATTTTTGGACTTTTTCCCGGTAAATTAATTAGAAAACCCGAATTTTAATAAAATGGCCGCTTTAAGATATTTGAATAAGAATTTCAATCGCTTAGTGGATCTCGAATGTTTTATTCGGGCTATTCCGCTGGAAGAACATTCCGTTCACACACTAGAAATCCATCGGCAGGAGTTGACCCGTTTGTGGGAAGCCTTTCGTGATAGCTACGATGACTTATTAGATAATGCCGAGGATACCAAGATATCGACACAGGACGTCAAGGCCAAGTATATGTCGGTATATACCTTATGCTTTCAATTAGTTTCGTTTATTGATGGATTAATTGACAGCCTTAATAGTAAGGCCACGAAACCGATTACTAGCACTATCCCGATCCATCTTCCCCCCTGTGACACCCCAACCTTTACCGGTGATTACGCATCTTGGCCAACGTTTAGGGATATGTTTTCGGCCATTTATGGGACCAACCCCCACATTAGCAACATCCAAAAGATGTACTATCTTTTGCAAAAGACGGAAGGTGAGGCGAATGACATAATTCGCACTTGCCCCATGACGAAAGATGGTTTCGACATGGCTTGGCAGAATCTCGTCGATCGTTACGAGAATAAAAGGGTCTTAGTAAATTCTCAATTAAAAACCCTCTTTAACCTCCCTTTCATATCCAAGGAATCTGGCCCTTCCATTAAGAGTTTGCAACGAACAATTAATGATTGTATAATGAATTTGTCGTTGCTGGGCATAGAGACTCAGAATTGGGATATCATCTTCGTTTACATTTGCTCCACTAAACTTCCCGAACATACCCTAGGCCTTGGGAGCAGCTCAAGGACCTTGCTCAGACCTGCCCAAGTGGAGCAAGATGGATGAGTTCCTGACTGCCAGATACCGCACTCTGGAATCAGTTTCGGACATTATAGGCAGTCATAATTTTAACCAATCTGCAGTTCGAAATTATTGCCAAGGCATTCCTCATAGCCCTCGAAAATACAGCACCGATTTGTAATCAAAACCACCCTATTCGTCTTTGTTCTGATTTTCTGAGAATGTCGTTAGTGAACGCATATTATCTGTTAAAGATAATAAGTGTTGCACCAATTGTTTGGCCGTTTCCCATGAGTCAAAAAGATGCCATAGCTCTAACGTTTGCTATATTTGTAAACAAAAACACCATTCGCTACTTCATCGTATCGAATCTTCCCCCCGGGAGGAACCGAGGACTGGAACTAACCCCGCTAAATCTTCTACCCCACATAGTTCTCCAGAAATCAATCGTTCTTCTCCTGCACAGAGGCGAAATGAAGTGGATAATGGCCCATATACATCCGCTGCTTCTCGATCTTTTCAAAATTTCGCTACTCGACTACAGTCCACCCCGTCTTCAACAGTTCTGTTAGGAACTGCCCAAGTAAATATAGAATTGAATCATGCCATGTTTTCTGCGAGAGCTCTGATAGACCCAGCGTCACAAGCTACTTTCATCTCTCGAAAATTGCAACGGAAGCTAGATCTTCCAACCCGTTCGGCAACTGCTACCACTATTCTGGGCCTTAATGGCGCAGTGGTAGCAAACTCTACAAAAGTTTGTATTATTTCATTACGTTCTCCTATTGATCCATCCTTTAAAGCGTATGTTGTTGAAAGGCTCACTGGTCAATTACCCACAAGCTCGTTAGCGAAGTATGCTGATTTTGATGCACCCGATCTCCCGTTATCAGATTTTAAATATTCCCATATGGATTTGCTATTGGGTGGAGATGTGTATTCCCGTATAATGCTGTCTGGAGTTCGAAAAGACTCCAAAAACCCTTTGATCGCCCAACGAACCGTTTTCGGTTGGATTGTAACTAGCAAAATATGTCAGTCAAATTCGTTACCCGTTAAGTCCGAATCCCCTACGGACTTGAGTCTTGGTCCACCTCGTAAAGGTGCGTTTGCTCGAAATATGAAATCTGTTAATACAAAATCCCGAGGCCTAATACGAGGAAGTTATTGGGGAATACCCTTCCCTAGACCACACGCGGACCATGACCCTATTTTATTCTCCTCCTAACCCATTCACTTTTAACCCCATCATGTGGTTTTAACTCCCATCACTCATCTTTTCTTTTGAGCTATCCAAATATTTACTTGATTCCGAATTTTTTGAAATGGTCAGACGCCAGCACCACTAAAACTCTGGGTTTACGTTGGAATACGAGCATTGATACACTTTGCTTCAAGCCAACTCCAACGCCCTATTTCTGTATAGTCACAAAACGTTCTGTCTTGTCTCAAATAGCCCAAGCTATTTGACCCCGTTGGGTGAGTGGCACCTATAATCGTAGTTGCTAAGATTATTATGCGACAAATTTGTAAAGACAGAACAAATTGGGACGAATGTTTGGAACCCATGACGTTTAACAGATGGCTTAGTTTGTCGATGATTATTCGTACATCGACAGGATTAACATCCCCCGTTGGGTTAACTTTAACCCTCAGCGTGAAGTACTTCATGCAAGTTGTGATGCTTCTGAGAAAGCATATGCTGCCATTCTGTATAGTAGAGTCCTAACCCCGTCTGGTGAATTTGTCACCCACTTGCTCACAGCCAAAGTAGAAGTTGTGCCTGTAGAAGTGTAAACTTTACCCCGTTTAGAGCTCTGCTGTGCAACTCTATTGGCAAAAAATGGTATTTTCACTTCATAAGAATCTGAATCTTACCTTTGTGGGACAGATTCAACTATCGTTCTGTCCTGGTTTTAAAAACCCCCGTGCCATTGGCCAAGTTTTGCGGCAAATCGAGTATCGTTTATCGTGGACCAGGTAGGCACTGACAATTGGAATCACATGGAATCGCTACATAAAGTTGGTATCGTATGATAACCGTTTTTACTCGCCAGAAAACTCATCAGGGAAATTTTGTTATTGTCGATCATGTTGTTATTCGTATGACAATTAACCCCATAACAATCGAAAATTTAGTCGAATCGAACGGGTTTATTTTGTCCCTGATTCGAAGTGCGAGTGGCCGAAATTCGTGCTGCTCCCTAATAAAGAGCAAATCTAATTCGTTTTTCTTGTTTTTCTTTTTTGCGTGTTTGTCGTTTTTATTCCAGATAAACCAATACCGCTTAAGGCTAATTGTCGAACGCCTGAGAGGAAAACACCACGAAAATAAACGCTGTCAACGAAAGGCAGTCTATTTCTACAGATCGCATAAGAAGAGCGCAAGCCACAGCCAAGCTCTTGTCAGGACACATGCATTGCCCACAAAACTTTTTTATATTGTATCATTTTTTATCTTTACACATATAATTTGTATTATTATATCATGCTATATACATACCCCTGAAATGTTAATTTGATCTCTGGTCAGGTGACTTCTCGGACTCTTTGTTGCACTGTTGCAAGGGGGCGGGATGTTCACGCTGGCCACCCTACTTTTAAGCCTTAGATATAAATTTAGTTTAAGTGTATAAACCACCCCTGTACTTACGTTCTAATTATTGTGAATTATGAAACGTAAACGAAAAGAGATCATTAGCCGACCCGAAAGGTACGTTTGTGTATAGAATAAATAATGATTGATTATTTAAAACTAATAATTTTGTATTTCATTTACCCCAATTCTCGCCAAATATTTTATTTTATTCTCTCCCCGCTCACCCCCACATAGTAAAAGAAAGTAAAAAAATATAACGGTAAGTTATCAGTCTCTTTTATCTGTAAGTGGTTTTATATTTTGTAATTTTTTGCACTTCTCATCACATGTTGACGTATGTATTATATCTTTTGTATTTTAAACTAAATGCAGTCGAATTTAAGTGAAAAGTAAAGTAAACACATTAATTAACTATAATTTAATAAAAAAATTATTTAAAAAATTTAGAAAAGTGTTGTTTGGTAAGAATAAATATTGGTGTACTCGCTTGGGAACAGACCCAAAAACATTTTTTCCAAAAAAAATTTAATTCTTTTTTTATTTTATTTTAAGGTAGATCATAATAAAATATATTTCAACACAATAAAGTATTTTTTTTTTGGTTTTAAAGATGGTTGGGATCTAATGGGTTAAAGAATCACCACTTTTTTGGCCTAAAAATTTTGGAATTTCGATGATTATTTTCTTTATATTTAATACCAATAGAGAAATATTTTAATTTATAATCAAAATATAGTTTTTAAGCTTTTATTTAGCCTTAAGGACAATAAATTTCCTTTTATAGATAATTTTTAGTTCAGAATTGTATTTCGAGGTAGTAGATGTACAAATTTTTTTGCTCACTGTACGCAAACAAAACATTTGACAATCTCGTGTACCTAAAAAAGCACTCACATGGGCTGATAACACCACCTTATATGAATTAGCCTTGGTGCTGATAATACCGTGTAAAGCAGATGACTTTTGTTTATTTATAGGGCTACCAGATGAAATTTAAAAAAAGTCGCCTGGTATCGTTATCCAATTTTGAAGTTAATTTTTTCATTGTTTTGTGGAGTAACCTTAAGGAAACATTACATTATTAAAACTACATGGTCAGTAATATAAAAAAATTGCATTCAGTGTTAGAACAGTGTTAAAATTTTTTTTTTTTTGTTATAAAAAAGCGCTCAAAAAATTAAGTCAGAAAATTTGCGATCTGGCAACACCTTTTTCATATTTTTAATATATGTGTTATGTTATTCTCAAATTAAAAATTACATTATAACAGGGTTGGTCAGAAATTTTTTTAATGCACCTTGTAAGAAGGTAACATTTTCTTTGTAGAAAAGAAAACACCATAAGTGTTGATTAGTGTTTAAGTATAAAGGTATAAACACATAGGCGACAGACAACAGTTCGGTAGTTCGACAGAAAATTCTGCCAACTGTTTTTTCTGCCGTATGCCGACCGCTTAAATTTTTTGAGAGCAGAGCAGAAAAAAACGACTGATACAAAATCAAAACAATTGAAGTTCATAACTCAATAATTTTCAAATTTTAATTTAAATATATTTTTTAGTATTGTCACTATCAGGTTTTATGTATACAAAAATAAACTCACATAAGAAAATACCGCACACACAAAACATTTATCAAATGAATTCAGATACAAAATTGAATCTATAATTCCATTTTATTTATTATGAATACATGGATTGCTTTTTATTTCTTAATTTTAGAATTGTTCTTTCTCTTCAACAATATAAGTATTTTTAGCTGTTTTTTTTTATTATGATTTTATGTTGTATTGGCATCACTAATTTGCTTTTAGCTGCTCACAAAAATAGAAAATAGTTTAATTTGGGCAGAAACGTTACACTGTGGCAGAAACTGCTTAGGTTAAGAAAACTAAAAGAATGTTTCCTTTTTCCTCTTTTTATGGAATATAATTAAAATTTGATATTAAGTGATTGTCAGCAGTACGCTGCAATTTTACTTCCTTAGTTGATAAACCTATGTAAAGTATTAGATACGAATAGGATAAGTACTTTTTTATAATGTAGTTCTAAGTACACATTTAAAAATGAATTTTAGGGATAATAAATATGAAATGAAATGAAAAATTAATTATAGAGGATTTATGTTATTGAAAGATATGTTTATATGATCAACTCAGTAACTTTTTTTTAACAAAAACATGTAAACTACCAGAACATAACTAGTCAAATGACTAGTTATTTGACCGTCAAGTGTGACGTATAAAGTAGTCACAACTTCCCATCAAGTTATTAAGGGCAATGTGAAAAACTTGACGTAAACATTTGTGAACATGTGATTTTGCTTCTCTTTCTAACATATGAATTCTTTCGACTGTAAAACATATATTTAACCTGCTCACTCTTTCGCTATTTTTAAGTCATTTTACTAGTCAAGCGACTAGTCATTTTACTAGTTAAAGACTAGTCATTTTACTAGTTAAAGACTAGTCATTTTACTAGTCAAACGACTAGTCATTTTACTAGTTAAACGACAAGTCATTTTACTAGTCAAACCTGATGAATTACCTCTTTGCAAAAGAAAATTGCTTTTTGTTTTCATATATTTTTATTATTTTTTTATTATTATTTTATTTTATATAAAAAAAAAAAAATTAATATATAGAAAATATAGAAGAAATTAATAATAATAATATTAATAATAATAATAATACTACATACTACTACTAAAATAGTTTCTTGGCTGGAGCGGCTGCACTCTTGGCCTTAGGAGCTTTTGGTTTAGTTGCTGGAACCTTTTTGGCTGGTTTAGCTTTAACAGTACCAGACTTCTTTACGGTTTTTACCTCAGTCTTTTCTGTCTTCTTCTTCTCAGCAGCCTTTTTGGCGGCAGATGAATTTTTACCAGGAGCTGCCTTTTTAGCAGCACTAGCAACCTTCTTTTTGTCAGCAGCAGCCTTTTTCTTTTCAGCAGTGGGTTTCTTTGCTTTGGGTTCCTTTGAAGCAGCAGCTGACAATTTGAATGAATCAGAAGCACCCTTACCTTTAGTTTGGATTAATTTTCCACTGAAAACAGCACTCTTCAAATATTTCTTAATGAATGGAGCCAATTTCTGGGCATCTACCTTATATGTGCTGGTGAGGTATTTCTTGATAGCTGGCAAAGATGAGTGGATGCTAATAAAATAAAAGAATAATTTAAGGCATATTAAAGTTTATGCAGTAAAATAATAATAATACTTAACTTTTTGGTTTCCACGTCTTATTTTTTTAACACAAAGAACACAATTAAAATTTTCGTCATAAGACGCTATAAATTTTGACAGTCAACAGTGATGTGTTTTTGATGTATTAACAAATACAACTCTGAAGCATAAAAAGTCAAATAAAAATTACATGTGTAGTAGTAAGTAAGTTGTGTATGTGTTAGTTTCGGTCATTCATTTCTTGTAGGGAAGAACAAATGCCAATAGCAAAATATATTTATACTGGAATTGTTAGCAGGGCTGTTATATTGTCCCGGATATGTCAAAAACCAGGCGAAAAGTATGTTTACTTTTACTTTTTATGTATGTTTGTTGTTACTTTTACCTAAGATTCTTAATTTTTACCAGGCGAATTAAATAGGCATCGAATCAGATTTGATAGGAGGTGGACTTGAAAAAAGCAACAAATATATGTTGTTCCTAACACATATTCAAACCGTTGTGGCGCCACAGGTGAACGCAGTCCCTGTACTGACCAAGTTCCTCCGATCCAATGAGGGAGAAGTTGGTCAGCGCAAGGGCTGCACATTTAAAGCACGACTACCCCACGCTGGAAAACCAGCCAGAAAATTTGATAAACGAGGCTATGCCCTTGACATCAATGGACGATAGCTCTGTCAAGCTAACAAGGGTTGGAGAGCCAAATAACCTATATCTACATCTCTCAAGGAATGGGCATTGACGTAGAAGTGGATAAGAGTCTCCTCTTCCTCAGCGGATCTGCATCCATGGCAGAAATCGTTAAATGGAAGTCGCATTCTTTCCGCGTGTTTACCCATAACACAGTGACCTGTAAGCATGGCCACTGTGATCGAGATGATGTTATGACCAAGTCCAAGTAACTGGTTGGTGCGCCTTCTATTCATTGAGGGCCAAGTGAGCCTAGCGGTGGAGCAGGTCTCCTCTTTGATGCAGGATAGGTTGGCGTCCCGGGAGAATTTCCGCGCGATGGCCAGTTTGAACGAGGTAAGTGGCATTCCCAAGTTGATTGAAGAGGATTCCGGAAGAAGTGCGCCAGCCCTGGCTAGCTCGTCTGCTCTGCAGTTTCCCGGAATATCGCAGTGTTCGGGGACCCAGATAAGTGTCAAACTGAATCGCCCAGAAAGTAGGTTGAGGCAGTGGCGGCATTCCCTGACGATCCTGGAATTATCCGCAACGTTCGATAGAGACTTTATCGCAGCCTGGCTATCAGAAAAGATTGAGATGCGGGAGAAAGGAACTCCGTGTGCGAGGATCCACTGTGCGGCCCGGTAGATGGCCATTACCTCCGCCTGGAACACGCTGCAATAGTCCGGCAGCCGGAGTGAGATATTCAAGTCCAATCTCCCAGAGTAGACTCCGCTGCCCACCCCGCAATCGAATTTGGAGCCGTCGGTGTATACATCCAGGAGTTCCGGGTGGACGGTCATATCATAGGTCCAATCGCTTCTGATCGGGATCAGGAAGTTGAAACCCCTATCAAAACAGTATTCCACAGGGAGATAATCGATATCCGGTGGGGCCACCGGGTCAATCTCCAAAATAGAGGAGTGACCAGAGGGGACGACGCGCCAACGAGACAGGGCATTAAGTCTTGTCGCAATGAACTTAGCCACCTGCTTAGCGAGGAGCTCAGTAGGGAGCCAGTTAAGCATAGCGAACAGGGCCTTTGTGGGGGTGGTGCGTAGAACACCAGTCATGCGAATAGCCGCGGACCTTCTGACTCCGTCCGGGAGTCTGACATTGTGCCGCTTTTCCAGAGCAGTGCACCAGAAGGCAACACCGTATAGGAGGTTGGGTTCGATGACTGCAGAGTAGATCCAGCGCATGACCCTTGGGCCGAGACCCCATCTGGATCCGACTGCCCTGCCGCAGCAGTAGGCAGCACAGGCCGCTTTTCGAGCCCTGGCAGCCAGATTTGCCCTCCAGCTGAGTTTGGGATCGAGGATCAGGCCCAGATATTTAACCTCGGGACTCAGCGTGAGCCTGGTCCCGTTTATACTAGGGAGGGTAAAGGCCGGGACCTTGTATCTCCTAGTAAAAAGAATTGTATCTGTCTTGGAGGGATTAACGGATAATCCAAAAACTCCGCACCAGCCCAGTATAATTGATAGCGCCAAGTTTAGTTTATCAGACAGAGTCTGCGGACATATTCCCGACGCAGTTATGGCAATATCGTCAGCGTACTGCTGCTATTATCTATATAAATATATCTTGGGCAGGAGATTCGCCTATTTGAAACAATTATTCGTTGATAATACGTGTACAATACTGGCATGCCACAACACTGCCCGGCCACTCATCAAATAATGGATCAAACTCACCATTTTCGTTATTGTATTGGTAAATAATAGTCACACATACATATAAGCCAAGGGGAGCTGTAGGAATATGAAAATACTGCATTGCATAAATCACAGCAACTATACAATGATGTGTTGCTGTGCGAAGCAAAATAGACACAAATGAACAGTTGATCAGTTAAATTTGATGTGTCGCCATGCACTTTGAAAGCAGTGTAAGAAGAGAATTATTAATTTCTATTATCAATTTCAAATGAATAAATTTGAGACAGTAATACATTATGACGTTGATCTAAGGTTAAAACCGAAGTGATATTAATTTTTTTAATTAATTTTCTATTATGCATTATCTTAATTTTTGTTATTCCTTGTGGATATTTTGAAATTTGTTTGGGAAATTAATAACTTGGCAACTCTGTTTTAGCACTGAAAAAATTGTTCGGAAACCCTGTTTTCATTTAACATTGTGATTTGTGATTTATAATCAATATTAAAAATTTTGTGTAGATATATTTGGCAAATAAATGACAGTGTATCGGCATACGTTGAAAACACAAAGTTTATTAAAAAGAATTATAATTATTAAAATGTGTTAGTGATGAATTGCCATCAAATATTAAGTGGGGCCTGCAATGCAGGAGACCGATGTTTTGCTATTGGTTCGGTTGAAGGAATTCCATTCACAGTAAGGAACGAGACTTATTTTATATATTTAACATTTCGTTATGAGGAAATTTATTTCGAGGTTTCAAGTTTAAATATAAAAATGCCATTACATACATTATTATTACTCTTTGGTAGTAAAGTGTACCATAAAATTAAACTCCCATACCTATTTTACTATGATTTTTTACAAAGAATCGTAATGATTACTTAATTCTATAAAAAATTCTAATTACTTGATTGATTGATTACGACTATAATTAGTTTTAAAATTATCAGGATTGCTGGCAATTAGTACAAATAATCAAAAGGAATTAAAAGTAATGTAATTATTTCTACATATTTATATTTATATAATTTAATGTGCCCTTAACGTCTTCAGGAGATAATCATTGTCCGTTTTTCCGTTTGAAAATGTTGTTTTAATGGTGGCGAATTGTCAATAAACGTAATAATATGATCGCATTTTTCTGATGTTATGAAATGTCGACTTTTGTTTATTATATTATTAACAAATAGTAAATGGTTTGTTCAACTCATTTCAGTTTGTGTCTTAATTCATGTTGTTTATATTTTTTATTAAGTATAAGAATGTAAATTTTGAACTTTTAATTTTTGAAAAAATAACAGTGCGTAGGTACGTATTTTCAATTATTGAAAGTAGTCAAAAACAAAATTAAGAATAATCGTTGAAAATTATTAGATTTCCATTGGTTTACTTTTATTTATTGTTTCTTTTTTAATTATGATGTATCGATTTTCAATAATCTTGATTATTTTTTTTATTGTAATTTATTCGAAAGTGTGTATTCAAGTTTATTATAACTTTGACATTATTATCTATAAAGTGGATGCCACGAATTTTGGATACAACTAGGAAGAAGCTTAATTATGAGAATTTTTAGAACACTGATCAAATTAGATCTTTTTAATTTTTTAGAGTACCCTGTAGTGTTTGGAAAAATTATGGTTATTTTGTTTTGTTTGTTTCTATTTTTTGTTGCTATATTTCTTACTGTAAAAACGAAACTGGTCATGAATTTAAAACGATTTAGAAATAGGTATATGGTTAAGCTATTCTTTGGTGTTTAGAAATGGCCAGAGGTAGTTATAGGTCGGATGACGAGCGAAAACTGATCCGACAAATGAATACTGATGGAAAAACAGTAATAGAAATTTTCCAAGCTATTTAAATGTTACAGATCCAAGATTTACAACGCACTGAGACACATAAAGCGACATGGTACCACCAAAAATGTAAAACAGAAGTTTACTGGTATGGTGTAGCTCCCATTCACAAAATTACCACTAAAATGGACTAGCACATCTACACAACTATAGTAGTGACCATTGTAATCCTATTTACTGAAGGCAGCACGGTCTAATGTGAAAATTTAATCATTATAATGACCATAAGCACACCTCACGCCTTAAAGGAAAACAATATAACAGTTCTGCAAAGGCCAGCTGAATTCCTGGATCTCAGTCCAATGCAGAACTTGTGACATAAGGTTGAGCATATATGAGCAGTAATGCCAAGAAAAACCTGATGTGCGGTTGTATAGTCTTAATTGAGAGTTTACCCAGGAGATGTGCTGCTGTGATCCAAAATAAAAGAGCTTGACTTTAGTGCAATAACTATTGTTAACTTTTATTATAGTATTGCTAGGATCTTTTAAAAACAGCAAGAATTTAAATTTTTTTTCGATAAAATGCCGTATTTTAAATTCGTGGTCATACTATAGATATAATAGAAGTTTTTTTAGATTGAGTTCGTTCTTAATGCCCTGTGGATTGGATGCACATATACACATGTACATACATCCAAGGTGCGTTTCCCCTGGTACTTCTGTTCTTTAAAGGTAAACATCTCTACTTCACTTCCTTTCTTTCTCCCTTTTCCTGGTTTCGAATTATCTCAATATGACATTAATCGCAAGTAGTCACAAAAATAGGGACAGCGCCCCCTTTGTCTTCTTGCCTTCCTTGAGTAGTTTTTTAACTTTTCCAACAATGCCGAATCAAAAACTCGTATATTAGATTTATCTACTCGAGTAAGAAGGAATTCTAGTACTTTATGTTCATATTGGTAGAAGCTCCTTCGATGTCCAAGAAATCAGTCAGCGTCATACTGTAGACCCTATGCATATTAACCAGGAGCATGATTGGGATAAATTTTACAGCATGATTCGGAAAACTCAATCAGGTCAGAGTGATGTATACGATTTGAATGTGTTTACTGCCCATTAGGGTGGCCCTTAAAATTAAAAGTCAGATTTTCTCCAGTCTCACCCCCCAGTTTGGTGAATATTGGCAAAAAAAATGATATTGTCAAAGTTTCAGATCAATCGGTTGGGGTTAAGAAGTGCCTCAAGACCGATGAAGTTTGGGGGAAACCCTAAAACTTAAGTTTCATGACTTATAACTTCAAAAATATTAGTTTTATTGAAAAATGTTGTAAGAGGAAGATGTTTCCTGTAAAGTTTTAAACATTTTTTACCTTGACAACATTTCTCTAATTCCCAGCGTTGAGAAAAAAAATTGGAAAGAAATAAATAAACTAGTCATATTCCAAGATTTTTCATTGATATATTTTTTAAATGTTTATATTTTAATTAAAAATATGTTTAGACAATGTATATACGTGTACTTACTTTACTTACTTACTTAACTGGCTATTAACAACAAGATTAACGGATTTCGGTCTGATTCCTTCCGGATTTCCTTGACTACATCGAAACTTTAGTTATCGGACGTAATCTGAGATCCAATACGCCGCATATCCCTACTTGTCGATAACATATACTTCGTTTTGCCCTCATTTAAATACATGTAGAAAATTATATTAAATGTTTAAAGTGTATTAAATAATTCACTTTTTGGGCAACCAGAACATCTTTGTCTATAATCTTGTGCAGCTTGTAAAATGAGCACCAGAAAGCTCATATTTCGTAAGAATCGAATTATAATCTGACAGAGCTTAACACCTCTTTCCGCTGTGTCATTGATAAGATTTAATAGGCAAAGAATACTCTACATTTTCGGGATTTAGACACCATAAATGATTTAGTAATTTTTTAGAGCCACCTGCGCTATATCCTTATCAATGATTTTAAAATTGTATATTTGCTGTAGTAACATGAAATAATTAGAGGGTGTCATAATTGCAGAAGTAGGCGAAAACCAAGCTTCTATATATGTATATAGTTATTATAAAGATACATATTTGTCAAAAATAATTTTCTTCTTGTTTTGTCAATTTATATAGCTATCGCCATCCATATCGCATGGTGAACAGCACCAGGTGCATTAAACATTATTGCTTTAGAATTGTGTTTCTTAGGATGCTGTCCTAAAAACACAAAAGTATAGTCATCTCCTGATAGTTTTGTTTTGAGCATAGACTGAGCAAAACGACTGATTGAATCACTAACATGATATTTTGTTCTACCGTCATCTATTCAAAATCGAAATTTGTTTAACTTTAAATTTGGCCATACTTTTTATATCTTTCGAAAAGGGCGACATTTAGACAGCAGTTTTTATTTTTATATTCCATGTAAATGATTTCCACGTGCTAGCCATAAGAGCAGCTTTTGTAAAAGATTTTCCATTATAGTACACGTTCCATTTATACGACTAGTGTTTACAGCTGTTGTATCAAAAACAATAGTGTTCGTGTTATCTTGAAGGCCCCTTTCTTGAATGGCATTACACACAGCTGATGCCCGTTCTCATCCAGTTCCACTTTTCAAAGCAGGAACTTGGAGCAATTTTTCAGTGTGCCCGCAAGATATAATAACAGGTTTCCAGTTACATTTTTCCACATTTTCACTTAAAGTTAACTCTGGTAATAGTTTGCCGTCCCAATGTAAACACATAACATTAAAACATTCAGTGCCACGTCGTGCGTTTCCGTACGACACCTATCTCTTCGTGGGGTGCCATGTCGTACGTTTCCGTACGACAGTGATTGTTTTTACTTAGAGCCTGTAGTTCGTTTATGTACGACACATAGTGAAGTTTAATGTGATTTTTAAATAAAGAATCCTTTACTGAACATTTTTGTAAAAGCAGTGCCATTTCGTACAGAAATGTACGACACAAAAAAGCCTGTATAAAATAAAAAGCATGGGGCAGAATGGACCAAGGAGATCTCAGAAATCTTTTTTTTGTCACTAATACACTCAGTTAACAAAAAAATGTTTGGCTTCTTGGAAAGGTTTTCGTCAAAACCGCTTGCCACTCAATGTGTTAAAGGTACTAATGTCGGCTACAAATTAGTATAGAAATAAACCGTGGACATCTGTGGATTTTTTAAAATATTGCCTCTATTTTGTTCAATATAGGATTAAGAAAAAAGTTGTCAAGGGGAAAAATGTTTAAAACTTTACAGGAAACATCTTCCTCTTACAACATTTTTCAATAAAATTAATATTTTTGAAGTTATAAGTCATGAAACTTAAATTTTATGGTTTCCCCTAAATTTCATCGGTCTTGAGGCACGTCTTAACCCCAACCGATTGATCTGAAACTTTAACAATATAATTTTTTTGCCAATATTCACCAAACTGGAGGGTGAGACTAGAAAAATTTCGACAAAAAAAATATTCCATATAGCTAAGGGTCATCCTACTGCCCATGGTACTTTATTTTAATCTGATCTATATTCATTCTCAAATGTAAATAGAAAATCTTTTTCAGTATGAGTAAAGCCAGTATTTTTGGACCAGATAATTGGTCATTAGAACCCTTCAGTCTGGATTACGATTTAGCTTCTCACAGCACTTATGTTGTGTGTGTTAATTTTATACATGAGTGGCGGGTCCTAGAGTTTAAAGTCGACTCCGAACGACAGATTTTGAGAAGCTTTCATGGCAATTTTATTTACTCTCAGAGTTTTTGCTAGAAATCTGCTGAGAGAAAGTCGCCGAAGAAATATTTCATATTTTGTTTTAGTGAAAATGTCTGAACTGGGGTTTGAACCGAGGCCTTATGTCTAATAAGCCAACACATTACCAACTAGACTATGGTGGCGTTTGGGAAAAATTCCGCCTACCAGTCAGTGTGAAGTATATAGAACTTCCCCGTAGGGTTATAGTATACATCTCAACCTCCATTATTTGTTGGTGATTTATATGGATTCCATCCATTTTTCCACTTTATCTTTCACTTATACTTATTAAAACTTTCTCCATATAGTTATTCCAATAACTCCCTGTGGAATTGACCCTATTGAACACTCTCCTTACAGTCAACCTTTTTACTCGAAGTTTGACCATCCACCATTTCGGTTGTTTCCGTCCAGCTGACTATACTAATGGAAAAGAGAGCTCAAAACTATCTATTAAGGAGCGAGTAACCTTTCCAGTCACATCCTCTACTTCATTTAGTGATATCCATTACTTAATGCTGTCAATAGAACTCCTACCCATAGATTATCTAAAAAGATTAAAATCTGTCTTTACGGAGTTTCAAGTTTCCCTTGTCGACCCGGCAAAAACAGTAGAAAACTCAATCGTATAATGACCGGATCCCTTCTCTATTTGTCGAATTCATATGTATTCCCGTAGCTGTATTCCTGATTGTACAACTCCTGCCTAGACTTAGACTCCTAGTAGTATTAAAATCAAAATCATCTTATCCAGTAACATGAGAGATTCTTGACCCACAGTGAATCAAAAGTCTCATCCATAATTACGCTACAAATACAATGCAACCTCTTTTAAAATTGCGTTTATGTTTTCTAATCGGATGAAAATTTGAAAATCTTCTTAAGAAATTGGCAACATTTTTGTGCAGTTTACTAATGTGCACATTTTTCAATTTTAAAACTATTAAAAAAGCTATATAATTCGGAAATTTAAAAAAAGAGTTAAGACTATTCACTTTTTCGGTGTTGATAAAAGAATTGAATCTTTTATTATTCTGCACGAAAAGAGACTAAGAAAAATTAACAGATAAAAAATAATAAATGTTCTTATGATCAGCGTTATTAATTGTCCTTTTTTTAATATTTTCAATATTTGTTTTTGATTTTTTTGCACATTCAATGTTTGAAATAATTACTAAAAATGGCTAAAGTGACGAGTTAAAAATTAGAATTGTAATCGATTAAAAATTAGAATAATAAACGATTTTAATGCTGGAATTAAGCAAAAAAAGAACATGGTAAAAATATAGAAAATATCGACTGGGCAAATCAGCAGTTAAAAAAAATTATTATATAATTTTGTAAGTCAGGTAATGTGAAAAGTCGTCACCGTGGATTTTAACTCAAAGATCGGGTGGAAAGGTATCTGTGGTCCAACTGTCGGTCAGTTCAGCTACCACACGACCACTACCTCTGCTGATATGAAGGTGATCGATTGCGTGGCGGCTCGGAACATGATAGTATGTAGCACTAACTTTCAGCATCTTGATATTCTCAAAGTCCCCTCATCGATCAATATCCCACAAGATCGACCACATTGTGATTGATGGAAGACATGATTCCAATGTACTAGATGTGTTATGCTCCGTCGATTCCCATCTAATTGGTGCAAACCAGCATCTCCCATTCTTTCCGCACTACTACGGCGGCAGTCCTTATTTTCGAGTTCACATCCCAACGAAACAAAATTGAAATTGATATCAGATTCGCTAGGGGTACTGAGGTAGTGGAGACAACATATCTCTACTACGAGGCCATGACAAAATTAATCGATGATGACGGCATCCAGATTCCTCTTAGCCATGAAGTCGAAGTCAAAAGAAAGGACAAGTCAAGTACAACAACTGAAAAGTGTGAAAGTGTTTTTCATTGCTCCGTATTTTTTTCTTTGATTTTAAGTGTTTTGATTGCCTGATTGGTTCGTTTTTTGTTACAATAAATCCGTCAACTTCTATAACAACGTAATACTGTGAAGTGCTGTTCGAGGTTTCAGCCTGTATCGTTTAACATCTGTATAAAAGTTTTTTTTTTCTAATTGGACATCTTTTTTAATAACATTTCAACTATTACCAATTAACACAAACGTGAAGACATCCTATTTATTTCCTAACTATAAATTATTATTATTATTTCTTTATTAGTATCAAAAAATACTTTTATAAATTTACATAATATATTTACAGTCTCATTTATTAGACAATGTAAATAACAAGCCCTATATTACATTGTTCTTAACAAGCATTACAACATTTTTTCTAAATACGCTATTGTTTTGTTAATTTTTCACATAATCAGGCAGTTGGTTATATAATTGCAATCCCTTATAGAAAAGCGAACGCTGCATCGCCACCGTATCTGCCCGTTCAATACGAAAATCGTTGTTATTTCGCAAATGATATGGTTGCATTTCTCCGACGTAGGCTATCTGCTCTTTTATATATTGTGGTACATTTCCATTTTTAATTTTTTTTAATAAAGTTTAGGGTATTTAGTTTTAGACGCTGTTTAACATTAAGCCATTTTAGAGATTCAAGCATATATTCTATTGAGGTGTATCTATTGTATCTTCGTATGACACGCATTGCCTTATTTTGAAGCCTCTGCCCTCTTTCAATTTGTTAATTTGTGCAACATGAGTACATAATTGTCGACCCAAACTCAAAATGAGGCTTAATCATCGTGTTGTAAATATTTATTGCTGTCAGCGCAGTTATATTTTTTCTTAATCTCTTAAAAAAACCAATTTTTTTCCCCAATTTTTTGCATATGTAATCGATGTGACTCTTTAAGTTTAGGTTGTTGTCTATAATAAATCCCAGGTATTTAATCTGATTAACTTTTTCGATTTCTTCGTCATTAATTTCAAAAATTATATCGCTGTTAGTTTTTATTTCCATAATTTTAGTTTTACTTTCAGTTAATTTTAGTTTATTAATTTTCAGACAAGTATTCACATTATCAATATCTGTCTTAAGTCTATCATAACATTGTTCTACAGTATCAGCTTCGATGTATATAATTGCATCATCCGCATATAATATTATCTCACAATCATTTAATACGTTTGGCATATCGTTGATATATATAATAAATAGTACATTGTAACTCTTTATTCATCACTACACTAAATATATTTGCTAAATTTGCTTTGACTGACATCTGTTTCTGTATCCCCCAGCAAACATTTTTTTCTTATTTATATTACATCGATACTGAATAATTTTATTTAATTGCAATATGGATTGTTTAAGTTCGAACTGTAATATTAATGGTAACGACCGTATGATCACTTGCTGGTTGTGCTTAGGTAATTATCATTTAAAATGTACTACTCTCTAAGCAAGAGATGCTAATGCTGTTGCAGACCCAATAAAATCACTCCAATGGACTTGCTACAGCTGTAAAAAGATTAAATTAGATTTTTATATATTTTTTAAAAGTTACAGAGAAGAATATGATCAAATTAACAACAAGTTTTTGGCACTTCAAGCCCAATTTTTAAAATTTGGTGACTTATTTACTAATTTCACAAACTTGGATGATTTGGTTAATTCGCAATATCTCGTATCTCTGAAAAATAAAAATAAGAAAAGGACTTATAAATCTCCTTCGATGCCTTTAAATTCAAATTCATTGGCACCTTTAACTCCAAATGCTGTGCAAGTCAGTGGTGTCTCCCCTTTACCTTCATCATCATCCGTTCCACCAAAAATCAGTGGGCAAACTCGGGCAACGCTAGAAATTCATGTTAATGACCAAATTCCTGCCAACGCAACAGTGGATAAAGTAGTTACTCATAATCCATTGCGAGTTATACCCCCAGGAAAAATATATTTATTTCTCGCTTAGCAAGTGATACTGCAGTAGAAGATGTTGATTACTATATTAAATCCAAAGTTGGTGATAATGCAGATATTTTGGTTCACAAATTTCTGTTTTCTCAACCTAGATCCAACGCATCTTTTAAAATTACTGTTTCTGCTGACATCTTTCCTAAGCTTCTAGATCCTCAATGTGAATCCAATATTGCAAAAAACTGAATATAACTTCTAATTCATCGTCTTCATACCACCAAAATATTGTATGCCTAACGAATGGAAGGGTAACTGGTTCCAAAGATAACACATTTGACATGGTGGGTATTATGAGTAGACATAAATCGGGTTTGAAGATATGTCATATAAATGCCCAAAGTAAAATAATAAGGTGGATGAGTTTTGTTATACATTTGAAAAATTTGAGGTGGATGTAGTATCCGTGTCTGAGACGTGGTTTGATCCGGACGTTCTAGATGTGTTTTTTAACTTGGGAATTTTAATATTTTCCGATGCGACAGAAAATAATACGCAGGTGGTGCAGCATTATAAAGGTATTCACGTCACCGTTTTTGTCTGTGCGAAATTGCGAAAGTGCAAAATTTTGCACTAATATTACAACAACCATATAGAAAATAAATTCGCACAAACTTTTGCATTTTGCACTACCTCCAACCTAGTATACAAATTTCAGTGCGAAATTTTGCACAAAAGAGCAATTAAATGTCAATGACAGCATTGCCAATCTTTAAAAAATTACTCCTTTTTATGTAAAAAGTACCAGATATTACAACTATTAGAAAGAAATCAACCGCGATTTTATAAATTTTTTTGACAAGTGAACTAATAAACGTTAGTTTTGATAAAAAATGAGTGGTATTTTTAAAAATTATTTGCCTTTTAATTTGTATTTATAACTGAGTTATAAATTTTAATAAATTATTTAGATTTTCTTCTTGCTAGAATTTTTCAGCTTTTCAAAACAAACAAAATGGCTACCCTTTTTTCAACTTTTTTTTTATTCTAATTTAAACATTGTTGCAAAAGAAGTTGTTCACGTCAACCAGAGTAAAATTTTGCACTTTCGCAATTTCGCACAGGCAAAAACGGTGACGTGAATACCTTTTATATGTATGTAAGGATATTTTGTAGAAAAGATGTTGGTCAAACCTTGGTGAGAAAATGATATGAAAACATTCATTCTTTATCCAATTAATACAACGATTCCTACCCGCTATACTGCAACCAGAAACTCCTTAATTAATATTATATTTATTAGTACAATGGAAAATGTCGTATTGTATGATCAGCTAACTGTATTTTGTTTTTCTAAGCACGATCTGCTGTTTCTAACATATGTTTTTAAATTTCACCGAGCTGAATATTCTGCTTCCTTTTACGATTTTAGCAACGTTAATTACAATTTGTTACCGCAAGAACTATATAGAATTATAAAATTAATAAAGTTATATTTCATACTTTATGACTTAAATAGTCAGAAACTTTAAAATTAGACCAAATCGCACTGTACATACTCTGTTCAACACTCTGCTCACAAATGATGATTTTTACCACCACCCAAGCTGTCGCCATTATTTAAAACAAATCATGCCGTTATGCATTCTTGAAAGTGGGAAAAATAACATTCTGCTACAAAAATGAGTCAAATTATGGGACAGCTTAATTGGTGTTTATGTTGCTATTGGGAAAGCGTGGACTGCAAAACATCAACCAACCTATTAGTAGTACCATCATGCAAAATGAAAGAAGTTTTAAACGAGTTCAATAATAGTCTCACTGGAGCACATTTTGTGTCCTATTGACAATCGATACGTCCTTGTCGTAATGTACTACTTCACTAAATGGCCGGAAGTGTATGCCTTACCCAACGGCGGTGAGTGCATTTGTAAGTAATTGTGTGTGTCGCTATGGTGTTTCAATAGAGGTACCATCTGATCGGGCCAGAAACTTCGAGAGATAAGGAGATAAGCAAAAAGTATGGAATAAGAAACACAAGAACAACACCACTACACCCGCAGCCTGATGGAATGGTAGAACGATTTAATCACACCCTGAAGGAACACCTATGGAAGGTTATCAGCGAGCAACAAAAAGATTAGGGCGAGCATATCCTGAAATTCTTGTTACCATACAGGTTAGCTATTCACGACTCGACATCGCAAACACCGTCATTAATTTCAAAAATTATATCGCTGTTAGTTTTTATTTCCATAATTTTAGTTTCACTTTCATTTAATTTTAGTTTATTAATTTTCAGCCAAGTATTCACATTATCAATATCTGTCTTAAGTCTATCATAACATTGTTCTACAATATCAGCTTCGATGTATATAAGTGCATCATCCGTATATAATATTATCTCACAATCATTTAATACGTTTGGCATATCGTATATATATATAATAAATAGTAGAGCTCCTAAAATTGAACCTTACGGCACGCCATATTCATTATTTGCTGTTGGCGATATAACATTGTTTACCTTTGTAATTTGTCTTCTATTTGTTAGATATGACTCAAACCACTTTAATTCAATCCCCTGAATGCCGTAATTATAAAGTTTCTGTAGCAGTATACCTCTGTCTACTGTTTCGAACGCTCTTTTAAAATCCAAGAAGATTGCTATTACTTCCTTATTTTTTCGGTTTTTTTCCATCTGTTGATAATTGTTGGTAATTGACAGCTGTCTCGCATGAAAATTTCTTTCTAAATCCAGATTGGTATTTATGCAGTAAGGCGTTTGATTCCATGTACTTTTCTAGTTGGCTTTTTACTACTTTCTTTATTATTCTCTCGCATGTTTTCAGTGTATTTATTGGACGAAATTCCTCACATAATTTTGTCTTTGCGATCTTTTGAATTGGAGTTATCATTGACTCTTTCCAATTGTCTGGAACGCTTCCCGTTGTTACTGATTTATTTACTATATCCAACAATGTTCTTCCTATCACGTTCCAGCTATCAAGTATAATCTTACTCGATATTCTATTAAAGTCTGGCTTGTTGTTCAAATCCTTACATACTATCCTTAATTCATCTATTGTTATTTCACGAAACTTAAATCTAGAGCTTATCACAGGTATGTAGTTGGAATATTGCACATTTGGTATCGTGTCTCTTATGGATCTAATACTTTCAATAAAAAATTTATTAAATTTATCCGCTATTTGTAAATTTTCCTTACATTCTAGTTGGTTAAATATCACAGATTGGATTGCAGTTTGGTCTCTCTTCAGTATTAGGTTCTTTATCTCTCTCCACATCTCCTTTTGATCCTTTGCTCTATTAATTCTGTTATTTATAAACTTTTTTCTTCTCATTTTCAATCCGAACTTTATAATAATTTCTAATGAAAAAAAATATAACATTGTTATTCAGGTCATTATTTTTGTCAATCGCTGTTATTCCATATATTCTCCTACTGAACTGAGTTCTATTGTATTTAAATAATTCAATTTCCTTTGTTTCTTTACCAGCCTTTATGGTCGTGTCATTGCTTCTGATTATTATCTGGATTGCTTCATGATCTGATATTTTATTCGTGTTATCGATTCCGGCTGTAATATTTGTTGTAAACTGTACTTTTTCTTTTGTTGGCTTTTCTATTCCGTAAGTAAAACGAGACCGTGTTTTCTGTTCAAAGGTTTATTTAGGAATGAAAAATTCAGTTCAATTCAAAATACAAACTATACATAAAAGAATAAAGAAAAACAGAGTTGTAAAATATTTGCATTGTTACAACGGAGTTGCCAGTTCCAACACTCCTCCTCAATGCCAATATTTATATTCAGACTCAATATAAATTATACATAAATATTAATTATTTGACCAGACCCAAAAGTCTTGAAAAACGTTCATGGTTAACCTTCTGCAGATTCTTGGTCAGCACATCAGCAATCATATCATTAGTGCTGCAGTACTTCAAATCTATCAGCTTCTTCTCATATAGATCCCTGACATGATGGTATTTAATGTCTATATGCTTACTACGGGCATGATAGATGGGGTTTCTAACCAGTTGTAATGCTCCCATATTGTCACCTTGGATTGTAATAACAGTGTTGTTGTACAATTGGATTTCCTTCAATAACTTTCCTATGTATGTTGCTTCCTTGGCTGCAGAAGATAGTGCCATATACTCAGCCTCAGTGCTTGACAAGGCCACTGATTGTTGTTTACGACTTTCCCATGAAAACGCCGCACCAGCTAGAAGGAAAGTATAACCGGTATATGACTTTCGGTCAATAGCATCTCCTCCCCAGTCTGCGTCAACGTAACATTCGATCGGATGGCCAGTTTTACAATACCTTAATCGCATCTCCTTGGTTTTGCTTAAATATTTTAGCATTCTCTTCAATGCTGTAAAATGCTCCATATGTGGATCGCTGTTCTTCTGAGATAGTTTTGATATAGAGTGCATGATATCAGGCCTGGTACATAAACCAATGTACATGAGAGAACCAACTAACGACTGATATTCAACCTGGTCAACTCTCTTACAATTCTCGTTATTGCATGCAATTTGGAAGTTCGGCTCCAAAGGTGTTGATACTGACCGACAGTTATCCATATTATATCGCTTCAGTAACTGTTCTATGCCTGCCCTTTGACTAATTGCAATTGATCCTGTTGGTCCATCTCTCTCTATTTCAATGTTCAAAAAATGGTTCACTGGCCCTTTATCCACCACCTCGACCCTCTTAGAAATTTCACGTTTTATAAATTCCATATCATTAATATCAGAGCACGCAATCAACATGTCATCTACATATACTGCAATTATATTCACCTTATTCTCACTCTTTCTTATATAAAGGCATGGCTCACTCTCACATGCATAAAATTCAATCTCATTTAACAAAGAGTTTAACTTACGGTTCCACTGGCGGCCTGATTGTTTGAGGCCATACAATGCCTTCTTCAACTTCAATACATGATGTGGTCTTCTCTCGTCAACAAACTTTTCGGGCTGTGTAATATAAATGTCGTCATCTAGTTCACTGTTGAGGTATGCTGTAGAAACATCCATCTGGTGTAAGTGTAACTCGTACTCAGCCGTAAGTGCAAACACCATTCTTATAGTCTCGTACCTTACGACGGGAGAAAATGTTTCCCCATAATCTACTCCGTAAACTTGGGAACAGCCTTTCGCTACCAACCTAGCTTTAAATCTTTCGACGTCACCTTCTTTGTTCTTTTTAAGCGAAAACACCCAACGACAACCGATTGCCTTTCGTTCTGGAGGAAGCTTCACCATTTCCCACGTTCTATTCTTCAATAGTGCATTATACTCACTCTCCATAGCATTCCACCAAAAACTCGAATATTCGTTCGATAGAGCTGCATTAAAGGTTTCGGGAACGTCGATATTTCCAGAGCACATTAAATTCACTGTATTATACCTTTTTCTAGGTCTACCTAGTGCACCTGTGCGATTAATTCTGGGTCTTCCGGCTTTCTTTCTTTCAGGAACTTCTTCAAATCCATAAAATTCATCAGCCGATTCATAGTCGCTTTCATCTTGGGTAACTTTCTCAATATTCATTTTCACATTATCATTTTGTTGTAGTGCCGTCTTCGATAGTATTTCAATATCAACAAATTCTCCTGATTCTTTTTCAATGAAGTAAACGTCCCTGCTTACAATTACCTTACCGGTAGTCCTTTCATATAATCTGTAAGCCTTGGCCGTATCGGAATACCCAACCAGAATATATTTCTTACCCTTTGGTTCAAACTTATCATGCTGTTTCTTGTCGAGAGCAATAGCTGTTGACCCAAACGCTCTTAGATGCCTAACCACTGGTTTACGTCCAAACCAAATTTCATGCGGCGTTACATCACATAATGCTTTCGTGGGGCAGCGATTTCGTAAATATGCAGCCGTATTAATTGCCTCGGCCCAAAGATTTTCAGCCACGCCTCCATCAACCAGCATGCATCTCGCCATCTCGACCAATGTGCGGTTGAATCTTTCCGCAACGCCATTTTGTTGGGGTGTATAGGGGACGGTCAACTGCCGGACAATTCCATGCTCCTTAAGGTACTCATCAAATGCTCCATTCACAAATTCAGTGCCATTGTCACTGCGCAATATTTTAATTTTCCGATCTGTCTGCCGCTCGACCATCGATTTAAATTCCTTAAATTTCGCGAACACCTCTGATTTATTCTTAAGAAAATAAACGAATACATATCGACTCTTGTCATCGATGAACGTCAACATGTACTTTGCACCGCCACTGGATGTTGTATTCATGGGACCGCAAACGTCACTGTGTATTATTTCCAGCAAATCATTGGCTCTGTTCTCCGAATGTTTAAATGGTCTAACACTGCATTTACATTGCAAGCAAACATTACAGCTCATATTATCAGGGATGGTCAGTTTCACGCCGCAAACCATTTCTTTATTTATTAGTTGTCTCAAGCTAGCAAAATTCACGTGGCCAAAACGTTTATGCCACTTCATTGCCTCCTCAGTGGTTTCACATGAAAATAAACATTTATTATTATTTACACCACACAAAAATAAACCACCAACTCTTTTGGCAGTCAACCAAACCTTACCGCCTTTTCTTATCAAAGCCTTTGTGTCGTCAAAGGTTACAGTACAACCATTACTTACAGCCTTAGCAACCGAAATAAAATTACATTGCAAACACGGAACATATAGAACCTCCTTCAATGTCAAGTCAAACGCCTTTATGTAAACTTGCCCTTTTCCTTCAGTTTGTATTCTGTTACTACCAGCAATTATGATTTCTTCTTCATGTTCTTCAAACTGATCAAACATGTTGCGGTCGCAACACAAATGCGCCGACGCGCCGCTGTCAACACACCAAATGTTCCTTTGTAGTTCACAGTTATTTGAAACAGAAAAAACACGATGTGTTCGATCATCTTTTTGTTCTGCTTTCGCACCCTTTTCCTTGCATTGTGCCGCATAGTGACCAATTCTGCCACAACTGAAACATTTAAAATTTGATTTTTTTCTAGTACCGTTGTTTTCATTTGTATTGTTGTTATTTTTCTTATAGCTGTTTCGTTGGTTGCCTTTCTTCTCTTTCGCCATAAAAACTTGCACGCTATTGTCTGCACTTGTTGTTCCACTGTTGTGTACCTTTCTACGTTCCCCTTCTTCAATCAATTTAACCTTCAGTGTAGACAATTTTGGAAGATCATCTCTCGCCTCAAGAGCTACCACAAGGTTCTCGTATGATTTTGGTAGGCTAGCGAGTAACATAATCACATACAACTCCTCCTGAAGGGTGACACCGGTTTCTGCCAATTTGTCAACAATTGTACCAAAATTACATATGTATTGTTGAACACACTCATCCTCCGACATACGGGTTTGTAGAAGTTGCCTAAACAACGTGACCTTACGCACTGGTCCCTTTGGACGATGTACCTCCTTTAATGCTCTCCAGGTCTCACTGGACGTTTCACAATTCTTTATGTGAGCTATTTGCATTGGGGTTGAACACAATATTATTGTTGCCGTTGCCTTTTCATCTTTCGCAACCCACTCGGACACCGCAGCTGCATTCGTAGCAGTTGGCTCAGGCTTCGTCAAGCCTCCCGACACAACAGACCACAGATCCTGGTGTATGAGCACACTTTTGACCTGAAGACTCCAAGAGTCATAATTTGTGTCATCTAATTTGGGTATGTTGAACATTGAGGCCATTTTCACTTATTTAATCTTTAACGCCACTGGGCCCATAACCTGTTGTAAACTGTACTTTTTCTTCTGTTGGCTTTTCTATTCCGTAAGTAAAACGACACCGTGTTTTCTGTTCAAAGGTTTATTTAGGAATGAAAAATTCAGTTCAATTCAAAATACAAACTATACATAAAACAATAAAGAAAAACAGAGTTGTAAAATATTTGCATTGTTACAACGGAGTTGCCAGTTCCAACAATATTTCTATTATTAGTAATTATGTAATTAATTATCGTCTTCGAATTTCTTGTTATCCTGGTGAATTCTGTCATTATTTGCTCAAGTCCATAATCATTTATAACACATTGTATCTTATCTTTATAAAAACCATTTCTTCCCCAATCTATATTAATGTCACCTGCTATAACTATATCACAGTTTCTTTCAGTTATCTCTTCTAGAATTTCTTCAAATGTTACGATAAATTCAGATTATGCACTGCTTGGCGATCTGTATATTGCCGCTACAACAAATCCATAATTTTTATATCTTGCTTCGTAGGCGCTTATCCAAATTTTTGATTCAATAATTTTCTCAGAAAATTTTTTCACCTCCCACCTTTTTTCTATTATACTATACTCATCCAGTTCTTGTTGAGTTTGATATCGTTGCGTAATGATTATAATTTTCAAGCATTATTTCTCGTTCTTCAATTTCACACGTTAAATGGGTTTCCGCAAGAATAATAAATTCAGGTGTTTCATCCACTGCTATTGTCTCTAATTGATCAAAATTCTTTATTAGTCCCTGTATGTTTGTGTATATTCCATATATTTGCTCTAGTTGTTATGCCACTAAACCTACACTTCTCTTTTTGGCATTCAATTTGTTCATATAGACTGGACATTCTTTACTTAAAGTCATATGGTTTTCATCCAATTCCAGGTTCAATCTTTTATTCATATGGATACAATTTATACACTTGTTTATGATTTCTTTATTGTACTTATTTGATCTGTGTTCACATTCTGCCGATTTTCGATTATATCCTCTGCACTTAAAACATTGTATAATATCAGTGCCGTCGAATATTCTGCATTTTTCCCATCCGATATTAACTTTTTCTTCATTCATTATTTTGGTATATGAGTCATTATCTATTTTCAATATTGCATTATAAAACAAATGTCCGTTTTTTTTATATTCATACGTTTTTACTATATTTAGCACACTATTTTTCAAAATTTGATTTTGCTTTCTTAGTTTCTCAATAATTTCTTCTTCCGAAAACTTAAATGACAGGCCAATGACTTTTATTTTCAATTCAGGTTGATTCAGTGCCCTAATTTCGTATTTTTCATTCATTTCATTTTGTACCGCTTGTCTAATTTTTTCTCGTTCTTCATTGCTCTCACTTTGTATAACCACAGCTCCATTTTTTCTTTTTTCAATATCAATAATTTTAAAGTTGGTTAGATCTACTTTTTTTTATTAAGATCTTCTGTAGTTTTATCAATACCTTGTTTCTGTTTAGGTTTGATTATTAGCGGGTTTTGTTTGGTTTTATCTGGCATCCCAGTTTTACTTTTCAATGTATCTGCATATGTTATTTGTTTATGTACATTAGACGTTTTGACATTTGCTTCTGTAATTGCTTTTATTATTTCATTGCACATCACTTTGTTTTTCTCCTCTATTGTGTTACAAAACTATGTGAAGAATTTCGTCCAATAAATACACTGAAAACATGCGAGAGAATAATTGAGAAAGTAATAAAAAGCCAATTAGAAAAGTACATGGAATCAAACGCCTTACTGCATAAATACCAATCTGGATTTAGAAAGACATTTTCATGTGAGACAGCTGTCAATTATATTATCAACAGATGGAAAAAAACCGAAAAAAATAAGAAAGTAATAGCAATCTTCTTGGATTTTAAAAGGGCGTTCGAAACGGTTGACAGAGGTATACTGCTACAGAAACTTTATAATTACGGCATTCAGGGGACTGAATTAAAGTGGTTTGAGTCATATCTGACAAATAGAAGACAAGTTACAAAAGTAAACAATGTTATATCGCCAACAGCAAATAATGAATATGGCGTGCCTCAAGGTTCAATCTTAGGAGCTCTACTTTTTATTATATATATCAACGATATGCCAAACGTATTAAACGATTGTGAGATAATATTATATGCGGATGATGCACTTATATACATAGAAGCTGATACGGTAGAGCAATGTTATGATAGACTTAAGACAGATATTGATAATGTGAATACATGGCTGAAAATTAATAAACTTAAATTAAATGAAAGTAAAACTAAAATTATGGAAATAAAGACTAACAGCGATATAATTTTTGAAATTAATGACGAAGAAATTGAAAAAGTTAACCAAATTAAGTACCTAGGATTTATCATAGACAACAACCTAAACTTAAAGAGTCACATCGATTACATATGCAAAAAATTGGGGAAAAAAATTGGTTTTTTTAAGAGATTAAGAAAAAATACAACTGCGCTGACAGCAATAAATATTTACAACACGATGATTAAGCCTCATTTTGAGTTTGGGTCGACAATTATGTACTCATGTTGCACAAATCAACAAATTGAAAGACTGCAGAGGCTTCAAAATAAGGCAATGCGTGTCATACTAAGATGCAATAGATACACGTCAATAGAATATATGTTTGAATCACTAAAATGGCTTAATGTTAAACAGCGTCTAAAACTAAATACCCTAAACTTTATTAAAAAAATAAAAAATGGAAATGTACCACAATATATAAAAGATCAAATAGCCTACGTCGGAGAAATGCAACCATACCATTTGAGAAATAATAACGATTTTCGTATTGAACGGGCAGAAACGGTGGCGATGCAGCGTTCGCTTTTCTATAAGGGATTGCAATTATATAACCAACTACCTGATTATGTGAAAAATGAACATAACAATAGCGGATTTAGGAAAAATGTTGTAATACTTGTTAAGAACAATGTAATATAGGGATCGTTATTTAAATTGCATAATATATGAGAATGTAAATACATTATGTAAATTTATAAAGTATTTTTTTTTTGGTACTAATAAAGAAATAATAATAATAATAATATTTCTTTATTTTGGTTTTACTGATCGTTTATTGTACCGTAAAGTTTTTTATTTCTTTTACGTTTGTTTGCATGATTTTTGTGCTTCATCTATTTCATCTATTCAATCTTTCTTCGTATCTCTTTTCTATTCCTCGCAGTAGTTGTTTAATTTCGTTTTCGTTTTGTTTTAATGCAGATTCGAATTCGCCTTTATATTCAATCAAATTCTCTTTATTTTTTAATACACTGCTCTGAATTTCTCCAAGTTCCAAATCAACATTGTGTATGTATTGAAGGCAATCGTCACACATAAATCGTATAAAACCACATGAATCCAAAATACCAATCGAATATTGATCTATTCCCGAGCACTTTTTAGCGCTATGGAAATTTTTTTTGCAAACACCTGCACACATTATGCCCGATTCGCCGCGTATTGTTGTTTTACATTGATGGCATTCAGCCATTTTGTATTTTGATTTCCACCTTTGCACACTGTTTAAAGATTTTTTAACCTTTTATTTACATATAACACCCCAGTGGGCACTTTATTATATGTTTCTAATAGTCTTGTCTATTTAAAATGTTTGTTAATTATTTTCTATTTAATCAGACTTTTATGCTTTGTCGCACCACCCAACACGTCCGCACACGTCCGCAGTTGAATTCAAATTCAACAACAAATGGCTCCTATAAATTTACTAGATTGCCCTATGGTTTGAAGATAGCACCTAATCGTTTTCAAAGAATGATGACACTATTTTTTTGTGGCCTACAACCGGATCAGGCATTTCTTTATATTGATGACCTGGTCGTTTTGGGGCGTTTAGAGAAACATATGCTTGATAACTTAGAAAGTGTGTTTATAACTCAAATAGCACCCTAAGCGAAGTAACATACTTAGGACTGATAAAGGGACACTCCCAGACGATAGTAAATATACAGAAATTGAAAGTTATAAAAAACCAAAAGATGCAGATGTGCAAGAAGATCCGTAGCATTTTGTAACTTCTATTGCCGATTTATTAAAAACTTTTCTAAGTATTCCAGGCATCTCACTAGATTGTCCAATAAGGGTGTACAGTTCGAGTGGACTAAAGATTGCGATTCAGCGTTTGCATACCTGAAGAGGGCATTGATGAGTCCGACATTACTTCAATATCCAGATTTTATTGTATTACAACAGATGCAAGGGGTTGTAATGCAAAACTCTCTTGAATAAACTTAGTAACACTTAGTGACACTTCCCATTCCCATGGAGGACAGAAACATAATGACGGTCCCTAACGCTATTTTATAGTTTTATACTGACCTACGGTCTGATGAAGACGTTATTATGGACATGTTCGATAGTCTCCTACTCCTCATCGCAACATACCCTGCAATAGTCCCGCTGGGATCTGTTTCAGATCTCGCAGTGCCCCGTAATAAACCCAATAACTAACCTTAAACTGACCTTAACCAGCCCAGCAGCCAACCTGTTCTTACACTGTCTATAGCAGGCCATAGACGCCTAGAAACATAACAACTCGATCCATTCCCCAACGCCTCTGCTCTTGCCCCCTGACCCATCCATTGATGAGGCCGTATAGGCTGATTGGGGGATCAGGAGCAACTATCACATCACCTTCAGAAAGTAAACCTAATCTAGCGAGAGCATCCGCCGTCTCATTAACGGGTATTCCGCTATGACCCGGATCCCAGCATAGACGGATTCTGTCTGGTCCAAAAGTCCTTAAGATCGTATGAGATTCCGAATACGCAGTAGGTCTACCAGCTCTGGCCGCGATAGCCCTCAAGATTGCGAAGATCTCTGCCTGAAAAACGTACAGTCATTCTTTAACCTGTAGTGAAGTTCAATACCAAGTTCCCTACAGAAAACCCCAGCACCTGTACCTCCACCTAACTTCGACCCATCTGTGAAGATGTGTATACCTCTCTGCCCCTGGAGTACCCCATCATTCCATAGTGCCCTATCTGGTATAAGTATCCTCAAACCAGGCAGGAACATAGCCTCAGGCACAATATAGTCTTTTCCGAAAGTCTGTACCTCTCCTCAGGAAAGACGACATTCAGAACTCTGGAGTATCCTTTCGAGCGCTGTTTCCAGCAATTCGATTCCGTCGGACGTATAGCACTATGCGCTGCACACTGATTGACATACAAATCAAGCGGAGTCACGCAGAGCATGGTAGCAAGAGCAGCCTGAGGGCAACTTTTCCTCACTCCAGTGATACTCAAAGAGGCAATCCTCTGAACCTTATCCAAAATTTTCCGTTGGAAACTCTTATCCAAGGCACTTCACCAAACAACACAACCATTAGTAATAACCGGTCTAACAGTCGCCATATATATCCAGCGAATAGCCCTAGGCGGATGACCCCGGCTCTTACGTATGGAGCTCCTACACTGATAAAAAGCATTCAGTCCCTTCTTCATTCTTTTTTCTCAACGGAAGCTCCCTACCACCTAACTTCTGTAACCTGAAGGTTTCAATTTTGTACTTACGCGAGAACAAAACGAGGTCTGTCTTATTGGAATTTATACCCAGACCACAGTTCGTAGCCCAAGAGGATAAAGTTGCAAGCGCAGACTCCATCAGTTCCCCCAGCGTTGACAAAAATTTACCACCTACCAGAATAACCACATCGGCGTATGCCGCAACCTTAAATTATCAGCATACTGAAGCAGAGCCGGAAAGATATTTGGACTAGGTGACTTAAAAGGCTCAAAGCTACATATAGACCATTTGACCCTATCCCTGGTAATGATCTCCAAGTCGGGCATCATGCCAGCATTATAGACGGAATCAACTACTCCGAACTGATAGCTATCCGGATCACACAAGTGAGAAAATGAATGTTCAATAGAACCTCTAGGGTTTCTTTTCTCGAAGCTGTCCACGTGCCATCGTACTTTTGGAAGAAGCCTAGGATTTTGGGGTCCTTAGACAGCATCCTACGGAAACGAGCCACATCGGCAACATCCTCGATACTTTCGCAGAAACTCATCCAGATGGTTGTTTTTGAGTGTTTTATTTCCCTTTTATAATCATTAAAACTGGATCTATATGCAGACCAGTCAAGATCCTCGCCTGGCCTCATAGCCTTATTAAAGAGTCTCCTAGTATAGCAACGGAGTCTTTGGAGTTCTGCATTCCACCAAGCTGGCTAGCTTTTTTTACTTGGGTAAGTAAGAGGGCAAGCATCTCTATAACAAGACAACAAAATATCCGTCAAAGATCCAACTCGATTGATGCCAGGAGTGGAATGACCCCTAATTTCCTCCTCCACAGTCTTCTCAAATTTTATCCAGTCGGTTTTTCTTGGAGTCCTAAAAGGCTTATGAAATAGTGTTGTAAATTGTGGGTACTTTTGACTACTCAATACATATATACTCAATATTTTTTTTGGGTACTTTTTTTTTTTTTTGGATTTCAAAAATTAGTACGAATGTTCAGATACTCCTTATATTTGAAATATAAATAAATAAAACATATTGCTTATTATATGTTATTATATTCGAATTTTCGAATCTATCTGCATATCTGAATTGTAACATAAATTACCTTTGTTAGACTTTATTAAAGTGTAGAAAAAGTATTTTTTCGAGATTTTCAGATTTTAACATACTTCTTATGTTGCTTAAAACCTGACCAGCTATAGAAAATACTCTTTCACTAGGCACAGATGTTGCTACTATTGGCAAATACTTTTTGGCTATTTTAGCAAGCCCGAGATATACATTTTCTCTCTCCTTCCACCACTGCAAAGGATCCCTCTTTCTATCTAGCAATTTATCATGACTGAAGTTATTCAGCTCTACTCTACATTTAGATGTAGTGTTATTTGGTATAGTCTTATGATCAAAATCGGTCCAAATTGAATTGATATTATTAGTTGTTTTGACTGGCGAACGATATCTTGGACTTTACGTTATTTATGGCGTTGGAATCAGTGAACCCTTTGGATTTGAATCGTTGATCTAGATAGGTGGAAATTGCTAAAACATCGTGGTATTCTAACCTAAAGAAGCGTCTATTTAAATTAGAAATATACATATTTATCTAATAAAGCTGATATAACTTCCGTATTGTTTTCAGACTTTTTCTTATTTAAAAATGTTTGAAGACCACTTATTAAAACTATAAGTTTCGAAATAGTGGTAATTTTTTCGGCACTCATTACAGTAGTTATTTCCTTAAACGGCTGCAAAATACTACAAATTTCTTTTAATATTTCCCACTCTTCAAAAGAAAATAGTTCAATTGGCTTGTGTAGTATTGCCACAGTTGGTCATTAGTTGGCAACTCTAGAGTGCAGACGCATAAAAGTGAAACTGTTAATAAACAAAATTAATTTTATTAATAAAAGTAAAAATTTGGTTTTAAAAAATAGACAGGACTATTAAAAATCTTATAAAAAGTGAATAAAATAAGTGGAACATTGAATTTATTAAAAGAAAAGTTGTGCTAAAGCAGCGATGACTGATCAGTGCAGTAGGTGTAGGACATCAATTCGTGGAGAATCGGGAGTTCGATGCGCGGGAGTTTGTAACAAGATGTATCATTGTTCCAGTAAATGTTCAGGAATAGATCAGTATTCACTAAAAATTTTGGAGCAAAATAATTTTATACGCTTTATGTGCGATGATTGCTTGCAATACATTCAAAATATTGATATGGTGGTGAGAGATATTCAAGAAGCTGTGCAAAAAAACAAAGTAAACTTGGTTGAATATAAACAGGAATTTGGATCAACATTGAAGGAGAATGAAAGAGAAATTAAGGAACTTTTAAAGGCAATCGAAGTAAGATATGATGAAAGGATGAAAAAAATGGATAAAGTTCAAAAATCCTGTAAAAAAAATGTGGAGGATGTTAAAAAATTATATGTATATGTTGAAGAGTTTGAAAATAACAACAAAAAAATATGTAAAACAATTGAAGAAAATAATATTAGTATGTGCAATGAGATAAAGAAAGTGATCAAAGAAACAAGTGAGAAACAAACAAAGTTATCATATGCAGACACAGTAAAAAGCAAAACGGTATTACCAGATATAAAGAAGCAGGTAACATTAATAGTGAAGCCAAAGGAAAAGCAGGGTTCGGATAAAACTACAGAAGAGCTAAATGAAAAAGTAGAACCAGTAAACCTAAAAATTACAAATGTCGAAAATAGAAAAAATGGAACTGTGGTAATACAGAGTGAAAATGCTGAAGAGAGGGAGAAAATAAGAGAAGTAATACAAAATGAACTTAAGGATGGATATGAAATCATGGTGCCCAGACCAACTGTGCTTAAACTAAAAATAACGGAAATAACATTTAAATATGAAGACAATGAAATTATTGAAAAATTGAAAAATCAGAATCCAATGATTAAAACAGGTGAAATTAAAATTGTAGAAAAATATAAATATAAAAGGAACAATAAAATTATATATAATGATATGCTGACGGTAGATAACGAGACTTACACAATAATGATTGCAGCGCGAAAAGTAAACTTAGGATGGGAAAGATGCAGAGTTTTTGACGGAACAGATGTGCTACAGTGCTTTAAATGTAAAGGATATAACCACAAGGCCAAAGACTGCAAGAACGAAGAAGTATGTTTAAAATGTCATGGAAGTCATAAAACAAAAGAGTGTAGTAAAGAAAGAATTGTTAAATGTATTAACTGTAGTAGAATAAATTTAAAACTAAATATGTCGATGGATGAAAACCATCTTACGAATGATAAAGAATGTCAGGTTTATCTTAACAAATTAAACATGAAGAAAAAGAGACTAGGCTTGATTGAGTAACAATTAAAGAAGATTAGTGCTCTATATACAAATGTACAAGGATTGGTGAATTATGATTGAAATAATTGCTGCCACAAGAAAATTTGATTTTATAATATTAACCGAGACTCATCTAACCGAAAATATTGAGGAAAGCGAAATAGTCTTACAGGAATATGATCACGTTATCTCATTATCTAACTCAGCGAGAACAGGTGGTGTAATTATATACTTTAAAAAGGACTAGAAGGTGAATAAAATTTTAGAAAATCGTGAAGATTCAAAATATTGGGTCTTATCGTGTGTAGTGGAATATAAAAAAAACTCGTCTGATTCTTACAGCAGTATATAGATCACCAAAACTGTAGCGAAGCTGAATTTTGTATGGCATTTGATGAATGTTTAAACGTGATATATGATTACAACTGTGATATAGTTATAAGCGGAGATTTTAATATAGATTGGGCACGACAAAATTTGTATAGAACGAGAATTGAAAACAGTTTGAACGACAACGGTCTTAGACAAATAGTGGATGATTACACGCGAGTAACGGAAACATCAAAGACACTTATAGATTACGTAATAACAAATAGCTATAATGTATCGGTCAAAAACAGTTTAAGTAATAAAGTAGCGGATCATGAAACATTGGTTATTGACATTAACATGAAAAGTGAAGAAATCACCTCGAACGAAACCGATAAAAGAGAAAAGGCAATATTTAAGTATAATAAAAATAATTTTTATAGTCACTTAAATTGTACAATAAATCGTAATTCAATAGACAATGTAAGTGAAAAGGCTTTAATGATTGATAAAAGCTTGGAAGAATCTATTAATAAATTTACAAAAATAATAAAAGTAAATATGAAAAATATCGTTAATGAGTGGTTTAACAGTGAACTGCGGTCATTAAAACGGGACAAAAATAGAAAATATAAAAAAGCGAAATTAGAAAACACTGATGAAGCATGGCCAGGTTATAGATCGATCCGAAATGTATATAAAGTAAAGGTTGAGAATGAAAAAAATAAATACATTAATAATAAAATCAATAATACCAGCAACCAAAAGGTGATGTGGATAGAAATAAAGAACTTAGTTCTAAAAAGGAAACAATCTGTGATAAAAACTGTGATTTTTAATGGTGTTGAACATAAAGACAATAAGAACATCGCTGGTCATTTTAACGATTATTTTATAAATAGTATTAAGTTAATAAGAGACTCAATTGAAAATGTGCAATATGTTAATAATATACAGGCAGTTAATAGAAAATTCATATTCCGTGCAATAACAAATGTAGAGCTTAAGAATATAGTAATGACACTTAAAGAGAAACCTGATTACTGTAAGATATCACGAAATTTTATTAACAATTGTTAATTCATCATTAGAAACCGGTGAGTTTCCGAATTGTTGGAAGGAAACAATGGTTACACCAATTAAAAAAGCGGCAAATACTTTAAAATGTGAAGAATTCCGTCCTATAAACTCTTTAAAGACTGTTGAAAAAATTTTAAAGAAGGTCGTGAAAGAACAACTGGAAAGTTATTTAGACGAAAATTCAATAATTTCAAAGTACCAGTCAGGATATAGAAAGAAATTCTCCTGTGAGGCAGCAGTAAATTACGTGATTAATCAATGGAAAAAAATTGAGAAGAACGAAAAAATAATGGCAGTTTTTTAGATTTTAAAAGAGCTTTCGAGACTATAGACAGTAACATAATGGTTGAAAAATTATATATGTATGGAGTACAAGATGTTGAGCTTGAATGGTTTAGATCTTATTTAAGTAACAGAACGCAAATTACGGTTATAAACGGTGTAAGGTCACAACCAATTGAAAATGATTATGGAGTTCCAAAGGGATAAATTTTGGGAGCGTTATTATTCAGTATTTATTAGAGGTGTGCACAAGACATATAAAATTGCACAGTATTGTATTTTTCCCAAAACCGAATATTGATTGTAGCTGCAAATATAAATAAGTGTGAAGCAAGGATAGAGTACAAAAAAACAACTGCACTCGTAAACCATTGTACAACAGTATAAAAGAGAGTTGTGTGAAGAGTGCAACAAAAAATATTGTACTCTTCATAGAGTCACAACATGCATTTTTAGTTGTTTGTTTTTGTTTTTTTAACAACAATGAATAAGAAAGCTCCGAATGTTTTGCTCTCGAGAACCGAACATCTTCGTCGACGCCACCATTGCCAGTAACTTTTTTAAACTTTTTATTTCGGGGAAAAACCTTTTTCATGAGTTTATGGCGAAAGCAAAGAATGTATAGAAACACTTATGTACACATATTTTTCAATATGGCAATACTGAAAATGTAGCTTCAGTAGTAAAATATGCTCTTACAACACAAAGCATAGTTCCGTTACTTCACAGACAAACGAGTGCTGTTGTATACATTGAATAAATGAGAAATACACATTTCAGTGCACTCGTAAAATCAAGAGCAACAGAAAAGAGTACAATACAGTATTGCATTCGGTGAAGGGTGAAGTCTTGTGCACACCTCTAGTATTTATATAAACGACATGCCTGAGGTTTTGGCTACAAGTGAATTTATTCTGTATGCTGATGACACTTTGATATACACAATTGGAGACACAGAACAACAATGTAGAGACAATTTAATAAATGATATTGTTACGCAAGAACAAACGAAATGACCTAATATCGTTTAACAATAAAAATAATAAGCAAAAGCCACAAAAACAAAGACCATGAGCATGAAAGAGATAGAAAATGCAAGCACAACGAACAAGAGGCAATGTGTACACAATACACAAATACACATTAACAAATACATCGAACATCTTCTAAATAAACCAGCAACAATAAACAATGTAGTCGCAAAAGAATTCTCGAGAAGGCGAGAACGCGAACCTTCCACTTCGAGAACCATCATCAGACTGAAGAGGTTCGCATATAAAAGGGCAAGACAAGGCAGGCAACCAGTCAGTTGTAATTGAGTCAGTCTTGAGTGAAGTTGCGTGTGAAGTAAAAAGTTTGAAGATATCCATTGTGAGCAGTATAGCGAATAGTTGTGTGCATAATAGTGAACAAGCAATAAATTGTAGTAATTATTGTTGTATCGGTTAAGTGTGAACAGTGGCATATAAGAAAGTGTGGACAATAAAGAGAGTTTAATTAAAATAAAACACTTATTTGTTTTTACTTGGTTTGCAATTAACGAACTCATATTCTAAACGTTTTTAAAAAGGTAAAAACGTAACAATTGGTGTCAGAAGTGGGATTGCAAAAATCCAAAAGTGAAAATAAATAAAAATAAAAAAAAAAAAAAATGAAACTCTCCGAATTAAGAGTGGAACGGCTTAAACGTGAGTTGGCTAAACTAGAACTGGCAACAACGGGCACTAAGAATGAACTGCAGAGGCGGTTAAGAGAACAACTGCAGCTTCAGGGCATTGACATCGAATCCTACGAGTTCGAGGATGAAGAGGAACGAGAGATACAGGCCCCTGCAACCCCTAGCGGTGTTGACATAAATTCGTTGCTAGCTGCTATGATGGAGAAAATGCAGGTATTAGCTGATAAACAAGAAGCTTCCCGAAAAGAAGAGAACAAAAAGCTATTGGCTGAAGTACAAGAAGCTTCTAGAAACGAAAATCAGAAACTTCTGGCTGAAGTACAAGAAGCTTCTAGAAATGAAAATTAGAAACAATGTGAACAAATGATGAAACAAATGCATGCAGCAAACCAAAAGCTATTTGAAGCAACAACAGAGAAGCTGATGTGGAAATACGTGAGTCATTCAGCAAAAGAATTACCAGTGTCGAGGTAAAGATGTCAGATTTAGAAAAGGCCGTCGACGGAAAACTCATAATGATGGAAGAAAAGATCATCAACCTCCAGAGCCAGCGGCCAGAACCAGTGCGAGTTGTGTCAGAAAGTACCGGCAGGATAAGACCACTTTGCTTTGATGGAAGCTCACCTCTATCCGTATTCAAGTTCCAATTTGAGACGGTAGCTAGCAGGAACGGGTGGGACGATGAGGAAAAGGCTTTGGAACTGATTTTGGCGTTAAAAGGTGGCGCAGCTCAAATCCTAGAAACCATGCCGGCCAGCTGCAGAAACAACTACAAGGACTTATTGGTGGCGTTACAGAGTAAATTCGGTGACGAACACAAACGAGAGCTGTACCGCATGGAGTTGAGATGCCGGGCGCAAAAGGCAAACGAGTCATTACAAGCCTTTGCAATGGAGGTTGAAAGGTTGGTGCAGCTTACATACCCAGGAGAAAACCACCCGTTGATAGACAACTTTAAGACCGAGGCGTTTGTCAATGGTATACGCGACCCTGACATTAAACTAGCGGTATGTTCTACGCAGAAGGCAACCTTTGCAGAGACCGTGGCCTTCGCACTAGCTCAAGAGACCGCTCGCACAATTTCAAGACCACCAGTTAGCAGAGTGCGAAAAATGGAAGTAGTGGAGGAAGATGAATGCCTTTTAACTAAAGTTAAGGATATGGTGAAGCAAGCTTTGGAAGAAAACGGACAGAAGGCTAAACTTAAATGCTTCAACTGTGGAAAGGCTGGGCATTTCCAAAGAAACTGTAAAGCACCACGGAAAAGATCTAGATCCGCCTCACCATCAAGGGATAAGAAACGGGCGAACTACCAACCACCATCACAAGAGTCTCCGTTAAACTAAAACGAGCTAGCACTGAGGGGCAAGTGCTGGCTCCCACAAGCGAGGGCCCCACAATCTCAATATCAGTGATGCAACAGAACAACAGCAATCTTACGGCGTGTGGGTACATAAATGGCAGACAACACATCTTCACTATAGACACCGGTGCTACGCAGTCTATCATCAGACCGGATGTCGTGAAGGGGAAGTGTGAGGCACTTAGCAAAGTAAGACTTCGGACAGCTACTGGAGAGTCTGCAACCGTCCACGGAAAAACAGAGGCAAAGGTGACGATAGCCAACATCAGCGTAAGCCACGTCTTTATAGTTGCCGATATTGTGGATGAGGTTATCATTGGTGCCGATTTTATGATAGCTCATGGTATCAATTTGAATATGGGGCAACAGATAATGAGTTGGCGAAATGTGGAAATACCTCTTGACGTCGGATATAAGCATCAAGTGCACGCCAGAAGGATAGTTGCAGTCGAACCACTCAAATTACCACCTCAGAGTGAATCATTGATATGGGCGCGTATGGAGGGAGATTGTGAGGAAAACCGCTTGTGGGTTGTGGAACCAGCAGAAATACAGACGGATTTAGTATCAGCAAAGGCCCTCGCCAAATCTACAGAGCAGAGAATAGTCCCGGTGAGAGTGCTAAATCTATCAGGTAATGAAAAAGTCATCTGTAAAAACTCAGAAGTCGGTCAATGTGTTCCAGTAGAGGCGGTAATAAACAGCGAACAATCGCCGCAAACTGCCGAATTATCAGCCAAGGATCAAAAGGAATTTGGAGAAAATGTGGAGAAATGGGTAGCAGGCTTAGCAGCTCCAGAGAGAAATAAAGCCAAAAAGCTGCTAAAGAGGTATGCTTTCGCTTTCGCCACGAACAATAGAAGACAAGGAAGAACAGCTATGGTCAAGCATGAAATTGATACGGGCGAAGCGAGACCAATAAAACAGGCACCCAGAAGCATACCGCTGGCGAAGCGTAATGAGGTTAAAGAGCTAGTCGACGAAATGAGGACGAGCGGTGTAATCGAACCATCATCGGGTCCGTGGAGCTCACCTGTAGTCTTAGTAAAGAAGAAAGATGGCAGTACAAGATTCTGCGTAGACTACAGGAAGCTGAATGATGTCACCAAAAAGGAGTTACCCGCTACCGAGAATAGACGACACACTCGACACGCTAGCTGGAACGAAGTGGTTCTCCACATTGGATCTTCAAAGCGGATATTGGCAGGTGGAGATTGCAAACAAGGACAAGGAGAAAACCGCATTCAGTGCGAACGGCGGCTTATGGCAGTTTAAAGTTATGCCATTTGGACTCTGTAATGCTCCGGCCACATTCGAGCGACTCATGGAACGCGTGCTAAAGGGACTACATTGGAAGACTTGCCTGGTGTACCTCGATGACATAATAGTGATGGGCAGAACTTTCGACGAACACCTCAAGAACCTGGGAGAAGTTCTGCAACGAATATCGATGGCTGGACTTAAACTAAGCGTAAAGAAATGTGCATTGTTCCAAAGACAGGTAAAATATTTGGGGCATCTTGTAACAGCAGATGGAATATCTACGGATGAAGATAAAATAAGAGCAGTAAAGGACTGGCCTCGTCCCCAGAATCTTCATGAGCTACGCAGCTTTTTGGGACTATGTACATACTACAGACGCTTTGTGCCTAATTTTGCTAGCGTGGCTGCAAGTTTGCATGAGCTCACCAAGAAATCAAAAGTCTATCAATGGGGTGAGCCACAGGAGAAGGCGTTCCAGACACTAAAAGACCTATTGTGTGCTGCAACAGTTTTGGCGTATCCAGTCCCAGGAGAAAAATTCATCATAGACAGTGATGCTAGCGGATATGGTATTGGTGGTGTACTTTCCCAAGTGATCAATGGGACGGAGAAAGTAGTAGGCTACTATAGTCGCACACTGTCGAAGCCGGAACGAAATTATTGTGAGACCCGACGTGAACTACTTGCAGTGCTGGAGTGTATAAAACATTATCACAAGTACCTGTATGGCCAACATTTCCTGCTAAGGACTGACCATTCCGCACTGAGATGGCTGCTGCAATTTAAGAACCCTGAAGGACAGTTAGCACGTTGGATTGAGCGCCTCCAGACTTACGACTTCAGCATTGAACACCGAAGAGGCATAAAACATGGTAATGCTGATGCTCTCTCACGCCGACCTTGTAATTTGGAGTGTAAACATTGCGTGAAAGCTGAGAAAAAGGAATCCATCGTCGATATCCGGCTAACGCGGATTGAAGACAACGAAGACTGGTCCCAAGCACAAAGGAGTGACCCAATATTGGCGAAGATAATAGCAGCGAAAGAGGAGGATAAACGACCAACAAGAAATGAGATATCCGCAGAAGGTCCTCTTACAAAATCATATTGGGCACTATGGGACAGCTTAAAGATCATAAATGGGTGCCTATATCGACTTTGGGAAAGCGCTGATGGCAAGACCTCATCCAACTTATTGGTAGTGCCTTCCTCCAAAATGAAAGATGTGTTAAAGGAGTTCCATAATGGAGCCAGCGGAGGACATCTTGGAGTGACAAAGACGCTGGAAAAGCTAAAACAACGCTTTTATTGGGTTGGATGTCAGCAAGCAGTGGCGGACTGGATAGCAAACTGTACCCAGTGCATTGCAGCTAAGAAGAAGTCGAGGTCAGATGCAACAGTATAACTCAGGCGCACCTTTCGAGCGGATAGCGATGGACGTAGCAGGCCCTTTTCCAGTCAGCAATGCCGGAAACCGATATGTTCTCGTGGTGATGGACTATTTCAGCAAATGGCCGGAAGTGTATGCCATACCCAATCAGGAGGCGAGCACAATAGTAAGCGTTTTTGTGAACAACTGGGTATGCCGCTACGGGGTTCCAATGGAGCTACATTCCGATCAAGGAAGAAATTTCGAGTCAGCAGTATTCAAGGAAATGTGTTGAAGTATACTGTATTAAGAAGACTCGAACGACGCCGCTTCACCCACAGTCTGACGGAATGGTAGAACGGTTTAATCGAACCCTGGAAGAGTACTTGCGGAAAGTAGTGAGCGAGCAACAGAAGGACTGGGACGAACACATTCCGAGGTTTCTACTGGCGTACCGATCTGCAGTCCATGATTCAACATCTAGATCGCCCGCCAAGGTAATTTTTGGAACTGAAATAAAACTGCCCGGTGACTTGGAGTTTGGAGTTAAGCCCGCCACAGAGAGGGATGCCACTGGAAAAGAAGAAAGCCTAAATGAACTTCATCAATTTGTGCGCACCCGAATAAAAATGGTCAGCGATAGAATGAAAGCCAGGTATGATCGTGCAGCAAACACGGAGGGCTTCCATGAGGGACAACTGGTTCTACTATACAACCCAAAGCGGAAGAAGGGGTTATCTCCCAAGCTACAAACCAGCTAGGATGGACCATACAAAATAATTAAACGGTTAAACGATGTCGTTTACAGGATACAGAAAGCTAACAGCCCAAAATAACAAAAATTAAGGTCGTACACATAGAGCGACTGGCAAAATATGGGAAAAGAGATAATGAGCCTATTCGGGACGAACAGGCTTAAGTGGGCGGCAGTGTTACGCAAGAACAAACGAAACGACCTAATATCGTTTAACAATAAAAATAATAAGCAAAAGCCACAAAAACAAAGACCATGAGCATGAAAGAGATAGAAAATGCAAGCACAACGAACAAGAGGCAATATGTACACAATACACAAATACACATTAACAAATACATCGAACATCTTCTAAATAAACCAGCAACAATAAACAATGTAGTCGCAAAAGAATTCTCGAGAAGGCGAGAACGCGAACCTTCCACTTCGAGAACCATCATCAGACTGAAGAGGTTCGCATATAAAAGGGCAAGACAAGGCAGGCAACCAGTCAGTTGTAATTGAGTCAGTCTTGAGTGAAGTTGCGTGTGAAGTAAAAAGTTCGAAGATATCCGTTGTGAGCAGTATAGCGAATAGTTGTGTGCATAATAGTGAACAAGCAATAAATTGTAGTAATTATTGTTGTATCGGTTAAGTGTGAACAGTGGCATATAAGAAAGTGTGGACAATAAAGAGAGTTTAATTAAAATAAAACACTTATTTGTTTTTACTTGGTTTGCAATTAACGAACTCATATTCTAAACGTTTTTAAAAAGGTAAAAACGTAACAATATAAATAATATTAATATTTGGTTAAAAATGAATAAATTGAAATTAAATGAGAGTAAAACTAAAATAATAGAAATAAATGTGACTAGTGATCCCGAAATTAAAATTAATGATAAAATAATAGAGAAAGTTGAAAAAATTAAGTACTTAGGTTTCATTATTGATAAAGAGTTTAAATTTAAAGAGCATATACAATACATATGCAAAAAAATTGGTAAAAAGATAGGTTTTTTAAAAAGGATCCGAAATAAAGTTTCATTATTAACAGCGATTAATATTTACAACACAACTATAAAACCTCATTTTGAATTGGGATCTACAATTATTTATACATGCTGTAATTCAACACAACTCGAACGACTACAAAAGTTGCAAAATAAAGCAATGCGCGCAATTTTAAGATGCAACAGATACACGTCAATCCAATTCATGCTTAATACACTTAAATGGTTGAATATAAAACAACGACTGGAGCTAAACACCATTATTTTTTATTAGAAAAATGAAGCAAGGAAAGGCGCCTGAATACCTCTGCGAGCAAATTATGTATGTGGGTCAGGTTCAGCCTTATGGATTGAAGAATGCTGACAACTTCAGACTGCAACGAGTCACCTCAACATCAATGCAACAGTTATTATTTTACAAGGGTCTTAAATTATATAACTCTTTGGGAAATTATATAAAGAATGAACAGAATAACACAAGGCATATTCATAGAAGGTAGCCTTATCTCAACAGCTGACGAGATTTGAATTGTCAAAATTTTGTTGTTTTTTTGTGTTTTTTTTTTCGATAATCATTTTCGCATTTATAAACCCTCATATGTACCGGATGTATCCTTAACGATACGCACTCTAGAAATTCCTCAGAATTACTATTTCAAAGCCAATTTTATTAAAATTTTTGTAAGATGATTAATAATATTTAAGCCTTTAACACTAAATACATATATCTTTTAAACTACAACCTAGATTTACTATATTTATATTTATTTAGACGAGACTGATGAATTACCCAAAAAAAGATTTCGGTCTCTCCAACTAGGTGCAAAAACTATGACCAATAACAAATAACGTTTGATCTGCCATTTTTCTCGATGGCCATATAAAAACATGTTCTTTACATAAAGTGGAAATTTTATTGACTGCATGGAATAATTTTTTTTTAATTTATAGGTGCCCCACTATTGCATAATTAAGCATGACATAAAAATCAAAAGAAATTTCAATATATAAAATTTATTTAGTTTTTTTAATTGCTTTTATTAATTTCCTATGGAGGTTTGAGGGTTAATTTTTTTGACATTCCGAGTACTCTTTAACAAAAACAAAATGTCTGTTGTTTTTGCATTGTTGTATTTGTTGTAGAGATGCTCCTACCTGTTATGAATTTGCCTTGGAATAACAATGTTTTCAGAAAAGAATGTGTAAAATTTGTAAAAAGAATAACGTAATTTTGTAATTTATTGAAACGTAATTTAGTGAAATGAGATTTGTTAAAGTATGAGAAAATACTAATAAAGATTTATAATAATAATAATAATAGTAGCTTCTAAAACCTCTTGATTTTCCAAAATTCTTAAAATCATATTAAGAGTCGAGTTCCATCTTGTTGGAGTTGAATTAATTAATTTTTGTATTGGTTTTCCCATTTGCTCCTGCATTTCCTTGAGTTTGTTGGATGCTTTAGTACTTCGATGAAAAAATTCAACAGCTGCCTTGCAGATACTAATTAGTAGGCGAAATTTCTCATCCTTTAAACCGTCAACAACAACCAAGTGAAGAGTATGAGCAAAACATGGGAAACTAATCCATCCAGCAATTTTGTATTGTTTGTGTATTTTTGTACTATAAAATACAACCCTGAAAGTATTGAGTACTCCAAAAAACAGTTGGTATTGAGTACTGAGTACCCAAACACTCAATACTTTTACACCACTATTATGAAAGCCACTAGATAGGTTAATACTCAAGGATACCAGTTGGTGATCAGATAAAGAACACTCATCTGAAACCCTTCAGCCCCTAATCATAAACCTATCCATGTTAGAAAGCATAATGTCAATTACAGCTTCCCTAACACGACTTCTAAAAGTCGGCGTATTACCAACGTTACAAGTTACATCTTTTACGTTACATCTTTTCCTCTTCGCATGCCCCATAAGTAGTCCAATTAGGTCATCAGGAGGAGATGCAGCCTCATATGGCATGTACACAAATGACAGCATCAGCTCGATCCCAAGGTCATCTCTGTACGCCACAGTTGTTATGTCACCTGTACAAGAGGAAGGAGTGATTAACAAATCCAACTTACTACTAGCTAAAATACAGTTTATGATCTTCTCACTTGTTTCAGGAACAAGTATCCTATAATTAGGATCGCTCAAACCCAGAATCCTATCCCTAAGGATCCAAGGTTCCTGGATAAGTGCGATATCAGCTTCAAGGCGGCGCAGGGTGGTTAGCAGGTTGTGTGAGGCGGCTTCGCAGTATTACAGGTTAATCTGCACCAATTTCAGCCTCTTCCAGATCCCTGGCACCACCTATATCCGGATGACGGAATCTTAGGCGTGCCTACCCACACAACACTACTCCACCCTTTGCCCTTAGGTACTGAAGATATATCTGATCACTCTTGATCCGAAGATCGCAACCCTTTCTTTTACCATCACCAGTCAGGGAGTTGACAACTACGCACAATCTTCTGTTTAATCCGTCATTCTGTTTCCTAATAAGTTCAGGTACGCCATTCACCTGCCTAAAAGTAGGCGGTACCCATATCGTCACTATTGGGCGCAATAGTTTTCACAGTCTACTACCTTGATGCCTTTGGACCAACCGATGGACGATATGCGGGCATTACTGCAGTGACAGCTCTCCTCCATCATAAACTCGATGAGCCTTTCTTCAATTAGTTCTCATCTTTCAGGAGATATTTTGCCATCTAAATCTGACCTGTCGATGAAAGCCAATTGAAGGGAAGGGTTAGTTCCCTTATAATATAATATATAATATAATATATGTATAGTAACATAATATAATATATGTATAGTAATATAATATAATATAAAATAATATAATATAATTATAATATTTTTATTTTATTTATTATTATTTAGTAGTATATATTAAAAAAGTATTTTAATATATACTACTAAATAATAATAATATAATATAATAAAGGGTGATTTTTTAGCTATTATCTTTTTGGCAACAGCTTTTGGTTTAAACAGCTCACGCACGTTTCGTGTTTTGTTTCACTGTCAAACATCTTCAGTTTGGTCTATAATTTAACCATGAATCGTCTTACAAACGAACAACGCTTGCAAATCATTGAATTTGGCATCATTGGACCGTACTTCTTCAAAGATGCTGCGAATCGTAACGTAACTGTGAATAATGAGCGCTACCGTGAGATGATATCCAACTTTTTTTTGCCCAAAATGCAAGAGCTTGACTTGCATGACATGTGGTTTCAACAAGACGGTGCCACATGCCACACAGCACATGTAACAATGGACTTATTTAGAGGCGAGTTCGGTGAATATTTTATTTAACGTTCGGGACCCGTCAATTGGCCGCCTAGATCGTGCGATTTAACGCCTTTAGACTATTTTTTGTGGGGCTATGTTAAAGCTCATGTCTATACAGACAAGCCCGCTTCAATTGATGCATTGGAAGACAACATTGAAGCATTTATTCGTGAAATACCGGCCGAAATGTTGGAAAGAGTATGCCAAAATTGGACTAAGCGGATGGACCATTTGAGGCGCAGTCGCGGTCAACGTTTGTATGAAATAATCTTCAAACATTAAATTATATGGACCGTACTATCGATTCAAATAAAGATTTCATGCATTTTTCTGAATTTTATGTGTTTTTTTTGAAAAATTTTCCTATAGCTCTTAAAAAATCACCCCTTATAATATTGTTACGTTTTTACCTTTTTAAAAACGTTTAAATATTAGTTCGTTAATTGCAAACCAAGTAAAAACAAATATGTGTTTAGTTTCACTTAAATTCTTTCTTTATTGTTCACACTTTTATGCCACTGTTCACACTTAACCGATACAACAATAATTGCTTGTTCGCTATTATTCACACACACAACAATAACTATAACAATATGTGCATCAAACCGCAACTGTTTACTTCACACGCAACGCTCTTCACACAAGACTGATTGAATCACTACTGACTCGTTGCTTGCTTTGTCTTACCCTTTTATAGTCCAACACCAACAGTACATCGAACGTTCTTGAAGAAGAACACATTCTCGAAAACTCTATGGCGACTACATTATTTGTTGTTGCGGTTGCATACTTGTCTGTCCCTTTTTCTCTCATACTTATTGTAGCTGGTTTACTTATAAGTTCGCTGTATGTGTAATGTGTATTTGTGTCGTGTGTATTGTGTACGCATTGTCTCTTGTTGTTTTAGCTTTGGTTTTTATGTGAAACGATATTAGGTCGTTTCGATCTGCGTAACAATATAATATATAATATATAATATAATATGTATAATATAATATATATATTGTTACGTTTTTACCTTTTTAAAAACGTTTAAAATATGAGTTCGTTGATTGCAAACAAAATAAAAATAAATTGGTGTTTAGTTTCAATTAAATTCTTTATTGTACCACTGTTTATAACTTGTCGTATACAACAAAAATTGCATGTTCGGTATTCTTTTCACACAACTATTCGCTATTCTGCTCACAATGGAGATCTTCAAACCACGACTGTTCTCTTCACACGCAACACGACTTCACACAAGGCTGACTGAATTCTTACTACTCGTCGTCTGCTTTGTCTTGCCTCTTTATAGGCCTACGCCAAGAGTGCGACGAACGATCCTGATGTAGAATGTTCGTGTTCTCGCTTTCTCGAGAACTCTATTGCGACTTCATTGTTGTTTAGGTATTTTGTTCACATTGCTTGTTGTTGCGTTCGCTTAGTTGTCTATCTCCTTTTCTCATACTGATGTTATGGGTTTACTTGTAACAAGTTCGATGTATTTGTTAGTATAGCTTTTTTTGTCATTTAATGGTAATGTTAAAAGATATTACATTGTTTCCATTTTCGTAACAATATAATATACAGCCATGTCACAGAACGCAATTCCGATCGAAAGTGGTTTCAATTCCGAAAGTCGAGTCTTCAGAAAACGAGAATCGAAAAATTTCTTCGGAATGAAACCACTTCAAATTTTCAAAGTGGTTTTGATATTTTAGCTGATTTTTTAAAGAAAAATATTAATAAAACTTAGTCAAGCTGCTGGGCTTGGTTAAGGCCAGCGTAAGGTTGGTTGTCGGTTTTATCACAGGGCACTGCGAGATTAGGTCGCTGACGGGGATCTGGAACAGATCCCAGCCGGACTATTGCAGGGTATGTTGCGATGAGGAGGAGTTAGAGACTATCGAACACCTCCTCTGTAACTGCCCAGCCCTTGGTAGATTGAGGTTGAGGACCCTTGGCAGAGCCTTCTTTGAGAGCTTGAGTTCTGTGTCGAGAGCCGACATCAAGGCTCTCCACAGATTCATTAGCAGTTTGAGCTGGTTGAGAGGTGCTAGGGCTTCATAAGTGTAGTCGCGCGCTCAACCCTTGTTTTTTTTTTTTTTTTTTTTTTTTTTTTTTTTTTTGTGTCTGTTTCTTTCTGTGTGATTCCCATCCTCCCCTTACCCTTATACCCTCCTTTCATCCTATTCCCTCTATTTCCTTCCCTCTCCAAGGACGTTGTACAATGGGTCAATTTCGACCTCCGGGTATTGTACTTGTCTTAACGGACAAGTACACGTCCTCTAACCTAACCTAACCTAGTCAAACTGAAAAACAAAATGGTATGTTTTATTATTACATAGGTTTTCTAAGTATTTAGTTAATATTTATGCTTCAGAAATTTAATTTTGTAAATATGCTGAGATAAACAAAACAAAGTGATGTATTTTTTCATCGAAGTATTGCATCCCTCAATGCATTTTGGCGTACTTTTTCAACAACGATTTGTCGTCTCCTGGCTTCAACAACAGCAAAAATTTAAATCCCCGGCATTTTTCATATAAAATTTTTAATATTTTTTTGATTTAAATTAATTTTTTTTGGTTCTGCTTTTTATTCACTAATTATGTTTTCCTTCTTTTGTCATGCACTACAATGCCATCCCTTATTTGAAACGCAGCAATTTTATGATTTTTGGTGGTTCATTCCCAAAAATCGTTCGGAATCTGAAGAACCTAAAACAAAATCGATCGGAATTGCATATTCGGAATCAAAACCATTCCGATCGGAATCTGTGACATGCCTGATAATATATAATATAATATATATAATATAATGTATTATAATATAATATGTATAATATAATATATTATAATAATATAATATATATTATTATAATATAATATATTATAATAATATAATATATATTATTATAATATAATTATATTATAATATATATTATATATTATATTATTATAATATATTATATTATATTATAATATATATTATATTATATTATAATATATATTATATATTATATTATAGATAATATAATATATTATAATATATCCCTCCGCTTTGAGGCGGAGGGAGGCACCGCGTCAGATCTATTTCTCTTCATGGGATTTCCTTTGCGGGAAACCTGCATGGAAGACTGAGCAGTCGAAGTGCCCTTCTTCGCCTCCAACCTTACATCTTTCTTCTGAGATAAAGGATTAGCGATAGTTTCTACTCCCTTTCCTTTATCCATAGAAGAAGGAACACCAACATCTTTGCCCTTCATTGGAGGTTTGAAGACTCGAGAAGTCTTCTTTACCCTAGTTGGAAGTAAAGGTACAGAACCTTCTAAAACCTTGCTTTTGGCTTTAGAAGTAGAAGCAGTTGCTCTGCGCTCTTATCATCGTGAGAGGACACCGCCCGGGTATTTGGTTTCATATCACGAAACAGTGCCTCTTTGTCGTGCCAGCATCTTCTGCTCCTTAACGGAGAGGAAATCCACATCACAGCTTGCTTCCCTGCGATACGAATTCGTCTCCTTATGCAAAGCGGAACGTTTCCGCCCAGGTTTACCCATCTTGTCAGACGAGACCACCTTGTCAGAATCAGTAGCTGATTGCACTATTGAGTTCGAGTCCTGTCTAAAAAGTGGGTATCTTAATGGGGAGGTCACCTCTTCATTGCTTCCAGTAGTAATCTGGATACGAGTGAAGGGGAGCCTTTCGATGATTGTATTATCATCGTCTTCATCCGATAGTGGGGAGACAAAGTCTGACTCCATGCACATACTTCCGTCGCAGAGGGGATCGCCGAAGCAGTCACCTCACCAAAGGACTTCTCCACAGTCGTCATCTTCATACCACTTGGGGCGAAATTCAGGACGATCTCATTGTTGTTTTCAACAATGCTCGCCTGAATCCGCGCAGTGAGATGGGACGAGTCTCGTCCAGGTCGTCATCAAAGTTCATCATGTATGAACCATGTTCTTGTCTTTTCGTTCGTTATCCATGTAAGTCCCACGAGTGAGGGAGAAGGTAGGTCGATCTAGCCATAGCCCCCGCTAGCATGACAAGCACTTGATAGCAAAGGTATTACTCACTTAGGCGGCTAGGTATCAGTGAGGCTCCGTTATAATACAGTCGGATTAACCGCTGACTGCAAACCATCTGATGAGCACGGATCGCTTAACACTCCAGATTAGGGGTATAGAAATTATACGTGATCGAGCGGGTCGAAAAGATCACCTAAGAGACATCAGTTCTAAAACAGCCTCTCACGATATTAAGGTAACCTTTAGTTATGCACCACATCCCTAAACAGGTTGAGGATAGGCACACTTAAGCCCCCACATTGCGACAAGATTGTTACCCAGGTGGGAGATATTGAAGGGTACATCTTAAGTGAATTATTGTAAGATAATCAAGCTGTTTCCCCATTGATACTTGTGAATGATTTTTTTGTCAAAAACACTGCAATCATACATTAACTCCATATTTACAGAATTTAAACTTCAGTTTCAAAATTTTCAGAGATCCATAATAGTTAATCGATTTAAAATGATAAAAATTATAATTGCTAAAATTAGTTATATCTGGACGGAATTGTTTTAATCGTTTTAATGATGCTTAAGAAGTTTCTAAAACAAAATCAAGGTTAACTTATATTCAGAAAGAGATTTTTTACTTCAATATACATTGTAAGGTGGAAAACACGATGTTAATAACGTTTATTTATTACAGGCATATGCTGCTGGTTGCAATATTGTTATATTAGCGAGTACCTTCGAACGTGTACAGATTATTCCTGGTGCCAGGCATGGATATGTTAAAATATCAGCTCTCGATTGTAGTACAGATACAGGAAAAATTGCCGCCGCTTATGAAAACAAAATTCTTGTTTTTGAGCCGACACCGGTATTACAGTCAGATAAACATTATACCCATTTTTTGGATTACAGGTAAGATGTGAAATAAATCTAAATATAACAAACAAGGTGTTTCAAATAAAGTAAATTTTTATTCTCGTAAAATATTAGTTTACCATTAAAGCCTTTGCACAAAAAGACAGAAATTATATAAGAAAAGAATAGACCAGACTTAGAAGTACTGGGCAAACATAAGAGATGTAGAAAGCAAGTTGACCTGGCCCATTTTACACCATCCTTTAGCTCGTCCTTTGTAGAAAACTAACTTCCTGCTTCATAAACTTTGCACGTTAGCCATCCTCAATCATTTTCAATAATGTTTAAGTTAGGAGAGTATGGTGGCCGCGATAATATTTCAACTCACGACTCCTGAAGCCAGCTCTTTACAACACGAGCATTATGGTTAAGTGCGTTGTCAGGTTGAAAAATAAAAGAAAGGGAGCCAAAATGTCCGTAAACTCCACAAACGTAGTTTCAAGTGAGTTCCAGTCATTCACTCATTTACAAAAACTAAACTGACAGCGCCATATTACGTGCTAGCGCTTCAGATTATTACGCCATCCTCTCTGTTATGGTGACGGCTTAGAATTTTTCCTCCTTCCTTATATCGTGGAAATAATAATTATATCCATCTGGACCAACGATGTTAAAGCGCTTTTCGTCGGAAAAAATAATTCTTTTAATCGTTTTCTTGATAATCTTGTTACACTATCCGCTCGATGTGGTCTTTTCCAAATTTCGCGTCAATTTTTATAATTTCTATGGAACTAAGCGACGGTTTTGTCCCATATTTTTTTGACGTAACAATCAAATAACGATTGAATATTCTGTACTAAGGCTAATCTGAGTAAACACTGAAGTACTAAAATGTTGCAGTGCTTACGAAAACAATAACTGCTACTGACCCATTTGCAGTTTTTGTCAACGAAACAACGCAGAACTCTCTTACAATTGACTCTAATACTTTTTTTTATAGTTATTAAAGACAAACCTAAATTACTTTTCCCTAAAATTTTAAGTGATGGTATCCTGTATAATGATGACGTGATATTATCTTATCTAAACATCTCGAACAAAACAAAATATGAAAAAATATTTCTTCGGCGCCTTCCTTTCAGCTGTATTCCGGCGAAAACTGTGAGAGTACATAAAATTGCTATGAAAAGTTTCTCAAAAATCTGTCGTTCGGAGTTGACTATAAACTGTAGGCCCCGTCGCTTGTGGATAAAATTAACAGACACAATATGGGTGGTGTAACAAACTAGGTCGTAATCCAGACTAAAGGATTGAAGTAACCAATTAAAATAAATATATTTAAAATTAATTAATGTAATTTCCACAAAGAGGTGGAAATCAAAAAATTAAAAGTTCTTTAATATACTGTTACGCAAGAACAAACGAAACGACCTAATATCGTTTCACATAAAAACAATAAACAAAAGCTACCAGCTACACTAACACATGTGTACATCGAACCATACATAAACCAACAATGACATCAGTATGAGTATGAGAGAGATGGATAACGCAAACACAACATAAGCGAACGTACAAGAGGCGATGTGTATACAATACACAAATGCACACTAACAAATACATCGAACATCTTCCAAATAAACCAACAACAACAAGCATGAGAGCAAAAGGGATGTACAAGTAAGCATACGCAACAACAAGTAATACAGTCGCCATAGAGATTTTGAGAGCGCGAAGCCGCGAACGTTCTTATTCAAGAACGTTCGATGTACTGTTCGTGTTAGACTATAAAAGGGCAAGACAAAGCAGACGAGTAAGTCAGTTGTAATTGAGTCAGTCTTGAGTGAAGTTGTGTGTGAACTAATCAGTCACGGTTTGAAGATATCCGTTGTGAGCAGTATAGCGAATAGTTGTGTGTGAATAATAGTGAACCAGCAATTATTGTTGTATCGGTTAAGTTTGAACAGTGACACAAAAGTAGTGTGAATAATAAAGAGAGTTTAATTAAAATAAAACACATATTTGTTTTTACTTGGTTTGCAATTAACGAACTCATATTTAAACGCTTTTAAAAAGGTAAAAACGTAACAATACTTTATTTCATCAAATTTCTATACGGAAACAATAAAATTTGACTAATACATATATGATTATGTATACCGTTTTAAAGGCTAATCTTTCCCCTTTTCAAAAAACTTTAGACTTTCAAAATAGGTTAAAAGATATTTGAGTAATCAATAATTTTGTGTGAAAATATCAAAAAAACCAATTTTGAAAAAAATAACATTATGGAAGGTTCGCGAAATATAGAAAAAATATTTTTCAAAACTCACAACTTACACTATGCCATTACATACATATGTGTATTTTGACTGTCGCACCGTGTAATTGGTGCATGCACATTTTTGTCACAGCATTTTTCTTCCGTTTCTTTTTTACTTTTTCGTTTTTGTAATAATTTTTTAATGAATTTAAAGAAAGAACAGTTTTTAAACTCCAAGGACCATTTTTGAGATCAAGTTTAAACTCTCTAAATAATCTTCAATTTTATTTAATCGTACGTTAATTCAATTTTCATTTTGTGGGTGGAAGTGTAAACCCTGTAGAACTGATATACATACTTAAAAGCAAATGTGGCAACGTTTTTCGCAACAATTTGCTTTTATGTAAAACAGAAGAAACTAACCACGATTTATCTTTAAGTAAAAAAATAATTTTTGAAAAATAATAAACAAATTAAATATGTCTATTGTCAATTTGGGAATCATATAATTCATAATCACTTAAATATTCGTCAGCGTTTGAATAATTCATTTCTATTCAATTTTCTCTCATTTAAATTTTTTTTTACTAAAATTTGTGGAAAACTTTTGACAGTTCTTGAGTTCTTAAACCACCAACGTTGGCCGATTAAACTTGCAAATAAAAGTTAGATTACGTAAACTCAAAAACTCAATACAAAGATTAAAGTTAATTTAATCGTTGACCTCAAACTCAAAAAATGGCCCTAAATGTTGGGGGTTTTTGATTGTTGTCCATGGCTGTATATGGGTTTAGTGTCTTTTTATGTCACAAAACTTCATAAAAATGTATATTGCAGCAGAACGATGTAGCAGCTCAGAACAGTTCTTATGCTTTGTTGCGACTAACTGGTCAAGTACCAGATAATAACACGGCTGAAAAAATTTTAGAAGCTAGATACATCGTCTATATCGCCGTCAAAATCTCACTTCATAAGACTTCAAGAAAGATTAAGGAAAGTTGAACTTAGAAAGATAATGAAGAAGGAAAAGAATCAAATAATGCCAACAGGTGCAGCTATATAATCACCTTTGATCTAATTCTTGTCTTGGCATATATTCTCAACCCGATGAGGTGCCTTATCTGAAAAAGACAGGGACATACCAAGAAATGGTGCAGAAGTGTCTCGATTGTGGAGAAAGTGACATACATGAGCAAATATAGTCTAAACTGTCAGAATGAAAACCGTCATGCGTACTATCCAGAATGACGTGACATTCTATAAACATAGTCAGTTTATTATTTAAAACTAACCAGCAGATGTAGAATTAAGAACATTGCAACACAACTCAGAAAAAACTACTACGATTGGAGTGACAATTATTTTATACTGATTACCTATAAAGGTATTTCTGAGGAAATGACTACTCATGATGTCAATGATGACTTGATTAATTCTTTAACAAAAAATGACACCTACTCTGGAACTTATAATAAATCGCCTTGTTCACAGATTTATGAAAACTTTCCGGAACTAAATGTACTCATCACCCCTAAAACATTAAAAACAAAATTAAAAGGGCTGCCAGAGGACCATAACTAATAAAACAAAATGCCATTAAACCAAAACATCTATCCTCCAATAGAACTTACAAGGTTTTATTAACAAAAAATTCGCTTTCGAACTCTTATTGATTCCAGGAAACATCCGTAATCATCATCTGTTGTACCTTCCAGCCTTTCAAGTTTTTCACCATAATAACGATGACTACGACTATGCCACCGTTGGTATAGTGATTATAGTTAAAAATAATTTAAATGTTATACAACATATAAACTCCACAAATAGCCTTCTCTCCCAAACAATTCCAAATCTTTCTATAACATATGTTTATAGAAAGTCACATAAATATATCGAACTTGGTGTTGAAAGAAATACCAATAATGGATATTCATATACTACGACTTAAACTTCCAAAATATCATCTAACTCACCAAATGGCAGAGTGTTTGAAGAATATGCCAATGATAATAACCTGATAATTTTAAACGATGGTTCCCCTACTCTACTTTACACCAGGAACACGCTGATTGCTGTAGATGTCACAATGTTTTCCACAAATATTGCTCCATATCTGAAATGAATCTGCCTACCAGCTTCGGATACCGTCGATCATTTTCTTATTAAGGTTGCAACAAGAAAACTTTCGCCCCGTTTTATGGAAAACAAAATGTTCTCTTTCTTGAAAGACAGCATTAAGCCAGATTGAAATAACTGGAATGATAAACAAGGAATCAACACATTTGAAACCTATATTTGGAAAAGCAGCAATTTTATCCATTCCCATTAAACCTAAAATAAAGAATAGTCCAATTTGTTTTAATTCCGACATATCAATATTTGATTAGCTAAAAGCGTGACAATTTGTAAAATAATTCCTAACAATAATTACATAATTACAAAATTGAAACCTTAAGGTTACCGAGGTTAGGTGGTAGAGAGCTTCCGTTGTCTTCTAAGGTCAAGTATCTCGGTGCTATCCTAGACAGCAAGCTGAACTGGAAAACGAACACCGAAGAAAGACTGAAGAAGGGACTGAATGCTCTTTATCAGTGTAGGAATTCCATAGGTCTTCCTCATCCGCTGGATATATCTGGCGATTGTTAGACCGGTTATTACTTATGGTTCTATTGTTTGGTGAAGTGCCTCGGGTAATACTTTTCAATTGAATATCTTTGATAAGGTTTAGCGGATTGCCTCCTTGAGTAACACTAGAGTGAGGAAGAGTTGTCCTCAGGCTCCTCTTGATAGTATGTTCTTCCTGACTCCGCTTGATTTGTTGGTCAAGCAGTGTGCAGCGCGCGGTGTCATACGTCTGACGGAATCGGGCTGCTGGAAATAGCGCACGATAGAACACTCTGGAACACGTCGTCTTTGTTATATGAATCTTATATGATTTGCGTTGGTAGCTAGGCTGCAATAAAGGCCACTGTGTCGGTGTGGTGTAAATTACGGCTTGTTCGTGGGTGCAAAGAGTCTTTAAGGACTTTTGGACCAGGTCGAATCCATCTATGCTGGGTTCCGTGACATAGGGGTATATTCGGTAATGGGACGGCAGATGCTCTCGCGAGCTTAGGCTCACTTTCTGAGGGCGATTTGATAGTTGGTCCTGATCCCATTGGATGGGTCAGGTGTGAATAGCAGGTATGGTGGGGGTTGGATCGAGATGTTATGTGGTTATATGGTCTGCTATAGTTAGTGATAGAACAGGTTTACTGCTAGGCTTAGATAAGGCCAGTCTGTGGTTAGTTATTGGTTTCATTGCAGGGCACTGCGAGATTAGATCGCTGACAAGGATCTGGAAAAGATGCCAGCCGTACTATTGCAGGGTATGTTGCGATGAAGAGGATTTGAAAACTATCGAACACCTCTGCAAACTCAGTGAATAAAAAAATAAATCATGAAAAAATAAATATTATCGAAAAAAATTTATTGAAAATAGAAACAATATACGCGTTGCTTGGCAATTAATTTATGAAATAATTGGAAGAAAAACAAATAATATTGATGAAAATTTAACAAGAGATTTTAAAAATAGAAATATAAATGAATTATTAAATGATTTTGCAACGAATTTTAAGGAGAATGTAAACAAAATAATACATAACTGCAATATACATACAAACAATGAAAAGTAGTGCGTCAAAATTCGCTATATTTAGATCATACCAATGAAGAGGAAATATTTAATATTTTGAAATGTTTAGATGTAAAAAGGGCCTAGGAGTGGACGGTATAAGGCTTTTAGATTTAAAATACAATGCAAGTTACCTCACGCCTATCTTGACCAAATTTATCAATTTAAGTTTGGAAAATAGTTTTATACCGAATTTACTTAAAACTTCGTTAAACGGCCTTTTTATAAAAGCGGTTGTAAAACAGACTGCAACAACTACAGACCTATTGCTATTTTACCGACTATTGAGAAAGTTTTAGAAGAAGTTGTGGCTAGAAGGCTAACATCGTTTTTGAGCAAATATAAAATTATAAATTAAAATCAATTTGGCTTCCAAAAAGGGAAAAACATAAATAAATTATTGGGAAATTTCTCAAACTGCATCAACAGTAGTCTCAGTAAGCATATGCACTGCCTAGTACTATTTATAGATTTCAGTAAAGCTTTTGACACTCTCAAACACAACAGACTTATACAAATGCTAGAGAGAACTGGTATCAGAGGAAATACGTTAAATTGGTTTCAAAACTATCTCGACTGCAGAACGTATCGTGTGAAAATATGCAGCAAACAGAGCGAAGAGGTGGCAATAGATAGTGGTGTACCACAAGGCTCTAAACTTGGACCGATACTGTTTATTATATATGCCAATGAGATGATAAGAGGTCTTAAAGGAAACACAACATTCGCCTACGCGGACGATACTGCAATAGTGGTCGCAGATAAAAACATTGAAAACGCCATAGCGGTGATGCAGGATAAACTAGATACAGCTGCGAAATGGTGTCACGATAATGGACTTATTATTAATGCAACAAAAATAATGCATATAAAACCGCCGCATCTTTCAAATAGAACTGTCCATATAAAATTTCACAACAATGAATGTCTGCACAAGAGAGCCAAAAACAGTAATCTAATAGATGATACTTGTAGTACAATTATAGAATTAATAGAAACGTATAAATACCTAGGCGTATATGTCGATAATAGGTTTAAATGGAAAGCACATATTATACATCTTCAAAAGAAACTTCGGAAATCAGCATATATGCTTTTTCATTTAAGCTACTGCTCTACCTACGATATATTAAAACAAGCATATTATTCGTTGGTGGAATCATATATAAGACACGTCATCACAGCATGGGGAGGCTCAACACACTGCAGAATACTACAGAATACACAAAATCAGATACTTAAAAACATTCAAAAACATTTCCACTTTTCAAACAGAATGCACAGCGACATTCACTCAATATACAACAATAGTAACAACATTCAACAATACACACCAATATACTGCAAAACGTCATCTAACATAACCAACATCTCAGTACTAAATATATTACCACATAATATTTCCGTCAACACAAATAACAACATAGATATATCGTTTAATTTGCAAACAGACATCGCATAACTACGAACAACAAACAACGACATAACAAGAACAATAGAAACTACAACTAATACAACAACTAACATTACAACAAATACAACAATAAATTCTACAACAAACAGAATACCGATGAATATAAAACAAGGCAATGAAATAAACAATCTCACACAAAATAACGCCGAAGCGCAACCATACAATGATAGCAACAACTCAGACAATAGAACGCAACAAATTGCAAATCCGAATCACAGGAATTTAAATCTGGCATCGAAGCTTCATGTCTTAAACATTAAGAGCATATATTACCTTACAATAATTAATGAGTTTTACAAAGACAGCAGATTTCTCAAGGTTATTGATCATGAGTACAACACAAGACGCAGAGCACAAGGAAAATACAAAATTATGCAATTTTTTAATGAATATGGCAGAAATGAACTTAACGTTACCTTACCAACAATTTTTAATAAAATAACGGTGCATATCATTAATGAAGTTCATACACTAAAGAGGAAGAAACTTTTGAAGGATTATTTTATAAGTTCGCAATGAACCTGTTTCAATTAAAGTATTACTAATCTGAATTTTCAAACTAACATATGTATTGGAGTAAATAATTTATTTTTCCTGCTGACAAGTCAATGGCTTAGCGGATTAAGTATTGAGTTACTAATGGATGTAAATAATTCTTTTAATAATATACATATGTAATGAATTTTTTAATAGTAAATAAGTAAATAAATAATAAAAATTAAAAAAAAAAAAGAACTGTCCAGTCCTTAGAAGGTTGGGTAGGGGCTTCTTCGAAGGTTTGGACTCGAGAGCCGACATTAACACTCATACCCTTTAGTCAAGATTACGACCTAGTTTCTCACACATTAACACTCTCCATAGATTTATAAATAGGTTGAAAAGTGCTAGGGCATTAAGGTTGTAGTTGCGCTCTCTTGTGTGTTCGTGATCCATATTTTTTCCTCCGTCTGATATCCTCCCATTCCTACCTTTTCTCCTTTTCCAATTTCCCTATCTCCTTCACTATCCTTTCTTTCACTCCTCTAGAACGTAATTACAACGGGTCATTTTGACCTTTGGGCATTGTACTTGTCCCAATGATAAGTACACGTCCTCAAACCTAACCTAACCTAACAAAACGCTGAAATTACCAAGGGATTCGCCCCACTGTATAACAAAATACCCCTGAAAACCTTAACGTCATTCTTTTCATCAATATTTTAATATCTGGTGCCTGGAAAAACGTAATTTTAATGTCTTTACCCGGCAGAAGCCCGAAAAAAATTTTGCCAAAACGATTTTGCAGGAATACTAGATCAAACCTGTCTAAATTAAAACACACGTGTTCTTATCTAGGCATGGCGTGCACACTATTTGCCACCAACTCAAAGAAAAATTACGTCAAAATCTTAAGAATGGTATACATAGTCGAACTCTTTCTAAGAACTACAAATTGTGTTATATCGACACATACTGTTTGTCAAAAAAATCTTTGCACAGAACAAAAAAATGTAAAATGTGATCTTCATTCAAGAATTCCAAAAACAAAATCTTTACCTACTTTTTTATTTTTGCACACATTCTGTAACTGCACTTGTTTACGACCATAAGGCGTCAATAGTTTTCTAATAGCCACACACATTACAATAATAACAACAACAAAAGAACTTTACACAGTATAAAATGTGTCAAAAAAATCTTTGCATATTGAATGAGGATAATAAAAAAATAATAAAAAAAAATGCCTTTATTTCCCAAAAATGTTGTGCATTTTGGGTTTTTTACAAATGAGATGGAATGTAAAGGGGGTAAACAAGATTTTAGTAATAAAGTGATCGTCCTTAATGCAACAAGTGTCCTTATATTTGAATACAAAAAATGCCAGTGAAAAGAGTTTAAAAAAATATTATACAATTGGTCTATTTCAATTACTACAAAGACAAATCTGCCAAGGAAATCGCTGATATGTTCTCCCTGAAAATCAGAACTGTATATAATATCATATACCGTGCTGAAAAAGAAGGACGACTAGAGTTAAAAGGATCTACAGGTAGGACAAAAAAGATGACGCAGCGAGTTGAAAGAAAAATTATTAAAACCGTTTATGATAGCCCGCAATCCAGTACGAGAGGATTAGCTCTTCAAGTGGAAAAAGCCTTAGGGTTACGTGTTTCCCATGAAACCATCAGAAATGTTCTTCAAAAACACAAATATTCTTCAAGAGTGGCTAGGAAAAAACCCCTGCTGTCACCACAAAATGTTGAAAAGAGGTTACGATTTGCCACCGAACACGTTTCACTTCCTCCGGAGTACTGAGATGATGTTATTTTCTCAGATGAGACGAAAATAATGCTTTATTATCATGACGGACCGCAAAGAGTTTGGCGTAAGCCTCTGACAGCTCTAGAAAATAAAAATCTTATTCCTACAGTAAAGTTTGGAAAACTTTCTGTAATGGTATGGGGCTGTATATCCAGCAAGGGAGTTGGTGTAATAATGATTTTGGATGAAATAATGACTAAGGAAGTATATCTTGATATTTTAAAAAATGAACTGATCGCCAGCATTAAGAAATTTGGTTTTATTGACCCGGTTAATCCGAATAAATTCTATTACAAATACTATCAAGATAATGATCCTAAACAAAAATCTTATTTATGTAAGTCCTGGTTACTATACAACTGTACCAAAGTTATTCAACCCAATCATGAATAAAAATTCCGCATGAAATTTCTCTCTTTTCCCTTCTCTCCTATTATGAATAAAAATTCCGCGTGAAATTTGTTACTTTTCCTTTTTCTCTGTTTTAATCCCATTTTTATCAACCGTGTGAAGGGAGAAATATTAAAAAGTGAAAAAAGTAGGTATTCTCAATGTATTTTAGTTTGGTTTTTCCCCAAAAAAAATTCGCTTTTAAAACACAAGGGAGTTTGCTTCAAAATGTAAGTATATTTTTGTACAATTAAATTTAAATAAATAAAAAATATTTATATGTTCCTGTAGGTCTAAAACAACTAATAAAATACAAATTCAACATTTGATTGTATTAATGGAAGCCAATCCAGGCATTGCTTGCGGCTTTCATAAAGGCAGCAAAGAGGCCCTATCAAGGTTTTGGAAAAATGTTGAAAACGAGCTTAACTCCTTTGGGCCTCCAACTAAGTGTGCTGCTGAATGGAAAAAGGTTTTTTAACCAACGTGCTTCAAAATAATTGACTTCACTAATTTTTTTTTTTCAACAATTTAAAGGTGTGGGCAGACCAAAAAAAATATGTACGCCAGAAAGCGGCACACAATTTAAACAACAAAAAGCGCACAGGAGGTGGCCCAAACAAGGAGCAAACCTTTTCTCCTACAGAAGAGGCAATTTATCAATTAATTGGGATGAAATCTTCAGTCGAGGGGGTGTCGGTGAAGCCTGTTGGCCTAACCGACACATCTATCACAAAAGAAGAGTTAGCCTCACCAGAGTATATAGACGAACAATTAGACATAGCAGAGGGGAAACAAAGTACAACACCAGACACTGCAGAAACAGTTGACATCAGTCGCAGAAAATGTTTGATTAGCCAGAAGGACAGCCTAAAGAGTTCTTATGAAGCACTCCAGGCTGAGCTAGAGATACAGAGAGAGCTTCTAAAATCGATCAAATTAATAGAGATAAATCAACAAGAACAAAGTCAAACCACCAAAAGAATTTATCAATCACTAGATAAATTAACTGATATTCAACAAAACCATTTTAAAGAAATGGAAAAATTAAAGCGAAAGGAAATAGAAGAGTTATAGCGACACCTCGCCTTTATAGAGAAGCTACGAGTAAGAGAGGATGAATTTAATTTGTAAAGGGCGGAATAGCAAAATTTAGAAATGTAAATTTTTTATGAATTATTTTTTAAGCTGTAGAAGTGTGAATTTTTTATGAATTATTTTTTAATTTTTATTTATTTTTTAAGCTGTAGAAATATGAATTTTTTATGAATTATTTTTTAATTTTTATTTATTTTCTAAGTTGTAATTAAATTGAATTTTTTTTTTTGTTAAACTAAAATAACATTTTTCCTATATTGTTTCTAATTGTTTGAGCAGCAGTTTGGTATTGAGTACATATTTGTGGTGTTATTGTGTCCTCCTCTGGTATACTAAACTGCACGAAATCGCTGGGTACTTCGCTTACTTTGTAGTGTATACAAATATTATGTAATGCACAACATACATTTGTAGTTTTTGCTGCCTTTTCTGGCGTGTAGTGCAATTCCCTTGCGCCAAGAAGGCATCTCCATCGGTTTTTTAGTACGCCATTACGCCTCGATAATGTTGCGGCATTTTGCGTGGGCTTCATTAAATCGCATTGCATGCGACCCGTCCTCGGGAGTTCGATGTGGAGTTAAAAGCCATGGTTCAAGGGGATATCCAGCGTCTCCTATGTAGAAGAATGAAATGAATTAGTCAAAGAATAAATAACATTTTTTTTTACCTAACAGCCAAAAGTTCGTTTGACCTTGCAAATAATTCTGCTCAAAATGCTTTCGTAGGTCACTTGTATTCCATATAAAGGAATCATGGCATGCACCTGGATGTGATGAATCGACATACCGAATTTTTAATTGGTGGTCACAGAGCTGAAAAATTTCCAATTGGTTTTTATCTTACATAAACAAATATCATATTGGGCAACTTACTAGCAAAACATTCATGCTAAATTTTCCTTTTCTATTATAGAAAAGATGTTTATTATCTGATGGTGCTATAATTTGCACATGCGTTCCATCGATGCACCCTACAACGCCAGGAATATTGTGCTTCGTGTAGGAAGCTAGAGCAATCTTTCGTTTTTCTTCAGTGGTATTCGGTACCTTAATCCAAAGTGGACAGAGATGAGTCCCAAAAATATCCACCACTTCCGTAAGCACTTTGCTCAAAGTAGACTGGCCTAAAGCCACATTGAAATCTTTTCCTACACCAGTCTGGTACCCACCTTCTGCGAAAAAACGTAAGCTCGCACTTAGTTTTACAATTGATGGAACCCCAAATTGCTTTCTTGTTGGTTGACTGTGCGTTGTCAAAAATTCTAGTAAATACCGAAAGGCCGGTTTATTTACTCTGTAGTATTTTTGAAACCTGTTGGAAGCTAAAAATTTAAACCAAACAAGTTCATTTTTATTTATTTACTTACAAAGACTGCGGCAACTCAAGGGGATTAGATTCATCCCTTAACTGTCTTTTGGAAATGCGTTGGATGTTTTGTTGTTGCTTTTCCAAAACACCAATTTCTTCCACAAGTATATACATTATAGCACTATTCATTTTTGTTTTATTGTATTATTATTTATTTTTTAACTTGTATTAATTTTACTTTGTTTTCACAAATTATCAAAAACTTTAATATCAATAAGAAAAACAGCTGACTTAAAAATTTGATATTGCCACTTTTTCAAACTTTTACTCCCGCGGAATTTATAATTAGAGGATTTCTTTCTCGAGAAAAGCGTTTTCCGTGAGAAAGAAATTCCTTGCGAATATTCGTGATTGGGCTGATTGATTCTCCTGCCCAAAGTCCTGATATTAACCCTATCGAAAATTTGTGGGTTCATCTAAAGAAAAAGGTAGGAAAAAGATCGCCCACAAATAAAAACGAATTTATAAAGTTCATCAAAGAAGAGTGGAAAAAAATACCATTAGAATATAACATTCCGAAGCTTATTCAAAGAGAAGGCGTCTGAAAGCGGCAATTGATGCTCAAGGTGGACACACAAAATATTAGCACTATAAATATAAAAATATTGCATAAGTCGTAATATTTTATCAAATGTGCAAACATTTTTTTGACAGCAGTAAAATTGAGTTGTTTTTGTTTTTTAATATTTTACATTAGAATATTTTCATTGTTATTAAAGTTTTTTATTTATTATATTAGCAAAACATATGTTTATAAAATCCTGTTTGAAAAAAATTAAAAAGTTGGCTATTTATATTAGAAATAAATGAATTTTTCGAAGTTTTTATTATTTTTTTCTATGTGCAAAGATTTTTTTGACAAACTGTATAATAATTGAACCAAATGAATGGGGAATCCCAGGAGAAATTAAAAAATGTTAAAATCTTTTTCTCAACAATCGCAGAAGAGTCGTGAAGATCGAACGGTTCTTCGTACTACTTCTTGGAAAAGTTTAGAAGTTAAACTCAAAAAATTTGAGAAATTATTAAGAAGAAGAAGAAGAAGAATTATTATTAAGGCACTCAGACCTGTCTCGTCTAATGGTTTGAGATCGTAAGGAATGCTAGGCTTTCCAATTATTCGAGCATTTTGACTGCAGAAATAGTGGCTATAAGAGCAGCTATTTCCCTCTCTGTAGATCAGGGGTTAAATTGTTAATCTGCTCCGGTAGTCTAAGTGTAATTAGACTTTTAATAAAAAAAGCCATCGTATTTATGACGATGTATAGTGTTTACAGGACGGAAAAAACTTAATATTGTTGTTGTGGATCCCCGGAAATGAAAAAGCAGGCAGAGGTGCTAATAAGGCATTAGAATTAAACGATTCGAAGGCAACATAACTAATCTACAGTACTAGCTCTATTATCGCAACGTAGCATAAATCTAGCTTGTTACAATTACCGAAAAATTGAAATAATCGACCACTATATTGTTTATGACGCTTGAAAATAACAAAACAAAAATCTAAATGTAAAAAACGTTAGACGTAGTACCAAAATTTCTTAAAAAATTATCTTCTTATTGTAACCTACGCTTCTGTGTTAAGAACACACGTAGACTGTAAGAGCGGAAATATATGTGTGAAGAAGCAGTAAAACGTTTTTGAGACATCATTGACGAATAAGAATTTTTTAATGGTATTTATTGCCTAAAAATAAAAAAAAAAAAACATTAAAACTTTGACAAATCTTCGTTTCTAGTCACGAAATACAAAGGAAAAAGCAATGTAAATAAATAAAAAAATATGTTGCACTTGTTGAGACCCGTTTTTAAAATAAGTTACACTTATAAAAACATATAAATAAATAATAAATAGTTGTTATTGAAATTTATTAATAGAAAAATTTGTTTAATTGTTTATTTGCAATATAAGTAACTACATTATTTTGTTAGGTAGCGTCTGATTGAAAATATAAAATCATAAAATTCCAGCATAAAGAAGTCATTTTTTAATCAAATGCTTGTTTTCAGATGGGTTCAGACGGGAACATTTGTCAGTCATTCACATGTAATAACTTTATCATGGAACTTAGAAGGTACACGTCTTCTGACTGGTGGATCTACTATTCAGTTATGGAAGGAAAAGTCAAATGATCATGTAGACTATGAAACAAGCGGTAAGTTTTCAAATGCCTTTATCAAATTTTTTATTAAACATCTTTTATGTGGGTAATATCCGAATTCGAATTTTTCAATATTTACTTTCGTTTTTTACAATATGTAATTAGAGAGAAAACTATTTCTTTTTGATTTTTAACTCAAATCACTCAGCTGTTTTAAAAAAAAATAAATGAATTCTAAAAAAAGTCCTTAAAAATACTACAAATAATAAACCAAAAAATCGCATGATTTACGAGGCCAGCTGAAATAAGAATTTCTTGCGATAAAGTATTCTTTGTTTGAAATTGTTGCTGAAATAAATTGATTTTTGCACGATGTGACAGGTATCACCGTCTTGCTGAAACCACATGTTGTTCAGATCTATGCTGTCCAATCTCACTTCAATTTAGGCCCCATCTTCAAAAACGTAACGCCCAACCACTGAATGACCAAAATTCACACAAGTTGCTCGTTATAGATGCATTTCTTCCTCATGGATTGCATGGGTTTACTCATATAAGTTACTCTTATAAGTTTATAACTGCACTCCTACTGAGACCGCCTTTAGCTCCACCAAAATATTTAACGGTCAAACTGAGTTTACAATGCTCGAAATGTGGCGATGATCAAATTTGTAGTAAGATGTAATTGTTTTTAAGCGTTCTTCGATTCATATTCATAATTGCAAACATTTCACTAATTAAATTACATTTCAAACAAAATAAGGGGTGATTTTTTAAGAGCTATAGGAAATTTTTTCAAAAAAACACATAAAATTCAGAAAAATGCATGAAATCTTTATTTGAATCGATAGTACGGTCCATATAATTTAATGTTTGAAGATTATTTTATGCAAATGTTGACCGCGACTGCGCCTCAAATGATCCATCCGCTTAGTCCAATTTTGGCATACTCTATCCAACATTTCGGCCGGTATCTCACGAATAAATGCTTCAATGTTGTCTTCCAATGTGTCAATTGAAGCGGGCTTGTCTGTATAGACATGAGCTTTAACATAGCCCCACAAAAAATAGTCTAAAGGCGTTAAATCCCACGATCTAGGCGGCCAATGGACCGGTCCCGAACGTGAAATAAAATGTTTACCGAACTCGCCTCTCAATAAGTCCATTGTTACGCGTGCTGTGTGGCTTGTGACACTGTCTTGTTGAAACCACATGTCATGCAAGTCAAGCTCTTGCATTTTGGGCAAAAAAAAGTTGGATATCATCTCAAGGTAGCGCTCACCATTCACAGTTACGTTACGATTCGCAGCATCTTTGAGGAAGTACGGTTCAATGATGCCAAATTCAATGATTTGCAAGCGTTGTTCGTTTGTAAGACGATTCATGGTTAAATTATAGACCAAACTGAAGATGTTTGACAGTGAAACAAAACATGAAACGTGCGTGAGCTGTTTAAACCAGTGTTGCCAAAAAGATAATAGCTAAAAAATCACCCTTTATATGTAACAGCTTGCCAGAACTGGGGTTTTAAATACATCAAATATATCACTCGATATTTAAAATCATAAGTCGGTTAAATATTTTTATTTTAATATTGTTAATTTACGTTTTCAGGTGTCAAATTCGTCATTGGTGGTGACAGAGATAATAAAACCCCCATCAATGAGTCATTAGAAAGCAGTACAGCTTGGGAAAATATTTGGTCTTGCCAAACAGCTATACCGATATATCACATGGCTTTTAGTCCAGATGGTACTTTATTCGCAACATGTGGACGTAACGATAGACTTGTAAAAATTTGGTATGAAAATAAGCAAAGTAAGTCCATTTTAAATTTAATTTCTGGGTAGAATTAATTGTAATACTTTATAACCAAATCATATAATAAAATAAACAGGTGGATTTAACAAGTTGTAATGGAAATTTAAATAAAAAGGGTTGATGGGAATCAAAATGTTAACTCGTTTTCTATTCTAAAACGAAAACACATTAAATCTGGTATATTTTGTTAATTGTGTTTATTTAATTTTCACAATTAATATTTTTTTTTATTAATTTTTTCTTTACTGGATCTTCTCAAAGAAATTAACAATTTGTATTAAAACCTTAAAACTATTAAAATATTTGATATTAGCAATGCAATAACCAATGTCTCGTTTGCACAAATATAAGTGAAATCCATAGGTTGCAGTCTTTTAAGACGTCTATGACAATAGCTGCTCTCCAAGTTGAAAGATAATGGATATGTCAGTTGTGGGATGAGTTCACTCTGCGCTCTTATGAATGTCTTCACATCGGACACAGACTGATGGTGCCTACAGCAAAACTTAGCGTGCCCAAATTTCTGTCAGTTTTGTCACTGAGGGGGTCTTTCCATTTAATAGGTTCCTCCGCTGTTACTCTTCTGTTAAAAACATATCTCAAACTGCATATGGGATGAACTTTGCTCCTGTTCTTTAGTTGAGAAACGTAGAATGCAATTTCGACTCTAGCCATTAATGACTACTACCAGGCCTTTGGCACCCTTTAGCTAATATGTGTAGTAATTTATTTTTTCAGCATAAAATCTTTTAACTACAGTTCTGAAATTTTTGTCATAAACATTTTTGTGTCATAAACATTTTCTTTCCGTAGAGTAGCAACAGAGAAGTGGAGATGGTTTGTAGTACCCGACTGGCGCTGCGGCTTCCATTTCAGTTTCTTGATTCATTGTCGGGTTTTATTTGTTTATAATAAAGGGCTAGATTTAGGGCTAGACTTACGTTTGGTAATTGTTAAGTAACGGTCTAATCCTGTTAAAATTTCTGCGCTATTATCGCACTATTATTAGGATTTGGTACAGTCGGCATTTTTTCTCTTAGTGTAGCAGAGGAACTAGACGACAAGTTGAGCATATTTTTAGGAATAATTTTATAACCTACACCATTATCTAATGTCAGTGGCAATTTTACATACATACATAATTGGCCATTACAACCCTTCAGTCAGGATTACGGCTTAGCTTCTCACACCACTAACGTTGTATGCGTTAATTTTATACGTGAGTGGCGGGACCTACAGTTTAAGTGGCAATTTTACCTGCGTTTAATTTTTATTTATTAATAGTAACGAACGGGGTCAAATTGGCTTCGCGTTTAAATACAAACTGACATAAGCTTTTTATTTATTTAATTTTTGTCGCTTTTTTATGTGTTCAAAATCGCATATGCCTACCATTTCTTCTAAGCCTTCGCTCTGTGCTATAAACATTTAGAGAGCTCATTAAGAGCATCTATTCTTTTACTTGCTCTTTCTGTCTACTTTTTATTTGAACTAACACCGAAAAACGATTTCAATTGAAGTAGTGTGGTCTGGTCTTATATTTTATATTGATCGTTTTAATTTTTATACACAATATATAAATTGTATATGATATAAATTAGTGTCCTGCCGGATAAATTTTTATGTATAATTTTTATAAAATTTTTAGCCCGTAATTAACTATAAAAATTATGCACCCCGCTTTGTAGCACTGAAACCTAAGCAATCTTGATTTTTGCTTCAAAATATATTGAAATTATTTCGATACGTGCATCCGCTTGTAAACGCGAAAAATTGTACCTATCGGGGGCCCAGTAAATCATAACTTTGTTCACCACACCGAGCTGTAGAATATTATCAAAGCCCTCTCCGACCAAATGGCATTTCATCGAATACGAAGCCAATGCAGTCAATGAGACAAATAGAATTCTACAAGCTTGAATGACACGTGGCTATTTACACGTGATAGTAAGTAGAGATTTCGATATAAAAAGCATTGTCTTGCAAGCATTTTTGAAACTGTTTATATCCGGGGAATATGTATTAAATCCGCACTAAATAAAGATAAGTCCATACGTAATGACATCAGTATAGTTTTTGAAATTAATTGATATGCAATTAGTTTAAAATGTAGTTATGAAAAAATTACCCAAATATCAAAATTGAAATGTTGTGAATTGAGAAGAAAACATATCAATATATTGCCTTTATGGAAAATAATACACAATGGAGTAAAAAAATTTCGAAGGAGATACTTACTTACTTCACTTTATTGTCCACTACAACCCTTTCGTCTGGAACAGTAATAGAAATTTCCAAGTTACTTTATTGTTCCAGATTCACAATTTATAACGTACTGCAACACACAGCTTGGTACCACCAAAAATGTCAAACTGCATTCTTAAGTTCGAAAAACTAAAACAGCTAGAGCCTTTCCAGAGCTCACTAAAAATTAAAGATGAGATTTTATAAAATATACAGATCAATATGAAGACATCCGAATGAGAAGAAGTTACGCGAGTGTGTGGAACGACGATAAACACTTGTGTTAAAAGATATATTAAATTCCTTCTACCATTTCCGAAAGAACATTGCAACAAACCGATGACATTTTGGAGAATCATGTTTTGGAGCGATGCCGTCCGTATGACCTCCTCCCAACCTTTAGCACCACCTAAAATACATCCTTAAAACGGTTACGGATGGTAGTGTAAATGTCATCGTGTGGGCGATATTTTCCTGACAGGATGTAAGATCACTACTAAAATGGACCGGCACATATACAGACACATACCAACAAGCATTCTTAAGGTTCGCCCAATTGGCGGATGTCCTCATAAAATGTTGGACTGATATCACTGCCATGCAGTAAATGCGATGGTTTGGACAAGGATGAAAAAGGCTTGTATCGTGCGATATTTACTACAGCTACATCATGTGGAAAACCACGAAATTGGATGCTGATTTGTGGTTAGTAAGAGACTTAGTCATCTCGTCTCTGGGTTCAATTCTGTGAACGAAAGGGTGGCCACAATTCGCATCAAAGCTAAATTCTATACCATAAGCTTAATTTGTACTCACTCCTCGACGCAAGAAAAGGCCAATGCTGCTAAAGATGCCTTCTACGCTAATCTCGAGGACATATACGATAAGTGCCAGGTCCATGACACCAAAATCGTCCCCGGAGATATTAATGCGACGGTCGAGTGGGAAAGTATCTTTAGTCCCACACGACCACTACCTCCGACGGTATGAGGCTGATCGATTTCGGCGCGGCGCGAAAAATGTAGCACCAACTTTCAACATTTCGATATCCACAAAGCCACTTGGTTGTCCCCTGATCGATCCACAGACAACTATGTTGATCACATTGTGGTAGACTGAAGGCACGTTTCCAATGTACTATATGTGAGCGCATCCAAATATCGACTCTGAGCACTACCTTGCGGCAGTCAAGACTGGATTGCGCCTTAGAGTTTCGAGGTCTGTGTGATCTAGTACATTGCGAAAGCTGGACGTCAAAACGCTGAGGCGTTCTCCGCTCAACTCTCGGACAAGCTCTGTCGATTCGTATCCAATCTTAACTTTGGTGGACTGTGGGCCAATATAGGTATAAACACATAGACGACAGACAACAGAAAGCTGCCAAGTTTAGAATACACACGTTTATATGAAAACGATTATAATGAAGGTAGGACAGAAAAAGCAAAGACAACAACTTAAGCAGGTGCTGCCCAAATTAAAATATTTTCTATTTTTGTGAGCAGCTAAAAGCAAATTAGTGATGCCAATACAACATAAAATCATAATAAAAAAACAGCTAAAAATATTTACTATGAAGAGAAAGAACAATTCTAAAATTAAGAAATAAAAAGCAATCCATGTATTCATAATAAATAAAATAGAATTATAGATTCAATTTTGTATCTGAATTCATTTGATAAATGTTTTGTGTGTGCGGTTTTTTCATAAGTGAGTTTATTTTTGCATACAAAAAACCTGATAGTGTCAACACTGAAAAATATATTTACATTCAAATTTGAAAATTATTGACAACCGTTTTTTTCTGTTCTGCTTTCAAAAAATTTAAGCAGTCGGCATACGGCAGACGAAAGAGTTGGCAGACTTTTCTGTCGAACTGCCGAACTGTTGTCTATGTGTTTATACCTTATCTCGCACTACTTGCGCACTACTGCGGAAACAGTCCTTGGTTTCGACCGCCCACCCCAACGAAACCCATGGTACGATGAGGAGTGTCGCTACGCTAGTTATTGTCTTGAACTACAGAGAGGAGAAGGGAGGAGAGACGCCTTTTCAGACGCGTGAATAGGGAATAGGAAAGACAAGAGAGTGAGGATATCGTGTTGTACAAATGTGTGAATGAATGTATGAACATCTTCCTGCAAAGATGAAAACGGAAACTTGGTTACAGATTCGCAAGAGGTGCTGAGGTTATGGAGACTCTTATACGAGGCGATAACGACACCAATCCCGCCTCTAGAGATAATGATGAACCCAATCAATGACAACTATGTATGTGGAGATTCTGCCGCCTAGCCATGAAGAGGTCAAGGACTCTTTTTTGCGGCTTAAGAGCAATAGCGCTGCAGGTCCTAATGGCCATTTCGCTGAATTGCTTAAAGCCGGAGGTAATGAGCTGGTAGCTTATTTACAAAATATGGCCGGACGAAAATATGCCCAACTACTGGAATCTCAGTGTTCTCTGCCCTGTCCTAAAAAGGGAGACCCCACTATATGGGCCAATTACAGGGGTATAGGCCTTCTCTCTATCGCATATAAGGTTCTTACGGGCGTATTGTGTGAACGACTGTAGGCATTCGTCAAAATACTGATTGGACCTTATTAGTGCGGCTTCAGACCTCCCAAATCTACCATCTAACAGATCTCAACAAAAAGATTCCAGTTGCTTGCGTACGATGATGACATTGGCATCATAGGGCGTACCAAGCGCGATGTTACTTCTGCCTTTAGTGCTATTTTACGGGAGTCTACTAAGATGGGTCTGGTAGTAACTGAGGGCAAAACGAAGTATATGTAGAGACATGCGGCGATAACTGTACCTTCGATATAGTTATGGAATTTATTTATCATGGGTCGAAAAAATTTTGGAAATTAGTCGTATGGAGTGATGATTCCAAGTTTAATATCTTTGGAAACGTTGGCAGACCCTATGTAAGACGTCCTGTTAATACACAATTATACCCAAAGTACACCAAAAAAACCGTAAAACATGGAGGTTCGTCAGTAATGGTTTGGGGTTATTTTACCTCATCCAGCGTTGGTTGGAAAATGACTGGGGAAGTGTATAAAAACATCCTACGGAACAATTTGACTAAAGATTATGAGGACGAATTACCACTAGCGTGGATATTTCAGCATGATAACGACCCGAACCATACATCTCGGGTAGTTAAAGCTTGGTTTGCTGAGGAAAAAAGAAGGGTTCTTGATTCGCCAGCTCAGAGTCCCGATCTGAACCCTATTGAAAATCTTTGGGGGTCGTAAAACGAGCAGTTGCAGCCAAAAAATCTAGCAGCAACAAGGCACTTTGGCACCTTATCCAGGCAGAATGGAATAACGTTAGTTCTGAGCAGTGTCGCCAAAAACGGTACCCCACAAAATATTAAAGGTTCAAAATAGTTTGGGTGAAATTTAAAGCAATTAAATTAAATTTTCAATATTTTTTTTCAGATAACTTAATTATGTGTCCACTTAAATTTTAAGTCTGATATCAACTCCGTACTAAAACATTTTTTATAATGAATAACTATTTAAGTTTTTGTTGTTAATTAATTATAAAGCATATGAAATTAATAAATATTTGTTGTTTTTGTTTACATTTTTCTTAAATCTTTTTAATTTTTACAAAAATGAAAAATGTTGCATAAGTGACTTATTTGTATGTCCACAAGTGTAAATATATATATGTATATATAAGAGAACTACATGATTTGATTCACTTTCGCTCTCTACTCACATGTAAATTGCGTTTGTTTTGTTTTTAACATCAATATGTTCTAATAATATTGCTTACAGTGTTGACTCTCTAACAACTAAGGGCTAGTTTTTGAATGAAAATTGAAATAACGAGTGTTATTTTAAGCAAACTCCCTTGTGGAAGATTGGTAAATAGGGGTTGAAAGCAAGTGTACCAAACTTCCAGAGAGAGTTACGATTATAATTACGCGATGTAATTATAATTAGGGTTAAATAAGAGAGATAAAGCAAAAAGAATTAGTAATATTCTTTTTTAAGATTGGTAAAAGTTAGGGAAAACTTACCTTGTGTATGTACTCTGGGATGTGTAGTAACAATAGATTTTTTCCAAATGGAATTGAGAGAATGTGTATGTTAATTTTGTGTTGATTTAATATTTTCAGTGTAATGGTTATACAGGTAGGCCTAGTTGAACACGGGGGTTACGTTCCATGAAAATACCGTGTTAAGCAAAATCGTGTTAAGCGATACAAGAATCCAATACAAAAAGAGGGGTTACGTTCCATGGTTTTCAAAAAAGCAAATTTTATTAATTTTAATTTTTTTTTAATAATATATACATACATACATGTTAATCCATATCTACGCATAAAAACAAAAATATTACATTCAATTAACTTAATAATTCTCGAAATATTAAAAAAAAAATATTTCACGACAGTAATATTAAAAAAAATTAAAATACATAACCATAAAATTTAATCTTCATCACTGGATAGATCTATCCGACGTGGTCGCTTTTGTAGTGATTCAATGTTGTTACTTTTTTCCTTAAAAAAATCTGTTATCTTTGTCTGATCATTAGAAAGATTTTTGTAAAGTTCTTTGTATGGTAACAAACATTTTTCAAGATCTCTTTTAAATTTTTCTATGTTCAATGTTGCATTTCAATCTACATCAACCGCTGTTAAAAACAAAGCACTTAAATATTTATGTGCAGAATGGTTTTTGTAAACCGAGCACAACCGAGGCTTTTTAGTGTTAACCGAAAATGTGAACCAAAATGTGAATCGCGTTAGACCGAGGCCGTGTTAAAAAGAGTACGTGCTAAGCGAGGCCTACCTGTATATGTTTTTATAATGATGATAGTATGTATTTTAATGATAATATTCGTTTAACTTGCAAAGAAAGAATTAATGATAATGTTTAAAATGCAGAGTTAATGTTAATAGTTCAGTTGCAAAAAGAGAAGTTAATGTTAATAATTCAAGTGCAAAAGGAGAAGTGAATATAAAAAAATGAATTTATCCTTTAGGAAAATTAAAAGTTTATCTATATCTGTAATTCTATATATACAGATATAAATGATCTATGCGGTAAAGATACTTTCAGAACTTAATTACTAGTGATGGTTAACGCATATAATTTAATTAGTTATAAAGGGCTATCCATTTCGTGGTTTCAAAAGTATGGGACTGGAATTCGACATCTGTTAAACTAAGTTGTGAAACCAATTTTTTTCATTTCAGTTGAAAGTCTGACATTGACGAAAATGGATCGCTTAACTATCACACAACGCATAAAAATTATCAAAACCTATTACAAAAATGGTGATTCTGCCACAGCCACGTATCGTGCTTTTTCGAACAAAATTTTCTTCAGCGATGAAGAAAACATACCACACTCGGTGGGTATGTTAATAAACAAAATTGGCGTATTTGGGGTTCTGAGAATCCTCACACTCGGTGGGTATGTTAATAAACAAAATTGTCGTATTTGGGGTTCTGAGAATCCTCAAGTAATTGAAGAGAGGCCATTACATCCAGAAAAAGTCACTGTTTGGTGCGCTCTTTGGTCCGAAGGTGTGATTGGACCTTACTTCTGCGAAAACGACGATGGAACGACTGTCACCGTCAATTCGGAGCGTTATGGTCATATGATAACCGACTTTTTTTTTGCCTGCTATTGAAGAATACGACTTGGAGAATATGTGGTTTCAACGAGACGGTGCCACATGCCACACAACTCGAGCGAATATGGCTTTATTGCAAGAGACATTTCCTGGCCGCGTAATTTCTCGTCGTGGCGATATCAACTGGCCATTAAGATCATGCGATTTGACACCATTAGACTTTTTTTGTGGGGCTACGCGAAAGACCGTGTTTATGCAGATAAACCTTCAACTCTTGAGCACTTAAAAACCAACATTCGTCAAGTTATGGCTGAGATACCGCCCAATATGTGTCAAAAAGTTGTCGAAAATTACCTCAAAAGAATCAATGCTTGCAACACTTCGCGTGGAGGTCATTTAAATGATGTAGTGTTTCACACATAATGTCAACGTTCAAACTTTACAATAAAAAAGAAATATCATTAAAAAAATATTTTATATGTGTTTTATTTACGTTTACTTTTGAAACCACGAAATGGATAACCCTATATAATTCAGAAAAGTTTGAAATTCATTTATCTTAATTACAGTTTTAAATTGAATATTAATGAAAAAATTTATTGTCCAAATTGTTATTTGGACACAAGTTTAAATTCGAGATTAAGTTAATCTCCAGTTAAAGTTAATCTTTCGTTAACTTAATTTTCAGTTTTTGAATGGTAGTTTAATCTTTGTAGGGCTGCCACAATTATAAGCAAAAATTTCAAAGTGTTTCACAACAATTTGCTTTTGTATAGAACAAAAACAAACAAAAGCTGAATACTACTCGTATTGATCTTTAAGTAAAAAAATAATTTTTGAAAAATAATAAATAAATTAAGACTTGTCTATTGTCAATTTATGTTTTATATAATTCATAATCACTTAAAAATGTGTCTTATTCGGCTTTTTCTCACTTTTTTTTTTTTTTCGAACGTCCCCGGCCACACACTAACCTACCCTCACCCGACCGCGGAGGGCTCGTCCCCATTACGTAGGGACACCTACACACTACAGTCCGGACTGTAGCGGGTAAAGGAAAAGTAATGGCAACGGGAACATAAAACAGCTACAGAACTTAATCACAAGCTGAATAAAGTTAAATAAACCGGAACTACATAAGACAAGAACGAAAATACATTTTTATATAATAATTTACAAATTAATGCTAGCATATAAGCTACGTTTAATATTACAAACATTACAATTAAAATCAATAAAATCATAATATAAATTAAAATCATTACATAATCTACGAAAAGGAAAATTAGCTCCATAGTTCGTTCTATAGAAATCTAAAGAAAGAGGACGATAGTGCCGTGAAAATCTTGCTGGAATACTGAAATTCAGGTTAGAAAGCAAAAACTCAGAATCGATATCACCTTTAACCAGATTAAAAACAAAACAAACCCCTAAGACAGCCCTTCTACGTTCCAAAGTTGGAAGTTTCACCAAATCTAATCTAGCCTCATATGATGGAAACCCATTGCCATAATCCCATCCTAGGCCACGTAAACAGAATAATAAAAACACAGACTCTATTGAATCACTATGACAACGATAGTATGGATTCCAAATAATAGACGCATACTCCAAAATAGGTCTAACAAGTGAAATGTACAGTAGTCTTGTTATATAAGGATCAATGAATTCCCTAGCCCATCTCTTCACAAAACCAAGAACAGCCCGAGCCTTGCCAATCATCATACTAATATGATCAATAAAAGACAGTTTCGTATCCAATAATACTCCCAAATCAAGAAATGTAGTCACAGTTTCCAAAGGGCAAGAATTAATCACATAAGTGGACGATATTACGCCTCCGCGAGAGAAAACCATGCATTTACATTTTCTCAAGTTAAGATCCATTAAATTAATTCTGCACCAAGTTTCAAACAAATCAATATTTCGCTGAAGAACAGCCTGACCATGATCATCATCAAAAGTATAAAATAATTTAACGTCGTCAGCATACATCAGAATATTACAATCAGAAATAGCACAAAGAAGATCATTAAGAAACAGTAAAAACAGTAAAGGACCCAAATGGCTACCATGCGGAACACCAGAAGTAACATATACAGTCTTAGACAATACATTCCTAAACAATATCCTCTGAGTCCTAAGGGAGAGGTAGGAGTCAAGCCAACGATAAGTAATAATATATATAATAGAATACCGATTAATAAAAGTTTAAGAAGCAAAAGTCTATGATCAACCCTATCAAAAGCTTTACTGAAATCAGTATAAATTACATCAGTCCGAGCTCTGGCAAGAAAACCCCTGAAAACATGTGTAGTAAATTCAAGAAGATTAGTGACAGTCGACCTACCTTTCAAAAAACCATACTGGAAAGGGATATTAAAGATCTCGTATTAAAAAAGAGATAATCCGTCACCAATTTCTCCACCAATTTCTCTCACTTGGGAATAGCACTGAGTTTGGAAATATTGGATCTATTACCCGACTTATGCAAAGGAATTATAAACGAACTCTTCCAAATAGATGGAAAATGACCAGCCCTCAGAAGCCTATTGAAAATAAAGGTCAAAGGACCACTCAAGGCAACAGCGCACTGTCTTAAAATACAGGCCGGTACCCCGTCAGGGCCCAGCAAGTATGTAAGTTTCAGTCCAGACAAAGACTCAAGAACAGACTCCTCATCAAATGAATATATATTAGAAATAGAGACACTTCCCACTGAATAAGGATACGAAAAACTGCTACTCAGATCAGGGCCCGAGTCCAACAGTCTATAAGTAGACTGAAAAAAGTCAGCAAACATATTCGAAATATCAAGGTAACTAGAGGATGATACGCCCTCATAAAACATCTCAGTGGGAAACAAAGATGATTTACGTTTAGCTCGAACGAAGTCGTAAAACGACTTAGGATCGCTAGCGAAGTTCGACCTGACTCTAATCATATATTCCTCATAACAGTAATGATTCATCCTACGATAATCCGCACGCGCCCTAGAGTAAAGAGCATAATCAACATCAGTACCTGATCTAACAAACTTTTTAAATAACCTCGATTTTCTGTTCCTTAACCTTGACAGTCTAGCCGAATTCCACGGAGGACCAGAACGCTCCAAACGACTATTTACAAATGGAACACACTCCCTAAAACATTTAAATAATACCTCATAAAAGCCATCCAAGATCCTGTCAAGTGAAAGAGAGTCATATGGAGGTGAAATAAGTACAGACGACCAATCTACAGAGGATAGTAGTGGATTTAAACGACTAAAATCCGTACGATGGAAATTAAAACGCCCCTCAACACCAGATGAGCTATCAATTACAGGAGGTAAACAAAGATCAACTTCAATAGAAAGTAACAGCGTAGGATGATAACTATCCTCAGGAAAAGATATAGAATCAATGCGAAATAAGGAAGAAATACTTGGATCCTCTAAAAATACAAGATCCAAAATTCTACCCATTGAATTCAATAAACCATTAACCTGGAAAAGACCTAGATCACACATAGCGGACAGAATTTCATCATAGGATGGAATTGAAGAACATGGCACTAATGACAAAGTCTCAGGTGAAAAATTCCAGGATGTATGCGGAAGATTAAAATCATCAAGGACTACTATAATCCCCTCTTGCCCCATTGAATCAATTACTTTAGAAATCAAAACGAAGTGAGCCCTATAGATATGAATGTCAGAACAGGGAGGAATATACGAGCTACATTACTAGACTTTCCACGATTATAGACCCTAACGCAAATAAACTCAATATCCTCAGAAGAACACAAGTCAACCAATTCAGATGTGTATTTAGAGCAAATGGAAATGAGAACACCACCACCATTTTTAGACTTCCTATCACGTCTATAAATATTAAAATTACTAGACATAATCTCAGAATCAAAAATATTACAATTCAACCAAGTTTCAGTAAAAGCAATTACATCAAATTCAAAATCAAAGCTACAATTATATATCGAAGAAAGTTTAGACCTAAGTCCGCGAACATTTTGATAAGCAATTCTGAAATTAAAAGACGATTTCGAAGTTAGTTTTTTTGATAAATAGGACCAGGCAAATTAGCACCATTCCTACGATGGCCCTGCCTGACTACGAATTCTCGTACCAATACATCCTGTGGCCAAAACGCAGGATTAACAATTTCACCAAATTTCTCATCGGCAACATATAATTTAAACGAAGAAATACTGCCATCCAAAGATGGCCTCATCTTGTCTTGTCTGTCAAACATCTTCAGTTTGGTCTCTAATTTAACCATGAATCCTCTTACAAACGAACAACGCTTGCAAATCATTGAATTTTATTATCAAAATGCGTGCTCTTGGAACGTTGACCGAAGATCCACTTCTTTATCGAAAAATTGTGTTCAGCGACGAAGCTCATTTTTGGCTCAATGGATACGTAAATAAGGAGAATTGTCGATTTTGGAGTGAAGATCAGCCAGAAGCATTGCAAAAGCTACCAATGCATCCAGAAAAAGTCACAGTTTGATGCGGTTTATGGGCTAGTAGCATCATTGGACCGTACTTCTTCAAAGATGCTGCGAATCGTAACGTAACTGTGAATGGTGAGCGCTACCGTGGGATGATATCCAACAACAAGACGGTGCCACATGCCACACAGCACGCGTAACAATGGACTTATTGAGAGGCGAGTTCGGTGAACATTTTATTTCACGTTCGGGACCGGTCAATTGGCCGCCTAGATCGTGCGATTTAACGCCTTTAGACTATTTTTTGTGGGGCTATGTTAAAGCTCATGTCTATACAGACAAGCCCGCTTCAATTGACGCATTGGAAGACAACATTGAAGCATTTATTCGTGAGATACCGGCCGAAATGCTGGAAAGAAAGAGAATTGGACTAAGCGGATGGACCATTTGAGGCGCAGTCGCGGTCAACATTTGCATGAAATAATCTTCAAACATTAAATTATATGGACCGTACTATCGATTCAAATAAAGATTTCATGCATTTTTCTGAATTTTATGTGTTTTTTCAAAAATTTTCCTATAGCTCTTAAAAAATCATCATCATCATTATTATTCTCCAAGCCCAAATCATTATTCAACGTTTGTTGAACTACCACATGAATTTTAATTTTTTTTCTCTAATTTAATTCAAACAAAGGAAAGTATATCCGATGAAGCAAATCCTTACAATTATCTAAAAATGAACATTGATATGAACTTTGATGTATAGCAATGATGGCAAATTCACACATCAGAACACTCTCGAGAGGACCAATAAGTTGATATTATATAATGGTCAGCATAAAGCTCTGACTTCTTCAGAGACTTCTTTAAAGCCTTTCAGGATGTTTATAATTGGTATAATTGGGTGCTTCCTTAAAATATTAAAAAGAATTAAACTCAAATGATGACTTTGTACACCTTTTGTTACTGGAAAAAGGTAGTATAGTTGGACGTGCTAAATATAAGACCACCACTGTATATAACTAAAATTTTGTCGATGGGGTGGATAAAATTTTGTTTGATTAAATTGGCAAGCCATAGAAATACAACAGTGAGCATTTCACTTCCTATATAGTTACGGTGACCCATTCGCCCACTATTATAGTGGACAGTCCGCTATTTTAACCTCCTGTCCACTATTTTTTTTGCGTCCACTATTTTACCATAAGTAACTTATAAAAAGTATTTATTTTCCAAAATGTCCGCTTTTATCCACTTTTTTCACTAATTCGGTAAAAACGATAGAGTACTTTCTTAAACAAGCAAAATGCCCAACAATATTGTTTAATTCTTTTAATGATCCTTTTGCTATGTCTTGGTTATTACTTATACGCAGCCATAGATTTATACTGCGTTTAGAAAGTCTACGTATTTTAATGCCTGAAGCGAATATAATATTAAAAGAATTTAAATCAAATTTAATAGAACGTCAGAATGAATTATTTTTACGATTTAACGTATTAGTTACTTGAACCAATGGGATGAATCTTTTAAAGAAATTCACTTACTCGCTTGGATATTGTTAGATGCAATTCCATCTTGGTCTTCAGTTCAAAAGCCGTTAATAAAGGTAACAGAAATTAGAAATGATATAAATATAAATATTAACGAAATTTGTAAAAAATTATGCAAATGCTAAACAAATAGAAATATGGAAACAATCAGCATTAAATCCTGATAAAAAGTGGGTTGAGATTTTAAAATTTTTTGAAACGAAAAATATTCCTTATAAAAACATCTTGAAATTAGTAGATTTTTCATTTGCTTTGCCAGCGTCTAACGCACCAACAGAAAGAGTTTTTTCTATATCTAACAATATTTGGTCTTCCGAAAAATCCCAATTGGGACTACAAACTTTAGAATCTCTCATCCATAAACTGCAATTTTGAAATGGACTGTTCAGAATTTGAAACATTTTTATCTAACAGGCTCAATACTTTAAAAAATACATTTTGTAGAGAAATACCAGAATTAAATTTATACACATAAGTATATCCAAATGTATGTATATGTATAAATTTAAGTTTGTGTATATTATTTGTACCTATTTATGTCTGTATTTTAAGTCTTTATATAAAATATTAATTATAATAAATTAATTTGATGCTTTTTCAATTTTATATATTTGTCCTCTTCTTTCTCTTGGAAATAATGGTCACCCGTATATATAGTGTCTGATTTATTCATGGCCTGTTTATTAATTTTATTTTATTTTACTTTTTATTTTCTGTATATATTGCACTTTTAATTGATGTTATTGAAATATAAATATAACTTGTCGTTGTATTTTTTTTTTCAGTTCTTTTTCCAACAAAAAATAGCTGCAAATCGTCTACTAAAGAAGAAGAAGGAAAAGAATTAAATTTTACCTATGTATACATTGCACATCCCCGTGCAGTTACGAATATCATATGGCGTAAGACCAGCAAGTATATGCCAAAAGGTTCAGTGTCTAATATGATTGTTACATCATGTCTTGATAACATTTGCCGAATTTGGATTGAAACGGTTTTGCCAGATGATGGATTGATAAACATGACACAGTTCGATCCATTAGCTTCTCAAAATCCCAAATTTAGAACGCACAGACATAAACATAGATTTATGCAAAGGCTAAAGCATATGAAAACATGCTTCCATATTCGTCGACATGCAAAAAATGATTCATCTAATTTAAATATGACAAATAATTATCCCGGTCCAATACCATCACTTCCATCATCATGTAGCGTACATGATTTTCACTCTTATGGTTTTCATGGCTCTGGAATATCACAAGGAGTACATTTCCACCTGGCAGCATCTATTAATGCAGAAACAGATATTCCATTAGTTCCGTCAATGCATTCTAACAACACGGACTCTTCAAACCAAAATAACTTTATTCTTCACTGGCTTAATAACAAAGAGATGGATTTTACATTACAAGCTGAAACCATACTTCAGGAACTTACAAAAAAGGTTATAGATGAGGAAAATAATGCAGCTTCTGGAATTTCTGATTTAATAGATAATTTTTCAAATTCAGTAACTCCAAAGAGTAAATATATGCGCACTAGTTCAAAATCTGTGTCTGTGGATGATAACAGTGCAGGATGTGAAGAGAATAAAACTTTAAATTTACAAAATTTAAACTCTATGTCTAATACTGCTTCTTTAAATTCATTGGTAAATGATAACAATTCAGTAGTTAATCAGTTAACGGATTCGTTGGATATGAAAATTGATTGTTTACTACGAGATTGGCACCAAAGCCCTGATTTATTGTTTGCAATACATCCTATAGACGGAAGTTATTTAATTTGGGTTGTGGAATGGTTGGATGATTTCTATCCTGGTTCATTTAGACAAGCACAAGTTTCGTTTTCTACAAGAATTCCTAATGCATTTCCTCTTGGAGACTCCATGTCAATGTCAACAATGGTTAGCTTGTATAATACTGGGACTCATCCGTTAGTATTTCGCGAAATTGCGAACAATGTTAAAAGTAAGCACCAAGAAGACGAGGATCAACCGCTAATTAAAAGTGAATCGGATGACAACGATGATGAAAACCATGAAGATTCACCGAAAAATATAAATAATGGCGAAGTAAAAGATTATTCCAATGAAAACGGTAAAGAATCTTTAGATGGACATCTTTCTACGGCCATCTCACCTTTAGTGTCAATGGTAACTAAACACTCGAATGGAACTTTAAATTTGTGGCAATTATCATTTGCCTATAAAACTAAATTTACTCAAGTACTTAGTATTGGACATGTAAGCAGAGTTTCTGGTCACAGATTTCGTGTCAATGACATTAATTGTCATCCAGTTTTGCCCCTGCTTGTTTCGACATCTCATCATAACTTGCCAGAATTTGAAAATAAATCTAGTGGGCCATCTAATTTTGATTCCAACATCATTACTGACCCTGATCATATATTTACAACATCAGGCTTTTGCTCCGAACTAATATTATGGAGAGTTGATTCAGTAGGCCCCCTTGGTCATACAGGTGGAGTTAGTGAACTTGCCCGCATTAATTCCCCGGAAATATCGGCATTCAGTAATGTTGCATGGATACCTACATTACTGCCTAGTACAACGCTTGGTAGCTATAGTAACTCTCCTTCCGCTTGTTTCGTGGCAAGTGATGGAGAAAATTTGCGTGTTTACCAAGCTGTTATTGATGCTAGAACTCTTTTAGCAGAAATTTCGGCTTCTGAATGTATATCGAACTTACAAAAATCCGCTTCCGTTTCTTCGTTATATTCAAATGCTTCGTCAATAATCAAGGATATAAAATCCCCATTGCATGACAAACTTAAAGTTGTTTCTCAGCAATCAACATCACGTCCAGGGTGTATAATACAACTTGATCCAATATCCGATGCAAAACATGATTGGCAAAATACGCAATTCTTACATGTATTTCAAGCGCAGCTAATTACCGGAGCAGAAATGTTAAAACATGACTATAAATCGCAAAAACTTGAAAATTCAAACGATATGGATGTTATAGTAGATCTTCAACGAAATGCTGAATTTAAGGAGCCATTTTATATTGTTATAATAGAAAAAACTGTTAAGGGAAGTACAATCCACATGTGGCGTATTATAATATCTTCCAAACCTCAAAAATCATTTCTATCAGAAACAGCAATGTATGTACCAGATAGTAATCTTACACAAGATATCGAAGACATTGATGCACATCGTAAAGCTTCAGAAATAAATATTGAGCCACCAATTTCAAAAAGTAATGATACTAATGTTGAACAACCTCATATTGTTATAACGACGGAAAAGGTTTGTATGCAGGAATTACCTCTACCAGACGGTGTAGACGTAGTACACGCATCACCTGCCGCAGGTCATCTTAGCTCATCTTCAATATATCCAGCTTGTTATGCGCCTTACATAATAGTTACTGCTTGCTCTGATTCTGTATCTAGATTTTGGAAATGTGAACCTTGTAATAATTTGAATGATCAAAATCAATATGTTTGGACAGAATGGAAAATGTTCAGCAAGAAACAAGATTCCGCAATAGATATACCTGGACAACCATTAAATATAAGCGCTGCTTATTCCGGACGTGTAGCTTGTGCTTATAAATATGGTAAGAGTTTTACACGGCCAAATAAGTGCGGAGATCCTGATTCTAGATATATTAATCTTTGTGTTGGTATTTTTGAATGTGAAAGTTCTGGAGGCAGCGAATGGGTACTCGAAGACACTATACATTTGAAAAATATACATTTACCGCGAATTAATATTGATCACGGAATTGATTTGAGTTATTTGCATGATAATCGTATTCTTCAGAAAAAACAACGACTAAATCAAGTATTACATAACTTCACGATACATGATGAAACACGATCCCCTCGGAGTGGCGAAACGACACCAGACATCAATATTAAAGCTCACAGTGGTCTTCTAGCTGTTCCAAGTTTCAGTACTTTGCAGTCTTTGCGCAAAAGTATTGCCGAAAATGGCAATACATGTCCTTTGACACAAAAGCATTTGGTACAACTTGACTGGGTTTCTAAGGAGGATGGTTCTCACATTCTTACAGTTGCTGTAGGTAGTAAAATTCTTTTATACACTCCTGTTTCATCTGATATTGCTCAAGCCAATATTAAAGCAATGAAAGAATCTAGAACAGCAAATCGGCCAATTTTACGAAAAGCCAGCTCTTTAGCACAGCCGCACTTCAATGACGAAATACGTTGGATGAAATTGCGACAAATAGATTTGCAGACTGCAGATGGTTTACCTCCCTTGCCAATGCAAATTTCTTGGGTTCGTGATGGTATATTAGTAGTTGCAATGGATTCTGAAATGCATGTTTATTCTCAATGGAAGCCACGGTATACCCAGCAACATAATGTTGAAGATATGCTCGATTCTAGAAATCTTAGGGATGAGGACTTAAGATCGATTGCAAATGAATCGACTAATCTCAGACTAAAAAGTGCAGCTTCAATACCTTTGATGAGTAAAGTGAGCACAGCCAACCTACAACTATTATCAAAAGAAAAAAAGAAGGCCGGTAGTTCTGCTAATACTCAAAGTGCTCCTGATGTAACTCTTAATGATGATTATATGACGGACTTTGGTCTCTTTCAAGCATCACGCATAGCATGTCCAGTTTTGCCTCAATACCATCCTAAGCAATTAATGGAATTGTTAAATTGTGGAAAAATTCGTTGGGTGAAAGCTATATTGGCACATTTGGTTCGCTGTTTAAGTGTCCCGAATATTAGAGGTGTTAATACCGAAAGTGACGGTACTACTGCAAGACAGGTAATTAATTCAGTTTATTGTCTTTTATATTTTAAGAAAATTCATTATTTAGTTACTTTAAAATTTGTAAAGAAAGAATCAAGTATAAGAAAATACTGAATGACAATAGTCATGCTAGTTTAATAGTTTTGAACTAGAGTTTTTCAAAATCTTACGTTTTCCAATTTTGTCATACAAATATATTTGTTATCAAAAACATAAGTAATTTTTATATGAAACCTTTGGAAAAGTAAAAAATTAAATAATATAATTATATAATATAATATATATCGTCGTCGAAAATACGTATCATCAAAAAAAATCAAAATCGAGTTTTTGATTGATTATGATTCTTAAGGTTATCTAACATATCTCTACCAATTTTTAGATTTTTACGACCAAAAATAACGTTTTTATATCAATAATTCAAAATGACTTCATATGGTACGAAGTATTTTTTATTTTATAACGTTTTTTGCTTCTCCTGTAAAATTAGAAAAAGTGATGTTACGTACTTTTGGATTTTCGACGACGATATATATTATATGACTTTTTGCAACGACTCCATAACCCGACTTGTGGTGATCCCTAATATACAAATTTTCTGATTAATAAATGAGATAGTAAAATGGAAATATTTCGCAATGTCACGGCGTACGTGTGTCCTGAAAGGTCCCATTGTAACACCGATATTACCTATTCCATCATATAATAAAAGCTCCTGGTTAGCGTCTCTATAATACAGAGAGTTATGAATAATTTTGTGAGTCCAAGAATTCTACTTTTTGGGTTCCCAAGCGCTGAACAATGTAGAAGTCATTATGAGGTATTCCCAGTCTGCGGGCATACATATGTACCCAGAAGCTGGTGTATTGTTATAACTGCTACGAGATTTGTAAGATGAGGTTTTAATGCTAAATTAGTTCTGCATATATTCATATTGGGCCAAATCTATTTCTATCTACAAATGGGTTCATTTTTCTTTTGCAAATGAATGAAGTTTGTATAAGACCGTTTATTTGCACCTTTGTAGAGGAATGCCAATCTCATGTATAAGTTCAGTTCAATTTTTCAATGTGCCAGCTTTTGCAAACACGTTAGCTTTGTTGCTATATTCAATATCCGTGTCTAGGTATAAATGCCGGAGTTCTGGGACAATTTTAGATGTATACATTCTTTAGGGATCTAATAACCATTTTACTCTTTGTAATATGCCTATATCACTATACGACATGCTCAGATACCGAATTCGCTCGGGGGCAACTTTTATAGCCATTATTTCAGCCTGAAAAGAAGTACTACAATATTCTGATATCCGATTTTGTTGCGTGATCTGGATTCATCAGTGAAAACTTAAATGTCGTTTCCTGGGAGGTGTATATGAGTATATGTTGATGGGCATAAAATGTTAAGCATTAGCGTGAGATGCTCTACCTCTCTTGAGAATAAAGACAATCTTGTACAACGTCCAGTTAAACCGAACATGAGATAACCGCCAACATACCCTGTAGATTATGAGAAGGCACGGCATAAGGTTGTATATGTTCAACTGTAAATCCGCTGTCGTCAACCTGAGGAGCTGGGTCCAGAACTAGAACACGTTCCCCAGAATTTTCTGATGCTAATAATTATTATAATATCAATAAACAATAATAATATTAGTAAATAATATTAATTAATAATAATTTTAATAATAAGAATTACAATATGAACAATAATATTGTAATAATAATGGTATCTGCTTATAATAAAAATGATAAACAAAAATTGTGTTGGCTGTTGGAAATACTGTCAAGTTCAAGTTCATCTAGCAGACTGATGTATTTTTCATTGCGAAATTTATATAATTAAACGCTTTTTCTCATAATATTTACACCACTTGTATTACATTCGAAAGTAAAGCAAGGCGAACATAAGATAGTGAGTTGTCGATGCTAACGAAACTGATTGACTGCATTTAGTTCGCTAAAATTTTATTTCTGCACTGTGGTCCTGGCCAGGTCTGTTTGGATTTACCAAAATTTTTTTGGTTTAGTGAGAAAGAGGAAGAAAAATTTTAGTAATAACCATTTCTTTTCACCAACATTCATAAAGTTATACATCTTTCACTTAATAGTTAAGGCATATTTTTCAGGTATTTTCTCTCTTACTAACCAACCTTTCAATTTTTCCAAAAAATTGCTTTATGTCTATAAAACACTTATTCTCTTTCCTTATCATATAAATTATTTATTTTATTTATTTCTTATTTATTATTTCACTATGAAAACAATCAAAACGTGTTTTAAGCACAGTCCTACATTCCTTAAAGGTTTAGGTTAGAGTACGTGTACTTACCAATAGAGACAAGTACAGTACCCCGAGGTTAAGTTGACCCATTGTACAAACGTCCTAAAGGAGAAAGGATAATAGGGGAGATAGAGAAAAAGGAGAGGAAGTAGGCAAGGGAGAATACGGAAGCGGAGGAATAACAGACTAACAAACACACAAGAGAGCGCGACTACACTATTGAAGCCCTAGTACTTCTCAACCAGCTCAAACTAATAATGAATCTATGCAAAGCCTTGATGTCGGCTCTCGACACAGAATTCAAACCCTTAAAGAAGCCCCTGCTAAGGGTCTTCAACCTCAACCTACTGAGGGCTGGACAGTTACGGAGGAGGTGCTAGATAGTCTCCAACTCCTCCTCATCGTAACATACCCTGCAATAATCCGGCTGGGATCTGTTCCAGATCCTTGTCAGCGATCCTATCTCGCAGTGCCCGTAATAAACCCAATAACTTAATTTAAACTGGCCTTATCCAAGCCCAGCAACCAACCTGTTCTTACACTGTCTATAGGAGGCCATAGACACCTAGAAACATAACAACCTTATCCATTCCCCCACGCGTCTGCTCTTCCCCCCGACCCGACAGATTGGGCGATTAGGGCCAACTATCACATCGCCCTCAGAAAGTGAACCTAAGCAGTAGTATCCGCCCTGTTATTACCGAGTATTCCGCTAAGGCCCGGAACCCAGCATCGACGGATTCAGTCTGGTCCAAAAGTCCCTAACGACTCCTTGCGCTCGCGAATGAGCCGTGATTTGCATCAGACCGACGCAATGGCACATAGAGTAGCCTGACTCAACGATGATCATATAACATTCCGAATCCGAAGTAGGCCCACCAATAGCCTTCAAGATTGCTAAAATCTCTGCCTAAAATACGCTACAGTCATCCTTTAACCTGAAGTGAAGTTCAAGATCGAGTTCCGTACAGAAAACTCCAGCACCTGTACCTCCACCTAACTTCGACCCATCTGTGAAGATGGGTATACCTTTCTGCCCCTGGAGTACCCCACCATGCCATAGTGTCCTATCTGGTATAATTATCTTCAAACCAGGCAGGAACATAGCCTCAGGCACAATTACTACTCGCTGCACACTGCTTGACATAAAAATCAAGCGGAGTCAGGCAGAGAATAGTATCAAGAGCAGCCTGAGGACAACTCTTCCTCACTCCAGTGATACTCAAGGAGGCAATCCGCTAAACATTATGCAAGATTTCCCGTTGGCAACTCCTATCCAAGGCCCTTTACCAAACAACACAACCATAAGTAATAACCGGTCTAACAATATATCCAGCGAATGGCCCTAGGTGGAAGACCCCAGCTCTTACCTATGGAGTTCTTACACTGAAAGAGAGCATTCCTCTCCCTTCCCTTCTTCATTCTTTTCTCGGTGTTTCTTTTCCAGTTCAGCTTGCTGTCTAAAACAACACCCAAGTACTTGATCTCAGAAGACAACGGAAGCTCCATACTACCTAACCTCGGTAACTTAAAGGTTTCAATTTTGTACTTACGCGAGAACAAAACGAGGTCTGTCTTATTGGAATTTATACCCAGACCACAGTTCGTAGCCCAAGAGGATAAAGTTCAAATCGCAGACTCCATCAGTTTCCCCCAGCGTCGACAAAAATTTACCACCTACCAGAATAACCACATCATCGGCGTATGCAACAACCTTAAAGCCCCTACTTTCCAGACGCCTTGAACTGACATTAGGCACCAGGAAGCACAAGAGACGGGATATAACCCCTGGTAACGATAATACATCCACCCAGATTGGAACGGATTAGTCTATTCCCCAGCATGTAAGTGATAAACCACACCAGAAAATCTGGGGCATGAATTCTCAATTGAAGAAGTGGCCCCCTCAATATATAAGTGTGTACTCACTCCTAGCCAAATTCGCCTCAACAAAGCCTGTCACATGTCACATGTCATGAAGAGTGCTCTCAACCGACTTACCCCGAGTGTAAGCATATTGCGACCTACACAACAGAGATCGGTCTATGTTTGACCTCAAATATAAATCGATAAGCCTCTCCAAAGCTTTCAAAAGAAAAGATGAGAGCGATATCGGTCTATAATCCTTAGGGCCGACGTGACTGGGGTTTACCGGCTTTCGGTATAAACACCACAAGCACATCTTTCCAACCGTCAGGTATATTACACCACCGGATACAGTCTTTATACACGCCCACCAAGTATTCGTATAATACATATATTAACAGCATACTGAAGCAGAGCCGGAAACATACCATTTGGACCAGGTGACTTAAAGGGCTCTAAGCTACTTATAGCCCATTTGTTCCCTATCCCTGGTAATGATCTCCTCCAAGTCGGGCATCATGCCAGCATTACAGACGGAATCAGCTACTCCGAACGGATAGCTATCCGGATCCACACAAGTGGGAAAATGAATGTTTAATAGAACATCTAGGGTTTCTTTTCTCGAAGCTGTCCACGTGCCATCGTTCTTTTGGACGGAGCCTGGGATTTTGGGATTCTTAGACAGCATCCTACGGAAACGAGCCACATCGTCAACATCCTCGATACTTTCGCAGAAACTCATCCAGGTGGTTCTTTTTGCGCGCTTTATTTCCCTTTTATAATCATTAAACATTAAGCAGACCAGTCAACTTCTTCACCCGACCTTTTAGCCTTATTAAAGAGTCTCCTAGTACAGCAGCGGAGTCTTTGGAGTTCCGCATTCCACCAGGCTGGCTAGCTCCTCCTACCCGGGTAAGTAAGGGGACATGCATCTCTATAACAAGACAACAAAATATCCGTCAATGATCCAACTTGATCATTGATGCCAGGAGTGGAATGACCCCTAAGGGCCTTAAGTTCCCCCTCCACAGCCTTCTCAAATTTGATTCAGTCGGTTCTTCTTGGATTCCTAAAAGGCTTATTAAAGCCACTAGATAGATTGATACTGAAATAAATCAGCTGGTGATCAGAGAAATAACACTCATCTGAAACCCTCCAGTACCTAATCATAGACCTATCCATGTTAGAGAGCGTAATGTCAATTACAGCTTCCCTAACACGATTTCTGCGTATTACCAACGTTACAAATATGCCTATTAAGAATAATAAAATTCAGAGCCGACTCACTCATAGTATTTATGTCAGCTCTGCCCCATTGGGTGTGATGAGCATTGGCATCGCATGCTCCACCAGTAGTCCAATTAAATCATCAGGAGAAGATGCAGCCTCATACGGCATGTATACAGATGGCATCATCAGCTCGATCCCAAGGACATCTCTATACGGCACAGTTGTTACGTCGCCTGTACAAAAGGAAGGATTGATTAACAAATCCAACTTACTACTAGCTAAAATACAGGTGTTACCGACGCCACTGTATTTTGTATTTTATTGTAATTTATTTACATACAAACAAATATACATATATGTATATAAACCCAAATTCCTTATTTTACATATTTTCTCATTCCACCGTTGTCCTTATTTACTTTATTAAAATATTATTTAAATTGTACTAAATTTGTTACTGTTCTGCTTAATAACGGTAGTCTCTTGTTTTGTAAAACATTTAAAATCGAAAGATCATTTTTAAACTAACAAAGTAGTTCTTATGGTGACACGGTGGAAACAAATTGTTTTAAAGCGCGATATACGCAAATTAATATTAAATAAACAAGTCGTGCATATTTAAGCAAAAGAAAAGTGTTTTAATATTATTGTGTAGCTCTTAAAAGTTTGAATTACGCCGTGCGAACTCAATATTCTTTAAAACAATTTGTAAATAAATCTCGTGTGTATTTCAAAATTAATATATCGCATTTTTATTAAAAAAAATAAAAATTAAATCGTGTTTCATAAAAGACTAAATAAATAATATGTCTCACACCGATTTTAATTGTAATAAATGCGAATTAAAAGACACCGTTCGTATGGTGCAGTGTGATTCCTGCGACAAATGGTATCATTTTGAGTGTGTAGGGGTAGACTCAAATATTGCTAATGAAAGCTGGAGTTGTTCAAAGTGCGACCAAAAATCAGTGGTCCAAATGAACATGCCCAAAACTACTCAACAATCGCCGCCGGTTGATACAATCGCCGAATTTTCTGCTGGAACGCAAGGAACATCCTCACCTACAAATTACGAGTGCACTAGAAAACCAAATAATGTGCCTAATTCCACGACCATTGCACCAAATACAAGAGAAACGTTGAAATCGTCTCAGTCAACCGTCGCGCAAGATAATGATTGCAGTAAACGCCACTCTGAAATGCCCTGTGCTTCGAACTTGTCCTCTCAAACCTAGCTTTGGCTGCAAATGTTAGAGGAAGAAAAAGAGATTCAACGCCAGTATTTGGAAAAGAAATATAGAATACTTTCTCAAGGTGACTCAATGCAGCCGTCGTGTTCCTTTTCACATGCATTTTCGTCTTCCCACCCAACAGCTACGCAGATTGCAGCAAGACAGGTAATACCTAAAGAGCTCCCAAATTTTGATGGTGACCCAGAAGATTGGCCGCTTTTTATCAGCAATTACAGGAATAGCACAGAATTAGCCGGTTACAGTGATGGTGAAAATTTAATGCGCCTTCAGTCGTGTCTCCGTGGTCGTGCTAAAGAACTGGTAAAAAGTAAATTACTAATTCCATCTATGGTGGGCGAAATAATTCAAACTCTTGAAATGTGTTTCGGTCGTCCGGAGCATATACTTGACTCCATGATAGAGAAGGCAACAAAAATTCCTCTATTAAAAGACAAATTAGATAGTATTATTGAATTCGCTCTCACTATTCGAAACATTTGCTCAACGATGGAAGCTTGCAATATGACGGCTCACTTAAATAACCCAATGCTTGTTAAAACTTTAGTCGAAAAATTGCCAAACAATCATAAGCTCAGTTGGGCTATGCACCCAAAAGACAATAAGGTCCCCATAGTGAAATTGTATAGCGATTGGATATACACTATAGCTGCTGCAGCTAGCCAAGTAGTATCCCCAGCAATGTGTAAGAAAAGTGGTTCAGTGAACACGCATCAAAGTAGCACAAATAAGCCAATTTGTTTTTCATGCAAAAGCGAGGCTCATAAAATCCAGACTTGTGGTGAGTTCGCGTTACTAAATTTAGATGCTAAATGGAATTTAGTAAAAGAAAATAGATTGTGCCGTCAGTGTCTAAATCTTCATCGTCGTAGATGTTTTTCAAACAAACAATGTGGTATTAATGGCTGTACAGCAAAGCATCACCCACTGTTGCACAAGCATGCTAATGAGCCCCAACGGAGAGAAATAGTAAATGCACATAGTGATGAAGAGAGATCGTGTTTCAGAATACTACCAATTCGTGTTTACTTTAATGGTGGCTTTGAAGACACATACGAGTTTTTGGATGAAGGCTCATCAGTGACTCTAATGGAGCAAACATTTTTTAACAAACTGGGACTAAAAGGTAAGAGTGAACCTCTAGAGCTACGATGGACAGGCAATACTACACGCTCTGAAGATGATTCAATGAAAATTAACCTGGAAGTTTCTAGCGTACAAGCTGAATCCAAATTCTCTTTATATGACGTCCGTACAGTTAAAAACCTTGATTTGCCCATTCAGTCTCTGAATTTTGCTGAAATATTAAAAGCTAACCCGTATCTCAAAGGCTTACCAGTAAAATCATATACAAATGCCAAACCAATGATTTTGATTGGGCTCAACAATTGGAGAGTGGCAGTCCCGATGAAAATAAGAGAAGGTGACCGCGGGCAACTAATAGCAGCGAAAACACGCTTGGGCTGGACGTTGCAGGGTGGTGGAAAAATTTCCGAAAAATCAGCCTCACTGAACATTCATACATGTGAGTGCGAGGACTCGTTATAAGGAGCTTCACGATGAAGTAAGAGAGTACTTTGCCCTAGAAGTCTCTCAGGAGAAAAATATTTTATCCGTCGAAGATGAAAAGGCCATGCAGATTCTTCAGAGTACAGCTGTAAAGAAAGAACAACAATTTGAGGTAAATTTGCTTTGGAGAAATAAACAGGTATTGTTGCCCGATAGTTACGAGGTCGCATGTCATCGATTAAAGTGTCTTCAGAAAAAGTTTAAAAAGGATCCACAACTACAGCAAACCATGCAAGCTCAAATTGATAAACTTCTGCTTAAAGGCTACGCAAGAAAGGTGTTGGACTAAGAAGTATATTCATATCCCGGTCGTACGTGGTATCTCCCAATTTTTGTAGCACTAAATCCTAACAAACCAGGTAAAATACGTCTAGTGTGGGATGCAGCAGCAAAGTCGAACGGTAAATCCCTAAATGATTTTTTATTAAGTGGTCCTGAACTGCTCACATCGCTCTTTAATATTTTAATTGAATTCCGAGTTGGTCAAATCGCGATTTGTGGCGACATAGCTGAAATGTTTCATCGCATTAAAGTAAAGGATGAAGATATGCACACACAACGATTTCTGTGGGTTGCAAGCAGTAATCAAAGTGAACGTCCTACTATGTACGTGATGAAGGCATTAACTTTCGGCCTTAACTGCGCGCCATGCATTGCCCATTTTGTTCGAAACAAAAATGCAGAAGAATTTCGCGATAAGTATCCCCGAGCATTTAAAGCAATTACGAGCTACCACTACATGGACCACTTTATCGACAGCGTCGACTCAGAAGAAGAGGCCCTTGAACTGGCGACAAACGTTAAGACGATCCACGCTTCTGGAGGTTTCCACATGAGAAATTGGGCTACAAACTCTACTTTAGTTAGGCAACATTTATGCGATGATGAATCAACCGCAAGAAATTTGTTTGGAGCAGTGGAGAAAATTCTCGGTATGTATTGGGAATCCAATAATGATGTTTTTCAGTATAACTCCAAATTCTCGAGGCTTAAAAGAGATGTGTTTCAAGCAAATGTGGTTCCCACTAAAAGAGAAGTCCTTCAAGTTCTGATGTCCATATTTGATCCACTTGGCCTTGTCTCACATTTTACAATTGGCTTGAAAATTTTACTGCAAGATGTTTGGCGCTCAGGCACAAAGTGGGACGAGGAACTTAATAAGGAGCTGTGCGTAAAATGGCATTTGTGGCTCTCGAATTTGAGCAAAATATCATCTATAGTTATTCCTAGATGTTACTCTAAACTTCTCAGAATGACTGTTGAGGTACAACTGCATACGTTTGCTGATGCAGGCGAAAATGCATATGCAGCCGTAAGCTACTTTCGAGTTCAATGTAATGATGACGTCGACGTGTCCATTGTTGCAGCTAAATCCAAGGTTGCTCCTCTAAAGCCCATATCAATACCCCGATTAGAATTGCAAGCAGCTTTATTAGGCGCCCATTTAGCCACGAAAATCCAGAATACTACAAGGCTTCGTTGTTCAGAACGCTTCTTTTGGTCCGATTCTAAAACGGTTTTAAAATGGTTGTCTATGGATCCGAAAAACTTCAAGGCATTCGTAATGTATAGAGTCGGTGAAATTTTAGAATCAACTGACGTAACCCAATGGAATTGGGTCCCAACAGATTTAAATCCTGCTGATTTTGCTACAAAAGTAGGCCCAACAGACAACGATATGTGGACTACGGGGCCCGATTTTCTGAAGCTCAATAAAAGTGAATGGCCAAAATCTGCAGATTTAGGTAACCCCAATAAGGAAGAGGTACGTAATCGTTTTTTGTATATCGATTTGCCTAAAAGTTTCTCTATAAATTTCGAATATTTCTCATGTTGGAGACGACTCTATAGAGCCTTAGCCCTGTTTCTGTTTTATATAGAAAAATTAAAGTCTGTAGTCCACGGCTTCAAAATACAAGACGACAATCTATTTGAATGTATCAGAAAATCCAAAAATATTTTATTTAAATGCGCGCAACTGAGCGAATTTTCTGATGAGATATGGAGTCTGCAAAACTGCAAACAGATCGAGAGAAGCAGTCAATTGAAGCAATTTAACGTATTTCTGGACAAAGACGGTGTAATTCGGACTTGTGGCAGAGCAAACATGTTAAGCTGCAATCATGGCCACTATATAACTTTTCTCGTAGTCCGATATTATCATGAAAATTACCATCATCGCATGCACGAGGCAGTGTTCTGTGGAATAAAGTCATATTTCTATATCCCTAAATTAAAAGCGCTCTATAAAGTTGTTCGACGGAAGTGTCAATTTTGTAAAAACGAAGCAGCTGTGCCCCAACTACCACAAATGGCCTGTTTGCCGCCAGCTAGACTAGCAAGTTTTGAACGTCCATTTACTTACGTTGGTATTGACTTTTTTGGCCCTTTATATGTAACCGTTGGCAGACGTAAGGAAAAAAGATGGGGTGTACTGTTTACTTGCCTGACACTGCGAGCACTACATATTGAAGTGGCACATAGTCTCGACACAAGTTCGTGTATTATGTGTATACAAAATTTCATAAGTCGGCGTGGCACTCCAAGAGAAATATATACAGACAATGGCACTAATTTCAAAGCTGTGGAAAAAATCAGAGAAGAAAATTTAAGTCTTCGACAAGTCTCCTCGAAATACGAGGAAATTAAATGGTGGTTCAACCCTCCAGCAGCCCCACATATGGGCGGTGCATGGGAGCGATTGGTAAGGACGGTTAAATCAAATCTTCACGCCATGTGCCCTGCATTTAAATTCAACGACGAATCTTTAAGATGTGTCCTATGCGAAGTTGAGTTCATCATAAATTCTCGCCCATTGACGTTTGTAGCCCTGGATTCATGTGAAGACGACCCCTTGACTCCAAATCATCTTCTGCTTGGGTCTGCTGCCGGCAACAAGCCTTTATTAGAACACGATCATGATCTCCGACACCGGTGGCACCAAACGCAAAAGTTTGCTAATCATTTCTGGCGAAGGTGGGTGCGAGAATATGGTCCAAGTTTAGTGCGACGCAGCAAGTGGTTCGAAAAAACAAAACCCCCTTCAGTAGGAGATGTAGTCGTCATAGTCGATGATACGCTTCCCCGAAATAGTTGGCCAAAGGGCATTATAACAAATGTTTTTCCCGCAAAAGACGGTCAAGTTCGGCGTGTCATGATCAAAACAAATTCCGGTACATATGAGAGGCCCGTAGCAAAAATAGCAGTGTTAGACGTCGGTAAGAAAGATGGCAAGCTCATGGACACCTAATTCGCTGGGGAATGTTACCGACGCCACTGTATTTTGTATTTTATTGTAATTTATTTACATACAAACAAATATACATATATGTATATAAACCCAAATTCCTTATTTTACATATTTTCTCATTTCTTATTTTACATATTTTCTGTTCTGCTTAATAACGGTAGTCTCTTGTTTTGTAAAACATTTAAAATCGAAAGATCATTTTTAAACTAACAAAGTAGTTCTTATGGTGACACGGTGGAAACAAATTGTTTTAAAGCGCGATATTCGCAAATTAATATTAAATAAACAAGTCGTGCATATTTAAGCAAAAGAAAAGTGTTTTAATATTATTATGTAGCTCTTAAAAGTTTGAATTACGCCGTGCGAACTCAATAACAGGTTCTTACCTTCTCATTTGTTTTAGTAACAAGTAACCTATAAGCAGGTTTCCCAATAAGTTCAGGTATCCCATTCACCTGCCTAAAAGTAGGCGGGACCCATACCGTCACTATGGGGCGCAGAGGGAGGGTTGGATTGAGGGATCACCTCCAATCGAGCACCGGGCCAGAGTTCACCAAGGCGCTTCACTGCTTCCACAAGGAACTTTCCGGGCAATACTGCCGTCACAGCTCTCCTCCATCATAAACTCTATGAGCCTTTCTTCAAGTAGTTTCCATTTTTCATGAGATTTTGCCATCTAAATCTGACCTGTTGATGAAAGCCAATTGAAGGGAAGGGTTAGTTCCCAAGCTCCACTGTTTTTTCGGACGCATATAGCCGGGGGAAGTAAAGGTTCAGAACCTTCTATACCCTTGCTTGCGGCTTTAGAAGTAGACGCAATTGGCTCTACGCTCTTATCCGCACTCAAGGGCCTATCCTTCTTGCCAGATCCTGCGGCTCGTGAAAGGAAACCACCCGTGTGTTTGGTTTCATACCGCGAAACAGTGTCTCTGTATTGAGTCAGCATCTTCTGCTCCTTAACAGAGAGGGAATCCACATCACAGCTTGCAAATCTCCTTAAGACAGTTCAAGCCCTGCGATACGAATTCCTCTCCTTATGCAAAGCGGAACGTTTCTGTTCAGGTTTACCCACCTTGTCAGATGAGACGTTTTTGCCCACGCATTCCGAATCAGTAGCTGATTGCACTATTGGGTTCGAAGCATCCTGTCTAACAAGTGGGTTTCTTAATGGGGAGGTCACCTCCTCATTGCTCCCAGTAGTAATCTGGATACGAGTGAAGGGAAGCCTTTCGATGATTGTACTATCAACGTCTTCATCAGATGGTGGGGAGACAGAGTCTGATTCCGCGCACATATTTTCCGTCGAAGTGGGGATTGGCAAAGCAGTCGCCTCACTAAAGGCCACCTCCGCAGTCGTCACCTTCATGCCACTTGTGGCGAAATTCAGGACGATCTCATTGTTCTTTTCAACAATGCTCGCCTGAATCCATGCAATGAGATGGGACAGGACTTGTCCAGTTTCCAAAGCCAGGTCGTCATCAAAGTTCATCATGTCCATGTTCTTGTCTTTTCGTTCGTTATCCATGTAAGTCCCACGAGTGATGGGGTAGGGAAGTCGATCATGCCATAGCCCCCGCTAGCATGACAAGGACTCGGTACGAAACCTCTTACTCACTGAGGCGCCCAGGTATTATAACATATAAGGCATTGAATTTTATCAAAACCATTTTTTGTGTGTCTTCGAAAGTTTTTTTTTGTGTAATCTTAAAAAAAAAATTATAGCATCCGCTAAGCATGTGTACTTGTCGCAGTCTTATCGACAACTAAATAAAAGAGCATAAGCATGAATCCTCTCTGCTCAATTGTGCTATGAAATGGCTTAAGTTCATTGTCTCTTATCTATATACAAAGACTACATTTATTGCTATTGCGAGCAAGTGTAACGACTAAAAAATTGTCTTTGTGTTCTAGTATTTTCTTTTAAGCCAAAAGTCCATACAATGCATTTAAAATGCGGTCTTACGGTACATTAAAATTAACGCACACAACATAATTAGTGTGAGAAACTAAGTCGTAATCCTGACAGAAGGGTTGTAATAACCAACTATGTATGCATGCGTATGTTTATCACAAAATACATCGAAGATTTCTTTACATCGACTGATTTTGTTAACAAAATGGATGAAAAAAATGAATGAATTACTGTTGCCTAGAGGTAATAAAGCACGTTGGCTAAACAATTTATTGTTCTGCCCTCAACCTATATGGAATATCTTGAAATGTCCACCAATTCTGTTTTCCAGCAATCTTCAGGATGCTGATGGCGCCAATAATAATAATTCTTTGCTTATTATTTGATAAATACTCTTTTAAGATGCATTAAGGCCGCACAAGAATGTGTTCCAATAATTCGTTTGCCTTGTCACAGAGTCTATACAGACCTGAATCAATCTCTATTATCAACATGTGCCCGATAAAATGCTGGTAACTATTATCAGGCTACTTGTCGATAGTCTAATGCATAAGTCAAATCACTTCTCATTGTAATTATACAATAAAAGTTTAAATTATCTGAAACTGCTTTGACTTGAGAATAATATCCGCCTCTCTTAAATTTTCCTCTTACCGATTGTAAGCCTCATCGAGGGCATGGAAGACACCTTTCCTCATAAGCCGCACTGTCGACTTATTGGCATGAATTTCCACAGGATCTGAAATCGAGCTCAACGTAGCTGATCGAACCATATGAGTTGAGTATAAGTATGGCAACCTGATTGTCAGATAGTATTCCTGTGTCCCGTCCTCTGTACTTCCAGCCCAAGTTGAAATGGACACATATTTTGATAGCGAAATCTTTCATTTGGAATAAACCTAAAGAGTTTCCCGACTGGAACTGAATACTTTGCTCTGAGACCGAACTTCTATTCCGCTATTTGTCTTTGATCTATCTATCCTTACCAGAATGTTCCTACTTTAGAAGCTTGTCAATTCACTTTTATTCCCAAAATTAACAGGTACTGTCTAGAGGACACTTAGGAAGGGTACTGTCAGCCATTCAATTTATTAAGTCACCCATAAGTCTTAAATCCACAGATTCTCATTGTCATGTTTATACCGAAGCAATACGTCTCTGCATCTTATCCAAATCCACTTGAGCTGTTTGATTAATGTATTTACAAAACGTTTTATTACATTTATGAGTTGATTATGCATGGCATTTCGAAATACCGGAATTTTTTGGGATAATTCGGGATCTACAAATCCCGAAATTTTCCGGGATTTCGGGATTTTCCCTTAATATAAAAAAAAAAATAAAAACAATTGTTATATTAAAAATTTGGTTTATATTTAATATTTATCACAATTATATGTACATTTTATAAATTTTTAACAAAAATATTAAAATTTTTAATTATTTCGTGGATTCGTGGATATAAAAAACGAATAAAATCATCACGTAAGAAATATCATCGTGTTCGGACGTGCTACTAGATTTCGCTATTGACAAAAAGATTTAAAAAGGAAAAACACAAAAAAAAATAAAAAAACAACAATATATTCAACAATATAAACAACGTACGGCAATAGGAAATGTAACATCATCGCCACAGATGGTAGATATTGGTCTTCCACAAGGGTCTGTTCTTGCACCATTACTTCTTTTGATATATATTAACGATATACCGAAATGTTTAAGAAATTGTAAAATTGTTTTATTTGTTGATGATGCTCTTTTATATATTAATCAGTTGAATCTTACTGATGCTGTAAATTATATTCAAGCTGACTTAAATGAATTATATAGACGGTTATGTCGAAATAAGCTAAAATTGAACTGTAATAAAACTAAGTATATGATATTTAATAGAAATTATGAAGAATGTATTAATATAAGGCTGAAAATTAAGGAGCATGAAACTGAAAAGGTTGATAAAATGAAATATTTAGGCATCATTATTGATGAAAAACTTAAATGGGACGATCATGTTGATTATGCTGAAAGTAACATCGCAAGGAAGATAGGGTTTATGTATCGATCATGTAAATATGTTAGCAAACGGCATAAATTAACTATTTATAGGTCAATAATTGAACCTTATTTTGTTTATAGTCCGAAAATTTTATTTACACTTAATAATGCACAAATGAGGAGGTTTCAAATACAACAGAATAAAATTATGAGATTTATACTAAATAAGAGGTACGATACGCCGGTTGCCGAAATGATTGGAAGTTTGAATTGGCTAAATGTGAGACAATTAATAACGTACCACACTTTGAAGTTTATTAATAAATTAAGGTTCCGACTGGAACTGAATACTTTGCTCTGAGACCGAACTTCTATTCCGCTATTTGTCTTTGATCTATCTATCCTTACCAGAATGTTCCTACTTTAGAAGCTTGTCAATTCACTTTTATTCCCAAAATTAACAGGTACTGTCTAGAGGACACTTAGGAAAGGTACTGTCAGCCATTCAATTTATTAAGTCACCCATAAGTCTTAAATCCACAGATTCTCATTGTCATGATTATACCGAAGCAATACGTCTCTGCATCTTATCCAAATCCACTTGAGCTGTTTGCATAAATGTATTTACAAAACGTTTTATTACATTTATGAGTTGATTATGCATGGCATTTCGAAATACCGGAATTTTTTGGGATAATTCGGGATCCACAAATCCCGAAATTTTCCGGGATTTCGGGATTTTCCCTTAATATAAAAAAAAATAAAAACAATTGTTATATTAAAAATTTGGTTTATATTTAATATTTATCACAATTATATGTACATTTTATAAATTTTTAACAAAAATATTAAAATTTTTAATTATTTTGTGGATTCGTGGATATAAAAAACGAATAAAATCATGACGTAAGAAATATCATCGTGTTCGGACGTGCTACTAGATTTCGCTATTGACAAAAAGATTTAAAAAGGAAAAACACAAAAAAAATAAAAAAACAACAATATATTCAACAATATAAACAACGTACGGCAATAGGAAATGTAACATCATCGCCACAGATGGTAGATATTGGTCTTCCACAAGGGTCTGTTCTTGCACCATTACTTCTTTTGATATATATTAACGATATACCGAAATGTTTAAGAAATTGTAAAATTGTTTTATTTGCTGATGATGCTCTTTTATATATTAATCAGTTGAATCTTATTGATGCTGTAAATTATATTCAAGCTGACTTAAATGAATTATATAGACGGTTATGTCAAAATAAGCTAAAATTGAACTGTGATAAAACTAAGTATATGATATTTAATAGAAATTATGAAGAATGTATTAATATAAGGCTGAAAATTAAGGAGCATGAAATTGAAAAGGTTGATAAAATGAAATATTTAGGCATCATTATTGATGAAAAACTTAAATGGGACGATCATGTTGATTATGCTGAAAGTAACATCGCAAGGAAGATAGGGTTTATGTATCGATCATGTAAATATGTTAGCAAACGGCATAAATTAACTATTTATAGGTCAATTGAACCTTATTTTGTTTATAGTCCGAAAATTTTATTTACACTTAATAATGCACAAATGAGGAGGTTTCAAATACAACAGAATAAAATTATGAGATTTATACTAAATAAGGTACGATACGCCGGTTGCCGAAATGATTGAAAGTTTGAATTGGCTAAATGTGAGACAATTAATAACGTACCACACTTTGAAGTTTATTAATAAATTAAGGTTAGGTAAATTACCAAGTTATTTATGTGAGAGAATTCAATATAATTTTGAGGTACATGATTACAATACTAGAAATAGGAATAATATGAAACTGCCGAGAATGAAGATTGATCTTTAAAGGAGAAGTGTATTTTTTGAAGGGTTCAGGATGTTTAATGAGTTACCAGATGAACTTAAGGAATGTCAAAGTGAAGGGATTTTCAAAAGGCTATTGAAGGAATATTGTAAAACATTATTTATTTTGAATTGATGAATGTTTTATTTTATTATATAATTAATGTATGGAAAATGTAGTATAAAAAAAATTTGTATCTAGGTCTAGGAGACCGTAATAATAATAATAAAAAAAAAATATTCAACAAAACATTTATTAACAATTACAATCCTGCAGTATGAATTCTGATAGTAGTGATAGCAGTGAAGACAGTGTTATGAACTTTCAAGTGATGAATAGCAGTAAACGTAAAAAAATAACAATTAGACAAAACATTGATAAAAAGCCAAAACCTGATGAACCCAGCACTTCTAATACCAACAAATTTGCAATACTTGACAATGATGATAAAAATAATTCTTAAGACGAAGAGGGCGAAAAGCAAACATCAGAGGAAAGAACCCCAAAGCTACCGCCAGTATTTATACCATGTGTAGATAATATAAATAGAATGATATTGTGTTTTGCTAATGTTATTCCTAAAAATGATTTTAGTTACAAATCCTTAAGAGATGGCCAAATTAAACTTATAGTTAAAACAGTGGAGTCTTATAGAAAAATTATAAAATATTTCGATAGCAGTAAAATTTGTTTTCATACTTATCAGCTTAAGAATGATCGTGCTTATAAAGTAGTTCTCAAAGGTCTTCATCATACAACTCCACCTGAAGATATTAAAGCTGAATTATTATATCTTTCGTTGATTTGGATCCTTCCCCGGAAAACAACAAAATATATGAAATAAGATATATAAACAATGCTGTTGTTAAATTTGAAACTCAACGTAAATCAAATGATATCGTACAATGCCATCGTTGTCAAGAATGTGGTCATACAAAATCATATTGTAAAAAACCATTTGCTTGTGTAAAATGCGGAATGGATCATTCAACTATCGAATGCAAAAAACCTTGAGATGCTCCACCTAAATATGTTCATTGCCTGCAAACTCACACGGCTAATTATAAAGGATGTCAAGTACATAAATCTCTCAGGCAAAAGTTCGATTACACTCAGCGAATTAATCGGACAATTTCCACACTCTAATTATAATTCTATAAATTATCAAAATAATAATCCTAATAATAATACAAATTCAGCAAATCTAACTTACAGCGAAGTACTTAAGCAAAATAATGAAACCCATCAAACTGAAACTAGTGCTTTAAAAAACATTGAAAGTATGTTCTCCCAGCTCATGAGCATGTTGTCTCTCTTAATAACTAAATTATGCAAATAAACCTTTGAATAGCAGTATGGAATGCCAATGGTATTTCGCGAAAATATAATGAAATTGAACTTTTTCTCAAAACTCAATATATTGATATATTTCTTTTATCCGAAACACACATGAATACGAAATCACATTTTAAAATAAGAGGCTATGACTTAATTACTGCAAATCATCCTGATGAAAGATGTCACGCTGGAGCGGCTGTACTTATCAAGAGGTCTATTAAATATGAAGTAGCTGAAGAAATCAGAAAACCATACGTTCTGGCAGCTGGTGTTAAAATAAAGTGCAATAATAATACTATTTCTATATACTCGATCTATATTCTGCCAAGGCATAATATTAAATGTCAGGATTTTGAAAATTTTTTTAGACAATTTAGTAATAGTTATTTAGTAGCAGGAGATTTTAATTCTAAACACCCATGGTGGGGCTCAAGAGTAATGAATCCGAAAGGAACTATATAAATGTATTTTAAAAAATCGTCTCTCCACATTATCAGCAGGCAGACCCACATATTGGCCATCTGATTGCAATAAAATTCCAGATCTCTTGGATTTCGCTGTATTTAATGGTCAATTCTTTATTTATTGCACTCGACTTTGGAACCAATTACCGAAGAGAATTCAAATACTTAGCAACGCAAACAGATTTAAAATTGAACTATTGAAATATTTTCGTTAATAACTAGTTGAAGTATTGTATAAAATCAAACTAATCCTTCAAATTATTTGTAATTTTTTATCTTTTTTTAAAATTTTTTTTCTTAAATTAACTTGTATTTATATTTAATTATTACATTATGCTTAAATTTATTGTCTGTATATAATCATTAGCACTTTAATTTATAAGATTTCGATCTTGTTGTGCTAAATTTGAAAATAAAATAAATAAATAAATAATGGCATTTCAAGATCATTGTTAGACATTGTGAATAATGATGACCTCGATTCAGATCATACAGCTTTAATAATTAATCTTAATTCCGTCGTTAAAGTTGTTGATAAAAATACTAAATTACTTTCATCTAAATCTGATTTGAAGTTCTTTGGGTATTGGCTAGAGAAAAATCTGAATTTAAATGTTTCAATAAAAACTTCAGAGGATTCAGTAGAAACATTTACTAATTTAGTTCACGAATCCGCCTACCTTTCACAACCATCTACGACACCAAATGTATCCTATGGATCCGGTGTATACGTTTCCCAAGAGTTAAGAGAACTAATAAGAAATAAAAGAAGGCTTCGACGAATATGGCAACATTCTCGCAATCCGAGAGACAAAACAATTCTCAACTTAGCAACCAAACTTGTAAAGGAACGTCTATCCGAGTACAAAAACTAAAAGATTGAAAATTATCTTAACAAATTACAAATAAATACATCAGAAAGTGAACATAATCTCTGAAGAGCAACAAAATACTTAAAACGTCCAACTAACAGAAATATTCCAATCAAAGATGTTAACGGCCACTGGAAACGGATAGATAAAGATAAGGCTATCTTTTTCAAAACATTTGGAAGATACATTTAAGCCCTTCCAGTTTAATCAAACTGATGCGCATATTATGTCGTTTTTAGACGTTGCATGTCAAATGGAGTTACCCATGAAACACTTTTGTCCAGGTGAAATACGTCAGGAAATTATTAAATTAAATAATAAAAAATCACCGGGATATGACAAAATTGATTCTTTTGTACTAAAAAATTTTCCAAGAAAAGGAATTGTATTTCTGGCCTTAATACTCAATTCTATTTTAAGGCTTCAACATTTTCCTATTCAATGGAAATGTGCTGAAATTATTATGATTCATAAAACAAATAAGCCTGAAAATTGTGTAACATCGTATAGACCGATAAGCCTACTATCAACGTTTGACAAATTATTTAAAAGATTATTCCTTAAAAGACTATTGCCTATTTTAGAAGAAAACTCTATAATTCCTGACCACCAGTTTGGCTTTCGCCATAAGCCTGAAAATTGTGTAACATCGTATAGACCGATAAGCCTACTATCAACGTTTGACAAATTATTTGAAAGATTATTCCTTAAAAGACTATTGCCTATTTTAGAAGAAAACTCTATAATTCCTGACCACCAGTTTGGCTTTCGCCATAAACACGGTACACCAGAACAGTGTCATCGATTAGTAAATGAAATTTCGGGATCATTGGAAAGAAAAGAGTATTGTTCTGCCGTATTTCTAGATATACAGCAAGCATTTGACAGATTCTGGCACTGTGGTCTGCTTTATAAAATTAAAAGTAGTTTACCTGCACCTTAGTATTTAGTTTTGAAATCCTTTTTAAGCGAACGTCACTTTTATGTAAAGGTCAACAATGACAGTTAAGAAAGATATTGTAAAATCGAAGCAGGAATACCACAAGGAAGCGTACTAGAACCGATGTTATATACCATTTATACTTCAGATATGCCTTATTTGGATAATGTGACTGTGGCCACTTATGCTGATGTCACTGCATTCTTAGCAACAAGTTCGTCGGCAATAGAAGCATAAAGTCTGATTCAAAATCAGATTGATAAACTGCAGACCTGGTTAAATTATTGGAATATAAAAGTAAGTGAACAAAAGTCTACCCATGTTACTTTCAGCCTAAGACGAAATGATTGCCCAGCAATAGTCATGAATGGTTCACAAATTCCGAAAGTAATCACGTTAAATATTTATTTTAGACAGGCGATTAACGTGGAAAATCCACATAAAATCTAAAAGATCTCTTTTAAACATGAAAGTGAAGAAAATGTTTTGGTTTCTAGGTCCAAAATCTGAGTTAAGTTTGGAGAATAAAGTACTTCTCTATAAATGTATTTTGAAACCCATATGGACTTATGGCATTCAACTTTGGGGTACTTCAAGTAACTCGAATATTGAAATCCTACAAAGATTTCAATCAAAAACGCTGCGAATGATTGTTAAAGCACCATGGTATATTACAAACAGCGCAATACATAGAGATTTTGACATTCCTTTTAGATCTCCCATTTAGATAAAATTAATTAAATTAATTAATTAATATAATTTTCTCCATATAATATATATGTATATATGTATACCTATTTGCCTGTAAATTATAATTATATTTGTAAATATGTATGTAAGTACATATAAATAATATACATAAGTATGTATATACTTGAGTCTAAATAATGTTATTGATTTCACTGGAAACCAATAACTTATGTGAATTTCTTAAATAATTGTCTCATTTGCTTAATGTTCTAGAATAGATTGCAAATAAAAGATTTGAAAAAAAAAATTATATGATGTACATGAAATAAAAAAAACAAAATAAATGTAACAAAAATTAAAAATTAAAATTAACAAAAATAAAAATAGTTCACCTGTGTCTACATACATACATATATACATTAATGAAGAAAGAAATGTTTACCCTTTTAAGAAGACTATTTGGAATCGACTATTTGGAATCCAAAATATATGTACACCCAAACCTGTTTTTACACGGTTTTTTTTTTACGCGAATTTGAAATAACACGGTTTTTTTTAACAAATTTACCATTTTTTTTTGTTCGCTCCTTTTTATACGGATAAAATCGTTTAATTGAAAGAGCTGTGAAATTTCAATCAGACCTACAAACATGTATGGCTAGATACAGAGAGTTCTATAAAGAGCTTTACAAAGTTGGATCACAACGCGCTATAACAGAATTTGCTGTTAAAGGAAATAAACCAGCGCCAGAAGCAGCTTCTGAAGATGTAGAAGTAATAAGTATTTCTAATGACGAGACTGATATTGAGCCACCCCAGCAAAAGAGAATGCGCTTGCTATCAGAAACTGACTCCGAATAAAATAAAAAAAAAAAATTATTGAAAATAATTCCGTTCCTAATTGTCTTAAGAGTTTGATAACTAATTTTATTTTTATAAATGGAAGAGAATTTTTAAGTCTTTTCTTTATTTTTTTATAATCATAAAATGAAATAAAATAAAAACTCTGTGTATACTATTGAGCTAAATCTGTGCGTTTTTATAAAGTTATTCAATTTTATAGGCATATGTAGGCTGCTGCAGCAATCCTATGTATATCTTTTCAGTTTATTTATACACTTACATACATACATAATATTTGTCTTTTTTACGCGTTTGGGTGTACATATTACTTATAGTTATTACTTATATTTATTGTTTTAAGTAACTTTTTAAAAAGACCAAAGGAGATATCATTTCATCGGAGAACCTTGAATGGATTTTGATGCGAACATACTCTGCCGCTTAAAAACATTTTTCTCAATCTATACCTGTGGGTATATATTCAAAAACAGGGCGCAAAACATCGAGTGTAGCTTCGGCTGTGTGGCACGTAGCGCCGTCCTGTTGAAACCAAATGTTGCCAATATCCTCTTCAATTTTTTTGAACAAAAATTCGAACGACGGTGAATTGATGTTGATGGCGCTTCACGCACACTTTCTGCCACAGCAGCAATATTCTCGGGTGTACGCACTAGAGGTGTGCATAAGACATATGAAATTGCACAGTATTGCATTTTTCCCAAGACCGAATATTGATTGTAGCTGCAAATATAAATAAGTGTGAAGCAAAGATAGAGTACAAAAAAACAACTGCACTCGTAAACCATTGTACAACAGTATAAAAGAGAGTTGTGTGAAAAATATTGTACTCTTCATAGAGTCACAACATGTATTTGTTGTTGTTTGTTTTTGTTTTTTAACAACAATGAATAAGAAAGCTCCGAATGTTTTGCTCTCGGGAACCGAACATCTTCGTCGACGCCTGCATTGCCAGTAACTTTTTTAAACTTTTTATTTCGGGGAAAAACCTTTTTTATGAGTTTATGGCGAAAGCAAAGAATGTATAGAAACACTTATGTACACATATTTTTATTTATTGCAATACTGAAAATGTAGCTTCAGTAGTAAAATATTCTCTTACAACACAAAGCATAGTTCCGTTGCTTCACAGACAAACGAGTGCTGTTGTATACATTGAATAAATGAGAAATACACATTTCAGTGCACTCGTAAAATCAAGAGCAACAGAAAAGAGTACAATACAGTATTGCATTCGGTGAAGGGTAAGCTAGCAGAATGTCTTGTGCACAACTCTAGTACGCACTGTTTTTAGCTTTTCACGCTTTGGTTTATCGATGAGGATGCCAGTTTCTTTCACTTTTTTCACAAGATAGCGAACATACGGAGCTGACGGTGCTTCTCTTCTTCCAAAATCCGTACGCAATTTTCGCACACATTCTGCAACATTACCATGATTTTCAAAGTAATGTCGCAATATTTCCCAGCATTGTTCAAGCATATACACAACCATATTCGTTCAGCGGAAGGATAAAACTAATTACCACTCAAATCAGATATGAGCTAAGTGTTACCATTCACCAAATAAGCACTAGTTGAAAAAAAACGTTAGATGGCGGGCCCGATATGTGTAGCAGCAATTATATATACAAAGATGAAAAATTATGGTTGTTCTGTTCGATGTTTGTTGTATAGAGAAAGACGATAGTGATGGTTGATGTTCGATGTCTGTTATATAGCGACTACAAACAACAATTCTGCTGCTATGCTTTTAGGCTAATTTCAATTTTTATTCGCAGCAATGAGATAATTACTGCTAACAGTGATAGGATTGGTGGTGGTAATGAGAGGATTAGTACTATCAATAAATGACCTACATAGAGATTTTAAACGCGATGTATGAAATATAACGCGAAAGAACATTTTAGTGGCACCATTCATAAAGAATTAGTGGACTGTTTATATTTTATTTGTTTTGCTTATGTAATTAATACGCATGCAGCTTACCTTAGGCTGCAAGTGGAAAATTGTTGTTGTTGCTGCGTTGTGTTTATTATATCTATAGCATTTTATTTTAATTTCTATAATATAAACAGGATTGATATTAGTTTCGAATTTGACTTGTTTAAACAACACTTTTTTATTTCATTTAACTTAATTTTTAGGATTTAATTAAAGTTTTTTTTTTTAAATTTTAAATAATTTTTACTTTATCCTGTCACGGACGTCAATTTTATGGTAGAGCAATTATAAACTAGCGAAAATGTCATATAACTTTATTCTTTTATGATTCAACGATAATGACAATGCTAAAATTACAACAATTGAAATCTAGGATTTGAGAAAAACAGTACTGTTAGGTTTTTGTGGAATAAATAAATATATAGATGGAAAGAAATTTAAAGCAAATACAGTGGAAATTTATATATGTATTTTATAAATTATATAAAAAGTAAAGCGACAAAATTGAAAGACTGCATTCATATAAACATACAAAAATATACTACACTAACCACTATTAATTCATACACTACGCATTTTTGTTCAATCTATCAATATTTAAAGTTCCATATTCTATATAATAATAATGACAACGCCTTAAGGGCTACATTTTTCAAAGGTAATTTTCTAATCTTTAATCCTATATAAAATAAGTTATAGAAAAAAATATAGAATAAATGTTTCAAAATAAAAAATATATAACCTTCTTGTTTGGGGATTGATCGATACTTCTTGTTTATTTAAATATTTAGATTCCACAAAACATAAGCGTATTTACACGTTTAACTAATTATTATCCTAAAATTAGGGTGACCAGAGTAAACATAGTCTGTTTCCAGAGAGACAAAGTCAGTACTGATAACCTGGTGGAGCATAAGTAGACAAAAATTGGGTCCTTTTTGGAGATATCTATATCATGCATCAGAAGTGTCGATTCTCTTAATCTCATGATTTTACAGAGTCCTTTATTCACCAATAGGACGTTGTTCCTCACACCACCCACGTTAGGATTTTTTAATTTTTTATTTATTTATTATAATTTACATAGCACAACAAGATATGAATCTTATAAGTGACAGTGCTATGTTTGGAATCATTAAGATTTAAAAATTAATAGTGAAACAAAACATATTAAATAAAAATAAAAAATTAATATAATTAATATCATGTTAAAATATAAAATATAAAGAAAAAAATATAATATAAAGAAATTTAAAAAAAAAAAAAAATAATAATATTGTAGAAGTAAATAAAAAAGTTGAAAAAATATTAAAAAAAATATTACTACATATTTATAAAAATCAATCTAAAAAACTAGGAATAAAAATATAACCGATATAAACCTATAAAACAAATCACAAATCATAAAAAAAATTTTACTTATGAAAATAATTTAAATAACTCCTTTTTGAACGCATTTGCATTGCCAAGATTCTGGATGTAGTTTGGTAGGGAATTCCAAAGACTAGTGGTGTGTATAAAAAACTGTCTCTGAGACAAGAGAGTCCTAAATCGTTGCTGAATAATGTTCCTACCCCGGTAGGATCTAGCAAATTTAATTCGACAAAATAAATATTCCGGCCGTTCCGTGTAAATTATTTTATGAAGTAAAATAAGGCATTTAATTTTCAAGAGATTATCAAATTTCACATTAAGAATCCGGCAAGCCAAATTAGAAATGTGATCACGACTCCCTTTACGAAAGATATCTAGCTATGTTATTAAATGCCAAGTTAAGTCTACGGTTATCATCACAATCACAGTTAGCGAAGATTTCACACCCATACAAAAGTACCGGAATTAAGTACGTTCTAGCAAGTTGCATACGAATGACAAAAGGAGTCGAATCAATAACAGTCCACAAGTTCCTAAGCATACTATAAATTCTACCAACAACGACACCTATATGATTAGACCACGATAAACTGCCATTAAAGACAATACCCAGATTCTTCGCAGATTTGACAAAGTCAATCTTATTTCCCCTGATGCTCAATTCAGGTATGACAAATGATCTATCGGTCCTCGAAAGTATAATACATTTAGACTTGGAGGGATTGATGCAAAGTCCATTGGCCGAGGCCCAGTTGTCAATCCTAACCAAATCACTATTGATGTAATCCAAACAAGAATCAATATCCTCCCTAGGAGTACTAGTATAAAGCTGCACATCATCAGCATACATATGAACATTACAGTGAAGCAAGACATCCGGTAGATCATTTATATACATACAAAACAGAAGAGGCCCAATTATTGACCCCTGGCGAACACCTCTACTAATATTAAGAGGATCTGAGACATTACCATTAAGATGAACTTTTTGAGATATATTAAGCAAATAAGAATAAATAAGATTACAGGCAGAATTTGAGAAATAAAACAGTTTCCGGAGCTTTTTCAATAGAACTTCGTGAGCGACTGTGTCAAAAGCCTTAGTGTGATCAAGCAGAACCAAAAACGCTACACTATTTACATCTAGTTTCGACCTAAGATCTTCAACAACATTTATTAGAGCATTAGTACAACTTCTACCTTTCATAAATTCCGACTGACTAAGAGTAAAGTAATTATGACTCTCCAGATAATTAGTGATCTGTCTGGCCATTATATTCTCCATTACCTTAGACAAAAACGGAAGGATAGCAATTGGCCTGGGCTCGTTGTTCGATTTGGGAATGGGAATGATTTTTGCCAGTTTCCAATGTTCAGGAAAAGTAGATTTAGTCAGAACTGTATTGAACAAGTGAGTATAGTATGGCAAAAGTTTAGGAGTCAGAGCTTTCAGGAATGAAGGATCCAAATCATCAGAACCGACCGCATTCGATTTTACCGCTGAAATACATTCCAAAACCTCAAACTGATTCACGCAACGAAAACTAAAGGAATGTTGTGGTGGAACACAACAAAGATCATCATAGAAGTTACCGATAGAAGTTGGAATCTTAGAATTTACGAACTGATCATTAAGCATATTCACGTCCACATCAATATCCGTTCCAGGACTCTTTCGGCCAATTCCTATTTCCCGAATTACATTCCATTTAGACCTGTTGTCCATTGCCACCATAATACAATGCCTTGGCAATTCTTATGCGCTTGGTAACTTCCGTCCGTGCGAATTTATGTAAAGCCCTTAAATCATCAGTTCTAAACCTCTTCCATCGCCTGTAAACACTGTCCCTCCTCCTGATGAGTGCCTTTATCTCCGTATCAAACCACGGCTGTTGTTTAGGCTTAATGCACTTGGTTCTAACAGGAACGCATCTGTCATAGATCAAACGCACCTTCTCCTGAATAAATGACAATTGGTTATTCGCATCTCCCAGTGTATATACCTGGTCCCAAGATACGTCATTCAATTCAGTATTCAGAGTCATATAATCCATGTTCCTGAAATCACGATATGTAATATATTTGTCCACAGCATAAGTCACAGGAGTATTATAATTAAGGAAGAGAAGATCATGGCTAGAGAAACAAGAAGCTGAAATTTGGTCATATAACTGTACCCTTTCAATATGGTTCACAAAAAAAAGGTCAATCAAGCTACTAGATGTCGAATGGAAGTGTGTAGGTGTCGACACATTTACAGGACTAAGATGAAGTGAAAGCATTGGTTCAATAAGTGGATTATCAAGTAGAAGGTTGTTATTAAAGTCACCTACGACAACTATGTCGTCATATTGAATGGTAATATCCTCAAGAATGGAAATAAAATTATCAAGATTCACACTAGAATTTGGTCTATATACACAACCCAAAAGAAGTTTCTGATTATCGACACTTGAAATTTCCAGAAACAAGTATTCAATTCTACTCCCAATGTGGGTTAATAATTTCTCCTTACAAAGTATACCATTCCGAACATAAATTGCAACTCCACCACCCCTAGCTCCAGTTTCAATCCCATCAACTAGGATTCTCCTATTCGACCGGAAAAGCTTAAAGCCCTGTAAATTAAAAACTGAATCTGGAACACCTAAGGGAAGCCAAGTTTCGGAAACACAAATAACGTCAATACCCGCGGATATAAATAAATATCGTAATTCGTCAATCTTATTATTCAAGCTCTGAGCATTAATGTGGATAATATTGAGACCTACTCTCTGTTTAGCAAGAATTCTAACCATGTTATACACACTGTCTCTGGAATTATAACCAACAGAAGACATTAAATCGTATGAATGTTTTGGCAATGCAATTGGGGATTAGATGTAAATCATAGGTAATAATAATTAAGCGTTCAAATAAAAAGGAGTTATACATACGTGTTCGAAAAGTGTAGTTGGGGTATATATCATTTAAATTGATGTAAGAGATGGATGATGTTAAAGTGAGGAGGTATTTAATCTGATCAAACAACATGGCCAGGAAATAACTTATTGAGGCTGTCTATATCGTCTATTAGTATGACGTCATCATTCGTATCCTTTTTTATGAATACACCACCCCGCATAGTGAACGCAGAAGACAGCATTTTTTCTTTTTGAGACGAATAGCCGCACTCAACAATTTAAAGTTGGGCTGGGTTAAGTTCTCGTTAACGTAGAACTTTTCTTCAGAGGTGAGACCAAGATTGCTTAGTCGGAAGACAAAACCATTGTGTAGTTTCCGGTGCTTTGCTAAGGATTTCAAGAAGAAGTTTCTATCATATGCAGACCACATTTTCACAATAATAGCTGCATCTTTTGATTCCTCACTACGTTTATTGTTGAGATTCCTAAGGCGATAGATTGATTGTATGTTAGGTACAGGTGTATTGATGGTGTTACATATTCTGTTGAATATTTCCTGCAGGTTTTCGCCCTGTGCAAACGGGATTCCATTAATCCTGAGCTCGGATGAAACCGGGTAATTCTCTTGCTGCCTTGATTTTATTTTGAGGTCTCTTAAATCGTCACGCATCTTATCAACTTCAGCAGCTTTCTTCTCAAGAATGGTAAGCCTTTCAGTAATATTCAACAATTTATTTTCTATTATGCTATATTTTTCGCTCAGATCACAAATCAACTCCTCTTTAAACTCCTTAAATTTCAAATCAATGGTCCTCAGAATTTGCTCCGTGAATTTCTCAAATCTGCTGTCCATGCAGTTTAATAGTTTGAACGGCGAGTCCAGAAGTGATGACCTAGAAGAGCTAGGCCCATGCCTTTGGTTAATGTCCGTTAGACGTTTATTAATAGGTGTGTTGTTTAATTCAGCACTGGTTGATGGTTGCTTTACAGAATTATCAACTGCTTGCATTTTCATTTTATTATTGTTATTTTTTGTTTTAGATTTATTATTATTGTTTTTGCCAATTTTCTTATCCTTTCTCAAGTTGTACATCGGAATGGTAATTCTGTGTTTTAAAAATTAAGTTAAAAATTAACTGCCAATACTCAATTAATAAATTCAAAAACTTGGCAGCACTTTCACTAGCAGTACTTGCAATCAAAACAGCTGATATGTCTTATTTTTGTTTACTTTCGTTTTTATTTTTGTTGACTATTGTTTTGTATGCTATAATGTTGTTGTGTATTTGTAAGATATACAAAGTCACCGAAGTGTAGCTTATTTGTATAATTTTAGTGATTATTTGTCACACAAGAAAGACTTGTTACTAGGTTGTATATTGTTATTGTTTATTTATTATTATGTTTTGTTTTTGTTTTGTTTTGTATTGGGTAGTGTAGTTGTTAAAGATACTGTGTTGTATAATTGTTGTTTATTGTGAAAAAGGATATATTGAGAAAAAAGGCTTGAAATATAATTTTGCAACTTAGGTGTCCACTTGTTTGTTGTTGTTCGATAGCAGTTATTTTTAAATTTTATGGATATGAGTCACCCAAAGATTTAAAAATTATGATAATCCGTTAAATAAGATATTTTTTTTTGTAAATTTTAATTATTTCGTTAAGAGTTTCGATCTGTTGCTATGCGTTATTTAAATTTAATAATTACAGTATGCATTGTTATTGTTCACTGTAGAATTTATATTTTATGTTTTTATTTGTTGTAGAAAGTTTAAAAATAGTGTTTATTTTATGATTGTGTGTATTAGAGAATATTTAAAAAATTCAAAAACGCATAGGTAGTTAATGGCACTGTAGAAAAACTATTTACATTCCTTTTTTTTAATAAAAGAAATTAAAGGAAATAAAAAAAAAATATAAGATCAAAATCACTCTTTTATGCGAGTTCAAACATTAACACGTCTATTCACTTCAACGTTCAATATTCAATTTTGTTATGTGTGTCAATTGTGAGTGTTATATCAATGATTAAACCTCTTATAAGAAACTCAAAATATTACATCTTTACCAAAGCGTATATGAATTTAGAAATATACTTCACTCGTAGAAACTGACGGTGTTAGTTCCAATATCCAAAGATAATAATTGCTCTTCTGTTACAGGATATCGCCCCATCACTACTGACCTGTCTTTCCAAAATCATTGAAACAATTATGGCCTTAAGACTGGTGTGTTTATCGAAAAGAAGTAACTAGTTCACATCGCTCAAGGGAGCGCGACTTTACCTTTAATGCCCTAGCACCACATCAAGACACCTCCACTCCATGCTTGTTTGGTTTTAAAACTTGTCTTAAATGTTGTATTAGATTCGTCTGTTAAAGTATCTTTTTGCTAGAACTTTTAAGGTTTATTTACATACGTTTTTGGGAAATCTTTACGTTTGCGTCTGTTGACTTTATTTATTAAGAATTTTTTTACGTGATTCGCTTGCTTTGAACAGTATAGGGTGAAAATTTTATATTTTGATGTTTTTCAAGTTCTGGTGCAATTTTTGGTCGACTTTAAACCACCTACAAATTTAATTTTTTACCTACAAATTTAAAATAATTTTTCTTGTCCAATAAATTAGCTGCCATCATGGGATTGTGTTCATCTTTTTACAAACATTTACAATACTTTTGAATTTCCTTTGATTTCATTTTAATATGTACCGATATCTGGAAATAACAACGAGTGTGTCCTTAATTTTGAGTTGTCATTTTATGAATTATTGTGAACGTAACCATATTTTTTTCAATAGTTTATGTAAAACCACATAATTTTTTGAATGCATACTGAAGAAGAAATTCTAAATTAATAAAAAATAAAATTTTTTACCATTTTTTTCTCAAACAATAACAAATTTCAAAAATGTAAAGAAAATGTTGTGTTATGTTGTCCACTGTATGTGTACATACAGTGCATATGTTGTTTAGTGTTTATTTTATTCTAAGTTGAATTGTTCTAGGGTGGTGTATTTAACGAAAACGACACCATATAACTTTTTGGATTTGTGACAAATTAACATTTATTATAGATATAATTTTAGTTGCTAATAATAACAATTTAATTCCTGATATTTTCACGCCAATTTATTGTGATTTTAACAATTGTTATTTGCTTTTTAAAATATTTACAGAGATCTTGGTCAAGATCAAGAACTTTATCAATTAGTTATGCAGGCGATGCAAACCTGCAGGCAGATCACAGAGGTTCAACTACTCAAGTAAGTATACGTACTTAATAATTTGTTTATATTTGTGTGTAAATTTGTTAGCTAATTACAAGATAAATGCTAGGTTTAGGTGGTCATACCACATTCCAAGACTTATCAAAGGTATTATGGCATTGCCCAAAATTGTTATTCTTAGGTTTTGGTTAGAGGACGTGTACTTGCCAATAGAGACAAGTACAGTACCCGGAGGTTAAGTTGACCCATTGTACAAACGTCCTAAAGGAGAAAGGAAAATAGGGGAGATAGGGAAAAAGGAGAGTAGGCAAGGGAGAATACGGAAGCGGAGGAATAACACAGACTAACAACTTACAAAAGAGCGCGACTACACTTTTGAAGCCGTAGTACATCTAAACCAGCTCAAACTAAAAATGATTCTACGCAAAGCCTTGATGTCGGCTCTCGACACAGAATTCAAACCCTCAAAGAAACCCCTGCCAAAGGTCTTCAACCTCAACCTACTAAGGGCTGGACAGTTACTGAGGAGGTGTTCGATAGTCTCCAACTCCTCCTAATTGTAACATACTCTGCAATAATCCGGCTGGGATCTGTTCCAGATTCTTGTCAGCGGTCCTATCTCGCAGTGCCCGTAATAAACGCAATAACTAACCTTAAACTGGCCTTATCCAAGCGCAGCAGTCAACCTGTTCTTACACTGTCTACAGCAGGTCATAGACACCTAGAAATATAACAACCAGATCCAATCCCCCAACGCCTCTGCTCTTTCCCCCTGACCCATCCATTGATGAGGCCGTAGAGGTGACAGATTGGGGGATCAGGACCAACCATCAAATCGCTCTCAGAAAGTGAACCTAATCTAGCGAGAGCATCTGCCCTTTTATTACCAAGTATTTCGCTAAGACCCGGAACCCAGCATAGACGGATTCAGTCTGGTCCAAAAGTCCCTAACGACTCCTTGCGTTCGCGAACGAGTCATGATTTGCATCAGACCGACGCAATGGCACTTAGGGCAGCCTGAATCAACGATGATCATATAAGATTCCGAATCCGAAGTAGGCCCACCAGCTATGGCCTCAATAGCCTTCAAGATTGCTAAAATCTCTGCCTGAAATACGCTACAGTCATCCTTTAACCTGAAGTGAAGTTCAAGATCGAGTTCCGTACAGAAAACTCCAGCACCTGTACATCCACCTAACTTCAACCCATCTGTGAAGATGGCTATATCTTTCTGCCTCTGGAGTGCCCCACCATGCCATAGTGCTCTATCTGGTATAATGTCTTCAAACCAGGCAGGAACATAGCCTCAGGCACAATATACTACGCGCTGCACACTGCTTGACATACAAATAACACATACATCCGCTGAACCTTATTCAATATTTTCCGTTGGAAACTCTTATCCCAGGCACTCCACCAAACAACACAACCATAAGTAATAACCGGTCTAACAATATATCCAGCGAATGGCGGAAGACCCCAGCTCTCACCTATGGAGTTCCTACACTGATAGAGGGTATTCAGTCCCTTCTTCATTCTTTTCTCGGTGTTTCTTTTCCAGTTCAGCTTGCTGTCCAAAACAACACCCAAGTACTTGACTTCAGAAGACAACGGAAGCTCCCTTCCACCTAACCTCGGTAACCTGAAGGTTTCAATTTTGTACTTACGCGAGAACAAAAGGAGGACTGTATTATTGGAATCTATACCCAGACCACAGTTCGTAGCCCAAGAGGATAAAATTCGAAGCGCAGACTCCATCAGTTCCCTCAGCGTTGACTAAAATTTACCACCTACCAGAATAACCACATCATCGACGTATGGCACAACCTTAAAGCCCCTACTTTCCAGACGCCTTGAACCAACATTAGCCACCAGGAGCCACAAGAGAGGGGATATAACACCCTCGACTATTAAGGGTTGTCCTGTTTTGCCGCAGAGAGAGGATTTAGTGGGTTTTAAAGTTTTAATGTCGGAAAGTTTTAAAATCTGCTTTCAAAACTCGCTCTCTAGGTGTTTTGATTTACGTACTGGTTTATGTTCTTATCTGGTATGTAGTTCTTATTACACAATACTTTGCAACAATGATAGATTATAGGACTTATTTTACCAGCTTATGCTTTTTATTTAATTCTACCCAGAAAATTTATAATTTAACCTGTTTTTATTTCCAAACCTTAAATTTTTTGTTTAACTGAATGGATACGTGTGTAGGGTACTACATTTTAAAATCTATCTTCATACAAAGAGTTACATATTTTAAAGAAAATTCCTTTTCGTTACCTTAATTTTTATTTTCGGTAGATTGTAGGTTTTTTAAGTTTTTATTTGCAAAAAAAAATGAGTTTTTTGAACAATGTTTTAGCGCTTCGTCGGACAAGTTGCACCTTTAAGCAGTCAACAAAAGACGCAAAACAACAAGTGTTCTTTCAACAGAAACGTGTGTAAACGGCATTTTATAGCCAATATGATACAATTTACATAAAAATGGCGAAGTATACTTTTTCACTTCATAATATTGTAACAAATCGGTTGCTCGTCGGTCCCACAGGTTTAGAGCTATTTAGGTGCTAATAACTCCCGCGCGCAACAACCAAAGTATTACAATGTATGATGTGTCAATTCCTCAATGTCAATGTGTCAATTCCTCAATGTAAGGTTGTATTCAAAGTCAGGCAATGAAGAAACACAACAAACAAAAATTTATGAGTTGTAAAAAAAAAAATATGAATAACTCTTAAAAAATTATGACTAAATTTTCTTAGATATAGTAAACAAATTAAACTTAAACTTCTAATATTCAGTTTCTATCTCTGTTTAGGTTCCTGAAGAGCTCATGCTAGACTATGCCGAAATAACTTCAATTCCACCATTGCCACTGTGGGTTCTTTTAAATGCCGATAAAGAATTGGCTGGTCAAGGAAATCTATTACCTGAGGATGCAAAAGATTATGATCAGTTGTTTGAAATGGATACAACGGATGATAATTTGGACGAATTATTAGACAACGAAAACGAGTTTAAAAGATCGGATAGACGATTATCTATTCCAGAAAAACAAAATATTTCCCATTTTGGTCCTCGACAAGGACAAATATTGTCAAGGCTTTTAACTCATACGCATCTTCCAGGCCTTTCTTCTCTCGACCAAATGCATCTATTAGCACTGGCAGACACCGTTTCCACATGTAATACAGATTTTTCTGAAAAATTTTTATGCGAGACTGGAAAATCGTCAAATAATAAGGATACATCGGGAAATTCATTAACTGATTCATTAGACGATTGTGGTCTTAGATTTCTGATGGCTATGAAACATTATACTTATTTATTACGTTGTTTACCTCTCAATCAAAGAACTCAATTTCAAAAACACGGAATCGGTACATCAAACATTGTTTGGGCTTTCCATTCTGAAAGTGAAGATGAACTCTTAAATTTAATTCCGTCATATAAGAAGGGAGATCTTAAATGGTCAACACTTAAAGATTTAGGTGTGGGATATTGGGTCCGCAATATTAATATATTACGTCAGTGTGTAGAGAAACTCGCCAAATGCGCTTATCAACTTAAACAAGATCCTCTTGACGCTGCAATTTATTACTTGGCTATGAAAAAGAAATCTATAGTATGGGGTCTCTACAGATCTAAGCGAGATGAGAAAATGACACAATTTTTTGCTAACAATTTTGCTGAGGACAGATGGCGTAAAGCAGCACTAAAAAATGCTTTTGTACTGCTTGGAAAACAAAGGTTTGAACATGCTGTTGCGTTCTTTTTATTAGCAAATTCCCTTGATGATGCTATTGAAGTATGTATTAACAAATTAGACGACTTTCAGTTAGCGCTTATAATAGCACGACTTTACGAAGGAGATTTAGAAATAAACTTAAGCTCGACGTATAAAAAACTATTATATGAGCATGTTTTAGGAAGTAAGAATGAATCTACTTCGTTTAATATGGAAAACGCACACCCCGATCCATTTTTACGATCGATGACCTATTGGATTTTAAAGAAATATCAAGAAAGTTTAAATACTCTCCTTATCAATGGTGTTGGCCAGTGTCATGTTGCTTTTAAGGAAGAAGATATTCTTAAGTCGGAAAATCATTCCACTAATCCAAATGTATTTAATTTTTACATCTATTTAAGGACACATCCACTACTAGTTCGTCAAAACTTAGCTTTGTCAGCACAAGAGAAAAAAATATCCCATGTTGTCTTATCTGGATTTAGTTATTCCATGGATGCGACAAGTTCAAATACTAACGATAGACAACTTCAAATAGAAGATTCTATAAGTTCCGTGGAACGGCAGTTATATTTTACGACGGCACATGCTCATTTTAAAGCTGGATGTCCAGCATTAGCTTTGGAAGTATTAAATAAGCTCCCAACAAAAATTTTGGATTCCAATGAGTTAGAAGAAATTCAATCTTCATGTAGTGTGAATAACGAATTAATAAACACTGGAATAATAGAGTGGGGAAAGGAAACAACGTGTAATGCCAACAATGATTCGTGTATGGACATTGATTGGTCGACTCCCGCAGCTCTTAATACAGATGATAACGGCTTTAAAATTCAGTGGGATGAAGAAGATGAAGAAGATAAAGATATTGTAATTGGAAGTAATGAAACCACAAACATAAAGGTCGTTAATGAAACTGAGAAAAGCCAAACTAATCCAAATAACAATGCTACTTCGAAAATTGATATAATGGCTCAGCAACTAAAATTTGTAGCATGCTTAAAAATTTTAATGGAAGAATTATCTACACTTGCAACTGGTTTTGAGGTAGATGGAGGTCAACTTAGGTATCAGTTATATGTCTGGCTAGAAAAAGAAGTAGAAGCTTTGCAACATTTATGTAATTATTGTTATTCGGATTTAGCTGATTTCAACAACTCGGACATAATTCAGGTAAGGTTATCTCAACTGTCTATTGCATATTTCCTTTTATATCAACCAGTATTAGATCGAACGAGTATTTAGAACACTAACGGAAATTGAAAAAGCAAATTTTAGGTCAAGTTTTTATAACGTAATGAATTATAACGTAGTATATTACTAGCTACTTGTGAATATACTATGTATATTCTTTCACAAATTTTTATTGCATTTTCAAATTATATTGGTTAAAATATATTTTCACTGAATCTAAAATTTAAAGAAATTTAGTCTTTATCAAAATCTGGAATTCATTTTACGACACTTTTGTATATACCCGGTATCTTTGCAAATACTTCTTTGAATGTTTAGCAACCTCTGCTTTGATTGTTAACACGTTGAGATCCTTATGAATGGTTGGATTTTTTACCAAATTTGTTTCTTGTAGTAAAGTACAATTGTTCCGGTTAAAAATGCAATATTTTTTTCATTCATATGGCTGCCGCTCAATTAATTTAAATTTATTATACAACAAGTTGTGTCGAATTTTTTTTTTCATATATAATTGGTCATTACAACCCTTCAGTCAGGATTATTGACCTAGTTTCTCACACCACTTATGGTGTGTGTGTTAATTTTATACATAAGTGGCGGGACCTACAGTTTAAAGTCGACTCCGAACGACAGATTTTTCAGGAGAAACTTTTCATGGCAAATTTTATTTACTCTCAGAGTTTTTGCCAGAAATCTGCTGAGAGGAAATCGCCGAAGAAATACTTTTTGTATTTTGTTTTGATGTCTGGCCTGGGGCTCGAACCCTGGGCTTTACATCTAATAAGCCAACTCACTACCTACTAGACTACGGCGACTTCAGTATGTTACTGTGCTGCTTTTAGTTTGCTGGCGCTATTGACATAATTTCATTTAGCAGATTTTAAATACTGCATTTATTCTCAATAAACTAGTCAATTGTTTAGCTACCTGTGATTAATTTTTAATAAATTTTAAAAATACCTCTGGTAATATCTTCACTTTTTAATTCGAAGTTTTTCTGCCATCAAATGCACTTTCTTAGATATGTGGACGTCGTTGTTGCGCTAAAAACATTTTACCTCTACTCTGCATTCTGATTTGTAGCACCGCAGTTGTAGCAACGCTCTCTATCTCTTCTTTGATATTTGTAGTCTGCTTTATTGTAGGCGTTATTGTGATTTATCGTCCGATTACCTCTGATATTCTGTAATTTTCTTTCAATTCTCTTTTTTAGCGCTATACAATTCATATTGCAATTCGGTCTTCATTTTGATGTCATATGCTGTGTATTGTATTGTTGCTTTCTCTTCCATTATTATTAATGGCGCAATTTATTTCATAACAAGCATGTGTTCATGGAAACACTTTTTATTTTTCCGTGTGCTCAATCTGTTATGTATTTCGCTGTTGTCATATCCCTTTTTGAATTCACCTGTGACCTGTGACAATGCTTTTAAGATCATCGTAATTATTTACTGTTTCGGCTTCTTCTTAGTAAACCATTTCACAACTGGAATTGATCACCATCAACATCGGGAATAATTCTGCTGAAATTTTCAACCGATATATTTACTCTTTGTTTCTCATTACCTTTGTTTAGAAATTTTCTGGACAGAGGAAATATTAATTGCCTCATTTCACTGATATTTTCCTGTTCATCATCTGTTCTGCCAACTGCTGTACTGTTTGGTTTGTCATGTCCACTACTGCTACTGTTGTTCTTATTCGCCATTTCTTCTATACTGTTGTCCTCTGTAAAAAGTCTTGAAACTTCCACTTCCAGTTGCCGTTTGCTTTTAAATGATTTTCGTATCCTAAAACTAATTATTTAGGTGTTCCTAGCACGAGTGGTAGTGCAAAATCTTTCGCAGATTATTTGCAGATTCTGGATCCTTGTACAATTCAAAGCAGTTCATCTTATCTTTCTGACCTCGAAAACGCTTTTATGATGTACGAACGGGAATCAAGGCTTCCGCTGAACTGTAATATTTTGAAATACTGGCATAACAAAAATAATATTGTTCCTTCAAGCTTAGCTGAAATAATATTGGCAGTACCTTCTTCCCAAGTAAGTGTGGAACGGTTATTCTCATCTCTTAAATTTATTTTATCAGATCATCGAAACAGGTTAACAGCATCTAATGTTGAACACGTATTGATGGGCAAAGCCAATGGAAAATTTAATTATGAAAATTTAAATCTATTAATAAGTTTATTTATTTATAGATAGAAGAAATATATTTTTTATTTTGTTTTGTTGGAGATGTCTGACCTGGGGTTTGAGCCGAGACCTCACATATGTAAGCCAACAAACTACCTACTAGACTACAGTGAGAAAGTATCATCATTAGATATTTCAGGTACCTGGGATATTTCAAAGGGTTATATTTTAAGGTCCTCTGTTTCGCAAATATGTCACCACAAAATTTCCATACATTTTTATGTATGTAAAACTTTCCATAATGATATCTTCTACCTGATGAATTTGTTTCTTGCTTTACTATGAGAAAAATTCACAGCTTTTTCTTTGTATTCTTAAGCGAAATATGTCTTATTATTCCTAAAGAATAATAAATGGCATCAAAAACCACATCGACATCTCTAAAAATACTGAATGAGAACATAAACTCTCGCTTACACTAAAAACTGTTGTTGTGTACTCAAAAAAGTTCAATAAAACTCAATTTTTTCGTTGTGTACTGATCTTTTTAGCGTACTTTGTACACAAACAGTAAGAAATAGTGTTTGCGAACTCTGTTCAGTACGGTTTGTTAAAGTTTGCGTTCATCTGTTGTGTACGTAATGTGTATACGTACGAGTTCACAAACACTTAATGAAAGTTGAAAGTATTTTATCAGTGACGTACACAATGGCTTGTGTACAGTATTTTTTCGAACACTGCTTCAAAGTAATTTATTTATCCTTAAAATTTTTAATAACAGCCTGATTAATTGATTGAAGTATAATTAAATAGCAGAGAGAGTATTTTAATGTTATTAAAATTTCTGTTCATTTGATACTTGTTTTCCATGTCATCATTATGGATGACATGTTTAAATATAGTAAACATCTTGAATCGAGCGGGGGTATATAATAACGGGATTGTATTATACACTTATTTTCTTATGATAATATTACATAGTTACAACATGTAATATTGCTATCTGGTTGTCGTCCCAACTCTTTAAGAATCTATTGTATTTTGTTTGAACTCGTTCTTTTAACGTGAATTAATATATATGTATCGAATGATATATGCAAATATTAAAAACGCCTTTAAAATATAAGTATATACAAAACACCGTTGCTGAACGGCGCGCATTCTTAAATATATTTAGAACAGTAATTACAGACGTAATTAATTACGTCGCTGTAGTCTAGTAGGTAGTGTGTTGGCTTATTAGACGCGAAGCCAGGGTTCATATCCCCGGTCAGACATCAAAAACGAAATATGAAAAAATATTTCTTCGGCGACTTCCTCTCAGCAGATTTCTGGCAAAAAGTCTGAGAGTAAATAAAATAGCCATGAAAAGTTTTTCAAAAATCTGTCGTTCGGAGTCGACTTTAAACTGTAGGTCCCGCCACTCATGTATAAAATTAAAACACACAACATGAGTGGTGTTGAGAAACTAGGCCGTAATCCTGACTAAAGGGTTGTAATGGCAAATTATGTATGTAATTACTTCAAAAACAACTTCATCAATTGAGGTCACATAATAATTTATTTATTATCTATCACTGTCTGAAATTTTTACTACTTCCATGGATGGTTTAAATAAATTCTCTTCCAAAGTCCAAGAACTTAAACTTGTGATGCCTATGGTGAAGTACAGTTATGAATAATAGCAACTTACATAATTTTAAAATTTTACACTTTAATACTAATGGCATGTAAACTTTTCAAAACTCAGGCAATTAGAATTTTTCTAGATATAGTGAAAACAGTTATGTTGCTTCCTTAATCGAATCATTTGTCACTTATGATCAGAAATCGTATTTAAACAGTATTTCCTATACCGCAACGACAGAATTAATATATGGGGCAAATCTTTTTGGAAAGTAAGAATTAGATTACGGGGCAAAGGTAAAAAGAGTATGTATATCATATCTTATTTTTAATGACACAAAAATTACTTCTAATTCCCAAAAAGATAAATTACTGGCAAACTTATTTATTTCGTCTCCCAGTATATTACTAAATACTTCTAAATTTGAATAACATCGTTATAAATGAAAAGATATTGAAATTGAAACACCATTTTACCGATCCTGCAGTTTTCACATTAAGTATGTTAATATTTTATTAACACCCAAAATTTGTTATAATTTAGTACAAAATCTTTTTAATAAAGCGATTAAGTTAACAGTTGTATTAATATTCAGATTGTGTTTAAAAATGCATCAGTTATAACTATTCAAAAAACAAATAAACACAATAACCTCATATCAAGCAATAGTCTTCTGATGTATTTAGAAAAATTATTTGAAATAATTGGTCAATTCACACAAGCCGTTGTATCGTTGTATTGAGTGTATTGTTGGACGATTATACAACAGTGTATGCTTGTTGTTGATACCCTGCAGGAAATGTCAATATTAAAAATGTGCTGAATCGCTATTGACTTTGTCAACAGTACTAGTGTCGAATTATACCCCGTACAAGGCTTAGTGCTATAGACATTTAACATGTCCGTGTCATTGAAAATCCACTAGTAACATTATGACTATTGACTTGGTATTGACTAGGTACTTCTCATGGATTACTAGTATATTTCTATAACTTATGGAACTTTCCTGTAGGCAATATCAATAGTAAATAGGTGGTATCATACTAGCGACATTGTCACTAGTTTTTTTACTTTTTTTTTATGTTAGAGCCTTTAAGGCGGTACCGAAACAAATAAATTAGATCATATATGTACTATTGTTTGAATAATACGTTTATTTAATAAACAATTTAGATAACTAATAAACTAATTAACAAAAAATTTAGCACATTTCTTCAGGGCAGGCTAAGCGCTTTGTGATCCTGCAGAGAATTGGCCACAACTGAATTCGAGAACTTTTAAAAAGTGGAATTTATATCAAGCTCCAAATCATCATAATTTTGCAGAACACTTCCAATTTTTCTAAATTGCGTTTCTATCCCCATGTGACAATAGCTTCCAGGTGAAACGTTTCTAACCACAATTTTTTGTTTTGGTCCAATAAAGTTTCTGCAGAAAGTGGAACCTCCAGGCCTTCATCTTTTAAAATGCATAAAAGTTTTTCCAGCTTTATAATATTTAGAAAACTTGGAATTTTTACTTTTTTAGGCGTAAAAATAATAATTATGTTTTTAAAAAAAATTTTTAAATTTGTTTTTTAATATGACATTTAAATGTCAACAGCAGCGACATTGTTTGTTGACAATGTCACTAGATATACACCACATCTTTTGTCTCTGTATTTTTTATATTGACACAGAAATGGAAGATTGGAGACATTTGAACTAGTGCTGTTGACAAAAAGACATATGGACCCAGTCTGACTGCAGGGTAATTTTCATGTAAAAATCCGATACACTTATACACATTTTTTTCATATGTTTTTAAAAGTTGTATTGGTTTTATGCTATCAAATTGTGTGAATGAAAAAAATGTGTATATTGTCATTTCCAGAGATAAATTATAAATTATAGCTATCATAAATTGTCTTTGTCCTCATTGTTGTTAATCGAACTCCAAAGTTGGTGTTTAATTTTGATATTTTTTATTTAATTTTTAGTAACATTTTCTCTTAAGTATTAATTTATGCAAAATCGACTATTTAAGTGTGCTCTCATCGGAAAATATTTGTTACTACAATAGCTTGTTTAAAAAGGATGAATGATATTAAATAAAGATCAGTTAACGGCATATTTTTGATTTCCTTTTTTCTCAATATTTTACTGTAACGTTCGTCACGAAAAGCAGGATTTATTTCTATTCCTCTTGCGTTGGTGACTCAAAGTGTTTAAAATTTTTAATTTTAATCTAGTTTACTGTGCAAAATTTAATTTTTGAAGGAAAATCAATTTATATTGAATTGCGTTATTTTTTATAAAATTTTAAAGTTTGTCATGTCACGTCACGAAAAAAATATTATCGTAAGTTCTAAGTTTAAAATACATATATTACATGTTACATAGATTTTGCGGAGAATTATCGTATAGTCTACCAAAATGAAGTTCAGAGTGCGCACTTTAGTTATCGTCAAGTCACAATTTTTACGTGCGTTGCCTGGTTACCTGATTCAACTAGATCGTTTGCAATAATAAGTGATGAACTTAGCCACAACAAGTTCGACGTTTTTTGTTTTATAACGACACTTGTGCATCAAATAATTGATGAACATGGACAATTTCAAAATATTTACATATTTTCAGACGGAAGTACTTCCCAGTTCTAAAATAAATTTATTGCCCGAGGCTTGCCGGATTTCCTACTCAAATTTGGTTGCAAAAACATAGAGTGGTATTATTTCGCAACGTCTCATGGAAAAGGAGCAGTCGATGGAGTTGGAGCCGTAGTAAAAAGAAAAGTTTGGAGTATTACAAAAACAAAAAATCTGTCGTTGGAAAATGCTTTATCATTTTTTGAATGTGCTAGGGATCATGTTAATGGCGTTCAATTACTTTACATATCCTCAGAGCAAATAGAAAATTTATCTGGACCCTTAATTGAAAGATGGAATGTGGAGTGTTCTAATATAATTGGAATACAAAAAATTCACTTATTTTCGATGATGAAAAGTTACAAATAAAGAAAGCTATAACAGCTTTTTCCTCTCGAATTAACATTTAATTTATTATTTATTTAGTTTTGTTACAATGTATACACACTGAATTATTTTAATGTTATGCAAATTAATGAATTAAAGTATCTAATAACATTAAAAAAAAATTTCATTTATTAAAAAGGAAAAAAAAATAGTAAGAAATTTTTGTCACATCACGTCACGTCACAAATAAACTGTTGTAAAAAAAAACTAAAAAATTTTTTTTAATTTTGAAAGTTGGAAAGTAATCTAGATATACTTCAAATTCCAATAAAAAACAATTATCCAAAAGTTCCGCCTAAATTTGCAGAATTTTACGTTTTAGTAAAAAAAGAAAAAAGTAACTTTGTAACGGCCGTTATGGCTATATTGTCTTATTTTGTTTAGTAAACATTTTTATATTTCTTTATGTTTGTTTTGTTTAACTTTAAATTTTAACCAAAAATTACTACTATTATCATTAAAAACCATTTATTACTTAATTTTGTTTATTTTTGCCCCTTAAGGGTTAAAGAGCTGCTTTTTATTGCAACTCTGTCATATCTTTGTTTTTGGAAAATGTTGAAATGTGAACTTTAATGTAAGAGAGATATTTTTAGAACATTCATTCGTTGACCAACTGTTGAGAAATAAAGACTACTGAAACAATCAAGCGGCTTTTTTTTATAACAATAAAAAACGAAAAAAAACTTGAATACACAAGTAGGCACCTGTGACTCTTGTGGATCAGTTTTTATATAATATATAAAAAAATATAAAAAGTGGACACAGCTAGACTGTATTGGCTGCTGTTGTCCCTTTTTGAAAAATTACTAAGCAAACAGCAAATAAATTAATAAAATTACCAAACAGATTATTGAGGGTCCACCCAGCCGGGTAACTTTTCCCTACAATTGGCGCCCAACGAAAATTACTTTTGGGAATAATTTTGCTAAAAAAAATTTGTTGCTGAATAAAATTTAAAAATTTTGTCATCATTTGCTGCATAATTCGAACAAGAGTTTGTTTTGCTGTTCATCATTTTTGTAATAAACCACTGCTGTGTGAAATATACCGTTAGCCTACAAGGAAAAAGGAGAAGAGAGAAAAACAACAACAACACTACTTCAAATTAATAACGTTCAACAGTTATACCTTTCCCTTTTGTTGTTAAATATACATGCGGAATTCTGTTTACTTGCTTTTACGTATGGTTTGTGTTGTTTCTTGCTGTTGCGTTTAACTTGTTGTTGCTTTCGAGAATTGGTTATTAGTATATTTAAAACGGGAAAATAATTACAAAATAAAAAGAGCTGCAATTTTATCTTGTTTATTAAGCATTGAAAATAGAAATTGGGGTGACCATATCGAACATTTTAATAAAGAATTTATTTTGATTCTATAATGAAGAGAACCACTACAAACAGTATTCAAGCTTCTGGTAGCCAAAATATTAGTCAGACAAATCCTGCCGATGTGAATCCTAGTCCTGTAAATGTAACCCTTTCACAGGATCAGTTTATGGATTTGTTGGGTACTTTAAACATCGCTAGGGAGCGGAATGCTACGTTTAGCAAATGTAATGCACGTTTCAATGGTGGTAAAAGTACAACAAAAATTGAAGACTTTATAGCTACAATTAAGGTTTATAAAATTGCGGAAAATGTTTCTGACCAAAATGCTCTTACTAGTTTACCCCTTTTGCTTGAGGGCTATGCGTCATCATGGTGGCAGGGTGTTCAGCAAGAGGTTACTACGTTTAATGAAGCCATGGAACTTATGAGAAAGACTTTTTCCCCCCCAAGGCCAGACTGGCGAATTTATAATGAGATTTTCCAGGAAAAGCAGAGATTGAATGAAACCATTGATACTTTTATATGTAAAAAACGGCAACTATTTGCACAACTCAGTGAGAAACTAAAGGAAAAAACTATGATAGACATGATTTTTTCTCAGATTCTATTATCTATAAGAGAAAAGGTCCCTAGGGAAACAGTAGTAACTTTTCAAGATTTGTTGCAAAAAGCACGGGATGCCGAAGTACTACTGAAGGAAAATGGCGAAATGATAGCAAAGCCCCATATTACCCATGATAAACCTGTTCGTTGTTCTTTTTGCAGAAAACGTAATCATACAGCCGAAACCTGTTATAAACGTATAGAAAATGAAAAGAAGGTCCCAAATACTCAGGAAGCCACATTGAATTGCTACGGCTGTGGTGCAGCTGGGTACTATAGATCTAATTGTCCTCATTGCAGTGGTAAAAAAGTAGTTAATAGTCCACAGAAATTGGACTTTAATTCACTTCACACAAGTTTAGTAGGAAGAAATGTGCCAACTATGAGTATTAATGTAATGGGTCTTAACGGAGAGGCGTATTTTGATACTGCCGCGCGTACTAGCGTAGCTGGATCTTCGTTATACTCACAATTAAAACAAAAAGGCGTAGAATTTCAGAAAGTAACTGCCGAAATCACTTTAGCTGATGGTATAGCTAAACATGAAACTGTTTATTCGACCATAGTCGATATCATTATTGGAAAACGCTTTAAGCGTATTCGATTTATATGTTTGCCAAAGGCGAAAAATAATCGTACTTTAATTGGAATTGATTTCCTTGAGCAATGCGGTATAGTAATGGATCTTGCTCAACGTACTTGGCATTTTAAGGACGATCCAAAGACGATTTTTGAGTTTAAAATGCAGTATGCTACCGTGGAAAATACATTTACTCTATCGAAGACAAACTTAGAAATTCATAATGAAATACAAGAAATCAAATACACTAATATAAATGACTTTACAAATTGGTTTGAAAAGCTTGGGTCAGTAGGCAGCGATGGTTGTAAGACGCCAAAGGAAAATACAAGTATTAACAATGACTATTCTCCAGGATTTATAAACAGATTGTTTAAAGACAGTTTACCGGAGGATTATCAAATTCCCGAGCAGTCGAATTTATTCCCTCCAATCAAAAAAGCAAAATTTTCTGATAAAGGAGCGGACAATAGTTTTGAATCAATATCACTAAATATGATAGACGTTAAACTACGTGAAAACGAAGCAACTAACCTATCAGTAAGCCAGAGAGAAATCCTGGAAGAATTATTAAAAAATGAAATTAAAATATTTGATGAGCGATTACTAAAACCTATACCACATATTGAACATTTTATAAAAACATCAAGTGAACCTATAGCTTGTGCTCCGTACCGTATATCACCAGTAATGAAAACGAAATTAAAAGTTGAATTAGATGATATGATAGCAAAGGGAATAATTGAAGAAAAGGAGTCTCCATGGGCTTTTCCCGTTGTCCTTGTCCCCAAAGGCACAGGTGGGGTACGCGTTTGCGTAGATTATCGCAAGTTAAATAAAGTTACTGTTACGGACACCTATCCTCTCCCTAGAATGGACGACTTATTACATGCGGCAAAGGCTACACCATACATGTCCACGATTGACTTAAAAACAGGTTATTGGCAGATCAAAATGGCCGAAAGTGATAAGCTAAAAACCGCTTTCACAACACCTTTTGGTATATACGTTTTCAACCGGATGCCGTTTGGCCTGAAAAACGCTCCAGCCACGTTTCAACGGCTAATTGATAAGTTCAGAAATGGATTGCCACAAATTCTAATACTGGCTTATTTAGATGATATTATTGTGTGTTCACAAAATTTTAAAGCACACATTTCGGATTTAAAAGAAACATTTGAAAGAATAAAAGATTTCGGTTTTCACTTAAACAGAGAAAAATGTTGTTTTTGTAGACCTAGCGTAAAATACCTTGGTCATATACTTACCACGAATGGTCTAATACCGGATCCCGGCAAAACAGAAGTAATAATAAATCGTAAAAGACCACAAAACTTGAAACAACTAATTTCCTTCCTACAAACTTGTTCTTGGTACCGCAGATTCATTCCTAATTTTGCTGAGGTTTCAAAATCATTATCAATGCTCACTAAAAAGAATATAAAATGGATGTGGACCAACGAACAACAGATTGCATTTGATAAACTTAAGCAACTGTTAGCATCACCGCCAATACTACAACAAGTGGACATTAATAAACCATTTTTCATAAAATCTGATGCCAGCAATTATGCTTTAGGAGCTGTGTTGATCCAGGGGGAGAGGGAAGAAGAACACCCAATTGAGTACGCAAGCCGTTTACTACTACCTGCAGAGCGAAATTACTCAACTACAGAGCGAGAAGCTTTAGCAGTAGTTTGGGCCGTAAATAAGTTCAGAGGATATATAGAGGGTGCTGAAGTTACCGTTTTAACAGACCATCAACCTCTTAAATGGCTGTTTGGCTTAAAGTCACCCACTGGCCGTCTTGCCCGCTGGGCCTTACAATTACAAACCTTTAATTTAAAATTCGGATACACTCCAGGAAAGCAAAATTTAGTAGCAGACATGCTGTCTCGCCCTCCTTGTGAATCTAAAAATCATGAAATTTCATGCGAATGTAATTCCATACATATTGATTTCCCATGCAAAGGTGCAGAAGATTTTCGCAACGAACAATTAGCTGATCCCGAATTAAAGAAAATAATTGATTCCTTTGAGAATAATGATGATAATGGTGTTTACTACAATCAGCGTGGTTACATTATGATTAATGGTGTACTTTATCGTTTTTGTGCTGACAGAGATTCAGAAAATGGACAATTAGTTGTGCCAAAAGATATGAGAAATCATATTATTTCAAGATTTCATGATGATCCAATGGCTGGCCATTATGGCGTTGAAAGAACTATGAATCGTATTACACCTAATTATTATTGGTCTGGTATGCGAAAAGAAATCACTGAGTATGTAAAGTCGTGCATCACCTGTAAACGTTATAAGCCGACAAATCTTAAGCCAGCTGGTTTACTTCAGACCGTTTCCAGTAACAAACGTTTTGAAATAATAGCCATTGATCTATTTGGCCCGTTACCGAAAACAAAAGAAGGTCTTCAGTGGATATTAGTAGTGGAAGATATATGCAGCAGATGGGTTGAACTTTTTGCAATGAAAGAAGCTACGGCTGAAAACTGTGCGGTAACTATCCTAAACGAAATTCTACTTAGATATGGCATACCAAGACGCATTCATTCCGATAACGGTTGCCAATTTATATCATCAATTATGCAAAAACTTGCCTATTGTCTAGATATTAAGCAATCATTTACTCCAGTATACCACCCTGAAGCAAATCCTGTGGAGCGTAAAAATAGAGACCTCAAAATTCAACTATCCATTTGTGTGGGTAGAGATCATACTGATTGGAATCTTAAGCTACCGATGATTCGCTTTGCTATGAATAGTGCTAAATGTGAAAGCACTGGATACACACCAGCATATCTTACATTTGCTAGAGAATTGCGAAGTCCATTAGAGGCTCACCATGACTTAAAGGCAATTGTTGAAGCTGAAAATTACATACCTCAAATCACCCCACACCTACTACGTTTGGCAGAAACACTTAAGGATGTTAAAGAAGCAGAAGAGAAAATGCAAGACCACAATAAAATGTATGCAGATCGAAAGAGAAGACCCCAAGTCGAATTAAATATTGGTGATAAAGTTTTGGTAAACACACACGTCCTCAGTAAAGCAAAGGATAATCTTACATCAAAATTTGTTCCAAAAAGAGATGGCCCATACATCATATTATCCAAAAAGGGATCCTCTTGCTATATAGTGGCCTCAGAAGAACAACCTGATATACCAATTGCAACTCATCACTCCTTATAGTGGTTCGTACACTAAACCAATCTACCCAATCAAAGGTCGTGGAAGACCAAAGAAACGATTAAACCAAACTCGAGCAATAAACAAGAATAAAAACGAAAATCCTGATCTTAATACAACACTTGATAATCCAGATGATAAACCCTCAACATCATGGAATTTGAGACCAAGAAAGCCTAATTAATATACGGTGCTGTCGCATCGTCGGGACGCCTTCAGCAACAGAGGGGGAGGTTGTAACGGCCGTTATGGCTATATTGTCTTATTTTGTTTAGTAAATATTTTTATATTTCTTTATGTTTGTTTTGTTTTACTTTAAATTTTAACCAAAAATTACTACTATTATCATTAAAAACCATTTATTACTTAATTTTGTTTATTTTTGCCCCTTAAGGGTTAAAGAGCTGCTTTTTATTGCAACTCTGTCATATCTTTGTTTTTGGAAAATGTTGAAATGTGAACTTTAATGTAAGAGAGATATTTTTAGAACATTCATTCGTTGACCAACTGTTGAGAAATAAAGACTACTGAAACAATCAAGCGGCTTTTTTTTATAACAATAAAAAACCAAAAAAAACTTGAATACACAAGTAGGCACCTGTGACTCTTGTGGATCAGTTTTTATATAATATATAAAAAAAATATAAAAAGTGGACACAGCTAGACTGTATTGGCTGCTGTTGTCCCTTTTTGAAAAATTACTAAGCAAACAGCAAATAAATTAATAAAATTACCAAACAGATTATTGAGGGTCCACCCAGCCGGGTAACTTTTCCCTACAACTTCTATTTTTGTAACATCACGTCACACACTTTAATTGCTTATATCTTAGCGCCATTGAGTTCGATTTTTCCCTTCTTGGTACTAAGTATAAAGCCAGTTAAGCTCTATTTAAAAATATAAAAAAAAATTTAAATATGCATTTTTTCCTTGTTTTTTATCTCATTAAAACGTACGACTGCCACGTTCGTCACTATGGAAATGCCCATATGTTTTCATACGTTTTTCAAAAGTTGTGTTGGTTTCGTGCTATCAAATTGTTTGAATGCCAAAAAAAATACATTTGGAATACGAAATACACAATACAGCATAGCATTGAGCGTTCACAAACAACCAAGTGTATTCAATACAACATACACGATACAAAGTCGTGTGAATTGCCCAAACGTTTTTGCATCTATACGAATTTACTACACAAAAATACATTATTGCGGAGGAGCAATAAGGATTTAAAAATAATATCTAAAAACACATCTGATAAATAAAAATTCGATACTGTTTGGCACAAAGGCCTAATTATAAACTTTTAGAAGAGGCTGCTCCAAATAAATCTGCAAAGTAATTGCCCACTATGTGGACAATAGAACTTTTAAACAACGAATTTTTGTCTCAGAAAGCAACAAAAATTGAATTGCCCATCAATCTACATATGTGGGAATGTAGTTGAGATGTAAAAGAGAGGCGAGTAGTTAGTTGATGAGAAGACGTTTTGTAAGAAAGACGTGTGCGTACAAGACGGAGCCAACAAAGCATTAAAATCTTTACTATTGCATTGTATATTAAATTCATTATTATTATTAAAATAAACTTATAATAATATTAATTTTCCACAATTGGGGACTCAACCAAAATTGCATTTGAAAGTGTAAAAATACCTAATACAGAGAAGCTTGAAGAGGAAGCTGGCAGTTAAAAAAAAAGAAAAAGAAGAAAATTTTGAGAATAAGAATAAAGAAAGAGAGTGAAAAGAGAAACGAAACAACTCTTGCAAAACAAACAAGTGCAGAACGTAGTTTGGTAAATAAGAACTAACGGGAATATAACGCCTGTCGGTAGAATAAAAAGAAAAAGAAACAAGTGAAGAGAGTAAATAGAAACATGTCGCGTTTGCGTGAATTTGAAAATGCAGTAGCCGCACTGCACAAGTCTGTTTATGAAAATGAAGGAGACAGAATGAACTGACACCGGCTGCGAGATTTTGCTGGCTTTCAATACACCGACGAAGATGATGCATATGTGAAGAAGGCAGAATACATCGAAAGGAATTTGAACGTTACAGACTTAGTTTCTATATGCAATATATTAGGCTTTAGTTACAAAAAAGACGATTTGATAAAGCACATATTTAAAAATTTGCAGAAAGGTAAGCTGTTGGCTTTCGATGATGACGACGATGACGACGATAACGACGATAATGATGATGATGATGTAGATGACGACGACGATGACGGTGAACTTTATTCTACAAAAGACGAAGAGGAGCCAAATAATCAACAGAGTGTGTGTGAGGTACCTGCTGCAAGAGTTTTCGGTATAAACAACGACGTGAGAAGAGGTGATAGAGAACAATCTGCAAATACGATGGGTGTAGAAGCTGTTGCACCAAATCATATGACGAAATTTGATGTGAGTTTTAGAGACATTGAAGACTCGTTAAGACCTTTTGATGGTACAAATATTTTTCCAAGTAGAGCATGGCTTAACGAATTTGAAGGAACAGCCGCAGTGTTGTACTGGGATGAAATCGTTAAAGGGCTTAGCTAAACTGTTTATAGCCAGTGAAAAGGGCATAACAAATTATAAAAAATTGAAACAAGTCTTAATAGAAGAGTTTGACTCAGCAACAAGTAGCGCACAGCTTCATAAAATGTTATCCGGTTGTGAAATAGGTAAGGACGACAGCGTTCAAGAGTACTATCTTAAAATAAAAGAATTAGCTGATCGAGGTAATATTGACGAAGCTTCTTTAATTCAGTATATAATTGATGGAATAAATGACTTGGATATACATAAAATGATGTTATACGGTTCTGGAAATTTAAAGCAATTTAAAGAGAAATTAAAATACTATGAAACGATGGCCAAGAATAACAAAAGAAAAACTGAATTTAAAATAAACGAAAAGGTTAAACATAAGGCTGAAAAAACAACAGATTTAAAGTGTTTTAATTGCGGTACTAATGGACACAAGTCGGCTAATTGTAAAGATAAGTCAAGAGGTACTAAATGTTTTCAATGTGATAAATTTGGCCACATAGCAAAGGACTGTCCGTTAAAGAAAAATGAATCTAATGTTAGATGCCTATTTAAAAAAGAAAATGATATGATGGAATTGAAAATAAATATTGCTGGTACGAACACATTAGCTTTTCTTGATACTGGATGTGCTGTCAACGCCGTAACTGAAAAAATTTACTCGATTCTTCCCAACAAACCCGATCTGTCAGAGTCTAAATTTTACATGATTGGTTTTGGTAAAAATAGGTATGAAAATATCCAATTGGTTTGGAAACTTTAACTACTTGGTGAACGTAGAGGGTGAGTCATTCAATTTAACATTTCATGTTGTACCTAACGATAGTGTGGATGTTGATGTTGTATTGGGCAAACAGTTTTGTTTATCAGCTGATATTAGAATTACTCCTATGGGCGTCGAAATAAGAAAGTTTGTTGAATCGGTCCCTATGTTGAAGATAAATGTTGTTGGTGACCATAATTTTGATATTGATGAAACTGCAAGTCCATAAGCGAAGAAGTCTGTTACTGAAATGATTAATAACTATAAACCGATAACAAAAAGACAACCAACGTCGAAATGAAGATAATTTTGAAAGATAATTCTCCAATATTCTGTACACCTCGTCGATTACCTATTCAGGAACGTACAGTGGTTGATCAGCAAGTTGAGCAATGGCTAAAGGTCGAACACTCCGAGTCTGAATTTTGCAGCCCCGTCGTTTTAGTAAAGAAACAAGATGGTACACCAAGACTTTGTATAGACTACCGCAAAATAAATCAAGTTATTGTTAAGGATCGGTTTCCTTTACCTTTAATAGAAGACCAACTAGATCGCGTACAAGTGGCTAAAATTTTTACAACAATGGATCTCAAAAATGGATTCTTCCATGTGCCTGTAGAGAAGTTCAGCAGAAAACACCATCATTTGTGACCCATAGCGGTCAATATCAATTTCTGAAGGTTCCATTTGGTCTATCCAATTCTCCCAGCGTATTTCAGCGGCACGTCAACGCTATATTTAGAGACTTAACTAGACAGGGGATTGCATTACCGTACATAGACGATATAATTATACTGGCAAGGGACGAAAATGAAGCTTTGGAATACTTACGAATTGTTTTGAGACAATGTCAAGAATACGGTTTAGAACTAAATCTGAAGAAACGCATTTTTTTAAAGAAACGTATACAGTTTTTGGGTTATATAATTGAAAACGAGTCTATCTTTCCATCACCAAATAAAATAGAGGCTTTGGCAAAATATCCTGTTCCACGCAATATTAAGCAAGTAGAAAGTTTTCTGGGATTGGCCGGATACTTTAGAAAGTTAATACCTAATTTCTCCATTATTGCAAAACCGCTTACCGATTTAAAGAAGAAGAACCAGAAATTCGAAATGTATGAACAACAAATTTCAGCATTTGCTAGAATGTAATGTGTCAGCAGCCAGTTTTAAATATTTACAACCCAAAGTATGAAACAGAGGTCCATACGGATGCTTCCATTGAAGGATATGGCGCCGTATTGCTTCAGGAATCACCAGGTGATAATTGCCTACACCCGATCCACTACATGAGCCGGAAAACAACTGACCAAGAGAAGAGGTATAGTAGTTACGAGCTCGAAATTTTGGCAGTCATCGCCGCCCTTAAAAAGTTTAAAGTTTACCTACTTGGAAATCACTTTAAGATCGTCACAGATTGCAATGCTTTCACCAAAACTCTAGAGAAAAGAGATCTTTGTACTCGAGTCGCTCGTTGGATTTTATTTCTAGAAGAGTTCGACTATACGGTTGAACACCGCCCAGGCGAACGGATGAAGCATGTCGATGCCTTATCACGCTATCCGATGATGACAATAACGACCGAAGACAGCATCATAGAGAAAATAAGGCGATTGCAGGCGCAAGAAGAAGGTCTACAAACAATAAAAGACATTTTAAAGACTCAGCACGACTACAATAATTATTTTTTAAAAGGCGATATTCTTTATAAAATTGTTGACGACCGATAATTGCTTGTAGTCCCGAAAGCTCTTCAACGAGAAGTCATCCGTTTAGTCCACGACAGAGGTCATTTTTCAACTAAAAAGGTCAAAGAACTCATACGACGTGAATACTATATACCAAAACTGGAAGAGAAAATTGAACAACATATAGCTAATTGTATAGCCTGCATTATCAACAATAGGAAACGTGGAAAGCAAGAAGGCGTATTGCATTCCTAAGATAGACAAACCTCTTCACACATACCACATTGATCATCTGGGACCCTTGGAATCTACATCAAAACAATATAAGCACATATTTGCGATAATCGACGCCTTCACGAAATTTTGCTGGCTGTATCCAACCGAATCAACAACATCTAATGAGGTCATCAATAGACGAAAAGATCAGAGCATTGTTTTTGGTAATCCTGTCCAAATAATTACGGACCGAGGAACCGCATTTTCCTCTGAAGATTTTAAAATTTATTGTAAAGGTGAAAATATCAAACACCACATGATTACAACTGGTCTGCCTAGGTCCAACGGCCAGGTCGAAAGGCTGAACTCTACAATCATTTCAGTCTTGGCAAAGTTAAGCGTAGACGACCCGACAAAATGGTATAAGCACGTTGGAAAGGTACAGCAAGCCATCAATACGACGCATACTCGAAGTATCAACAGCACTCCGTTTGATTTGTTATTTGGCACCAAAATGCGTACCCCTGACCAGTGTGACATTCATGAGCTTATTAGAGAAGTTGTAGCAGCTTTTAACGATGATAGAGAGGAAATTAGACGAAATGCCAAAGGACAGCTAGCCAAGGTTCAAGATGAAAATCGTAAGTCGTACAATCTAAGGCGTAAGAAAGCTACAATATACGAAACTGGTGACTTAGTTGCGATAAAAAATTTCTATAAATAACTGTTGAAAAGAACGGTCGCATAAAGTTAAAGCTACGGAGAAAATATAAAAAAATAATTATTAAAATTATTGTAATTATTGTAAAAATTGCAAGAATTAATAAGAATTATAATATATAAAAGGAGTTTGTGCTAAAATACAATGATATATTATATATTTCTGTATATTAAAAATTTGCAATGGCGGAGTGCCATAAATGCAAAGGAACAATACGGGGTGAAACAGGTGTTAGATGTTCAGGCGTGTGTGGCGAAGTTTATCATTGCGCCGTAAAGTGTTCAGGCCTTGATCAGTACTCTGCAAGAATTCTAGAGTCAAATTCTTTAATTAGATTTATGTGTGATGAGTGCATCCTGTACATCCATAATGTTGATTTTATTTTAAAAGAAATACAAGACAGTGTAACCAAAAACAAAAACAACTTGGCTGAGTACAAAAATGAATTCGAATTCTCTCTTAAACAAAATGAGAATGAACTGAAACTGCTGTTGGAAGCAATAGAAAGAAGATATGAAGAGAGATTGAAGAAGATTGATTGCGCGCAAAAAGTATGTGAGAAAAATGTAAACGAGATTAAAAAACTCTATTGTGTGGTAAACGAATATGAAAACAAAAACAAGGACATGTATAATACGATAGAGAAAAATAATGAAAAGATATGTAACGAAATAAAGAAAACAATAAAAGAAACAAATGATAAACAAAATAAAATGTCATATGTGGAAGCAGTAAAAAATTCGATGTTGCCAGAAATAAAAAAGCAGGTATCATTAGTTGTTAAACCGAAAGAAAAACAGAAAATAGAAAAAACAAAAGAGGATCTTAACAATAAGGTAGATCCAATAGATTTAAAAATAACCAATATTGAAAATCGAAAAAATGGAACAATTGTAATCCAAAGCGAGAATAACGATGAACGCGAAAAGATAAGAAATGCGATACAAAGCGAAATGAGCCAGAGTTATGATATAAAGATTCCGAAAGAAAATGAGATGTCAATAATTGTAACGGATATGAGTTTCAAATATAGTGAAAATGAACTAATAGAAAAATTGAAACTGCAAAATACGATATTTAGAGATTGCGAAATTAAAATAAAAAATTTTTTGAATACAAGAAAAATAACAGAATTATATACAATGTTAAAATCATAATAGATAGAGAAACATATACGAAAGTGATTTTTCAAAAAGTAAACATTGGTTGGGAAAAATGCCGAGTATTCGATGGTACAGATATAATAAGATGAATTGACTTGAATTTGCATTTCTCTCCAAGAGACTGTTGTCATCCTAAGTCATAGGCCCCATTTTCTCCCCAAGATACTGTTGCAAGCGTACAGGGCAATGGAAGCCTTTTTCATTATGTTAACAATGTTCGGTTTCCAAGAAAGATTTCCTATCCAGAATAAGTCCTAGAAAGTGTGCCTCATCCTTGAATTTCAGTTCCGTCCCTTTCAGTTTCATTGGACGAAAAGATGGTGGCTTGTACCTTCTCGTGAAGAGTACTACCTCCGTTTTCCCAGGGTTAACACCCAATCCGTGATCAGATGCTCACTCGATGACTCTCCTTAGAGCAAGTTGCATCCTATTTCTGATAATGTCGACGAATCTGTCCGAAATTGCAAGACTAGAAGCATAGCAACACCATCATCACCAGATTCCATAAGAGATGAGAGAGTACTCCACCCTGGAGGGAGTTTCCCTCCCTAGATCCACATTGTTGAAGGCTCGTTTAATACCCAGGTTCTACTCCTTTAGGTTAGGTTAAGATAGAGGACGTGTACTTGTCAACTGTGACAAGTACAGTACCCGGAGGTAGAATTGACCCATTGTACAACGTCCTAGCTTCTCACACCACTCGTGTTGTGTGCGTTAATTTTATACATGAGTGGCGGGACCTACAGTTTAAAGTCGACTCCGAACGACAGATTTTTGAAAAGCTTTTCATGGCAATTTTTACTCTCAGAGTTTTTGCTAGAAATCTGCTGAGAGGAAGTCGCCGAAGAAATATTTTCATATTTTCGTTTTGATGTCTGACCTGGGATTTGAACTCGGGATTTTCGTCTAACAAGCCAACGGCGACTACTCCTTTTGTGCCTTTTGTTTTCTCTTCTATATGCCAGGTAATGCAGGGCAGTCTCAACAGATCTTCCCTTGTTGTATGAGTGCTGTCCCCTGGAAAGGAGATTTCCATCCAGGATCTGACGCAGATTAACATCATGGTCTTCAATAAGAATGAGGACAAACTTATGAATCTAAAGTCCTTGGTTGTAGTATGGGAGTTTCTTCAGCCTTCGGTATAAAGACTACCCCCACTGTACACCATTCCGACGGTGAATGGTTCATCTGAATACAGGCAATAAACATCACTCCGAGTAGTCCGAGGTGTTCTAGTTTTAGACCTTGTTAGGGTAGTATATATCCCGCCTGGTCCGGAGATTTAAAAAGTTTTTTATTGCGTTTGCAGACATAATCGAACCGTAGTCTCCTTGTCATTCGCCCCCGAAACAGTCGTTCGCGTAACCAAGTCCTGTTCCGGTGGAAAGAGGGTATCCACAAGAAGCTCCAGAGTTTCCCTGTCAGAGTAGGTCCATGAGCCATACATCCTCTGCAGCACACTCGGTACAAATGATGTTCTTGTGAGAATTCTCCTTAGCCTGGGGGTTTCGTTGATAATTTTCATGTTCCCACAGAAATTTCTCCACGGATCCCCCTTAGCACGTCTCAGAATTTCTGAGCATGGCCAGATCCCTGTATCACCAGGGTGGGTTTCTTTCAGATCTGTCGATCCTCTTTGTAGCTTCAAGTTCAGAAACACTATCTATTCTATAGCGTGTGAGGGGGTCCATCGCCAGACTGACAAGGCGATCGTAAAGATCCCAATTCGTATTCCCTTTACCAAGAGAAAATTCACTTAATCTATGACCAGAGAAGGAGGGTTCTCTGTTGTTATCATAAATATTGCTAGAGGTAAGGATGATGTCCAATACCTCTTTTCTATTCTTTGTTATAAAGTGTACGCGTTATCCTCGTTGCAAATCATTAAGTTATTGGAGTTAACAAAATCAAAGAGTGACTCACTCCGTTCATTGAGAATTGGCATTACAGCCAATCAGCAGGCCAACTTTAGCGCACTTAGCTTCTATAACCAGTCTTTTCACTGGATCTGAGATGGATCATGCGGCATGTAACTGGAGGAAATCCAGTATTGTTTACTGTTTATCTCCTCCGTTACTGTAGTTCATTACTGAAAATGGAAACAAATATGTCATTAAGTTGTTCTTAATGAGTGTACAGGATCTGGGTAACATTTGGCATGAACCTGTAATATTTGTGCCCTTATCCACAAACCTTGTTGGCAATAGATAATCGTTCCTATATTAGGGCGTTGCCTTTCCTCTGTTTGCCAGCTGTAGAAGTAATACATACTCTGTTTTAGAGTGGTGGAGATTTACTTGGATTGGATGCTTTTGGCTAGTAGAGCTCTTGCATTCTTCGAGGTTTCATCTTTCTGGCTGGCAGGTTCTGGGTTCCTAGCCAGACTGACTAGGCACGGATCGTATAAGACCTTATTCCAGTCCATACCTCCATCTTATGGCGGGAGCCACAATTCATCAGACCATAGGATCAAATTAGTGTGGAATACCGCCATAGCTGGTGGACACTTTATCGGGCAATCACCATTACCAGCCGACACCCACGTGGAGGATTCGGTCGAGGATTTTATATATAGATCATAAATATACTACCCTAACCACTTCTATTACATACACCACGCATTTTTGTTTGATATACCAGTATTTAAAGCTCCATATTTTGGATAATAATAATGACAACGCCTTGAGAGTTAGATTTTCTGAAAGCTAATTTTATAATCTATAATAACTTTTACATATTTGGATAAATTTATTGAAAATACAAAGTAAAGCTAAATTTCACTGGTTTTAGACCAAAAATTATATGACCATTGTTAACTCATTATTTTCTTTTATCATCTAACATTTCTTATTTTTGTTATAACGGTACATAAACGGTATATAACGGTACATTTCACTTATCTATAATTTAGCAAAAGGACCACAAAAATTAACAATTTTTTATGAAAATAATGGACTTTTCTTTCAGGCTGTGTTTTCAAAATATTTACGCCAATATGTACAAATATATTTTTATTAATTTAAAGATTTTGGAATTACAGTTGAGCATCGATTATCCGGTATAGTTGGGACCGGGAGCATCCCGGATAATCGATTTTTCCGGTTAATTGAGGTAAAACTTTATACGTATTTTTACATAAGTTTTTTATTTATGTAAATAATATATACACATGGAGCACATAGTATTAACATGTACATATAATTAATAATTAAAAAATGTTTTAAAGTAGTTTGTTTGTTCTTTTCAATTTTATTTTTTTCTGCCAAAAGCTTCTCTTAAACACTATAGAGTTGCAATTTATCTTGTTCTGTTATGTTCGAAAATTCTGAATTTTCCAAAAAGTCTAGCAAAGTAATTGATGCATTTATAGCTTCCTGCACAGATGTTTTCGGAACAATTAGATCATCTTCATAAAAACAAATCATTTAAGATCCCGGGTAACTGGTGTAATCCCGGATAATCGATTAAAAATAAAAAAGCTTTTGTTCATTACCGATCCCGGATAATTGATGTTCCTGGTTAATCGAATCACGGATAATCGATGCTCAACTGTACCTTTCAGAAACAGAGACTCCTAATTATTCTCTAAAATGAGTTATTTTGAATGTTGATATATGAAAACGCGATTGGTGTATGAATTAATAATGTTTACGTAAGAAATTCATTTTTTTTTTGTTTTGAATTTGTACACCCTGCTAAATTATTGTGGTCAGATAATCTTGATCTAAAAACAATGAAATTTTGCTTCAGTTTGTGTTTTCAATACATTTAAAAAATATTGTTACGAATATGGAAATGGTATTTTGCTTTTACATCGTTTAAATTGTAAACAAAAACTGCAAAAACCAAAATAATGTACTTGTTTACATGATAAACAAGTAAAAAAAAATATACCAACAAAACACCAGTGAAATAACTTGCGTTATTTTTAAAACAAATTCTCTTCCAGAAGATTGTGATTGAAACAATTGGGCCAATCTTCTGAAGAAAATTTGTTATTATAATTACTCAAAGTGTTGGGGCTTAATAAATAAATAAATAATTACTCAAACGTAATTATAATGGGGATTTAAGAAAAGAGAAAGAAAGAAAGAAATATTAGTACATATTTCTTATTTTCTTTTAAGGTGGTTAACAGTAACTTACCTTTTCTGAGATGGGTGCCAAAAAAAATTGATAAGTTTTTTATCTTAATAATGTTGAATCCATTTTTATTTACAGATCAGTCTGTTTGTATGTGACACTTCAGTTGAGCGTTGTAAAAGCAAGTGAATTTTAGGTACAAATTTGATTTAAAGAAAGTTCAGAATTTATCGAAAGGATAAGTTATATAAAACAGAATAAAGATAATATTATCTCTTACATATGTTGGAATGTTTTACATACATAATTGGTCGTTACAACCCTTCAGTCAGGATTACGACCTAGCTTCTCACACCAATTATGTCGTGTGTGTTAATTTTGTACATGAGTGGAGGGACCTACAGTTTAAAGTCGACTCCGAACGACAGATTTTTGAGAAGCTTTTCATGGCAATTTTATTTACTCTCAGAGTTTTTGCCAGAAATCTACTGAGAGGAAGTCGCCGAAGAAATATTTTTTCATATTTTCTTTTTGATGTCTGACCTGGGGTTTGAACCCTGGCCTTACGTCTAATAAGCCAACACACTACCTACTAGACTACGGCGACTGGAATGTTTTAGTGTTGGTTAATATTAAATGCATTCCAAAATAATGACTTCAATTTTCCAATAAATTTAATTCAGAATAATTCGCAATATAATTCAATAATAATAATAGATATAGATAATAGGAATAATAGTTTAAATAAGTATTCAATATCAAAATCAGTTATGTAAATTAGGTACAAATTCTTAATTGTACAACCAGTATAAAAAATGATAATAAGTAAACAAAAATACAACAACAAATATTAGCATAAAAAGTGTTAAACAAGTAAACAAAAATTTTTTTTAAAATAAATTTGAAGAAATAATGAGGCAAGTTTTGGAGGAAAATGGACAGAAGGCCAAACTTAAATGTTTCAACTGTGGAAAGGGCGGTCTTTTCCAAAGAAACTGCAAAGCGCCACGAAAAAGGTCTTGTTCCAACAAGGAATAATAAACGGGCTAATTACCAGCCATCTACACAAGAGTCCCCGTTAAACTAAAACGAGCTAGCACTGAGGGGCAAGTGCTGGCTCTCATAAGCGAGGGCCCCACAATCACCATATCAGTGATGCAGCAAAACAACTACAACCTTCCAGCGTGCGGGTACATAAATGGTAGACAACACACCTTCACTATAGACACCGTTGCGACGCAGTCTATCATCAGACCAGATGTAGTGAAGGGGAAGTGTGAGGTACTTAGTAATGTAAGACTACAGACAGCTACTGGTGAGTCTGCCACCGTCCACGGAAAACCGGAGGCGAAGGTGACTATAGCCAACATCAGTGTAAGCTACGTCTTTATTGTTGCCGATATTGTGGACGAGGTTATCATTAGTGCAGATTTTATTATAGCTTACGGCATCGATTTGAATATGGGGCAACAGATAATGCGTTGGCGAAATATGAAGACACCTCTTGTCGTGGGATACAACAATCAAGTGCACGCCGGAAGGTTAGTTGCTCTGAACAGTGTTGCCAGAAAATGAATTTCAAAATCTGCTAAAACATAAAAACATAATGCTAAAATGTTCTACGGAATAAAAAAAATGCTAAATTTTTTAAATGTAACAAAACTATTTATTGCATATTATATGTTTTTGTTTTATTCCGAAAATAAAACTTATTTACATCAGTATATTACATTTGAGTTAACAATATGTTCATAAAATTATTGTTCTTTTTTAATCAATTACAATTTATATATTAATTCATAAAAATTTCTGAAAATGAATGGAAAATAAAAAGTTGTAAATTATTTCAAAAAAATAGTTTGAAAGATTTTTTTTAAATTTTTTTAATATTCATATATTATTTAAATTAAATATTTAAATTTAAATTTAAATATTTAATTTGTTAAATAAGATTTTCATTTCAATAAATATAATATAAGAAAATTTTGTAAAAAATTATTCGAAATACGTTTTACTGAAATACTGATTATACAAAATGATTAATAGACTCTAATATTTCTGATATATCTTCATATTTATCATCATCTTTATCTTCATTTTGATATTTTTTAGATGAACTAATTTTGTTAGCAATTTCGTTTGGTATTTTGTAAGTGTAACAGCACGCATTTTCGAATTTTAATCCTTCTCGAATTTGTATTATTGGACATAACAACTCAGGTTTAATTCGATTTCGAATTTCATTTTTAATTAAAGCCATTAAACTGAAAAGCCTTTCAATTTCGGCGTTAGAAAATGGTAAAACTAGTAATGACAATACAAAAATGAGCAATTCTTTAAATGTATTTTCTCCGACTGAATTTTTAAAATTATATACCTGAATCCGAAAAAAAATTGTATCAGACTTTTCATCCCAATGTTGCTTAGTAATATAAGACCACTGATTTTGAATAATATTTATATCAGATGAATTATACTTAATTTCTTCTAAAATATGTATAATTGGACTTCTTAAATGACTTAGAGTATTGTGTATAGAAAACATTGAAATATTTTTTAATATATTAATATTTTTAGGAAAACGAGTTCTTAATTGTTTAACAAGTTCCTTTAGAAACAAAATACATATATTTATATTATATATTCTTTTATTATATATACTTTTGAGCTTATCTTTTGCTTTATTAAATTTTCAAATTCGTATTCTAAATACGGATTTGGGAGTAAAAATTCATGTCATTGAAAATAACATCATTTACTGAAAGGAATTAGCTTCAAATGTTCATAAAAGTTTTGTTTTGTAATAGTAATGAAATATAATCAAAACATTTCCTTGCGTAAAAAAAATTTATTTGGAGTGAAAAAAAGTTTTTTTTAACAAGCAAATTATGCTAAAAAGCATTTAGCATAATTTTCAAAAAAATAAATGCATTTTCACGAAACTTAATGCTAAATTTAGCACTGAAAGTGCTAAAATGGCAACACTGCTCTTGAACAACAAAAACGTATGGAGGGAGATTGTGAGGAAAACCGCCTTTAGGTTGTTGAACCAGCAGAAGTTAAGACGGATTTGTTATCAGCAAAGGCCCTTGTCAAATCCATCGAACAGAGAATATTCCCGGTGAGAGTGCTAAATCTATCAGGCCATGAAAAAGTCATCTGTAAACACTCTGAGATGGGCCACTGTGCTCCACTAGAGGCGGTAATAAAGTGCGAAAAATTGCCGGAACCTGAAAAATAGCCAATGAAAGAGAGAAATGGGTATCATGTCTAGCAGCTCCAGAGAGAAATAAAGCCAAAAAGCTGCTAAAGAGGTATGTTTGCGCTTTCGTCACGAACAATAAAAGTCAAGGTAGAATAGCCATGGTCAAACATGAAATTGATACTGGCGAAGCGAGACCGATAAAACAGGCACCCAGAAGCATACCGTTGGCGAAGCGTAATAAGGTTAAAGAGCTAGTCGATGAAATGAAGAAGATCGGTGTAATTGAACCGTCATCGGGTCCGTGGAGCTCACCTGTAGTCTTAATAAAAAATTAAGATGGCAGTACAAGATTCTGCGTAGACTAAAGGAAGCTGAATGATGTCACTAAGAAGGACAGTTACCCGCTAGCGAGAATTGATGAAACGCTCGGCAGGCTAGCCGGTTCTCTTCTTTGGGTCTACAAAGCGGGTATTGTCAGGTGGAGATTGCAGCAAGGACAAGGAGAAAACAGCATTCAGTGCGAACGGCGGCTTATGTCAGTTTAAAGTTATGCTACATTCGACTGGCTTATGCAACGTGTACTAAAAGGACTGCATTAGAGGACTTGCCTGGTGATCTCGATGACATAATAGTGATGGGCAGAACTTTCAACGAACACCTCAAGAACTTGGCAGAAATTTTGCAACGAATATCAATGGCTGGACTAAGATTAAGCGTAAAGAAATGTGCATTCTTCCAAAAACAAGTGAAATATCTTGTTAAAGCAGATGACTGACCTCGTCCCCAGAATCTTACTGAATTACCAAGATACACCAAGGAATCAAAGGTGTATCAATGGGGTGAGTCACAAGAAAAGGCGTTCCAGACACTAAAAAACCTATTGAGTGCTGCACGAGTTTTAGCGTATCCAGTCCCAGGGGAAAAATTCATTTTAGACAGTGATGCTAGCGGATATGGTATTATGGTGTACTTTCCCTAAGTAGTATGTTTGTGGGGTTTCGGGGCCACCTTTTCCATACAAATTTGGGAGCATGCATATAGTTTTTCTTATACAGCCGGTCATGTTGATTGTTCGATTAATATCTTACACAGTATGTAAATGGTATTTTTGTGTGTGCGTTGTGAAAAGGTAATGCTTTTTCATGTGTGTGTGTGTGTTAAAATTTGGGAGCATGCATAGCTGAGAGTTATGATATAAGTTTGTAACATGTATTGTGAAAAGGTAATGCTTTTTAATGTGTGTATGTGTGTATTAAAATATGGGAGCATGCATAGCTGTAAAATAATTAAATTTATTGTGTGCCTATTCGCTTTGCATATAGATGTGATTAATGTTTAAATAAAAAAATGTTTAATTTGTTTTATTTTTTATAAAAGTGCATTTATTAAAAATTAAAAAACATATTTACACAGTTTATTCAATGCAAAACGCATATCAAGTTACATACTGGCTATCGCATGTAAACAAAAAATATTTCATATATTTTTCATTGCGATATTTGATCTGCTGAATTCTCACGCTTTACCAGTTGTGATTAATGTTGAAATAAAAATATGTTTTATTTGTCTTATTTTTATATTAATATTTTTATTAGAGAAAAATAAAAAAAATATTATTCTAAAACTTATACTAAATACATTTCTTATAATTATAATTAAATTTTATTAAAGGTACAGTTTTTACAATTCAATTGTTTTTTTTTTTTTTGAAAATATTAGACATTTCTTTTTTTCAGTTTTTACAGATTCAAATCTAAAACTACGTTTATAAAGATTAAAAAGCTTAAGTGCTAACAAGTATTGTGCATAGAATGTTTGATATCGGCAAATGTTGAAAGATTATGAATAAGTATTTTCATAGTTAGATCTATGTATCATGTTATTAACACATATAAATGTATGATTTACATAATTACATATTCTTAATTCATTTATAAGTTTCATAAATAAATCTATATGCTCTTTATCAATCTGATTACTATGTTTTGTTAATAGTTCTTCCAATTCAGCTGATAACATCATTTTTGTGTTAAAATTTTTTGTTATACTTTATGCTGTATAAAGAGGTAAGGATCAATTGAAAATAAAATTAACAACTTCAAAGGTTTTTTGATTAACAATTTATATTTAAATAAATTTATCAAATTCAAAGGCTTTATTGCTTAACAATGTTTTCTCTTTTTAACAAAATTTCTAAGTAAAATTACATATTTTTCAGCACATGTATGATTAAAAGTATTACGATTTTCACAAATCTTTATATTTGGATTATCTTTATACAAATAATCTAAATTAATTATATATATTTGTATTTCTTTTTTAAATAGTTCTCTTAACCATCTGACTTTTTCATATCATTTAACATATACAACAGGATATCCTTCTTCTTGTTCCCTTTTTCTTATAGTTAGTATTAGATATTCTATTAAGTCTTTCATTGTAGACTCTCCAGTATTCCAATGTAATCCATGCTAGTGATTATATAGTCATTTATTTGTAAATCTATCCTTTTTACTTATATCTGCATATTTTGTTGTTGATTTAATGTGAAAAGTTTGTTTTTCGAAATCACTGATTGAAGCACAAACTTCTTTAGCATAATATTTATCATTAATAAAAAATCCTTGTACATCGATAAGTATAAAATTATTATGTTGCTTCATTACAACCTCTTACAAAAAACTAACATAAAAATTATATAAAACATATTGTATTTATATTTTTTTCTTTTACTTAGAAATTACTTTCCAAAAATTAATTTATAGTAAATTCCATCCATAATTTTTTTAAATAATGATTTCCAGTTGATAAATCGTTCATATCATTGTGTATCTCTTCGGCAAGAATATTATATATGTTTCCAAACTCTAACATTGTTTTCGGACCATATATTGTAAACTTTTTTAAACATTTTAAAATTTTAAATTTCTCGTTTATAGGGAGTTGTTTTAAAGGTAATATGTATATCCTTTAAATATGTTTTGTTGCTGTTGATATTGTTTAGATAATTTAATGTGTTGTTCATGTTTTATCGAATTTTTTTAAATTGTTTGAAAGAGGACGAGAAGAAAATGTACTTATTTAGTTCACAATGAGGAGAAGAAAATTTACAATAACATATTAGTAATAGCTGTATAAAGATGTAAAAATAATTGCGGTTAGATTACTATTACGTAAGTTGAACACCTGCATGGGAGGACCTGAAAAAGTTGTGACTATATTATATATTAAACCCAACCCCACTTTACTAATTCTTTCTATAGCATTTTCATATTCAGAATAAGGTATATCAGACGTTGACATGTAACTGATATCATCTGCAACACTATTATAATTGAAAGAAGGAATTATTTGATTATATTTCATTATTTTTTAGCTGAATTGTTAATAGTCTCAAAACTAATATTATCATCTTGAAATGTTTCGACTATATCATCATTTATTAAAGAATACTTATTTAATTTTTTCTTTCTGTTGCTTTCAAGCTTTTCAATTATATGATTTAAAGGTTTTGTTATAGGTTGAAATGTATCTTCTAATATATTTACCCTATCTATATTATTTAATTTAATATTTTTTAATTTTTAATATTGTTCTGGTTTTTACCATATCCTTTAATAAGTTATTATTATTATTCATATTTATTTGTTTGTAATAACCTGCTTATGATCTGGTTAATAGCTGGTAACAATCTGCTTTATATCTGTTTACAATCTGTTCACGATCTGGTCACTATTTGCTTATGATCTGCTCACGATCTGGTCATTATCTGCTTATGATCTGCTCACTATCTGCTTATGATCTGGTAACGATCAGCTTTATATCTGATCACGATCTGCTTATGATTCATTTTGTCTTTTATTTAAAACCTATCTTATAACTGTATGAAATTATCAAATCCCTTACGATATCTTCCTTTATTCAATTCATCATCTTTACTAACAACAAGAAATCCATATTTATCTTTCCAACATCTATTACATATATCTACAAATTGATTAAATGACATATCACCAATAACATGATCATTATAGATATGTCTCAAGTTCATTTTGTCTTGCTTAAAAATCACAATCATATTTACATTGTCACGTATTAAATGTTTAGGTATTTTAGTATACGTTTGTCATAAGTAAAAACAATCAACATTTTTATGTCTACCCATGCAAAAGTAATCTCTTATCGAATTTTGTTTTCCACAAATCACATCATCGAGAATCATTATTGAATGTATCTTATTGTGTTTGGTAATAGTGCACTATGTACAATTTTAACTTTCTTTCCTAACTTCTCAACGTTATACTTTGCCAAAATCTCTTTAGCTGATAAGTAATAAGCTTTTTGTATTATAAATACAGTATTTTATAAGGAAAGAGATCTGTTAGATTATCACTTTTCACGTTTGATTACATGTAAAATCAAAGAAGAAAAAAAATGATTATAAACTATAATAAATCAATTACATCCAGTCAGTATAAAATCGGAAGAGGATTCGTAGACAATTTAATAAATAAATTGCCTGTTGAATTACATTTACCTGGATATCAATTCTGCGGACCTGGAACAAAACTTGAAAAACGTTTAGCAAGAGGAGATAAGGGTATAAACTTATTAGACGCTGCTTGTAAAGAACACGATATTGCATATTCACAATCACACGACATAAATAAAAGACATCAAGCAGATCAAATATTAGCTGAAAAAGCTTGGCAAAGAGTAAAAGCTAAAGATAGTGATATTAAAGAACGTGCAAATGCTTGGTTTGTTACGAATGCAATGAAGACAAAATTTGGATTAGGTATGAAACGAACACTAAAAACTAGGAAACGTAAATCAAAGAAGAATAATGGAAAAAGAAACAGACGAAAGGTGTGTAATAAGAAATCATTTCTAAACACCGTTAAGAATACAACCTTAACCTTTTGAAAAAGGAGAATCCCGATAATATAAATGATGCCGTTAAAATTGCAAAGAAAGCTGTTCATACTAATTTCAAAGGCAAAAGGAGATCTAATATACGAGGGCAGTTCGGAAAGTTCTTAGCCTAGCACAAAAAGCGCGGTATAAACAGAAAAAAGTTAAGTGTTTTGGAAACTACCATCTCTGTTATGAACACATGTTAAATTTTGTTTCGATCTGGCAACTCCTTCATATAGAAACAGGTGTTCAAAAAAGACGCATCCGCGATTTTTTTACAATGGAAAAATTTGCTGTCATTAAATATTTACATAAAAAAGGTTTATCGGGACAAGAAATTCATAATGATATGGTGAATGTGTTAGGTGAAATGAATGAATTTCTTGTCCCGATAAACCTTTTTTATGTAAATATTTAATGACAGTACCAACATAACAGAAAAAAAAAAGAAATTTAAAAATAACGGTTATTTTTTGATCACACCTGGTACATAATTGGTCATTACAACCCTTCAATAAGAATTAGGACCTAGCTTATGTTGTGTGTGTTAATTTTATACATGAGTGGCGGGACCTACAGTTTAAAGTCGACTCCGAACAGCATATTTTTGAGAAACTTTTCATAGCAGTTTTATTTACTCTCAGAGTTTTTACCAGAAATCTGCTGAAAGGAAGGTCGCCGAAGAAATATTTTTTCATATTTCGTTTTGATGTCTGGGGTTTGAACTGTGGCCTCACGTCTAATCAGCCAACACACTACCTACATGACTATTATTATATTATTAATTTCTTTTCACGTATCGTTTTGTCTTCCTCGTCGCTAGTTTTATTTACCGAAATGTCTTTATTAAATTAAAAACTAAATTGCAATAATCTTAAAACCACTTGTGGAAACTGCAGCATTGGCAGTCTCAAACACAAAAGACAAAAGAATTACAAAAAATTACAAATTACAAATTTAACAAAAAAAAAATACAATTATATTATGCAGAACTTGAGTTTTTTTAATGTTTTGAATGTAGGAAGAATATAAAAATTGAAATATCTGTATATATAAAATAATTTTTTGATTTAAATGAAACTAAAAATTTTCTTTTTATTTTAGGATAAGGATACATCTGCTTCATATGTTTTGTCTGAAAAGCCTACTCTTCATGAAATTCTAATGCAAGAAAAACATGACTTTGAGGTTAAAGTTATGAGAGCAGCAAAAAGGAAACGTTGGTTAAAAGGTAATATAATACCAAATACTTTATATTAATGCTGCCTTGATAAGAGCTAATCAAATCTTTGGAAAGCGAATTTAAAGTTATATGTCTTTGATATATGATAAAAAAAAAATTGAACTTTTAAAAGTTGAGTAAATGAAATAAGTTACTTCCATTTAATTCGAGAAAAGTTTGGCAAATAATTGATTTCAAGCAGATATATAGGTTGGTAAGTTGTTGTTGTTGTAACAGCTCTGCTGCTGTCTCCGGAAGTATCTCCCTGTTGGATATAAGAAAATGTAAGTTTATATGTTCAATTGTTTGGCAGAATGGTTCTAGTTACCCTGGGTAGTTGCCTTTCACTATCCGATATTGGCGGTGGATGTTGATTTAGAACCCTGTTATGGCTGAGTTCCTCCATTGCTGTCGTAACTGTCGATTGGTGTAAGGAGCGTTGTGCCTCCCTTACTGACTGGAGGTCCACTATTGTTGGTATTAGGTGTAAGATGTCCGTGTTGAAGCTTCTAAAGTCGTGTCTTATGCGGCGAGGAGATGGGTCGTCCATGACTAAATGGTGGTTGAGATGGGAGCGTAAATAGCTGGCCACGAGATACTGTTTCGTCAGGAGTTCGTTGTGTTGGATCACTGGCAGTATTTGGGACTCTTCGATAAGATGATCTACACTTGACATCTACACATATCCCGTCGCGATACGTAATGCATTGTTTTGCGTCATTTGTAACGCGCGACTTATATTTAAAAGAATTTTAAATCCTTATATATTTTTTTATTAAAAGAATTTTTATTCTTTAATTCTCTTTTAATATGGTCTTAAAACTAATTCCTTAAAAGTATTCTACTTATAACTAGAGCTAAACAACGCAAACAAAAATGCTTACGTTGCTGTCTGGCAAAATGTGGGAACGAAAAACAAATGTGTAATTTAAACCTATTGAGTTCCCTACACTTTACCAGCCAATACTAACAGTTTAGGGAATGGGAATGTAACACGCGCCATTGTTTGTCACTCAGGAATGAAGTCAGATTGGAGCAGCATAATTAAGGATATAGTTCCTAATAGCGCCTTCAGAACCCTGATTCTCATCTTCACTTTGCTGTAAATGTTGGTCGCATGGGAGGAGAAGTGAAGGAGACTGTCGAAAGGAACCCCAAGGATCCTAGGGTTACATACCGTGGGTATGCTGTTACCTTCCACAGCGATGCTGAGTGGTCTCCTCACTTGTTTCGTCCACGTTGTGAAAACAGAAACGGATGATTTAGGAGCTGATAGCCGTAAGTTCCTATTCCGAAAGTAGTCTACAATGGTCGCCTAATAGTCTGTAATCTTAGCGCTTATGTCACCTATGTTTACACCCGATGCAAAGACTGCATATGACACCATTGAGACATTTTGGGGGCGGATCCGGAAGTGAAGTAAGGTATATATTGAATAGGATAGGCGACAGAACCCCACTCTGTGAAACACCCATCTGCCTGCCGACCTCGCAGATAATTGGAGGTCCAGTGCTTCATGTCGTTGGGCAAGGTTGAGTTTAGGATGTCTCTCAAAAGCATGGAGTGATCGACCTCTCAAAGGCCTTGGAGAGGTCAAGAGCCGCCACAACAGTACGTTAACACGGTCGTTGTTGGTTGAGTCCATTTGGTATCCTAGATGTAATTTCTGTGAGGGCTGTGGTAGTGCTACGAGCTCCCCTAAAGCCATGTTGGTGATCAGTAGGAAGTGTAGTTTTAAGGGCTAAGAGCAAAACGGTTTCCAGGATCTTTACCACTGGTGGTAATAGGGAGATTAGGCGATAAGAGTTTCCTTCGGTCGCTGGTTTGTTGGGTTTTAGGATCGGGATGATCCTCCCGTAGCACATTTTTTCGCCTCTTTCTGTTGCCTATCGCCGAATTCAATTGCAGTCAGATTTTTACTACTCTTGGAACCAGATAGATTTCTAATCGTCTAATCGTCGCCGCTGTCTGTACAATTGTTCGGAATGCCCTCTCCACTTCTGACACATGTGGGAGGGGGCAGTTGTCTTATGTTATCTTCAATGAAGGCGATAAAACCTACCCAGTTGGCTTTGTTGTAATTGACGTACGTAAGTCGGTCAGGTTCTATAAATTCACTATTCTTTTCAATACTGACCACAATGGGAACGTTGTCCGAGCTTAAGGCTGTTTAAGTTAGCCATGATTTGAAAACTTTTTATCAGTTCAATATGAATTTGAAAATTCAATAAGTAAATGATGGGAAAAAATACTTTGGATTCTTACGGCTTTTACATTAAAGTTTGCAAGAGCTGAAATTAGATATTCTAATCTTATTTTTGTAAAAACTGAGAGTGTATTTATATAACTCCAAGTGTTTAGCGCATTTGGCAAGGTTTAAGAAATTTTTCGGGTCTATACTTAAGAATTGCCTTGAAGGTTAACCAATATGTTAACTAAGAATTGTGTTTTTATCCAATCTGGACGATTTCTTCTATAACCATGTTGTTGAAAGAGGTAATCGCCTCACTAATGGCTTCCACTTGGATTTTGAATAAAAGAAAAATTAGCGCTGAATTCAATTCAAGTTTATTAGCTAATGTTTCTTAGATTAAAATTCCTAATTAATTTTTAATTAATATTAACAAACTTCATATAAATTTTCATATATATACTACTTACTTTATGGTATGAAAACCATTAGATAATAATAAGGTTTCTATATTAAAGAATTTTACTAAATGATTTAGACTTAAGGAAAAATACCATGTCAGCTAAGTACGACGATTCTTCTAGAATGTGAAATGGAGTTACATACAACAAGCGGGAAAATTATTAAATATAATGTGACGTAAAATGTAATAGAATAATATCAATAGTGTGATCAATTAAGCGGTTTTAGTCAGTGGCGACAACACATGTATTAGTTGATGATATAATTCATGGTGGCTCAGAAAAAAATTTATAATTTAAATAAAGAGATATGCATGCCTATTATAGAATAATAATACGTAATTTAAATATACAGTTTGGGAGTTTCTTTATTACAAATATCTCAATTCTAATAACTCAATTTTAAACGAATAGTACAATTGCATATGACGACTAGACATGTAGTCATATGCGTTTCGACAGCCATTCTATATTTTTTTTCCATATGTCCATTGAAAATTTAAGAAGTACTTTAAAAGTATAAATATAGATTAAAATAATGATGCTAAGTTATTTGTAATATACAACATGTTCATATTTCATTTTAATATAAACTATTTTAAATGTCAATTTCAGCTAATGAAACTCTTTTAAGAACATTACTAAGTTATTGTTCTTTACACGGCGCGAGCGGGGGAGGCTTGGCTTCAGTTCGTATGGAATTGGTACTTCTTCTTCAAGAACTCCAGCAGGAAAAAACTCAACAACAACTTTTAAGTCCCCTACCATTCCCCACCACGTTGCCACTGCTAAGTGCATGTGTTGCTGGAAATAAGACAGTTATTGCGGATCCTATAAAATATTTACAGGTAAATTTGTATAAAAAATCACGTAAATACTATATGTGGACAATTTTACACCAATGACACCTTTTATTTTTAAATAACTATTTAAAGCTTTATATCTTTATTTTAAAAAATATGTATGTTATGTAGTACAACAAATCGACAAATCGATTAGACGATCTGTTGTACTGCCCTTAACATATATGTCTGTTGCCCTAACAAATTTCACGTGTTACAGTGTGACGCGGTTTGAATGTCGTGTCTAAAATGAATTGAGAGTTTCTTTTTTTTACATTTTTTTGGCGCCAGTTGTTTGTGCATTGAACAGTTTTGCTTTTCACAGCATCAGAATATGGCATCTGACTGAAGGTTTACGGAGATGTAAGGATAGTTAACAGCGGTGTAATTTACATGGTACTCCTTCCTAGTCTGTGTAGGAGCGGTTCTGTTATACGAATAGTTCACAATATTAATAACTTTTGAGTGATCAAAACTATGTCCAGGGACTCCAAATTGAGCATCCGCTGGATCTTACGTCGCATCATCAGCCCACTATTATTACAATATCAAAGCGTCATAATATATAACACTCCCCTAATGGAAGGATAACTAAATGTGTTAATTAGCTAGGTAGTAAGCAATTTGAAGGAAACTAACCAATGACTTCGTGTCTGTCCGCATACACCTAAGTCATCAAGTTGGATTGATGTGCGCACACCACTACGGAATATCAACCGTGCCCTCTATAGATAATCGGTACTTTATATATACTTCTTCAGTTACTTACTCTCAGCTTCTACTCTTATGCGACGGTTATATCATCCCGTCATCATCGTATTGCGATTTCGAGCTTACGAAAGCTGGAAAATAATATCAAGAGTGCTCCATTGTTAATTAGCTAAAATTTAAAAAAGTATCTCAGCCCTTTTGAAAATATCAAGACAACTTCTATTTTTTAGATATCTCATAATATATTACTTTTAGCAGTTAGGTCCCTTTTGAAGATTAATTTATCTTTACATGTACTTTCAGGATATACTATATATATTATATTATAAACTTTTGTTGTTGTGTTATTTCTATTACAGTACATACAATACAACCCTTCAGTCAGAATTACGACCTAGCTTTTCACACGACTTATGTTGTGTGTGTTAATTTTATACATGAGTGGAGGGACCTACAGTTTAAAGTCGATTCCGAACGAGAAATTTTTGAGAAACTTATGCATCGCAATTTTATTTACTCTCCCAGTTTTTGCCAGAAAAAGAAAAAGTATGGCATTGTAGCATGTTGCTCAGATTTAAATCCAATGACAAATATATTTTTTAATGAAATGTTAATTAATTTTATATAAAATATATAAATTTCATTTTATTGGACCCAGTCTAAACTAACAAGTAATATTCTTTATGCTATAAAAGTCAATGATTTAGCAACTACGAAATCTTGTGCCTTGTTCCGTTTTAGACTCCGCGAATCGATTCCATCGTTTTATAATAGATAATTTATGAGCTTATGTAATTTTATAGTCTATCTTTGTGTTTACTAGCTAATAACTTCTGTGATCTTCAGATCATTGTTTCTTATATAACTCGGCGCAATTACAATATTCTTCAGTATTATGTTTTAAAAGCATTGGATTATTTAAATTTGTTTTTAACTGCATATCCCTCGATTTGATTTAAATTGGTTGCAAGTTAAAAGTTTATTTTCAATTGATACTGGATCTTTTAATGATCCATTTAAGTTTATTGAATTTCAGGCGAAGTTCTGTTTGATATGTTCATTTCATTTAAGTTTAGAATATAGTGTCATTCCAAAATATTTGGCCTGGTTTGTAAGTTAATAAACCTTAAACCGATATTTAAATTTATTAATTTAGTAATCTTTAATACATTAATTATTTGTAACAATTACTTCTTAACAAAATCTGATTTATTAGTTATTACTCCAATTTAACTGGTTACTTCAACTGTACAACCTCATCGATTCCCTTGATCACGTTGTACCACCACGCGCTTGTTGGTAGGCGCTCAACCAGCACAAATAATTTTGCTTCAACGATTTGTATCCTGAGCGGACACAGGTGCATACTGTTAACAATAATTTTGTTTCAACAATCTGTAATCTGACCGGACACAGGTGCATAGTTAAAAATAAGGAATAGCTTACTATGCAGAATTTATTCTGCTGGTTGCGCTGACACTACTGTTAGCTTGTGTATTAAATTGCAGAATGAAATAATTTAATTGGACTTTTTTATAAAGTTGTCATGTATTGATTTAGTTCTACATAATTTTATTCAGGTCTCAACAGCAAAGGTTGCAAAATTATTGCTGTTATCAATGGAAGTATATTCGCTGTATATTATAGGTATAAGAGTGGACCAGGTATACTGTCTTGTGGAACTCCTGCACTTATTTTCCCTCTATTGGATGTTTAGCTATGTTCAACTCTAAAATATCGATATTTCATATATTGATCGTAACAGATCAGTGCATGCTACAGTTATCAGAGCTATACAGTTTTTGGGAACCCGTCTTTGGAAAAACCCGTGTGTGCGAAAGTCATACATTTTATCAAAATATGATATAGACAAATTTTGATCATTATGCACACATACATTTTAAGAGACATCTCAACACACACGGCACTTAATCGTGACATGACCGTGTCTACTTATATGTTGCTCTGTGTAGGTGGCTTATTTTGAAATGAAGTGTCAAAACTTTTTTAATTATATCTATATGTTAAAAATTAAGTTTACTTTTTTATGAAAAGGTCCGATATTTTTGGTTGTTGTCAGTCATAACAACTCTAGCCACACCTTGTAGAAGACTTGTGCAACATTGCAAAATGTAGCTAAATACACTCTCCATTGTTCAAGGGCTCTTCCTAACAAATTCCCGAACAGAAATTTCTCTTATAATCTGTTAGCGAATAGGTTCCCCTAGCAAGGAAGTGGGCCGGCAAGATAAAACAACATTATAATTTTTTTTCCATATTTATGTCACTATTACGTCAGATACTTTCCAAGTCAATTGAAAATATAGGAGTTTTAAACAAACATTCATAATGGTGTTGATACTACCAAAAAACTGTACTTGTAAGATTTGTAAAAACTTTGCCAGTTAATATGTCGAAACCAGGACTACATACATACATAATTGGTCATTACAACCCTTCAGTCAGGATTACAACCTAGCTTCTCACACCACTTATGTTGTGTGCGTTAATTTTATACATGAGTGGCGGGACCTACAGTTTAAAGTCGACTCCGAACGACAGTTTTTTGAGAAGCTTTTTATGGCAATTTTATTTACTCTCAGAGTTTTTGCCAGAAATCTGCTGAGAGGAAGTCGCCGAAGAAATATTTTCATATTTTCGTTTTGATGTCTGACCTGGGATTCGAACTCGGGCCTTCAGTCTAATAAGCCAACACACTACCTACTAGACTACCTGCGAAATCAGGACTTCTTAATTTAAATGTCATGTTCCTCAGTCGTTTCAGTTTCAAAGAATTTTTTTATATTAAAAAATTATGAAGTAATAGATGTTTCGCAAGTTTTAATCTAATTGAAAATATAGTATATGGGGAATTTAATTTAGTTATGATTTCACCAAAAAACCAACGATTTGGCTACATGCCTTCACTAAAAACTGACATTTTTGAAGAATGGGGGAAGTAAAGCTTTAAAAGGAACCTAATCGATTTAAATAATATTTAAGAAACATCTAAAAAATAGAAGTGACCTTATAAATGTGGAACGCCCTATATTAACTTTACCGACGGGAAAGACATTTTTGGCACTGCAATAAAACGATAAAGACCTATAAACCGTTGTTAAAGATGTTGATAGCAGATCTGACCCATTAATGGTAGAGTCTGTACAATAGATGAGTTTTTTTAAATAAAGAATATTTCCAATACATAAGATAGAAATTCAACAAACCACATTGAGTCGGCTTTTAGGAAAGAGTAAAGCTTCACCGTCGAAGAATCCCCAAAACGACTTACACCTGTACTAATCAAAAGTGTGGTAACACGAATAATTCTAAAACATTTCCTTTAGCAATCAATCAGTTTTATTATGTTGATGCTCTAAATAACATCCATGTTCAAAAGCAAAAGCCGCTATTTTCATCTTCTTAGATGTACTATTGATAAAAAAAAAAAACCTGCAAGTGATGATTGGCAATTAATAGCGGGTTGAGGTTCTCCTTTCTGCTGCTAACCAAATCCTCTTTCCGGAGCGATAATTGTTGACGAGTTAAATGAGCTGTTATACATTATATGACAGTAAGGATCCGCGATTAAGAGCATGCGGAGATTCTACACATTTCATCAAGCAAGTCTAGTCTCAACACGATTCCTTGTGTAACTTTCAACGAAATTTTGTAATATTATCGGTTACATCTCTAGATGTGTGTCTGCCAAATTTCTGATTTTATTGACTTGATTGAAGAATATGGTTGAATATGTACATTGGTTGTTCAAATTTGGCAAAGATATTAGACTATTAAGTATGTAACTTGAGTTAGTTTCTAAACGGGATGAATTCAAAGAAAGTGGCAACAGCATAGGTCCCGTCGACAAGACTTAGTGGCAGACAATGTAGTATTATTCTGTACCATTTTAGAACACAATTCTTCAAAACTAGATTTTAATATAATAATAATAATAAAAAACTGTAATAAAAAAAAAAACTTTTTATAAAATAAAATTGAATGATAAATAAATATTTGAACCATGCAATTAATCCATTTTTAGCTCAAATTTGTATAACACGTTATATGGGCAGATGTTGAAATGGCAACTTTTTTGTTATGTTTTGCTTTACAACACTTCCAAACTTTTATTTTTTATAAAGGGTCCGCAAAATAACTTTTTTTTTTTGAAAATGCTTTAAAAAAACTACTGAATATTTTCTCAAATTTCTTTTTTATTTGAAAGTGCAATCCTTCCGGTTGAAGTCGCCGTAGTCTAGTAGGTAGTGTGTTGGCTTATTAGACGTAAAGCCAGGGTTCGAGCCCCAGGCCAGACATCAAAACAAAATACAAAAAGTATTTCTTCGGCGATTTCCTCTTAGCAGATTTCTGGCAAAAACTCTGAGAGTAAATAAAATTGCCATGAAAAGTTTCTCAAAAAAATCTGTCGTTCGGAGTAGACTTTAAACTGTAGGTCCCGCCACTTATGTATAAAAATTAACACACACAACATAAGTGGTGTGAGGTGTGAGAAACTAGGTCAATAATCCTGATTGAAGGGTTGTAATGACCAATTATATATGTATGTATGTACAATAGAGATGAGCGATCCAGTGATTTTTGAAGAACGTTGTTCTCAGTGAACGTGACTTGTTAATCACTGTTCTTTAAAACAGTGATTGTGATCGTATTTTATTAAGTCGTAAGAAAGAGACAACTAGATACATACTACGAAAAGACTACTAAACAAAATCAAAGTGGTGTCATCAATGTTATTATTTTTAATGTAATTTTTTTTATATGAAGTTTGACAATTAAGTTTCAAAGAAAGTTCATGTATAAAAGACAAAAGTAAATAATCAGCATCATCTAACAGTAATTCTGCCTCGCTCAAAATAAAATGAAATAAATTTGAGTATGTAACAATTTTGAAAGAACGACATTATTAGTAACTGTTATTTGGCAATTTCAATCACTGTAGTTACCAGTGAATTATCAATCACCGTGATTAAATCACAGTTTTGAAAATATCGCTCATCTCTAATGTACAATCCTTCCGGTTAATAATGGAAAATAATTTCATTCAAATGCCTGCCTCGGCTGGCCATGCAGTAGCCTACACGATCGGTCCAATTTTTAAGCACATTATCGATTGTGTGCAGCTGTATTTCACCAATGGCTACACGAATATTGTCCTTTAAAGCGCCAATTGTCTCTGGCTTGTCGGCGTAACACTTATCTTTGACGGCACCCCACAAATAATAGTCCAACGGTGTCAAATCGCAGCTCCGAGGTGGCCAAACGACATCAGCTCTGCGGCTGATAATGCGATCTTCAAAAACAGGGCGCAAAACATCGAGTGTAGCTTCGGTTGTGTGGCACGTAGCGCCGTCCTGTTGAAACCAAATGTTGCCAATATCCTCCTCTTCAATTTTTGTGAACAAAAATTCGTTCAACATGGCCCGATAACGATCGCCATTGACTGTAACGGCCACTCCTTGCTCATTTTCGAAGAAAAATGGCCCAATTATGCCTCTGGACCAAAATCCGCACCAAACAGTGACTCGTTTGGGTGCGTCGGCTTTTCAATGTATGCGTGCGGGTTTTCTGTGCCCCAAATGCGACAATTTTGCTTGTTTACATACCCGCCAAGATCAAAATGAGCTTCATCTTAAAAGATGATTTTTTTGCCAAAATCGGCATCTTCTTTTCAAAGTAATGTCGCGGAAGGATAAAACTAATTATATGTCAAATCAGACATGAGCTAAGTGTTACCATTCACGAAATAAGCACTAGTTAAAAAAAAAACGTTAGATGGCGGACCCGATACATACTTGTGTGTATAAATATGTTGAATTCCCTTGAAACCGTGTGTTTCGTAAAATATACAACAGATGATTGGCCCTGGCACCCAACAGTAAAGTAAAATGGAATTTTTTTAATATTTGTGAAATCCAAAAGTTTATGGCATTTAAAAATTGTAGGAATCCAATTATGACTCTTGGAATGCCCAGATGAAAAGTGTGTTGGTGCATTCAGGATGAAACATATGCTCTTGTAGCGTGGAGCACTCGTGACGAGAAGGTGAGCCGTATTCAAACAAATTTTGAATATTCGTATGGCAGACGATTAATATATACATACATCGTTGTATTTGTAATTTTACCTCTATTGTTAAGAAGTTAGCGGAAACAACGGTAGTTGCTCTTCAAGAGTGATAATGCGATAATGCTTATGACCAGCTTACTGAAAACATATAAGCCACTTGTTATAGCCCTTGAATCACGATGAAGATCGTGAGTGAGGAAGGTAGGTAGGTTGAGGAAGGTAGAGTTCAAGCATTCGTGACGCCAGATTTTATTGGCACAAAAAGATTAAATAACAATAATAAAGTCGTCGTAGTCTAGTAGGTAGTGTGTTGGCTTATTAGACGTAAAGCCAGGGTTCGAGCCCCAGGCCAGACATCAAAATAAAATACAAAAAGTATTTCTTCGGCGATTTCCTCTCAGCAGATTTCTGGCAAAAACTCTGAGAGTAAATAAAATTGCCATGAAAAGTTTCTCAAAAAAATCTGTCGTTCGGAGTCGACTTTAAACTGTAGGTCCCGCCACTTATGTATAAAATTAACACACACAACATAAAATGGTGTGAGAAACTAGGTCAATAATCCTGACTGAAGGGTTGTAATGACCAATTATGTATGTATGTAACAATAATAAAGTTAAATAACATTTTAATAAGAAACACAACAGCAACAGGTTGAAGATCATACGATGTTATAACTGTAAACAAAAAGGCCATTACACTGCAAAGAGCAAAGAACAAAAGAATGACCAAAAGGGACAACAATATAAGAAAAGCAATAATGATAGTGAAAGTTTGTTTTTTCTGCGGTAAGCGTCGCGGTTTCGTATTTGTGTTACAACCGCAACATATTTTATGAGTTCATGCAACATAAAAGATGGTAAGACTTGCTGGTGGTAAATATATCACGACTAAAGGTATTGGTAAAGAGCGCTTGGCCGTCAATGACGCTATCATTACACGTGACGAAGGTGACGGATAAGCCCGAAAAAGGTACATGATGTGTTTTGGTTTGAAATAGATAATAATATGGACATCTCAATTTTGGCAGCATGAGGGAATTGACAGGAGATTAGTACGTGGTTTGAAAATCTCTATTCCGGCGGATGTACGTATAGTTTGCTTGAAATGTAAAAAAAACGCAGTGGCCTTTGAAAGTTGTCCTGTGAAGTTATTAATATAAACGTATGTTGTCGATTGAACAATTTGTGGCTTGGTGACGGCAAATATACATTTATTGACGATAAATCTCGGTAAATTTATGCTTGCTTCTTTAGAGCTAAAGATAAGGTTAGCGGAAAAAATTTCAAAAATTCCATGTAATGGTTGGAAGGAAGATTAAGATCATTAGAAGATAATGCAAACGAGTTTGTTAATAAAACTTATGGCGAATAAGACGCTTTATCGTTGAAGCAGTCAGAACTCCCAATGGAATATAAAGCTGGACAGCATTTTTAAGAAGATTGTGATCCGATCTTGCGTATATATAGGTGAAAGCGTAATGACAATTAGATTAATATTATAGCTGTATACGTAGATGATTTGCTCTCAGCCTGCATGAGAAGAGAAGAATTGATTGAGATCAGTTGATTGCTGGAGAAATGCAGGCGACAGGCAAAGCTTCATATTTCATAAGAATAAGCCAGAAAAAATAAGCAAGAAAGCATATAAAATTCCCAGAAATCACAGATAAGATTTCTGTTTATGGAACATGATGGCGTGTAGACGTGTATCAAAGAGAACATTGAGATACAGGTATTCCCCGACTTACGACCGAGATAGGTTCCTGGTCATCGGTCGGCTATAGGTGGAGTTAAACTTTCTTTTAATAGTGGACCTGATGGTATACCAAACTGTGTATTGAAATATTGTGCAAATGCTCTCGCTTTGCCATTGGAGATCTTATTTAATAGATCAATAAAACTTGGTTATTTTCCACAATTATGGAAAGATTCCTACATAATTCCGCTTTTCAAGTCTGGTAATAAAGCACATATAATTAATTATAGAGGTATTGCTAAACTTAGCGCAATACCAAAGCTTTTTGAAAAATGCGTAACGGATAATATTATTAATCAATTATCATCTTTAATATCCTGTCATCAACATGGTTTTAGGAGAGGTTACTCAACGACCACAAATCTCTTGCAACTAACTACAATCATAAATAATGGTTTTAATAACAAACAATTAACTGATGTAATTTATACCGACTTCAGTAAAGCTTTCGATAAAGTAAATCACAACTTGCTTTTACTGAAACTTCATCTGTTGGGATTTACAACTGTTACTTTGAATTGGTTAAGGTCATATTTAACTGGAAGGAAGTAGTGCGTAGTTTTTAACAATGTAACATCTAAACACATCGTCGTAAGTTCCGGAGTCCCACAAGGAAGCCATTTGGGTCTTATATTATTTTCCCTTTTTATTAATGATGTACCATGTGTAATAAAATTCTGTAATATTTTAATGTATGCGGATGACTTGAAAATTTTCCTGAGCTATAATAGTATTCACGAGAGTAAGAAGCTCCAACATGATTTGAATATATTTTACGATTGGTGTAATATTAATCTAATGTATCTTAATTTAAAGAAATGTAAACATATGCGATTCTCGAGAAACTTGATTACAGAAGGTCATTTTTCATTAGGCGGATTTCAGCTGGAAATAGTTACTGAGTTCCTTGACTTAGGAGTTCTCCTCGATAACAAATTAAACTTTAATAAACATATAACTATGATGATTAATAAAGCCCGTGGGGTGCTTGCTTTCATAAAACGTTGGGCTAAGGAGTTTACTGATCGTAAAATAACTACTCGATTGTATACTGCCTTGGTAAGGCCTATTTTAGAGTATGGATCGGTTATTTGGGATCCCTCTACTTCCTATCAGAAAAACAATATAGAATCTGTTCAAAAGCAGTTTCTTTTATTTTGTTTGAGGGTCAGGAGAAATGAAACTACCCAAAATTTATATTTATATTTACTTATATACATAATATTTATATTAATAATAATAATTCCACGCAACTACATAATTGTCTTCTTTAAGTATTTTCTATGAAAAAAATGGTCGTAAGTGCGAATAGTCGTAAGTCGAACGGTCGTGAGTCGGGGACTACCTGTGCTTATCTAGAACATAGAATAGGCAACTTTTTTTAAAAAAAAAACTGGACGGCCAATTGAGGGTTAAGCTGATGCTGACTGGGGAGGAGAGCAGTGTTTGCATATGAGTTTAGAAAGCAACCAAGAGTGGCCCTTAGTAGCACAGAGGCTGAATATATGACACTTCTACATTAAAGGAAGCTGTGGTTTTGATAAAGTTACTTTGTGAGATGAACATCCTATGTCCCAAGTCGGTTGCCATCAATGCGGACATTAAAATTTAAGAACCGCGTTTATCACGGAGAAGCAAACATATCGATAAAAAAATTCTATTATATGAGAGAGTTATGTATTTCAAAACTTTATAGAGTTGAAATATTGCTTGTAGTACTGAAAACATAGCAGATGTTGTCACCAAGAATTTACCCACCCATGAATTTTTTTTGTAATTTATTTCTATTGTTTGGTTTGGAAATGTTTATTCAAGAGGAATGTTAAAGTGGCAACTTTTTTTTTCTTATGTTGCAATACGACGCTTTCAAAGATTTATTTCTTTACACATACTTATAAGCGACATATTTGTACAAGTTATCCTTAAGTAGAAATAGACTTGATCAGACGCAGAGAATATTGTTTTTGAATTGAATAACTTGAATTTTATTTTAAATTAATATACTTTTATGAATTAAATATTTGTATAGACTTATGAGTCGCCGTAGTCTATTAGGTAGTGTGTTGGCTTATTAGACGTAAGGCCTCGGTTAAAATCCCAGGTCAGACATCAAAACGAAAATATGAAAAAATATTTCTTCGGCGACTTCCTCTCAACAGATTTCTGGCAAAAACTCTGAGAGTAAACAAAATCGCCATGAAAAGTTTCTCACACACCTGTCGTTCGGAGTCGACTTTTTTTTATGTATAAAATAATCACACACAATATATGTAAGTCGTGTGAGAAACTAGGTCGTAATCCTGACTGAAGGGTTGCAATGGCCAATTATGTATGTGTGTGTATAAACTCAATACTTTTATGAACTAAATAAATAAGATATAAACAAACAAATATCTAAATATTTGACTTTTGGAGGCTCAAGCTTAGAAATATGAAAAAATGAAGACCGAATTGATATATGAATTGTATAGTGCTAAAAATTTAAGGGAATTGATAGAAAATTACAAAATAGCAGAGGTAATCGGACGATAAATTACAATAATGCCTACAATAGGGCAGACTACAAATATGAGAGAAGGTGAGAGCGTCGCTTCAACTGCGGTTCAACAAAGCAGAATACAGAGTAGAGGTAAAATCTTTTTAGTGCAACAACAACGGGCACACATCTAAAGACTTCCCTATGTAAAAGCAAAAAGGTTTACGAAATGAGAAGACGCTATAAAACTTCTAAAGGAACGGTCTGTAAAATTTTACACCCACCCCATTAAAAACCTAAACAAATTTAAATTAGTACTATTCGGTTTACCTCAAATCGATACAAAGGCTATAATCGAAGAATTTAAACAAGTATTCCGCGGATGATATTCATGCTCGAGTTTAACAGGCAACAAATCTCTAAGCGTTAAGCGATGAAAATTAGATATATTCGCAACATTTTTATTCATTGGAGAAATCGCCTACGCCAAGCTAGTGGCCCAACACAGTGTACAAAATGTGTCATGTTTGGTCACGGGTCATCGAATTGTTAACGGACAAATAATTGTATTGGATGTGGCGGCCAACATGATTACTCTACCCGTCAATTAAATAAAACTTCATGTGAATGTCCTGTAGTTTACAAATGTTTTAAATTGTGTTAAAAAGGGTCTTAAAAATGTTAATCACCGAGCTGACGATGTTCGCTGCCCTTCAAGTCGGAAATACTTGGAAATACGAGAAAGAGTATCAAGAAATCATGCACTAGTAAGTTTTAAAAGCAAACCTTGCTTAAATGTTGCGATAAACGATTTCCCACCAATTAGCACCAATGTACAAAGACAAAGCAATACTTAGACACTCGATAACAATGAAAATGGAAATGGATTTTACTCGTTTCAGTCAGTTTGCTCATCCACTTCGACCTTCTACTATTGACATAATTTTAAAAAACTCCACTTTAAATATGCCATCTATCGAAACGCTTCCCGGTATGCTTAACTCTGATCATGTAGTGGTACAAAATGTGCTTTGGTACCACTACACAATTTGGCAAACTGGAATCTAATAAATACCTGGGTTGATGCTAAGATTAATCCGATTGAATCTGCAGTTATCACGAAGTCGAATGAGTAAATTTGAGAAATACTAACGACTATAATGGTAAGTGCATCCAAAAAAGATCCATTTAGTCTAACAAAGACGGCTCTCTCAATTAACCCCATACCTAATTGGACAACGTAAAAGATTCCGACGCAAACTTCAAAGATGTAATAGTCATTGTGAGAGACTAATTATTTCGAGTATTTTTAAACATTATACCATTTTAACTAATCAGAATGTGACTCTCGATCGAAACATAAATTGGAATAATTTCTTGCAAAGTTAACCAAAGGTAAACAAAAATTTTGGAAGATATCAAAGGCAGTAGCAGGTAAAAATAAAGACGTTAGTAATTTGATACATAATCAATCAAGTTGTGTGTGACGATGTTCAAAAAGCTAATATCATTGCACATGTTTTCGAAAACTCTCACCACAATGGTGACAAATTCAACAGCTGATGATAATGTAAACAAAAACATAAGGTGGTTAGAGTTGCAATCAACGCAAATCAATACTAGTGGATTAATGACTACAGATGAGGTGATATTATACACAAACAGTTTGAAAAATAAAAAAGCTCCGGGACTAGATGGAATTTTGGAAGTCGCCGTGGTCTAGTAGGTAGTGTGTTGGCTTATTAGACGTGAGGCCTCGGTTCAAATCCCAGGTCAGGCATCTCCAAATAAACAAAATATGAAAAATAATTCTTCGGCGACTTCCTCTCAGCAGATTCCTGGCAAAAACTCTGAGAGTAAATAAAATTGCCATGAAAAGTTTCTCAAAAATCTGTCGGAGTCGACTTTAAACTGATTCCGTTGAACTGATTGATTCCACGTGATTTTCTAATACTGAAATCTTTCTGTTGGTAGGATATCCCCTTGATTTTTATGAAATTGAAAAAGATATTATGTATTGGGATTTTAAAGGCATTTACAATTAAGAATGTTTGAAGAAAAACTGAATTTGAAAAAAATAGCGTAGAAATAATTGGGAAAACGATATAAAAAATTAGCGGTACGCCGTCGTATGTAGATTTTTTTCTTTGACTGTAAATCGATATGAAATTATAAGAATTATTACTATATTATATGACATAAATTGTTTACGTTCTGTTTATCTACTTTTAGTCCCAAACAATTGATATGCTTCATAGCGTTATACATTTTTCACCATTCTCTATCTCCGACACAAATGCATTTTGTGAAATTTTTATAATTCGAGATCTTGCAGTAGCGCTGTCTTCTTGTATTTACCAATCGCTTTGTGATTCTGAAAGCTTCGTTGTAAATTATTCTTCTCAAAACGGATTTCAAAGTCCAGGCATTGAGAATATTGCTAAATTGAATTCCTCATTTGAGTGCTCACATTTAATTGGCAATGCAAATATTAACAATAGAAAAAGAATGAATTCCACGGATGAACCAGTTGTAGTATGCACAACACCCTCAAAATGGCCTGGTGTCGCTAATTTAAGAGCACTTCTAGCAAGTGAAAAAGATGAAGATATACCAAAGCTAAATGTGCTTCTATTAGAAAGCTTTGTTGCAACATATGTATCTCTTGCTACTTACGCTTTAGTGACATGCGATAGTCGAATTTTATACAGGCTAGTAGCCAACAAATTTTCAACTGACACTTGGTCTACTATTTTTGGAGGTGGAATGAAAAAACTTTTAAGAAAGGCAACATGTGAGAATCATACGATATCAAATAACGGTGTGCCAGATGAATCAATTGAAGAAAATAGCGTATGGAACACAGTCACTTCTATAACAAAGCAACGTGTTAAGCTAAATATGAAAATACTAGGAAACTTTGGCAATAACAACTCAGCCACTCCCATGAAGGAAGATAAGCCTACTTATCGTGAACAGTTTGTTCCACCTGAAATGTCAATGCTTTCGTATTTTTTGATGAAACCTAAACATGCAGGTGAGTATTAATTTTAATTGTATGTAAATAATATTTAATATTTGTAGCTGAATTATTAAGAAAACTTCTCATCTAGAATACTATTTATTTTGCATAATGATTAAAATTTCAAATCTTACAACATTTGGTTGTAACACAATTAAATCGACACATTAGCAAACAAGTAAACGGACTGGAAATCTTAGAAATCCCTAATAAAGAAATATGTAAATACAATTTTAAGTGCAAATGATGTCTATGTAAAGAGAGGTAAACTGAGTGCAGAAATATGCGTGGGAAAGTAATGATAATAAAAGTCTGAAAAAGACGAAGACTGCTGTAGACATCTGAATGGGAAAATACACTTGTTGTTAGCAAAACTCTAAAATCCACGTCACAGAAGAAGAGATTCCAAAATTTTCAGTATCATAAATCAAAAAGAACTCAAGATAACTTAAATTGAAAAAAATAATGTTATTGTCGCCAGTAACTTAATCCCTCGTCTCTCATCAGCGGGTGGTCAAAACCAGTATATTGTATATCACTATTAAAGTAAAACACATTATAATTAAATTACATTGTACACATTATTATTAAATTCCTTACTTTCAAGTAATCTGCTTTGGGCAAATTATTTGTTTTTTTTTTAATAAAAAGCGCAGTGTAAACCAAATCATCTATTCGCATTTTGGGAAAGATACTCGACTAACTTAGGCCAGTGTTTAATCCCATTGTTAACATTCATAGGGATTATATATTCTTTAAAATAAACCAACAACGTCTAAATGGCATAGAGGCTTCCGTCGTCTTGCCTATTGCGATATTGGAGGTTCATAACAATTTGCGTTGCTTGAAATGCTAAGGTTGCCTTTGCTATTGAATATAGATTTGGTTTATCTTTGCTTTGTTTTTTCCACCACTCTAACACATTTAAGTTTATTGGTACACGTTTTCCGCCTTTGAAAGAATTTGCCAGTTCTCCTATACATGTTTTCGTTTTTTTTTTCATGCCTCTGAGTATTGTTTCTATGCAGTCTGAAGATGAATTGGAACTGAAACTGACATTATCGTAATCAACGGCAAGACAACCGCTTTGTGAAACTGTGCTTTAATTATGTGATAGATTGTCCGCTCTACATTTTTACCCTTTAATGAGAAAGTCTGTGTTCGCTTGTGATAAGTTTTAATGATGACAGCATGTCGAAAGTTGAAGGACCGTCGAGTACAATTCTTTTTTGTTTTTTCATAATGAAACTTAAAAACTTTTCTGCATACATTTCCCTTTAACCGCGGCATTTTTATGTTTTCTTATTACGACGATCATTCTAAGCTGCGCTACTTTAAAGCCGAAAGTCCATACCATCCGTTTCATGCGATATTGCGTTACATGCGTATACAGTAAGACCCAGCTTTACGCTGCTCCGCTTAACGCTGTTTCAGTATTACGCGGTAGTATTGGGATTCCCCTAAATCGCACACTATATTGATACTTGCTATATACTATGTGTGCAAATGAAACGGCCATGCACCAGCCAAGAGCGGTGCACTATATAGCAAAAGTGTATACTGTTACGTTTTTACCTTTTAAAAACGTTAAAAATATGAGTTCGTAGATTGCAAATAAAATAAAAATAAATCTGTGTTTAATTTTAAGTCAATTCTTTATTTTCTGCACAACTTTCGTGCCACTGTTCGAACTTATTCTACGCATACAATGATAATTTCCACAATATGTGCTTGTTCGTGATATTTCTCTGCTTATAACCTTTTTTTATAAGCAACAACAACACTTGTTAGTTATTCTTCTTTGCTCACAACCTTTTTTTTTGTAAGCACCACACTAACAACTGTTTTCTTCACGCAACTTGTCTGCACACAAGTCTGACTGGATTATAACTCGATCTCGTATCTTCACACCACTGGTTGAATTCTCACTCAATACAACGCGACGTCGTCACACGACTAACTCAACTCGATCTCCGAGAATCACGTGTCTTCATACACGACTGACTGAATTCTAACTGAATCATCGTTGCTCGCTTTATCTTGCCTTTTATATCACTCGATCAACAGTGCGATGAATGCCCTTGAAGGATGATGACGACCTTCGGGAACAATCCAAAAATGTAAACAACTTGTTTCCATTTTTGTTGTTCGTGTATCTTATTTACTTTCGTCCAGGCAGAGTTGTTGTTGTTTTGTTTGTTTGCCTTTCTGCTATATTTCTTATACACGGACGTTGTAGCTATATTTTTGTTTATTCATCGATCTTGTAAGCAAGCCCAGTTGTTTTTGTTGCTATATGCTTACTCATTCGTTGATCACGTGAACAACTGCATTGCTTTGTTTTTGGAGCTTTTGTTTATCATTTTATGTGTGATCAAGTCCATTATGTTGTTTTTGGAGCTTTTGCTTATTATTTTAACAACACCATTTCCATTTTCGTAACAATACTATGTATTTTTTCAACGCTCTTTTCTTAGTCTGTCCAGAATAAAGATTCCAACTGTATTTTATATGTATGTGTTAAGTTGCCTCGTTTAACGCTGTTTCGTTTAGCGCTGGAACTTATTGGGACGTATCCTCCGCATTAAGCGGGGTCTTATTTATTAAAAACTATTATTAGTATTTGTTGTTAGTTTTGTATCCTGAAACCCTTTTATTTGTGCGGAGAAATAAAACAAGTGTTCTTGTCCAAAGTAGCGAAGAGAAGAAGAAAAAAACTTTTTTTATTTAAAGAGTTGCCACAACAATAAATATAAAAATAGTGTTGCTAATATAGCGACTAAATAAATTTTTGATTTCCAACATCCTCACTAAAAATTTAATTGGTTTCATTTTAAATTCATATTACAAACAAATTGATTAAATTTTGAATTTACAAGAGGCTTGGTTAAAATGTCTTCCATATTTTTTTCAGAACTTATGTATTCTAAAGAAATTTTATTCGAGACCACATTGTCCCTGATAAAGTGATACCTCACATCTATATGCTTGGTTCTAGGATGAAACGATTCATTTTTAGCAAGATGAATTGCACTTTGATTGTCGCAAAAAAGTATGGTTGGGTTAACTTGACTTTGTATTAGTTCCTCCTCTAGTCCTCTCACCCAAAGCAATTCTTGAACCGCCATGCCCATCGATATATATTCTGCCTCACAAGTCGAAAGAGCCGTTGTTTGCTGTTTTCTAGAACCCCATGCAATTGGACCACCTTTCTTCAACAATACATAGCCGCTTACTGATTTTCTTTGCTCAGGGTCGGCAGCATAATCAGGATCACAAAAACACGTAGTTCCAAAATTTGATTCCTTTTTAAAAGTTAACTTGTAGTTGATAGTACCCTTTAAGTACCGTAAAGCACGTTTCGCTGCTACCCAATGTTGATTTTCATATTTGTTGTTTAAACGACTAAGAAGATTTACAGCAAAACTAATATCTGGCCTGGATACTTGGGCTGCAAATAGTAAACTACCAATTAGTTCTTGATATGGATACTTATGCTCCATTGCTTCGACGACATCATTGGCATTTTTAAATTTTACGTTTGGATCCATTGGAGTAGAGACTGGATTGCATGAAACCATATCAAAACGTTGCAACATCTTCTTAATATAATTTGATTGATCAATTGTTATATATTGGCCAAAACTGTAATTAATTTTCATGCCAAGAAATGATTTGACTGGACCAAGATCCTTCATTTTGAACTGATCTTTTAATTGTTCAATTAATGTATTTTTCATTTCCTCATTTTTCCACAAAACGATGATATCATCCACATAAACCGCCAAAACAATAACACTTTCCGTATTCTCGTTAAGAACATAAACGCACTGATCGGATTTAAGTTGTCTCATTCCCAAATCTTTTAATTTTCCACTTAGCTTTATGTTCCACATTCTAGATGCCTGTTTCAAACCGTATAATGGTTTATTTAAACGTAAAACATGACCATCTGTAGTGGGTATATCTTCGGGTGGTTCAATGAAAATTTCGTCCTCTAAATCTCCTTGAAGAAATGCAGTACAAACGTCCAAGTGATTCATTTTCAGGTCGAACTCTAAGGCAAGCGTTAGCAAGTAACGTAAAGTGTTGTACCTCATAACGGGTGCATACGTTTCCGTGTAGTCGATGCCACTTCGTTGTGCACAGCCCCTTGCCACTAACCTAGCTTTATACTTTACGTTGCCTTCTTCATCACTTTTCCTTTTAAAAACCCATTTCGTGGACAATTTTTTATAATTATTATCTTCTACGACACTCCATGAATTGTTTTCTAATAAAGATTTGTACTCACTATTGATAGCCTTCATCCAATGTTTCTTCTCAGCACCGTTGACAGCTTCAGAAAAATTTGTTGGATCGTCAAAATTACCATATGTTAAATACGTTACATAGTCATCCATACGAGGAGGTTTCCTTATTCTTGTCGATCGACGTGGAGCTTCTACATTATCGTTATACTGATGCTGTTGTTGTTGTGGATTGGCGTTATCAACTTCTAAATTATCATCAGCAGGTTCAACTTGATTAGAATTTTCATCCATACTTATCCTCACTAAATTCTGATCATGTTGTGTTGAGACAGAATTAGTGTTTTCAGCATTTTCTGGCTTTGCAAAATACATTTTTCCTTCGTCAAACACGACATTACGACTTACGTGTAATTTGTTGGTTTCAGGATCGTATAATCTGTAGGCCTTCGAATTTCTACTGTACCCAACCATTACACACTTTTTCGATCTTGGATCCCATTTTCGCCTCAATTCTTTTGGTGTCATTACCATTGCAATACAGCCAAACACACGTAAATAATTCAAGTTCTGTTGTTTTCCGCTCCACACTTCTTCTGGCGATTTTTCATTTAAACTTTTTTTTGGTGTAAGATTCAATAAAAACGCTGCGGTATTATTGAAATAAATTTAAAATAAACCAATCTTATTGTTACATGTTCAAACCTGTTGTTTATGTTGTGTCGAAAACGTACATCACCAATACCAAGAACACTAACTTTGCTGTCGTTAGCTACAGTTACAAAGTCATCAACGTCAAATTTCTGCAAACTCACAAAGACATCCTCAGAATTCACCATATGTTTTGTTGCGCCAGAATCAATCAGCCATACATTGTCGTCTCTGTCAAAATTGTCTACAAACTTCGCCGCTAGCGTTTTCTCATACTTGCCGCCATTTTTGTGTCTTTTTCTCGGCGCCTTACAATATCTTGCAATGTGGCCCTCCTTTTTGCAATTGAAACATACAATTTTCTTATTTCCTTCCTTACCTTTTTGGTTTGTATAAAAAACTGATTCCGCTGTCGTAGTTAAATTTTTGTAGGTATCGAAATCCTGCAGCAATTTTGTCCTGATGGTATCTGCAGTGATCTTTATGTTGCTACTTTCAATTGCCATTATCATAGGGCCAAAATGTTCTGGTAAACCACTCAGCAAAAGGCTTCCGACCCATTCATCATTCACTTTGAAACCAACTTGATTGAGTTTTTGGGCGGTGTCTACAATTGTATTAACATACTCACTAATGTCTTTGCAATTAACTAATTGCGTTTTGTCAATTTTCTCAACAATCCACACCGGCGAGTTAAACCCGAATCATCGTATGTTGTTTTGAGTTTATCCCAAACATCTTTGGCCGTTGAGACATCTTGGATGTGCACATATAAATTTGCTGATATATACAGCACCAACCTTGACATGGCCTTCTCCTTCACTGCTGCATCCTGCTCCGTCCCCAAAACAGCTTTCCAAAAACCTTGCAGCTTCATCGCGTGTTCCATCGCAAATTTCCATTGGTGGTAGTTTTCTCTACCTGTCAATTTCTCAATTTCAAATGTCCTTTCCATTATGCCACGTTTTCTGGGCCCATAACCTGTTGTTAGTTTTGTATCCTGAAACCCTTTTATTTGTGCGGAGAAATAAAACAAGTGTTCTTGTCCAAAGTAGCGAAGAGAAGAAGAAAAAAAATTTTTTTATTTAAAGAGTTGCCACAACAATAAATATAAAAATAGTGTTGCTAATATAGCGACTAAATAAATTTTTGATTTCCAACAGTATTAATATTCTGTACTGCTTTTTTTTAGATTAAAAAATTATTATAATTCTAAACCATAATTCATATTGAACTGTGTAACATTAAATGTAAATAATTTTCAGATTATGATGATTACGACACTGATGATCCGTACGAATCCGAAGAGGAAGACGAAGAAGATGACGCAATTAGTACTAATGCCAAAGTAAACAACAAAGACAATAAAGAACATTTGGATCCAATGTCATATTCATGGTGCATTCTGAAGTTGGCATTCATAAAATTGTTCATAAAACTTGTTCAAGAGTTTATTACTATTTCTGGAATTGATCTTCAAGGTAAATATCTGTGACGAATAAAAAATAATTTTAACTTCACTTCTATGCTTAGATCTGCCGGTTTTAAGTCCGTTATCACACGAAGTTCTAAGAACTCTGAACCAATGGCAAGATATTGCCCAAAAAATTTTGCTTTCTAAAGGAGCACCACCAGAGGATTATATTCCGGGTAACATATTATTCTTATTTTGAATTTAAAACTAAAATAAAAAAAATCTTACATTTAGGATGCTTTCTGAATAGTGGAGTTCAGGGGTTATCAATACATAAATATAGAGCGCTATTAAACACCGACAATACTCCTTTTGCAACGAATTCTACATCTGGTCCTGCGCGTCGTTTGTGGAATTACCTTGTCCGACAAGATGAAGCTCAAGAAGTGTTTATTAAAGCCATATTTGGGAAAAAGATGGATAATGTTAACAAACATGATGAAGAAACATATGATAATGGTAATGTAATTTTTCAATTTTTCTTATTAAAGTTAATTTCAATAATACTTTTTAAAGTAATGATGTTTGATGTTTGCGTATTATTCAAGGTCTCGAGTCGTCTTTTTTTGGTTATTTCATTTCTTTTATTCTTATGTTATAATAATATTAACAATCATACTAACACCAGGGTTGCATTTTCTTGGTACTAACAGTCAACCATCCTGTCTAGACAATCGACATAGATTGGTAGTTGTTGCTTCCTTCGCCGCCTTCTTCCTCACTTAAAGACTCGCCTTCTATAGCTGGTAGGGTACAACAGAGTTTAATTTTGTCAGAAAAGTATATTGACTTATAATGGCGCTGTTTACGACTAGAAATAGGTAGATCTTCGATGACGTATCGGTCCTTATCGAGGACTTTCCTTATTATAAATGGGCCCTTATAAGCGGGCACTAATTTTCTTGAAGTACCTGTCGCCGTTGCTTCGTTTTCAGCCAATACCAAATCGCCCACGTTGTATTGTCAAGGTTGAACGTGCTGTAGATCATAACGTCGTTTAGCTACTTCACGTTATGCGTCGATTCTGTTTGCTGTTGCAATACATATATCCTGCAAGGTGTCATCGTCCACGGTTTCGTTGTTGTGCGGGGCAAGTACAAGTTTGTTTCGAAGAATATCTCTTGGCGTGAAACCAAATAAAAGTTGCTGCGGGGTTTTGCCTGTCGTTTTGTTTACCATCGTATTGATTGACCATTGTATTCAGCGTAATTGATCGTCCCAACGTTTGTCCTCTTTTATTGACGGTAGTAGCATTCCTGCTATGGTACGGTTCGTTCGCTCCGCACGCCCTTTGGCTCGTGGCGTACGGACGGTATTTAGTACGTGTTTTACATCATTTGATTGACAATATCTTTCAAACTCTTGCGACGTGAATGCCGTGCCACGGTCGGTAATGATTCGTTTTGGCATGCCGAAGTATTAGCTGACTTGATTCAGGACACTGATGACGAGCTTGTTTGCCGTACTCTTTATTGCCTTTACAACCGTGAATCTGGTAAATGCATTCACGATAACCGGGATGTGTTCGTTGCGCTTGACACTCTTTGGGAATGGTCCCAAATGATCCAAGTGCACAGTATGGAATGGGACTGAGTTAATTTTGTCGTAGTGGTATTCGCCCTCGTGTTTTCCACCTGGAGATTTATTGTATGCACATTCCACACACGATTTAATACACGATTTCATAGCGTTTCGCATTCGTGGGAACCAGAAGTGTCTTCGAGGCCAATCAACGTTTTCTCCACTCCCATTTGCCCTGCGTTACCATGTTGGCCTTGCATTACACACCATCGCATCGCCTTTGGAACGACCCAAAGAAAGCTGTCTCTGTGTTTACGAAATAGTCTGTCATCTTTAATTACGTATTCCTTACGCGTGTCTTTATCATCTAACTTTATCCTTTCAATAATTTCACGAAATTGCTCGTCTCGCGGTTGCATAGAAAACAAAAGATCATCTTAATTTATATTTATTTTCGCAATATGTAAAGATGCCGTGTCCAAGTTGTGCGGTTTGAGCGTGGACGTAAGGCACTCGAAGACCGGATCGGTGCTCAATGTTGGCGTCAAAATCCTGAATTCGTAACCAACATCTTGCTATTCTCGGTATTAGCTCCATTTTCTGCATAGTTGTTTTAATTGCATTGTAATCGGTGACAACGGTAATACATTTGCAATGGACGTAGAAACGAAAACGCTCAAGTGACTCAACAACTGCTAAGGCCTCTAACTCGTAGCTGTGGCAGTTGCGCTCCTGATTAGATTAGACTGCTACTGGTTCCATTTGCTCTGTAGTAGTACACCAGCAAGCCCTATTGCGCTCGCATCCGTATGTATTTGATGCTCAGCATCGGTTCTGAAACCAGCAATTATGGTAGTAGAAGTGACGCTTGCTTTTAGCCGTTGAAAATGGGCATCCTTTTTCAAAAGAAAACGTAAAGGTTCAGAAATCAGAGCGTAGTCTGTTACGAATTTTCGGAAATAACCGCTCAAGCCTAAAAATTGTCTAACTTCTCTTACGTTCGATGGTATTGGAAATTCTGAGATGGCGTTTGTCTTTGCAGCCCCTGGGCTCATATTTCCTCTGTGAATTTGATGTTAAATTTGTTAATGTTCTTGTTGTTGTTCTCGTTGCGTTTTGGTGCTACCGATGGTTTACTATTGGATGAACAACTGGTAATGTTTGTAAAATATTCCCCTAGGACTTCTCGCATTTCCTTCATTGCCGTGAACCGCATTGTAGCAATAGATGGCAATTGCAATTGGTAACTCAGGATGTTAAAGCCCCTCTCAAATATATTTTATGATCGCGGACTCGCTTAAGCCATGCCGCCTACCCAAAGCGCTCATCCTAAAGCAATATTCATTTATGGACTCTTCTTTTCTTCGTGTTGCGTTTGACATCTTGAAGTGTATGTCCGCTTCATCTGGTACAGTACCAAACTCATCTCTTAGTGCGGCTGCCAATTCCCGCCATATTACAAGGAGATCCGCTGATGCATCAAGCCATAGTATATACCGCTAACATCATACACCTTTCATCCCAATCATATACTCGTATTGACTTCTCTACCCTATCGATAAACTGCTGAATGCTAAGGATTACATCTTTTGATGATGACGCTGCTGGTTGATATTCTCTTGTATCGGGAGTTTCTCCTATCGTCTGTTTGTTCTGATTTGTTTGACGCTGTATAATAGACCTCACGTTCTCAATCATACCGCGTAAATCATCGATTTGTGCACACATGCCGTCGTCCAACATCGACTCTTCAAATTCAATTTCATCGCAACCTTCTGATTTTATAAGACGTTCCACTAATTCTGCTTTGGTACCACTCGTTGACAAATCACGCTCACGCAGAAGATCCTTAAGGATCAAAGATGATATTTTCGAAGGCATTTTCAGATTTTTCCAATTTTGCACAATTGACCCGTTTAAATACTATTACCTTTGGCAATAACGCTGTTCTAATTTTTGGAATAATTTTACGTTCCGTTTGTTCAAATGAATATTTATTTGACATAAATAATTAACCATTCCGTTTCGCCGAAATAAATATTTTAGTCTCGTTGCGTCAACTCAAAAACATTTACTCCTAACCGTTCAATAAACATTAGTTATGTTATTATACATCCTAACTTGTACTACGTTTCACTTTACATCGTTTCATCACTTTTCCTTTTAAACCGTCTTGTTCCTTTAAATGACACGATCGTTTATCAATTCCGATTCAACATTACGCACACGTAAACTTCAGAATTATTGCCGATAATGATCATTAGTTAAGTTTTTGGAGCGTCACTTTACTTTTCCTTAAATTTCGAGACCTTTCCACCTTTAGCTATGAAGTGTGCCCTGCATATGTAGTACATACACTGAGCGCCATAAGTGAGTCAACACCCAATATAATTTTAAACTTTCTATTATAAAAAATATACAAAATTATTGTTGATTTTGTTTTTGTTTTAACATCTATCACTCATCTAATAAAACCACTACCACTACTAATAAAACTATACGCATTTATATTTTAACTTTACTTAACCCTTTCATGCCCGAATTTTCTCGGCCAGAGCTAAAATATTTTTAAGGACATGTGTTTGCTAGTCATGGCATTAATATGAAGTGATATTAAATTCAGAGTCCTACATATTCTGGTTTTAACGTTATAAAATGTTGCCTACAGGCAACATTGGGCAGTAGTGGAAAATTTTTAATAAAGAACTTATTTTTATTTATTCGTAATATTTAAATTATTTTTATTCTAATTTATTATGATAGAAAAGAAAACAGTTTTTTGTGGACTTGAGCACAAATGTACATTACACTTAGTACATTTTGTTATTTCTTGAAAATTCTCTTCTCTTTTTACCCGCAGCGTAGAAAATAAATTCACACACAAATTCTTCTATAAATGATGTTTTATTATCAAAGGTTCAATAGCGAGTGAAGCCGCCATGAAAAAGAAAAAAATACATTCTGTGTGTGTGTATAAGCAAAAGATAAATTTGGAAGTGTTGCATTGCAAACAGGATTACCATTTCAACACCCCCTCTCAATGAACATTTCCAAACCATTCAATAAAAAAGGATATACAAAAATGTTTCAAAATAATCCAAGCAATTTAACCAATCTCTCGTGATTGGGCTTCGGCAAATTTTTGGTGAAGATATCTGCTATGTTCTCACTGCTGCAGCAATACTTGAGTTTTATAAAGCCTCTTTGAAATACCTGTCTTATATAATGGTACTTTATATCGATGTGCTTGCTTCTTTGATGGTAAACTGGATATCTAACTAAGTTTATGGCACTTTTGTTGTCTGCATTGATGACTATTGATTTGGGCCACTGTATATTCATCTCACCTATTAATTTTCTCAAGAAAACAGCTTCCTTGGACGCAGAAGAGAGCGACATATATTCAGCCTCGGTGCTGCTTAAGGCCACTGTTGATTGTTTCCTGGATTCATAAGAAAACACTGCTCACGCGAACAAAAAAGCATATCCAGTATATGATTTCCGATTTGAGTTATCTCCTCCCCAGTCAGCATCAGCGTAGCACTCAATTGGCTTTCCAGTCTTTCTATATACAAGTTCTTTGTTCTGTGTTGAAGATAAGTACCTCAATATTCTTTTTGCAGCCGCCAAGTGCTCTGTATGTGGATCAGTATTTCTTTGTGATAGTTTACATACCGAATGCAATATATCGGGTCTCGTGTTTAGAGCTATATACATTAAGGAACCTATCAAAGATTGATATCGAGTCTTATCTACTTTTTCACAGTCCTCTTTATCACATCTTATTTGGCATTTCGGATCCAAAGGTTTTGCCATTGGTCTACATTCCACCATGTTATGTTCCGTTAGTAATTTGTGTATTTGCGATTTCTGACTTATTGATAAGCTCCCTTTTTCACCATCGCGATTAACTTCCAGGCTTAAAAAATATTTCACCGGACCCTTGTCTATCACTTTCACTTCGTCAGCAATTAACCGTTTGATTTCAATCAATTCCTCTTTCTTCGAACAGGCCAAGAGCAAATCATCCACATATACGGCTATGATATTAATCGAATCATCAGTGTGTCTTATATACACACATGGCTCGCTGACACAGGATCGGAATCCAATTTTCCTTAAAATATTGTCCAGTTTTATATTCCATTGACGTCCGGACTGCTTTAAACCATACAGTGCTTTATTTAATTTTAGAACCAAATGTGGATTATCCTTGTCTTAAAATTTTTCAGGTTGGGCCATATAAATATCATCTTCAAGGTCGCTATTTAAATAAGCTGAAGACACATCCATCTGGTGGAGATATAATTCGAATTCGGCAGATATGGCGAAAATCATTCTGATTGTTTCATAACGCACTACTGGCGAAAATGTTTCCGTATAGTTAACACCATATTTTTGTGAGCAACCTTTTGCCACAAGCCTGGCCTTGAAACGCTCAATATCACCTTTCTCATTCCTTTTAACTGCAAATACCCACTTATTTGAAACTGCCTTCTGACCAACCGGAAGTTCTGACAATGTCCAAGTGTCGTTTTTTAATAAAGCCTCATATTCAGCCTGCATTGCCTTCCGCCATTCATCAGCAAAACTGCTATTTAAAGCCTCATAAACAGAGGTAGGAATATTCACATTATTACCTGTATGTACCAGACCTAGCACGTTATACTCCTTTCTAGGTCTACCTGGACCTCCTGTCCTCATAATACGTGGTCTGCCTAGACCTCTTGTCTCATTGTCTGTTGTCACCATCTCTTCTTCGGCTGACTGGAAACCTTCGAAATCACTTTCATCAGAATATTCTTCATTGGATTTAACTTCCAGTGAACCATCAGTGAGATCATTATTATTAATGTTATCTGGTAGTATGATATTTGTTTCCATAATCAGCTTGTTCAATAAAATAAACATCGCGGCTCACAATAAGCTGTTGCGTTTTCCGATTATATAATCGGTATGCCTTAGAGGTATTAGAGTAGCCAACCATCTCATACTGTATACCTTTTGGACTAAATTTGCTTTTCTGGCTCTTATCCAATGCATTTACTGTAGAACCAAAAATTTTCAAGTGACCCACAAAAGGTTTACTACCATAAAAAATTTCGTAGGATGTGGCACAATTTAATGCACAAGTGTACACCTTGCCATTTCGACTAAAATTCGGTTGAACCTTTCGGCAACGCCATTTTGCTGTGGCGTGTATGGCACAGTTAACTGGTGTATTATACCTCTGTCCTTAAGGTAGTTATCGAAGGCATGGTTCACAAATTCAGTGCCGTTGTCAGTTCTCAGAATTTTAATTTTATTTTTAGTCTGCCTTTCAATCATTGTCTGGAATTCTTTAAATTTGAAAAAAACCTCATCCTTGGTTTTTAGGAAGTAGACAAATACGTATCGGGACTTGTCATCAACAAATATCAAAAAATATTTTGCCCCGCCAATTGATAATCTATTCATCGGGCCACAGACATCCGCATGAATGATTTCCAGTATATTATCAGCTCGAGTTTCAGAAGGACTGTACGTTCTTTGAGTACATTTGCTCCTCATACATATTGAGCACTGGATATCCGACGGTATAGAAATGTTCATACCACGCACCAACTGCTTGTCAACAAGTTCCTTCATACTGCCAAAATTTAGGTGACCATAACGACAATGCCACTTCATGGCCTCATCAGATTTCCTCGCAAAAAACAAATTTTTATTATCGGACCTGAATAAAAATAGATCACGTACCTTATGAGCACGTAGAATGATTCTTCCGTGCGTATTTCTTATCCGAACCTCCTTTCCACCAAACACCACCATATTACCAAAATTAACAGCCTTTGACACAGAAACAAAATTACACTGCAATCCAGGCACATATAAGACATCCACTAACGTCACTTCATTACCACCAACAGTCAAACGTATTCTGCCTATGCCTTCAGCTTTCATAAAATTCTCTCCAGCTAGTCTAATTATTTCATTGTGTTGTCTGTACTGCTCAAACATGCTTCGATTTCAACATAAATGTGATGACGCCCCGCTATCGATACACCATATATCGGAATGTAGATCGCTGTTGTTTAGGGTTGAAAATAACGAATTTTTATTATTGTTGTTGTTGTTCTGTTGCATATTTTCTCTCTTCTGCTCTCTACAATTAGCGGCATAATGGCCTCTCCGTTTACAGTTATAGCACTTTACGTTTTTCAAGTTGTTGTTGTTTTTCTTATTTGCGTTGCTTACATTCTTGTTCTGAGAATTTTGATTTTTGGTACAGTCACGAACCATAAACGCTTGCACTGAGCTTTCTTCATTATTCTTAGATTTTCTTCGTTCGCCTTCTTCCATTAATTTTACCTTCTGCGTTGAAAGCGTAGGTAGTTCATCACGGGACTCTAAGGCAACAACCAGTGGCTCATACGATTTAGGTAAGCTTGCAAGGAGCATTATCACAAATAACTCCTCCTGTAGAGCGACGCCCGTCTCTGCCAACTTTTCAACAATTCAAGAGAAATTACACACATAGCGCTGAACGCACTCACCATCCACCATACGCATATTTAATATTTGTTTGAATAGCGTGACCTTGCGCACTGGTCCCTTAGGACGATGGATTTCTTGTAGGGTATTCCACGCATCCTTAGATGTGGCACAATGTTTGACATGCGCAATTTGCATTGGCGTAATACTCAAAATAATTGTTGACGTCGCCTTCTCGTCCTTGGCTTTCCATGTTGCCAGTGCAGCATCACCCTCGGGCTTAGTACCATCCGAAACCAAACACCACAACTCTTGGTGTATCAACACACTCTTCACTTGTAGGTTCCATGAGTCATAATTGGACTCATCCAACTTTTCAATGTTGAACATTGAATTACTCATATTCAACACAAGTTTTTTTTATTTTCACCAATTTAAAATTATTTCCTTTTTATCTGGGCCCATAACCTGTTGTATTTCTTGGAAATTCTCTTCTCTTTTTGCCCGCAGCGTAGGAAATAAATTCGCACACAAATTCTTCTATAAATGATGTTTTATTATCAAAGATTCAATAGCGAGTGAAGCCGCCATGAAAAAGAAAAAATACATTCTGTGTGTGTGTATAAGCAAAAGATAAATTTGGAAGTGTTGCATTGCAAACAGGGTTACCATTTCAACACATTCGGATCTTGGAATTCCGCTTTTGCGTAGTCTACATCGGCCTTTTGCTCCCCATTCTATCCAATGACTTTTATCATCAAAATGTACGGCTTTTGGTGGATCAGCTACATATTTTCTACTTCCCCGCTGCCACCACCATCATCATCCTCAGACTCATTCCAGTCAAATTCCACAATTCTTTGTATTTCTCTTTGAGACAATCCTTTTGGACGCATACCTAATGCAGAAAAAGTTTAATGTAAATTTTATACATTATGGACCAATGTTGCCTATAGGTTTAAAAAATACTGGAATAAAAATAAAAACATATTTTCCTCTTTTTTTGTTTATAATTTTTTTTTTTTGCTTTTTAGTTATTCATACACTTTTTATGAAAAAAATTACGCCTTTTCTATCAAGCTTGTTTGCAAAAAAGAAATCTTTTTTATATTTTTTTCATTATGGACCAATGTTGCCTATAGGCAACATTGAGTTTAAAAACATACTGGAATAAAAATAAAAACATATTTTCCACTTTTTTGTTTATAATTTTTCTCTTACCTGGTTTTTAATTATTCATACACTTTTTATGAAAAAAATTCAAAAATTTACCGTTATTTTTTAAGTTTGAAAAATTTATATTTTTTCAATTTTGCATTGGCACGTGGCTACGCAAATTCAAACACCAGTAGTGATAACTCATTCATTCATACGCCTTTTCTATCAAGCTTGTTTGCAAAAAAGAAATCTTTTACAAATATTTAAAATAACGAAATTTTTGAGCAAATATGTACAACAAATATGTACAACGGGCATGAAAAGGTTTAGAATATTATCACTTGTCCTATGTTTTTTAATTAAAGTTTGCTACTATGAATGGACAAACTTGAAAAAATATGAAAAAAATTCGAATTTTCCAAGTTTACCTCATCAAATCTCATAGCATATTAACCTCTTCACGCCCTTGGCCACATATGTGGACGTTTAATTTTTTATAATTATAATTGTAATAATAAAAACAAAAACTTGATAATAACTTATTGACTACCAAATCCTCTAATAAGAGAAGTAAACATTTTACCATTTGTCTGCACTGATGATATTATTTCCGATGCATAGTTGGATACTTAAAAAAAATGTGAAATAATTCTTTGGCAATCTGTTTTTTTTTTTTTTTTTTTTTTAACGTCCCCGGCCACACACTAACCCACCCTCACCCGACCGCGAGTGCTCGTCCCCATTACGTAGGGACACGTACACACTACAGTCCGGACTGTAGCGGGTAAAGGAAAAGTAATGGCAACGAGAATATAAAACAGCTACAGAACTTAATCACAACCGTTTATTGGTTATATCAAGAAATCGTTAATATGTATTTGAAAAGAATAATATCAGATTTATTTAATATAATAAGTTTTACCATCACTACCTAAAAAATGTAACAGCTGCACTAAAGTTAACCCTGGAATCTGACTGAACGGTATAAGTCATTATCCTAAATACAAGGAACTGAAAAATCCCCCCAGATGTCACGACAAAAATTGTATAAGACGAACTCTCTACATTTGTGAGAAATGTTAAGAATATATATGCCTGATATGCCCGAAATGTATGAAAGCATTTCACACATATATTACCATTAACGCTCAGTGGCCACAAATGTGGACGTTATCCTTTTATGTGAATTTTCATTTTTTTTGCTTTTTGAATTCCTATTAAAATAAAGTTAATTAATTTAAAAAGAAAAAAAATTTAATAATTTTTTTGTCACCATAAAAAAATCGTCTCTGAAGAGGTTAAGTCGAATAATTGATAATGTACACCGTTTTAAAGGTCCATCTCTCCCCTTTCCAACAAGATTTAAATTTCGGAAATCGGATTAGAAATGTTTGAGTAATCCAGAAATTTGTGCGTAAAGTCACCCAATCAGTTGGTTAATTAAAACACTCTTTGTATTGGTTTTTACATCTGCAAGTATTTTTGTTGTTAAAATAAATAAAAAAAACTGCATAGTTGTAATGAAAATTAAGCGATAGTATATTTTAAGACAAAAAATTAAATATTATCGAAATAGATTGTATCTCAACAGCATTGATAAAATGTGGAATAATTAATTGGTAATTGCATTAGCTTATGTATTCTTAAAATTAGAGATAGTTCCAGAGATATTGCGATTAATATGGTTAAGATCTATGTAATGCGATTGCAATGTTTCTCTGTCTGCCATAAAAAACACAGAGCTTGAATAACGAAATTGATAAAGCATGTAATACATTGTGGATAGTACTTTAGCGCCAGATTCTCTCATTTACATCGACGGCTATTCAGTACTTAAAAATGTCATGCATCTAGTGTTGCTATTTATGTTAAGGATATTATTGCCAGTAAAGTTTGTTGTAAACGAAAACCTATGTAATGCTAGTTTTAAGCAGATGTTTTAATTAGGTTACAAAAGGTGGAATGTATATTTGTTGTATTTACAGGCCAAATGGAGTGTTTTTCGAATTTCATTCTTGAGTAGGAGGTGTTGTCAGTATCATATAACGACATAATTATTACTGGCGATTTCAACTCAAACATACATACGTCTTGAAATGACTCTTACCTACTACCCTATCCACTATTCCGCCACGCATTTGCTAAATGTGTTAACATTCAACGATAAGTTAAAGGACTGATTCGCGTTGAAATAGTTATACTAAAGCAAGCCTGTCTCTGGATCTTATCCAACTTCACTTATGGGGTCCATTATGCATGGCATACTGTATTTGCATGAGTATTTGAACTATATTCATAATTTCGAATATCTAATAAAATAATAACAAGTCAAACTGTTTCAATGTATTGAGTGTATAGACATCGATGTTTATTACCCACCACTACTGTATAGTCGTATATTGAAAGCTTACGTAAAGTCGAAACAGAAATTGCTAAATAATCGATTTCAATATAGATCGGAAATAAACAATTTTTTATTATTATTGTTAAGAGTTAAGATTTTGTTAGTTCATTAGCAGATATCGCGATTTAATAAAGAAAATTATGAGAAAAAAATTCGTTTGGATGTGCTACTCTCACTTCATTAATACTTTAAAGAATATACAGATTCCATGTAAAAAACACTGCCAAACTTTATGAAAAAGGTGTAAATAAATCTCTATTTTTGAATCGTCAACTAGAATAAATCGAAATAGTCGTACAGTAATTAACGGGCCACATGTACGCGAAAGAGCCAGGAAAATACATCTCTCCAAAGGCGAAAACATTTCCGGACACATTTTAATCAATCAGAATATTTCTACAAACATACTTGGGGCCTTTTTGTATTCAGGATTTCATTTGTGGATTTATCGCTAGTACGAATATTATGTTTACTAAAAGGAATTTAAAGTTTTAATAATTTATTTTAATTCTACAACATGTTTAAACAATTAATTTCTATGTCGATTATTAATGACAAACAAACATTACTTGAGATGTCAGTTATCAGAAGGATATAACAGATAACGGTTTAAAAAAAATTAATCTGTTATTTTCCGCAACTAGAACAACTAAAGAATATTTTATTTAACAATAAAGATATAATATTTTTTCTTTTTTTATTCTTTTTTTTTAATGTTTTATTTAACAATAACGTTGTAATATTTTTTTTTTTTAATTCTTTTTTTTTTTTTGGTATATTATTTATTTTAAAATTTGTTTAAAGATGTTTTTATATCGTTGTTCATAATGACTTTTGTATGTTGTACCATTTTAGATACTAGTGCTTCAACTAAAGATAACGATCCTATTCGTGTTATTCATAAAGATCACGAATCTATACTTGCATTTTGTCTGAACAACAACAGTTCTACCATGATTGCTGTAGCAAATCCAAGAGAAGTACAAGAACTAGATATTTCTCTTTTGCTAGAATCACCAAATTGGTACGAAGATGAATGTGACTACGACTTACTAAGTATATCAAAAGATACCGAATCAGCGTCTAATTCTGGATTTTTGATGATTCAGAGCTCGGAACAGTAAGTATTTTCAATAATATATAACTGTCTACATCTTACACTCTTTTGAACCATTGTTATTACATTTCCTAAGGCAGAGAATTTATTAAGTCTTATTTCCAAAGAATCAGTATCTCTATTATTCTAATTAAACACTTATAAAATTTCAAGCAATAGTTTACAAAGAATTCTTATTCATAAACAGTAAATTAGTCACGACACTCATTGTTAATTTGGGATGGGCTATACAATCTCGTACCTTTTGAATGAAAATGATTTGTTGTATACAAAAAAAAATTAAATGATAATTTGATAAAGAAAAAAGATTTCGAGAATAGAACTCCTTTGATTTCGAGAATAGAAAATTACTTTTAAATAACAGTATTAGCGCCATCTTGCTTTACCGTATTATTATTTTTTCACGGTGGGAATTTAAATTTAAATTTAATAAAAATTTAAAACAACAAATCAAAAAAGTATACAAACACAATTAAATTTTTTTTTTTGATATACAGTTGTGTTCAAAATAATAGGAGTGCCCTTCATTTAAAAGCAAAGTTTAAAATTAAGAAAAATAAAAAAGAAAATATCAAATTCTTTTGACATAAAATTTATTTCTAATTCATTTTCTTTCAAAATTAATTGTTCAAAATAATAGGAGTGTTAGTACACAACCTAACAATTTTTAAACAAAAGAAACAAAAGTTTCATATCTTAAAATAGTATAGCTATTATAGTATTTGGTTGAATAACCTTTGTTTTTAATGACTTCAGCACATCTACGAGCCATTGAGTCAATAAGATCTTGTCATCTCTTTAAAGGAATTTGATGCCACGCATCGCGCACTGTGATCCATAGTTCTTGTGCATTTGAAGGTTGTTTCTCTGTAACAGATTTTTTAACATCTCCCCATAGATATTCTATGGGATTAAGGTCATTAGATTGAGCTGGCCACGCCATAACCTTAACCCCAATTTACTGGTGTGTTTCGGGTCATTATCTTGCTGGATTATCCATTTTAGAGGCATATTCCACTCTGCATATGGTGGCACCATTTCTTTCAAAATGCCGACATACACGTACCTATCCATTATGCCTTTAATTGGCTATAGTGGGCGTGTCACCTCCCTTATAAAAATATTAAATTAGTATATCTAAGCATATATAACAGTTAGACTCCTAAAATTTTGTCGAACCCACTTTAGTATCAATATGAATATTTTAGACAAAAATGGACTGACTAGCAATAGGGGGCGTGGCGCCTCCCATATGAATATATCTATCTATATATATAACTAGAATAAGAAATAATTATTATAAAACATTGTTCATATATACGTCAAAGTCGTCCGTACAAAATTTGAGGACTCTAGCTGTTGCAGTTTATGAGATATGCGACATTAAATACTTATTGGGTATGTGGGCGTGGCACTTCGCCTACTTGAAATTTTAAAATAAAATGTACCAGACATACAGGAAGGTACTGCTAAAATTTTAAGAAAATCGATCCAGCCGTTTAGCTGTCTATAGACTTCAAACAAACAAACAAATAAACACACATTCATTTTTATATATGAGGCGTTTATTTTGAAAGTGGTTTAAGTCCATTTTTTAAAAAATTTTAATTAGTGATAACAATACTCATAATCCTATTTTTAAGGAATTTAAGGAATAATCTCTTATTTTATAAAAAATTTAAGTCTAGTATCATTAAAATTGCTATGATTTGGGGCACTTGAAAATTAGTTAGTTAACGAAATAGGAAAAAACTAATTTTGAAACTGGTGTAAGTCCATTGAAAGAAATAATTTTTTCATAAAAGATTAAAAAACATGTTGGAAATCTTGCCGGTATGGCAACTCTTCTCTTTGCAATGTGAACGTCGTTACTCTTACTCTTTTTCTTTTATGTTCATTCTTCTCAATATACTCAAATAAGCTAGACGTATCTATAATAAAAAATCTTTAAATAAAAATACAACAAAACATTAGCGGCGAACCTGTAAATTGGTTAAGGATATGTTGGATGCGATTTATAAAAAGTGAAGCCTATAAAATGTTTTACATAAAATCTATGGAAGTGGATACAGAGTTCAAAATACTTGATTTATTACCTTGTCGGGGAAGACCAAGGAACTTCAATAAAATAAAATTAAAACCACTATACAAAAATGTACGCCCCATTTCAACTCCTAATTATAAGAATATGATGGCGTTACTAATGCACCATGATTATTTTAACAACCTCACACATAATCTAAATGAGGAGAAATAATATGGCAAAATCGTTAATATTATCCTTAATTAATGAACGTTGGTTTAATTTCTTAATAAACGAATTAATAAATATTTTTAAATCCATGTTTTTCTAATTACATAAATAAAAATCTGTATCTAAATTGAAAGCTTCCCTATTTATTTTAAAGCTATTACATTCATCTACATCAAAAATAATACATTTACAATTTCTATTATTTAAATTTCTTTAAAATAATAATTCCATGAACTTACCTTAAAAACATAACTATTTAGAGGAATCACTAGGTATACAATTCTTTTGGATAATTTGTTCAATATTATTGTGAAACTAAAGTATTTTGTTGACTTATAATAATATTAAACAAAGAGCACTAAGGGGACTTATTCCTTTTCACAAACAAAAAAGTCATTTTATTAATTTTGAAAGTAGTTTAAGTCCATTTTAGGTTCTGAAACACGGCTTATTTTTCTAGTAATGTTTAAAAAAGTATTACGTTATATATTCTAACATGTTTAAGCTTACAAAACCGTAAAAACAACTTAATACCAGTTAACAATATTTTTGAAACAATTCAAACGCAAACCCTTAAATATCTCAATATAAGAAAAAATGGACTTAAACCACTTTCAAAATGAACGGCTCATATATAGATTAGGTATACTAAAATGATTAACGATTCATGATTTTTGTAAAATGAATTTCATGTATTGTATATACATAATGTATATCGTCGTCGAAAATCCAAAAGTACGTAACATCACTTTTTCTTATTTTACAGGAGAAGCAAAAAACGTTATAAAATAAAAAATACGTCATTTTGAATTATTGATATAAAAACGTTATTTTTGGTCAAAATTGGTAGAGATATGTTAGATATCCTTACGAATCATAATCTATCAAAAACTCGATTTTGATTTTTTTGATGATACGTATTTTTGGATTTTCGACGACGATATATAGTATATGTAGTGATATATAAACTTGAGTTTAGATGTATTTTCGCTATTACATATCAGAAACATGTAATTTTTACTTTTATACTATACTATATATATATTTTTTTACTATATACATACATACATATACTATACACATTTTTTATCATAACATCAAAAGAGCTCCATGGTCTTCTTTTACAGTATAAGAATCACTTAGCATCACTTAGGGCCATTTTTTGGGTGCGAGTTTAAACTCAAGATTAAGTTAATCTCCAGTTAAATTTAATCTTTAGTTAACTGAGTTTTCATTTTTTGAGTGGTAGTTTAAACCTTGTAGAGCTGCCGTACTTATAAGCAAAAATTGCAAAGTGTTCTTTAGGAAAAAAAAAAATAATTTTTTTAAAATAATAAAAAAATTAAGATTGTCATTGTCAATTTGTGTTTTATATAATTCATAGTCACTTAAATATTTGTCTTATTCGACTTTCTCTCACTTAAAAGCTATTTTTTAAATAAAATTTGTCAACTACTTCTGATTAATTTAAGATTAACTGCTTAACCGTAAGGTTAACAGTTTTATCGTAGGATTTTTATCAATCAAAAAAAATTGAATAAAACCAATTTTAAAATTATCGTTGTTCAATTTTATTTAATATTAATTTTTATTTTAATAATAAGTTTTTAAATATAAATGTTTTTTATGTAGTTTTATTTTTCACAAAGTAAATGTTTCAAAGTAAAATGTTCTACACTTGACTTCCAAATTATTAATGACTGTACATCTGCAATTGAAGTTCTTTAAATGCTGTTTACAAATTACGCATTAAGAAAAACATGATCGATCATGATTGTGCATGCTTTGTTTTGATTTTGACAACAATATCATTTATAACGGTACAAGTATTGGCATACAGAATCTTAGTAAGAAGAAAGTAAATTTAATAAAAATGTAGATTAACTTAATCTTGAGTTTAAACTCGCACTCAAAAAATGGCCCTTAATTATTTTTTATAATTTTGCCATGTTTCATAAGCATACAAAAATGTGTAAAGATTTTAGAGAAAAATTTCACATGACAAAATTATTTAAAAATTTTTTATGTTTAACTTACAATTTATGTATTCATTTCAGAATGACCTACGGTTCCTCTTCAACCCCAGAATCCAATTTAAATTATCACCCGAACTCATCACAATCTGGCAGAGGAACAGACATCGTGAGTAAACTATGAAAATACTAAGCACAACTAAATTTATGAGTCTATTAAGCACTGCAACCGAACTTGAGTTGGGTTGGGTGTGTTGCCACCTGAAATAAAAATTCATTTTATGTATGGCAACTGAGATCAGTTGTCATTTTGACAGTGAGATAACTGAAAAAAGTAATAATTTGCGTGAATTGTGAGAATATTAGTAAATAATATGAAAATTGGAAATTGTTGGTATTGTGTTGAAATTAATGGAATTTTAGTAGAATAGTATGGAATAATATAATGATTGTGTAATGAAGGTAGAAATAAAAGATTTTGAAAAAGTAATTAGAGGGGAAAGTTTTTTTCCCGCTTGAAGTGTATGCGGGTCAGTTGATAGCGAAAGGGTTTTCCATGAGTTAGAGATCTCCCTATGCAGTTTCGGTGACCGTATATCCGAGGAAGATTGATGAATGCGTTCCGGAGATATGAATGAAGAAATTTTCGCAGTAACTACAAACTCATAGTTGCCAAATTTGGTCACTGAGTTGCCAGCTATCAGTTTTTTGTGGCCATTTGTAATACCAATTTGGAAACTAACAACCCAACTCAAATTTGGTTGCCGTTCATAATAATTTCAGCTACATATGTAGTGTAGTATGGAAGAATTTGCTTATGGCCAGAAATAATATTTTAATTTAGTTTGATTTACAGTATCCAAAATATAAGTACAGTGGAACTTCGACAATCCGGACACATATAGTTTTAGGCATGTCCGGATTATCGAGTTGTCCGGACTATAGTATGTAGTGAAAATTATTAATACAATCTAGGTGAATTAAATACACACATACATATGTATGTATGTACATACTATGATTTATTTAAAAACATTAAATTATTATATTAAATTATTGAAATAATCCAAGTGAATTAAATATATGCATACTATGATTTATTAAAAAACGAAGTTATTTTGTGCTGACTAACTTTGTTAAGGTGGTTGATTTGTAGTTTTTGCTCTAGCCTCTTCAACAATAGAATATCCTGCATATCTATATCATTCTCCTCAGCCCACTGAATACAAACTGAAAATGATTTCTTTGCATCTGCATTAGATATCTTTGTTTTTGCATCCATTTCTACAAAGTCGTCTTCAGAGCCTGTGACCAGCACTGGCGATTCTTTTCGTTTAGCGTGTTGTATTATTTCTTCATCGGAAAAATCCAATGAAAATTCATTTGTACCAGTTGCCCAATCATTGATATCTTCTTCATATTTTGGATGGATTTTAAGCCATTATATATGCTATCAGACTGCAGTTCATGACGCAGAACCTGAAGCGGTATCATATCTTCATCATTCCAGCACGATGCAGTTCTTGGCCATAATGCAGACCAGCTTTTCTGAATATTTTTTCATTAATGCTTTGCCATGCTAAGTCCAAGAAATAAACAGCATCTTTAAGGCTAAACATTTTTAATGCTTTAACCACGTCGACGTCATCATCATTTTCTGATAAAATATGCTGCAGTAATTGTTTTCTGAAAGTAACCTTTACATTTTGTAATATTTACATAGGCTGTAATATTGTCGTACAATTTGTAGGTAAAAAAGAACTTTGAAATTTGTCACACGATCTTTGGAAATTTTTCTCCCTGCGGCTGATTTTTCCATTGTATGCACCCATGTGTTACCAGGCAACCAGCGTTGCCATTTGCTAAGTTTTCCCTTTTTTCCAAGTTTTTTGAGATGCGAAAAAGTTTTCATTAAATTTGGTTTCTAACAAAACAAGTTTTTTTCGAAGATATTAAATTTTGTAGTGCTGTCACGCTTTTATTTCAGAATGCCGGAAATGTTTCTTATAGTCTTAACTTAGCTGCAGTTTTGTTCAATGTAAGTTGGCTGCAGTTTAGGGGTGGGTGTTGCCAGATCGCACAGTACCTAAGTACTGTCTCTGAGATCATTACAATATCGGCCGACCTGACAACACAATCGACCCCGATTGTTACTTATATTCTACAGATCTAGTTTCTAACTTAATCTACGGATCTAGTTTCTAACTTAATCTACAGATCTAGTTTCTAACTTAATCTTGTAAGAACTCATCTTCCAAGAATTCGTAATCTTCGTATTTGGAAGTGTTGCCTTCAGAGTTAGATATATTTCCATCCGCTATTTGTTTTGGCTCTAGCCATTTCTTTAATCTACTAGCATCAACTTTACTTATTTTATACGGCATTTGCGTTATCTGACAATTTTCTATATCTGAGATTTCACAACGGTCATTACCCAGCTGTTTCCGAACGATATAAGGTCCACGATATTTCGGTATTAACTTTTTATTTATCCCGGCAGTGGTATCAATGTTCTTCAGTACCACATAGTCTCCTAGTCTTTGTGGTGGTTGTTGAAGTAATTCAAATTGTACGATTGAGATTTTTTGATGGCCTCTGATGCCGATTCTCTAATGGTACCTAAGTCTACCGATTCATTATCGTATGTCTCCCGAAGATATTCAGTCAGTTCGTCTATGATGTGGCCCCTTTGCTCGGTCCCAAATAACAATCGACTAGGTGACTGTCCAGTAGTACAATGAACACTATTATTAACAGCGAACTCAACTTGTGACAATTTGTCCACGCAGTCAGAATGTTCAACCGGTTCTGTCAGTTTAGCCAGCATCGCCCTTATGTCTCGGTTCACCCTCTCAACCTGTCCATTCGACTGTGGGGAACCCACTGAGACCTTAACATGCGTAATGTTATGTTCAGATACAAATTTCCCAAACTCGTTCGATGTGAAGCATGTCCCCCTGTCGCTAATTATTCTCCTCGGTCTACTGTAGTATTCAAAGTATTTCCGTAGAGCGCAACATGCCTCCTTTGTTCCCGGGGAATTCACAGCGTAAAGCTTTGTGAAGGCATCTATCACGACTAAGATATGATTTCGTTTAGATCTTATCGAGGGTAATGGACCATAGTGGTCAATGTGCAAAGTATCAAATGGAGTAGGCGTGTTCTCAATATTGTACAGGTTCCTCTCATTCTTCCTAAGTGGTGCCGAGTAGAAAATGCACTTCAGACAATTCCTAATAAGTTTACCGACCTTGTCCCTCATATTCGGGAACCAATAATGTTTCTGTATCTGACTCACACATTTATTCAATCCTACATGCCCATATTTTTCATGAATCAGGCGCATAATATTATCCTCTAACTCCAATGGTACATATAACTGCCTCTGTCCCTGTGCACCAAGACGAAAAACTAAACCATTCTCCAACGTATATCCTTCCAGGTTTCCTTCCTCTAGCCTATTCCGGATTTCCTTAATTGTCTTGTCCCTTGATTGAGTAACCTGTATAGTGAAATCCACATCCCCTTGTTCTATGACAGCTATGAAGGGAGTGCGGCTTAGTGCATCCACGTGGGCCATTAAGTCGCCTCTGCGATGTCTGATCTTATATTCAAAATTCTCCAATTCCAACGCCCATCGAGCTATTCTAGGGTTCATCAATTTCCTACTTAATGTCAATGTTAGTGAGTTGCAGTCTGTTACAATTGTAAATGAAATTCCTTCCAAATACATCCGAAATCTCCTTAGGGCATATATTATTGCCAGTGTCTCCAGCTCAAAGCTGTGATATTTTTCCTCCGCAGATTTCGTGCACTTTGAATAATAGGAGATCGGGTGAAATTTTCCGTCTTCCTGTTTCTGCAAAAGAACCGAGCCAAAACCTTTTGTACTTGCGTCCGTGTGTAGTTCCGTTTCACGTAAGGGATTATACACTGCAAGAACAGCAGAATTAACAAGTTTGTCCTTCAGCACCGTAAATGCCCTCGTGCACGCATCTGTCCAATTAAATGACCCATCCCTCAAACTAGTCAAAGGTCTTGCTATCCTAGAGAAATCCCGTACAAAGCGTCTGAAGAACGAAAATAATCCTAAACATCTCTGCAGTTCTCCAAAGTCCGTGGGCATTGGGTACTCCTGGATTGTCCTAATATGCTCATTATTAGGTCGTATTCCCTCTTTATTCACCCTATAACCAAGGTAGTCCAGTTCCTCGTAAGCAAATTTACATTTACGCAAGTTCAATTTCAAACCAGCCCCCTTCAAAGCGCGCAAAATGTCCCCAAGAATAATTAAATGTTCCTCAAGTGTCTCTGTGGCAATACTGATGTCATCCAAATAGACCACAATTTTCCCCAAGTCAATAAATTTCCTCAATACTCTGTTAATGAAACGTTGGAATACGGACTCTGAATTCTTGAGGCCAAATGGCATAAAACAGTACTCAAATTGACCCAAAGGTGTGACAAATGACGTATATCGTATCGATTCCTCATGCATGGGCACCTGATGAAAACTATTCTCTAAGTCCAAGGCCGAGAAAAATTTCTTATTCCCTAGGTAGTCCAGACAGTCCTCTATAATCGGTAAGGGGTAGTTATCCTTCAAGGTGATTCTATTCAGGGATCTGTAGTCCACGCACATTCTAAGGTCACCATTCTTCCTCTTCACCAGTACGATTGGCAAGGTATAAGGGGATTCACTGGGTCGAATTATTCCCTTCCTCAAAAGTTCCTCAAGTTTGTTTCACCTCAGAGCGCTCGCAATACGAAAGTCGTCTCGGTCCACTATATATTGGTACGTCATTAGTCAATCTGATCCTCATAGCACAGACTGTCGGTATGACAGGAGTACACGCGTTGTCGAAATAATTTGTCCTTATAACAAATTCGAGAAGTAAATAATCTTCCGTGTTCAAACTACTATTGATATCTAGTGCAGGACTCGTCTCAATCGTACAAATCTTTTGCATTAACTCTTTACATCCCTCATTTTCCTCAACTATCTCTAAAGACGACACATCAGTGGTTACATCTACCTCGGAAACAACTGTGTTTACATCATTTCTTAAATCTAAATGCTTATTCTTAACATCATTAGGCCTAAGTGATTTTGTACTCGATAAATCTTCATTACTAACAGTGGATGGATATATATTCTGTGGACCTCCGTATAAGTTAAAAAACAAGCGCACTGATAAGTTGTCCATTTGGTTTATTATTATTCAAATTCATTTTCAATACTGCGTTTTTACTATAACTTAAAATTTTTCTCCTTTGGCATAAGTGAATATTTAATTTCTTCAAGAGGTCTCGTCCTATTAGGAGTGGTACAACTGATTCTTCATCTGGTAAAATAAAAACTTTATGGATTACTTTTCCTTTCCAAAATAAAATTCACATTCTATGGAACCGAACATACTTAATTTATGATTACCTACTCCGCGGTATGAGGACAAGTTTTTCGTTTTTTTGATAAAAAAAAAAGGGATGATCGCTTTTTTTAGCACAACAATACGGCTACCGGTATCAAATAGAGAATAAATTTTTGTTACTGCAGTGCGCTTATATTTATCGAGGAAGGCAACACTTACCATCTGATATGCTCCTAGGGACTCGTCAATTCCTTCAGTTATTGCGGCTGCGGTTCTTTTTTTTCTTTGGGCAGTCTTTATGGAAGTGGCCCACTTCGGCACAAACAAAACAAGAATTTGCGGGCCGCTTCGGCTGATACTTGACTTTGTTTTATTTGCTATCGCAGTTCCGCCAGTTCTCACGGTTTTGGGTCGCATCATATGGCGCCGGTGTTCGTAACGACCCAACCGTTTTACTAGGTCGTCTATGGTGTCAGCTCCGTATAGCAGAGCTGTAGCCTGATTGTTGTCGGTCATGCCATCGATGATGAAGTCAACTAGCTCCCTTTCATCGATGTCCGCCTGGGTTGCTATTGATTGGATCGACACCACGTAGCTGATGCATGACTCGTCGGGCTTGAGACTTCGGGCACGAAGCTGGCGATAAACGTCTTGCCGAGACATAATCCGTTTAAACATCTTCATAAGGCTTGCCTTAAAGTGCACGTAATCTAATAGCCCGAGGTTCGCGGCATAATTCTTCGCCGTGTCCTCGAGTCTGCGACGAATGGCCACACACTTTTCTCTGTCCGTATATTGACACATATCCGCATAATCCTCAAACTGGATGAACCACTTGACGATGTCTAAGTGGTCATCGCCACTGAATGTTGGTACCGCGGCGTCCAATTCGGACAGGTCCATATGACGTGGAGCGACTACATGTTGGTCAGTTTTTTCCAGGTCTTTTATTTCTTGTTGTAGCCTCAACATCTCCACGCGTAGCTGCAGCTGTTTTAGCTCTTCTTCAAGCTTCATTTTGTAGTCTGGCCCTACATGCCGCGACTTCATTGTCTATACAATCTTCTTTTTCAGTGATGGCAGCAGGAATCGCGGCTTCGACTTCAGATCGTCCTCGTTTGGCGTGATCTGCAGCATCAGGTACGTTTTTGCTCGTAATAGCGGTGTTTGCAACAGCGGCATCAGTAACAGCGGCATCAACAACAGCGGCATCAGGGACAGCGGTATTGGATACATCAGTGTCTTCAGCGGTGGAGTCATTAATTTTAAATTGTGCCACCGATCCATATAGGATTTTTAATTAACTTAAGGAAGCCGACTGGGGATATTCGAACCCTGCGGCAGTTAATTTCGATATTAATGTTTGTCGGGTTGGGCGCAAATCCATATTTTGATATTTTACTTTCTGCAACAAACACGATTTAGGATTCTATTTTTTTTTTACTAATTTATTTGAGTCGCACCCCACACCTGAATTGTAGTGCTGTCACGCTTTTATTTCAGAATGCCGGAAATGTTTCTTATAGTCTTAACTTAGCTGCAGTTTTGTTCAATGTAAGTTGGCTGCAGTTTAGAGGTGGGTGTTGCCAGATCGCACAGTACCTAAGTACTGTCTCTGAGATCATTACAATTTAAAATTTTTTTTAATGAATTCAATAATAATAACACGAAATATTTACATTTTGGAATCAAATATTGTGTATTTTATTAGCCCCGGGCAAAAGAAGCAAGAAAACACAAACAGAGGGCATAGGGCCCCGGAGTCTCCTTTAAAAATGTTGGGACTTTTGTAGAAAACAAGTTTTTTTTTTGTAAAAACAAAGTTTTTTTTTCCAGAAACAAAGTTTTTTAAAATAAAAAAATGGCAACGCTGCAGGCAACACTCTCCAGAAAGCAGCAGATTCGTCTGCATTATAAACTTGCTCTTTACTCAAAACCATCACAACAACAATGTCGGCAAACATTTTTTTAAAAGGCTCTACGGCGCTTTCATCGCTGGAAACTTTTTCACCACAAATTTTTAGATAACGAATACCATGCCGTAACTTAAATTTATCTAACCAGCCTGAGCTTACTGAAAAATCTTCTTTTCCCGTCATCTTTCCATAAAAGAATTTGGCCTTTGCTTTTAAAATTTCTGATGAAATCGGGATATGATTGTTTCTTTGCTGCAAAAACCATGTGTAAAGCGCATCATCTAACTCTGGATTTTCTGCTTTTTTCATAAGTTTTCTATTTCCTAAAAAAATATATTATGAAAATGGTTTATTACATTATTTTGGTTCAAATGTTACCGGGTCCATTATAGGTATTTGAAATATCTATGTTTTATCTTCTCTTTATTTTTTTAATGTCGCAAATCGTTGATTTAGGAACATGGAATTTTTCGGCAACCTGCCTAATAGTTTTTCCTTCATCAAGACTTTGTAAAACATCAAACTTTTACTCTAAAGTTAGTGTTTTATGTTTGCGTTTATTATTTAAAGACATGGTATGAAATTAGACAAATACGCTTTCGAAAGAATTTACCGAAACTGAAGTAATTATAATGCAAAATGTAAATAAAGGTATGAATAACAAAACATGCTAGTTAAAAACGGGAAACCCCCGGAATTTAATTTTTTTTCTTGCATAAAAAAAATTTGTTCGGATTGTTGAGGTAAAAATTTTAAGTTGTCCGAAATGTAGAAGTGTCCGAATTATTGGAGTGTCCGGACTGTCGAAGTTGTACTGTATTTCCCAGGAAAATAAAACGCTCTTAAAAATTAAAATTTTAAACTTTTTCACAAGCCAAACTAATAGAATATTGAGACAGCAATAATAAACATATCGCACACCCAGTACAAAAGTGACTCAACTCAAAATTTTCATTTTTCAGAAATCGATTAAAAACTATTTTTCACTTAAATAAAAATAGTTAAAAACAAAATCTTTGGGTCATTTTTAGTAACAGTTATCAACAACAAAATACACTGATATTTTTTTTATAAATAAACAAGTGTATTCTACATAGTTTAAGCATATAAACTCGAAAAATTAAAGTTTTGAGTTGAGTCACTTTTGTACTGGGTGTGCGATATGTTTCGTTTACTGGATGAAGATTTCAAATAATGCCGTTCACAATCCGTTTTGTTAGTTCCTTTTGGTACACGTAAAAAATCCAATTTTAATTGTCGTTTGTTGTGTCGTTAATTAAAGACTCTTTTTTCATTTTTTATAATTTAGCGATAACCTGCAATAAAAATGGGAAAAGACAGTGAATGAAATGACATGTTTCGATATTAAAATTTTAAATGTTGAAGTGTGTTTTTTCAATAATATTTGTTCTCTGAACCGTGAAGGTGAGAGCGAAGCAAGAATTGTGTATTCGTTTCGATAACCTGCATAGAACTGATGAATGTGACAATCCTAAAATGTACTCAGAAAAAATTCAGTAACTTTGCTGGAAAACCTGCCGTGAATTATAAATGCGGCCATTTGTGTTAATTTGTTAAACGCTTCGTACTTTAAAGGAGTTGGTTATGAGGATGCTGTGTAGAATAAAATTTTTCAATCCCTTAAACCGTTGCCTATAAAAATCATGGCAAGTTTTATGCGGGAACTCTTTAATAACACTATGCGACAAAAAAAAAAAATTGAAATACACTCAGCTAATGGTATAGTGTAAGTTCTGAGTTTTGTTAAGTAGACCTCAAAAATATTGTTTTTTATATTTCTTGAACCCTCCAAACTTGTTTTATTTGATAAAAAAAATGTTTTTTTTTGGGACTTTACGCACAAATTTATTGATTACACAAACATTTCTGAACCGATGTCCAAAATTAAACCTTATTAGAAAGGAGAGGGATGGGCCTTTAAAACGATATACATATATATCTTATTTGACTTAATATGCTATGAGTTTTGATGAGGTGAACTTAATAAATGCCAATTTTTTTTTCACATTTTTTCAAGTTTGTCCGTTCATAGTCGCAAACTTCAATTAAAAAATATGAATTAAATGATGACATTCTGAAAGTGCATTGTGAAGAGATTGACACTTCGTTTGATCAAATCGGACAAAAATTACCGTAGTTATTATTTAAAGAGTCTAACAGTCCAGTTATATTTTTCATATACATATTGTTACGTTTTTACCTTTTTAAAAACGTTTAAAATGTGAGTTCGTTGATTGCAAACAAAATAAAAATAAATTTGTGCTTAAGTTCAATTAAACTTTATTGTTCGCATAATTTTGTGTGCCACTATTTATATCTTGATGTATCCAACAATAATTTTGTTTAGTTCGCTATTCTTCTTTACACTTCTGTTCGTGTAAGCACTAACAACTGTTCGATAGACCTTTACAACGGCGATCTTCAAACCACGACTGTTTTCTTCACACGCAACGCTGAACTGACTGAATTCTTACTACTCGTTGCCTGCTTTGTCTTGCCTTTTTATATGCCCACGTAATCAGTCTGATGAAAGTTCTTGGAACGTTTGGGGTTTCGCCTTGTCGAGAATTCTATCGCGACATCATTGTTGTTTGTGTATTGTGTAAACATTGCTTGTTGTTGCGTTCGCTTACTTTTCTATCCCTTTTCCTCTCATACTTGTTGTTGTTGGTTTACTTGGAACAAGTTCGATGTATTTGTTAGTGTAGCTTTTGTTTATCGTTTTAATGTTAAACTTTAACATCGTTTTCATTTTCGCAACAATATACATATATTTTTTCAATGAACTTTTAGTTCAAAAATTTTCAAAAGTTTTGATGGATCTTGATTGGTTAAAAAATGTGTCAATTTCACGTTTGAGCGACCACCAGAAGTTGGCCAATGTTTACGCAAAGCGAAATAATATTTGAAAAAAAAATTGGAAATTTTTGAACTGAAACTTCATTTGATAAGGTGACATATAAAAAAAATATAATACGACTGTTATACTATTTGAATAATAACTACGTTAATTTTTGTCCGATTTGATCAAACGAAGTGTCGATCTCTTCACAAGATAATGCACTTTCAAAATTTCATTACTAATTTTATATTTTTTAATTAAATTTTGCAATTAAGAATAGCTAAACTTGAAAAAATTAGAACAAAAATAATATTTTCCAAGTTTACCCGATCAAAACTCATAACATGTAAGTTTGAACCATATGTTTATGTATACCATTTTAAAGGCTCATCTGTCTACTTTTCTAAAAACTTTGGATTATGAAAATGGATAATATTTGGGTAGTCAATAATTTTGTGTGAAAAGATCAAAAATACCGTTTTTCAAAAAATATAAAAAAAATTTTTTTGAGTTCTACTCAACAAGAGTCACGACCTACACTATATCATTAGCTGGGTGTATTTTGACTATCGCACCGTGAAATTAGCTTCTCCAACATAAAAATGAGATTAAATATTTTTTCTAGAAAAACAAATCGATTTTGTACCTGAGACCATACCCGTTAAATTGCGATTACGATTAGTAATCAATTACATTACTTTTTAAATGATATCGTAATGATTCTTAATTCTATGTACAATTTTTTTCTAATATCTAATTGATTACGATTACAAGTAATTTAAAAATAATCGGCAATTACTGGCAATTAGTACAAAATAATTAAAAACAATCAAAAATAATAAAATTATTTTTAATGATTATTTTGAATTCTTTATGAATATTTTCAAAAATTGTCATTCTTTCCAAAAAAAAAATTATTTGTTTGAAAATATTTTAAACATTTTTCAGAATTCTTTGGAGTTTTGTATTCAATTCTCTTTCAATTTGTATTCTATTACTACTACATTCTATTTCTTTAAGTATGTACATGATGTAAATGTTAAAGGTTCTTATAAATAATATTTTATATTAAGATTTCGAAATTTCAGAAAATATTTTCGAAAGCTATTTTTTTCTCAGATGGTAATAATAAGGCTACAGATTTTCATCCTTCTTCAAACGAAAAGAAAAACCTTAATTGAATTCGAATCAGAACAAGCTGTTAGAAATACTATGTTTGAATTTGCAGACCGATGGTCAAGAATCAGTTCACAAAAACGAATTTTATATAGAAGTAGAAAAGTGAGACAACATGTGCTAGGTGTGTTTGATGCCATGTCATTAAAAGGAAGCTGTAAAGTGACTTCAAACTTCATTAAGCATTAAATTATTAAAAGTAAATAAAAGAGAATCATTGAAAACAGTTTGATTGCTTTTGATTTTTTTTTTAATTATTTTCTACTAATCGTCAGTAGTAGTAGTATTCATTCCACGACTTGTTTAATTTCACAGCTTCAATATTTAGGCGTCGGCCTATGATATTCACCAAATTTCAGTACTAGTTTTGACTGATAGTAAGCTTTTTCTATTTCCACGTTTACGAATAATTTATCACCTTTGAGTTTTTTCAATATGTGAAGCAGAGCAGTTCCCCATAACTATAGCATAACAAAAGTTTAGAATCTAGCCTTAAACAGAATTTTCAACCAATTAGCCAATATATTTCGAATAATTTTCATTTCCGTGTCAGGCGTCTATCAAGGTCAATGCTAAGGTATTTAATATGGTTACTACTACTGTTTTACTACAATAAAAGCAATTTTTTAAGAAACCTTTTATTTACTTATTTTTTCTAACAATTTTTTTACGATTTCAATGATCGTCTTAGACGATTTTGACGATTTTTTTCTAATATTTGAAGATTTGATGCTTTATTTATCTGGCAGCTATGGCTGTGTATTTATTAATAACGTTGATATTTATTTTTTGCAGATACTAAAACATAAAATTGATAATGTTAAAAGAATGAGTGCGCACCCACTAATGCCACTTTATTTAACGGGTGGTCAAGATGGTTCTGTCCAGATTTGGGAATGGGGCCATCAGCAGGTTGTTTGTACACCAAGACCATCGGGAACTTTTGCTAAAGTAACAAGATGCCGCTTTTCTGAACAAGGAAATAAATTCGGTATTGGTGATGGTGACGGAAATCTAAGTTTATGGCAAGCAGGAATTGCGTCTCAAAACAACCGATCATTCTTTGTAAGTTATTCTACTTATCTTGTTTACTTTATATTTATTTTAATTATATTTATTTTGCCCATTTCAGACACACCAATGTCACAATAAAACATTGTCTGATTTTACATTTTTGGGTTCATGTAGTTTACTTGCAACTGGTAAGATTTTACTAATATTTTATTTGTATTTTATGTTTCCTATCGTTATTATAACTCGAAAACTTTAGTTAAGTGGAAGAAACTAAAACTTATAGTGATAGCTCTAGACTGTTTAATGCCATGTCAGAAATGTAATCAAAATCGAGAGAAATGTAATTAAAGTCCACAGTATGCGTTCTGATATAAGAATATTTATGCAATACGTAATTTTTTAGTAAACTTTACAGCCTCAGTAACTTATTAGTCGTATTAAATACTTAAGGAAACAAAATAACTACAAGTGGTAATTCACTGTATAATAGCCCACTCATCAATTTCATGCGAATGTCCCAGGAATCCCTATTTTAATTCCAGCTTCAATCATTGAATAATATTGTGTAAAAAAATAAAAAAAAAGCGGCTGCAATTTTTCAAGAAAAAAAGTATATTGTTACGTTTTTACCTTTTAAAAACATTTAAATATGAGTTCGATATTTGCAAACAAAGTAAAAACAAATATGTGTTTAGTTTCAATTAAACTCTTTATTGTCCGCACTACCTTATGTGCCACTGTTCAAACTTGATAATACAACAATTTATTTTTTCGCTATACTTCTTTACACGTCTGTTCTCGTAAGCACTAACAACTGTTCGGTAGATCTTTACAACGGCGATCTTCAAACCACGACTGTTTTCTACACACGCAAGGCTGTCTGAATTCTTACTGCCTGTCGTCTGCTTTGTCTTGCCCTTTTATAGTCCAACAGAAACAGTCTAACGAACGTTCTTGAAGTAGAAGGTTCTTGTTTTCGCCTTCTCGAGAACTCTATCGCGACCTTATTGTTGTTTGTGCGTTCGCTTACTTGTCTATCCCTTTTTCTCATGCTTGTTGTTGTTGTGTACTTGGAACAAGTTCGATGTATTTGTGTGTAGCTTTTGTTTATCGTTAACGTTAAACGATATTACACTGTTTTTTATTTTCGTAACACTGTCGCCCACTTAAGCCTGTTCGTCTGGGGCTTCCAGCTTTCTGTATCCTGTACACGACAGCGTCTAACCGTTTAATTATTTTATACGGTCCATCCCAGCTGGTTTGTAGCTTGGGGGATAATCCCTTCTTCCGCTTTTGGTTGTAGAGTAGAACCAGTTGTCCCTCATTGAAGCCCTCCGTGTTTGCTGCACGATTATACCTGACCTTCATTCTATCACTGACCTTTCTTATACGGGTGCGCACAAATTCATGAAGTTCATTTAGGCTTTCTTCTTTTCCAGTGTATGTGGCATCCCTCTCTGTGGCGGGCGTAACACCAAACTCTAACTCACCGGGCAGTTTTATATCAGTCCCAAAAATAACCTTGTCGGGTGATCTAGATGTTGAATCATGGACCGCAGTTCGGTACGCCAGTAGGAACCTGGGAATGTGTTCGTATTCCTCCTGGGTTCGATTAAATCGTTCTACCATTCCGTCTGATTGTGGGTGAAGCGGCGTCGTTCGAGTCTTCTTAATACCGTATACCTTGAATACAATTGACTCGAAATTTCTGCTTTGATCGGAATGTAGCTCTATTGGAACCCCGTAGCGGTATACTCAGTTGTTCATAAAAACATTTACTATTGTGATTGGGTATGGCATTCACTTCCGTCCATTTGCTGAAATAGTCCATCACACCGAGAACATATCGGTTTCCAGCATTGCTGACAGGAAAAGGACCTGCTACGTCCATCGCTATCCGCTTGAAAGGTGCGCCCGAGTTATATTGTTACAGCTGACCTCGACTTCTTCTTACGGGACCTTTAGTGTTGCCAGTGCTTGCTGACATCCAACCCAATAAAAACGTTATTTGAACCTTTCCAGCGTCTTTGTCACTCCAAGATGTCCTCCGCTAGCTCCATTATGGAACTCCTTTAAGACTTCCTTCATTTTGGTTGGATGCTTTCCCACTGTCGATATAAGCACCCGTTTAACAACTTTAAACTGTCCCATAGTGCCCAATGTGCTTTTGTAATAGGACCTTCTGCGGATATCTCATTTCTGGTAGGTCGTTTGTCCTCTTCCTTGGCTGCTATAATCTTCGCCAATATTTGGCCACCTCTTTGTGCTTCAGACCAGTCTTCGTTGGCTTCGATCTGCGTTAGCCGGATATCAACGATGGATTGGTTCTCGGTTTTCACGCAATGTTTACACTCCAAATTACAGGGTCGGCATGAGAGAGGATCAGCATTCTCATGTTTTATGACTTTCGGTATTTGATGCTGAAGCCGTAAGTCTGGACGCGCTCAATCCAACGTGCTAGCTATCCTTCAGGGTTCTTGAATTGCAGCAGCCATCTCAGTGAGGAATGATCAGTCCTTAGCAGAAAATGTTGGCCATACAGGTACTTATGGTAATGTTTTATACACTCCAGCATTCCTAGTAGCTCACGTCGGGTCACACAGTAGTTCCGTTCAGGCTTTGACAATGTGCGACTATAGTAGCTTTCGACTTTCTCTGCACCATTGACCCCTTGGGAAAGTACACCACCAATACCATATGCGTTTGCATCACTGTCTAGAATGAATTTTTCCCCTGGGACTGGATACGCCAAAACTTGTGTAGCGCACCCCATTGATACACTTTTGATTTCTTGGTGAGCTCATGCAAGCTTGCAGCCACGCTAGCGAAGTTAGGCACAAAGCGTCTGTAGTATGTGCATATTCCCAAAAAGCTGCGTAGTTCATGAAGACTGGGGACGAGGCCAGTCCTTTACTGCTCGTATTTTATCTTCATCTGTGGGTATGCCATCTGCTTTAACAAGATGCCCAAATATTTCACCTGTTTTTGGAACAATGCACATTTCTTTACGCTTAATTTTAGTCCAGCCGTTGTTATGCGTTGCAGAACTTCTCCCAGGTTTTTGAGGTGCTCTTTGAAAGTTCTGCCCATCACTATAATGTCGTCGAGGTACACCAGGCAAATCTTTCAATGCAGTCCCTTTACTACACGTTCCATAAGCACCTTGAATGTGGCCGGAGCATTACAGAGCCCAAATGGCATAACTTTAGGCTGACATAAGCCGCCGTTCGCACTGAATGCAGTTTGCTCCTTGTCCTTATCTGCCATCTCCACCTGACAACACCCGCTTTGTAGATCCTCTTCATTTTGTCCACTAGCTCTTTAATCTCATTTTGCTTCGCCAGTATCAATTTCATGTTTGACCATGACTGTTCTACACGAAATTCCTGTTGATCCTCGGCTAACATTTCGGTAGGTTCTAGCAATTGTTCGCTGTTTATTACCGCCTCTACTGGAGCACATTGGCCGACCTCGGAGTTTTTACAGATGACTTTTTTATGGCCTGATAGATTTAGCGCTCTCACCGGGACTATTCTCTGTTCGGTGGATTTGACAAGGGCCTTTGCTGATAACAAATCCGTCTTAATTTCTGCTAGTTCCACACGCGTTCATATCAATGATTCAGTCTGAGGTGGTAATTTTTGTTGTTCAACAGCAACTAATCTTTTGGAGTGCACTTGATACTTGTATCCTACGTCAAGAAGTATCTCCACGCTTCGCGAACGCAGTATCTGCAGTCCCATATTCAAATTGATGCCTTGGCCTATCATAAAACCGCCACCAATGATAACCTCGTCTACAATATCGGCAACAATACTCGTAAAGACGTGGCTTACACTGATGTTGCCTATAGTCACCTTCGCCTCAGTTTTTCCGTGGACGGTGGCACTCTCCAGTAGCTGTCCGTAGTCTTACATTACTAAGTGCCTCACACTTTCCCTTCTCTACATCTGGTCTGATGAAAGACTGCATTGCACCGGTGTCTATAGTGAAGGTATGTTGTCTGCCATTTATGTACCCGCACGCCGTAAGGTTGTTGCTGTTTTGCTGATATGGAGATTGTGGGGTCCACGCTTGTGGGAGCCAGCATTTGCACCACAGTGCTATCTCGTTTTAGTTTAACGGGGACTCTTGTGTAGATGGTTGGTAGTTCGCGCGTTTATTATTCCTTGTTGGTGAGGCGGATCTTGACCTTTTGCGTGGCTCTTTGCAGTTTCTTTGGAAATGACGCCCATTCCACAGTTAAAACATTTAAGTTTGTCCAAAACTTGCTGCATCATTTCTTTAAATTTATTTAAAAGGCATTCCGCTTCTCCACGGCTTCCATTGTTTTTGTAGCTTTTGTTTATAATTTTAATGTTAAACGACGTAAAAGCAAAACACCAGTATCTAGATTTTTCCACTTTCGTATCAATATTATACAATATACCGCTGAAATGGTAGTTTCATAATCAGGTAGATTTATTGAAGTGGCCCGGTATGTTCCTTTTCATACTCTGGCATAAAAGAGTGCTTAACATCCTTATGAGCAAGAATTGCTAATCCACCAGGTGCTACCACTCGGACGTTTGGAATCGTAAGTTCAATAACCAGTAATTTTTAAACAATTTTGCGGCGTAAAATGAGTTTCCGAAACCAGCAGGACATCAATATGCTATGATGACTTAAGCCGTTAGCATTCCAGAAACATATTCTCAAGAAAGTAATTTTCTGCTTAACATAATTTTCATTAACATGGTTTGGTTTAGCATCAATTGCTGCAACGTGTTTTGGAGATTGGCATTTTTATGTATTGAAACAACAATATCTTTATTGTTAATTAATGATCTTTAATATTCAACAGAACTCTTTACAATAAAATATAAATTACAGAATACTATGACAGTTGATTATTCATATACAGGTTACCAGATTAATATAACATAACAAAGATGCCAGATTAATACATAACATTTCCTCCCTCACATAGCCAATCATTCCGGTGTAAATATTATCTTGCGTCTTCGCAACCTGGTGGACCTACGTAATGGAACTTGTTCTTCCTGTCCTATATCGTTCGGTTCCGGTTCTGCAATATCCGTCTCACCTCCGGCATTCGCGTTGTTTTGTAATTGATTATGCTCATTATCCTCTCCCGCAGAGTTAAATCCCCGGAAGTTTGATTGCGGTGTAGAGCAACCAGTGGAAGATGTAGCTTCATTATCAAAATAATTCGGTAGGGGTGTCGAAAAATTATTCGGTGGGTCATCAATCACGATTTCCCCATCTGAACGGGATGCGTTTGAAGCATCAAATTCCACATGTGACCGCCGTCTTCGTGTATTTTGTCCAATATCCGCAGATTGTATTCCTTTCTCATTCGTTTGCACCTTTGAATCATCGCGATATCGAATTTGGTCAATGTGGCGTTTAACACGTTTGCCATCGTAAAGGATCTCGTAATGCAAATCCCCGAGGCGATTCAGCACCACTCCTGGTAGCCATTTATTTACACGGCAGTTATTTGACAAAAAATAGACATTCTGCATTGGTTCGAAACAGCGGAAAGTAGAATTGAATTGCATATATTGTTTATCGGTCATCCTCGTTGTCAAATCTTGAGGGATGAGTAGATCAAAACGAGTACGCAACATACGTCCGAAAAATAACAGTGCTGGAGGTTTGCCAGTTGTGGAATGGGGTGCAATTCTATATTGACGTAGAAAAATATTCAAATGTTTTTGAAGGTTATTCCTGTTTGAGCCCATTGATTTAATTGCGCTTTTAACTGTCTGTACTGATCGCTCAGCCTGGCCATTGGTGGATGGGTGGTAGGGTGCTGTAAACTTGTGGTACTTGACACCCACATTGGTGAGAAACTCTTTGAATTCCGCTGATGCAAAGCACGTACCATTATCCGAAACCACTGTAGTTGGCACCCCGTAGCTCGCAAATAGTTCATCCAGGATATTAATTGTAGCGGCCGAAGTACTTGTAGAAGTTATTCTGACATCAATCCACTTACTGTACGCATCGGTGATTATCAAAAGCATAGTGCCCAAAAATGGTCCGGCATAGTCCACATGAATGCGTTCCCATGGGCCCTTTGGATACTGCCAATGGTGCTCCCTGAACTTTGGTGGGTCGTTAGCAAATTTAGCACAGTCATCACACGTTCTCGCTACAGCCTCAATATCACCGTCAATGCCCGGCCAATACACAAAGGACCTTGCAATACCCTTCATCTTGACAATGCCCAAATGGCCGGAATGTAAATCTTGAAGTATCTTGGAACGAAGCTTGTCAGGTATAACCACCCTATGCTCGAAAGTCAAACAGTTACCAGCAATTCTGTAATTTATCTCAGGAGACTTATACCCATATGCGTGGAGGGATTTACCGCTCTCCAGAATTCTAAAAATCTTCCCCAACCTATCATCCTTAAGTGTTTCCGCAGCAACTTTGTCAGCGTTCGTTGGTAGTTGATTAATTTGTCGTATTACGAATGAATCAAAATCATCATATTCTTCATACTCCATTATTTGTTTGACCATATTCACGTTAACAGCTCTAGAGCAATAATCCGCATTAGCGTTAGCCTTCGTTGTTTTAAACATAACATCAAAATCAAAATTTCCCAAGAAGTCGGCATAATTAGCCATACGGCTAATACACAAAACAGGAAGGGACTTATATGGATCCAAAATTTGAGTAAGTGGCTTGTGGTCTGTGATAAGAGTAAAATGACGAGCATATAAGTAGAGAAAGAACTTCCGTACGGCCCATACAATAGCAAGAGCCTCTTTATCAATCTGTGGGTATTTACGTTCAGTAGCCGTTAAAGTACGACTAGCATAAGCTATGGGTCTCTCCCGACCATCCGGCATGCGGTGAGATAACACGGCACCTAAACCAGTTTTGCTGGCATCCGTAGCAAGGAGTAGTGGTAATTCCGGTTTGTATGGCATTAATACTTGTGGTGAGATGAGTGCATTCTTAATGTCCCTGTACGACTGCTCACCCTCTTTTGTCCACTGGAACGGTTTTCTCAGAAGCATGTCATGAAGTGGTCTGCTACGCGTGGACAGATCGGCTATGAATGAACCATAGTATGTGGCTTTTCCCAAAAACAGCTGTAGTTCATCATGACTCGTAGGTTTAGGAGCATCTCTTACCGCTTCCACGTGCCTATCGGATTTATGGATTCCGTCAGTATCAATTCTGTGACCTAGAAATTCTACGGCAGTTGCAGCAAACACGCACTTAGAACGATTCAGCCTTAACCCTTTATCCATCAAACGCGTAAGAGTCGTTTTCAAACCCGATAACAAATTATCAAAATTGTCGGCATAAATCAATATGTCATCAAAAAAATTGCATACGTTTGGAATATCTTGCAAAATCGATTCCATCGTTCGTTGCCATATCGCTGGTATATTAGCAGCACCATATACAGCGCGGGTGGGTCGAATCAAGCCATGAGTGGGAGTGTTCAGTGTTAGGGCATGTGCTAACTCATCGTCAATCTGTAAGTGGGAATACGCATCGGTTATATCTAGATGACAGAAGAGTTTTGCTCCATTCATTTTATTAAAGAGATGTTCCGGTTTTGGAATTGGGTGTTCGTCTACAATAATTCTAGGATTGACAGTCGGTTTATAATTGCCAGTTATACGAATTCGACCATCCTTCTTTGAAACGACATGGGTCGTTGAAGCCCATTCCGAAAAGTCGACCCTTTTGTAAAAACCCGATTTTATTTTCCTATCAATCTCAAGAGCATACGCTTCCCTTAGAGCAAATGGTATCTCCCTGGCTTTGACAAATACGGGTTCAGCATCCTGTTTCAAATGTAGTTTAATAGGTGGAAAATCTAACTTACCGGCAGTATCACTAAAAATTTCCTCAAATTCAGCTAGCACTTGTCCTAGTATCTGAGATTCGTGGGGCGATAAACTAGGAGAATCCATTTTGATTGCCCCAACCGGTTCTGATGTAGAAAACAATTTCACAAAATCAATCTCCCCAACAAACTGTGAAATCCACTCTCTGCCGAACAACGAATCAAAATTACCGTCAACAATGTACAAATTAAGTCTGCGGGTTGTAGCGCCCACTTTCACGTTCACCACTACACGTCCAATGCAATCAATTCTATGACCAGTATAACTCGTGAATTTTCTATCTGTTGTCAGTAACTTATACTTGCCAGTACACGATTTCAACGTTGCCATACTCATTATACCGCAAGGAGCACCCGTGTCCAATTCCATGTTCACTTTACCACCATTTATTTCCACTCCGATCAAATGTCTACTCGATTCCTTTTTTGTACCAACCTTATTTAACCGTTGAATCACATCACTGTCACCTTCTGTATGCTCCTCTGAGATTTGTGCAGTTTTCGATTTGCATACCTTTGCAATATGACCGGTTTTACCGCATAGATAACATCTGGCATTACGGAACTTACAAATAGTTCGGGCATGATCTCCACCACACCCGTAACAATTAGAACGATCCGTTTTGGTACCCTTTACGTTTTCCTTGATAGCTGCATGAGCAGTATTGTACTTCGGTGTATTCCTAATTCTTGTCGCATCGTAGCCTACCTTAAACGTTGACTCTAATAAAGGAACTGAGCCACCCGCCGCATTCTTCATTTCTATGGAAGACATATGTGATGCCTCCAGCCGTTGAGCTATTTCATAGGCGGCGTTAAAATTTTCCGGCTCCTTCGCAATTATCTGATCACAAGTACTACGCGACTCTAGGCCAAAGAGAAGTTGTTCGGTCAGCATTCTGTCCAAAAACTCCCCGTACTTGCAATGTGTGGCTGCTTGTCTAAGACGCAATACAAAGTTGGACAACGTTTCATCCTTTTCTTGAATGACCTGCCGAAACCTTATGCTTTCAGCATATTGATTCTTCTTCTTGTCGAAATGGTTTACCAATGTTGTCCTGATTTCAACAAATGATAGACTTTCTGGTACCTTAGGGCTTATCAGCGTTTTAAGTGCATTGTTGAGCTCAGAACCCATATGAACTAAAATGTAGTCCTTGTATTCGGCTTCCGGTATTCGACTCAACTTAAATGCCCACTCGCAACGAGTAAAATAATCATTGACGGACGTAGCATCACTTGCCCTGTAAGCCGATATAGAGAGTGGTGTTGCTGTCCTTACTGTTGCATCTCGTTGCGAAATACTTGCCGCTGCCACCTGCGCAGTTTGTGTGGCAGACTGCCTTAACGCATTTGCAAATATTTCAGTAATAATCTTCAAATCGTCTGAATCCAGCGGCATCTTGCGCTATCCCACTTCTGACACCACTTTTATGTATTGAAACAACAATATCTTTATTGTTAATTAATGATCTTTAATATTCAACAGAACTCTTTACAATAAAATATAAATTACAGAATACTATGACAGTTGATTATTCATATACAGGTTACCAGATTAATATAACATAACAAAGATGCCAGATTAATACATAACAGGCATAAAATTATTCATGCTTTCAAAGAAGTTCCCAATATTATTTTGAGAACCCGAACTGGGCTCCGACGTTGGTTCCTTTAGAGCCTGTTCGTACGAAGAAGGGTTATTTTTTTCCATTGTGAACGACTGTGTTTTTGATAGGAATTGTTTTGCTTGAAGTTTTGAGAAATGAGCCGAAATTTGAAACCTGATACTGGACTTCTTAATATTGTTTTTTCCTTAAGTCGTAGGAATACCTCACATCCGCGGTAATTTGCTGTATTCTTTTGGCCACAGTTACGGCATTTTCTAAAGAATTGATCAGTTGAGCTATGAATGTCTCCACATCGGAAACGGACAGTAAAACTTAAGGATCCAAATTCCTGGTAGTTTTGACGCTGAGGGGGCCTTTCCTTTTAATAAATTCGTTCACTGTTACTCTTCTGTTAAAAAATATCTCAAACCGTATATGGAATGAACTTCGCTCCTGTTCTTTAGTTGAGAAACGTGGAATGCTATTTCGGCGCTAAATAGAGGTTGAGGTATTATATGCACTTCACTTCATGCCCTTCAGTCTCTAAAGCAGATTTATTTTCATCTATTGGTACGGAACAATCAATACCCTTTATGACTACAATCAGGTCTTTGACACTCATTAGTTGATATGTGTACTAATTCATTTTTTCAGCAACAAAATATTTAACTAGAGTTTTGAGATTTTCTCGCTATTGACCTCCATTTTTGTCTCATAAACATTTTCTTTCCGTAGAGTAGCAACATAGAAGCTAACCTTACCTACAAGTTTGGGATAATGTAGTTGAACAGCCTTATATTGCTGAGTTCATGTAATTTTGTACAAGCATATGTACGCAAGTATGTTTGTATATTTATACAAACGTACATGAGCACATATGAAAGAAATTCATTGTGAAGTTCTGAACAGTTATTAAGATCTAAAAAATTGTTGTATTGTTGTGTGTTTATAGTTTGCTTGCTAGTTTTTTTTTTCCACATATCCTCGTAGTGGCTCTCTAAATTCATTAATTTTGAATATACTACAAAGTCGTTTGACGAAAAGGCTTTTAATCGTTGAATTTGTGTAAAAGCTTCTTTAAAGGTATTTATTCCGTTGGGATCCGAATGAATTTCTTGGTCCTCATCACTAATAAGTATTTCTTCTGGATCTTCCAAAATATTTTTCATCAAATCATTTTCAGTTGAAGTACATTCATCAATGTTAACGAAATCTTCAAAATTATCTTCATTTACATCGGATAGTTTATAGAAATTTATTAATGTTGATAAAGGCAAGTCATCTTGGGGTTCAAATTCCTCAACATCAAAGTTTGTTTGCACAAATCCGGACTTCCGGAAACAATTTTCGATGGTGACAGGTTCAACTTTTTCCCAAGCGGTTTTTATGAAATATAAGGCATTAAGAACATGTATGCCTTTTGAAAGCTCTTTTGATATGATGTGCTTTAAAATTAAGGGCCTATAACTAACTTTAAAGTTTTGAATAATGCCCTGGTCTAGCGGTTGACAAACAGAAGTGGTATTGGCTGGTAAAAAGTGTATTGTTACATTTGTTAGCACTAACTCCTTTTGGGTGGGATGCAGCATTATCTAAAAATAAAATAATCTTTCTGTTGCATAACATCATTTTTTTATTCAACCCTTTTAACCACTCCGTTATAATTTCACCAGTCATCCAAGCCTTCTTATTTGATTTCCAATCAACCGGCAACTGCGGTGTTCTTAAGGGCTCGTGGGCGAGCCGCTTTGCCAATAACCAATAGTTTTTCCTTCTCTCCCAACATATTAACGCAAAATAGAATTGAGTCTTTCCTTAGACAATTTACCACCTGTACATTTTTCTGACTTTAGAGATAGTGTTCTGTTAGGCAATGCCCGAAAAAATAGACCACTCTCGTCAGCATTGTAAACATCCTCGGGCATGTACTTACGAGTATTGAAGGGAGTTTTTCTTTGAACTGAGTAACATCCTCTGGAATGATGTCTGCAGCTTCACCTGATATGCATTTAAAAGCAACATGATGACGTTTACGCCATTTCTGAAGCCAACCATCGGATACGGTTAAATCATTATAGCCCACTTTTTCTGCTATTTCTTTGGCTTTTGCCTTAACGATTGGCCCTAGCCAAAGAAAACCATTCGAAGACGAATTTGTCTACTTTAGAACCCTTCTCTGACAAAAAATTCTTCTTGCTATTCACATTATCCTCAGACTGGTATTTGTTTTTGATAAAATCTTTATTTTTTTAAATATTGGCCTGAGACTTTCCAATATTAAATCTGTTAAAAAAAACAAGTATGAATAAGGCTGGCCTATCCAAAATTTTAAATACACAAACCTTTTAGCGATGTCTCGAACTGAAAGTATTTCATTTTCTGCAATATTAGTTGCAGACACTTTTTCTTTTAATGAAAGAAAATTTGGCGGAGCCATCTTAACACCTTGCGATTTTGAAACACACTAACTTTAAACTTTCACATCATATAATTAAAAGGGGAATCAGTTCACTACGCAATGTTATATAATCTGATTAAGTTGAAAAATACACACTCAACAAAGAAAAATTTATGTAATCTCTACACATTGCGCATAGTATAAAAGGGGGCTAAACCGAAATACAATAATATATATAATATATATGTATATTTCATTTATATATAATATTGTTATTTATTTGCTCTAAAATAAGTATTAAAGGTCTGCAACAAATAACTTTTTTGCTTCATATGTGCAACTCGTTGTCGGATAAATAGAGTACTTACTCTCTCTCTAACAGCGCAAGCAGTGAAGAGAAGAGAATGTGTGCAAGACAAAAACGAGTAAGAATTTATCCGAAGCTGCTTATGTTCCGTAAAAAGAGTACTCATTGAAAAATATATCCGCAAAACCAAGTACTTCTAAACTTATGTTCACTTCATGTGGTACTTCAAATACTCGCAGCATAAAACACCACATAACTGATGTTTTTTTATATATAAATGCTTATGTGTATGAACAAACTTATAAACGACTTGTTAGGCATTTATTTATTAATCATTGAAATAAAATAGAAATCAAAAATAGTAAAATTTTTTGGAAAATATTTTTTTTTGCTTTTTGATTTAAAAGTCTTTATTTTCAATGAACTAAAAACAATTAAAATAACAAAAAATAACTTAAAATTACTAAAACGTAAAAAAACATAGTTTATATTTCATATTTTCAGAGATCATTTCATTTGTCAAACTTCTTTGTGGTATTTGCAGTACTCATTGGTATTTGTAGTACTACGTGAAGTTTGGTGGTACTCATTGTACTCAACATGTTTTGTGCCGGTATTTTCGAGTAAGAAAGAAAGTTGAACATGTATTTGTATGAAGCGAACGCAGTCAAATAACAACAAGAAGTTATTCGATAATTTTGTTGTTCTCAAAAAAAAGTACTTTTCTTCTTCGGATACTTCGGATATGTGTGCGTGTATGCTAGATCTTATGTACTTTTTGAAGTCAAATACATTTGTGCAGACCTTTAATAAGTATGCAAAATTAACTTAAGTTTTTTCAAATTTTACATGGCTTTAGTAACTTTAAAAAGGTTAGGTTAATGTGGTAGCTTTATACCAAAAGCTCACTTGAGCACGCATAGCGGCCCGTTGTGGCACCACAGGCGAACGCAGTCCCTGTACTGACCAAGTTCCTCCGAGCCAATGAGGGGGAAATCGGTCAGCGCAAGGGCTGCACATTTAAAGCACGTCTACCCCACGCTGGAAAACCAGCCAGAAAGTTTTATGAACGAGGCTATGGCCTTGACGTCAATGGACGATAGCTCCGTCAAGCTAACAAGGGTTGGAGAGCCAAATAACCTATATCTGCATCTCTCAAGAGATGGGCATTGACATAGAAAGTGGATAACAGTCTCCTCTTCCTCAGCGGATCTACATCCACGGCAGAAATCGTTAAATGGAAGTCGCATTCTTTCTGCGTGTCTACCCATAACACAGTGACCTGTAAGCATGGCCACTGTGATCGAGATGATGTTACGACTAAGTCCAAGTAAATGGTTGGTGCGCCTTCTATCCATTGAGGGCCAAGTGAGCCTAGCGGTGGAGCAGGTCTCCTCATTGATCCAGGATAGGTTGGCGTCCCGGGAGAATTTCCGCGCGATGGCCAGTTTGAACGAGGTAAGTGGCATTCCCAAGTTGATCGAAGAAGATTCCGGAAGAAGTGCGCCAGCCCTGGCTAGCTCGTCCGCTCTGCAGTTTCCCGGAATGTCGCAGTGTCCGGGGACCCAGATAAGTGTTACACTGAATCGCCCCAGAAAGAAGGTTGAAGCTGCGGCGGCATTCCCTGACGATCCTAGAATTATCCGAAACATTCGATAGAGACTTTATCGCAGCCTGGCTATCGGAGAAAATTGAGATGCAGCTGAAAGGAACTCCGTGTGCGAGGATCCACTGTGCGGGCCGGTAGATGGCCATTACTTCCGCCTGGAACACGCTGCAATAGTCCGGCAGCCGGAGTGAAATGTTCAAGTCCAATCTCCCAGAGTAGGCTCCGCTGCCCACCCCGCAATCGAATTTGGAGCCGTCGGTGTACATCCAGGAGTTCCGGGGGGACGGTCATATCATGGGTCCAATCGCTTCTGCTCGGGATCAGGAAGTTGAAACCCCTATCAAAACAGTATTCCACAGGGAGATAATCGATATCCGGTGGGGCCACCGGGTCAATCTCCAAAATAGAGGAGTGACCAGCGGTACGACGCGCCAACGAGACAGGGCATTAAGTCTTGTCGCAGTGAACTTAGCCACCTGCTTAGCGTGGAGCTCAGTAGGAAGCCAGTTATGCATAGCGAACAGGGCCTTTGTGGCGGTGGTGCGTAGAGCACCACTGATGCGAATAGCCGCGGACCTTCTGACTCCGTCCAGGAGTCTGACATTGTGCCGCTTGTCCAGAGCAGTCCACCAGTAGGCAACACCGTATAGGAGGTTGTGTTCAATGACTGCAGAGTAGATCCAGCGCATGACCCTTGGGCCGAGACCCCATCTGGATCCGACTGCTCTGCCGCAACAGTAGGCAGCACATGCCGCTTTTCGAGCCCTGGCAGCCAGATTTGCCCTCCAGCTGAGTTTGGGATCGAGGATCAGGCCCAGATATTTAACCTCGGGGACTCAGCGTGAGCCTGGTCCCGTTTATACTAGGGAGAGTAAAGGCCGGGAACTTGTATCTCCTAGTAAAAAGAATTGTATCTGTCTTGGAGGGATTAACGGATAATCCAAAAACTCCGCACCAGTCCAGTATAATTGAAAGCGCCAAGTTTAGTATATCAGACAGAGTCTGCGGACATATTCCCGACGCAGTTATGGCAATATCTTCAGCGTAGGCTATGGCGTTATTACCAGAGGATTCAAGTCTTCTCAAGAGTGAGTTGACTGCGAGATTCCAGAGGAGTGGTCTGTTCCTCTGCAGACAATTCTCTGACACTGTGAGGCCTCCACTATGGAGGTTATTATTCTTGATTTGAGGAGGAGCTCAGTAAACCTGACTAGATTCTGATCCAGGTTGAGAGAATTAAGAGCCCTGACTATAGCGTCCAGGTTGACGTTATTGAATGCACCCTCAATGTCCAGGAAATGGCCAGAGTGCAAGGACTTTTCCACCCGAGAGATAAGGGAGTGCAGTGCAGTCTCCACTGATTTACCCCTCGTGTAGGCATGTTGGGATGGGGATATAAGTAGTGGATCAATAGAGGCCCTAATGTGAACATCAAGGACTCTTTCCAGTATCTTTAGAAGGAAGGAACAAAGGCTGATTGGTCTATAGTCACCCGCCTTAGTGTGGGATGGTTTCCCAGCTTTGGGAATAAAGACAACCCTAGATATTCTCCAGCTCCACGGGATATAAAGGAGCCTAAGACTGGCGTCATAGATGGCAAGCAGCCAGGGGAGAACAATTTCCTCTCCATGCTGAATGTCACCTGGAGTAATACCATCCGGTCCTGGGGACTTGAATGGTTTAAAGGATCTAATGGCCCACTGCACTTGGCCTGGGTTAAGAGTCGGGGGAGAATAGTCCCTAGACGGCGGTGCCGTCACCTGATAGAGAGCCTGACCTCCAAGGGTGACACTCCCCGGAAAATGCGTGTCAAGGAGAAGTTCAAGCGTCTCTGAACTAGACTCGGTCCAGCTGCCGTCAGGCCGTTGGATGCATTCTAGAGACTTATGTGTGGAACTCATAATTTTGCGCAGACGGCTCGTCTCGGCAGAGGTTTCTACGCTCGCGCAGTAGTTCCTCCACGAAGCCCTCTTCGCCCGCCTTACAGCGTATTTAAGTTCCCTTTTTTTGGCTTTGTAAAGTGCCCATTCAAGTCGTAGGGACTTTGACAGCTCCGGCCGGTACAACTGCTTTTTTAGCAGGAGCCTGCCTGGGCAGTATTGAGCGTCCAGCAAGAGCGGATGCTCTGGGTTTCTGTCCGATCGTCTGTTTGTTGTCGTTTGTTGTTGCTGTTCATGTTAAAAGGCTCCCCACTCATAGCCGCTATCCCTGTCCGCAATGTGTAGTTACCCATAAACGGTCCCGTGGTTATCTTTGCATGCAGGGAGGCCACGCGAGGGTTGGCACCAGTCCTTATGGGGACAGGTGCTCAGAGCCAGACCGTGTACTAATCGGGAGTCTTCTCAACCGAACCTACACCACCAACTTAACGGCGACGGGCAAGGAACGTTCTTTGAGGCCTGCCAGAGTTTTAACGGGACGGGGGCGGTTGCAGTCCTAGCCTGGAGCCGTTCACACTGCGGGTTTCACCCAGGTGCTACCATGCATACACAACTTGGTCCAGAAAGCTACAACCACCAGCTCGGAGCAGTCAGTTCAGAAATGTAAGGGTAAGATGGTCCGTGGAAAACAGAAAAATGGGTCCGTGCTAAAAGGGTATGAAATATACGTGGTTCGACAATTCGAAAAGATCAAGAGCATGACATCAGTCCGAAGTAGAGTCTTCCCACGATATTTGGGTAACCTTTAGTCATGCACTCCAATCCACTCCGGGTGCCAGAGTGAATCGAAGTACACTTAAGCCCCCACATCGCGGCAAGATCGTTACCCAGGTGGGGGAACTTTAAATAATGTTTATTTAATTTTACTATAATAAATAAGTTAAATTGACGAAATTTCCTTAAATTTACATTGCTATAGTAAATTTAAATGAACAAAATCTTTATTATTTTTAACTAAATTTTATTTAGACCAAAAGGTTATTATTTGAAGTAAAATTTATGTAGATTTAAAGGGTAGACTTGATTAAAATGTCTACAGATTTTAATATTTTTTTCAATGTGTGTATATAGAAGAGAGAATGAAAATTCATTAAGTACATTGCATTTATAAATACTCCCATCTCAAGGTTATTTATATAGTAACATTCATTCATTCATGTTAAAGTATATATTTTTTAAGGAATTAGCAGTAACAATTTTATTAATATTGTTTTTTTTATATATTTTAGCTGGTCAAAGCTCTGAAAATAAAAACATCGTAGTGTGGGACACATTATTACCCCAAAAGAAATCATGTGTTAGTGGTAAGCAAATATATTAAATTTATATTATTCAATAAACATAGTCTATTGTAATCAAAGGTGTAATAATATAAAGGCTGTTATGAGCCTGGTGGAAATTTGCTAACAGATTATATCCAAAAATGAACTAAAATTTATGTGAATTAGCGTCTTATAAAATATAGTAACAGAAAAGATAAAATATCTTATTACGAAGAATCTTAAGTTAAGCAACTCTACCGTTACTTATTAATTATTGCTATTTTGTAAAAGCAATATTTGCGTAAGTGGTTCAAACGTATAAATGAGATGAATTAATTGCCAATTTTTCTATTTCAATGGAAATATTTCTAAAAAAATTTTGATGCAGATTTATAGATGTAGTGAACTCAGTTAATTTTTATAATTTTTTTATTTTATTATTTAAAAATAAATATTTATTTAAACAATTGTTTTATTTCACTTTTAATTTGTAATTAGTTTAGTTTTAATTATTAACTTTTTATTGTGCGCGCACGTCTTATTATTTTGCCTTCTTCCTTGTAAGTGCGTTTCTTTTTCTGTATAACATAATTTGTATTCTATTTTTGGTTTTTAACCGTTATTATTTTATTCTTTAAGTGTGTACTAAAAATGTAAAAAAGCGAGCAAGGGAGAATGCAAAACAACAAAAACATGTCTTTAAAGGTATTAAATCTTAAACAATACTACATGACTTTAAAAGTATTAAATCTTAAACAATACTACAATAGATAATTAAAAAAGCTTCGAAACAATGTACGATTGTGGGCATGTCTTATTAAAAAATATTTTTAAAATAAAAAGGAAAAAATTAACATATTTCATGTCGAACGCATAATTGGATAATTTAATCTGCATGGATCATGTTTTACTTAAAAACATTCATGCTACGGTCAAGCATGAAGGAGGGTCGGTTCAAGTGTGAGGATGTGTTTCCAGTACAGGAGTAGGGAAGATTCGTTTTATATAGGGTGAAATGGGCATAGAGAGTAAAATACTAATATTTGGACATTTTAAAATAAAATGGAAAGTAAAGTGCCGATAAGTTAAACATATTGGACACATTTTGTTTCTACCAGAACAACGATCCGAAGCACATTTTATAAGCCATAGCTTATCTATAATTGTCCAAAAATACGACAAACACCGGCACAGTTCCCAGATCTCAACATTATTGAACATGTTTGAGAAGAATTCACCCGTAAGCTTCATAAATCCATTTTCCTCATTTCTACAGTGGTGCAATTGAAAGAAGGAAAACTAAAATGGAACCCACTGTAAAATCCACCAAATAAATCATGAAACTGTTATTAATAAAATATATCAAAAGTATTACATATCCCAACTCAGAGCAGTTTTTTGATGAGTTTTAAAAAACTATCAAACATGTAAGGAATAAATGCAAGACCCTAAGCACAACACCACAAGTGGTAAAATTACCTCGAACAATACTCTTCACCTACGTTGCCCATTTCACGTTTACCGGATTTAATTACCTTGGTCCCATGCTTGTGACAGTGTGTAGATATAAAATGAAAGATATAGAGTACTTTTTACTTGCCTAACCATCAGAGCGGTCTATATAGAAGTTTTGCATTCGCAGAATTTAATAGATATGTATATTCAAATATATATATAAAATTATCTACAATTGACATAATTTAAAGGAGTGAGCAGTGTGACCATTTTTTAAAATGACACCAAGCTAAATCGCAATACAAAATAAGCTATAAAATAAAAATATACATTTTATGCTAAAAAATTAAACTAAACTACTTTTCTGTACTCCAACAAAATATTTCTTTTATTTGAATGCTATTTAAATTAAATCAGTACTTATGTTTTTTTCAATTTAAAAATATTTATTAGAATAAAAAAATATTAATTACACAGCCCTGCATGGGTTTTGCAAATAAGATGGCTCCAGGTGTTTCCGAAGGCATTTTGCGCGCTGAACACGAATCTGGGTTCAAAAACTTTCCATCACGTCAGGTTTTCGAGAAAAAGGGGGTTGAAACCCCTAAAAATAGCTTTTTTGGCCATTTTTGAGAAATTGTAGAGCTAAACACTGACGTGGAAGAACCATCATTATTGTCAGAAATTGACAACTGATCTTTGCTCTTTAAAATGAGCCCAAAGCCAAATTGATTGCATGCACCCTTAAAGTAGGGGGTGGATTTTTGTCAAGGGGTGCAAGAGAAAAAGAAAAAAAATTAATTATATTTACTTGAAAATTGTTAATTGTTAGGGTCGTTGATTACAGGTCTTTATTCAGATTTAAAAAATTCAAAATGGCGGATCCAATATGGCGGTAACAATTTTCAAGTAAATCCGATTAATTTTTATAAACCTCGACTACCAGTTTAAAGTCGATTCCTAACGACAGATTTATGAGAAACTTTATCGTGGCAATTTTCTTTACTCTCTTTTTGCCAGAAATCTGCTGAGAGGAAGTCGGCGAAGAAATATTTTCGTTTTGATGTCTGACCTGGGGTTTGAACTCGGGCCTTCAGTCTAATAAGTCAACACACTACCTACTAGACTACGGCGACTTCTAAAACTAAAACTAAAACCATAAAATTAATTTTTCTTTAAATTAAATTTTTCCTTATCATAAATAAGACTGTTACGTCTCGTGTCTTAAATTCGTGGCCACCACAGTATATCTGTCAAAAACAAATTCGAGTATGAAAGCTGCTTAATACGGCTTTATACGGTGTCTATTGCGTTCATTAAGGATATTCTGAACTAGAAACACATCAATAAAAGCGAAGAAGAAAGTAGAATTGGCCCACTTTGAAATTATTTGTTTATATAAGAAATATACATATATAAATATATATACTATATATATATACTAATATGTATATATTACGCCTCGTTAATGTTACAGATTTTAGTTTTTAATTGAAATTTAATTGATTTGAGTACGACATGATAAAAATTAAGAGTACGCCATTTTGTTTCACTAAGTTTTCAAAAATTTTAAATTTAAAAAAATAGGTGAAATTATATTTGTAGTTAAAAATTTGTTAAAAAAAATTTATGTTTTATAATTCGTTTTTAGCTTTTACTTGTCACGATCAAGGAGCATCTTGTTTTGGTTTTGCTCCGCAACATCAGTTACTTATATCATGTGGAAAGAAAGGAGACATTTGCATTTTAGATATGAGGCAAAGAACATTAAAGCATCGTCTACAGGTAAATATTAATACTAATAATTTAAAACCTAAAATATCAAAAATATAAGATACACAACTAATGACTTTTGATTGTGGACATATTTCTTTTTAATCCATGAAAATATATATATATGAGGTACATACATAAGTAATTTGTCCCAGAGCAACTGGGCAAACTTCTAAAGCTTGCAAGGTATTTATTTTCTTTTTTCTCCACATAAAAAAAGCATGGGAAAGCATTTCAGAAAGCCAAATTTATAAATTAATTGCTCTAATGCCTCGCAGATGAGCTGTTGTTTTTTTAAAAAATGGGATATTTCAATATTTGTTAACATAAAAAGATTTTAAACCAAAATTCCAAGCATTTTAATTTTTATTTTATTTTTTTCGAACTTAACAAATTTTTTAATCATTCTTTTTTTTTAATAAATTAATAGGACATCAAATATTTAAAATAGCTATATTTAAAAGTCCTCTAGTTTGTTTTTTACTTGATGCTTACGCAAATGTTAAAATATTAAATCAGTTGCTTTAGATTCTGCCACTAGTGTACATTCTAATGTATACGCGGGTTCCAATAAAGTCTTTTCACTTTGGTAGCCTTCTGCCTCCTCACTTTTGTACCAACTGGATTGAGCCTCGTTACACGAGTGAACAATATCCAAATTAACCTACACCCTGTAACATGTCGGAGAGCTCCTTAACAGTCCTGAACAGCTCGTTAGCAATGCAATTTCCAACGATATCCTTATGTCCCGGTACCAATAAAAGAGTTACCTTTGAATGCTCCGAAATTTCCCTGAGAAATATCCGGCACTCACGGAAAAGAGCAAACGTTGAACTACATTCGTTAGAGACCTGATCGCTGCCTTGCTGTCCGTTCCAAGATTTTTAAGGAAATTCTGTCATTTAACAAGCATTGCGCCGCTTTCCAAATTGCCAACACACACGTTTGGAAAATACTGCAGTGATCAGGCAGCTTATAAGAAAGTCCGGAACCCTTATTAAAAAAATAATACTGCCAACCTTGCCACTCATCTTTAAGCCAACTTTAAAGGTAACATCGGAAACCTCCCTGTCCTCCTGTCCAAAAGCCCCAGTTGGAGTTCTAAAATATAACGTTTTATATATCATATAATCGACCCTAATGTTTGTATGTCTTCCCAGAATAGCATCATGTCTATACTCCGTATTGAGCTAGGATTTGCCTGCATTGAGTCTCACTGCCTTAATAGAAGGTCATAGGGGAGCTAATTTAGTATAGCAAATAATGCTCTAGTTGGGATGGAACAGAGCGCACTCGTAATCTGAAAAGTTGACTGCCTGTGCATTCATTATTGTGATTCTAAGTAACCACACTCTAACGCGTTACCGGCGGCCGCCACTTGAAGGCAGTAAGTCTTCTGATGCGGTAGTCCATTAGGACCGTCTGAAACTTTGCCATATGGGTCCACACCTGACCGCCAGTTCACTCTTTTAAGGTATCAAAAAAAATGTTAACGCAAAAAGATATTTTACAAATCTATATCTAAAAATTTGTAATTGTTTTTTTGAGCTCTTTGTAATTGTTGCTGTTGTACACAATAAAATTTTAGAAATACTGTCAAAAACACGTAAAAAGTGAACTATTGGCAGGTTGTGAAAATAGTTAGAACATTCGCTTATGTGAACTAACATTAATATCATTCTGAAGTGTGTTGGATCTTTCAAAGACAAATCCTGGAACATTCTCATACCAAATAACATTTGCTCAAAATAAATTGTTGCCAAAAAAAATTAAATGCTATCGGGTCCGCCATCTAACTTTTTTTTCAATGTGAATGGTAACACTTAGCTCATGTCTGATTTGACAGATAATTAGTTTTATCCTTCTGCTGAACGAATATGGTTGTGTATACGCCCAAACAACGGGAAATATTGCGACATTATTTTGAAAATCATGGTAATGTTGCAGAATGTGTGCAAAAATTGGGTACGGATTTTGGCGGGTATGTAAACAAGCAAAATTGTCGCATTTGGGGCACAGAAAACCCGCACGCATACATTGAAAAGCCAACGCACCCAAAACGAGTCACTGTTTGGTGCGGATTTTGGTCCAGAGGCATAATTGGGCCATTTTTCTTCGAAAATGAGCAAGGAGTGGCCGTTACAGTCAATGGCGATCGTTATCGAGCCATGTTGAACGAATTTTTGTTCACAAAAATTGAAGAGGAGAATATTGGCAACATTTGGTTTCAACAGGACGGCGCTAAGTGCCACACAGCCGAAGCTACACTCGATGTTTTGCGCCCTGTTTTTGAAGATCACATTATCAGCCGCAGAGCTGATGTCGTTTGGCCACCTCGGAGCTGCGATTTGACAACGTTGGACTATTATTTGTGGGGTGCCGTCAAAGATAAGTGTTACGCCGACAAGCCAGAGACAATTGATGCTTTAAAGACAATATTCGTGAAGCCATTGGTGAAATACAGCTGCTCACAATCGATAATGTGCTTAAAAATTGGACCGATCGTGTAGGCTACTGCATGGCCCTCGGCTGGCCATTTGAATGAAATTTTTTTCCATTATTAACCGGAAGGATTGTAATATCAAATAAAAAAAGAAATTTGAGAAAATATTCAGTATTTTTTTTTAAAGCATTTTCAAAAAAAAAAGTTATTTGGCGGACCCTTTATTAGGTTACTTTTTGCCAACAAACCGAACTTATTGCCAGCAAATACATAAACGTGTTTCAAGAGTTTAAACAGTTTAAATTGTATAGCGAAGAACATGCAATAAAAAATCAGTTATAAAATATTAAATGCCAACATTTAAGCACAATAGATGAGAAGTCGATGAGGGGGGTGTATGCCAACAGGAGGAGTTGGCAATTTTGAATTTATAGAATCAATAATGATAGATGAAATATAAAACTGATTATTTTCTTTCTATGTAACAATTAAAAAGAAATAAATAACTCAAAATGTTCTAACATAACATGTGTTCTAACATGAAAGCACAAGTGATCGTAATTGGAGAAATAAAACCGTGAATAAACAAAAGTTAGTAAGGCAATGCTAAACAAAGTAATCAAGAAGGAGTTGGAGAAAATTGTGTCGAGCTGAATATATTAAGGTATGTTCTCAAACTACACGAATGTACATATGTACATATGTATGGCGGCCATATCACATGTGCAATTCTGTTAAAATCTTTTTATTTTAATTTAAGCTGATGTACGTTCAGCTTCCAAATTTTTCGTGTCTTACGTTCAATTGCAACAATAATGGTTTTCCAAATAATATTTTCATATTTTGTATTTTGCCGCCAATTACTCAATAAAATTGATAATCGCCTAGCCAAAGCAAATGCAAAAGTTGACCCATCGGGGAGGACATCCACGACGCACAAGTCAATGTGCAGATAATGTGCTTTCAACCTTTAACTGTGAATAGCTGCCAGAAGTGTCCCTTAAGATCGCACCGTCCTGCAAAAAAACACTTGTTTTAAAATGCAACCGAAATTTGGCAGAGACCACTTATACTGGCCAATTTCCAAATGGAAAACAATATTATTTAGTGACGAATCAAAATTCAATATAATCGAAGAGGTCATCAAATATGCAGCTAAATTCACAGTACTGCACTGTTAGAGATGGAGGAGGCAGTGTAATTGTGTTTCTCTGCCACTGTTGAATGAAATAATAAACCAGCATGTGTAGAAAGGTTGTTTAAGAAATGTTACGCTTCCATATGCTGAATGGGAAATGACATTTGCTTGGGTCTTCCAACATAACAATGGCCAAAAGCATACACCGAGCGTGGTGAAGTTATACTTAGCTGAAGAAATCAGCTGTCATGCGATGCCCACCTCAATCAGTTAGTATAGGTTTTATTCTGTCTTTTTATAGTTAAAGTGCTTAAGAAAATTATTGAAGAATTATAAATAAAATAAAAAAAATTCGCGAGATAACGGATAAGCTCCAAAAATTCTCCTAAAAATTAAAACGGCGCAAATAGCCGAAACTCTTACATCGTCTTATGTTCTCCATAAGTGAATAATAAATACTTAATAGACTCCGAATTTAGCAGACATTATTTAACGGCTAATCCAAATTATTATTTAATTTAAGTGCAAGTGTTCCATATTTAAACAAGTGCTTTGATCAAAGCTCAAATTTATCAAAACCCTTTTTTATGAGTAAAAAAATATTGATGAATTTTCCTTCTTAATCGCGATTATAATTATCCAATATTAGTGACATAGCAATGCATAGCAAAAGAATATTAAGCCCAGTGAACTGTGCAAAAACGTTAATGTAAAGATACATGGCAGTATTACAGCTACAGTCTTCGAAAGTAGCTATAATGCTAAAATTATTAGGGGCAAAAATACCGCTCGACAAAATCGTTTTTCTTTGCTGCTGGACAAAGCCTGTAAACCCATTACTACCTTTAAATTGACTATACCTTCTTCAATTAACTTATAGAAAAAATTCGAAGAATTTTATAAAAAAAAAAATCAATTCATTTTACGTCACGTCAATTAAACGTGGAAACGTAGATGAGACACAAATTCAAGTTAACATTGAAAATTTTTATAGCATAATAGCAAGGAGATTGGAAGACAGAAAGTTAAGCTACTATACTTACTAGCTGAAAAGTGCGAAAGGCGTACAATTCGTGGTTAAAGTCATTGACGCCAGCGTGGATCCGGAAGAGGTAAAGGGTGGACATGTAGCCCAAGGTTTTAACACTAAAAGTTTTTCGAATATATAAAGAGATAATGTTAAAAATAATGATACTCACATAATCGACCTACTATACCGTAAAGTCGCTATAGAAGAACCCAACAAACGCACAGTCCCCTTTAAATGGAGAATGATCACTCTAAGGCTTACTGCAAGCTTCCCGTTTTCTGTGTTGTGTGGTAATCTCCTTGATACTAATAAGTGCGATAAGCCAAAAAGTGACACATAGAAAACTACTGGTAATCACACCGGAAATTACAGAGGATATTCAGTATTCTTCTTGGAAAACTACTCAATGATCCAGAAAACTAGCGCGGCTTCTCAAAATATTGATATTATTGTGCGACTTGAGTAAAATTTATCTGCAAAAGACGAACAACTTTCGCCTAGGTTTTCGATTACTGTAGACCAACATAAAAGTATTTTCTCTAGATTCATGTTTTCTAAAAGCCAGTGAATACAATGCTAAATATATCTTCCAGAGATCCCAAATTGTGACACCTAGAGGAATAATGCTAGGCTTGGCTTGGACAGACAGAAGATTCCTGACGTAATTGATTTTGGAGTGGCCAAAAATGTTTCCAGGCAAATATTTAAGCATCCCTGGATTTGTCTTCTGACCACCAGCCTACTAATTTTTCGGTCTCGAACAACAGCTCTTGCAGTTTCCACTACAGGTATAGAAGTAAAGAATCGTATAAATTGGTTGAAATTTAAAAGGTACCTCGGCGCTTATTGCCTACAAAATATACTGCTTCAGAGGATCTCATCGCACCATATACATACTTAAGCTGCAGTTGAGGAATAATGGATGGTTCCTGCAGACGTTGAAATGTTTATTGCTCGAAGGCAATGACGATAACACCGATTTCAGACGGTTGGGTTAGAAATGATGCTGAGAAGGGAAATCTTTATGTTGACTATTTAAAAATTGTCTTCATCCCGAATTTGAGTGAGGATGCCACCGTGGTTGCTACATCCCTTGATCCGCTAAGATTGGAATTAGAAATATTCAGAGAACTGAACTATCTATCTATAAACAAAAGCTAAGTCTTATAGATATATAAGATTATTGCCAACTCAGCCAAATTAATTGAAAAACTGCTTATATTTAAAAACTTATGCCGATGTTAGTACCGGCAGTCATGACAAATTAAACTGCATGAACAAAATTGTTTACACGTACGTATTTTTCATATATTTCATAAATTTCAAAAGACGACTAAATATGAAAATTTACGTACGATTACAGCAACACTGTGGTTCGTCAAATTTCGAACATGCGTAAGAATTAATGTGTTAGATCTTAAAACGGAAACTACTAATTATTAAAAAAAAACCGCTGTTTCACCCAAACGCCGTAGATAGTAACATCTTAAACTGTCGTGGTCACATTCGCCTGAAAAATAGGGCGCCGCAGCTCTCATCCTCACAAGAGTTATTTAATGTTGTTTAAAATATAAGCAACGCCGAATTTATTCTTATATTGATCAGACATAAATAGATATATTAGTTTTTTTTTAAGATTTGATAACTTATTTTTTCTTTGAAGATTCGATAAAATACAATTATTTGAATTTAACGTTTTATTATACATATTTTATTGTTCTTTTTTGATTCTGTTTCTAAAATATATTTTTATTAAAATTTTTAATATAGTAAGTTATAATATTATATATAGTATTGTTACGCAAGAACGATCGAAACGACCTAATATCGTTTCACATAAAAACAATAAACAAAAGCTACTAGCTACACTAACACATATGTACATCGAACCATACATAAACCAACAATAACATCAGTATGAGTATGAGAGAGATGGATAACGCAAACTCAACATAAACGAACGCAACAAGAGGCAATGTGTACACAATACACAAATACACACTCACAAACACATCGAACATTTTCCAAATAAACCAACAACAACAAGCATGAGAGCAAAAGGGATGGACAAGTAAGCATACGCAACAACAAACAATGTAGTCGCCATGGACTTTTCGAGAATGCGAAACCGCGAACGTTCTTCTTCAAGAACGTTCGATGTACTGTTCGTGTTGGACTATAAAAGGGCAAGACAAAGCAGACGACAGTCAGTTAGAATTGAGACAGCCTTGCGTGAAGTTGCGTGTGAACTAATCAGTCGCGGTGTGAAGACAAGTTGCGTGCGAAGTAAAAAGTCGTGGTTCGAAGATATCCGTTGTGAGCAGTATAGCGAATAGTTGTGTGTGAATAATAGTGAACAAGCAATAAATTGTAGTAATTATTGTTGTATCAGTTAAGTGTGAACAGTGGCACATAAGAAAGTGTGGACAATAAAGAGAGTTTAATTAAAATAAGACACATATTTGTTTTTACTTGGTTTGCAATCAACGAACTCATATTTAAACGTTTTTAAAAAGGTAAAAACGTAACAGTATAATATAATAAGTTATTTATTTCTGTAGTATTGTTAGTTTTCTAAATTGCTTTAAATTATATTTTTACTTAAATTTAATATTTATGTATCTATGTATATTAATTTGTTATTTTTACTTAATATCTTATATTTAATTAATGTTATTTTTTTTGATGATAAGAAACCTTTTAATTTAATAATAAGATAGTCAAGGAATGTCGAGTGTCTGGAGGAAATAACGAAGCATTCGACGAGGGTAGACACACACGTAGACGTCACAGACAATACGAAAGCCGACGCAATTTTCTTAATATAAAAGTAAATCTATATTATAAATTTGCTTACACTGTAATAGATGTTAGTTGACCATATTTTTTTATTTTTTATTTAGATTTCTTTCAATTTAAATTATTATTAACAAACCAGAGATCAGCAATGAGTACTCAAAAAGATGAGTAGAATCGAATCATACTCATAATTTCTGATACTTATAGGCATTCATATTTATTTTAATATTATACTCATACTACTCATATTCAAAGTTTGAAGTACTCATCATATTCATACTTAACAACACGTATGATGTTGTTGATTTCAACTCTACATGACTCAACATTTAAAAGATCACAAAATAAGTATGATTCGCTTACGAGCACTACAATATTCACTAGAAGGTTGTGTGTTTGCTTTACTTGCTGTCTCTTTTTGTAAATGCAACAATAGGTTAGGTTAGCTTAGGTTAGGTTAGAGGACGTGTACATGTCAATCAAGACAAGTACAGTACCCAGAGGTCGAATTGACCCATTGTACAACGTCCTAAAGGAGGGAAGGATAATAGAGGGGGTAGGATGAAAGGGGGGGGGGGAGTGGGAAGCGGAAGTATCACACAGTCCAGACAAAACAAAAAGGGTGGGAGAGCGCGACTACACCAATGAAGTCCTAACACCTCTCAACCAGCCTAAGCTACTAATGAATCTGTGGAGAGCCTTGATGTCGGCTATCGACACTGAATTCAAGCTCCCAAAGAAGGCCCTGCCAAGGGTCCTCAATCTCAATCTACCAAGGGCTGGGCAGTTACAGAGGAAGTGTTCGATAGTCTGTTCCAGATCCCCGTCAGCGACCTAATCTCGCAGTGCCCCGTGATAAAACAGACAAACAACCTTAAGCTGGCCTTATCCAAGCCCAGCAGCCAACCTGTTCTCTTACTGTCTACAGCAGGCCATAGACACCTAGAAACAAAACAACCCGATCCGTTCCCCCAGAAACAACAATAACTAAGACTGTAAATTTTGATGAATGATTGGAGTCACTCGAATCATATATATATATATATATACAGTAGCTCCAAGCGAAACTCGTATTCGTATTATAAGTATTTTTCTAAAGTTATGAATCTGAATGGGTAGGCTTATGAATCAAACATATTTCGAATGGTATGAGTTTGATGTCAACGTTGTACTCATACTCATTGTACTCATACAGTGAGACCCCGCTTAATGCTGCTCCGCTTAACGCTGTTTCAGTATTACGCCATAGTATTTGGATTCCCCTAAATCGCATACAGTATAGATACCTGTTGTACATGTGTGTAAATGAAACGGCCATGCACCAACCGAAAGCGGTGCACTATATAGCGACGGTGTATACTATGTATCTTTTTCAAAGCTATTTTGTTAATCTGTCCAGAATAAAGATTCCAACTGTATTTTCCGAAGTCGCAATGTATTTACATATGTACGTTTTAAGTTGCATCGTTTAAAGCTGTTTCGTTTAGCGTTGGAACTTATTGGAACGTATCTCCCGCGTTAAGCGCGGTCTTACTTTACTTATAAATCAACGTTGTAGTGTGAGTACGAATGCATCAGAGCAGTTAAATTTCAATATTTTTGACTCACTTGTATTCGAAATTTCATGAGTGCTTATGAGTAGCGAAAAAACGATTCATTGCTGATCTCTGTAACAAACTAATTTGCTTATTTAAAAAATTAAATAAAACAAACATCTTTCCATTGTTAAAAAAAATGGAAACATTCAAGTACATTCGTTTGATTGCCATTTCATTTAAATTAAAAAAATATATATATAATAAAATTATATAAAATAATAATAAAATAAATGTAATATAATAGTTTATATGTACGTTATGGGTTTACCCTTATAATTTATAACAGAAAATATTACATTTGTCATAGAGTTTACACTATTTTAAAGTGTTTAGGTTTCAATATCTAAGCAGAATTCCATGATTTTCTCTTTTAAATTTTTTACGGCCGTAATCGGACTACCCCCACGTAAGCTTTAGTTGTAAGGATTCCCCATAAGTTTTCGATAGGGTTATAGTCCGAACTGCATACCGGCTGTGGAAGTAGCACAACATTTTTGGAATAAAGCCATTCGTTATTTGTATGCATAACATAAAAAATATAATGATCTTCAGAATTCTTGGTAAGTGCTGTGATAAAGACATTTTCAGATATGTAGCCGAATTCATTTTGGTGGTAATGAAGCAAACAGGAAGCTTGAAATTAAAAGATATTGCTTCCCACATACAAAATGCTAGCTCTTCATCAAAATTTCGCGATGGTTGCATAACGCATGTTTGGGCCAGAACATGTTAATAACGACTGTAGTAATCTGGACCACCTAAATTATACTTTTTTCATTGGAAAAATTTAGTTTTTATTCATCAGTTCAAAACACGTCGGGCTTGGTCAAATCCAAAAAACTCACTTAATTGTACTTTAAGCTTTAGTTTTTTCCATTTAAGAGACTGTGTAATATTCAAAACAAGGCCGGTAGGTCTAGAATTAACTGGAAGATAGGGTTTTTTATTTTATATAAAATTTTCATTTAAACGAAAAAGTTAGTTAAACACTTGTTAAACACTAATGGCATAAATTAATGAACTTTTTTACTACACTGCAGTCTTATTAAAAGGCGCAACAAGATTACAAATGAATGCATATTTGCTATTATACTAATAATTTCAATCTTTTTTACTAAGCTTAATAATACAAACAAAAATAGTAGGAACTTTTACAGCAACCTGTTTTAACAGATGTATGATTTCAAATAAACGAGCGTGGACGGAGTACCTAAGGCTATGAGTTTTTTCAAAACGTTCATCTAAATTACATTATGTTACGTTTTCCAGTTTTCTTTTATCAATATAAGCTTTTTTCATATTATTAAAAAATATTTTGCATAATAAAAAGTGATATCTATCAGATATTTTTTCTTTACAAGAAATAAATACAAGAACTCAGTACTTATGCTTTCTGTTTCGTTTTGACGAAAAAAATTGTATAAAATCATAAAAATATAAAATCATTTATAAAAAAAATGTTTCCACCTATGGCTCTTTTTGATGATTTGGGTGACTTTAGTGAAAGTGATGCTTGCGACACCTGTTTATGTTGTCGAGACATTCGAGATGGCCTTTATGTACTGGATATATCGGAGGAACTCTAAGTTAAAATGCATGGCTTTGTCAGATGTGTAACCTAAAAATGGAAAATATCGATTATTGATACTTTTGATCCTGTTACAGAATCAGATAATTAACCGACTCGCACGCATTTAATTAAATTAGGATCTATGATTTTCCACTCATCCACTTACAGTTGGTGGGCCTAAAGCATTAACCCTTTCAGCAACGGTGTCCCATGTCTGTTCCATATTTGCCTTTTGGTTTCCATTGAAGTGATAAAAAATTGTCAAAATGTGTGAACTTATCACATTTTATTACTTAAAGCCAATTATATATTTATTTATTTTATTAATTTCAAAAACACAAATTTAATATAATAGAAAGATGATCGGTTTTTTTAACTGTCTGATATTATTATTTCACATTATTGACATTAAAAAATGTATTAAAAAAAACAAAAATATGTATATCAAAACGTCCGCTTTACGTTTTTAGTCAAAAATAAAAAAAAAGCAAAAGCAAAATTTTCTACTCATTTTGATGAATTTTTTGAGTGACATGGATTACAAAAACAGGCTAATTTTTATAGAAACGAAATCCAACGATTGTCTACATCCTTATTTTTGTATGACACTACGTATTTTAGTGAACTTATTTTACCATATTCTACTGTACTAAATGTAATGTTAATGCAAAAATTTTGTCATATTTTTAACAGTTCAATGTAAAGTCATGGGCTTTTTTGAGTTTCTTGGTTTTTATTTGTAGTAATTGGTAATAACCTTTACGGTTTAATAACATCTCCGCCTCTAAAATTTCATTATAGTCTGTTCTATTTGTGAATTCAATTATTTGTTGGAAGAATACAAATGTACAATATTAATATAATACAATAGCCGAATTATTTTTATTTATAATAATCAGTAACTTTTTTCATTATTTTTAAAGGCTCACGATAGCTGTATTAAATGCATAAGCATTGATCCTCATGAAGAGTTTTTTGCTACTGGTTCCATAGAAGGCGATATAAAGGTAAGAACAAATGCTTTGAATAGTTTTTAATACTAGATAGTATGGATATCATAGAAGAGTTTTGTCTACTTTTAATATCGTATACCTACCAGAGATCAGCAATGAATCGTTTTGCACTCATGCAATTTTGAGTATGAGTGAATCAACAGAATTGAAATTCAACTACTCTGATTCATTCGTACTCGCTACAGCATTGATTTATAATTATAGGTTACAATGAGTATGAGTACAACTTTGACATCAAACTCACAACATTCGAAATGTGTTTGATTCATACGCCTACTCATTCTGATTCATAATACTTATAAGTGATTCGAGTGGCTCGAATCATTCATCAAAATTTACAGCCTTTGTTATTGTTGCATATACAAACAAAGAAGAAAGGAAAGACAAAGATAACAAGCAAAGCATACACGCAATCTTCTTGTGAGTATAGTAGTGTTCGTACGCGAATCATACTTATTTTGTACTTCGTGTAAATGTTAAGTAGAGACGAGTCGAAGTCAATAACATCATGCGTATTGTTAAGTATGAATATGACGAGTACTTCCAACTTTGAGTATGAGTAGTATGAGTATGATATTAAAATAAGTATGAATGCGTATAAGTATCAGAAATAATAAGTATGACTCGAATCTACTCATCGTTTTGAATACTCGTTGCTGATCTCTGATACCTACATGTATATGGGATCGTACCCGAAAGAGCAAGGTGATCTCGCAGGATTAATAGACAGACACTAAACTGACATGAATCTTACAAACCGGCTTCATGGATTTGACATATGTATTCGGACAGTAACAAAGAGAACATTGTTTAAATGAGAGTGAAAGTGTGAGATTGTAGTGACGGGTGGAATTAAGGATTAAATTACTCGTCAAAAATCTGAAGTTTGGTTTCGCTAAAATATTGCGAAATACAAATATAAGAAGTTAAACAAGTGACTAATTTAAAAAAGCATTAATATATTAAATGTTATTATTAATTAATAAATGAAACAAATGAAAAATTGTGTTAATCAGAAATCAATCCTACGTACATAGCTAGAGCAATCAGTTTTGTTTATAACGAGTGTAAAACCTTCGTCACGTCTTTTTCTCGAGAACTGCTATGTATGTAAATAATTCCCACTATCTTTTTTCTATTACAATTAATTACATATAACGTCAGAAAATCGATGAACAATCACAAGCATTCAGTATCTGCATTTAGCACACTACCAACTAGACCATTGAAGCTACTTTGATTGAAGGACTATAACTATTTAATTACGAGTTCTTCCATTAGGGACAATGAAAGATTTAATAAACATGTTATGTAATCATTTTTTTTTTATTTATTGGTTAATTCCAGTACAACAAGCATATAATCTTATTTAATAGTTTTTAGACTGTTATTATTATAATATTATATATTATATTATTATAATATTGTTAAGTTAATTATATCGGGTCCGCCATCTAACGTTTTTTTTTCAACTAGTGCTTGTTTCGTGAATGGTAACACTTAGCTCATGTCTGATTTGACAGATAATTAGTTTTATCCTTCCGCTGAACGAATATGGTTGTGTATACGCTTGAACAACGCTGGGAAATATTGCGACATTACTTTGAAAATCATGGTAATGTTGCAGAATGTGTGCGAAAATTTCGTACGGATTTTGGAAGAGGAGAAGCACCGTCAGCTTCGTGTGTTCGTTATCTTGTGGAAAAAGTGAAAGAAACTGGCATCCTCATCGATAAACCAAAGCGTGAAAAGCCAAAAACAGTGCGTACACCCGAGAATATTGCTGCTGTGGCAGAAAGTGTGCGTGAAGCGCCATCAACATCAATTCACCGTCGTTCTCAACAATTGAACATTTCGCAGACATCATTGAGACGAATTTTGCATAAAGACGTTGGTATGACGCCATACAAAGTCCAATCGGTTCAGGAGTTGAAGCCAATTGACCATCCAATGCGTTTTCGCTTTGCTAAGTGGGCCTGCGATCGACTTACAGAAGATGCCGATTTTGGCAAAAAAAATAATCTTTTCAGATGAAGCTCATTTTGATCTTGGCGGGTATGTAAACAAGCAAAATTGTCGCATTTGGGGCACAGAAAACTCGCACGCATACATTGAAAAGCCGATGCACCCAAAACGAGTCACTGTTTGGTGCGGATTGTGGTCCAGAGGCATAATTGGGCCATTTTTCTTCGAAAATGAGCAAGGAGTGGCCGTTACAGTCAATGGCGATCGTTATCGGGCCATGTTGAACGAATTTTTGTTCACAAAAATTGAAGAGGAAGATATTGGCAACATTTGGTTTCAACAGGACGGCGCTACGTGCCACACAGCCGAAGCTACACTCGATGTTTTGCGCCCTGTTTTTGAAGATCAAATTATCAGCCGCAGAGCTGTTGTCGTTTGGCCACCTCGGAGCTGCGATTTGACACCGTTGGACTATTATTTGTGGGGTGCCGTCAAAGATAAGTGTTACGCCGACAAGCCAGAGACAATTGACGCTTTAAAGGACAATATTCGTGAAGCCATTGGTGAAATACAGCTGCACACAATCGATAATGTGCTTAAAAATTGGACCGATCGTGTAGGCTACTGCATGGCCAGCCGAGGCAGCCATTTGAATGAAATTATTTCCCATTATTAACCGGAAGGATTGTACTTTCAAATAAAAAAAGAAATTTGAGAAAATATTCAGTAGTTTTTTTAAAGCATTTTCAAAAAAAAAAGTTATTTGGCGGACCCTATATATGTATATATAAAATTTCATAAAAAAGCAAAATTATATTAATTAAATTTAAATTAGCCTTGCAAGTGAAGTACATAATTTAAATAAGAGAAAAGTGTGTTGAAATTGCTGTCTTAAACTGCATTACATTGCTTTTCAATTGAATTTCGGGGGGAAGTTGGTTCCACGAACGAATCGCATTAATAAAAAAGTGCCTTTCAGACACTTGTTTCCGATATCTTATAGCGTTTATCCTGTAGCCTCTGTTAGTTCTAGAAAATTGAAGCTTTCTAAATAGATAATTTGGTTCCCTTACATACAGTGTTGGAAAAAATAATAGAAACGATTACTAGTTTATCATTAAAATATTGTATACTTTTTCGTAATAAACTTTTATTGTTGGAAACCGCTGTTAAATTCTGGCTAATGTTAATGACAATGGGGATACTTTTAAGTTTATGTATATACCTTTTTTTATTTACTTAAAGATAAATAAAAATTTAAGGAAATAATAAAAATTTGATGCGTTTCTATTATTTTTTCCAACACTGTAGATAATCTTGTGTAGGAAAATCAGCATACGATATTTCAAAAGGTTTTCCAGTGTCATATTGTATATTTTGTATGAAAAATGCGATATACTACTATATCTACTGCGTCCAAAAATATATCTTGCTATGTTGTTATAAGTTACGTTAAGTTTGTTTTTGCTAACAGAGTCCAAACCCGCAAAGAGCTCACGCCCATACAAGAGGGTAGGAATGAGATATGTCTTCGCCAAGAGCATACGTATATTAAACGGTGTAAAAGATTGAGTCATACAGAGATTCCTCAACATAGCATACGTCTTCCCACAAATAGTATTAACGTGATTAGTCCAGGAAAGTTGACTATTAAAAATAATACCTAAGTTCTTGGCACATTGTACCAATGCTAAGGGCGAGTCTCCAACAACTAATGGTGGCAGTAGGTCTGGCAAACGGTCTACTTTACCAATTATGATGGCCTTAGATTTATTTATTATTTAAATATATTGTCGAGGTTCAGTTTCAGTATACAATTGTCTATGTCAGATTTAATACAACTAATGTAGAGTTGGACGTCATCGGCATACATTTGTATTCCGCAGTGACTAATACGTAAAGATGGTCATTTGAGTACATTATGTATAGCAGTGGGACGAAAATTGAACCCTGTAGTACACCTCTCCGCACCAAGCTGCTAAATGATTTTACATCACCATGGTGTACTGTCTGACTTCTATTATTCAAGTATGTACGTAATTGTTTTACTGCTGATGTTGAAAATTTAAAGGTAGTTTTCAACTTGTGACAAAGAATGTCATGATCAACAGTATCGAAAGCTTTCGAGTGATCTAGAAGTACCAGAAAAGACACCATGTTTTGATCCATTTTTGACCTCAACTCCTCTACAACATCCACTAAAGCCTTAACGTAGCTGTGTTTAGGTCTGAAACCAGATTGTCTGCTAGTTAGTAGTGAGTTATCACATAAGTATTTACTGATCTGACCATGAACTATACGTTCAAATATCTTGGACAAGTATGGAAGTATCGCAATTGGTCTGTAACTTTTGTCAGGTTTTGGTATGGGGATAACCTTTGCGTGCTTCCACATTGAAGGAAATTTTGATGTCGTCAAAATAGTGTTAAATATATGTAATATATATATTATAATGAAGTCATTCTTAATACAAAGATTTGGCCCAGACTAAAAATTTTTAGTGCAACCCTTCGATGCACTCTTAATTTTATGAATAATGTAAAGGGTCCGCCAAATAACTTTTTTTTTTAAATGCTTTAAAAAAAACTACTGAACATTTTCTCAAATTTCTTTTTTATTTCAAAGTACAATCCTTCCGGTTAATAATGGAAAATAATTTCATTCAAATGGCTGCCTCGGCTGGCCATGCAGTAGCCTACACGATCGGTCCAATTTTTAAGCACATTATCGGTTGTGTGCAGCTGTATTTCACCAATGGCTTCACGAATATTGTCCTTTAAAGCGTCAATTATCTCTGGCTTGTCGGCGTAACACTTATCTTTGACGGCACCCCACAAATAATAGTCCAACGGTGTCAAATCGCAGCTCCGAGGTGGCCAAACGATATCAGCTCTGCGGCTGATAATGCGATCTTCAAAAACAGGGCGCAAAACATCGAGTGTAGCTTCGGCTGTGTGGCACGTAGCGCCGTCCTGTTGAAATCAAATGTTGCCAATATCCTCCTCTTCAATTTTTGTGAACAAAAATTCGTTCAACATGGCCCGATAGCGATCGCCATTGACTGTAACGGCCACTCCTTGCTCATTTTCGAAGAAAAATGGCCCAATTATGCCTCTGGACCAAAATCCGCACCAAACAGTGACTCGTTTTGGGTGCGTCGGCTTTTCAATGTATGCGTGCGGGTTTTCGGTGCCCCAAATGCGACAATTTTGTTTGTTTACATACCCGCCAAGATCAAACTGAGCTTCATCTGAAAAGATGATTTTTTTTGCCAAAATCGGCATCTTCTGTAAGTCGATCGCAGGGAATATTTCCCAGCGTTGTTCAAGCGTATACACAACCATATTCGTTCAGCGGAAGGATAAAACTAATTATCTGTCAAATCACACATGAGCTAAGTGTTACCATTCACGAAATAAGCACTAGTTGAAAAAAAACGTTAGATGGCGGACCCGATAGAAGGCAGTTTCAGAAGTTAAAAATTAATAATTAATGACAATGGTGTTAAAGTTTAAAAACTAAGAAATATTTGGAAATATGTATCTTACTAAATATATGTACATTGACTTCGCGTGTGCATTAGTCTCTGCCAATGTAGTAAAAACATACAACTTATTAAAAATTGGATACTTGGATATAGATAGGTGATATATATACCGTATCACTATTATTAGTAAAATTCCTAAACTTTTGGCTTGTCGAACATTTTTGTTGAAATACACTCAAAAACGAGGATCATGATGTGAACGGTTCGTCGTTCTTTCTACTGTCTTTATGAACAGATTAAGTTGTATTTAGATGTAGAAAGAACGACTGCCTTTATGAACAGATTAAATTGTATTTAGATGTAGAAAGAACGACGAACCGTTCACGTCACGATCCTCGTTTTTGAGTGTATTTCAACAAAAATGTTCGACAAGCCAAAAGTTTAAGAATTTTACTAATAATAGTGATGCGGTAGTCGGAAACCTAAAATACAGCTGGGAAAGTGAAAAAATGGCTTTCGCGTCTAAAGTATCCAGTAACGTAAATGCGTTACTTTCGAATCAAATAGACGAACCACATACAAACATAATTGGTCACTACAACCCTTCAGTCAGGATTACGACCTAGCTTCTCACACCACTTATGTTGTGCGCTTTAATTTTATACATGAGCGACGAGACCTACAGTCTAAAGTCGAGTCCGAACGACAGATTTTTGAGAAGCTTTTCATGGCAATTATTTACTCACAGAGTTTTTGCCAGAAATCTGCTGAGAGGAAGTCTCCGAAAAAATATTTTCATATTTTCGTTTCGATGTCTGACCTGGGATTTGAACTCGAGACTTACGTCTAATAAGCCAACGCACTACCTACTAGACTACGGCGACGAACCACATTCGACTATCAAAGTAAGACTATCTAGTAAGACATCTGCAATTCATTTAAGAAAAAAATCGAACTCACTCATACAAAAATTAATAAAAAAAATTCATTTACGTCACCGCAATAAATTCGGTAATAGTGATGAAACCAAAATCCAAGTTAACGAAGAAAAAGTTTGACCGACAACAACAAAATAATAATTCTGTTTTAACTTCAGCCGCCTTGTAGCAATTTCCGACTAAAATCAGCTTTATGACAAACATGACTAGTTTGATTCGGGGTATGCAGAGAATGGAGTCCACATTGTTGAAAGCGACGATCGGTAATCGTCGAGTTTTCTAAGGATATGTTACTGGAATCAAATGAGGCAGAGTTCTTTCTCATTGAAAAAAAAAAATAAACATATATGTATATGTAAATGCATGGACTTACGAGCATGCTGAGATTGACGTATTTTAATAAGTCAAGGCTAAACATCATCTACAATGTAGTGACTACTCCAAAGATTTTTTAGCAATTGATTTCTGCGTTCTTCATATAAGCATATTCATATTCTTTATATAAGCACGTTTCACAAGGTTTGAAAGGAAGTAAGGTATTGGATAAATAATAACATAGGCTTGAATCCTTCAATTAAATTAGAAGAATCTGTAAAAAATGTACGAATTTAATTCACGAAGCTATTATCTTTTGAACACTAAATGTACCAGAAAGAGTTCGCAAATATAAACAAAAGGCCGAACTAAAAGGAGAATCCAAAAAGTTTGGCACTTAAATCGAAATCCGACTGATAAACGAAATTTCAAGCATTCATGTACACAGATAAAATGAAGCTTGAAGAATGTAAAAATTAAATTAATTCACTTGAAAATTGCCTAATTGAAATGCTACAAAATATCTTAAAAGAGATACATACATACTGTTACAGATCGAAACGACCTAATATCGTTTCACATAAAAACAAGAGACAATGTTTACACAATACACACGACACAAAAAACACACTACACTAACACATACAACATGATGATTAATAGTTGCTATACCAACAACTACAACGAACATGTTACAAGCAAAGCATCAACATCGGTATAAGAGAGAAGGAAGTAACCGATGTACACAAACAACAATGCAGTCGCTATAGAATTCTCGAGTTTTCGAAGCCGAGAACGTTCTTCTTCAAGAACGTTCTATGTACTGTTCGTGTTGGACTATAAAAGGGCAAGACAAAGGAGTCGAGCAAGTCAGTTAAAGTTCAGTTAGAATTGAGACAGTCTTGCGTGAAGTTGCGTGTTAACTAATCAGTCGCGGTGTGAAGACAAGTTGCGTGCGAAGTAAAAAGTCGTGGTTCGAAGATATCCGTTGTGAGCAGTATAGCGAATAGTTGTGTGTGAATAATAGTGAACAAGCAATAAATTGTAGTAATTATTGTTGTATCGGTTAAGTGTGAACAGTGGCACATAAGAAAGTGTGGACAATAAAGAAAGAATTTAATTAAAATAAGACACATATTTGTTTTTACTTGGTCTGCAATCAACGAACTCATATTTAAACGTTTTTAAAAAGGTAAAAACGTAACAATACTTTAACCTTATTTCGAAATTAACCCTAATATAAGAAAATACTAGAATTTTTTATGTTGTCCATGTGAAAGGAGTGTCCCTAACTGAAGATAAATTGGAACTTGCAAAGCTTGAGAAGAGTAATACATATAAGCAAATTGTTATCTAAAAGGACTGATGTATCTGTAGGTAACAGATTGAAGTAGTAGCTTTGATTACCAAAGTTCAATTGAACAGACATAGTGGCCCTTTCTAACGCCACAGGGAAACGCACTAAACTAATCGATGAAGTTGGTCAGCGCCCCCTGAAAGTTTGATAAACGAAGCTATATCCTTGATATCAATGGATGATAATTCCGTTAAGCTGATAAAAAATTGAGAGCCAAATAACATAAATCTGCACCTCGCAATAGATGGGCATTAACAACGAAAGTAGATAATAGTTTCCTCCTCTTCAGCAGATCCACACCCACAGCAGAAGTCGTCAGATAGAAACAGCAGTCTTTTCGCATGCCTTGAAATAATGCAATGACCTGTGAGCATGGCTGCTGTGATCGAGACGGCATTGCGGTCAAGTTTGAGTAGTTGGTTGGTACCCATTCTATCCGTCATGGGCCAATTGAATCCGGCAATGAAGCAAGATTCTTCATCTACCCAGGATACGTTGACGTTAGGGAAGAATTCTCGCCTAATCGCCAATTTAACCGAGTTAAGTGGCATACCTAGTTCAATTGTCGAGGGTTCCAGAAGAAGTATACCTTCTCGGGCGAGCTCGTTGGGCCTATAGTTGCCTGGAATGTCCCTGTGCCCAGAAACCCAGACAAGTGAGACACTGAAGCGCCCGCAGAGAACGTCGAGGCGATGGCAACACTCTCTAACTAGTTTAGAGTTGATCATAACACTCGAGAGGGATCTAATAACCGTCTGACTATCAGAAAAGATTGAGATACGAGTGAAAGAAACACCATTGTTGAGGATCCATTGTCCGGCCCGGTAAAAGCCATCACCTCCGCCTGAAAAAGCACAAATGATTAGCTGCAAATGAACAGCTGCAGTTCTTCTAACCTTGTCAGACAGAAAAATACACTAGAGTAACTTCATAGTGTAAGTTGTATATTTAGTTGAGTAGGTCTTAAAAACTTGCTTTATTTACCAAAAACTGTTTTTTAACTTTTCACACAAAATTATTGATTACTTATCAAACATTTTTAAGATGATTTTGAAAATTTAAAGGTTTCTGGAAAGGGGAGAGATAAATCTCTAAGGGCCATTTTTTGAGGTCAAGATTAAATTGTCTAATTTGGTAATCTACTATTTAATTTAATCTTATGTTAATTAAATTTGCATTTTTAGGATGGAAGTTTAAACCTTGTAGAACTGCTGCACTTATAAGCAAATGCGGCAACATTTTTCACAACAATTTTTTAATATGCTTTTGTATAGAACAAAGAAACTGAGCGCAATTTATCTTTAAGTAAAAAAATATTTTTCAAAAATAATGAATATATTGAAAGTATTTATTGCCAATTTGGGTTTCATATAATTCATAATCACTTAAATCTTCGTCAGCATTTAAATAATAAAGGGTTATCAATTTCGTGGTTTCAAAAGTAAACGTAAATAAAACACATATAAAATATTTTCTTCATGATATTTCTTTTTTATTGTAAAGTTTGAACGTTGACATTATGTGTGAAACACTACATCATTTAAATGACCTCCACGCGAAGTGTTGCAAACATGTTGTTCAAGCACTCATTCACGTATCTACGACGTTGTGAATGGTCAGCTGGCTTCAGTTGTTGCGTGAGCTGGACTTTATATGGATGTAGGTGTACAGTGGCGTGCAAAAGTGTTTTCATGTTGGTAAATTTTCTAGTAAAACGTCAATAAGTACAGTTTCCAAAATATTATTGGCATTTTTTTATTTAAATAAACATTGGTAATTTATTTGTAACTACAAAATGAAAAAAATAAGCGTGGAAATAGAAGATCGAATAGTAGTTATGACGGAAAATGGACAGTCATGCAGAGAAATAGCTAAATTTTTAAAAATAGCCCATAGTACTGTGCAAAGTGTTCGTAAAAGACGAAATATATCATCCAAATGTATCATAACTGGTCGTCCAAGGTTGTTAACAGACGCAGATGCTCGGCATATTGAGCGATTAATGAGAAATAGGGATACTAGAACACCAAAATTAGCTGCCAAGGCAAGAAATAAACACGTTAGTGATTGGACTGTTCGTAGATCACTACGAAGAATTGGTCTAGTCGCAGCAGTCAAGAAAAAGAAACCAGCCCTATCAAATAAAAATGTTAAGGCGCGCCTGCAATTTTGTAAAGAATACGAAAACTGCACAGCAGAGGATTGGAAACATGTGATTTGGTTTGATGAAACTAAAATTAACCGTTTCCAATCAGATGGGAAAGAATATTACTGGCGCCGCCCACATGAAAATCTTCAAAGACATCATGTAAAGCAAACAGTAAAACATGGCGGGGGAAGTTTGATGGTGTGGGGGTGTTTTACTTGGTGGAACGTTGGTCCACTGGTTAAGATAGAAGGTATAATGAAGAAGGAAGATTATCTCAATATTCTTCAAACTAATTTGCCAGAATATGTGGACAAAAGTGCATATCCCGAGGAGGAGATACACTTTCAACAAGATGGAGATCCTAAACATACCTCCAAAATTGTTAGAAATTGGTTGTCTAACCAAAAATTTAAATTACTTAAATGGCCAGCACAAAGCCCGGATCTCAATCCTATAGAAAATTTGTGGGCTCTTTTAAAAAGAAGACTGGCCGTGTATGAAAGAGCACCAACGAACATGGATGAACTCTGGCAAAGAGTACAAGAGGAGTGGAACAAAATCCCAGATGAAATCATACAAAAATTGGAAAGAGTATGCCAAAGCGCATTAAAAATGTAAAAAAGAACAAAGGATTGTGGACAAAGTATTAAAAAATGCTTAATATTAAGGTTTTTGAATATACGTGCAAAATTGTCCGAATTGAGTTATTTTTAATTTTATTTGTATTCTTGAAGTATGGTATATAATTTCTTTTAATTTTTTAACTTAAATATGTAATATAATAAACAAGTAATCAACCCTGAAACATTCATCTTGCGTTCTCATTCATTAAAGATTTTATAGGGGTTAAAGGGCGGAATCTGCCAACATGAATACACTTTTGCTCGCCAGTGTAGATCTAAATGCAAAATACGCCATAATGTGCCGTAAGACAGTCCTAATTCCTGAGAACGACGACGAATCGACACATTCGGGTCTTCGGCAACACTTTCACTTATGTAAACCATAATCTCCTCTTAAAGCACGAAACGTGGCTGTGGCAGAATCACCATTTTTGTAGGAGGTTTTGATAATTTTTATGCGTTGTGTGATAGTTAAGCGATCCATTTTCGTCAATGTCAGACTTTCAACTGAAAAGAAAAAAATTGGTTTCACAACTTAGTTTGACAGATGTCGAATTCCAGTCCCATACTTTTGAAACCACGAAATGGATAGACCTTTACATTTTTATTCGGCCTTCTTTTATTTAAAAATTGTTTTTTAATTAAATTTGTCAATTACTTTTGACAGTTCTTGAGTAAGTTTAAGCCACTAACGTAGGCCGTTTAAACTAGCAAATAAAAGTAAGATTAAGTAAACTCAAAAACTCTATTTGAAGATTAAAGTTAATTTAATCGTTGATCTCAAACCCAAATAATGGCACTAAAACAGTTTACATAAATATACTATTCAAACTTTTATCTTATGAGCTTGATCAGGTAAAGTAGTATTCTCTTGTGAAGAGACATATACTTCGTTTGATAAAAACGAACAAAAATTACCGTAGTTATTATTAAAGAGTATAACAATTGTGTCATATTTTTTATATAGACTCGGTACTATTAGGTAAGGTTAACTTAAAAAACATGAATTCATAAATTCGGAGGAATGATTTAGTTGTTTAACCCGCTAAGAAAAGTCTATTTTACTAAGTATTAGAGCCATAATTACAACTTGCCGTTAAAGTTGGGTTTAGTGAAAGGTAACTTTGACTAAAGTGAACTTTAAAGTCATCTTTAACTCTTTTTCGTTATTACAACTTACTGAGTCTAACTTGGATACCGACATAAAAACATTTGATCTCTACGCAATTTACACAACGATTCCCATCCACTGCTGATGTAGATATTATAATTTATTCCAAAAATTATGGAAACAAATCGTATTTTTTTCGAAAGTGCGCAAGTTTAATAAAGATTTAAAGATTTGTGTAGCGTAGATATTTCTTTCCAACGCCGTTGTGTCTACTAAATAGTGTGTTTTGCTATTAGACAAGAGCCCATAGTTCAAACTCTGGCTCTGACATCTCGAACAAAACGATATGTTAACAAATATTTCTTTCGGCGACTTCCTCTTAGCAGTCATCTGACCAAACCTCTGAGAGCAAAATTAAATTGCCGTGAAGAGTTTTTTAAATCTCTCGTTCGGAATCCAAACTAAACGGTGGGTCCTGCGACTTGTGTATACAATCAACACACACATCCGGAGTTATATGAGATACCAGGTTGTAATGACCAATAAGTAAAGTGCCGCCGCCACGATTAAATTTAAGTGATCAAATTTTGCATATGTGTTGGTAATATTTGTTTGGCTTAGCACAGCAACAGATCAAATTTAAACCTTCAAATTTTATTTCTAAAGTGTCGTGAAGGGTTTTTGTTTGGGAGATTCCTTTGTTTTTGGTTTTTTTAGTGTCGAGTTTTTTCTTTTAATATAGCAAATGATTGTTTCATAGCCATTACCCTGGCGCAGGCAATTAAAAAACAAAAAAAGGAAACTGCGAAGCGTCTTTGAATGAAAGAGTGATTGAAGAAAAGGGATGAATTTACGCTCAAAAATCTTCTCAATGAACTTAAATTGAGTTCTCCAAATGATTTTCGAAACTTTTTACGGATGGATGAAAGCACATATGAAGAACTTTTAAATTTGATTGGCCCGAAAATTCAAAAACAAGATACATACTGTTGACGAATCAACGTCTATCTATAATATTGCGCTTTCTTGCTACAGGCAATTCCTTTTTTGATTTAAAATTTCTCAACGCCATTTCGGAACGAGCAATTGTTCGCATTGTATAATGTTATATAATGACAAAAAAAGGGTTGCCAATGAGTTTATAATGCTGCAATTGGCTGCAGCAGTTTTGATTCACCTAAGCACTGGTTAGAATGCTCAGTCAGAATATTTTGAGAAATAATAATGATTTGTTTTACAATTCAAAATTAGTTCTGATTTATTCAAAAATATTCTGTGGTATTTATACAATTTTACTTTTGGTTATTACATATACCATAATCGCTTAGGGCCAGTTTTTCAATGCAAGTTTAAACTCGAGATTAAGTTAATCTCCAGTTAACATTCGTTTTCAGTTTTTGACACAGGTATACAGATACGTCACGGTTTTGACGTTTAACCCTCACTTAGAAAGGGACAGCAAATATTACCAAAAAGTATTTCTGTCCCTCTCTGACTGCCTGTCTGTTTTGTTTATGTTTTTTTTTAGATTTCGGGGTGGATTTTTATTATTCTATTTTGGTAGAAATTTTTGATATTTTTGTAGAATATTAGAATAATTTTGAAAGGAGATGAACCGTTTTATTAGGGAAACGTAATTCGGAATTAATGTATTTTTTATGACAGCTCATCGGTCGTCACTGACTTAGTATTCAGTGGTATATTCACAAATTCCTGAAACAAAAAGTTATGAGTATATATTTTGTTATATTTTTATTTTTACTTACCTTTTGCACACGGAACTTTTTCAGTGTGAAGGGAAATTGCTAAGAATTCGATTAATAATGAAAAAATTACCGAATTTTAACTTTTTCATTCAAGAAATTAATAAATACTCGTAATATACACAAAGTTCTAAAAGAAAAAATGATGTATTTAACTACTTACTTACCTTTTGCACAAGAAACTATATTCATTCTGACCAAAAAATAGTCACATTTCGATTAATATTTAAATATTTAAGAACTTTTAAGATTTTCATTAAAGAAATTAAAAAATATTCCAAATTTGCCCTTTTTTAACACAAAATAAATGTTTATTTACATTTAATTTTTCCACTTTATCCGCCAGTTTTCACTCTGTATATCTGTTGCTTCTAACACATTTGCTTTGCAAAAACTTTTAACATTTTTTTCTCCCTCTACAAGGAGGGTTAAAACTGCTGATTTAAGCGTTTTTCAAACGTCATAATTGTCGCCACTGGTTACACTGTGGTTTTTGAATTTACTTAATCTTAAGTTTAACCCTACGGTTAAACCACCAAAGTTGCTGGTTTAAACTTAAGATTAACTGTGAAAAGTAGTTGACAAATTTTATTTAAAAAAAGCTTTTAAGTGAGAGAAAACCGAATAAGACACATTTTTAAGTGATTATGAATTATATAAAACACAAATTGACAATAGACAGTCTTAATTTATTTATTATTTTTCAAAAATTATTTTTTACTTAAAGATCAATAGCATTCAGCTTTTGTTTGTTTTTATTTGCTTTTGTTTTATACAAAAGCAAATTGTTGTGAAACACTTTGAAATTTTTGCTTATAATTGTGGCAGCCCTACGAAGATTAAACTACCATTCAAAAATTGAAAATTAAGTTAACGAAAGATTAATTTTAACTGGAGATCAACTTAATCTCGAGTTTAAACTTGCATTCAAAAACTGGCCCTTAGTGTTACAAAATTTAGTATTTCTTTTCTTATAATTCACAAAACTAATTATTTACAAATTTCTTTTTATTAGTTCATACCTGTTTGTTTAGTGTTCCAGATATATTATTGTGTCAAATGTTTTGTTACATTTGTGTGTTCTACTTCTTGTTGCTATTCTCGTGACTGCTTAGGGTTTTAAATTACAATTAAAAATTATTTAATTTTATTATTGTTATTATATTAATGCATATAGTGCATTTCATTATTATATGTACACTACAATTGTTATGGAAACTTGTGGAGAAATAAAGAAGATTTTAAAATACAATATAAAGGCAATTAAAACAAATTATTAATGGACTTAATTTTTTCGACTTAGAATTAAAATCATTTTTGTTAAACAAAACAAAGTTAAAAAAAAAAATAAGCAATATCATAAAATTCATAAATAAGAACAAAACTAAATAAAAAATATCAAAATATCTACTTTTTTTTATCATGTTTTTGCTACACACTTTCGAAAAACCCGCGAAACAAAGAGTGATGTTACTCCTACGAAATCTAGAGAAAAATGAAATTTGAAGTGGTTGCCCGCACACACCAGAAATCAGCAATGAATCGTTTTTTCGCTACTCATAAGTACTCATGCAATTTTGAGTATGAGTGACTCAACTGTATTGAAATTCAACTACTCTGATTCATTCGTACTCAGTACAACATTGATTTGTAAGTGCAAGTTGCAATGAGTATGAGTACAACGTTGACATCAAACTCATAACATTCGAAATATGTTTGATTCATACGCCTACTCATTCAGATTCATAAATTTAGAAAAATACTCTTATAAGGGGTGATTTTTTAAGAGCTATACGAAAAATTTTCAAAAAAAAACATAAAATTCAGAAAAATGCATGAAATCTTTATTTGAATCGATAGTACGGTCCATATAATTTAATGTTTGAAGATGTAACGACACGTTTCCGCTCGGGTGCTGGGGTAGTTCAGCGGCGTCAAGTGGTTACATAAAGAAAAGACATTTCCTTGTAGATTCTAAGCTATTTATTTACAATAACTTAAAATAGCTTACTTACTACACTATGTTAGGGCTACATAGAATTAGAAATTAAGCTTAATATTAATTAATGAGCCCTAAGCCGGCCAAATAACGGTTCGTCAAGTAACAGTGTCTGTCAAGTCAACCATAGGGGAATGTCAGAGCCACAAACAAACGGCATACGCTCTGGATGATTGTGGGCCTCAGGATGATTGTCCAGTCACAGTTGCCAACGTTTTACTGGCGGTAAATATACCACTTGTGATCTGTTTATATTTTCCAGCGATAGTCGATGTCACAAGATCGACCTGCCTTACCAGCAACTCGTCACCAACTCCCGTCCGCTGAGATCCTGCTCACTTTTATACACAAAAGTAACGACCAACAGATCAAACATGATCGAACATCAAACATGTTGTGTCCTACCTTACAACTTACCAATGTGAAAGCAAGCATCAATTGAATTCAGCAGAGAGGTTATCTAGAATAATAATATTTCTAAAAATAGATCATAAAGTCTACACATTAATTATATGAAATATTTTAAGCACAATGGGGCCTGCTATAAACTTAAACATTAAAATAATTCTAATGCATTCTTTACAAAAGAACTACTCCTATTAGTATTAATATTCCTTTTAATATTAACTGAGGTTAGGATTATAAATAATTATAAGTATATAATATTAATTATTAGTAAATACTATACAATGATGATTTGGTTGAACCGGTGGACATATGTAAGTAGGTATGGTGTGGGCAAAAACAAGGTTTCCGACTTTTGTCATCACAAAGATTATTTCATGCAAATGTTGACCGCGACTGCGCCTCAAATGGTCCATCCGCTTAGTCCAATTTTGGCATACTCTTTCCAACATTTCGGCCGGTATCTCACGAATAAATGCTTCAATGTTGTCTTCCAATGCGTCAATTGAAGCGGGCTTGTCTGTACATGTCTAGACATGAGCTTTAACATAGCTCCACAAAAAATAGTCTAAAGGCGTTAAATCGCACGATGTAGATGGCCAATTGACCGGTCCCGAACGTGAAATAAAATGTTTACAGAACTCGCCTCTCAATAAGTCCATTGTTACGCGTGCTGTGTGGCATGTGGCACCGTCTTGTTAAAACCACATGTCATGCAAGTCAAGCTCTTGCATTTTGGGCAAAAAAAAGTTGGATATCACCTCACGGTAGCGCTCACCATTCACAGTTACGTTACGATTCGCAGCATCTTTGAAGAAGTACGGTCCAATGATGCAAAATTCAATGGTTTGCAAGCGTTGTTCTTTTGTAAGACGATTCATGGTTAAATTATAGACCAAACTGAAGATGTTTGACAGTGAAACAAAACACGAAACGTGCGTGAGCTGTTTAAACCAGTGTTGCCAAAAAGATAATAGCTAAAAAATCACCCTTTATAACTTATAAAGGGTCAGCCAAATAACTTTTTTTTTGAAAATGCTTTAAAAAAACTACTGAATATTTTCTCAAATTTCTTTTTTATTTGAAAGTACAATCCTTCCGGTTAATAATGGAAAATAATTTCATTCAAATGGCTGCCTCGGCTGGCCATGCAGTAGCCCACACGATCGGTCCAAGTTTTAAGCACATTATCGTTGTGTGCAGCTGTATTTCACCAATGGCTTCACGAATATTGTCCTTTAAAGCGTCAATTGTCTCTGGCTTGTCGGCGTAACACTTATCTTTGACGGCACCCCACAAATAATAGTCGAACGGTGTCAAATCGCAGCTCCGAGGTGGCCAAACGACATCAGCTCTGCGGCTGATAATGCGATCTTCAAAAACAGGGCGCAAAACATCGAGTGTCGCTTCGGCTGTGTGGCACGTAGCGCCGTCCTGTTGAAACCAAATGTTGCCAATATCCTCCTCTTCAATTTTTGTGAACAAAAATTCGTTCAACGTGGCCCGATAACGATCGCCATTGACTTTAACGGCCGCTCCTTGCTTATTTTCGAAGAAAAATGGACTAATTATGCCTCTGGACCAAAATCCGCACCAAACAGTGACTCGTTTTGGGTGCGTCGGCTTTTTAATGTATGCGTGCGGGTTTTCTGTGTTTTTTTTTGCCAAAATCGGCATCTTCTGTAAGTCGATCGCAGGCCCACTTAGAGAAGCGAAAACGCATTGGATGGTCAATTGGCTTCAACTCCTGAACCAATTGGACTTTGTATGGCGTCATACCAAGGTCTTTATGCAAAATTCGTCTCAATGATGTCTCCGAAATGTTCAATTGTTGAGAACGACGGTGAATTGATGTTGATGGCGCTTCACGCACACTTTCTGCCACAGCAGCAATATTCTCGGGTGTACGCACTGTTTTTGGCTTTTCACGCTTTGATTTATCGATGAGGATGCCAGTTTCTTTCACTTTTTTCACAAAACGAACGTACGGACCTGACGGTGCTTCTCTTCTTCCAAAATCCGTACGCAATTTTCGCACACATTCTGCAACATTACCATGATTTTCAAAGTAATGTCGCAATATTTCCCAGCGTTGTTCAAGCGTATACACAACCAAGAATGATAAACTAAAGATTACGCCATCACGCACACAAAATTAAAACTTTCTGCGCATGTTGAATCAATGACGTCACGCCAACATACATACATACATAATTGGTCATTACAACCCTTCAGTCAGGATTATTGACCTAGTTTCTCACACCACTTATGTTGTGTGTGTTTATTTCATACATAAGTGGTGGGACCTACAGTTTAAAGTCGAATCCGAACGACAGATTTTTTGAGAAACTTTTCATGGCAATTTTATTTACTCTCAGAGTTTTTGCCAGAAATCTGCTGAGAGGAAATCGCCGAAGAAATACTTTTTGTATTTGTTTTGATGTCTGGCCTGGGGCTCGAACCCTGGCTTTACGTCTAATAAGCCAACACACTACCTACTAGACTACGGCGACGTCACGCCAACATGTGTTCTTATTGGCTAACTGTCAATGTAATTTATATTGCAGGGCTGACAACTTTCACGTAATGCACACATTTTTCAGAAGAAATGTTAATTTTCACATATGAAAAAGACTTGGAAACCTTTAAAATAGCCCAACTACGTCATCTAACGGGAAATCATGCGCAAGGCGTAATCTTTAGTTTATCATTCTTGTACACAACCATATTCGTTTAGCGGAAGGATAAAACTAATTATCTGTCAAATCAGACATGAGCTAAGTGTTACCATTCACGAAATAAGCACTAGTTAAAAAAAAAACGTTAGATGGCGGACCCGATAAATGATTCAAGTCACTCATCAAAATTTTCAGTCTTAGTTGTTGTTGCATTTACAAACAAAGAAGAAAAAAAAGACAAAGACAGCAAGCAAAGCAAACACACAACCTTCTAGTGAGTATTGCGGTGTTCGTATGCGAATCATGGAGAGTCGAAATCAACAACATCATGCGTATTGTTAAGTATGAGTACGATTAGTATTTCAAACTTTGAATATGATTTTAAAATAAGTATGAATGCGTATAAGTATCAGAAATTATAAGTATAACTCGAATCTACTCATCGTTTTGAATACTCATTGCTGATCTCTGGCACACACATCAAATTTGCTTCAATTTTCGGCGGAGCAGGTAGCGAAAATCAAAACTATTTTGATATTCTTCAAACTCCTCTCAGTCTGTACGTGTACGGTCAGTTTTCTGTACGTGTGAGTACAGTTTTACCAATACAATCACAAAAATGTCAATTTGATCAGTTTAGTTTGATCGTGGCTATGCTACTTAAGATATTTTTTAAAAATGCAAATTTTTGAACTATGCATTTGAATAGGTAATAAACATGGTTTTATTAAACATTTACTTATTTAAGATGACCTCGATATGAAGTATATTACAATTATCTTTAATATTGATATTACAGTTCCGTTGCCAACAAACAACCGGGGATTTCTACTATAAATAACGTAGTGCAATTTTAAAGTATTAGTTGACAATTAACAATTTCACTCAATTTCGGTTGCCACCCATATTAGTCTGTTTATGTAGGATGACTGTAAGGGCAAACAATTTTACCAACACATATTTTCTTTATTTTATTATATCATCTAAATGAAGTATATGCTTTTAAACATATGGTAAAAAAAAAATATTTATTGTATTATTTGCAGATTTGGAGCTTTAATCAGTATTCCCTTATTACAACATTTGCTGGTGAACATGCTAAAAACAGTTTTTTTAAGCACATTGGTCAAGGTGTAAGTCAAATTCATATAGACGCTTACGGACGGTTGTTCTCCTGTGGGTCAGATGGATGCATGAAAGTTCGGCAATTATTTGAAAAAGATACAATTATTCAATCTATATATTAATATGTAACCTGAAATATGTAATATTCAAATATTATATAAAATATAAATTTATTAAACTTTACTATCTATGCATTTCATTAATTTTTAAAAATCAGTAATTTTTAGGCCTCGATTATGGTTCACAAAACATAAATGTTGTGTTGTAACACAATTAATTTAATATTTTTAAACGCTCATCCTCCATCTTGTTTTTTTTAAATTTTGTGGCTTTTCGGCAACTGCTGTTTCCATCGGTAAGTGCTAGTTGAAGGGCTTTCAATATCGCATGACGATTCCACCTCATCTGAATCGACTTGAAGTTGCAATCGAATTGCAGATCCATTTGGATTTACTTGCGTTTGCATAGACACCAACTCTACGTTGCTCTGCTCCAATGGGGTCAAGTTAATTTCCGTCGACGGACCACCACCAGTAGCTTGAAAGTTTCTTTTCAAATTGGCTTTAAAATGAGTCCATACCTGTAACCAAATCAAACCATTTTTATGTTATACTTAAACAAATTTACATTTTATCTACTAACCCTTTACCATTCTTTTGCAACTCTAATGGGTGGACCCAAGCCATTTAGCTCCAATGAAAATTTCTCCCATGTCTCTTTGTGTTGAGTCATACTTGCTCTAACTTGCCACGGCCAGTGTCAGGATTTGCTGTCATTAACTCGACCAGCTTTTGCATCTGCTTCTTATTGGTTATTTTCTATAAAATATTTCCAGTTATTCATAATTTTTCAAATTTCCACAAAAAATTATATGCACTGTTATACATACTTACAAATTTTTCTCCATTTCCTTTGTTAAACTTACCGCGAGACAACAGCTAATGAGGTGTTGTAAGTTTTTGACAGTTCTAACAACACCTAAAAACAACTGTTGTAAATCATAATCGCAATTTAAAAAATACAACATTAAATTTACAACTGTTGTAAACCATAATCGGGGTCATAACTTTGTTTGTTACTCTTGTGAATTGGTAAGATAAATACCCGCAGTTATCTTTGAAAGTTAGTGCACACTCAAAAAAGAAAAAAATTAAGTAAAAAGAAAACAGTTTAGGAAACCAGGTAATCTATCTATGCGAGAACATACAATTCTGGAAACTCGTTTGGAGCTAATTGTTGGTTAATTTCTTAGTTAACTTTGCAAACGCTTTGTATGAGTGTATGAAAACTTTAAGAGTCGGGTCCCTTCCTGGGTAACAATCTTGTCGCGATGTGGGGGCTTAAGTGTACCTATCCCCAACCTGTTGGGGATGTGGTGCATGACTAAAGGTTATCCTAATATCGTGAGAGGACTGTCTTCGAATTGATATCTCTGTGTGATCTCTTCGACTCGTCCTATCACGTATATTTCTCTATATCCCTAATCTGAAGTGTTAAGCGACCCGTGCTTATCGGATGGTTTGCAGTCGGGGGTCTAATCCGACTATATTATAACGGAGCCTCACTGATACCTGGGCGCCTCAGTGAGTATTAGGTGTTTTACCAAGTCCTTGTCATGCTAGGGGGGGCTATGGCATGATCGACCTCCTTTCCCCCTCACTCGTGGGACTTATATGACAAAGAACATTACGACAATGATTTGAACGTGATGAACGATGATGATGAAATGGCTACTGAAACTAGACTAAACGCGTCCCAGCTCATTGTGCGAATCCAGGCGAGTATTGTTGACAACAACAACAAAATCGTCAGGAATTTCGCCCCAGCTGGTTTGAGGATTACGACTGTAGAGGAGTCCTTTAGTGAGGCGACTGCTATGGCAATCCCCACTTCAACGGAAGATATGTGCGTGGAGTCAGACTCTGTCTATCGGATGAAGACGGTGACAATACGGTCAACTAAAGGCTCCCCTTCACTCGTATCCAAATTGCTACTGGGAGCAATGAGGTGGTGACTTCCCCTTTAAGGAACCCACTTGTCAGACAAGATGCTTCGGACCCACTAGTACAATCATCTACTGATTCGGACTGCATGGGAAAAGGTGGCTCGTCTGACAAGGGGGGTAAAACTGGGTAGAAACGTTCTGCTATGTATAAGGAGAGAAATTCATATCGCAGGGCTTACACGGTGATTAAGAGATTTGCAAGCTGTGATGTGGATTCCCTCTCTGTTAAGGAGCAGAAGATGCTGGCTCGACACAGAGGCACTGTTTCGCGGTATGAGACCAAATACCCGGGCAGTATCCTCTCACGAGCCGCTGACTCTGGTAAGAAGGACGGACTCTTGAGTGCAGACGGGAGCGTAAAGCCAATTGGTTCTACCTCAAGCCGCAAGAAAGGGGCATGAAGATTCTACACCCTTACTCTCAACTGGAGCAAAGAAGACCACCCAGGTTTTCAACCCTCCGGTGAAGAGAAAGGGTGATGGTGTTCCTTCTACAATGAAACTACCGCTAATCCTTTATCCCAGAAGAAGGATGTAAGGTTGGAGGCGAAGGAGGCGGTGGGGCACTTCGGTGGATAAGTCTTCTGTGCAGGTTTCTCGCAAGGGAAATCACATGAAGAGAAACAGATCTGACGATGTGCCTTCCTCCGGCTCCAAGCGTCCTAAGAAACAAGGTAGCCTAGGAACTAACCCTTCCCTTCAGCTGGCTTTCATCGACAGGTCGGATTTAGATGGCAAAATGTCTCCTGAAAGATGGGATCTAGTTGAAGAAAGGCTCATTGAGTTTATGACGGAGGAGAGTTGTGATGGCAGGAATGCTCGCATATTTTCCATCGGTTGGTCCAAGGGTATCAAGGTAGTGAACTGTGAAAACAAGGGAACTGTAGAGTTCGTTGTGGAATCAGTGAAGCGCCTTGGAGAACTCTGGCCCGGTGCTCGCTCGGAGGTGGTCCCTCAATCCGACCTCCCTCTACGTCCAATAGTGACGGTATGCGTCCCGCCTACTTTAAGGCAGGTGAATATCATACCCAAACTTATTGGAAAGCAGAATGGCGGATTGAACACCAGCTCGTGGGTAGTTGTCATCTCCCTGACTGGTGATGGTAAGAAAGGCTGCGATCTTCGTATCGCTATTGATCAGGATTCACTTCAGTGACTAGGGGCAAGGGGTGGCGTAGTGTTGTGTGGGTTGGCACACCTAAAATTCCGTCATCCGGACATAGGTAGTGCCAGAAACCCAGAGGAGGCAAAAAGTGGTGCAGACTAATCTGCATCACTGCGAAGCCGCCTCACACAAACTGCTAACCATCCTGCACCGCCTTGAAGTTGACATCGTTCTTATCCAGGAACCTTGGATCCTTATGGATAGGATTCTGGGTCTGAGCGATCCTGATTATAGGTTACTTGTTCCTAGAACAAGTGAGAAGGTAAGAACCTGTATTTTAGCTAGAAGTAATTTGGACTTGTTAATCACTCCTTCCTTTTGTACAGGTGACGTAACAACTGTGGCGTACAGAGATGACCTTGGGATCGATTTGATGCTGTCATCTGTGTACATGCCGTATTAGGCTGCATCCCCTCCTGGTGACATAATTGAACTACTGGTGGAGCAAACGAAGAGGAAAAAATGTCGCCTTGTCTTGGGTTGTGATGCCAATGCTCATCACACCGAATGGGGCAGTGCCGACATAAATACTAGCGGTGAGTCGATTTTGAATTTTATTATTCTTCATAGGCTTAACATTTGTACCGTTGGTAACACGCCAACGTTTAGGAACCGTGTTAGGAAGGCGGTAATTGACATTTCGCTCTCTAACAGGGATAAGTCTATGATTAGGGACTGGAGGGTTTCAGATGAGTGTTTTTTCTCTGATCACCAACTGATATCCTTCAGTATTAATCTATCTGGTGGTTTTAACTAGCCTATTAGGGCTCCAGGAAGAACCAACTGGATCAGATATGAGAAGGCTGTGGAGCAGGAAATTAGGGCCCTTAGGGGTCGTTCCACTGCTGGCAGCAATGATCGAGTTGGATCTTTGACGGATATTTTGTTGTCTTGTTATAGTGATGCTTGTCCTCTCACTTACCCGGGTAAGAGGAGCCAGCCTGCCTGGTGGAATGCGGAACTCCAGAGACTCCGCTGTTGTACTAGGAGACTCTTTAATAAGGCTAAGAGGTCGGGAAAGGATGGAGACTGGTCTGCATATAGATCCAGTTTTAATGATTATAAAGGGGCAATAAAGCGCTCAAAGAGAACCACCTGGATGAGTTTCTGCACGAGTATCGAGGATGTTGCTGTTGTGGCTCGTTTCCGTAGGATGCTGTCGAAGGACCCCAAAATGCTAGGCTTCGTCCAAAAGAACGATGGCACTTGAACATCCTCGAGAAAAGAAACCCTAGAGGTTCTATTGAGCACTCAATTTCCCAATTGTGTGGATCCAGTAAGCTATCCGTTGGGTGTAGCTAATCCCTTCCGTGATGCTGGCATGATGCCCGTTTTGAAGGATATCATTAGCAGAGATAAGGTCAAATGGGCTATAAGTAGCTTTGAGCCCTTTGAGTCGCCTGGTCCGGATGGTATCTTTCCGGCTGCTTCAGCATGCTGGTGATATATTACACTAATATCTGGTGGACTGTCTCCGGTGGTGTGATATACCTGATGGTTGGAAAGATGTGCTTCTGGTGTGTATACCAAAAGCTGGTAAACCCAGCCACATCGGCCCTAAGGATTATAGACTGATATCGCTCTCATCCTTTCTTTTGAAAGCTTTGGAGAGACTTATCGATCTATATTTGAGGTCAAACATGGACCGGTCTCTGTTGAGTAGGTCGCAACATGCTGACATTAAGGGTAAGTCGGTTGAGAGCGCACTCCATGATGTGACAGGTTTTGTGGAGGCGAATTTGGCTAGGGGTGAGTACACACTGTCGGCTTTCATTGATATAGAGGGGGCCTTCAATAATGTTACCACTTCTTCTATTGGGATATACATGGCCCAGATTTTCTGGTGAGGTTTATCACCCACATGTTGGGTAATAGACTAATCCGATCGAATCTGGGTGGATGTTCTATCGTCAAGCGTGCGACCAGGGGAATGTCCTATCCCCTCTCTCGTGGCTCTTGGTAGCTAATGTTGGTTTGATGCTTCTGGAAAGTAGGGGCTTTAGGGTTGTGGCATATGCCGACGATGTAGCTATCTTGATGGGTGGAAATTTTTTGCCGACGCTGGGGGAACTGATGGAGTCTGCTCTTGGAATTTTATCCTCTTGGGCTACGAACTGTGGTCTGGGTATAAATCCAAATAAGACGGACTTCGTTTTGTTCTCGCGTAGATACAAAATTGAAACCTTCAGGTTGCCGAGGTTAGCTGGTAGGGAGCTTCCGTGGTCTTCTGAGGTCAAGTACCTGGGTGTTGTCCTGGACAGCAAGCTGAACTGGAAACGAAACACCGAGGAAAGAATGAAGGAGGGACTGAATGCTTTCTACCAGTGTAGGAACTCCATAGGTAAGAACTGGGGTCTTCCGCCTAGGGCCATTCGCTGGATATATCTGGCGATTGTTAGACCGGTTGTTACTTATGGCTGCGTTGTTTGGTGGAGTGCCTTAAATAAGAGTTTTCAACGGAAAATCTTAGATAAAGTTCAGCGGATTGCCTCCTTAAGTATCACTGGAGTGAGGAAGAGTTGCCCTCAGGTTGCTCTTGACACTATGGTATGCCTGACTCCGCTTGACTTGTATGTCGCACCATTATAACCGATTTTTTTGTACCCGCTCTTCATGGTATTGATGTGAACAATGTTTGGTTTCAATACGATGGTGCAACTTGCCGCACACATCATGATACAATCGATTTATTGGACGCCAAGAAATTGCGATTTGCCACCGTTAGGCTATTTTCAGGGGGGTAAGTGTTATGCCGGCAAACCAGTGAGAATTGAACATTTGAAGACCAACATTTGTGATGCCATTGCTGTAATACAATCCCCTACTAAAAAGTTTTTATTTTATTGCATTTTTAAATTTAAGCTTTTAAATTTCCCACCCTATACAATTTAAAATTGCATACATTTTTCATGATTGGCGGGCCTATTCCAATCAATATTTTTTGATTTTCGTATTATTATATATTAGAAAAATTTTGTCATATAATAATCATGCAGATGTTGTAAATGTCTATCATGAATATAAGTGAGTAAATGAAATTAGTTTCCAAATTTACATTTTTATGGTTATGGTACTGTTAAAAATTGGAAGTTCATTTAAAATTATTTTGTTACTGCTAGTTCTACAAAAGGGGATATACCGTCAAAAGCTCGTTCTTACATATTTGTATATATTAAGAGGAATAGAACGAAATATGACAATATTAGCAACTGAGCACATAAATCCTAACAGATGCGCATTGGTTTAGCTGTACAACACAGAGCAATTCAGTTGCTGCTGTATCCAACCTGCCAATGAAAATCGTCACTTTAGACGAAGTTCATCAGCAGTAGCGACTTCAACGTGTGCCTCTATAAAAAGTGTGATAGCTACTTTGACAATTTAAATAGGTAGCATTTAAGAACTCCAATCTCCTGAAGCGTGTCATGAAGATAATATCCCATGCAAACAATAAAAATATCCCCCCAAAATATGCGCAGATTCCAACATGCACCACACCATCTGAGAAGTAGGAAGTGAGTCACTTTTGCACTTTCGTTGTTGGTTATTACTAACAGAAGAATTGTTACGCTTATTAGTTACAAATATAGAGGCTTGAACTACTCCTGTTAGAGACTGACAAATGCCAACGCATACCACCCTGGGAAGTATATGATACCAAGAGGTGAGTCACTGCTGCACTTTATAGTTCATAATAAACAGTTGTTGATTGTTATTAGCAGAAGAAATATGTACCCTTATTAGTGACATATACTGAGATTTAGACTGTTCCTGATAGAGCTGTTCCCTCCTGTCCATATTTATGATGAAAAAAAAGTTATTGGGAGAAAAAAAAAATACCAGACGATCTGGAAGTAGCGCAAAGATCTAAAATTAATTTTGGAAATTTTGGAATCTGTGTTCAGATTAATCTAAAACGGTTCAACGAATGTTGGCTGATAGTTAACCCAACCAAAACAAATTTAGTATAATTCACAAGGAAATACGAAGTCCCCTTTGCAATTCAGTATCAATTGAGTCGCTCTCTCTCTCTATCCAATAACGTGAAATACCATGGGATCAGATTGGATATCATAATATGGAATATGAATGCACTTTCCAGAACCACTAACGGAGCAACTGTTTATTATTCTTGTAAGAGAGTTGTTGTAAGAGATCGTCAATTTGCGTAAATATTTTTATCCAATATGAAAGAGCACTTGTTATAAAATAAGAAAATGCAAAAACTTTGCCTAATTTGTCAACAATAACATTATAACGGTACTTTAAACTTGTATATTTTTGAGTGAATTAAAATCAACAAAAGCACTTACATGAAATTGATCATTCTTAAAAGCTTACAACTTTCTATTGGAATGGAATTTTTTAACTATTTTTTTTTTTTTTTTTTGAAGCTCAACTTATTCGCTGTTAATATCATGAGAATTTAATTTTAGAACCTGGAAAATTCTTTTCGTTCTATTTCATTTAAAGAATTACTCTTTTTGTTAAGTTAAGAAAAAAAATAAAAATTCTATAATCAATAAATTCTTTTCTTTATAACGTTTCAACACCAAATTAGTTTTATACGAACGTCTGAAGTACCTACTTTAAGGCACGTTAAAAAAACAACAAATAATGAGTGATAATACCACATACCACGAGCTTTTTGATATATGGCTTAAAACACCCGAAAATGAAAGGCTTGACCGTTCCGTAAACTATATTTGTAGAATTATAAGCAGTAGTTCTAATTCTCATAATGATTGAGCTATTAAAAATATGTATGTTTATATGAAATATATTCTTACTAGCAGATTGTACTCGGCGTTGCGCGGGTTATGTAGTTTGGATTAGTTTAAAAAATTAAAAAAAATTATTATTGGGTCATTTTTGCATTAAAAAGAACAATAAATAAAAAACCGGTTTATATGTTTCGTAACCGCTTTTGAAACCGGTTTCTTAAAAAATGCAATTTTTCAAATTATTCGGAAACCGGTTTAACAAACAACCCAGTTTTTTGAATACTCTAAGTCCTAAATATAAATGCACTCAATTTGCCCGTTTTTTTCAAAACGTCAAATAATTGAACCATATTCCAGTTCAATTATTTGGGACCCTATGTATAAGGTAACAACACACACTGACAACATTGAATCCGTGCAGAAACAGTTTCTGTTATTTTGTCTTCGGAGCCTGCAATTTGATCCTTTCAACTTGCCGCCATATAGGAGTAGACTTGCCCTTATAAAGCTGCCAACTCTTAAAAGCCGTAGATCTATGTTAAATGTAACGTTTGTCTTAAACTGGATAAAAGGAAATGTATGTTCTGAATTTTTAATTAATAATATATCTTTTAATGTTCCGTCTCGTCCTACACGTTGTTTCTGTCCTCTTTCCGTTAATGTTTATAGGACAAATTATGCCAAGTCTGATCCGCTAATCAGAATTTGTACTGAATTTAATAAACTTTATTCTTACATTGACTTTTCTGTAAATGTCAATACTATTAAATGTAATTTAATTTCTTATTTAAATAATAATTATTGATTTGTATTTGTCTAGTCTGTAAGGATATTATATCTATAGACTTTATTAAATAAATAAATAAATAAAACAGATAAAATACAGCATTTATGTATAAAAGTACTAATTTTTGACCATTTTTTCTCCCTTTGTCCCATTTTTCCCCCTTTGGGTCAAAATTTTGAAAAGATTTATTGCCTATAACCTGCACCGACAAAAGCTCGATCTATATCCCAATTTTCAAGAAAATCGGTCCAGGCGTTCAGGTGTGATCGGCTATGCACTCAATTTGCCCGTTTTTGGCCCCTTTTCCCCTTTTTGGACCCCTTTTGGTTCAACTTTAGAAACGGAACACCTCCAATAGCTATTTGGGAAACTTAACCAAGCTAAATCGTAAAAAATTACCTTTAAAACAGATAAAATACAGCATTTATGCATAAAAGTACTAATTTTTGCCCATTTTTTCTCCCTTTGTCCCATTTTTTTCCCATTTGGGTCAAAATTTTGCAAAGATTTATAGCCTAGAACCTGCACCGACAAAAGCTCGATCTATATCCCAAATTTCAAGAAAATCGGTCCAGGCATTCAGGCGTGATTGGCTATGCACTCAATTTGCCCGTTTTTGGCCCCTTTCCCCCTTTTTGGACCCCTTTTGGTTCAACTTTAGAAACGGAACACCTCCAATAGCTATTTAGGAAACTTAACCAAGCTAAATCGCAAAAAATTACATTTAAAACAGATAAAATACAGCATTTATGTATAAAAGTACTAAGTTTTGCCCATTTTTTCTCCCTTTATCCCATTTTTCTCCCCTTTTGGTCAAAATTTTGAAAAGATTTATAGCCTATAACCTGCACGGCAAAAGCTCGATCTATATCCCAAATTTCAAGAAAATCGGTCCAGGCATTCAGGCGTGATTGGCTAACAAACAAACCAACAAACAAACAAACAGACTTACAGAAAGATTTATAATATATATTAGGATTTAAAAATTAATAAAAATTAAAATATTAAAAAAATTTTAAAAATCAAAATTAAAAAAAATAAATTGTTACTTCTACCTCTTTATTATTTATTTTAAACGTTATCATGCATACTCACTGCTTTTTACTTTTTGATTATTAGACGCGAATAATATCAGAAATAAATTTATCCGGGTTCGTATCACAGGTCAGGCATCATAACAAAATAAGAAAAAAAATATTACTTCGGCGATTTCCTCAGCAGATTTCTGGCAAAAACTCCGAGAGTAAATAAAATTGCCATGAAAAGTTTCTCAAAAATCTGTCGTTCGGAGTCGACTTTAAACTGTAGATCCCGCCACTTATGTATAAAATTAACACACACAACATGGGTGGTGTGAGAAGCTAGGTCGTAATCCTGACGAAGGGTTGTAATGACCAATTATGTATGTATGTATATCTTTAGATTGAAACTATAGACAGGAAAATATTAATTCAGAAATTATATATCCATGGAATCCAAGAACTATATCTGAAATGATTTGAATTGTATATGAAAAACAGAAAGTATTTCACTTCACTAAAATCTGATGCGTTTATTAACGATATCGATGAAACATATGAGAGATCGGTTTAAATGCCATATTAGTTTTGAAATTATTTACAGAAATAGAATAAAATAGCACATTGTCGTTAATACACACTATTTTATTTTAACAAGACATGACAACACAAGCACGAATATAACGAAATTCATACATTGTATTGCATGTCTTCTCTTCAAATCATCTACCTCTAGGCATTTTAAAGTCATTAGTGGATGTCCACAAGGATCATGCCTCTCACCCATACTGTCATTTGTTCAGGTTTATTAGCTGATGAAATTATATCCAATTTGCAAAGAGCCCTAATTGAAATATCTAATTATTTTAATAGTTGGAAAATATTATTAAATAAATAGTAGCAAAACACAGGCAATATATTTCACAAGAAAACGTAAAGAATGGTTTGTCCCACAGAATGGTATTTATTTCAATAATGATTTAATTCAGTGGGAAGATAACGTTAAGTACTTGGGTGTATGTAGTCTTGGATCGAAAACTTAAATTCAAGGACCATATAGGTTATATAGTTAATAAAGTGAATTTACTAACTCCGTTTATTATATCCGTTTATTAATCGTAATTCAAAACTGAACTGGGCTATCCATTTCGTAGTTTCAAAAGTATGGGACTGGAATTCGACATCTGTCAAACTAAGTTGTGAAACCAATTTTTTTCTTTTCAGTTGAAAGTCTGACATTGACGAAAATGGATCGCTTAACTATCACCAAAGAAAATAAAGTATAAAGAATGTGTATTTTAACATATTTTGGAATATTTTTCAAAAATATTTCAAGACGCGGGGGGAAAGATAGGAGGGAAGTAAACAGAAACGAAGAGCGTAACAATGCGTTGCTCTCATTCTTTGCTCTCATCGCGATGAGATCAAAGACTATAAATATTGTTATGAAATGAAATAAATGTTTATATGTTTTTACTGGAGCAGACATACGTCCGCTCAAGTCATTTATTATTTAAAAACTGTTCTTTATTTATTTGACTAAACTTATTGCTACTTATTACTATACTTAATTCTACTGTGGGAAAATGCTGGCTCGGCATAATACATGTCTGGCCAGCCAACTGCAGTGTGGACATAATCAACACAAGAATGTGTCGATATCAGATTGCATACAGACGGTATGGCAATCCGGACTAGTCAAACACACTACACCTCCCTTTTTACGGAAGAATAATCAATGTTCATTTTGACATTGATTATTCTTAGAATATTAAGATTATATATTTATTTTAAAATTATGACTTACGACTCTAAATATCTTAACCTTTTTTTTTTAAAGACTTTTGTTTTGGATATACGTATATAATTTTTTTTTATTATTCTTTGTTATGCGAAATATAACTTTATTTTTAACAGGACCTATATATATATATGTGTTTATATATATATTAACTTAATATTTATAATCAAAGTATATTTTGCCACAAATTAATGGAATATGGCCAACCATTTCAACTGAGAGGCACAAAAATAAAGTGTCCCTGTCGCCCGTCACTTTCCCTTTGAGAAAAAATATTGAACTCTATCTTTAATGAATACGAGAGAATTAATGCATTTCTGAACAATTCTAACAATGCCGCTAGGCAAACTGTTCAGGAGCTCGAAGGGAAAATCAAAATGTTAAAAGATGCTCTACAAGTAAAGGAGGAAATTGCAAAGCAATTGATTAGATTACGGAGATTTTGCTACACGACACCTAAAAGAATTACGTGAAATTAACCAACGCCTTATAGGCTTACCATGTTTTGTACATACCGTACAACTAAAGGACGTAATGTTTGTTTCCATTAAGAGACATCATTTAGAGCCATTGTTTAAATACACCAATCAGGAATATAAGTTTGTCATGGACAAGAAGGATCAAAAGAGATTCAATGCTTTACTCTATAACTGGAAAAGTAAAGCGTTATTAAATGCTGACATCAATAAAATGTATAATAAATTCGATGGCGAAAACAAAGAATAAATTACAACAAATAGAAATAGTTGGAATGAAAAGATAAAAACTATAAAAGTGAATCAACAGTGAGCAATCTTATAATTTAAGTAAAAATAATATAAAATAGCATTACTTTAAATTAACAAAACATAAAAAAAGAATAATATAAAGTATATAAAAAAAAATAGATATTCGTGCAAAGAAATGCTATAAAAAAGAAAGAGATTCAATATTTAAGTTCAGTAACATAAAAACAGTGATTATTACGGCAACTGCAATACTGGAAAGATAAAACAAAGACGAAGATTATTTACGTATTGGTTGGTTACCTTTGAACCTCTTCACTCGGTTCTTATGTACCATAAAGGATTTCCCGTTAGGGTCCAATAGTGTGACGTTATTATTATTGTCCACGCTAGTGACCATATACGGTCCCTTATAAACCGGGTCCAATTTATGGCCGGATTCATTAGTCACAAGCACCCAATCGTTTGGGGCTATTTTCAGTGGTTTAGCAGTATTACTCAAGTCCTGCCGTCGCCTTAATTTGGCGTTTTCTATAAGGCTGGCAGCTCTACGCTGTGCGACTTGGAGTCTAAATTTTACCTCCTTTTCATATGAATCGATATTATACAACGGGGCAATGCTTGCGTCCCTTTTAAAATCCATGATGGGAGGTATTTTCCCAAAGACCAACTCGAACGGACAGTACTCATGCGCCGTTGAGGGAGTTGTGTTATAACAATAAACAAAGAACTTCAACCACTCGTCCCAATCTGATTTATCTTCAGACATATAGGATCGCAAGTACTCGTTAAAGGTTCTATGTGATCGTTCAACAGTGCCCAACGTCTCATGATGATACGGAGTCGAGTTTAATTTATCAACCCTCATCAGGGCGCAAAGCTCTTGCAAAATCTGATTCATATATTCAGTGCCCATGTCTGTGACAATCTTTTTCATAGGGCCATACACTAATATGAAACCCTCCATGATTGCTTTAGCAACACTTTTAGCAGACTTATTGTCGATCGGCACTGCTACCAAATATTTGGTTAAATTGCACATTATCGTTACTGCGTATTCATTTTGAGAATTGGACCGTGGTAAAGGTCCAATAGTGTCAATAATAACAATCTCAAATGGTTTAACCGGAGTCGGGGTAATGACAAAGGGTTCCCTCCCTTTTATTGAGGGTTTATTTTTCTGGCATGCTCTGCATTGTTTGACATATTTCGTAATGTCTCTAGTCATGCCTTTCCAATAATATAGAAGTCTTATTTTTCTTATCATGCGCGTTATTCCGCAATGACCTCCATATATGGGGTCGTTATGATACTGTTGCATGATTCTTAATTTATCTTCAGCGGTTTTTATTTTCTCCAATTTAGGAGTGAGTACCAAGGTCAATTTTTTCAAAAGACCATTACCTTTATTTTTAAAGGTTTCTATATCGATTCCCGGGATATTAAAAAGACGATCACCTTGTGAAAGTCGTATTGTTGTGAGATCTAAATTGCCAGCTATTTTTTCAAACTTTGGAAAGAGGTGACCTAAGTCAACATTTCCATTAACAATTATCTCATTCAACATATATTCAGAAAGTTTTTTCTTTTCTTTAAGGATAATTAATTTATCCTGAGTAAAGTGCAACTGCGGCACTTTACGGTACTCTTGGGCATTTATTGCCTCATATATATTAAGTTTATCCGACTGAAGTGTTTGATTCTTTTTAGTATTGCCATCTGCTTTATCGACATTGGCCTTTCTTGCTTGAAGTCTAGTTGTTACCTTCAAGACATTTTTGACTTCTATATTTTTAATGTCATCGAATTCAATGCGGGATAATGCATCAGCCGCATGATTATCTTTTCCCCTGAGATACTCTATGATAAAGTCGTATTCCTCTAAATCAAGTCTCATCCTCGTTAACTTAGACGACGGGTTCTTCAATGAGAAAAGGTATGAGAGCGGTCTGTGATCAGATCTAATCACGAATTTTTTACCATATATATATGGTCTGAAATATTGTACTGCCCAATGTATGGCGGTGAGTTCCTGCTCTATGGTGGACTTATTAGACTCACCCTTCGTAAATGCTTTCGAGGCAAACGCAATGTTTCCTGGCTTAGAACAGCTCCGCAAGCATGTTTGCTTGCATCTGTCGTTATGCAAAATTGTTTTGAAAAATCGGGGTATTGCAAAATATGAGGGCTCAATAGTTGAGTTTTGAAATAATTGAATGACTTTTCACATTCAGGTGTCCACTCAAATTTAACATTCTTCCTAGAGAGTCTAGTTATATGACGAGAATATTCTGCAAAATTGGGAATAAATCTCCTATAGTAATTGCAAAATGCTATGAAGCGTTTAGTTCGTCACCATTTTTGGGTGTGGGATAATTTTTAATTATCGAAAATTTCGCGTCATCTGGTAATATACCCATATTTGTACATTTGTGACCCAAAAATGTTACCTCCTGACGGAAAAAGAAACATTTGTCAGGATGCAGTTTTAGGTTATATTTTCTGCACAAATTAAATACATCTTTAAGATTTTGTATCATATGGTTTGTAGAGCACCCGATGACAATTAAGTCATCCATATACACAAAGGCTTGGACTGGAGATAATCCGGAAAATGCTAGTGTCATCATTCTTTGGAATGAGTTTGGTGCTATTTTAAGACCATAAGGTTATCTCTTAAATCGGAAGGAACCAGTATCAGTCGAAAAAGACGTGATATCTCTTGATTTCTCCTCAAGTTCTATTTGGTGAAAGCCAGAAATCAGATCCAAACATGAAAAATATTTCGCTCTACCTAATTGGTCCAATATGTCGTCAATACGAGGTAGTGGAAATTTATCAGCTATTAATTTTTTATTTACCCCTCTGTAATCAATTACTAGTCTCCATCTTTTTTGATTAGTACCGGGTAGTGGTTTCTTAGGCACTAACAATAATGGACTATTGTAATCAGAGGTTGACGGTTCAACTATATTGTCATCCACTAATTTTTGGACTTGCCTATTTATCTCCTCCTTTTGGGAGTGAGGCGTTCTATAGTTTTTAATGTAAACGGGTTGTTTATCGTTTAGGCGCAGTTTTTGTTTATAGAAATTGTTAGTCGTGATTTTATCCGATTCCAATGCAAAAATGTCAGAGAAGTCGGAACATAGTTGCATTAATTCTGATTTCACAAAATCAGGAAAATTTTTAGCCAATCTTGATAATTTTTCGTTTTTACCACTAGGCTTTTCTTCACTACTGACATTTGCAATTTTATAATCACTCAATTTTTCAACTTTAATACTGAGCTTTTTTACTACGATGTCTTCGTCAGTCACATTTATGATCCTTACCAATGGTTTGGACTTCTTGGTTATGGTGTTTGCGATAAAAACTCCGTGTTGGATCATTTGTTGTGGAACAAATACATCCTCCACGTCAGCATCGAAACTAACTGCTCTTACCACTTCAGATCTCGCTGGAAGTGTTATTGCAAGAAGATCTGGACAATCTTTCAGAGGAATACAATACTCACATGGTACTCCGTCAGTCAAGATCAGTAAATCCTGATCTCCACTGAAGTCCAATATGCATTTGTATCCCCTGATGAAGTCCATTCCAACAATTCCATCTCCATTGATCGGGAAGCTATCATCAACTACATGAAATTCATGTTTGATTGAGATATTTCGTAATAGCAGTTCAGTCTTCACCATTCCAATAGTTGTTATAGAGCCCCTTCCTATTCCATTGATATTTATTATACGATTCTTTATTATTGGATCATAAAGAACTTTGCTCAGTTTTATAACCGAAATGTCTGCACCAGTGTCTACTAATAGTGTTGACATAGTGTCGTTCATTGTTGAACGGGATTTAAAATAGCTGTATGACTCTATCTTTATGTTACATGTTTTTATTGAGAATCTCGGGGGCTTTGCCCGTTTTCCGAGTTATTTTCGCCTGTTATCGCGTTTACGCGACTTTGTCGGTTTCTGCCGCGATAATTTCTGTTGTTGTTATTATTATTACGGCTGGCGTTAGTATTAGCATTACCAACTTGCCACCTGTTTCCGCCGTAATTTCTATTAAAATTTCTTGGATTGTTGTATCCACCAGTTTGGAAATTTCTAGTATTATTATTTCTATTTGTAGGGGTGCTATTGCGATATTGACCGTATGCCAATATAGAATTAGGCTGACCGTAGGCTTCGGTACAGCTACTAATAAATTTGGACATTACTTCATTTAGGTCAGAGAATGTCCCTGATTCCATGATCAGTTTTACCCTATCATTTGAGGCATTCTTTATTATTGCCTTTGTTGCAGAATTAGTGGCATATTTAGATGCCACCTGTGCTGGTAAACCGTCCCTTATGTATGATGTTTCCAGCTTTTTTGTAAGGTCTTCGATTTCTTTGGCATAGTTGTTAGCAGTTTTGCCTAGTTGCCTTACATTCATTAGTTTTGCTATAACTACATCAACTGATTCACCCTTGACCGATGATTTAAGTTTGTTGATTATTTCGAGAATTGTGGTCTCGTTTGTTATTAAGTTACGAGCCGATCCTCGTAATTTTGTTTTTATCAAGGTTATAGCTACTAGTTCGTGCTGCTCCTTTATTGTGTCCAGTAGACTTAAAGCATCCAGAAAACTTTGCAAGTTCTCTGGTGACCCATCATATTCAGGGATAAGTCTGGACGCTGTGTTCAAAAATTCTACCACTGTTTGTGCCATTTTAGAGTTTATCTCTGTTTCCGGCAAACGTGTGAACACTATTTGTTCATGTAAAGTTTGTGGTATGGTTATTTTTAAACCTTTTCGTGAGGATACGTTTAGTAATTTCTCACGGATGTCAAGGAAGAATGAATCAGCGAATGTTTTATGAGTCTGTGTTAGTCGTGAGTAATTGACATTAAATAAGACTCTTAACTGTTCTAAATTTTGTACCAGCACGTTGATGTGTTTGTTGATTGTTTCTTGTTTGGTTTCCCTGTCAGTGTTAATACACTTATAGGACTTCAAGAAATTATCTTTTATCAAACGTGCTTTATAGATAATATCTTCCCATTCCATTCATGCGTGTACAATGATTGTATTGTAAATGTAATGAGAATAATATTTAACCGTTCGAGAATAAGCTCGATATCAAAAAAAAAAATTAGTTATTAAAAAAATGTAATTAAAAAAAGTTTTTATTTCTAAAAAAAAAATTTTATCAAAACAATTGACTTTAAAAATGTGAAGAATGGTAAAACAACAAGAAAACAGTTACCATTCTTCATTGACAAGGTTCTAAACCTTTTCTAAATCGTTTGCTAAAGATCGTCTCATGTACGTTTTGCGCATAGACCTTTTATGCAATTGATATATAGTTGTTATCAACTGTAGTGCCAGTATGGCTATTATGATCCCTAGGTACACAACTGGATATTGTACCGAAATATTTATTTCGTTAATGACATTGGCATTGGGGTTATCGATCTTTGAATCGTGATTTCCCATTATGCCAATTTGTCAAAACGGTTACGGCGATGGTAATGATACTTAAAGCGGAAAAGAAAAAAAATACTTTTTAGAAATTGTTGCAGTTACCTTAAACTATGCAGTACTGGAGGGACTCGTAAGTATCGCAGCAATGCAGTTTTAGTATATATATTTTATATATTTTTTAAAGGTTATTAACAATAAATAATTGTTTATTTTTTTTGTTTTTAATTTGTTTTTAATATAAAAATTAAATTAAATTAGATTAATAGTAAATATAATATAATATATTTATAATTATATATTATTAATAATATTTATAATATAATAAAGTTGCCTGTTGTCCTGGATGACGTGGTTGAGTTGGTATCATCATATTGACGGTAGGATACATTCCAGCCATTTGTGCAATCGGAGGCATTAGATCGGTTGAAGGAGAACGACGACTATTTTGTAAAGCTACGCAAGGCTGTTGTTATTGTTGTTTACTTGCTGTTGCTTAATTGTGTTTAAAAAATTTTTTTTTTTAATTATTTTTAATTTTTCTTTTTTTATTTAATTGTTCTTTATCTTTATTTCGGTATTTAGTAAAATTGCTTTTTTTTTCTTTTTTTTTACGCAATATTACGATTATGTCACTTTTTCTTTTAATAGCTTTCTATTTATTTGTAATTTTTGTCAAGCGTTTGCTGATTTTTTTTTTTTTCATAAGTGCTCAATTTCAATACATAAATTTCATTGAAATTAGTATTTTTAAGAAAATGTTAATTTTTAAACATATTAAAAGAGTAGTATTAATTTTCTCTTAGTTTTTTTTTTTCTTCTCTTTACGATGATTTTGCTACATCAGATTTAATTTCGCTGGTGTTGCCGCGTCGCACTTTGGTCACTAACGTCACAATTTTGCTGTCTGCGTTGACTTGTTGTTAGGTGTTGTTTTATTTCTTGTACTTTTTTTTTGTTGTTAAATTTTTCAAACTTCTTTTTTTTTTAACATTTTTCTTCTCTTCTTTTGATGCTGATTTATTTTCTATTTTCTTTGCATGTTACGATTACAGTTTTAATTTTTTTCAGTTTTTGTGTAGAATTTTTTTTAGAAAATTTTTTTCGTAGAAAATTTTTTTTTTTAGAATTTACGTATTTTATATTTTTGCAGTCTCTTTTTATAGTTCCACTTTTTCTTGTAATTTTGATAACGGGATATTTTCAAAACTGGTTTTTTGAATTTTTGTCTGAGAAATTTTTATAACGGTATTTTTGTCAAAACTGGTTTTTCGTACTTTTGTGTGCAAAATTTTAGTATACACATAATTTTAAAATTCTTAGTGTTTTGTTTTAAAATTTTTCCCGTTATTTTCACATTTAATATGTAATATATAATCATGATATAAATTAGAAAAGTACAGTTTTTTCAATTTGGTACAGAGTTTTAAATTCAAAGGATTTCTAATTTGATGTGACTGTAAAATGATGGATGGATAAGAATTTGTTTCTTTAGATAAAGGATGCACTTTTCTCTTATTTTATTCTACAAAGTTGCTCCTACACTTTTCTATATTTTTTTTTATTTTTTTTTTTGCATTTTTTTGCACTTTTATCACCCGTTTCGTTTTCATAACTAACTTTTTTCATCTTTTCCTTCTATGTTCTATCCTTTCTGTGTTTTTTTTTTTATATTATATACTAAAAAGCGTCTATAAATTCTTTTTATTTTAACATTCTTATTTTAAACATTTTCCGTTATTTTGTCACAAATAAAATTCACTTTTCTTTTTTTTTAATTGGTTTTAGTAAATTGAGATTATTTTTTTTTCCATTTGATTTGCACATTGTTGAGATTTTACATGTTCGGATTTTAATTCCATATTTCCCAAAGACCAACTCGAACGGACAGTACTCATGCGCCGTTGAGGGAGTTGTGTTATAACAATAAACAAAGAACTTCAACCACTCGTCCCAATCTGATTTATCTTCAGACATATAGGATCGCAAGTACTCGTTAAAGGTTCTATGTGATCGTTCAACAGTGCCCAACGTCTCATGATGATACGGAGTCGAGTTTAATTTATCAACCCTCATCAGGGCGCAAAGCTCTTGCAAAATCTGATTCATATATTCAGTGCCCATGTCTGTGACAATCTTTTTCATAGGGCCATACACTAATATGAAACCCTCCATGATTGCTTTAGCAACACTTTTAGCAGACTTATTGTCGATCGGCACTGCTACCAAATATTTGGTTAAATTGCACATTATCGTTACTGCGTATTCATTTTGAGAATTGGACCGTGGTAAAGGTCCAATAGTGTCAATAATAACAATCTCAAATGGTTTAACCGGAGTCGGGGTAATGACAAAGGGTTCCCTCCCTTTTATTGAGGGTTTATTTTTCTGGCATGCTCTGCATTGTTTGACATATTTCGTAATGTCTCTAGTCATGCCTTTCCGATAATATAGAAGTCTTATTTTTCTTATCATGCGCGTTATTCCGCAATGACCTCCATATATGGGGTCGTTATGATACTGTTGCATGATTCTTAATTTATCTTCAGCGGTTTTTATTTTCTCCAATTTAGGAGTGAGTACCAAGGTCAATTTTTTCAAAAGACCATTACCTTTATTTTTAAAGGTTTCTATATCGATTCCCGGGATATTAAAAAGACGATCACCTTGTGAAAGTCGTATTGTTGTGAGATCTAAATTGCCAGCTATTTTTTCAAACTTTGGAAAGAGGTGACCTAAGTCAACATTTCCATTAACAATTATCTCATTCAACATATATTCAGAAAGTTTTTTCTTTTCTTTAAGGATAATTAATTTATCCTGAGTAAAGTGCAACTGCGGCACTTTACGGTACTCTTGGGCATTTATTGCCTCATATATATTAAGTTTATCCGACTGAAGTGTTTGATTCTTTTTAGTATTGCCATCTGCTTTATCGACATTGGCCTTTCTTGCTTGAAGTCTAGTTGTTACCTTCAAGACATTTTTGACTTCTATATTTTTAATGTCATCGAATTCAATGCGGGATAATGCATCAGCCGCATGATTATCTTTTCCCCTGAGATACTCTATGATAAAGTCGTATTCCTCTAAATCAAGTCTCATCCTCGTTAACTTAGACGACGGGTTCTTCAATGAGAAAAGGTATGAGAGCGGTCTGTGATCAGATCTAATCACGAATTTTTTACCATATATATATGGTCTGAAATATTGTACTGCCCAATGTATGGCGGTGAGTTCCTGCTCTATGGTGGACTTATTAGACTCACCCTTCGTAAATGCTTTCGAGGCAAACGCAATGTTTCCTGGCTTAGAACAGCTCCGCAAGCATGTTTGCTTGCATCTGTCGTTATGCAAAATTGTTTTGAAAAATCGGGGTATTGCAAAATATGAGGGCTCAATAGTTGAGTTTTGAAATAATTGAATGACTTTTCACATTCAGGTGTCCACTCAAATTTAACATTCTTCCTAGAGAGTCTAGTTATATGACGAGAATATTCTGCAAAATTGGGAATAAATCTCCTATAGTAATTGCAAAATGCTATGAAGCGTTTAGCTTCGTCACCATTTTTGGGTGTGGGATAATTTTTAATTATCGAAAATTTCGCGTCATCTGGTAATATACCCATATTTGTACATTTGTGACCCAAAAATGTTACCTCCTGACGGAAAAAGAAACATTTGTCAGGATGCAGTTTTAGGTTATATTTTCTGCACAAATTAAATACATCTTTAAGATTTTGTATCATATGGTTTGTAGAGCACCCGATGACAATTAAGTCATCCATATACACAAAGGCTTGGACTGGAGATAATCCGGAAAATGCTAGTGTCATCATTCTTTGGAATGAGTTTGGTGCTATTTTAAGACCATAAGGTAATCTCTTAAATCGGAAGGAACCAGTATCAGTCGAAAAAGACGTGATATCTCTTGATTTCTCCTCAAGTTCTATTTGGTGAAAGCCAGAAATCAGATCCAAACATGAAAAATATTTCGCTCTACCTAATTGGTCCAATATGTCGTCAATACGAGGTAGTGGAAATTTATCAGCTATTAATTTTTTATTTACCCCTCTGTAATCAATTACTAGTCTCCATCTTTTTTGATTAGTACCGGGTAGTGGTTTCTTAGGCACTAACAATAATGGACTATTGTAATCAGAGGTTGACGGTTCAACTATATTGTCATCCACTAATTTTTGGACTTGCCTATTTATCTCCTCCTTTTGGGAGTGAGGCGTTCTATAGTTTTTAATGTAAACGGGTTGTTTATCGTTTAGGCGCAGTTTTTGTTTATAGAAATTGTTAGTCGTGATTTTATCCGATTCCAATGCAAAAATGTCAGAGAAGTCGGAACATAGTTGCATTAATTCTGATTTCACAAAATCAGGAAAATTTTTAGCCAATCTTGATAATTTTTCGTTTTTACCACTAGGCTTTTCTTCACTACTGACATTTGCAATTTTATAATCACTCAATTTTTCAACTTTAATACTGAGCTTTTTTACTACGATGTCTTCGTCAGTCACATTTATGATCCTTACCAATGGTTTGGACTTCTTGGTTATGGTGTTTGCGATAAAAACTCCGTGTTGGATCATTTGTTGTGGAACAAATACATCCTCCACGTCAGCATCGAAACTAACTGCTCTTACCACTTCAGATCTCGCTGGAAGTGTTATTGCAAGAAGATCTGGACAATCTTTCAGAGGAATACAATACTCACATGGTACTCCGTCAGTCAAGATCAGTAAATCCTGATCTCCACTGAAGTCCAATATGCATTTGTATCCCCTGATGAAGTCCATTCCAACAATTCCATCTCCATTGATCGGGAAGCTATCATCAACTACATGAAATTCATGTTTGATTGAGATATTTCGTAATAGCAGTTCAGTCTTCACCATTCCAATAGTTGTTATAGAGCCCCTTCCTATTCCATTGATATTTATTATACGATTCTTTATTATTGGATCATAAAGAACTTTGCTCAGTTTTATAACCGAAATGTCTGCACCAGTGTCTACTAATAGTGTTGACATAGTGTCGTTCATTGTTGAACGGGATTTAAAATAGCTGTATGACTCTATCTTTATGTTACATGTTTTTATTGAGAATCTCGGGGGCTTTGCCCGTTTTCCGAGTTATTTTCGCCTGTTATCGCGTTTACGCGACTTTGTCGGTTTCTGCCGCGATAATTTCTGTTGTTGTTATTATTATTACGGCTGGCGTTAGTATTAGCATTACCAACTTGCCACCTGTTTCCGCCGTAATTTCTATTAAAATTTCTTGGATTGTTGTATCCACCAGTTTGGAAATTTCTAGTATTATTATTTCTATTTGTAGGGGTGCTATTGCGATATTGACCGTATGCCAATATAGAATTAGGCTGACCGTAGGCTTCGGTACAGCTACTAATAAATTTGGACATTACTTCATTTAGGTCAGAGAATGTCCCTGATTCCATGATCAGTTTTACCCTATCATTTGAGGCATTCTTTATTATTGCCTTTGTTGCAGAATTAGTGGCATATTTAGATGCCACCTGTGCTGGTAAACCGTCCCTTATGTATGATGTTTCCAGCTTTTTTGTAAGGTCTTCGATTTCTTTGGCATAGTTGTTAGCAGTTTTGCCTAGTTGCCTTACATTCATTAGTTTTGCTATAACTACATCAACTGATTCACCCTTGACCGATGATTTAAGTTTGTTGATTATTTCGAGAATTGTGGTCTCGTTTGTTATTAAGTTACGAGCCGATCCTCGTAATTTTGTTTTTATCAAGGTTATAGCTACTAGTTCGTGCTGCTCCTTTATTGTGTCCAGTAGACTTAAAGCATCCAGAAAACTTTGCAAGTTCTCTGGTGACCCATCATATTCAGGGATAAGTCTGGACGCTGTGTTCAAAAATTCTACCACTGTTTGTGCCATTTTAGAGTTTATCTCTGTTTCCGGCAAACGTGTGAACACTATTTGTTCATGTAAAGTTTGTGGTATGGTTATTTTTAAACCTTTTCGTGAGGATACGTTTAGTAATTTCTCACGGATGTCAAGGAAGAATGAATCAGCGAATGTTTTATGAGTCTGTGTTAGTCGTGAGTAATTGACATTAAATAAGACTCTTAACTGTTCTAAATTTTGTACCAGCACGTTGATGTGTTTGTTGATTGTTTCTTGTTTGGTTTCCCTGTCAGTGTTAATACACTTATAGGACTTCAAGAAATTATCTTTTATCAAACGTGCTTTATAGATAATATCTTCCCATTCCATTCATGCGTGTACAATGATTGTATTGTAAATGTAATGAGAATAATATTTAACCGTTCGAGAATAAGCTCGATATCAAAAAAAAAAATTAGTTATTAAAAAAATGTAATTAAAAAAAGTTTTTATTTCTAAAAAAAAAATTTTATCAAAACAATTGACTTTAAAAATGTGAAGAATGGTAAAACAACAAGAAAACAGTTACCATTCTTCATTGACAAGGTTCTAAACCTTTTCTAAATCGTTTGCTAAAGATCGTCTCATGTACGTTTTGCGCATAGACCTTTTATGCAATTGATATATAGTTGTTATCAACTGTAGTGCCAGTATGGCTATTATGATCCCTAGGTACACAACTGGATATTGTACCGAAATATTTATTTCGTTAATGACATTGGCATTGGGGTTATCGATCTTTGAATCGTGATTTCCCATTATGCCAATTTGTCAAAACGGTTACGGCGATGGTAATGATACTTAAAGCGGAAAAGAAAAAAAATACTTTTTAGAAATTGTTGCAGGTACCTTAAACTATGCAGTACTGGAGGGACTCGTAAGTATCGCAGCAATGCAGTTTTAGTATATATATTTTATATATTTTTTAAAGGTTATTAACAATAAATAATTGTTTATTTTTTTTGTTTTTAATTTGTTTTTAATATAAAAATTAAATTAAATTAGATTAATAGTAAATATAATATAATATATTTATAATTATATATTATTAATAATATTTATAATATAATAAAGTTGCCTGTTGTCCTGGATGACGTGGTTGAGTTGGTATCATCATATTGACGGTAGGATACATTCCAGCCATTTGTGCAATCGGAGGCATTAGATCGGTTGAAGGAGAACGACGACTATTTTGTAAAGCTACGCAAGGCTGTTGTTATTGTTGTTTACTTGCTGTTGCTTAATTGTGTTTAAAAAATTTTTTTTTTAAATTATTTTTAATTTTTCTTTTTTTATTTAATTGTTCTTTATCTTTATTTCGGTATTTAGTAAAATTGCTTTTTTTTTCTTTTTTTTTACGCAATATTACGATTATGTCACTTTTTCTTTTAATAGCTTTCTATTTATTTGTAATTTTTGTCAAGCGTTTGCTGATTTTTTTTTTTTTCATAAGTGCTCAATTTCAATACATAAATTTCATTGAAATCAGTATTTTTAAGAAAATGTTAATTTTTAAACATATTAAAAGAGTAGTATTAATTTTCTCTTAGTTTTTTTTTTTTCTTCTCTTTACGATGATTTTGCTACATCAGATTTAATTTCGCTGGTGTTGCCGCGTCGCACTTTGGTCACTAACGTCACAATTTTGCTGTCTGCGTTGACTTGTTGTTAGGTGTTGTTTTATTTCTTGTACTTTTTTTTTGTTGTTAAATTTTTCAAACTTCTTTTTTTTTTAACATTTTTCTTCTCTTCTTTTGATGCTGATTTATTTTCTATTTTCTTTGCATGTTACGATTACAGTTTTAATTTTTTTCAGTTTTTGTGTAGAATTTTTTTTAGAAAATTTTTTTCGTAGAAAATTTTTTTTTTTAGAATTTACGTATTTTATATTTTTGCAGTCTCTTTTTATAGTTCCACTTTTTCTTGTAATTTTGATAACGGGATATTTTCAAAACTGGTTTTTTGAATTTTTGTCTGAGAAATTTTTATAACGGTATTTTTGTCAAAACTGGTTTTTCGTACTTTTGTGTGCAAAATTTTAGTATACACATAATTTTAAAATTCTTAGTGTTTTGTTTTAAAATTTTTCCCGTTATTTTCACATTTAATATGTAATATATAATCATGATATAAATTAGAAAAGTACAGTTTTTTCAATTTGGTACAGAGTTTTAAATTCAAAGGATTTCTAATTTGATGTGACTGTAAAATGATGGATGGATAAGAATTTGTTTCTTTAGATAAAGGATGCACTTTTCTCTTATTTTATTCTACAAAGTTGCTCCTACACTTTTCTATATTTTTTTTTATTTTTTTTTTTGCATTTTTTTGCACTTTTATCACCCGTTTCGTTTTCATAACTAACTTTTTTCATCTTTTCCTTCTATGTTCTATCCTTTCTGTGTTTTTTTTTTTTATATTATATACTAAAAAGCGTCTATAAATTCTTTTTATTTTAACATTCTTATTTTAAACATTTTCCGTTATTTTGTCACAAATAAAATTCACTTTTCTTTTTTTTTAATTGGTTTTAGTAAATTGAGATTATTTTTTTTCCATTTGATTTGCACATTGTTGAGATTTTACATGTTCGGATTTTAATTCCATATTTCCTATGTTTTTATTTTGTTTTTTTTTTTTTTTTTAATAACAAAAAAAAAACAATTTCTTTTCACTTTTTTTCTCCGTTTTATTTATTAAAATCTGACTTCTTTCATTTTCTTTGTTTTAACTTAAAGTCGCACTGTGTTGTTTTCTGCAATTTGTGTCAGGTGAAATTTTAAATGCATTTTTTTTTCATTTATTTAATACATTTTCTTAATATATTCCATACATCCCGTATTGCTAAACGTTTTGTCTCAACATATTTCACAATTTTTTGTAATATTTCAATAATTTTTAGCGAAAATTTTAATTTTTCTTTTAAGCCACAAAAAAAAATTCACTCTTTTTTTTTTTTTAAATTTTGTTTTTATATATTTATTTTTCTCCTTATTTTGTTGTCTATATATATTTATTGGTTATTCCGCTTTGCCTTTAATGCATTGAAAAATTAGTTTTTTTTTTTTTTTTCTTACACTTGCACACACACACTCAAAGCTATAAATGGCAGGATCGCCATGTTATGAAATGAAATAAATGTTTATATGTTTTTACTGGAGCAGACATACGTCCGCTCAAGTCATTTATTATTTAAAAACTGTTCTTTATTTATTTGACTAAACTTATTGCTACTTATTACTATACTTAATTCTACTGTGGGAAAATGCTGGCTCGGCATAATACATGTCTGGCCAGCCAACTGCAGTGTGGACATAATCAACACAAGAATGTGTCGATATCAGATTGCATACAGACGGTATGGCAATCCGGACTAGTCAAACACACTACAATATATGAAGATGTTGCACTGCCATACATTGTACTGCCAGTGCCAAATTTGTCGATGGCAGTACGGCTACTGCCACTTATTGTACTCAGAGAACTTATTATACTCAGAGAACATATTGTTCTCTTCTCTAAGCAATTTATTCTCATATGCGTGTATACGTGTGTGCTTGTACATTGCCAAATAAAATAATAAACAAACTGAAAGATGTCTTGTTTTCACACAATGTATGTGCAAATAGCCTGTGGAAAAGAAACATTACCGTTTGAATATGTGTTTTATTGTTGTAGAAATGAAACTATATCGATTCGCACCGAAATAAAAAATCCACATTTTGTGTTGACATTTGAAACTGAAAAACTGAAAAATTGTTTTATAAAAAGTGTGAATTTAAAAATTGTAGTGCATGCTCAAACAAAACGTTTAATAAATATAATATATAATTAAAATCATAAATCATATTTTTAGAAGATATTGATAGGACTGGAAATATATCAGAAAGTACACATACCCCTGATATAGATGTCGCAGATATATACGATGAAAATAAAGAATATTTTAATGAAGGCACCGATTGTTTTACGTCCAACAATGTGCCAATTGAATTAATATCAAGTCGATATTTTGTTGGCTACATAGCTCAACGAATATCTTGCGTTAAATGTCGTGTGGATATAATCAAACCAGCGCAAATTTTGTCATATCCTTCAGAAATGTTCGTTCATGCAAACAATTATATAAAAGATTCCGACTTTGGAAGTTTGTGCGCTCCATCTGATTTATTTTTTGAAGTTTGCAAAATTCATATAAGTCTTCGAAAAAATTTTTTTAGAAAATAAATCTATAAAAAACATAAAAACATTTGTAGTTGGGCAATGCGTAAGTTGCACAAAAAATACAATTTATTCCTTTTGGTTTGATGAAAATAACGAATGTTATAAACACAGAATGGAGATGCTTAATTTACTAATTGTTGTTTTACTACGGAAGCATTCCACATGAGAAACATACAAATTCAAATTATCCAGTATGGAAAAAGTTAAAATTTTGAACCATTAAAATGATAAATAAATTTAATAAATACTAAACAAAAAAAGCATTCGTTTTATTACAACTTCATTCTATACAAAGATAGACACATATGGTAAATATATACATACATAATTGAATAGTCTAAAAAATAACATTATAATTCGGTGCGAATCGATATAATTTCATTTCTACAACAATAAAACACATATTCTTACCCTACAATAAAACAGACGGTAATATTTGTATTCCACAGGCTATTTGCACATACATTTTATGAAAACAAAAAATCTTTCAGTTTTTTTATTATTTTATTTGACAATGTATGTATACATACATGCACACACGTATACACGCATATGAGAATAAATTGCTTAGAGAAGAGAACAATACGTTCTCTAAGTATAATAAGTTCTCTGAGTACAATAAGTGTACTGAGTCTTTTTTGTTTCCTTTCTCTCAGTTAACATGAGAGTGAGAACGACGATTTAGCTTTCCCTGTTACCTACCCCCCTCATCATAAAGAAGCACAAAATTTTGTCAATTTTAAATACACTGTGTGCAACATCTTTACATATTTATAGTCTTTGGTCAAACAATAAAAACGATCATACATACATAATCGTACATACACATATACATACGTACGATGAAAGCAACACATTGTTACGCTCTTTGTTTGTGTTTATTTTCCTTCTGTCTTCCCTACCTCATCAAGAAATGATTTTTAAAAAAGATTTTGGTGAGAGCGGGTCTTACTGGTACATCCCGCCATAAGAAATTTTACTTCTACATAATGCGCATTCTTTATATCCATATTCTTTGCTATCACACAACGCATAAAAATTATCAAAACCTACTACAAAAATGGTGATTTAGCCACAGCCACGTATCGTACAAAATTTTCTTCATCGATGAAGCACATTTCACACTCGGTGGGTATGTTAATAAACAAAATTGTTGTGTTTGGGGTTCTGAGAATCCTCAAGTAATTGAAGAGAGGCCATTACATCCAGAAAAAGTCACTGTTTGGTGCGCTCTTTGTTCCGAAGGTGTGATTGGACCTTACTTCTTCGAAAACGACGATGGAACGACTGTCTACGTCAATTTGGAACGTTATGGTCATATGATAACCGACTTTTTTTGCCTGCTATTGAAGAATACGATTTGGAGAATATGTGGTTTCAACAAGACGGTGCCACATGCCACACAACTCGAGCGAAAGACCGTGTTTATGCAGATAAACTTAAAAACCAACATTCGTCAAGTTATGGCTGAGATACCGCCCAATATGTGTCAAAAAGTAGTTGAAAGTTACCTTAAAAGAATCAATGCTTGCAACAATTCGCGTGGAGGTCATTTAAATGATGCAGTGTTTCACACATAATGTCTACGTTCAAACTTTACAATAAAAAAGAAATATCATGAAAAAAATATTTTATATGTGTTTTATTTACGCTTACTTTTGAAACCACGAAATGAATAACCCGTTATATTTCAATTCATGAACTGATTGTTTTTTATGTGAGAACATTCGTTACCTGACATGCCATCGTATTATAAAAAAGGGTATTCAAGAAGCAATCAACAAAAACAGAGAATGTGAACATAGCAACATCAGTAGAAATTGAATAAATGCATGGCAAAACGTGCATATGTACATTAAGCAAACGCGGAGGCATTTAAAGCGATGTCAGAAGCACAACCACAGCTAAGCAGTAACGAAAGCAATGACATTTGAAAAAGGCTTTTAGCGTAAAAACACTGGTCCAACTAGAGGGAAAAAAAATGTTATAAGTGTTGCGAACCAAATGTGTTAGAAGCAACAGATATACAGAGGGAAAACTGATGGATAAAGCAGAAAAATTAAATGTAAACAAACATTTATATTGTGTTAAAAAAGGGAAAATTTAGAATATTTTTTAATTTCTTCAATGAAAATTTTAAAAATTCGTAAATATTTAATTATTAATAGAAATTTGTGTGGTTTTTGGTCACAACGAATATAGTTTCTTGTGCAAAAGATAAGTAAGAAGCTAAATATATCAAGATCAAATAACACATATTGCTCATAAAATTTTTTTCTTGTAGAACTTTGTGTATATTACCAGTATTTATTAATTTCTTGAATGAAAAAGTTAAAATTCGGTAATTTTTTCATTATTAATTCAACTCTTAGCAATTTCTCTACATAATGAAACAAGTTCCGTGTGCAAAAGGTAAGTAAAAATAAAAATATAACAAAATATATACTCATAACTTTTTGTTTCAGGAATTTGTGAATATACCTCTCAATTGGTTAAATACTAAGTTAGTGACGATCGATAAAAGGTGTCACCAAATACGCTAGTTCCAAATTACGTTTCTCCAATAAAATGGTACATCTCCTTTCAACCAAGAACCCGTATTATGTGCATAATTATTCTATTATTCTACCACAATATCATCAATTTCTATCCAATAATAAAAATCCTCCCCGAAAACAAACATAAACAAAACAGAGTTACTTTTAGACAGAGGCAGAAATACTTTTTGGTAATATTTGCTGTCTCTTTTACATTCGAACAGTGCTCCTGTCAAATTCGTTTCGTTACTACTTATATTGTGAGCACAACGTTCAATATCGGGTGCCTTAAAGCCTCAGTTACTCTGCCGTAACGGAATGTAACCGCAACAGTAAGAAACAGCTGATCGTTTTTGTTATGTATAAAGCAATACGAATGGTTATAGAAATGTAATGTAACGTAACCGGAACGTAACAGTCTGTAAAAAATAGAATTTTCTTACATTTTTACGTGACATCTGTTTAGCAGTGTTAACAACATGTCACTATTAAAAACCACCAAAACTGAAAATTTAAATTATAAACAGAATTTAAATTTTCTACTTATGTTATGTTTGTATGTATGTGGTATTCACTTTAAATAAAACTTCACATATTTTAAAAACCCAAATTATAATTTATTTCATTATTAACTTTTATAATTTAAAATAAAAATAAAATAGTGTATTTTACTATTATGTACATTATGTAGGTGGTGTTTATTTTTATTTTATATATTATAAAAATATAGTTATCAATTTTTAACTAATTAAACTAATTATTTAATTTGCATTTAACTTTTACTAGAGAACATAAAAATGTTTTAACATTCGTATAAATTTGGTTTCCGAAATATCTGACCTGTGTCTGGAGTATAAACGATTTTACTTGCTTGTCTATTTATTTGGAAAATATAAACAAAAACACTCAATTTTGTGTTTGTGTTTTCATCAACAAACAAACATAAACTAAATTGAGTGTTTTTGTTTGTGTGAAATTTTTTGGCTTACAGAAACAGTACATAAAACACATCACAAGTTCCCAACAAGTTGTTAAGGGCAATGTGAAAAACTTGATGTAAACTTTCGTGTACATGTGATTTTGCTTCTCTTTCTAACATTTGAATTCTTTCGACTGTAAAACATATATTTAACCCACTCACTCTTTCGCTGTTTTTATCAGGCATGTCACAGATTCCGATCGGAATGGTTTTGATTCCGTATATGCAATTCCGATCGATTTTGTTTTAGGTTCTTCAGATTCCGAACGATTTTGTTCATTCCCAAAAATTATAAAATTGCTACTTTTCAAATAAAGTATGGCAACGTAGTGCATGACAAAAGAAAAAAAAACATAATTGGTGAATAAAAAGCAGAACCAAAACAAAAGAAGAAAAAGACAATGATACAAAAATTTCAATTGAAATAAAAAAAACCAAAAATTTTATATGAAAAATGCCCCTTTACCCCTTAAAAAATATAAGTTAATAATACCAAAAAATTTCAATAAATCTGTTCTTACATTTTTATAAAACTGAATTAAATGCAACGTAAAAATATTTTTGTATTTTCTTTTGTCCATCGTTTGTGTTGCCACCGCTTAAATTTGTTCTACTTAATAAATTTTTGTTCTCAAAAATAAGTGGTTTGCTCAAAAATATAACGTGGCAATACTTCGATGAAAAATATATCACTTTGTTTTGTTTTTCTCAGCAAGTTTACAAAATTTAATTTCTTAAGCATAAATATTAAGTAAATACTTAGAAAACCGATGTAATAATAAAACATACCATTTTGTCTTTCAGTTTGACTAAGTTTTATTAATATTTTTCGTTAATAAATCATCAAAAATATCAAAACCACTTTGAAAATTTGAAGTGGTTTCATTCCGAAGAAATTTTTCGTTTTCTAAAGACTGGACTTTCGGAATTGAAACCACTTTCGATCGGAATTGCTTTCTGTGACATGGCTGTATATCACAGATGTACTTATTATCGGTCACAGTTGACTAGTCAAACGTGATTTACATATCAGTCAAAGTTGACACATCAAAAGTGTTGAAAAAAGGTCACTGTTGACTAGTCAAAGTTGATGCATATACCGGCCACGATTGACATGTATTTTGGTCACAGTTGACTACCAAATTGATTAATAGTTTTCACTTAAAAACTTAATTTTTTTATTAGCAATTTATTTTCATTAAATAAAATTTTAATACATAATTGAATACTCTTAATAGTTAACATTTTGATATCTCAATAAAAATTTCATATAAATATTTAAAACAGTCGACTTCGTCAAGAGGTGGCTCACAACTAAATTCATTTGCCGTCACTTTTTTGCCACTGGTATGGTTGACGCAATCCTCCTTCATTTTATCCTTCACAGTTCTTGAATGTATCACCAGCTTTAGTTTTACAACGAACTAGTAAAAAGATATATTAAATACTGGTCAAATGATTCACACAGAAAAGATACTAACATTTCCAACACTTACTGGTCCTTTTACACTGCACTTCGATATCTTCTTCTATTATATTTTTATCCTAACTAACTAATTTTTATCGTAACTCATCCACTTGGTAAGTGCATATTGTAATCTTATTTTAATTTAATGAAACCATGAAAAAGAAATAAAATTAAAATTAAAAGTATTATACAAAATGAATTAAATAAGCATGAAATAGATTTCTATACTAATTAATTGAATTTGATAACTAATATTTAATATTCAAATTAAATTAAAATTAAAATTTTGAAAATTAAAAAAATATCTTGTCCTGTAATATCAAGAAAAAAAGTTAATACCTTTGTAAAATTGCAGTACTTACTTATTATATGAAAATCAAGTTAAGTAATTGTTGCAAATTTTCTAGTTTGGAAATTGTATTAAAATATTACTTATATTATTATATCAATAAAATTATGTTAAACCTTTGACAAAAAATTACTTAACCTATTGGTGAAATGGAGGGTAACAGGAATTGTTATCGAGATGCATAACTGGGGCTTAAAGCCCTAGTTATGCTACCGTAACGGAATGTAACAGTAATGTAATGTAACGTGTACGGAACGTAAAAATGTAAGTGCAATTATAGATCGTAAAAACGTGTCATATGTTTTTATGTAAACAAAACAAAAAAGAAATAAAAATTGCAAAAACTAAAAGACAAAATTTCAGATATGGATATAGAAGTTAAGTTTTTGGGTTTGAGTTTTTATTTTATTATTGTTTTTTATACAAATTTAATATTAATTTCAGATTTTAAAAACTTTGTTTTCACTCTTTCATCACTTTCAATATGGCGCCTTTTGTTTTGCTTCAATTCAGCTATTAACCAGTGTTATCACTACAGGCCTTTTAGGTTCAATTTAACGATTTGTTATTTATTTAAAGGTACTTATTAAAAGTTTTATGTACTATTTCTGTAAGCCAAACAATTTCACACAAACACACTCAATTTAGTTTGTGTTTGTTTGTTGAGGAAAACACAAACATAAAATTTAGTGATTTTGATTGTAATATCCATATAAATAGACAAGCAAGTGAAATCCTTTATCATACAGAAACGGATCAGGTATTTCGAATTTCACAAATTTGTACGTATGTTAAAACGTTTTAATCTTCTCTAATAAAAGTAAAATGCCAGCTTGTCGAACGCTTTATTTAGATAACTATATTTTTCTAATTTAAAATAAAAATAAACACCACCTACATAATGTAATATGTAGTAAAATAGTGTTTATTTTTATTTTAAATTATAAAAGTTAATAATGAAATAAATTATAATTTGGGTTTTTAAAATATGTGAAGTTTTATTTAAAGTGAATACCACATACATACAAACATAACATAAGTAGAAAATTTAAATTCTGTTTATAATTTAAATTTTCAGTTTTGGTGGTTTTTTATATTGACATGTTGTTAACACTGCTAAACAGATGTCATGTAAAATTGTAAGAAAATTCTATTTTTTACAGATTCTTACGTTCCGGTTACGTTACATTACATTTCTATAACCATTCGTATTGCTTTATACATAACAAAAACGATCAACTGTTTCTTACTGTTGCGGTTACGTTCCGTTACGGATGCATAACTGGGGCTTAACTGAGCCACAATATAAGCAGTAACGAAACGAAATTTGACAGGAGCATAGGCCAAATTTGAAAGAGACAGCAAATATTACAAAAAAGTATTTCTGTCTCTGTCTAATTCTCTCTGTTTTGTTTATTTATGTTTGTTAATTTTTAGGGTGAGATTTTATTTTCTATTTTGGTAGAAATTTATGATATTTTTGTAGAATAATAGAATAGTTTTGAAAGGAAATGAACTGTTTTATTGAGGAAACGTTATACGGAACTAAAGTATTTGGTGACACCTTTCATCGATTGTCACTAACTTAGTATTTACCAATTTAGAGGTATATTCACAAGCTCCTGAAAAAAAGTTATGAGTATATATTTTGTTATATTTTTCTTTTTACTTATCTTTTACACACGGAACTTGTTTCATCTTAAAGAGAAATTGCTAAGAGTTCGATTAATAATGACAAAATTACCGAATTTTAACTTTTTCATTCAAGAAATTAATAAATACTGGTAATACACACAAAGTTCTGCAAGAAAAAAAATTTTATGAGGAATGTATCTTATTTGATCTTGATATATTTAGCTTCTTACTTACCTTTTGCACAAGAAACTATATTCATTGTGACCAAAAACCATACAAATTTCGATTAATGATTAAATATTTACGAATTTTTAAAATTTTCATTGAAGAAATTAAAAAAAATTCTAAATTTTCCCTTTTTTAACACAAAATAAATGTTTATTTTTTCAGTTTTTGTGTAGAATTTTTTTTAGAAAATTTTTTTCGTAGAAAATTTTTTTTTTTTAGAATTTACGTATTTTATATTTTTGCAGTCTCTTTTTATAGTTCCACTTTTTCTTGTAATTTTGATAACGGGATATTTTCAAAACTGGTTTTTTGAATTTTTGTCTGAGAAATTTTTATAACGGTATTTTTGTCAAAACTAGTTTTTCGTACTTTTGTGTGCAAAATTTTAGTATACACATAATTTTAAAATTCTTAGTGTTTTGTTTTAAAATTTTTCCCGTTATTTTCACATTTAATATGTAATATATAATCATGATATAAATTAGAAAAGTACAGTTTTTTCAATTTGGTACAGAGTTTTAAATTCAAAGGATTTCTAATTTGATGTGACTGTAAAATGATGGATGGATAAGAATTTGTTTCTTTAGATAATATAAGTGTTTTTTTTCATTGCTTTAAAGGATGCACTTTTCTCTTATTTTATTCTACAAAGTTGCTCCTACACTTTTCTATATTTTTTTTTATTTTTTTTTTTTGCATTTTTTTGCACTTTTATCACCCGTTTCGTTTTCATAACTAACTTTTTTCATCTTTTCCTTCTATGTTCTATCCTTTCTGTGTTTTTTTTTTATATTATATACTAAAAAGCGTCTATAAATTCTTTTTATTTTAACATTCTTATTTTAAACATTTTCCGTTATTTTGTCACAAATAAAATTCACTTTTCTTTTTTTTTAATTGGTTTTAGTAAATTGAGATTATTTTTTTTTCCATTTGATTTGCACATTGTTGAGATTTTACATGTTCGGATTTTAATTCCATATTTCCTATGTTTTTATTTTGTTTTTTTTTTTTTTTTTAATAACAAAAAAAAAACAATTTCTTTTCACTTTTTTTCTCCGTTTTATTTATTAAAATCTGACTTCTTTCATTTTCTTTGTTTTAACTTAAAGTCGCACGGTGTTGTTTTCTGCAATTTGTGTCAGGTGAAATTTTAAATGCATTTTTTTTTCATTTATTTAATACATTTTCTTAATATATTCCATACATCCCGTATTGCTAAACGTTTTGTCTCAACATATTTCACAATTTTTTGTAATATTTCAATAATTTTTAGCGAAAATTTTAATTTTTCTTTTAAGCCACAAAAAAAAATTCACACTCTTTTTTTTTTTTTAAATTTTGTTTTTATATATTTATTTTTCTCCTTATTTTGTTGTCTATATATATTTATTGGTTATTCCGCTTTGCCTTTAATGCATTGAAAAATTAGTTTTTTTTTTTTCTTACACTTGCACACACACACTCAAAGCTATAAATGGCAGGATCGCCATGTTATGAAATGAAATAAATGTTTATATGTTTTTACTGGAGCAGACATACGTCCGCTCAAGTCATTTATTATTTAAAAACTGTTCTTTATTTATTTGACTAAACTTATTGCTACTTATTACTATACTTAATTCTACTGTGGGAAAATGCTGGCTCGGCATAATACATGTCTGGCCAGCCAACTGCAGTGTGGACATAATCAACACAAGAATGTGTCGATATCAGATTGCATACAGACGGTATGGCAATCCGGACTAGTCAAACACACTACAATATATGAAGATGTTGCACTGCCATACATTGTACTGCCAGTGCCAAATTTGTCGATGGCAGTACGGCTACTGCCACTTATTGTACTCAGAGAACTTATTATACTCAGAGAACATATTGTTCTCTTCTCTAAGCAATTTATTCTCATATGCGTGTATACGTGTGTGCTTGTACATTGCCAAATAAAATAATAAACAAACTGAAAGATGTCTTGTTTTCACACAATGTATGTGCAAATAGCCTGTGGAAAAGAAACATTACCGTTTGAATATGTGTTTTATTGTTGTAGAAATGAAACTATATCGATTCGCACCGAAATAAAAAATCCACATTTTGTGTTGACATTTGAAACTGAAAAACTGAAAAATTGTTTTATAAAAAGTGTGAATTTAAAAATTGTAGTGCATGCTCAAACAAAACGTTTAATAAATATAATATATAATTAAAATCATAAATCATATTTTTAGAAGATATTGATAGGACTGGAAATATATCAGAAAGTACACATACCCCTGATATAGATGTCGCAGATATATACGATGAAAATAAAGAATATTTTAATGAAGGCACCGATTGTTTTACGTCCAACAATGTGCCAATTGAATTAATATCAAGTCGATATTTTGTTGGCTACATAGCTCAACGAATATCTTGCGTTAAATGTCGTGTGGATATAATCAAACCAGCGCAAATTTTGTCATATCCTTCAGAAATGTTCGTTCATGCAAACAATTATATAAAAGATTCCGACTTTGGAAGTTTGTGCGCTCCATCTGATTTATTTTTTGAAGTTTGCAAAATTCATATAAGTCTTCGAAAAAATTTTTTTAGAAAATAAATCTATAAAAAACATTTGTAGTTGGGCAATGCGTAAGTTGCACAAAAAATACAATTTATTCCTTTTGGTTTGATGAAAATAACGAATGTTATAAACACAGAATGGAGATGCTTAATTTACTAATTGTTGTTTTACTACGGAAGCATTCCACATGAGAAACATACAAATTCAAATTATCCAGTATGGAAAAAGTTAAAATTTTGAACCATTAAAATGATAAATAAATTTAATAAATACTAAACAAAAAAAGCATTCGTTTTATTACAACTTCATTCTATACAAAGATAGACACATATGGTAAATATATACATACATAATTGAATAGTCTAAAAAATAACATTATAATTCGGTGCGAATCGATATAATTTCATTTCTACAACAATAAAACACATATTCTTACCCTACAATAAAACAGACGGTAATATTTGTATTCCACAGGCTATTTGCACATACATTTTATGAAAACAAAAAATCTTTCAGTTTTTTTATTATTTTATTTGACAATGTATGTATACATACATGCACACACGTATACACGCATATGAGAATAAATTGCTTAGAGAAGAGAACAATACGTTCTCTAAGTATAATAAGTTCTCTGAGTACAATAAGTGTACTGAGTCTTTTTTGTTTCCTTTCTCTCAGTTAACATGAGAGTGAGAACGACGATTTAGCTTTCCCTGTTACCTACCCCCCTCATCATAAAGAAGCACAAAATTTTGTCAATTTTAAATACACTGTGTGCAACATCTTTACATATTTATAGTCTTTGGTCAAACAATAAAAACGATCATACATACATAATCGTACATACACATATACATACGTACGATGAAAGCAACACATTGTTACGCTCTTTGTTTGTGTTTATTTTCCTTCTGTCTTCCCTACCTCATCAAGAAATGATTTTTAAAAAAGATTTTGGTGAGAGCGGGTCTTACTGGTACATCCCGCCATAAGAAATTTTACTTCTACATAATGCGCATTCTTTATATCCATATTCTTTGCTATCACACAACGCATAAAAATTATCAAAACCTACTACAAAAATGGTGATTTAGCCACAGCCACGTATCGTACAAAATTTTCTTCATCGATGAAGCACATTTCACACTCGGTGGGTATGTTAATAAACAAAATTGTCGTGTTTGGGGTTCTGAGAATCCTCAAGTAATTGAAGAGAGGCCATTACATCCAGAAAAAGTCACTGTTTGGTGCGCTCTTTGTTCCGAAGGTGTGATTGGACCTTACTTCTTCGAAAACGACGATGGAACGACTGTCTACGTCAATTTGGAACGTTATGGTCATATGATAACCGACTTTTTTTGCCTGCTATTGAAGAATACGATTTGGAGAATATGTGGTTTCAACAAGACGGTGCCACATGCCACACAACTCGAGCGAAAGACCGTGTTTATGCAGATAAACTTAAAAACCAACATTCGTCAAGTTATGGCTGAGATACCGCCCAATATGTGTCAAAAAGTAGTTGAAAGTTACCTTAAAAGAATCAATGCTTGCAACAATTCGCGTGGAGGTCATTTAAATGATGCAGTGTTTCACACATAATGTCTACGTTCAAACTTTACAATAAAAAAGAAATATCATGAAAAAAATATTTTATATGTGTTTTATTTACGCTTACTTTTGAAACCACGAAATGAATAACCCGTTATATTTCAATTCATGAACTGATTGTTTTTTATGTGAGAACATTCGTTACCTGACATGCCATCGTATTATAAAAAAGGGTATTCAAGAAGCAATCAACAAAAACAGAGAATGTGAACATAGCAACATCAGTAGAAATTGAATAAATGCATGGCAAAACGTGCATATGTACATTAAGCAAACGCGGAGGCATTTAAAGCGATGTCAGAAGCACAACCACAGCTAAGCAGTAACGAAAGCAATGACATTTGAAAAAGGCTTTTAGCGTAAAAACACTGGTCCAACTAGAGGGAAAAAAAATGTTATAAGTGTTGCGAACCAAATGTGTTAGAAGCAACAGATATACAGAGGGAAAACTGATGGATAAAGCAGAAAAATTAAATGTAAACAAACATTTATATTGTGTTAAAAAAGGGAAAATTTAGAATATTTTTTAATTTCTTCAATGAAAATTTTAAAAATTCGTAAATATTTAATTATTAATAGAAATTTGTGTGGTTTTTGGTCACAACGAATATAGTTTCTTGTGCAAAAGATAAGTAAGAAGCTAAATATATCAAGATCAAATAACACATATTGCTCATAAAATTTTTTTCTTGTAGAACTTTGTGTATATTACCAGTATTTATTAATTTCTTGAATGAAAAAGTTAAAATTCGGTAATTTTTTCATTATTAATTCAACTCTTAGCAATTTCTCTACATAATGAAACAAGTTCCGTGTGCAAAAGGTAAGTAAAAATAAAAATATAACAAAATATATACTCATAACTTTTTGTTTCAGGAATTTGTGAATATACCTCTCAATTGGTTAAATACTAAGTTAGTGACGATCGATAAAAGGTGTCACCAAATACGCTAGTTCCAAATTACGTTTCTCCAATAAAATGGTACATCTCCTTTCAACCAAGAACCCGTATTATGTGCATAATTATTCTATTATTCTACCACAATATCATCAATTTCTATCCAATAATAAAAATCCTCCCCGAAAACAAACATAAACAAAACAGAGTTACTTTTAGACAGAGGCAGAAATACTTTTTGGTAATATTTGCTGTCTCTTTTACATTCGAACAGTGCTCCTGTCAAATTCGTTTCGTTACTACTTATATTGTGAGCACAACGTTCAATATCGGGTGCCTTAAAGCCTCAGTTACTCTGCCGTAACGGAATGTAACCGCAACAGTAAGAAACAGCTGATCGTTTTTGTTATGTATAAAGCAATACGAATGGTTATAGAAATGTAATGTAACGTAACCGGAACGTAACAGTCTGTAAAAAATAGAATTTTCTTTCATTTTTACGTGACATCTGTTTAGCAGTGTTAACAACATGTCACTATTAAAAACCACCAAAACTGAAAATTTAAATTATAAACAGAATTTAAATTTTCTACTTATGTTATGTTTGTATGTATGTGGTATTCACTTTAAATAAAACTTCACATATTTTAAAAACCCAAATTATAATTTATTTCATTATTAACTTTTATAATTTAAAATAAAAATAAAATAGTGTATTTTACTATTATGTACATTATGTAGGTGGTGTTTATTTTTATTTTATATATTATAAAAATATAGTTATCAATTTTTAACTAATTAAACTAATTATTTAATTTGCATTTAACTTTTACTAGAGAACATAAAAATGTTTTAACATTCGTATAAATTTGGTTTCCGAAATATCTGACCTGTGTCTGGAGTATAAACGATTTTACTTGCTTGTCTATTTATTTGGAAAATATAAACAAAAACACTCAATTTTGTGTTTGTGTTTTCATCAACAAACAAACATAAACTAAATTGAGTGTTTTTGTTTGTGTGAAATTTTTTGGCTTACAGAAACAGTACATAAAACACATCACAAGTTCCCAACAAGTTGTTAAGGGCAATGTGAAAAACTTGATGTAAACTTTCGTGTACATGTGATTTTGCTTCTCTTTCTAACATTTGAATTCTTTCGACTGTAAAACATATATTTAACCCACTCACTCTTTCGCTGTTTTTATCAGGCATGTCACAGATTCCGATCGGAATGGTTTTGATTCCGTATATGCAATTCCGATCGATTTTGTTTTAGGTTCTTCAGATTCCGAACGATTTTGTTCATTCCCAAAAATTATAAAATTGCTACTTTTCAAATAAAGTATGGCAACGTAGTGCATGACAAAAGAAAAAAAAACATAATTGGTGAATAAAAAGCAGAACCAAAACAAAAGAAGAAAAAGACAATGATACAAAAATTTCAATTGAAATAAAAAAAACCAAAAATTTTATATGAAAAATGCCCCTTTACCCCTTAAAAAATATAAGTTAATAATACCAAAAAATTTCAATAAATCTGTTCTTACATTTTTATAAAACTGAATTAAATGCAACGTAAAAATATTTTTGTATTTTCTTTTGTCCATCGTTTGTGTTGCCACCGCTTAAATTTGTTCTACTTAATAAATTTTTGTTCTCAAAAATAAGTGGTTTGCTCAAAAATATAACGTGGCAATACTTCGATGAAAAATATATCACTTTGTTTTGTTTTTCTCAGCAAGTTTACAAAATTTAATTTCTTAAGCATAAATATTAAGTAAATACTTAGAAAACCGATGTAATAATAAAACATACCATTTTGTCTTTCAGTTTGACTAAGTTTTATTAATATTTTTCGTTAATAAATCATCAAAAATATCAAAACCACTTTGAAAATTTGAAGTGGTTTCATTCCGAAGAAATTTTTCGTTTTCTAAAGACTGGACTTTCGGAATTGAAACCACTTTCGATCGGAATTGCTTTCTGTGACATGGCTGTATATCACAGATGTACTTATTATCGGTCACAGTTGACTAGTCAAACGTGATTTACATATCAGTCAAAGTTGACACATCAAAAGTGTTGAAAAAAGGTCACTGTTGACTAGTCAAAGTTGATGCATATACCGGCCACGATTGACATGTATTTTGGTCACAGTTGACTACCAAATTGATTAATAGTTTTCACTTAAAAACTTAATTTTTTTATTAGCAATTTATTTTCATTAAATAAAATTTTAATACATAATTGAATACTCTTAATAGTTAACATTTTGATATCTCAATAAAAATTTCATATAAATATTTAAAACAGTCGACTTCGTCAAGAGGTGGCTCACAACTAAATTCATTTGCCGTCACTTTTTTGCCACTGGTATGGTTGACGCAATCCTCCTTCATTTTATCCTTCACAGTTCTTGAATGTATCACCAGCTTTAGTTTTACAACGAACTAGTAAAAAGATATATTAAATACTGGTCAAATGATTCACACAGAAAAGATACTAACATTTCCAACACTTACTGGTCCTTTTACACTGCACTTCGATATCTTCTTCTATTATATTTTTATCCTAACTAACTAATTTTTATCGTAACTCATCCACTTGGTAAGTGCATATTGTAATCTTATTTTAATTTAATGAAACCATGAAAAAGAAATAAAATTAAAATTAAAAGTATTATACAAAATGAATTAAATAAGCATGAAATAGATTTCTATACTAATTAATTGAATTTGATAACTAATATTTAATATTCAAATTAAATTAAAATTAAAATTTTGAAAATTAAAAAAATATCTTGTCCTGTAATATCAAGAAAAAAAGTTAATACCTTTGTAAAATTGCAGTACTTACTTATTATATGAAAATCAAGTTAAGTAATTGTTGCAAATTTTCTAGTTTGGAAATTGTATTAAAATATTACTTATATTATTATATCAATAAAATTATGTTAAACCTTTGACAAAAAATTACTTAACCTATTGGTGAAATGGAGGGTAACAGGAATTGTTATCGAGATGCATAACTGGGGCTTAAAGCCCTAGTTATGCTACCGTAACGGAATGTAACAGTAATGTAATGTAACGTGTACGGAACGTAAAAATGTAAGTGCAATTATAGATCGTAAAAACGTGCCATATGTTTTTATGTAAACAAAACAAAAAAGAAATAAAAATTGCAAAAACTAAAAGACAAAATTTCAGATATGGATATAGAAGTTAAGTTTTTGGGTTTGAGTTTTTATTTTATTATTGTTTTTTATACAAATTTAAAATTAATTTCAGATTTTAAAAACTTTGTTTTCACTATTTCATCACTTTCAATATGGCGCCTTTTGTTTTGCTTCAATTCAGCTATTAACCAGTGTTATCACTACAGGCCTTTTAGGTTCAATTTAACGATTTGTTATTTATTTAAAGGTACTTATTAAAAGTTTTATGTACTATTTCTGTAAGCCAAACAATTTCACACAAACACACTCAATTTAGTTTGTGTTTGTTTGTTGAGGAAAACACAAACATAAAATTTAGTGATTTTGATTGTAATATCCATATAAATAGACAAGCAAGTGAAATCCTTTATCATACAGAAACGGATCAGGTATTTCGAATTTCACAAATTTGTACGTATGTTAAAACGTTTTAATCTTCTCTAATAAAAGTAAAATGCCAGCTTGTCGAACGCTTTATTTAGATAACTATATTTTTCTAATTTAAAATAAAAATAAACACCACCTACATAATGTAATATGTAGTAAAATAGTGTTTATTTTTATTTTAAATTATAAAAGTTAATAATGAAATAAATTATAATTTGGGTTTTTAAAATATGAGAAGTTTTATTTAAAGTGAATACCACATACATACAAACATAACATAAGTAGAAAATTTAAATTCTGTTTATAATTTAAATTTTCAGTTTTGGTGGTTTTTTATATTGACATGTTGTTAACACTGCTAAACAGATGTCATGTAAAATTGTAAGAAAATTCTATTTTTTACAGATTCTTACGTTCCGGTTACGTTACATTACATTTCTATAACCATTCGTATTGCTTTATACATAACAAAAACGATCAACTGTTTCTTACTGTTGCGGTTACGTTCCGTTACGGATGCATAACTGGGGCTTAACTGAGCCACAATATAAGCAGTAACGAAACGAAATTTGACAGGAGCATAGGCCAAATTTGAAAGAGACAGCAAATATTACAAAAAAGTATTTCTGTCTCTGTCTAATTCTCTCTGTTTTGTTTATTTATGTTTGTTAATTTTTAGGGTGAGATTTTATTTTCTATTTTGGTAGAAATTTATGATATTTTTGTAGAATAATAGAATAGTTTTGAAAGGAAATGAACTGTTTTATTGAGGAAACGTTATACGGAACTAAAGTATTTGGTGACACCTTTCATCGATTGTCACTAACTTAGTATTTACCAATTTAGAGGTATATTCACAAGCTCCTGAAAAAAAGTTATGAGTATATATTTTGTTATATTTTTCTTTTTACTTATCTTTTACACACGGAACTTGTTTCATCTTAAAGAGAAATTGCTAAGAGTTCGATTAATAATGACAAAATTACCGAATTTTAACTTTTTCATTCAAGAAATTAATAAATACTGGTAATACACACAAAGTTCTGCAAGAAAAAAAATTTTATGAGGAATGTATCTTATTTGATCTTGATATATTTAGCTTCTTACTTACCTTTTGCACAAGAAACTATATTCATTGTGACCAAAAACCATACAAATTTCGATTAATGATTAAATATTTACGAATTTTTAAAATTTTCATTGAAGAAATTAAAAAAAATTCTAAATTTTCCCTTTTTTAACACAAAATAAATGTTTATTTACATTTAATTTTTCCACTTTATCCGCCAGTTTTCACTACGTATATCTGTTGCTTCTAACACACTTGCTTCGCACAAACTTTTAACATTTTTTTTCTCCCTCTAGTTTAGCCTATGCATTTATGTTAAGAGCCTTTTTCAAATGTCATTGCTTTCGTTTATGTGCTATTCTGTGACTGAGCCTTTTAGAATACCTGGAATTTATAATAGACCAGGAAATGAAATTTAAGGATCATATAGGATACATACATATCGATGGCTTAATATAGAAAGGTCGTATCTCATTTTTTTTCAAAATCGGGGTTTTTAAATATTCTGGTAAAAGAATTGGAAGAAAATTGTTTTTTTTTCCAGAAGAATCGGGAGCAAAGTTCATATAATGCCAGCATTAAATATTTGCAATAAGATAATAAATTCTCACTTTAAATTCGGACCAATCAGTCACAATTGGAAGGACTACAGAATACAGTTGCAAAATAAAGCTATACAGACTATTTTAAAAGGCAATTAACCTACAACAGTACGAGTTATACTCTACACACTTAAATAGTTAAATATTGAAAGTCAAACGTGAAGATTTACGTACATAATTCAAATCAAATATGTCGGTGAAATACAATCTGATCAACTTCGAAATGCGGAAAACTTCACGGTTAAGTTACCAAAGACCACTATTTTATAAAGGTCTTCAATTCCTCGACAGTATTCCGGACGATAAAGCAGAAAAAAATTATACTCACCCCTGTAGTAAATTTCATGTTCCCGCTATCGAAGTGAATGAATATATTAAGAGGAGTATACGAATAATGAAAGTTCAAATAAAAACTCATAAATAAATTAATAAGAAAATTTTTATATGTTTGTACATATGTATATACGATATAGGTTCTATTTCTTTAATTATTCATTACATTGCAACTATAAATTATATCTAAGTCTTACGAGATGAGAAGAGCTTAGACCTTATGCTCGATGTAGTGTAACAGACCAGAGTCTCTGAATCGACCTGGGGTAATGGAAACAAGAAATTAGGCGCAAATGGAAAAACATAACCCTGGAATTTTACGTCAATCCCTCAAAATTTGGAAGCAGTAATAAAAGCAAAAGGCTCTGATTTCAAGTGTTAAAACAGTGTATTTTATTTGACTGTTTGACATGAAATTCGTTAATATTGTTTTCTATTTTTGTTTTAAAAACATTTTTAAATAAAAAAATGCTAAGTATTGTTTTAAAACTATTGTAATTATCTTATCTATAAATTCCCATCAATTTTTTTTTCGAAATATTTCCAATGAAGTGGAAAAATCGGTATCTAAATAATTATACGTTTTATACACTGTATATACATGAGCAAAAAAAATGTGTACACTTATTACAAAAAACTAACAAATATATCCTTCCACAGCATTTTGTTCAAGGCCATTCTCTAGAGAATTTGGTCGCTGTAGTCAAAGATCCCCACTTTTCTGCTTAATAATGTTAAAATTTCTTAGTTTCAACGATTATTTGCTTTATACATAACCAATAGAGAAATGTTTTAACTTATAATAAAAATATAGATTTTAAGACTTTACTTAACATTAAGAACAATAAATTTTGTTTTATAGATAATTTTTTTGTTCAAAGATGTATTTCGAGGTAGTAAGTGTACAATTTTATTTACTCACTGTATTTTCTGTTGTTTTTGGGTACACAAAAATGTCAAATGAAATTCGCCGTAAGCCAGAAACGACATAGGCGAATCCATATAATGACATAAAGTTGTTATTTTGTGTCATTATTTCTCTTTTGTTTCTTTTTGTTTATAAAAAAAATTTTAAAAAACAAATTTTAAAAATAAAATTTTTTTAAATACAGGCTGATTTGCGCTACCACTAAGGTATGACGACCTTCAGAGGGATACTGGGAAGCATAAAAGCGGATTCTACAACAAAAGTTGTGCTAGAACATCCAGAATATTTAAATAAATTATAAATGGTGTAGAATACAAATATAAAAGGAAATAAAAAATAAATAAACAAAAGAATGTATATACAGTGATCAAAAAAAAATGTGTACACTTATTGTAAAAAACTAATAAATAAATTAATCCACAGGATTTTGTTTAAGATGACTTTCTAGAAAATTCGGTCGCCATAGTCAAAAAATCATCACTTTTTTGCTTAAAAATTTGGGAATTTCTTAGTTTAGACAATTATTTTCTTGTTACGTAACCAATAGGGAAATGTTTATAATCCGAATATAGTTTTTAAGCTTTTTTAGTCTTAAAGAAAATAAATTTCTTTTTATAGATAATTTTTTGTTCAAAAGTTATTTCGAGGTAATAGTGTACAAGTTTTTATTGCTCACTGTACGCAAACAATATGTTTGACATTTACTTGGACTGAAAAAAGCAATCAGCTGGGCTGATAACACTACCTATTGAATTTGCCTTGCACCCGGGCTGACAGCACCACCTTATATGAATTCGCCTTGTCCTGATCTAAATGTTTAATTGAAAATAAAAAAGTCTTACAATCAGGGCGTATTCAATAAGGTGATAGCAATTGTACAACTCAATTCGCAGTGTTTTTTAACAAAAACAACATGTATTTTCTGTTGTTTTTGGGTACACACTAATGACAAATGAAACTCGCCGTAAGCCAGAAATGACAAAGGCGAATCCATATAATGACATAAAGTTGTTATTTTGTGTCATTATTTCTCTTCTGTTTATTTTTGTTTATAAAAAAAAAATTTTAAAAATAAATTTTTTTTTAAATACGGGCTGATTTGGTTAGGTATGACGACTGTTCACACGAGTGAACAAATTAACTCAACCCTAATCCTGCCTTCCAATATCCCTTACACACATAATGACAATAACATCTCTAACACACATCACATTCACAATATACACATATACAAACATTCATCAACATCACCAACATAATGGTTAAAACATCAGTTGTTTACATCGATCAGTTGATTAACGACCTTGAACTACGCATAAACACCCAGTAAGCTCTACGCGAGTGCATCATAGCTAATATTTCATTTTAAATACAACATATAATTGTGAATTTTAATTATGAACAGTGTCTAATATAAAACAAAGAGTTAACAAGATTATTGAATATTTTTGAATTAATATTGAAATTTGAATTCTGCACAAATAATAAAATTTATAGTGTAACTTTTATGTATTGAAACAACAATATCTTTATTGTTAATTAATGATCTTTAATATTCAACAGAACTCTTTACAATAAAATATAAATTACAGAATACTATGACAGTTGATTATTCATATACAGGTTACCAGATTAATATAACATAACAAAGATGCCAGATTAATACATAACATTTCCTCCCTCACATAGCCAATCATTCCGGTGTAAATATTATCTTGCGTCTTCGCAACCTGGTGGACCTACGTAATGGAACTTGTTCTTCCTGTCCTATATCGTTCGGTTCCGGTTCTGCAATATCCGTCTCACCTCCGGCATTCGCGTTGTTTTGTAATTGATTATGCTCATTATCCTCTCCCGCAGAGTTAAATCCCCGGAAGTTTGATTGCGGTGTAGAGCAACCAGTGGAAGATGTAGCTTCATTATCAAAATAATTCGGTAGGGGTGTCGAAAAATTATTCGGTGGGTCATCAATCACGATTTCCCCATCTGAACGGGATGCGTTTGAAGCATCAAATTCCACATGTGACCGCCGTCTTCGTGTATTTTGTCCAATATCCGCAGATTGTATTCCTTTCTCATTCGTTTGCACCTTTGAATCATCGCGATATCGAATTTGGTCAATGTGGCGTTTAACACGTTTGCCATCGTAAAGGATCTCGTAATGCAAATCCCCGAGGCGATTCAGCACCACTCCTGGTAGCCATTTATTTACACGGCAGTTATTTGACAAAAAATAGACATTCTGCATTGGTTCGAAACAGCGGAAAGTAGAATTGAATTGCATATATTGTTTATCGGTCATCCTCGTTGTCAAATCTTGAGGGATGAGTAGATCAAAACGAGTACGCAACATACGTCCGAAAAATAACAGTGCTGGAGGTTTGCCAGTTGTGGAATGGGGTGCAATTCTATATTGACGTAGAAAAATATTCAAATGTTTTTGAAGGTTATTCCTGTTTGAGCCCATTGATTTAATTGCGCTTTTAACTGTCTGTACTGATCGCTCAGCCTGGCCATTGGTGGATGGGTGGTAGGGTGCTGTAAACTTGTGGTACTTGACACCCACATTGGTGAGAAACTCTTTGAATTCCGCTGATGCAAAGCACGTACCATTATCCGAAACCACTGTAGTTGGCACCCCGTAGCTCGCAAATAGTTCATCCAGGATATTAATTGTAGCGGCCGAAGTACTTGTAGAAGTTATTCTGACATCAATCCACTTACTGTACGCATCGGTGATTATCAAAAGCATAGTGCCCAAAAATGGTCCGGCATAGTCCACATGAATGCGTTCCCATGGGCCCTTTGGATACTGCCAATGGTGCTCCCTGAACTTTGGTGGGTCGTTAGCAAATTTAGCACAGTCATCACACGTTCTCGCTACAGCCTCAATATCACCGTCAATGCCCGGCCAATACACAAAGGACCTTGCAATACCCTTCATCTTGACAATGCCCAAATGGCCGGAATGTAAATCTTGAAGTATCTTGGAACGAAGCTTGTCAGGTATAACCACCCTATGCTCGAAAGTCAAACAGTTACCAGCAATTCTGTAATTTATCTCAGGAGACTTATACCCATATGCGTGGAGGGATTTACCGCTCTCCAGAATTCTAAAAATCTTCCCCAACCTATCATCCTTAAGTGTCTCCGCAGCAACTTTGTCAGCGTTCGTTGGTAGTTGATTAATTTGTCGTATTACGAATGAATCAAAATCATCATATTCTTCATACTCCATTATTTGTTTGACCATATTCACGTTAACAGCTCTAGAGCAATAATCCGCATTAGCGTTAGCCTTCGTTGTTTTAAACATAACATCAAAATCAAAATTTCCTAAGAAGTCGGCATAATTAGCCATACGGCTAATACACAAAACAGGAAGGGACTTATATGGATCCAAAATTTGAGTAAGTGGCTTGTGGTCTGTGATAAGAGTAAAATGACGAGCATATAAGTAGAGAAAGAACTTCCGTACGGCCCATACAATAGCAAGAGCCTCTTTATCAATCTGTGGGTATTTACGTTCAGTAGCCGTTAAAGTACGACTAGCATAAGCTATGGGTCTCTCCCGACCATCCGGCATGCGGTGAGATAACACGGCACCTAAACCAGTTTTGCTGGCATCCGTAGCAAGGAGTAGTGGTAATTCCGGTTTGTATGGCATTAATACTTGTGGTGAGATGAGTGCATTCCTAATGTCCCTGTACGACTGCTCACCCTCTTTTGTCCACTGGAACGGTTTTCTCAGAAGCATGTCATGAAGTGGTCTGCTACGCGTGGACAGATCGGCTATGAATGAACCATAGTATGTGGCTTTTCCCAAAAACAGCTGTAGTTCATCATGACTCGTAGGTTTAGGAGCATCTCTTACCGCTTCCACGTGCCTATCGGATTTATGGATTCCGTCAGTATCAATTCTGTGACCTAGAAATTCTACGGCAGTTGCAGCAAACACGCACTTAGAACGATTCAGCCTTAACCCTTTATCCATCAAACGCGTAAGAGTCGTTTTCAAACCCGATAACAAATTATCAAAATTGTCGGCATAAATCAATATGTCATCAAAAAAATTGCATACGTTTGGAATATCTTGCAAAATCGATTCCATCGTTCGTTGCCATATCGCTGGTATATTAGCAGCACCATATACAGCGCGGGTGGGTCGAATCAAGCCATGAGTGGGAGTGTTCAGTGTTAGGGCATGTGCTAACTCATCGTCAATCTGTAAGTGGGAATACGCATCGGTTATATCTAGATGACAGAAGAGTTTTGCTCCATTCATTTTATTAAAGAGATGTTCCGGTTTTGGAATTGGGTGTTCGTCTACAATAATTCTAGGATTGACAGTCGGTTTATAATTGCCAGTTATACGAATTCGACCATCCTTCTTTGAAACGACATGGGTCGTTGAAGCCCATTCCGAAAAGTCGACCCTTTTGTAAAAACCCGATTTTATTTTCCTATCAATCTCAAGAGCATACGCTTCCCTTAGAGCAAATGGTATCTCCCTGGCTTTGACAAATACGGGTTCAGCATCCTGTTTCAAATGTAGTTTAATAGGTGGAAAATCTAACTTACCGGCAGTATCACTAAAAATTTCCTCAAATTCAGCTAGCACTTGTCCTAGTATCTGAGATTCGTGGGGCGATAAACTAGGAGAATCCATTTTGATTGCCCCAACCGGTTCTGATGTAGAAAACAATTTCACAAAATCAATCTCCCCAACAAACTGTGAAATCCACTCTCTGCCGAACAACGAATCAAAATTACCGTCAACAATGTACAAATTAAGTCTGCGGGTTGTAGCGCCCACTTTCACGTTCACCACTACACGTCCAATGCAATCAATTCTATGACCAGTATAACTCGTGAATTTTCTATCTGTTGTCAGTAACTTATACTTGCCAGTACACGATTTCAACGTTGCCATACTCATTATACCGCAAGGAGCACCCGTGTCCAATTCCATGTTCACTTTACCACCATTTATTTCCACTCCGATCAAATGTCTACTTGATTCCTTTTTTGTACCAACCTTATTTAACCGTTGAATCACATCACTGTCACCTTCTGTATGCTCCTCTGAGATTTGTGCAGTTTTCGATTTGCATACCTTTGCAATATGACCGGTTTTACCGCATAGATAACATCTGGCATTACGGAACTTACAAATAGTTCGGGCATGATCTCCACCACACCCGTAACAATTAGAACGATCCGTTTTGGTACCCTTTACGTTTTCCTTGATAGCTGCATGAGCAGTATTGTACTTCGGTGTATTCCTAATTCTTGTCGCATCGTAGCCTACCTTAAACGTTGACTCTAATAAAGGAACTGAGCCACCCGCCGCATTCTTCATTTCTATGGAAGACATATGTGATGCCTCCAGCCGTTGAGCTATTTCATAGGCGGCGTTAAAATTTTCCGGCTCCTTCGCAATTATCTGATCACAAGTACTACGCGACTCTAGGCCAAAGAGAAGTTGTTCGGTCAGCATTCTGTCCAAAAACTCCCCGTACTTGCAATGTGTGGCTGCTTGTCTAAGACGCAATACAAAGTTGGACAACGTTTCATCCTTTTCTTGAATGACCTGCCGAAACCTTATGCTTTCAGCATATTGATTCTTCTTCTTGTCGAAATGGTTTACCAATGTTGTCCTGATTTCAACAAATGATAGACTTTCTGGTACCCTAGGGCTTATCAGCGTTTTAAGTGCATTGTTGAGCTCAGAACCCATATGAACTAAAATGTAGTCCTTGTATTCGGCTTCCGGTATTCGACTCAACTTAAATGCCCACTCGCAACGAGTAAAATAATCATTGACGGACGTAGCATCACTTGCCCTGTAAGCCGATATAGAGAGTGGTGTTGCTGTCCTTACTGTTGCATCTCGTTGCGAAATACTTGCCGCTGCCACCTGCGCAGTTTGTGTGGCAGACTGCCTTAACGCATTTGCAAATATTTCAGTAATAATCTTCAAATCGTCTGAATCCAGCGGCATCTTGCGCTATCCCACTTCTGACACCACTTTTATGTATTGAAACAACAATATCTTTATTGTTAATTAATGATCTTTAATATTCAACAGAACTCTTTACAATAAAATATAAATTACAGAATACTATGACAGTTGATTATTCATATACAGGTTACCAGATTAATATAACATAACAAAGATGCCAGATTAATACATAACAGTAACCATTGACAAACTTAGAACAAATTGTGAAATGATAAATTGTGAGAAATTAAAATATAAATTAAAATAGCAAATACAAATAAAATACGCTTTATAACGTTTCAAATAAAAAACATTTACACATATTATATATAAACAAAACAACAATTAATATTTATCATTAACATACAGGCACACATAATAATATCAAAAGGTTTGTACACCTTAACCCTACCCCATCTTACCCATACTAACCCTACCCTTTAACCCGTCTATTCATGGTCCTTCAAGGAAAAAGAAAGGACAGCGATCTAAATATATACAGTCCACATTAACCCTTGTGCATATTCTACCCCACTCTAAAAAATATAACCCATAAACCCCCAATTTGTGCAAATTTTACCCTAACCTAATTTTAAAATTTTAATAAAAATCTAAAAAGAAATTAAAAACAAAAGCAAAAATAGTGTAGTGCAGAAAATAAAGTAGTGCAAGTTCAAAACGAACATACAAATTAAACTAAACACATATACACTAACAAAAACAGTGTAAAAAATAAATCACCCTATACTAAAAACATAACAAAATATCCTACAAACAAATCCCAGTACTCGATAACCAACAACAAACATAAATAAAATTTGATCTAAACACAAGAAAAAGAAAATACTTAAAAGTATGATAAAAACACAAATTAACAATTAACACAAACAATAATTACAGAAGGTCACATTAAATGAAGGAGTGCATTAACAAAAACAACACACATAAGAAACAGCAAAAAATAAGAACATTGCAAGGTCAAACATTTAAAATTATTACATATTAAAAGTACACAAATAAAGTGAAATTACATAGAACTGTAAAAATAAAAATTAAAAACAAATTTAAAATTAAAAAGAAAATAGAAAAGTTCACAAAAGTTCATAAAACATAGAAACAAAATACATTTTGCACAAAGAAACAAAATATATACATTGTCAAAATAATACATAAACAAAATCAAAATTAAAGGAACACAAAAATAAAAAGTTCAACACGGTTCATAAAAAATAGCAACAAAATATACATAGTGACAAAAATTAAAAAATTCAAAAATATCAAGTGCACAAACAATTACATTGCATTACTGGTCACTAACAATAAATCAAAAACAATTACAAATATAAGGGACTACTAACAAATTAACATTATTAACATTACACAAACACAACACAACAAACATCACACAAAGAGGAATTGGAAAAAATTTGGTTTGTACCCTACCCTCAGCAGACAAGGTAAGTTGAATATTTTCAATTTACATTTTTTTATAAAATTGTCATATAATTTTAACGCGAAAATTTAGAACGTGCGAAAACTTGCAATAGGAAATATTATCTTTAATCTACCCACCCAATAAATACCCTTTTTTCTTGGATATAATTTCCAAACTATTGCAAGGAACAAATATTGCCGTTCACTTTGTGTAGTGCAACGAAAACACAAAGAATACCCAATAGACAATTTCGTCTGCTATTTAGATTTATTTCAAAACTGAAATAAATATTTTTTGAACCAAATTTACCCGCGGTAAATCGACTTACTACCGAGTTTTATTGACTTTTTTCCAATCCTCTCGTATTAAATTTTGAAATAAAGATGTCGGAATTAAAAACTTTAGCCGCCGATATAATGCGTTATATCCAAGAGGACTTAAGTGCCTTTGAGGAGGACTGTAAAGCCAGTCCAGAGAATTCTCAATCACTACCCGCATTGAGATTCATGAAGAGTGAATTGGAAGAGTTGTGGTCGAATATTGATGGAAAATTCAAACAGATCCGAGAATCGCCACAACTCAATGACCCTGAAATTGCCAATTCGATTAATTTTAATGGCCTCTCCAGAAATGTGAGATCTGCCAAAAAATTCTATAGAACGTCTATGATTTCCATAGACGAATCTATAGAAAACTTCACCCAACCCAAAAATTCAAACCCCACCCAACCCGAACCCACCCACTCAGTTGGATTCAACGTACCCCCTTGCGATATGCAAACATTTAGTGGGGATTTCAAGTCTTGGGCCTCATTCAGAGACCTATTCAAGGCTATTTATGGCAATAACACCCGCCTAAGTGGAGTAGAAAAACTTTTCTACCTTAAGAATAAAACTAGCGGCGAGGCTAAAGAAATTGTCGACAACGCACCCTTAACGAATGAAGGTTTTCTTATTGCATGGACCCAACTGGTAAACCAGTACGAAAATAGAAGGATGCAAATTAATGCACAAATAAAAACACTTCTAAATTTACCAGCCGTAAACACTATGTGCAGTGTTTCAATAAGAAAACTTCAGAGAAGGATTAATTGCTGTATTGCAAGTTTGAATACACTGGAGATAGATACGGACAATTGGGATCCTATCATTGTATATCTCTGTTTAACAAAATTACCCAAGGAAACCCGAAGGGAATTTGAAAAAACCCTAAAGGATTGTGCTGAAATGCCTTCCTGGACAGATATGGATGTATTTTTAACAAATACATTCAAAGAACTCACTTCTGTCAATGATGTTCCTGAACCTAAACCTAACCCTAACCCAAACACCCACCCAAAACCCAAATTCCTCCAGGACATCAACAATCGATTTGACAGAAGGGTACAGACGTTCCACAATGTGACGCGGAACAATTGGAAGGATAACCGATCCAAAAACAAATTCCAGAGCAAACCCTCCATTTCTACCCAAACCCACCCGAACACCCATAATTACTCTAAAACCCAAGAGAAACTCGATGGTTCAATGTGCAAACTGTGCAAAAATAAGCACACTTTGAAGGAATGCTCATCATTTACTTCCCTGGGAGTAAATGAAAGAATTGAATTCGTAGGAAAGAATTCAATTTGTTACAATTGTCTGGCCATAAGCCATATAGTATCAGAATGTCGCAGTACATTCACATGCAGATACTGTGGCGACAGACATAACACTCTATTACACAAACCCAACCCAAACACTAACCCACAAAATAACGATAAACCCTCTACGTCAAGTGCAATACAGTCTTTCTCTACCCAAACCCAATCAAGCAAAACCCAATTAAATGACAGAGCTAAATTATTAGGCACAGCTGCCTTGAATATTAAAATACACGGTGAAGAATTCCCTGCTAGAGCGCTTATTGACCCAGCATCAGATTTTTCATTTATTTCTGATAAGCTAAGGCGCAAACTACACTTACCCACCCTACCCATAGTTGCTGAGATCTCAGGTTTAAATGAGGTTGTTTCAGCACGTTCGAACAAGATGTGTAATATACATCTTGGTTCTAACACAAATAAGGAATTTTCACTGAATATTCAGGCAATTGTTGTCAAAACACTCACCCGAAATTTACCCACCCAAAATTTAAATCCTACTTTTATAAAAGAGTTGGACGGGATCCCATTAGCGGATCCTAAATTTTATGAAAGCCGCCCAGTTGATATCATAATTGGTAGCGATTTTTACCCACGAATTCTTGGAGCTGGTGTTAAGAAAGATATTCATGGCACATTAATAGCTCAAGAAACTGAGTTTGGTTGGATTTTAACCGGACCAGTACAGTATTCTCACCCTACCCGAAGATTAGTTTCTTATTTCAGTTCTGTCAAGCTTGATAAACCCGCTGAACCCTATTTTAGTAACGGGAATATTACCCCAGCGAACCGATGGCAAAGGTTGAAAATTCAACACCATCAGTTTTGCAAAAGATGGAAGGATGGATATTTGGAAGAGCTCCATAAACATTATAAATGGAAGAACCCTAAACGTCCGGTGGAGGTCAATGACATTGTCGTCATTAAACAGGACAATTTACCCTCGATTGAATGGTTACTCGGACGAGTAATCAAAATTCACCCAGGTTCCGATGGACTACCTAGAGTAGTCGAACTACGAACATCAACCGGAACGTTGACTCGGCCCATAACCAAGGTCGTAGTCCTACCCACACACTAGTCAACTCCCCTCAAATAACCTTCCATATTTCACCCTCGTTACACACCCGTTACTCACCCAGAATAGTTACTTAGCTAACTACTTACCCAAACCCACTAACAGTATCCACCCGAAATTGACCACCCACCCATTTCGGCTTTATGATAATGACAATATTCGGGTTCATAGATGGATACATTTTTCACTTTCGGCAAGAATTGAGTTTCATTACTTTTCAAATGCTCCTGAAAAGGCATACTCTGCGATTATATACGCACGAGTTATACCCATAAACGGATCTATGTCCGTAACCCTACTCTTCGCTAAGACGAGAGTTGCACCTATCAAAGTCATTTCGTCGCCGAAATTAAAACTTTGTGGTGCTGTGTTGTTGGCAAAAATGGCACACAATTTGATTACCCAGCAAGGCTAACCCAACACCCAATGAATTTTTGTTCGGACTCTTGGATAGTTTTAGTATGGCTCAACAAAACCCGAATTACTTGGAACAGTCTCCAATTTTCGATGCGAGAGGAACCAGGAACTGGAGAAATTTGGACTTTTATGACAACCCAGCCAATGTCAGTCATGGTTGCAATGCAGACGAACTGAAGGATGACTAATTATGGAATGAACCAACCTGGTTGAAGGAAGATCCGACAAAGTGGCCAACAACACATCTACCCTCCGAAACTCATGCTGAAACTAAAATTGTATACCCAAAACCATCTATGAACTTCACTCACCCTACCCAGGACATTTTAGAAAGATTTTCTATATGGTCCAAAGCTTTAGAATATTGTCTTATGTCTATCGATTTTGTGACCACGCATCATTTACACGAAGAATTAAATTTCGACATGACAGCATAGTTCTGGATCGAAAAAACCCACAGTCTATTGAATAAAGACTCAATAGATTATTAACCCACCCGATTATTAAACTTGATGCGAATGAGATCAAAAACTACCCGTGATAGACTAATAAATCTTTGTCGGATACAGTATTTCAATGGAATATGATTTTCTGAAAAGATTAAATTTACTCACCCTTATACCCTTAATACTCGTAATCACCCACTACTCACCCAAACACTCTTTACCTACCCAAATTGTTACCCGGAACACACACAACTATTACTCACCAAAAGATTCATTTCAGATTCCACCCGACACAGAGTTTTGGCCCATTTAGTGGTAAAAATTAATGTTTGAACCCATGAGAAGACCCCGACATCCTGAGTGAAAAATTAATACCCATATCCGTTTCTTTTGAACAATTAAAAATAATTTGTTTTTATTCACAGGTTGCCGGCCCGGGAGGATGTTCACACGAGTGAACAAATTAACTCAACCCTAATCCTGCCTTCCAATATCCCTTACACACATAATGACAATAACATCTCTAACACACATCACATTCACAATATACACATATACAAACATTCATCAACATCACCAACATAATGGTTAAAACATCAGTTGTTTACATCGATCAGTTGATTAACGACCTTGAACTACGCATAAACACCCAGTAAGCTCTACGCGAGTGCATCATAGCTAATATTTCATTTTAAATACAACATATAATTGTGAATTTTAATTATGAACAGTGTCTAATATAAAACAAAGAGTTAACAAGATTATTGAATATTTTTGAATTAATATTGAAATTTGAATTTTGCACAAATAATAAAATTTATAGTGTAACCATTGACAAACTTAGAACAAATTGTGAAATGATAAATTGTGAGAAATTAAAATATAAATTAAAATAGCAAATACAAATAAAATACGCTTTATAACGTTTCAAATAAAAAACATTTACACATATTATATATAAACAAAACAACAATTAATATTTATCATTAACATACAGGCACACATAATAATATCAAAAGGTTTGTACACCTTAACCCTACCCCATCTTACCCATACTAACCCTACCCTTTAACCCGTCTATTCAACGACCTTCAGAGGAATACTGGGAAGCATAAAAGCAGATTCTACATCAAAAGTTGTGCCAGAACATCCAGAATATTTAAATAAATTATAAATTGTGCAGAATACAAATATAAAAGGAAATAAAAAATAAATAAATGAAAGAGTAAGCAGAAAAAATGTGTACACTTATTGTAAAAAACTAATAAATAAATTAATCCACAGGATTTTGTTTAAGATGATTTTCTATAAAATTCGGTCGTCATATTAAAAAAATCACCACTTTTTTGCCTAAAAATGTGGGAATTTCTTAGTTTTAACAATTATTTTCTTGTTATGTAACCAATAGAGAAATTTTTATAATCAGTATATAGTTTTTAGTCCTTAAGACAATAAATTTCTTTTTATAGATAATTTTTTGTTCAAAAGTTATTTCGAGGTAGTAAGTGTAAGTTTTTTTTGCTCACTGTACGCAAACAATATGTTTGATATTTACGTGTACTCAAAAAAGCACTCAGCTGGGCTGATAACATCACCTTATATGAATTCGCCTTGCTTACAATTTTATACAATTCCATGGTACAATCAACTAGGTAATAGCAATTGTACAACAACTCAATTCGCAGTGTTTTTTAACAAAAACAACATGTATTTTTTGTTGTTTTTGTGCGACCGGTTATGTCAAATGAAATTCGCCGTAAGCTAGAAATGACAAAGGCGAATCCATATAATGACATAAAGTTGTTATTTTGTGTCAGTATTTCTCTTTTGCTTCTTTTTGTTTATAAAAAAAATTTTAAAAAACAAATTGTAAAAAACCAATTTTTTTAAATACGGGCTGATTTGCACTACCACTGAGGTCGTTATGCTTCAGAGGGATACTGTGCCAGAACATCAAGAATATTTGAATATATTATAAATTGTGTAGAATACAAATATAAAAGGAAATAAAAAAAATAAATAAACAAAAGAATGTATATACAGTGAGCAAAAAAAATGTGTACATTTATTATAAAAAACTAACAAATAAATTATTCCACAGGATTTTGTTTAAGATGACTTTCTAGAGAATCCGATCGCCGTAGTCAAAGAATCACAACTTTTTGTACCTCAAAATGTTGAATTTCATAGTTTCGATGGTTATTTTCTTTATACTTAACCAATAGAGAAATGTTTATAATCAAAATATAGTTTTAAGCTCTGATTTAATCTTAAGGACAATAAATTTCATTTTATAGTAATTCTTTGTTCAAAAATGTATTCCAGATAGTAAGTGTACATTTTTTTGTTGCTCACTGTACGTATACAAAACATTTGACATATCCCGTCGCTCAAAAAAGCAGTCAGCTGGGCTAATACCACTACCTAGTTGAATGTGCCATGTACAATTCTCTTATGAAAACAATAAATATGATGAATAAACTGACAAAAAAAGAAAAACAGCTTTCACAATAAGTCGAAATAGGATCTTTTTATGGTTGTTATTCCATTTTGAATTACATTTCAAAACCAGGGAACAATAATTATTGACGAATGCTATTTTGGGAAAAATTACTCATAAGGGTGAACTACTCTTATGGGAAAGTGAAAAATTTTCTAGTGAAATATTCAAGATAAGGGTGATTATAATAAAAGAAAATGTGTGAATTTTGTAAAAAAATAATACTTATTAAAAATTTTATAAAAATTCATGTCTAAGACTGTACTGTACAGTGTACACTTTTAGTATACAATTTCATTCTAAAGCTAATACCAAAGCACAGATCCACACATAGATAAAATTCAACAAGATCTTACGGATACTTATAGCAATAGCTTCGTATAAAAGAAATGTAGAAATACATACATACTAGGTAAATATCTCAACTTTCCAACAGTCAAAAATGAGATTAAAAAATGCTAAGAAATTTTAAGAGTACGTGTACCAAATTCCCTGGTTATGGATTCCGAGGTCGCATTTGTTTAAAAAAGAGGAATACTGCACCTGCCATCTCCAGATTAAAATATTTACACTCGAACATATAAAGCGAAATTTATCCCTGTTATTGATCCGGGTTGATCCTATATTACACATAGTTCTTAGAATTTGAAAACTTATTGTTAATTCAACTTGTTTCAGTAGATATAATAAATTAGTTTATGAATTCGAAAAGGATTTTATTGAAGTATTGTTTTTATAAGTACTTTCCAAACCACTTATGATCCACAGGAGAAAGCCATCTATGACAACCGTTTAAATTATTCTGTATAACATATTTCATTGTGTAGTAATTTTCATTTATATTATTGGAATCCTTCTCATTAATAGCTCTTTGCTCTAATAGTTCTTGCGAAATAACTTCTGATTTAAAAGGAAGAATATTGCAAACTTGTTGCAAAAATTGTTTCACTTCGGCAAATTCGCATTTTCCGGATATTTCTAATATCACTCTTCCGGCTTTTATTGGTGTCACATAATGATCTATAGCACCTTTTCCACCTCCCATTCTCTGACCCTGACCTTTCTTTGTAATAGGCTGCCAAGGAGCAGGAATCCTCCAAATTGCAAACATTCTGTTGATGTCCATTTTACGGCCAATAGTTAATCTTAACATTTCAAAATGTCCCCAACGTAAACGACCTCCCCCTGTCGCCATGATTCCATACTGTTTATGTAATAACGTATTATGGACTAATTCTGGACCACGCATCAACTTTAATTTTTTTTGCATTTTCGGTGGCCTCAGATTAGGTGGATATTGTGGTGTTCTCTCCATTATTCTTAATTTCGGCCTTTCAACCTGTTCGAAGTCTTTAAAATATTATAAAATTATAAGAAAATGGGTTGCTTCTTCTGTCACATATGTACGTACTTTCATATTTAAGTGGTGCAGCAAAGTATTTCAAACCAGCAGAGTTTTGCGAAGCAATTCCAACAATATCTAAATGAAGTTTTATTACTAGGATTTTGATGGTTATATGTCAAAGAATACATACTTCTATTTAAACACCATCGAACTGTTTTTAACATTATGGCAATAATTATTATATAAAAAATTAATAACAAAAGATTATAGAATGATGACACCAAGAGTTCTCTATGATATCCCAGAGTAAAACGATATCTCAGCAATTGATGAAAAAAATCGATAATAATGTCTAGCGTTGCCACTTATGAGTTCTATATTCCCAATTGAAAATTTCTTTAGCTTAGACGTCTTTTGCACCTTGAAATTAGTTTCGAAACAATTTAGAAAACCCTTGAGTTTGTAGGAGAGAGGGGAAAAACTAGCGGGGGTGATTTCACAATTTCATGTACTCGCAAACTTGCTTTGCTCTTTATTCGTATATACACAGAGTTGTATTTGATTTTACATTTTATTTGACATTTTCTTTTATTTTTTGTTTCGCATAGTGAAGTTAACACGTTGACTGCCGCTTTCAGAAAACTGGCCAAAAATGACAAATTGATTTTTGCACATTATATTACTAAAAACTCTATTTTTAGATCGTAGGTATCATCAAAAAGCAAAAATGATGTTTTTTTAGGAGAAAAAGTGGTTTAGTGAGTATGAGATAACTTGTAGTTGGCAGTCAACGTGTTAATATAAAGCTCCCTTATTTAAAATAACATTACTTTTCTGTTTATTTTGTGTTTGAAATCAAAACATTTGCAAAAGAAAAATTTTAGTGCCAAACAATTAATTAATTAGTTATAGGTTACTACTGTTAGAATTGATTTTCTACTTATTTAATATTTACTTAATTATGTCAATTTCCTTTAATTATTCAATTTTTAACTTTTAAATTTATCTTAATTTGCGCGCAATATGGTCTCTAGATACCTTGCGCTTTTCCTTTATATATATTATAAATTTATTTATAATGTATTTTTGAATAAATAAATAAAAAAAAAAAAGGAATATAATTTAATTTTTTAATTTATAAAAATCAAAAAAAAAATTAAAATAAGGTAAATATATTAAAAAATAATAATATGTACATAAATATATAATATAATATAATAACAAATATAATCATATAATATTCATGTCTTGTGTTTGAACCTAAATCACAATGCCAAATAAAGTTACAACTGTCAAAAACAGCAGAACGACGCGATAAAAGAAAACAAAATTTGTGAAAATAATTTTTTACGTGCAAAAGCGAAAGAAAGTTTAAAAGAAAATGCAAAAAAGTTTTTCAAACTTGTTTCGAAACTAATTTCGACGTGCAAAAGGCGTCTTACAATAGTGCGTTAAGAACATAACACTCTGTTTTGCCAAAGCCAGTTTACGATATGTTTCAATAGTTTTTGTTTTCGAAATTATTTTGACATATATGTTATAAACAAATCAAAAAGAAATTTATTGTTAAAAAAATAATACTTTAAATTCGACAATTTAGTGGTAACACCAACTACTCGAAAAAAGATTAATGAAATAATTTTCGAAAATTTGGAAATTAGTAAGATATCTGCTTTAAATTGTGTTTACACAAAATATAATTTTACATATTACTACGATCTTCCGATTTATATGAAATTGATTGCCTAGAAAATGGGGACGAGCTTTTTAAAGAAAACATTTAAGATGCCTGCTAACATCTAGAAATTCTAAGAAGAAAAAAACAACCTTTAGATCTGCTATACTGTTTCAAAACATAGCGATAGCTCTATACGCTATAGGATCCTCTGGAGCGTTGGTATTTTTTTTTTTTGGAATTTTGAAGTCAATTGTCTTCAAAATTTTAATAAGAGTTTTGTAAGGAATACATTCCCTTTGGAAAAAACATAATATACACAAAAATAAATTCAGCTGATATGTGAATTATTTTATAAAGGTGTTATGTTCCGTTTTGTCAAACATAAAAAGACTTTTCATATTCACAATTATAAAAACGATGTTTATTATTTGAAAGCTACCAATCGAATAACACTTATGATAAAAATAAATTACGGTGAACAGTTAGAACAATGTACATATGTAAGTATTTAATGAAAGATGAGTATGAAGAGAAGATGATAAATACAATAAAGCTGTCATCTGGTGGTAGGGTTACCAACCACAACATCTCCCTCTTTAGGTTGTAAAATCTCTAAACCAATTCGGCTCCCGTCTATTGCGATGCGATCGACGTAGTGCTTGGTCAGAGTGTTCAGGGAGAACTATTTCCTGATTGTTGACTTGTTCAGTTGTCTGTAGCACATATGCCTGCATATCTTGTGTATTTGCTGATGAAGAACGTTGCTCAAAAGTTGTAGCTGGTGAAGCAGATATACGACCAGGGCCGGTTATATCTTCTGGAATAGGAGTAGATTCACTATTCGAGCTTGGTGTATTTTTATTTGGAGGACTGATATCAAAAATGTCTAACCACGAATTAGTACTTGTTGAATTGCTATGGCGTAATCGCAATTGATTTGCGTGCGACTTCATGGATTTAAAATATGGAAAAGTAACAATCTCCACTTCATAATTAACATTTCCAATCCGATTTTTAATAATTCCAGGTGCCCAAAAGTACTTATTGAATTTGTACACTTTGACATAGACTTCACTTCCAACGTTAAATTGGCGATCTTTAGCATTGTATTTACGATTATAGTGCAATGCCATTTTGTCATTATAATGACTAGAGACTTGTTTTGGTTTTAGAAGCAAATCCATGTTGATTCTTACCTTCCTCCCCAAAAAAAGTTCAGATGGTGATTTGTTTTCAAATGCATTGTCGTTGTTTGTAGCACGATAGACATGTAGAAAATCACGAATACTGTTAATTAAACTTGATGAATTTTGTTTCTTAAGCGTCCGCTTAAAAGTGTCCACAAAACATTCCACTTGTCCATCGGATTGTGGGTGGAATGGTGCAGTACGTAAGTGTTCAATTCCACGTTCTCTGCAGAAATCAAAAAATTCTTGTGAGGTAAATTGTGTTCCATTGTCACTCACCAATGTTTCCGGCCATCCAAAATGTGAGAAAAAATCGTTAAGACAGTCGATCACTGCTGCTGAAGTCATCGATTTTAGTGGGTAAACTTCTGGCCATTTGGAAAATGAATCCACCACCAATAAATAAGTTTTGTGTTCCACAGGGCCTGCCAGATCATTGTGTATACGTTGCATTGGCCTTTGTGCAGTTGGCCAGGGATGAAGATTTGCTCTTGGTGGAGCTTTTGCTGTGGATGCACAGGATGTACATTGCCGTACTAACATTTCCACATCTTTGTCTATGTTTGGCCAATAGACATAGCTTCGGGCAAGAGCTTTGGTACGAACTATACCTTGGTGACCTTTGTGTAACTGCTTAAGTACACGTTGACGTAGGCTATTTGGAACCACAATTCTATGTTGATAGAGAAGACAATCATCAACAACACACAATCCATCTTTACGGAAATAAAATAGCCTCTCTTCTTCAGATTTTGTGTGCGGCCACGAAGTTTTAATGTATTTTATCACGTTTTGTAGAGTTTCTTCGTATTGAGTGGCTGAGCGCACCCTGTTGTGTGTGATGGGTAAAACATCGATATTGTTTTGAACCAAATATTTCACTTCTGCTTCCAGTGTTGCACAAGCAATTATTACGTCTTCTTCGAGTTTTTGATTTTTGTTGATTAGTCGCGACAAAACATCTGCGCAACCAAATTGTTGTGTGGGGACATAACTTAAATCAAAATCGTACGACATTAAGGTTAAGGCCCAGCGCTGCAATCGACTGGCTGTGTGTGTTGCTATACCTTCCTTACTGCCAAATATAGCCAAAAGAGGTTTGTGATCGGTTTCCAGCTTGAAGCGACGGCCATACAGCATTTTGTGAAATTTTTTTACTGCAAATATGAGTGCCAAACCTTCTTTCTCAATTTGTGAATAGTTGCGCTCTGCCGGCGTCAATGAGCGGGCAACGTGGTATACAGCTTTCTCCGAACCATCAGAGAATTCGTGACAAATGTAAGCACCAATGCCCACATTGGAGGCATCTGCAGCCACCTTGATTGGAAGACTTGGATTGTAGTGTGTAAGCATAAGGTCAGAAGACAAAATCTCCTTAAACTGTTGAAATGCTTCTTCACAAGGCTTAATCCAATTCCATTCAGAATCGCGTTTTAAAAGAGCGTCCAATGGTGCTCTTAACTGTCGCATTTTGCGTATAAATTTGCCATAGTAGTTCACTGCACCCAGAAATGACCGCAATTCTGTGATATTTGTTGGAGCTGGCAGTTTTAAAATTGTTGAAATTTTACCTGGATCAGGTTTGATGCCGGTACCATCGACTTTATATCCCAGATAGGTGCAGCTACGAGAAAAAAACTACATTTGTCAAAATTTACAGTAAGATTATACCTTTCAAAACGTGACAACACTTCATTGGCAGCTTTTTTATTTTGTTCCATTGACGGCGTTGCTATGATGACGTCATCGAGATACGGATAGGCATATTGAACACCAGACAGAATTGTATCAATTGCTTGTTGAAAAGCGCCAGGAGCGGATTTGACCCCAGGTGCAAGACGGTTGAAAGTAAAAAGACCTCTGTGTGTATTGATGGTGAGCATCTCTTTTGTGGAATCATCAACTTCAAGTTGCATGTATGCATCGGTTAAATCTATCCTTGTGAAGATTTTGCAGTTGTTGAAGTTAACAAAAATATCATCAGGCAATGGAAGTGGATAGGTGTGCGTTTCCATGCATTCGTTTAATCCCGTAGAATAGTCCCCGCATATGCGAACTTTTCCATTAGCCCTTTTTACAACAACAATAGGTGCAGCCCATCTGGAGTAATTTACAGGTGTAATGATATTAGCCCGTTCCAGGCGGTGAAGTTCGTCATCTACTTGTTGAACTGCTGCATAAGCCACCGGTCGTTTTGGTTTAAATACTGGTTTAGCATCAGCCTTAACTTTCAAATTTACTTTGAAAGTAGAACAATGACCGGGCTGGCTGGCGAAAACATTCGGAAATTTATTTTTGATTTGCTGAACTTCCGAAACACTGATGTTGTAGCAAATTGATTCGATTGGATAACTCCAAATACCAAATTGGTCCATTACATCAGCACCCATAATATTCAAATGGTTGTGGCTTGTCACGAAAAGTGTTGCTGTTATTAGCTTTTCTTTAAACATAACCTCTGCTTTACACTGACCAATTAGCTTGAGAACATTACCTGATGCGTCTCTTGGCGTTTGTGATGGTTGAGTGAGGTTAGGTTTGTTTATTTTCGACCACATAATTTTTGATATTATTGTGATGTCTGCGCCAGTGTCAAACTGCAAACGTTGTTTTACACCGTTAATTTTAACATTGATGTGTTTTCTGTTTGCAGCGACGCTGTTTACAGCATGTAAATTTGCTTTAAATTTTGCATTATTTTTCTATATTGCTTGTCGTTTTGTTGTGTGCGTTGTGAAGAGAAACTTGAACAATACCCCTCTTTGTGACCGACCACTCCGCATTGTTCACACAAGTGCTTAGTGTATGTGCAATTTTTTACGAAGTGCATCGCGCCACATTGCCAACAGGGCCTTTTCGGTTTTTCACTTGTATTGTGATTTTCATTTGTATTGTGTTTTTCTCTTAATTTACCTTTGTGCTCTTTTGATTTTACAGCATGTACTTTTTGTTCAACAACGGCGGCATCTCTTTTTAAACTTATTACTCTATGTACTTCGGTAACCATTTTGTCAATTGTGTATGCTCCCTCTGTGTCTCCCTCCAAAAAGTTCAAAAGGCGCGCTCTGATGTCGGCGTCTTCTGCGCTTTGCAAGCCACGAAGAAACATTAGGCACTTAAAATGGTTTTCCTTTAATTTGCCAAACTCAAAATTATCGCAATTACGATTTACCATGGCACCATATGTAACAAAGTCAATACCACCACTTTTTGTAAATTGAAGACAATTCATTCGTGCGCTAAAAAGGGACTCTTTTCTTCCAAAGATAGTTTTCAATGTAGAAACTGTCTCTCCAAAATTCAGTTCACGAGGCACTTTAGGCAAAATGTAGTCGGCATACTTGTCAAATACATCAGGTTCTAATTTCCGCAAAACTAACCTCACTTTTACAGTATCCTTCATTTTGTCTGCATCTTCGCCAAAAAGATGCTCATAACGGGAGTACCAAGCCTCAAAAGTTTGGTTAGAATCAGCATTATAGGAAAATTCCTTTATATTTTTGGACAACATACCCATGACGGTATCAGAGCTTGTTGACGGAGCATCAGATGTCGCTGAAGCACTTCTAGACATTGCTACTAAGTGTTCCATTAGCCTTTGCTGTTGCTTCATTTGAATTTGCTGCCGTTGCAGTGTTTCTTGTTGTTGAGCAAGATTTTGTTTTAGCGTTTGATCCATTACTTATTATTTTTTTCAGAGTTAAAAAAAAAATTCAAATAAAAAAAATTATTCACAACCGACAATATTTATTAAGCGTGTTTTCCTTTTTCTTTTTTTTTTTTTATTAAAAAAAACTATCACTCGTCGCCACTGTTATGTTCCGTTTTGTCAAGCATAAAAAGACTTTTCATATTCACAATTATAAAAACGATGTTTATTATTTGAAAGCTACCAATCGGATAACACTTATGATAAAAATAAATTACGGTGAACAGTTAGAACAATGTACATATGTATTTAATGAAAGATGAGTATGAAGAGAAGATGATAAATACAATAAAGCTGTCATCTGGTGGTAGGGTTACCAACCACAACAAAAGGTGGTTTCAGAAGTATGGGACTGGAATTCGACATCTGTCAAACTAAGTTGTGAAACCAATTTTTTCTTTTCAGTTGAAAGTCTGACATTGACGAAAATGGATCGCTTAACTATCACACAACGCATAAAAATTATCAAAACCTACTACAAAAATGGTGATTCTGCCACAGCCACGTATAGTGCTTTAAGAGGAGATTATGGTTTACATAGTCGTCCAACTACGCAAGCAATTGGCAAAATTGTGAAGAAATTTGAAGAGACTGGAGTGGTTACAAATATTGAAAGGCCTGTGCATCATCGTTTCGCTCGTTCCGCTGAATATATCGCTATTGTAAGTGAAAGTGTTGCCGAAGACCCGAATGTGTCGATTCCTCGTCGTTCTCAGGAATTAGGACTGTCTTACGGCACATTATGGCGTATTTTGCATTTAGATCTACACCTACATCCATATAAAGTCCAGCTCACGCAACAACTGAAGCCAGCTGACCATTCACAACGTCGTAGATACGTGGAATGGGTGCTTGAATAACAGGCGGTGGACGGCAATTTTTCGAACAAAATTTTCTTCAGCGGTGAAGCACATTTCACACTCGGTGGGTATGTTAATAAACAAAATTGTCGTGTTTGGGGTTCTGAAAATCCTCAAGTAATTGAAGAGAGGCCATTACATCCAGAAAAAGTCACTGTTTGGTGCGCTCTTTGGTCCGAAGGTGTGATTGGACCTTACTTCTTCGAAAACGATGATGGAACGACTGTTACCGTCAATTCGGAGCGTTATGGTCATATGATAACTGACTTTTTTTGCCTGCTATTGAAGAATACGACTTGGAGAATATGTGGTTTCAACAAGACGGTGCCACATGCCACACAACTCGAGCGAATATGGCTTTATTGCAAGAGACATTTCCTGGCCGCGTAATTTCTCGTCGTGGCGATATCAACTGGCCACCAAGATCATGCGATTTGACACCATTAGACTTTTTTGTGGGGCTACGCGAAAGACCGTGTTTATGCAGATAAACCTTCAACTCTTGAGCACTTAAAAACCAACATTCGTCAAGTTATGGCTGAGATACCGCCCAATATGTGTCAAAAAGTGGTCGAAAATTACCTCAAAAGAATCAATGCTTGTAAATGATGTAGTGTTTCACACATAATGTCAACGTTCAAACTTTACAATAAAAAAAGAAATATCATGAAAAAAATATTTTATGTGTTTTATTTACGTTTACTTTTGAAACCACGAAATGGATAACCCGGTATATATTTACATTTATATTTTATTTTTTGAAAAGTGACAATCAGTTAGGTTTTAAACAAGCCCTTGTATCGTTGTATTGACTATATTGTTAAACGAATATACGACAGTGTATGCTTTGTTATTGATAATTTTCATATAAAAATCCGATACACTTATACACATTTTTTCATACATTTTTTTTAAATTGTATTAGTTTCATGCTATCAATTTATGTTAATACTAGTAATCAGGCGGAACTCAAAAAAATATATGGGAAAACAAGTAGCAAAACAACTTGTTTTGAGCAGAACTACTTTTGTGACCCAAATCATGCATATAGAAACGCACTATAACATAATAGCCACAGGAAAAGCCACCTCTCATTTCGTTCTCATCTGCGACCCACTGTTTACGATTTGAGACCTAACAGCTATTTGCTATGTTTACTGTCAAAATTTAATGAAAAGTCTGTCAAATGCGTCAGCAATTTTTTAATTATGTTGACTGACTATACATGTTTGAGTTTAAATGCTAGATGCAGTAAACAAATAAATCTAAAGCTTTTTTATTGAATCAAACATTTTTGTGTTTGTGCTTCATAGCTAATATAAAAGTGAAGGTTAAAAAGTGATAACTTTCTAACTGCAACTTGTGTGGTTTATCATCAAGAGAGGTAAACTGCATTGGATTGCGTACTATTTTATTATGCTTATAAACAGTCAACTACAACTTGTTGTTTTCTATTACCTACCGACAGCTGATTCTTTAAGTAAATTACGATCGATATCGTTATACCTAGTTAACACAGTGAACTAAATTCGTGTTACTCTCTTCATAATTCGGAGCCCAAACATTTTTGAAATAACGTATTTCACCATATAAAATTTTGAGTGCGACATAATTGTTTCATGTTGTATTGTTTTGAAACTACCTGCTGTTTTCACTAATATTATTGATTACCCTCACCTGTGTAACATTCATGTCGCGATGTGGGGGCTTAAGTGTACCTATCCCCAACCTGTTGGGGATGTGGAGCATGACTAAAGGTTACCCTAATATCGTGAGAGGACTGTCTTCGAATTGATGTCTTCTGTGTGATCTCTTCGACTCGCCCGATCACATACATTCTTTTATACCCCTAATCCGGTGGGTTAAACGACCCCTGCTTATCGGTTGGTTTGCAGCCGGAGGTCTAATCCGACTGTATTATAACGGAGCCTCACTGATACCTGGGCACCTCAGTGGGTATTAGGTTTTTCTACCAAGTCCTTGTCATGCTATCGGGGGCTATGGCATGATTGACCTCCTTTCCCCCTCACTCGTGGGACTTACATGGAAGACGAACCGAACAAGAAACTGAACATAACGAACAATGATGACGAACCGGCTTTTGAAACTGGACTAGATGCATCCCATCTCATTGCGCGAATCCAGGCGAGCATTGTTGATAATAACAATGAGATCGTCAGGAATTTCGCCTCGGGTGGAATGAGGATTACGACTGTGGACAGTGTTGCAAAACTGAAATTTTGAAATGATACTGCACTCTAACTGAAAGAGTACTTTTTTTGCACCAAATGGTACTTTTGTAAAAAAAATACATACATACATTGCTCATTATAAACCTTTAATCAAGATTATGACCTAACTTCTCACACCACATCCATATTTTGTGTGTGTTAATTTTATACATGAGTGGCGGGACTTACAGTTTAAATTCGACTCCGAACGACAGATTGTTGAAAAACTTTAACACGACAGTTTTATTTACTCTCGTAATAAAAAAGTACTGAAAGCGTCGCGGGGGTACAACGGTATTTTTAAAATGGAAAAATACAAAAAAAAGTACAAAAGTACTGAATTTTTCAACACTGACTGTAGAGGAATCCTTCAGTGAGGCGACTACTTCGGCGATCCCCACTTCAACAAAAGATATGTGCGTGGCAGTGATGCTAGGAGATTTTTTCCAAAAATCCCTACGTCAATGAAAAATAATCCCTTTTTTCCCTACACCCACTTTTAATTTTCCCTACAAAATTCCCTACGCCACTTTTTCCGTTTTTATTTTTCAAAAAATAAACGTTTATTTTAAATTTGTACATTTTCAATTCAGGTACATACATTTATTATACAAAAATAACATAAAAACAAATAAAATTAACATAAAAATAACAACTATTATAAATAAATGAAAAAAAGTTATTTATACAATTCTGTATAATAAATTTTTTTTTTAAATTGCATTTAAAATTTACACAATTAATTAAATTAGCTTGTAAATGAGATCTTATAATGCAAATAGAATTTAATAACTCATGGCTTAATTTGTCCCTTTTTTTCGTACGTACGTCAGTTACAACAGAAAAAGTTATTTAAGCGTCAGCGTTGCCATGTGGCATACTCAGTAAAATTTTTATAATTTTTGCAAAATTTGGAAAGATCAAATTGTTATTGAAATTTTTGATTTGCAGATTTTGGACCAAAATGCTTCAACATCTAATTTAGACAATGTTTATTTACTTTATATTACAGAGGTATTACCCGATTTTTACAATTACAATGATACACTTAAAAAATATACACATTTTTTAATTTATATTGGAAGAAAAATAGTTTTTGGATGCTAAAAATTTGAAATTGAAAAAATTCCCTACAATTCGAATTTTTGAATTTTGAATTGTATAATCTTCCTTTATTTACATCTTTACTTACTAAATATTTACAAATGAGATCTTATCTTCCTATAGATATTACAACAAATAATGAATTGACTAGTGATATTTACAATATTTTTTTTTACATTATAATCTTTTCTAAGGTAAAATGGGAAAAAACCTTTATATGATTTTTAAATAAATTCAAATATGAAGAAAAATTATATAGGTTTAAAGTGGTGTTATTAGTGGTAATAGCACCGTATAAACATATCATTTTCGATTTGGTGATTTGCATTTAACTTTGTATAATTTCTACACATTCTCTTATCATGGGATAAGAAGAACTTTCAATTTTTCCATAAAACTTGTTTTTAATTCTTTTTATAAAATCAATAATTCTTTCGTAACCGGTTTCTTCATGGATAAGGTATGTTGGGTATCTCCAGTGTTTGTTATATATCATTTTGAGACATTTGTTTTGAATAACTTGTAAACGATTCAAGTGACAGTTAGCTGCAGTACTCCATACAGGACACGCATATGTTAATATGGGTCTTATAACACTTTTAAATAGAAGATTCTTATTTTTCATGTTCAGACATGAACGTTTATTTAGTAATGGCCATAGGGCTCTAAAAGCTTTAATTGCTTTTTTGCAGATTTCGTTGATATGCCGTTTGAATATAAGTTTTTTGTCCAACGTAACCCCCAAATATTTTACATCGTTTTGTATATTTATAACATTATTTCCTATTAACAGGGGACGCCGGGCCAATCTTTTAGGGGATTTGTTAAATGGGAAAATTATAGCTTGAGTCTTAATAGGATTTATTTTGATTTTCCATTTGTGAAAATATTTGTTGCAACTTACAAGTCCTTTTTCCATTTTCTTTAAGAGAGCACCGGTATTCTTGCTTGAAGTAATTAAAGCGGTATCATCTGCGTAATATGCAGTTTGCATGTACTTCGGAACTTTAAAGTCGGATGTATATATTGAATACAGGAGCGGTGACAAAACAGATCCTTGTGGCAGCCCAGTGGAAATATGTTTGTCAGATGAGGTCGCATTTTTAATTGCAACTTTGAAAATTCTATCGTCCATAAAATCAGCAATAAGTTTACTAAGATATTTCGGTATATTAGCAAGTAAAAGTTTATATAAAAGGCCGTTATGCCAAACAGTATCAAACGCCTTTTCTATATCTAGTAGGATAAGGCACGTTGATTTTTTGCTGTTCTTATTAGCAATTATTTTATTTTTTATCCTTTTTATTTGGTGAGTAGTGCTATGATCTTTTTTGAATCCAAATTGTTCTTTAGCAACAATGGAATTTGAATTTACAAATTCACTTAGGCGATGATGTAAAATTTTTTCCAATATTTTACCTAGATTGCTTAGCAAGCTAATAGGTCTGTAGCTGTTAGGGTTGTTTTTAGGCTTATTTGGTTTGTTTATAGCTATAACCTTAGCATTTTTAAAATTTTTTGGAAAATAATTAAGTTTAATGCAACTGTTGAAGAGAATGACTAACAATTTCAAGGCTTTAATTGGCAGGTTCTTTAAAAGTATATTAGTGATATTGTCAAACCCAGGTGATTTGGAGGCTTTTAAAGATGACACAATACTTGTTATTTCTCCAAGGTTTGTAAAAATGGCGGAATCAGAAGATGGGTTCTCCTTCCTAAAATCATTAACTTTTGCGTTAATGAATTTATCCATTGAATGTTTGTAGCTTGAGGTAAGATTATTTGCTTGTACAAATGTATTTGCTAAAATTTCAGCTTTCTCCTTATCATCTGTTATTTTGGTATTTCCATAGTTGATATATGGAATTTGGTGTTTACCTTTTTCTCGCAGACTTCTACTAATTCTCCAAAAAGTTGTATCTCCTGGTTTTAAATTAGATAGTAATTGACACCATTTATTATTGCGTTCTGCTTTGATGTTTTTGTCTATCATTTTAGTAAGAAGGTTTACATATTGATTGTAAAATTGTTTCTCAACTGCATTTGAAGTTCTTTGACTTTTTCTTTTGTAGCTTCTTCTTAGTTTTATATATTTACAGATATTCTCAGGCAATTCAAAATAGTTTCGTTGAGTAACTTTAGGAGTTGATACATTTCTTGCTTCTAAAATAATGTTGGTTAATTTGTTAATTTCTTTATCAATTGTTTGCTTTGAATTGTATTCATCTATATTGAATACTATATGATTGTCAACAAAATTCTTAAAAATTTTCCAGTTCGTTAATCTATGATCATAGTAACTGATATCAGCAATTGATGCCTTCGATCGTTTTATGGTACAAATAATGGGACGATGATCTGAAAGAATTTCGTAACCCAATGTTCTTACTTCTATATTTAGTGCGGAATTACTAATTACCACATCGACCGTAGACGGTTGTCTATTACGTTGATGTGGGTATAATGTAGGACTATTTGGATAGTGTACGAAAAAGTTACAAGTTTGTTGTATGTTGTTGAGTATGACACCTGCTGTGTTACTTGTAGCACAATTCCAGGCGGAATGTTTAGCATTTAGGTCTCCTAAAACTATGTATTCATTGGCGGGAGGTGTAAGTTTATGAATATCATTAGAGAAATTATTGCTATAACGGGGCGAGTATGCAGAAGTTATTACAATCGGTCTATTATTTATTGTTATTTCTATAGATATGTTTTCAATAGATCTAGTGTTAAATGTGAAGCAGTTTTTATGTTTTATAGATTTATGAACCAGTAAAGCGACGCCTCCTCCTCTTCCATCTGACCTGTCGTTTCTGTAGAAAAAGTAATTTTTTAGAAAGGGTTTGATGCCTTCCGTTAAAAATGTTTCGTTTAATGAAGCAATTTTTATATTTTCTCTTTCGAGCAATATTTCTAGTTGTTTTAATTTTGAAAAGTATGAAATTCCATTCAAATGAAGCATTTTAAATTCGTTTGAATTAGTGTAAGCCATGAGCATACTTTACCATATACATAACAACTTTAATTTGTTGCACTTTTGATGTACATCTTTGTAAATCTTCCATAGCAGTTGTAAAGATATCAAAAAGTTCATCGACGCTAAACAGATCGGAATTATTTTTCAGCTGGTTTGCGTATGAGACGTTGGCATTCATTATATTATTATTGTTGCGGCTTGTTGTATTGCCTAAGTTGGGAAATTCCACACCATTTAATTGGAATGTATTTAGATTTTGCTGTACTCTGATTTTATTATGAGATTTAGTTGTTACTCTTGCCCTCGTCTCCAGATAAAGAGAACGAAGTGGACAATTAATGTCGTTTGCTGCATGATCAGTTCTCTCTTTTCCATGTTTTTTACAATTAAAACAAGTAAAAACAGCTGGTCGCTTTTCATTTGTATTAAATGGACAAACATTTGTATGATGGTTTTCTGCGCATATCATGCAAGCGGCACCTCGATGACAATGCTCTCCACCATGACCATACATTAGACAGTTCCAACATTGTGTTGGTCTATCATTTTTCTTCGGTCTGTATTTTTTCCATGTAATAATTACGTTAGCTATAGTTCTCACATTTTTTAAAGAACTTGGATTAAAGTTTTTTCGAATAAATTATACTTTATACACTGCATTATTTTCCGAGCTAAATTTGGTAATAATTTCAGTTACAGCAGATGGTGACAAGTTGTAGCTCTCCAATTCGGTTTTGATATCGTCTGCTTTGATACGAGGTAAGCCATGCAAGAAGATGGTGTATAACCTATTATCTTTCGAATTATACGAATGGAACTCAATTTGACTTTCCTTTAGTGTTTGCAAACAGCTATTATATACTGCCTGGTTTGGAGTGAATACTTTGGTACCAATGGAAGTACGCTTAAAAAAGCATTCCTTACCTAATAAATTTTGGATTTCGGAAAATGATGCATTGACTTCCACTACAATAGGTGGTGGTTTACGTTCCTTTACTTCATTTATATTTGTTGCTGGAGCTACATCCATATCATTTTGACCCCCCAGGATACTAAACCTATTTCCCGACGAAGATGGAATATTTGGATAAACATGCCTTGGTTGTTTAGTTGACTTTATCTTAGCATTGCGCTTTTTATTCCTAGATTTTAGGTATGTTGTTTGATTTTGTTTAAAAAAAAGAATTGACTATCACGTGTGAGTTCAATAAGAACGTGTGTAGGCAATTAAAAAAACAATAGTGTAAACTTTATTTTTAATATGTATAAAAATTTGCTGTGCGCTTATGTTGTTGAGACTACCGTTCGTTATGAATATCAGATGTGAACTCCCTACAATTCGAAAAAACAAAGAATTCTTTCCCTTTTTCCCTACATTTTTTTTGAAAAAAAATCCCAACAAAAAGGGAAAAATCCCTACAATTGGCATCACTGGTGCGTGGAGCTAGACTCTGCCTCCCCACTATCGGATGAAGACGGTGACGACACGGTCATCGAAAGCTCCCGTTCACTCGTATCCAGATTGCTACTGGGAGCAATGAGATGGTGATTTCCCCTTCAAGGAACCTACTTGTTAGACAGGATGCTTCGAACCCAGTACAATCAGCTACTGATCCGGACTGCGTGGGAAAAAGTATCTCGTCTGACAAGGGGGGTAAAACTGGGCGGAAATGTTCCGCTTTGTACAATCAGCTACTGATTCGGACTGCGTGGGAAAAAGTATCTCGTCTGACAAGGGGGATAAAACTGGGCGGAAATGTTCCGCTTTGTACAAAGAGAGAAATTCGTATCGCAGGGCTTGCACTGTCTTGAGGAGATTTGCAAGCTGTGATGTGGATTCCCTCTCTGTTAAGGAGCAGAAGATGCTGGCTCGACACAGAGGCACTGTTTTGCGGTATGAGACCAAATACCAGGGCAGTGTCCTCTCACGAGACACTGACTCTGGCAAGAAGAATGGACCCTTGAGTGCGGACGGAAGCGTAGTGTTAATTGCTTCTACTTCTCAAACCGCAAGCAAGGGGCATGAAGGTTCTGCAACCTTACTTCAAACTGAAGCAAAGAATACATCTCGAGTCTCCAAACCTCCAGTGAAGAGTGAAGGTGTTGGTGTTCCTTCTTCAATGGTTCCTTTATCCAGGGGGTAGAAACTACCGCTAATCCTTAATCCCAGAAGAAGGATGTAAGGTTGGAGACGAAGGAGGTGAAAGAGGGCGCTTCAGCAAATGGGTTTTCCATGCAGGTAAAACACATGAAAAGAAACAGGTCTGACGAGGTGCCTCCCCCGGCACTAAGCGTCCTAAAAAACAGGGGAGCCTGGGAACTAACCCTTTCTTTCAGTTGACTTTCATCGACAGGTCAGATTTAGATGGCAAAATCTCTCCGGAAAGATGGGACCTAATTGAAGAAAGGCTCATCGAGTTTATGATGGACCAAAGTTGTGATGGCAGTAAGCCCGCATATCCTCTATCGGTTGGTCCAGGGAAATCAAGGTAGTGGACTGTGAAAACGAGGGAACTGTAAAGTTCCTTGTGGAAGCAGTGAAGCGCCTTGGTGAACTCTGGCCCGGTGCTCGATTGGTGCTCGACTGTAATTGCCCAGCCCTTAGTAAGTTGAGGTTGAGAACCCTTGCCAGGGGCTTCTTTGAAGGTCTGATTTCTGTGTTGAGCGCCGACATCAAGGATCTCCAGAGATTCATAAGTGGCTTGAGATGGTTGAGAAGTCCTAGGGCTTCATCAGTTTAGTCGCGTTCTTCCGTTTTGTTTTGTTTGGTCTGTGTAATTCCTCCGCTTCACATTCTCCCTTTCCTACTTCCTCTCCTTTTTCCTATCCCCTCTATTATCCTTCCTTTTTAAGGACGTTGTACAATGTCTCAGTCGACAAGTATACGTCCTCTAACCTTACCTAACCTATTGATTACCTGATCTAGCTACAGCTAAAACAACAACAGAACTCACATTAAAATGTCTTTAATGAAAAGAGTGTTTTCGAAAATTGAAGAAAAAAAATAATTTTCATTTCCTTTTTAACGTATTCTACAAGACTTATCGCCTGCTCTTTACTCAATATTCACCTCTGACTTTAAGTCACAGAGAAATCAAAGCACTGCTCTGTATGATGATGACAGAATAAAAAAAAAGACTCTAGGACAAGGTAAAGAAAAATAGCGACATCTAATCAATTATTTATCACCATTGGGTGAAACTGTATAAACGAAATATGGATGTGCCGTGATTGATGTTCGTGTCCTATGTATGTAAAAAGCCGAAGATGTTCGGCGCCCGGGGGCTATTGGTGCCGACGTCTGGTTATATTAGTAGGTGGCACAATATTTTGAATAAAATCAGAAGTCTTTTGATTTTTATTGTGCAAAACGCAATATTGTGTAATGTGAGGCAAACATGTACAATAATTATTTTCCACAAAAAAAGAGAACAACAGCTGATATCAAAATTCAATGTTGTGTGTATACATATAATAAGTTCCACTAATTATTAGTGACTAATAGAATCTCGTAATATGGTGTTTTTCTTTTCTATGCATGGAGTTACTTTGTTAAGAATAGCGTCAGCATGCTCATAACTCATTTAAAAGATTTCCATGCATAAAAATCTGTCTCTTCGGGAACGTTCCATCATCCATTTTCGTTTTTTATTTTTAAGCTTTTTTAAATTTATTTGCAAACTCATATTACTACCGTACAAGAAATAAATGACCGAAACTAATACATACAAGATTTACTTACTACTACACGTGTAATTTTTATTTGACTTTTTATGTTTTAGAGTTGTATTTCTTAATGCATCAAAAACACATCAATGTTGACTGTTAAATGGCCGTAAATTTATTAATTTCAAAAATGCAATCGTAGTAGGCTTTGAAAACAAAAATTTATAGCGTCTTAAGCTAGGTACTCTGTTCAAAATTTCGTGCGAAATGCTGTCAAACTACATATAAAATATTTCGTATGAAATATTTGCGAAATAATTCCGCGAAAGCAGTACTCTGTTCTTATTGCGAAAAACGCTGTGAAATTTATCTGGCAACTTCGTTTCCAACTTACGAAATAACTTAAGCTGCACTTCTTTCGCACGAAATTAATACAAACAGCTGATCACATGTCATTTTTTTTTTCATAAATTCATAAATTATTATTTGTTGAGCCAAAAAAATGGAAAAAATTTCAAAATTATTAAAAAATGAAAAATTTAACGGCACAGATAAGCGGTTAGTGATAGTAGCTGTAAAAAAACAAAATCTTATTTGGGATAAGTGGTAGGTTTTTGATTTTTACAACATTTTGTCTTAAAATTTAAAGTTTTAAATTATTTTATTCTTTTATTTTATTAACATCCAAAATTTGTTTTTGATATTGTTATACTTTCAATAAGTTCTGCTATTGGCCAATTATTTATGTTCTATACCATTTCGGTATTTGGAGAAGTAGTGTTTACCATTATAATGACTTTACATCAAGTAAGTAAATAGAATTTAAAAAAAGCAAGCAAAAATTATAATTTATTTAAATAGTTTGCAATTGAATTATTAATTTTTCTTTTTTTAAATTTCAGGCTACTGCTATTCTACTTTCTTGTGTTATATATCATCACAGCATTCCAGCGATGGGTATATTATTATTAGTATTATTATTATTACTTATTATAAATTATAAAATAAATTATATTTTTTTATAATAAAAATATATGAAAACAAAAAGCAATTTTCTTTTGCAAAGAGGTAATTCATCAGGTTTGACTAGTAAAATGACTAGTCGTTTAACTAGTAAAATTGTTTGCCTAGTAAAATGACTTTTCGTTTGACTAGTAAAATGACTAGTCAACTGTGACTAGTCAAATAACTAGTCAACTAGTCATTTGTGACTTGGAAACAGCGAAAGAGTGAGCAGGTTAGATATATGTTTTACAGAATTCATATGTTTTCGAAAGAATTCATATGTTAGAAAGAGAAGTGTTGGCAACCCCAAATAATTATCTATTTTCTTTGGTACTAAAATTATAACTGTCGTTTGTTAATTATGTATTTTATATTGTCTACATAGTTTGCCATTATTACATTTATATATGTTTATTGTACATTGTTAAGTCGTCTATTAAACATCCTAGAATCATATACGCGGTAACTATTTTAAATTAATTTGTTTTATTGTTAATGATATTGTAATTATTGTTTTTAAATAAAGGTTAACTTTGGGTTAGAATTAAACTAGACTGTGTCACTCCGACCCCTCATGATCATAACAATTGGCGACGAGGATTTTAAACAAAAGAAAAAGTGCAACAAAATAAACATAAACTAAGTTTATTTTTTTAAGTAGAATTTCTACACAATGACTTCTTTGGAACAAGTAGTTGGACAACTCCTGGCACGACAGCAAGAAGCCATGGAAAAACAACACCAACTAATGTAAAGGCTGATTAATGCAACACAAGGTTCTACGGCTAGTAACGGAAGTGGGTCATCAACAGCTTCTGCAAGTGCAACAGCTCCGGAGACCTTGATGGACATTTAATCGAAAAATATACGTGAGTTTACCTACGAACCTGAAGAAAACCAAATTTTTGGCACTTGGTACGAGCGCCATGAGGATGTTTTCCAGGTTGATGCAGATCAACTTGATGATGCTGCAAAAGTGAGGTTATTGTTGAGAAAGGTCAGTAACGGTGTTTTAACAAATACAAAGACTATCTACTTCCAAAACAACCTCGTGACGTCACATTCCAACAAACGGTATACATTTTAAAAAAACTTTTTGGAAGAAAAGAGAGTTTATTCAGTACTCGAGTAAAATGTTTATCAAACATCAAAAGAGAAGATGAAGATATAATCAGCTATGCCGGCCAAAGTAAATCGCCACTGTGAAATTTTTTTAATAAATAAATGTACTGCTGATAAATTTAAATGTCTTATATTTGTAAATGGTTTGTCATCACAAAAGGATCAGGAGTATAAAGCGAGACTTTTGACTGTACTAGAGTCTGAAACAGAACAAAATCAGTTGAATTTGGATAATTTAGTTGCTGAAGTAGAACGTCTCAATAGTCTTAAACGCGACATTTCAACAAAAGAAAATCCAAATTTCAACTCCATCCATAGTTCGAAACAGCGTATACCACAGAATGCTAATAAAGACCAAAAGCCAAAGCGACCTTGTTGGCAATGTGGAAACATGCATTTTGTTCGGGACTGTAGTTATTCTACACACAAATGCTCACAGTGTGGTAAAGTTGAGCATAAGAAGGATATTGTTCTTGTTTTCCAGATGTAAAGCCAAAGCTAAACAAAAATGTTCAGCAATATCAAAATTCAAGTAAAAAGAGTAAATTCAACAAAACGCACAAAACCATTAAAAGCGTATATGGTTCAACAGCAACATACAAAAATAGACATTTTATTTCAATCGTAATTAACAATGTAAATCTTACACTTCAACGTGATACTAGTTCGGATGTCACGATCATCTCAAAGAAGAATCATATATATTGTTACGAAAATGGAAATGGTGTTGTTAAAATAATAAGCAAAAGCTCCAAAAACAACACAATGGACTTGATCACACATAAAAATAAAAGCTCCAAAAACAAAACAATGCAGTTGTTCACGTGATCAACGAATGAGTAAGCTTATAGCAACAAAAACAACAGGGCTTGTTTACAAGTTCGATGAATAAACAAATATAGCAACAACGACCGCGTATAAAAGAAATATAGCAGAAAGACAAACAAACAAAACAACAACAACTCTGCCTGGACGAAAGTAAATAAGATACACGAACAACAAAAATGGAAACAAGTTGTTTACATTTTTGGATTGTTCCCGAAGGTCGTCATCATCCTTCAAGGGCATTCATCACACTGTTGATCGAGTGATATAAAAGGCAAGATAAAGCGAGCAACGATGATTCAGTTAGAATTCAGTCAGCCGTGTATGAAGACACGTTATTCTCGGAGTTCGAGTGAAGTTAGTCGTGTGACGACGTCGCGTTGAATTGAGTGAGAATTCAACCAGTGGTGTGCGAAGTGACGAGATCGAGTTATAATCCAGTCAGACTTGTGTGCAGACAAGTTGCGTGAAGAAAACAGTTGTTAGTGTGGTGCTTACAAAAAAGGTTGTGAGCAAAGAAGAATAACTAACAAGTGTTGTTGTTGCTTATAAAAAAGGTTATAAGCAGAGAAATATCGCGAACAAGCACATATTGTGGAAATTATCATTGTATGCGTAGAATAAGTTCGAACAGTGGCACGAAAGTTGTGCAGAAAATAAAGAATTGACTTAAAATTAAACACAGATTTATTTTTATTTTATTTGCAATCTACGAGCTCATATTTTTAACGTTTTTAAAAGGTAAAAACGTAACAATATTATTTCTAAAGCACTTTTTTTGTCGGTTGCAAATATCTCCCATACCACCGCATCAAATTTAATGAATGAAATCTCATTTTAAAGCTTATATCTAACACTAATAACGAAAAATAATTAGAAATTGAAAAATTAATATTTTCATTGATAAAAATTATATTTTATATAGAACTGCATGATAATACTGTTGTCATTATGATTATATGTTTTTGTTCAAGTGTGGTAATACGGGGTCGCTTAATAGTAATGCAGTTCTACATAATATAGTATGTATTAAAATCCATTCTGGCAATACCGCTATTTACTATAATGCCGTTTATTACTAAGTCAGTTATATATAATATGCATATTAAGTTGTAAAAAGCTGTTTTGGAAATACTTTGCAGTAGTTGTTAGATCAAGTGCGATAAACACGGTCGCTTAATTGTACTGCTATTCCACATAATATATAAAGTTGTAAAAGCCATTTTGGTAATGTCGTTATTGTCATGGCATTGTTTGTTTTATGAAGTGTAGTAATACGGTGTCTTTTAATATATACATATATATAGTGTCAGCTGATATTTAACAGTTAAAAAGGTTTTAAGAAAAACAAGGTCAAACCCTTCAAAAGATAGGATTGTATTTACCAGAACCGGTCTTTTCACATGGGCAGTTATGCGTGGCTACGTACGTTTAAAGATATTTTTGTTTGTATTAAGGATTCGTACGGGCAAAAAGTTAACGATGATCATGTCATTACCTCTAACATTGTATTCAAAGAAGTATTATAAAAGCATTTAAACATATGTATGTATGTATGTAAATATGTATGATATATTATGATTTCTAATATTTTTATACTTTTAATAAAATTTCTATTAATTATTTTCATGTTATGTCACAAAAATGACAACTAACGGTGCGAAATATTCGCACGGGTCATCTAGTTGGGTTAAAATTGGTAAACCAACTTTAGAAAATTCTCAGCACAAACCACGAGATGCTTCTACAAATGAAATTTGCATATTAGGTCAATTTCAGTGTACGGTGGTTATCCATAATCAAAGTCAAACCGGCAACATTTTGGTGTCTCCACTTCCTGATTTAAATCTTTTCGGTTCTGATTTAATGGAACAATTTAAATTGTGGAGCAAACCCATTGATTCTTATACGTCGTGTAACCAACTCTAAGTGAACAACACACTCACAGAATCGAAATTGCGTCAATCAAACCCTGAAGTTTTTAGGAATGAAATTGGACACTGCACTCATTTTAAAGTTCACCTACAACTTAAACCACAAGCTGTTCCTGTTTTTCGTCCTTAAAGGCAAGTAGCGTATGCAGCAAAAGATCATCTAGAGAGTGAACTTAAAAAACTTGAACGTGAGGGTATCATTTCTCCTACAAATTTTTCGGAATGGGCAGCACCCATTGTGGTAATAAAAAAGGCTTCTGGCAATCTACGTATATGTGGGGATTACTCTACTCAACTAAATGATCAGCTGGAACCTCATACATTTCCATTGCCACTTCCAGGTGAAATATTTATAAACTTTAACAACAGCTCCATCTTTTCAACAATTGATTTAAATAATGCCTACATGCAAATCGAAGTCGACGATGACACGAAAAAACTTCTAGTTATAAACACACATCGTGGCTTATATACTTTTAATCGACTTGCCCCAGGTGTGAGATCAGCAACTGGTGCTTTTCAACAGTGTATGGAATCAATTGTTTCTGGTATAAAAGGCGTTTTTTATTATCTGGACGATGTTATAGTAGCCACACCAACACGCAAAGAAAAAATTACAGCAGTTAAACAGGTATTTGAACGGTTAAAAAAATACAACATTACAGTGAACTTTGAAAAATGCAAATTTTTTAAAACTTCATGTACATACTTGGGTTACCATTTCGGCAGAAAAGGCGTTTATCCAGACAAAAATAAAATTAAAAAAATTTTACAATTTACAGTTCCCAAAAATATTAGTGAATTGCGATCTTTTCTGGGAGCAATTAATTACTACGATAAATTTATACATGAAATGAGAAATTACTTTAGATAATTTACTTAAGAAAAATATAACATGGAATTGGTCATCATCATGTCAACGCAGTTTTGATCGTTTTAAGCAGCTACTGTCATCTGATTTGTTGCTTACTCACTTTGATCCAAAGCTTCCTATCAAAGTAGCAGCTGATGCCTCACATTTTCCCTGATGGCAGCGAAAAAGCAATTTATCATGCGTCAAGGTCTCTCACCCCAGCTGAGAAAAATTACTCTCAAATTGAGAAAGAAGGATTGGCATTAGTTTTTGCGGTGGTTAAATTCCATAAATATTTATTCGGGCGAAAATTTATACTTCAAACGGATCACAAACCTCTACTTGCAATTTTTGGAAATAAAAAGGGAATTCCAGCACATTCTGCAAACCGTCTCCAGCGATGGGCTCTCACACTCATGTCGTAAGATTTTAAATTACAATACGTTTCAACTCACGAATTCGGAGCTGCTGATATCTTATCACGGCTAATTTCCAACGTACCGAAAGCAAACGAAGACACTATAATTGCTTGTATTCAATTAGAAGATGACATAAAAATGGTTATTAGTGATATCACAAATACTTTGCCTATAACATTCAACATGATTTGTGCCGCTACTAAAAAGGATTCAAATCTCCAAGATCTTATAAAATTCCTACAAACTGGTAAGTGGCCAAATGAAAAATCTTCTGATATGCAGTGTTATTTTTCAAGAACACAAAATTTAAGCATCGTTGATGATTGTGTAATGTACGGGGAGCTTATTATAATACCAAGCATGGTATTGAGAGGACAAAGGCATTGGTTCGTGGCTATGTTTATTGGCCGCATATAGATGACGAAATAAAAAGGTATGTACAAAATTGTACCAAATGCGCTTCAGTAGCAAAATCGTTACCAAAAACAGTGCTTTATTCATGGCCATTAACAAAACACTCTATGGAAAGAGTTCACATGGACATAGCTGGTCCTGTTGATAATTTTTATTATTTCGTAATAGTAGATTCATTTTCTAAGTGGCCGCAAATCTACCAAATTAAATCAATTTCTTCAAATATAATTATTAATTGCATGCGCGATTTTACTTCATTATTTGGAAACCCTGAACGCGTTTTCCAAATTTTGTCAAGAAAATGTCATTTTACACAGATTTACCGCTCCCTACCACCCTCAATCAAATGGGCAGGCAGAGAGATTTGTTGACACTTTAAAGCGCGCATTGAAAAAACTCGAAGGAATTGGCACTTCTAGTAAAAATTTTCAAACGTTTTTAAAATGTTATCGTTCTTCACCAAATCCTAGTTCTAGTGGCAAATCGTCTTCTGAATTGTTCGTGGGGAGAAAAATAAGGATTAATCTTAATCTACTTAAAAAACCTACACAGTTCCAACAACAGCGAAACGAGAAAATGGAAGAACAATTTAACAAACGTAATGGCGCTAAAGATCGGGTATACAATATTGGTCAGAAAGTTTACGCAAAATTATATAAATGGAATAAATCTGAATGGTTCCCTGAAATTATCAAGCGGGAGCTCGGAAATGTTAACTACGAAGTAGAAATTGAAAACATTCCTGAATTTCGTGCAGTTAGCTCTCATACTAATCAACTAAAGCCTCGTTATTCCGAATCTAAAAATGTGTCTAATAATGTTTTGTTTGATTATTTCAATTTAACACCTCAACATACGTCACTCGCAGAGGAAAGTAACGTTAATGCTGAAATTGAATTGGTACCACTCACTGATGGGCAAACTACATCTACAGATGAATTACAAACAATTCGAGATCCACTTTCAGTTACATCGCCATTTAGTTCAACAAATGTAAACAATCCACCAACAACTTTAGAAAGTGTTACACCTAACGTTGAAGTAAATACACCGACTAATTCAATAATGTATCCTGTTATTCAAACAGATGAAGCTGCTCCAGCTCTTCGAAGATCCAATCGTAGAAAGCGTTCTCCTGTATGGACTCCAGACTACCATCTTCCTAATAAAAAAAGAGAGATGTTGGCAACCCCAAATAATTATCTATTTTCTTTGGTACTAAAATTATAACTGTCGTTTGTTAATTATGTATTTTATATTGTCTACATAGTTTGCCGCTATTACATTTATATATCTGTCTGTAAAAGTTAAAGGTCGTGAGCAAACCTTGTTCTCTTATAATGTTATGTTGTTTAACATATCCTCTCGAAAAATGAAAGAAAATTGGCAAGTAGCGTTTTTACCATAAAACACCGTATAATGGAATAAGACAACAATAGTTCTATGTTATATACATACATGTTAATATTTAGTTAAGTAAACACATGTTATCGAAAAAGAAAAAGTCTCAATAAATTTACTTACTTACTTACTTACATTTATATATGTTTATTGTATATTGTTAAGTCGTCTATTAAACATCCTAGAATCATATACGCGGTAACTATTTTAAATTAATTTGTTTTATTGTTAATGATATTGTAATTATTGTTTTTAAATAAAGGTTAACTTTGGGTTAGAATTAAACTAGACTGTATCACTCCGACCCCTCATGATCATAACAAGAAGCAAAATCACATGTACACGAATGTTTACGTCAAGTTTTTCACATTGCCCTTAATAACTTGATGGGAACTTGTGACTAGTTTATACGTCACACTTGACGGTCAAATAACTAGTCATTTGACTAGTTATGTTCTGGTAGGGAAGTTATCTCATACTCACTAAACCACTTTTTCTCCTAAAAAACATCATTTTTGATTTTTGAGGATACCTACGATCTAAAAATAGAGTTTTTAGTAATATAATGTGAAAAAATCAAATTGTCATTTTTGGCCAGTTTTCTGAAAGCGGCAGTCAACGTGTTAACTTCACTATGCGAAAAAAAAATAAAAGAAAATGTCAAATAAAATGTGGAATCAAATACAACTCTGTGTATATACGAATAAAGAACAAAGCAAGTTTGCGAGTACATGAAATTGTTAAATCACCCCCGCTTATTTTTCCCCTCTCTCCTACAAACTCAAGAGTTTTCAAACTTGTTTCGAAACTAATTTCAACGCGCAAAAGGCGTCTTAGAAAAACGCGGAAAAAAGCAGCCTTAACCGTTTATTTAGAGGGAGAAAAAAATGTTTAATATGTTAGAAGCAACAGATGAGCAGAGGGAAAATTGGTAATAAAATAGGAAAAGTAGGAAATGTAAATGAACATTTATTTTGTGTTAAAAGGGGAGAAATTTGGAAAATTTTTTAATTTCTTAAATGAAAATTTTCAAAATTCCTATATATTTAATTATCGAACTGTGTGTGATTTTCGGTCACTATGAATATAGTTTCGTATGCAAAAAATAAGTAAGAAGCTAAAAATAACAAGATCAAAATAAGACATACTGCTCATAAAAAAATGTTCTTACTGATATTTTTATTTGCCAATATTTTTATATTTCTTGAATAAAAAAGTTAAAAATTATTATTAGTTCTTTTTTCACTTATTAATAATTTCACGCAAGTATTACGTTCTTTATTAATTCGCGCCAATATAAAAAAATGAAATTCGCCGTATGGCAGAAATAACAAAGGTGAATCCATATAATGACATAAAGTTGTTATTTTGTGACATTATATCTCTTTTGTTTCTTTTTAATTGTTTTAAAAAAAATTTGTTTTTTAAAATTTTTTTGAAATACGGACTGATTAGACCTGCCACTAAAGTACTTCAACGGGATACTGGGAACCATAAGAGCAGATTCTACGATAAAAGTTGTGTCAGTACATTAAGAATATTTAAATAAATTATAAAAATGTGTAGAATACAAATATAAAAAGCAATAAATAAACAAAGGAATGTATATACAGTGAGCAAACAAAATGTGTACACTTTTTATAAAAAAAAATAACAAATATTTTATTCCACAGGATTTTGTTCAATATGACTTTTTCGAGAATCCGGACGCCGTAGTCAAAGAATCACCAGTTTTATTTTGCCTAAAAATGTTGGAATTTCTTATGGTGATTTCTTTTCTGGTAAAAAATGTTGCCTACATATTTTGTAGCACTTACTGAAGGTTGCACGAACCCTCATAATGTGTTGCATTTTAAACGATTATAAAAGAACAAAAAACATTGCCGTTTTCGCAATTATTTTTGTAGTTTAATACCAATTTAGCGTTTTTTTTTACTTAGTTAACGATTTTAAAACTAATCATTGAATAGAAAATGGAAAAATAAAAATAAAATTTCCAATTAAATTATTTTTTTATTTTCGGAAAGCTAACATTACATTTAAATAAAAAAAATAATAATATTTTTACCGAGGGCTCCGGGGTCATACATGTTAAAACTTTTATTTTTATGTAAAATTCAACTTTAGGGCCAATGTTTTCAAATCTCTTTAGTTGGCACAATATGTTATTAATTATTTAGTAAATTTTTTCGAATTTCTATATAAAAACTAAAAATCAAATCAAAAATATAATTTTTGGAATTTTTTGGGAAATATTTTTATTACAAAAGATAATAACCAAATTCCATTTAAAAGTATTTATAAATAATCTTCTTATTACAATTTAAAAAAAAATGTTAATTTTTAAATTAACTCATCTCAAACCTTTTTTTGTTGGGATAATAATACATATGCATATGTTCCTTTGTAGTCCTCGACTAGTAAATTTCATATCGCTAAAATAAAATAATTTTTTTTTTAGCAATTTTAAAGCTCATTCTGCTTTAACAAAAATAAAATTATCAACACCTATAGTCAGCTGTTGTTTGTTTATAAATTTGTTACTAGAACCTGGCGCAATACTGATAAATAACATTTTCAACAAAATTTTAAACTCGCGGCAAGAGTTTCGTTTTAATAATAATGGATACATGTCCTCCATATCTGACGATGAAGAGGATTCCAACAAATTTTCCAAAATAATATTTTTTGCTTCCATTTCACCACTTTTAAAACAAATAATTTTTGTTATTTTTTCAAAACAATAACAAGAACAGCTGTTTTAAAAGTGCTGCCCTTACAACCCTTTGATTAAATTGAGGGTCAAACATGCAGCATATTTTCTGGGTTTTATGACAGAATTTTTAGAAAAGAACACGTTACTAATTTACAAAATTGCATTTTTTTCGGGAAAGAACAGCAAAGGGCAAAAAGGCAGAATAAAGGCAACATTTATGCCAGAAAAGAAATCACCATTAGTTTCGACGATTATTTTCTTTGTACGTAACCAATAGAGAAATGCTTTAGTTTATAATCAAAATATAGTTTTTAAGCTTTTATTTAGTCTTAAGGACAATAAATTACCTTTTATAGATATTTTTTGTTCAAAAATGTATTTCGAGGTAGTAAGTGTACAAGTTTTTTTTTTTGCAGACTGTAAACTGTGAACAAAACATTTGACAATCTCCCGTACTTTAAAAAGCACTCACCTGTGCTGATAACACCACCTTATATGAATTCACCTTGGTGTGTAGTTTATGATTGGACAAATATGATTGTGTATATTATATTGTGTATATAAATTTAAAAAAAAAAACTTTGCAAAAAAGTGCGATGTTAGTATATTGCAGGGTTTCGCATGCCAATACTTGTTTCTCAACACAACGTGTGCATATTTATCAGAACATTATGGGGACATAACAGCTGTGAATGAAAGGTCAGCAATGCTCATATTAAGGCTGCTAGCCAGCTTATTAAATTATTGGGTGCATTGAAGTAGCACATTAACGATGATTTCCGATAAACCGGAAAACCGTGTTGAGAAAACGAATCTTATTTTCGTTGGAAATTACAGTTGGTAAAGGCCCACAAGCCGAAAGGTTCATTAAAGTGAGTTATGGAAGTCTAGATTCATGAATCTTAGATCCTTTCTAATAAGGACGGAGGCTTAGCAAATAAAATCTGAGAGTAAATGAAATTTCCATGAAAAGTTTCTCTAAAATCTGTCGACTTTAAACTATAGGCGCCACCACTTGTGTATAAGATTGAAACATACAACATAAGTGGTGTGAGAAGCTAGGTTGTAATCCTGACTAAAGGGTTGTAATGACCAATTATGTTAGGTATGTTTATTTATTAGAACCTTCCCAAAACAGCATCTTTGAACATAATTCTTGTTAGATTAGTCGTTAACTACTGATGCACAGTAAGGTGGAATGCTTTCTAAAGTGTAGAGGAGTGCTTCAGTAGGCGCGGATACCTAAAGGAGCACGTCTCAGGCAGCTCTGGATGTCAATCTTTATTCGCTCCCGATTGAGGAGCATGTGCGAAAGGTGGCAACCAGGGACGAAAATTATCCTAGGCATGAGAAGGCGGAGTTTATTTGATAATTTTGATTCTCTCCAAGGGATCTCTGGGTGAATACATGTTCAGACCAACGTGAGTATGCTACTCGCCTTTAGTATAAATATTAAAGCAACGTTTTTCGTTCCATCAGGTATATCAGCACTTTGTCGGTATGAACAGGCCCATAAACCCTTTGAATGAAGTCGTAGAAAATTTTTTATTGTGTAGTTTTATAATGTAACCCCAATATTTCTTTGACTGTTGTTATCGATTGTTTTCGATTACAAAAATAAAAAATAAATTATTTGCTTGCATTAAATATAGCTACAATATAAAAAACAATTAAAAAATCGCTTTAAAATGGAAGCTGAAGATAACAGTGAAAATGAGTTGTATGAAATTCCTCCAAAAAAGATGAAGACCGAATGGTCGAAAAGTTACTCTAACAAGGCAATGGAAATGATGAAGAAAATGGGATACGAAACTGATAAAGGTCTTGGTAAACAAAATCAAGGGCGTCTGGAACCTATCGTCGCTTTCCAACAAGATGGAAGAAGGGGTTTAGGGTTAAAACACGAATCATTTCCACGTTCAAATGATGATTGGGATCCAAATATTGAGGAAATTAACATACCTGAATGTGTTCTATGGCTTGTTAATAAGAATGATCGCATATGGAATATGGAACAACTGAAAAGTTGGTTAAATTTCGGGAAACGTAAGGAATCCCTTGATGAAGAAACACTTTTTGTGGACCCTGATATATTAAACGGTATTTTAGAAGCCAAAACTGTATTTGATCAGATTAACGAAAATGAGTTAAGAAGAGCTCGTTCACGTAGCAATCCATTTGAAACTATCCGAAGTTCTATATTTCAGAACAGAGCTGCAGTAAAAATGGCAAACATTGATTCAATGTTAGATTTTATGTTTACCAATCCCAAAGATAAAACCGGCAAATCGCTCATAGATAACAACGATCTCCTCTACTTTGCCGATATATGTGCAGGTTGGTAGTAGACAATTTAACTTGAATTATTTCCTATTTTTTCATATGTATAAATATATATATATTTTTTTAAAGGACCTGGAGGTTTCTCTGAATATGTTTTATACAAAAAATCATGGGAAGCAAAAGGTTTTGGATTTACTCTTCGCGGAGCAAATGATTTTAAATTGGACAAATTCTTTGCTGGTTCTCCTGAATCGTTCGATCCCTTTTATGGAGTGCGAGGTGACGGAGATGTTTACGTCGAGGCAAACCAAGATTCTTTTGCCCAATATGTATTTAAACATTGCAAAGAGGGCGTTCATTTTGTTATGGCCGATGGAGGATTTTCTGTTGAAGGCCAAGAAAATATTCAAGAGATATTATCAAAACAACTATATTTATGTCAATGTCTTACAGCCCTTAAAATTCTGCGAAATAATGGAAGTTTTCTTTGTAAACTATTTGATGTTTTTACACCTTTTAGTGTAGGCTTAATATACCTAATGTATCAGTGCTTTCAAGAAGTAGCTATAATTAAACCAAATAGCAGTCGTCCCGCAAACTCTGAGAGATATCTAATATGTAAATGGAAGAAGTGTGATACAAGGACGATTTGTGCTTATCTAAATTTTGTAAATAATTATTTAAATAAGGGAAAGGAGAATGATATAACCGAAATAGTGGATATGAACGTTTTAATGCAAGATGAGGAATTTTTTAACTATATGAAACAATCAAATAATACAATTGGTCGAAATCAAATCATAGGACTAAGAAAAATAGCGGCTTTTTGCAGTAACTCTCAGCTAAAGGAAACAAGGCAATCCGAATATCGAAGGAAATGTTTAGAGCTTTGGGTTTTGCCTGATAAATTAAGGCAGGCGCCGGAAAATAAATCCATAGAGAAATTTCTTCAAGAATTTCTTAACAACTGGTATGACGACAAAGTTTGGTTTAATTCTGCGCCGACTGAATTAGTATCAGCTCAAATGTTATATAACAATATTGAAAGCACTTATGACTGGTATTTTGTTCCAATTGGACGAGGGGAGACCAGTTCAAATGCATGCAGCTTTTTTATCTGCACTTCGAGAGGAAAATTACTTCGATACACAGATGCAAAAAAATGGGAACCTGTAGAACATTTGTTTGAAATTTCTCCAAAGTCACTTTTTTTTGGAGAAATTGTTTTTGAACACAGTGGTGAAGGTCGTACTCAGACGAAAATATGTAGTTTACATATTATTGACGCGATAATTTTAGGAGGGAAAGATGTGCGAAGACTGCGATTAAGCGAACGAATATCTATGTGTGAAAAGTTTGCGAAAAGTATGAATAAGCCATATAGAGAGGGAAATGTATTAATGTTGCGGAGTAAAACGATTTTTAAATTGGAACAAATTCAGGAGTTTTTTAAAATGATGAGACATTATACCTTAAAAGATAATTCGTCGAGATTAGGTATATCACTCAATAACTCTGAAACAAAATTTTTTGTTCCTGGTGGGTTACTTTTATTTTGTGAAATATGCCATTGTTTCATGTCAAAAATGTCGAAATCGCAGAATATGCTTTACTACATATATAAGGAAGAAAATGTATCCTATTATAAGAACGCCATGCCACCTCACGTGCACAATATATTGTATGCATCGTTTCGAAACAGTTTTATAAGACGACTTTTGTGGAAATGGACTAAAACATACCAAGTCGAAGAACATGGGGATAGGGTGGATGAAAATGTATTATATAGAGATGATTTTATACAATTTGTTAATAATAAACAGAGTACATAATATATAAAATAATTTTAATATACGTATATGGAACTTTATTAAAGGTCTAAGTATTTAAATATAAAAATTTTAAAATTCTAGTACACTTTAGTGTACGATTCTCATCTCCGTTATAATTTTTTTTATAGGAAAAATCAGATTTCTTTTATTTCAAAATTTATTTTTTGCCATTTAGATGATAATTACAATGTAAGGAGAAATTATTAGTAGCAGAAGTCTCTGTGTGGTTGAAGTTATCATCAATTATTTACTTACAACACAAATTTATTTAGAAATTATAAATCGTTATTTGTTAAGGTAGTTTTGTGAAAATCACAGTACATACACAATTCGATTTTTTAGAATTCATTTATTTTAAGAAGTTATATGGAGAATCAATTCCGACTGGCGTTAGGCTTTCGATCACAAGGAGGAAGGTTTTCTGAAGTAAAACAAAATTATTGAATTCCTCGGTAGAAGCAGAGAGATCTGATAAACCGAAGCATAACAAATAAGAAGATATATTGACTTGAAAGGTCAGAAGATAAAGTGGTGGAACCCTATTTATTGTAACAACACTTTGATACAGCGTTGCTTACAAATAGAGGCGGCCAGTAATAACTGTTTTGTGCTTCTTTCTTTCGTTAGGCCCTCGGTCTCCATAATTTATTAATAATATTCTAATTTTTTTCGAGCGGTTGACGCTTAAGTTTGCTGTTTACCCGCGCTACTTTTAAATTTGTTATGGTTGATGTTACTGTTGGACCGTTTCGCCAGTTCTGCCTTTTTGCTAGGCAGCCACTTTCTTCATTGGTGGATCGTTTCTTTTTTTGTTTTTGGTTGTGGCCCTTTCGCCCGTTCTGTATTTTTGGCCAAGCAGCCACATACTACACTGGTGGATTGAAAATAATTTTTTTATTGTTTACTTTACATACATACATAATTGGTCATTACAACCCTTCAGTCAGGATTACGACCTAGCTTGTTTACTTTAGTTGAACTTTTATAGTGCACTCTTAAAGTGATCCATGTAGAACTGGTAGGATTGCCATGTAATCCACGTGGATCTTGCAGGATCACCATGTAATGTTGGTTCGTTAAACAAAACAACCCCGAAAGGTATGACAAATGAAGCGGACTGAAAATAAATGTCTGCCGCTTGGAATCGCCACGATAGTAATAAAGCCACTAGATCTAAACGGTACAGCGATTGTGGGTGTAAGTAAAATCACTTATCTTCGCAGCATTATAAGACTGCACTATGAGAATTTTTCACAGAACATAAAGTTAACGGATGTGAATTCGTATGTTTAGTCACCGACCAACTCTTTACATAAATTGACGTATCATATTGTTAAGCAAATCAGTCTAGTCGTTTTATTTACTTGGTCTCTTTTAGTCATATTTTTTCTTCTTTTTCTACAAAACTCAATATTAGCAAGTTCTAGTAAACGAAAAGTAAAAGTTAAAAACTTAACTTAGTATGTAGCACCAAGTTTCAGCATCTCGACATTCACAAGCCCACTTGGATGTCCCCCGATCGATCAACATCCAACCAGATCGATCCTATTGTGATTGACGGAAGGCACGTATCCAGTGTACTAGATGTGCGCAAATTTAGAGGTCCAAACATCGATTCGGACCACTACCTTGTCGCAGCCAAGTTCGGATTGCGCATTAGCGCCTCGAGGTCTGCGCGCTCTAGTGCATTGCGAAAGCTGGACGTTAAGAAGCTGCGATCACAAAGGACAGCTGAGGCGTTTTCCGCTCAACTCTCGGATAAGCTCCGTCGTCCCCATCTAATCTCAGCGACATTGGGCCAACATATCCCACTCCTTGCGCACTACTGCAGAAACAGTCCTTGATCGCCCACCCCAACGAAATAAATGGTACGATGAGGAGTGTCGCGAGGCAGCTGCGCCATTGTCGCGAACTACAGAGAGAAGAGGAGGGAGAAGAGACGCCTTTTCAGACGAGAGAATATTGAATAGGAAAGACAAGAGAGTGAGGATATCATGTTGTACAAATGTGTGAATGAATGTATGAGCTTCTTCCTGCAAAGATGAAAACGCAAATTTGGTTACAGATTCGCAAGAGTTGCTGAGGTTATGGAGGAAACACTTCTCTAGTCTGCTAGAAGGCGATGCCGACACCAATACCGCCTTTGGAGATGTTGTTCCGAACTCGGTCGATGATGGCGGCGTGGAGATCCGCCCAGCCATGAAGAGGTCAAAGTCGCGATTATGCGTCTTAAAAACAATAAACCCGCAGGTCCTGATGGCCTCCCTGCTGAATTGTTTAAGACCGAATGTAATGAATTGGTAGGGCGCATGCACCAGCTTATTTACAAAATATGGCTAAAGGAAAGTACGCCAAACGACTGGAACCTCAGTGTCCTCTGTCCTGTCCTGAAAAAGGAAGACCCTTCGATAGGCGCCTACTACAGGCACTTGTCAAAACACTGATTGGACCTTATCAGTATGGCTTCAGACCTGGCAAGTCCACCATCGACCAGATCTGCACACTACGCCAAATCCTGACTATAAGGCAGCCTTCGATAGCCCCATAAGGGATCGTGTTTTTGCCGCAATGTCTGAGCTCGGTATACCTGCGAAGCTGATAAGGCTATGCAGAATGACGTTGAGCAATTTCTGCAGATCCGTCAAGGTAGGAATGAACCTCTCCGAACATTTTGATACCGTGCGATGTTTCAGACAAAGCGACCCCTTATCATGCGACCTCTTAACTTCGTCATGGAGTGTGTTCTACGAAAGGTAGGAGTGCATCGCAATGGCACTATTTTTCAAAAAAACGTCAAGTTGCCTGCGTACGCTGACGACATTGACATCATAGGGCGTACCGAGCGAGATGTTACTGCTGCCTTTAGTGCTATCGAACGAGAGTCTACTAAGATGGGTCTGGTAGTAAATGAGGGCAAAACAAAGTATATGTTATCGACAAGTAGAGACGTGCGGCGTATTGATTCTCAGATTACTGTCGATAACTATACTTTTGATATAGTCAAGGAATTTATTTATCTTGGCTTCGCCGTTACCACCAAAAATGATGTGAGTCTGGGGATCAAGCGCAGGATCACTCTTGCCAACGGGTACTACTATGGTCTCAATAGGCAATTGAATAGCAGAAACCTCTCTCGTACTACAAAACTAACACTCTGCAAGACGATCATCCTACCCGTGCTTTTTTATGGCGCAGACTATAAAACACTGATGCAGCAGCCTTCAGAGTATTCGACAGAAAACTCCTACGTAAGATCTTCGGTCCACTGCGAGTTGGCGATGATTATCGCATCAGATCCAACAGTGTGCTGTATGAGCTCCTCAACAACATAGACGTTGTGCAACGTATTAATATCCAGAGGCTGCGCTGGCTCGGCCATGTCGTTCGAATGGATGAGGATGCTCCGGCGAGACGTGTATTTGATACGGGGATCTGCGGAAGTCGGCAAAGAGGACGACCTTGTATGCGTTGGAAGGACCAAAACGGGTGAAGCCCTCTCATCGATTAGTGTGACCAATTGGCGTATGCGCGCAAGAAGCAGAGGCGCCTGGAAAGATGTGTTGCGATAGGCTGAAATCCGTTAATCGGGTTGTTAATGGCCAATTAAGTAAGTATGTCATATGTATACTCTTCAAAGGCCTAAGCAACACGAAAGGTTCTGTTTTTGTTTCCTATTTGAACGACTGTCGTAAAAACCAAATGAAAGCAGAATTAATTATCACTTTAAAACTGTGCGTGTATTAGTAGAGGACTGAAAGGCAAAAGTTAGATAGATGCATTATATACTTCAGACTTCACCACAACAGTTGCTAGCATGGACAATACCAGAAATTTTGAAACTGTTTTGAAACCGTTTGGTAGATTATACTAAAAAAACAGGAGCAAACAACGAACAAATGCAAAATGACAAAAAGTTATTTAGATTAATGTTCAGTGCCAAAATAGTTAGGAATTTACAATTTACAGATAAAATAAAGTAAACTTTTTTAAAAAAATATGGCAGTGCCGGAGCAATGCCGATAACACTGTTCAATTAAACAAGTTTTTTTTTAAACACACTGGCAACGACGGGCTTCGGGTTTTTGTTGTATATGCTCAAGGCAAATTCAATAGGTACTGTTATCAGCCCAGCTTATTGCTTTTTTCAGTTCAAGTAAATGTCAAACATATTGTTTACGTACAGTGAGCAATAAAAACTTGTACACTATTACCTCGAAATAACTTTTGAACAAAAAATTATCTATAAAAAGAAATTTATTTTCTTTAAGACTAAAAAAAGCTTAAAAACTATATTCGGATTATAAACATTTCCCTATTGGTTACGCAACAAGAAAATAATTGTCGAAACTAAGAAATTCTCACATTTTTAAGTAAAAAAGTGGTGATTTTTTGACTATGGCGGCCGAATTTTCTAGAAAGTCATCTTAAAGAAAATCCTGTGGATTAATTTATTTATTAGTTTTTTACAATAAGTGTACACATTTTTTTTTGTTCAGTGTATATACATTCTTTTGTTTATTTAATTTTTATTTCCTTTTATATTTGTATTCTACACAATTTATAATTTATTTAAATATTCTGGATGTTCTAGCACAACTTTTGTTGTAGAATCCGCTTTTATGCTTCCCAGTATCCCTCTGAAGGTCGTCATACCTTAGTGGTAGAGCAAATCAGCCCGTATTTTAAAAAATTTTATTTTTAAAATTTGTTTTTAAAATTTTTTTTATAAACAAAAAGAAACAAAAGAGAAATAATGACACAAAATAACAACTTTATGTCATTATATGGATGCGCCTATGTCGTTTCTGGCTTACGGCGAATTTCATTTGACATTTGTTTGTACCCAAAAACAACAGAAAATACATGTTGTTTTTGTTAAAAAACACTGCGAATTGAGTTGTTGTACTATTGCCATCACCTATTGAGTTCGCCCTGTATATGCTCATTTTGTTTATATTTGTGGTTGCCATATTGAATATAATATATAATATGGCAAGTTTAAACATAAACTTAACTTTAAAAGTTACTGGTGGGACGATCCTATCTTTAGCTTAACGCTCACTTCTACCATATTGTCCACCTATAATAATGGAAAACAATTTATCTGCCCGTTAAAATCCTCCCTTAAGTTAACGGCAAGTTGTAATAATGGCCCTAATTCTTACTGCAGACTACCATCAGTCTATGTCCGATGTGGAGACATTCATAAGAGCGTAGAGAGCCCCCATCTCTTAACTGATCTATCCTTTAGAAAATGTAGCAACTGCGGCCTAAAGCATACGGCAAATTACCGCGGATGTGAGGCATTCCTACGACTTGAGGAAAAAAACAACATTTAGAAGTCCGAATTACGCTCAGTATCAGGTTTCAAATTTTCCAGCACTTCCGAAAACTTCGAACAAACCAATTCTTACCGAAAATAATCTCATTTCCGATGGAGAAAATAAGTCTTGTTCATACGCACAGGCCCTTAAGAAGGCATGTCTGAGCCTAGTTCGGGTTTTCAAAATAATATTGAAAAATTAATTGAAACTATGAATAATTTTATAGCTAATATGCAGAACATGTTACAGCAATTGATGCAAAACTAAACAATGTGAATGCAAATTATATTAAACGGAAAATGACTATTTGAGAGTATGTTTCTGGAATGCCAACGGAATAAGCCAACATAAGAACGAGATACATCTCCTTTATTCGCTGCATATTGATGTCTTGCTGGTGTCGGAAACGCATTTCACATGGAAAAATTGCTTTAAAATCGCAGATTATTGCACTTATGATACCAAACACCCGAGCGGTAGAGCATGTGAAGGATCAGCAATTCTTGTACATAATGACGGAATATGAAAAGGAACATATCCAGGCCACTTCAATAAATCTACCTGATAATGAAACTAACATTTCAGCGTTATATTGTCCTCTTAAATATAACATTCCCAAGAAGCAGTTCATTGAATACTTTAAAACCCTTGGGCCAAAATTCACAGCTGCCGGTGACTATAATTCTGGGGCTTGCGTCTTCTTACTCCAAGAGGAAGGCAATTGTACGATGCAATATCATCTTGCAAAATGGATGCTATGTCTGCAGGTCAACCCACTTACTGGCCCACTGACCGAAACAAAATTCTTGGCGTCATTGTCATTAAATTCTTCTGACGTTTCATTAAATTCTTCTTTCGATGTTTCATCTGATCATTCACCCATTATATTGCTTTTAAAGTCTAAAGAATTTTAATTTGTCCTATCCAAATAAAAGCACAAATTCGCACAGATATAAAATGTACATTAGTACGCAATTCTATGTTCTACAATTATGACCTGCAGCTAAAGTCTCTACACCTACAGCCCCTGCGAAGAAGAATATTAATATTACTTACCCGGGTTGTATAGAGTCACTAGCACGAGACAAGAGAAGATTAAGAAGACTATGACAAGAATACCGTTTCCCCAATTTAAAGATGCTACTAATAGAGATAAACAAAGCTACTAAACGCAGTAAAAGAAGAAAAAGAGTATAATCTCAACCATTATTTGTTGAACTTGTGTGTAACTGAAAAGTCGGACTATAGTTTATGGAAAGCGGTGAAAATAAATCGAAGACCTACCACATACGAAGCTTCTATTCGATTGCAAAATGATAAATGGGCCAGAAGTAGTAAAGAAAAGTTCAAATAAAGACAATCTACAAATGTTACAGGTTCGCATATCAGTCCCTTAATAATTGACGATAATGTGAAACACCCTTTCAATTTCCGTTCCGTCTTGCCACTTTGAGAATAGCTATTAAGAGACTAAATGCGAAAAAAGCTCCCGGATACGACAAAATTACCGCTTTAATGATAAAAAACTTACCTACCTCAGCTATACGAGTTATTTTGTTCATATTTAACTCCATTCTTCGAGTTGGTCCATTTCCAGCGTCGACCTATTTTGTCAAAATTGTTCGAAAGAATGTTCCTTGACAGATTACTTTGGGAAGTGGATCTCAATACTAGTATTCCCCATCATCAATTTGGTTTTGGAAAAAATCATAGCACTACTGAACAAGTCCACTGTATAACAAATTTGATTCTAGATGCTTTCGAGAAAAAACCGTATTGTACTGTGCTCTTCATAGATATCTCCCAAGCATTTTACAAGGTCTGGCACGATGGTTTGATATACAAAATCTTAAATCTAATACCCGTTTACGTCTATAAGCTCTTCAGAAGTTACCTAAAAGTCAGATATTTTCACACAAAATCAAATTCTAACTTATCTTCCCGGAAAATCTGAGATCTGAGGGCCACTCATAAATCTTAGAATCTAATACCCGTTTACGTCCATAAGCTCTTCAGAAGTTACCTAAAAGTGAGATATTTTCACACAAAATCAAATTCTAACTTATCTTCCCGAAAAATCTGAGATCTGAGGGCCACTCATAAATCTGCTCGTAGCGAGGTTACCAAGCGCATTAGAATCGCGAAAACATTGTTTTACGGCAGGAAGTTCTCTTCCGCCTTGGATAATAAGGGTAGATGGAAGGTGATCCGCGATATTGGTATTGGTCAGAAATGTCAGAATACCTTTCCTGATGTAGACGCTCTCAATGACAAATTTGTTAATATCAATGTTTCGACCCCTGATAGTGGCACACATGACGACCTTTGTTTTGTCCCGCTGGAAAACCCCTTTAGTTTTCGTTGCGTTGATCAACTTGAAGTTTTAGAATGCTTATCTTCGGTGAAATCGAATGCGATTGGTTCTGATGACTTAACCTGATGGCTAGACAAATGAATGATTATCTCGTGGGTAATAATTTCTTATCCGATAAGCAGTCGGGATTTATGAAAGCTAGGAGCTGCACTACTGCCTTAGTCAATGTAGTTGATGACCTTAGGCTGAAACTGGATGATAATTATGTTGCATTTTTAGTTCTTTTGGATCACACCAAGGCTTTCGATACGGTTTATCACAAAGTATTATTGAGGAAGCTACAAACCCTCTTTAATTTTTCTAATTCAGCCTGTGGTCTTATACGCTCTTATCTTATAAACAGATCACAACTAGTTTACCTTAACGGCAACATCTCTTCACTGAACGTTGGAAGAGGTATTCCTCAGGGATCAATATTAGGGCCTCTTTTGTTCTGTATATACATTAACGACCTTCCTGATGTCTTGGATAATTGTAGCGTACACATGTACGCTGACGACGTTCAGCTTTACAGGAGTACTCGTGTGGAGAATGTCAATCATTGTATAAAATCGATCAACTGCGATTTACAAAAGGTTGACGACTGGGCTAAGGCAAATGGACTTTGTATAAATCCCTCCAAATCTAAATGTTTATTCCTCTCCAGAACAAAGAGAGCATTTATTTTGCCAGATATAATTATCAGGGGGAATAAAATAGACTTTGTTGAATCGGCAACCAATCTGGGTATTACCTTTAATGGTCGGCTATCGTGGTCTAACCACATTAATGTCATCGTTGGTACAGTTTACGGTATGCTTCGAAACTTATGGGCTGTAATAGATTCGACTACCTCCGCCATACGAATGCAACTGGCTAAAACGTACCTGATTCCTGTACTTTTTTACGCATCCGAAGTTTTCGCGAACTGTGATAAATGCCTTATTCGCCTCCATAAGATCATTACCTCGAAACAGCCGGCGTACTTATTTAACAGGATTATATTTGCAGATCCAACCGCGGTAGGAAAATTATCCAACATAGATATAAGACTCTTCTCTCACAACGTCAGTTCTTTATCCATCCATCATAAATCATCCATCATCCATCAGTCTACATACCATTTACTTTACCAAACTATAGTATATTCAAAACATAGGCAATGCAATTAAAATCAAAAAGGAGTTATACAAGTTATTTAGGTAATTTTTAAAATATTTCGATTGTTTTGTACATTTTTTTAGTGGTTTTTAATTTTCATCTTTTTAATTTAGTCTTTAATTATATCTTTATATATGTATATATTTTTTTCTTTGTTTGTGTATGTTTCTTTATATCTGTACATACTGTTCATTGTGTTTTTCCTCCTATATTTTTTACTTATATTCATTTCTTTTTATCCTAATTTTTTGCATCGTATGCTATATTGTCTGAGATTATAACATGTTCTAATTCATTTCTTTTTCTTCATTCTTCCTTATACTATGTTCACGTATGCACCTTTATTGCGTAAATCGCAATTAACGCCAATATTAATCTCAATATTTCATATAAAATCTGAATTATTTATTGCTCAATTAAATGCTAATTGTTATAATATTCATTAAAACTTTAAATACAGCACTGTCATAAGTACGTTCAGTGAGCATATTACAATTTTCCGAACACTTTCTATTGATATTTGACAACTCAAATATCAACAACGACAAACAAAAAAAAAACAAAAAAACAACGAACAAAACAAAAACAATGTTGTTGAAACAACCAGCTGTTTTGTTTCCAGCTGTCAAATGAATATTGATTAAGCTGAATATTGCGTATATTTATTATACCTGAACGGTTAAAATATTTTTCTCAATTAACCAAATATTGACTCAATTAATTTGCATACGTGAACATAATATTACATTTTATTACTTATATTATCAATGATTTTTATTATTTTTTGTTTTTCTTTCACTGTACTCCCATAGCACTTTCATTTATAAGATTAATATCTTGTTGTGCTATGACTAATATTATAAATAAATAAAAAATAAATCATTTCTGCTGGGGTACCTCAGATAAGCCAACGATGATGACACCCATGAAAACCCTGTGCTTGCCTCCGCACAACTCCAATCCCATGTTAATGAATTAGAGGAATGGTTAGATAAATGGAAAATTAAAGTCAATGCTAGCAAATGTTTCCACATAACTTTTACCCTTAAAAGGAAAAATTGTCCTCCATTGAGCATTAGTGGTTTAAGAACATAGGAACAAAACCACATCAAGTACCTTGGTATGCACCTCGATCGTCGTCTTACTTGGACTCATCACATTGCGGCAAAGATATTAGATCGCGGTCAACTCTGGACTTGAATCTTAGTGCTCTTATACAAAGTAGTTATAAAGCCAATATGGGCATATGGAATCCAGTTATGGGGAACAGCCTCGTCATCCAATATAGAAAAATTGCCGAGAAGACAATCTAAAATTTTAAGAATGATAACGTGTGCTCCTTGGTACATCAGAAATAACAACATCCATAGGGATGTCAACATTCCCATTATTAGGGAAGAAATCAAAATGGCAACCGCCTCGCATTTAATAAAACTGTGTAGTTACCCACTCCACCTTGCAAGAAATCCGCTGCTTTTTGGGGTCATAGTCGTCTTAAAAGGTTGCAAACTATGGATTTGACGTAATATTTGTTCCCTAATATTCGTAAACACGAAACATTGGTTATTGCATTGCCTATACCTATTATATTATATTGTACAAATAAGAATTTGTAACTATTTTATATTTACTTTTACTGAATTTTTTTGAATTGGATTTAATTTTGAATTGGATCCATTGAATTATTGTGAATTAATTTGAGTTACATTGGAATATTAAATAATCATTATTTTGGATTGCAATTTAATATTAACTAAAACATTCCAAAACATGTAAAAGATATTTTTATCTTTATCTTTTTTATATCACTCATCCTTAAGATAAATTCTAAAGTTTCTTGAAAAGCAAATTTTGTATATGAACTTCACTCACAACCAGTCTTGATTAAATAAAATTGTTACAGATTAAGTTACACATAACAACCTTAAAAAGAAATACAGTGAGCGCCAAAAGTGAGTAAACACCGCTGAAATAATTCATTTTCTTAGGATAGCGAGAAAAGTAAATGAGAATAGTCAAATAAATTTCCATAAATTAAAAACGTTTATTACTTATAAAATGTTAAAACAAAAAAATCGCAAAAATTATTGTTGTGCTACAAGTATATTTTTTATAATAGAAAATTGGAAATTATAGTGGGTGTTGACTCACTTATGGCGCTCTGTGTAAGTATTAATATTTCTTTCTCTGTTCGTTACATTTGAATAATTATAATAACAAATTTTCTTTAGAAAATTGGCCCAATTGTTTTTTAATCCCTATATTGCAATCTTCTAAAAGAGAATTTGTTTTAAAAATAACACGTTATTTCACGGTCCTTCTCCGGATTGATCGAAACCAAAAACCAAAATGCATTAATGCAAAATATATTTTCTATGCAAAGATTAAAGATTGTTTTGCAATAATCAAACGAGTATGATTGTAATCATGTGGGATGGCTTTAAGAATTTTCAATTTTACTATTCTCAAAAATTTAAATAAGACAAAAGTGATTGTAAATGTATCGGGTCCGCCATCTAACGTTTTTTTTCAACTAGTGCTTATTTCGTGAATGGTAACACTTAGCTCATGTCTGATTTGACAGATAATTAGTTTTATCCTTCCGCTGAACGAATCCAATGCGTTTTCGCTTCGCTAAGTGGGCTTGCGATCGACTTACAGAAGATGCCGATTTTGGCAAAAAAATCATCTTTTCAGATGAAGCTCATTTTGATCTTGGCGGGTATGTAAACAAGCAAAATTGTCGCATTTGGGGCACCGAAAACCCGCACGCATACATTGAAAAGCTGACACACCCTAAACGAGTCACTGTTTGGTGCGGATTTTGGTCCAGAGGCATAATTGGGCCATTTTTCTTCGAAAATGAGCAAGGAGTGGCCGTTACAGTCAATGGCGATCGTTATCGGGCCATGTTGAACGAATTTTTGTTCACAAAAATTGAAGAGGAGGATATTGGCAACATTTGGTTTCAACAGGACGGCGCTACGTGCCACACAGCCGAAGCTACACTCGATGTTTTGCGCCCTGTTTTTGAAGATCGCATTATCAGTCGCAGAGCTGATGTCGTTTGGCCACCTCGGAGCTGCGATTTGACACCGTTGGACTATTATTTGTGGGGTCAAAGATAAGTGTTACGCCGTCAAGCCAGAGACAATTAACGCTTTAAAGGACAATATTCGTGAAGCCATTGGTGAAATACAGCTGCACACAATCGATAATGTGTTTAAAAATTGGACCGATCGTGTAGGCTACTGCATGGCCAGCCGAGGCAGCCTTTTGAATGAAATTATTTTCCATTATTAACCGGAAGGTTTGTACTTTCAAATAAAAAAAGAAATTTGAGAAAATATTCAGTAGTTTTTTTTTAAAGCATTTTCAAAAAAAAAAAAGTTATTTGGCGGACCCTATACTACCGCTCTATAAAATGTAGTTAAGGATCTTAGGTTGGGACTAGATGAAAATAATGTAGCGTTTTTAGTTCTTCTCGATCACATCAAGGCTTTCGATACAGTCAATCATAAAATTTTATTAAATAAGCTCCGGAAACTGTTTAATTTTTCTAATTCTGCCGCTAGTCTAATTTTTTCTTATTTGTTGGACAGATGTCAGAAGGTTCATTTAAATGGAAATATTTCAGATCCACTTAATATTAGTAGAGGTGTTCCCCAGGGATCAATACTGGGGCCTCTGTTGTTCTGTATGTATATAAATGATCTACCAGATGTTTTGGTTGACTAACGTGTTCATATGTATGCTGATGATGTACAGCTTTGTACCAGTACTCGTAAGGAGAATATTGATTCTTGTTTACACTCTATTAACCGTGATTTGGATAGAGTTGACAGTTGGGCTTCGACAAATGGACTATGCATCAATCCCTTAAAAGTCCAAATGTATTACGCCTTCGAAAACCAATGTTTCTTTTGTCATACCTGGATTGAGTATAAAGAGAAATAAAATTCACTTTGTCAAGTCTGCAATCAATTTGGGTATTGTACTCGTATTTAATGACAGATTATCGTGGTCTAGCCATATAAGTGTCGTTGTTGGCAGAATATACAACATACTTCGAAATTTATGGGCGGTCATTGATTCAACTCCTTTTGCAATTCGTATGCAACTTGCTAAAGCTTATTTAATTCCTGTGCTATTGTATGGGTGCGAAATTTTCACAAGCTGCGATAGTAATGACAACCGGAAACTCAACTTGGCATACAACAATATAGCGAGGTATGTCTTTCTTAAAGGTCGCCGGGATCATGTTTCTCATTTAGCGTACCAGATATTTAGTATGAAGTTTGATAATTTTCTGAAAATTAAATGCCTCATTCTATTCCATAAAATTATTAACACGAGACAGCCGGAATATTTATTAGGCCGAATTAAGTTTGTTAGATCATTCCGGGGCATGAAGATTATTCAACAACGGTACAGGACTCTTCTGTCACAGCGACAGTTTTTTCTACACACCACAAGCTTTTGGAATATTCTACCAAATTACATCCAAAAGTTATGCAATGCAAATGCGTTCCAAAAGGAGTTATTTAAATTGTTCTCTTAATGAAAAATTTTTCACTTTATTAGCTTGGTTATTATATCGTTTAAATATTTATTCTTACTTTTTTATACCGATTTTTGTAAATATTTCTTTTTTTATATTTTTATGATCCTTAATCTATTAACTTTTTTTATTTATTTCTGTAGCATTGTTAGTTTTCTAAATTGCTTTAAATTATATTTTTACTTAAATTTAATATGTATTTATATTAATTTGTTATTTTTACTTAATTTCTTATATTTAATTGTTATTTTTTTATGTTTTAGGTCTTATTACTCCTAAGCATAGCACTATAACTTATAAGATTAAAATCTTGTTGTGTTATGTTAATTATAATAAATAAAATAAAAAAAAATAAAATAAATAAAAAATGTTAATGTTCCTGAATATAGGAGCAACCAAATTAAATACATGGGTGAAGTAAAGCTATAACGACTAAGAAATGGAGAAAGTTCAAGCTAAGGAAAGCAAATGCAAAGCAAAATCTTTATTTTATAAAGGACTTTAAATATTTAACAGTCTTACGGACGAGTAATGGAAATAACATAACATTTTATAGAAAAGGAGAAACAAAAATTTTGTAAATTATAAAAATGTAAATAGGAATTTTTTAAAATATTATAAATGCTAATAAATAATAGGAGTAGTATCAAGTCCAATATATCCAAGAATGTTCTAGATATACCACTAAAAACAACAAAAATTTTGTAAATTATAAAAATGTAAATAGGAATTTTTTTAAAATATTATAAATGCTAATAAATAATAGGAGTAGTATCAAGTTTTTTTTGTATACAGATCGCGAGAGGTTTCGTTTTTTAAAATCGCAGCTCTCTAAAGCACAAAATGTATTCGTCAACACGTTCACATTCATTTCATTCATTTTCATAGCGAAGCAAAATAACATTAATGCTATAGCATTCAAATATTAAAATTAATTTTTACTTATTTAATGTTACAAAATCTTAATTTTTTGTAATTAATATACATTTTTAAATTATGAAAATTTAATTCATTAGGTATATGTATATCGTTGGTCTCATGTAGAAAGGCCCTAGGTTAGGTTAGTGTGGTAGCTTTATACCAAAAGCTCACTTGAGCGCGCATAGCGGCCCGTTGTGGCGCCACAGGTGAACGCAGTCCTTGTACTGACCAAGTTCCTCCGAGCCAATGAGGGAGAAGTTGGGCAGCGCAAGGGCTGCATTTTAAAGCACGACTACCCCACGCTGCAAAACCAGCGAGAAGGTTTGATAAACGAGGCTATGTCCTTGACGTCAATGGATGGTAGCTCCGTCAAGCTGACAAGGGTTGGAGAGCCAAATAACCTATATCTGCATCTCTCAAGAGATGGGCATTGACATAGAAAGTGGATAACAGTCTTCTCTTCCTCAGCGGATCTGCATCCACGGCAGAAATCGTTAAATGGGAGCCGTATTCTTTCCGCGTGTCTACCCATAACACAGTGACCTGTAAGCATGGCCACTGTGATCGAGATGATGTTACGACCAAGTCCAAGTAATTGGTTGGTGCGCCTTCTATCCATTGAGGGTCAAGTGAGCCTAGCGGTGGAGCAGGTCTCCTCATTGATCCAGGATAGGTTGGCGTCCCGGGAGAATTTTCGCGCGATGGCCAGTTTGAACGAGGTAAGTGGAATTCCCAAGTTGATTGAAGAGGATTCCGGAAGAACTGCGCCAGCCCTGGCTAGCTCGTCTGCTTTGCAGTTTCCCGGAATGTCGCAGTGTCCGGGGACCCAGATAAGTGTTACACTGAATCGCCCAGAAAGAAGGTTGAGGCAGCGGCGGCATTCCCTGACGATCCTAGAATTATCCGAAACTTTCGACAGAGACTTTATCGCAGCCTGGCTATCTGAAAAGATTGAGATGCGGGTGAAAGGAACTCCGTGTGCGAGGATCCACTGTGCTGCCCGGTAGATGGCCATTACCCCGCCTAGAAGACGCTGCAATAGTCCGGCAGCCGGAGTGAAATGTTCAAGTCCAATCTCCCAGAGTAGGCTCGGCTGCCCACCCCGCAATCGAATTTGGAGCCGTCGGTGTATACATCCAGGAGTTCCGGGGGACGGACATATCATGGGTCCAATCGCTCCTGCTCGGGATCAGGAAGTTGAAACCCCTGTCAAAACAGTATTCCACAGGGAGATAATCGATATCCGGTGGGACCACCGGGTCAATCTCCAAAATAGAGGAGTGACCAGAGGGGACGACGCGCCAACGAGACAGGGCATTAAGTCTTGTCGCAGTGAACTTAGCCACCTGCTTAGCGGGGAGCTCAGTAGGAAGCCAGTTAAGCATAGCGAACAGGGCCTTTGTGGGGGTGGTGCATAGAGCACCAGTAATGCGAATAGCCGCGGACCTTCTGACTCAGTCCAGGAGTCTGACATTGTGCCGCTTGTCCAGAGCAGTCCACCAGAAGGCAACACCGTATAGGAGGTTGGGTTCGATGACTGCAGAGTATATCCAGCGCATGACCCTTGGGCCGAGACCCCATCTGGATCCGACTGCCCTGCCGCAGCAGTAGGCAGCACAGGCCGCTTTTCGAGCCCTGGCAGCCAGATTTGCCCTCCAGCTGAGTTTGGGATCGAGGATCAGGCCCAGATATTTAACCTCGGGACTCAGTGTGAGCCTGGTCCCGTTTATACTAGGTGAAGGCCGGGACCTTGTATCTCCTAGTATCTGTCTTGGAGGGATTAACGGATAATCCAAAAACTCCGCACCAGTCCAGTATAATTGATAGCGTCAGGTTTAGTTTATCAGACAGAGTCTGCGGACATATTCCCGACGCTGTTATGGCAATATCGGCAGCGTAGGCTATGGCGTTATTACCAGAGGATTCAAGTCTTCTCAGGAGTGAGTTGACTGCGAGATTCCAGAGAAGTGGAGATAGAACACCGCCTTGTGGTGTTCCTCTGCAGAAAATTCTCTGACACTGTGAGGCCCCCACTATGGAGGTTATTATTCTTGATTTGAGGAGGAGCTCAGTAAACTTGACCAGATTCTGATCCAGGTTGAGAGAATTAAGAGCCCTAACTATAGCGTCCGGGTTGACGTTATTGAATGCACCCTCAATGTCCAGGAAAATGGCCAGAGTGTATTCTTTAACGTGCAAGGACTTTTCCACAAGAGAGATAAGGGAGTGCAGTGCAGTCTCCACTGATTTACTCTCGTGTAGGCATGTTGGGATGGGCCCTAATGTGAACATCAAGGACTCTTTCCAGTATCTTCAGAAGAAAGGAACAAAGGCTGATTGGTCTATAGTCACCCGCCTTAGTGTGGGATGGGTTCCCAGCCTTGGGAATAAAGATAACCCTAGATATTCTCCAGCTCAACGGGATATAAAGGAGCCTAAGACTAGCGTCATAGATGGCAAGCAGCCAGGGGAGAACAATTTCCTCTCTATGCTGAATGTCACCTGGAATAATACCATCCGGTCCTGGGGACTTGAATGGTTTAAAGGATCTAATGGCCCACTGCACTTGGCCCGGGTTAAGAATCAGGGGAGAGTAGTCCCTAGATGGCGGTGCCGTAACCTGATAGAGAGCCTGACCTCCAAGGGTGACATACATACATACATAATTGGTCATTACAACCCTTCAGTCAGGATTACGACCTAGCTTCTCACACCACTTGTGTTGTGTGCGTTAATTTTATACATGAGTGGCGGGACCTACAGTTTAAAGTCGACTCCGAACGACAGTTTTTTGAGAAGCTCTTCTCTCAGATTTTTTGCCAGAAATCTGCTGAGAGGAAGTCGCCGAAGAAATATTTTCATATTTTCGTTTTGATGTCTGACCTGGGATTCGAACTCGGGCCTTCGGTCTAATAAGCCAACACACTACCTACTAGACTACGGCGACTTCGAGGGTGACACTCCCCGGAAAATGCGTGTCAAGGAGAAGTTCAAGCGTCTCTGAACTATACTCAGTCCAGCTGGCGTCAGGCCGTTGGATGCATCCTAGAGACCTATGTGTGGAACTCAGAATTTTGCGCAGACGGCTCGTCTCGGCAGAGGTTTCTACGCTCGCGCAGTAGTTACTCCACGAAGCCCTCTTCGCCCGCCTTACAGCGTATTTAAGTTCTCTCTTTTTGGCTTTGTAAAGTGTCCATTCATCAGTGGTCTTTGCTCTATTGAAGAGTTTGCCACTGGATCGACGGAAATTCTCGATCTCCTGGTTCTACCAAGGCGGTTTGGGCTTACCTCTGTGGACAGAGGTATCGACGGAAGATACGGCCGCCGACTTCAGTGCTGCGGTCAGTGTGTCCGCAGCCCTATCCATATAAAAACGGGTTGCAATGACCGGAGGGGTTGCAGGAAGGCAGTCACGTAAGCTCTCCTTAAAAATGGTCCAGTTAGTCTTTCTTCTATTGACCGAAAAGGTCTCTCTATGTGAAGACTCTAACGTGTCAATGTTGAATGTGATGTACCTGTGGTCCGAAAAGGAGCATTCCCCAGATACATACCAGTCCCTAATGTAATCAGAGAAATCAGCGCTAATCAAATTGATGTCCAACACCTCCTTCCTATTCGATGTAAGGAAGGTTGGTTCATTACCCCGATTGGCTATAACTAACTTATTACTAATAATAAAGTCAAGTAGGCACTCACCACGATCGTTGATATCGGTGCTTTCCCATATTGTATGGTGAGAGTTGGCGTCTGTTCCGATAATTACCGGAATCCCACGTAGTTGAGCATCTGCTACCAGTCGGCCAATGGGCTCCTGGGGAGGGGAGAGCCCATAGTCGTGCGCAAGATATATTGAAGAGATCAAGATGGCCCTCAAGTTTGACTCGATGACCATTGTGACAGTATCCCTGTCGCTGTACCTAGGAAGAAGAAAAGCATTAATGTTAGTTTTCACCATTATACAAGCCCTAGGCCTACCTGCATCTTGGACGTACACGGTACGATAGCCGCTAGCATTGAGTCCACAAACCCTGCCGTCTACGACCCAGGGTTCTTGGACCAGTACGAGCTCTACGTCCTTCACTGCTAGGCGGAGGAGTAGAGCGGCGGAAGCAGTTTTTGAATGTTGCAGATTAATCTGTGTGACTCTCAACATCGGCACGAGAATCCACCATTGTCACATCGGCATCCTCTTCATCTGATAACGGAGAGGTTACTCCCGCGTCAATGGCAATACTGTCGAAAAATTCTCCAACCGGTTCCGAGTTGGACAATTTTCCAGTCGAGGAGCTACGCGTCGAGGAGTGGCTGCATACTCTCCTACATTCGACATCCTCGATCATTGGGTCTGAGCCATAAGTCAGCATTTTGCTCAATTACATTAAACAATAAGAAATATCGATACAAAAAGAAAGGATAGAATAAGTGTCAGTAAACTATATGTTTATGCTGACAAAGTATTGATTCATAAAAAGAATGTTTATAGAATATGTGTCAGTGAACTATGTATATGTTTACGCTGACAAAGTATAAAGAATGTTTATAACTTAATGCTTAAATAAAGTGCGGGTAAGAAGTATGCATACACTACACCCTCACCCTTTTAGTTTTGGGTATTATTAAAAATATAATATATTTATAACACAAGAAAAAATATAAATATTGTTTGGTTAACTGAATCTATAACAGGGGGTTCTCATTTCGTAAATTAAAAGAAATTTTTTAGTTCTTACGGTTAATAAACTTAGAATAAGGGGTTTCTTATTACAATAAAAAAAATTTTTTTTAGTTCTTACGGTTAATAAACTTAGAATAAGGGGTTTCTTATTAAAATAAAAATTTTTTTTTTTAGTTCTTACGGTTAATAAACTTAGAATAAGGTGTTTCTTATTACAACAATAAAAAAATTTTTTTTTGTGCAATTAAACGTTCTTATGAGACCATAAATAAAAATTATTTTTATTACCTAAATATACATATAAATAAACATAAATTTTTATAAATATTAAGAATTAAATTTCTTTATCATGTTATTATGTACGGTCTTGGATTTTGTTTTATCAATTTCTAAAGTCATCTTTAAGTCATCTATGTCTAATATTTTATATGGACCTTTGTAAGGAGGTTCGAGTTTTTTTCTATTCTCGGATTTTACTAAAACTTGGTCTCCTATACTTAGTTCTATTCTGTTTTGTCTTCTTTCTGATTCTAATTTTCTTTTTTTCATTACTTCTAAGATTATGTCTCTTGCTTTTTTCAACGAGTGGCGAAGTCTAATCTTAAGTTCATTCAGATAATTGTCTAGATTGTAGATTTTCTCAGGGTTTCTTAATTCGTCACCCGGTAGTCTAAGAAGTTTTCCATATACCAATTAAAATGGTGCATAATTAGTATCTACATTGGGAGTTGTGTTGAAAGCGAAAGCAAAGTATGGTATCCATTCATGCCAATTGTTGTCTTCTACGAAATTTAGAAAATATTCATATTATGCTTTCTACTTTTCCCAAGGTTTCATGATGATAAGATGTCGAGAAGCTTTGTTTTATTTTTAATAATACACAAATCTCTCTCATCAACTCGTTAGTAAATTCAGTGCCTCTGTCTGTCTTGAGAACGTTAAATAAACCGTATTTCAATATAACCTGTTCTACTAGTGTTTTTGATACAGTCTTGGCATCTTTTGATTCAATTGGACAAGCTATAACATATTTTGATAGTTCTCATTGCATTGTGAGTATATATCTAAAATTTCCCGACGGTCGTAATGGTCCAACTGTATCCACTACTACAATGTCAAAACACCTTGATGATGTATCCGTTACTGACAAGAGCTCTCTTGTATGTCTTACTTGTTTGCTTTTTTGACATGATGTACATGTTCTTACATAGTTCTTAACCATTTTGTTCATATTTTTCCAGATATAACGCTGTTTTAATTCAATTAATGTCTTTCTTATTCCGAAATGTCCACCATGTCTATTAACCTGTATTGTTTTATTGTATCTTTAATTCTTCTTGGCATTCTGTATATAATTATGTCGACGTCATTATTCTGGTTTGTATTCTTCTTTCAATTTCTCTACTGATATATATTTAAAAATTTCATCATTATCATATAGTACGTACTTTTTATCCTTCAATTTCTTTATTTTCAATTAAAGTTTCTCCATAAATGTTTCTGAAAACATAGGATTTTCGCTTTTATTGCATATCACGCGTGTAATTTCATTATCATATTGTTACGTTTTTACCTTTTAAAAACGTTAAAAATATGAGTTAGTAGATTGCAAATAAAATAAAAATAAATCTGTGTTTATTTTTTAATTAATTCTTTATTTTCTGCACAACCTTCGTGCCACTGTTCGAACTTATTCTACGCATACAATGATAATTTCCACAATATGTGCTTGTTCGTGATATTTCTCTGCTTATAACCTTTTTTATAAGCAACAACAACACTTGTTAGTTATTCTTCTTTGCTCACAACCTTTTTTGTAAGCACCACACTAACAACTGTTTTCTTCACGCAACTTGTCGGCAATCAACAGTGTGATGAATGCCCTTGAAGGATGATGACGACCTTCGGGAACAATCCAAAAATGTAAACAACTTGTTTCCATTTTTGTTGTTCGTGTATCTTATTTACTTTCGTCCAGGCAGAGTTGTTGTTGTTTTGTTTGTTTGTCTTTCTGCTATATTTCTTTTATACGCAGACGTTGCTATATTTTTGTTTATTCATCGATCTTGTAAACAAGCACTGTTGTTTTTGTTGCTATATGCTTACTCATTCGTTGATCACGTGAACAACTGCATTGTTTTGTTTTTGGAGCTTTTGTTTTTATGCGTGATCAACTCCATTGTGTTGTTTTTGGAGCTTTTGCTTATTATTTTAACAACACCATTTCCATTTTCGTAACAATATTTATTCTGCAGATTATTAATATCATTATTTTCATATATAAATTGTATTCTTTGAAGCTTCTTTATATCGTTAATTGATATACATTCCCACATATGGAGTTGGCCTGTCTCCTGTTGAGATATGTAATTCTTTTCTTTATTATTTCCAATTTTATCTTTTTTATTTCTTATATTTTTATTAAGCATGCTACGAGTTATTGCCAGAGTTCTTTTTTCCTTTTCATCAACACAGCACGGAATCATTTCTTTCAATATTTTTGAATTAAGTTCAATACGAGACAGCGCATCTGCGTTAGTGTTATTTGCTCCCTTTTCATATATAATGTCAAAGTCATAGTCTGATAACTCGAGTCGGATCCTGGTCATCTTTGAGGATGGATTCTTATGGGAAAATAGACTGATGAGGGGTCTGTGGTCTGTTACTACAATTAATTTTCTTCCATATAGATATGGTCTAAAGAATTGAATACCCCAATAAATTCCCAATAATTCTTTCTCAATAACCGACTTATTCCTTTCGTGTTTATTTAAAGATTTGCTTGCATATGGTATAGGCAAATCGTTACCAATCTCGGCTTGCGAAAGCACTGCTCCCAAAGCTACGTTCGAGGCGTCTGTAGTCAGTATAAATGGTTTCTCAAAATCAGGGTACTGTAATATAGGTGGGTTCTTCAGTCTGTCTCTTAATGTGTCAAATGCTCTTTGGCAATCTTTTGTCCATTCGAATTTTACCTTCTTTTTCAATAAATTATTTAGACAATTTGCTGTTTTTGCAAAATCAGGAATGAATCTTCTGTAGTAATTACAGAAGGCTATGAATCTTCTAACTTCATCCGAATTTTTAGGAACAGGATACTGTTAAATAACTTCATATTTTGTTGGATCGGTTTTAATACCGTCCTTTGTAATAAGATGTCCTAAATATATATAGATAATGCTAATTTGAGCATTCTCTGAAAACAGTTTGACGATATTGTATTGACGATATCCGAAAGGTAGTCTATTATACTGATAGTGTCCGCTGTTAGTGGAAAATGCTGTAATTGGTCTTGATGCTGTATCCAGTTCTATTTGATGAAAAGAACTTGTCATATCAAGAGTTGAGAAAAATTTTGCTCGTCCGAGCCTGTCTAAAACATCTTCCAGTCTTGTAAGGGGAAACTTGTCGTTTACAACTTTATCATTCAAACGTCTGTAATCTACAACAAAACGCCATTTCTTTATGTCATTTTGTCCCTTTTTTGGAACCAATAATAAGGGAGAGTTGTATGGGCTAACTGATGGTTCTATTATATTTTCCTGTAATAGCTTCTGTACTTGTCTGTCTATTTTATTCAATTGTGTTTGTGGTAAACGATAATTTTTAGTATACACTGGGGTATCATCATTTAGTTTTATGTTCTGTTTGTAAAAGTTGTTAGCTGTTAAAGGCTCTCCCTCGAGATGAAATACTTTTTGATATTTCCTTAATATGCCGTATAAGGCTTTCTGTTTTTCGTCTTCAATATCTTTGAATTTGATTGCTTCCAGTAACGTCTGAAATCTTTTCTCTAAATAATGTTCGTTATCCTGATGTGTGGTTTTATAGATGTTATAACATTGTAAAGGTATTGTAGATAGTTTAAGGTGTGATAATCGTATAGATGTTTCCAATGTATTTAGAATCCTAATGTAACGATTACCATTTTTTGGTATTATTGTATTTGCAACGAAAATTCCGGTTTGTATTTCTCTATTACATATGACACTATCTTCATCTATGTCAATATTGATCTGTACTATTTTTTCACTTCTTGGGGGTATAAAAATATCTTTCACCTGGTTTGCATTAGTTTCTATAGGCATTGTGATAATATCTCCATTCATATTAAAACTTATGATTTGTGTATCGTAATTTATTATACAGTTGTATTTATAAAAGAAATCCATTCCCAAAATTCCGTCCGTGTTTATCGGAAAGTCACTGCTCACCAGATAGAATTTATGTCTCAAGCAACTCTCTCCAAGTATTACATCCAATTTTGTCGATCCAACAGTCTCCGTATAGTCCTCGGTTATGCCATTCAATCTAAAAACATCCATGCACAACATTTTCCTTGCAAAGGGATATGTCAGAACCTGTATCAATCAAGAAAGTCAGTTTGTAAGTTGGGTTTCTGATGGATAAATATATAAAGTTTGAAGTGTTGGGATTTATTGTGTGAATTTGTAATTTTCCCTTTCTGGAGATTCGTTCCGAACCTCCAGGGTTTCTCCGTTTCCCTGTTGATGTATTGTGCGTACGTTTATATTGTTATTTCTCAGTCTTGTATAGTTGTTATTGTTATAGTTGTTCCTATTATGTCTGTTGTAAGTATTGTTTGTGTTATATCTTCTGTTTGTATTGTTATTATATGTTATTATTGTTATTATATTATTATTATTATTAAAAGATCTCTTATTACCCTTATAATTATTATTGTAGTTTCTATCATTTCTGTAGTGATTTGTACTAAAATTTTGGTTTCTTTGATTGTTGCTCCTGTCATTGTTTCTGTAATTGTTATAATTACGTTGTTCTCTATTGTCTATGTGAAAAACATTTAATGCGTTTGTTGCCTGTAACAGTCATTCCTGAGTACTAGCTATTTCAAATGCTTGTGCTAATGTTTTAGGTTGCGCCGCTATTACTGCTGTTCTTATGTTCTCCTGTAGGCCTTCTTGAAATGTTTCAAGTGCCAAATTTTCATTTAGTTTTCTAATTGTAGAGCGTGCAACTTCGTTTGAGCTGTCCTCAAGAGCACCAAATTGTATAAGTTAGCTCTGAAATCAAAGTGTTTAATTTTTCTCGAAAACTCGACGCATTACCTTTTTGTTTTATATTTCTAATTTCCGAATGAAAACTACTGGCTGTTTTGGTTGATTTGAAATTTGTTACTAATGCTTGTTTTAATTCATCAAAAGTTTTTGGTATATTTTGAGTCAGTAAAGTATTCCTAACTCTATCGCTAAATTTTATTGCTACTACATACATATTTTATCAAATTAATTTTTCCTTGTTCATTTAGTTCACTATGGACCATTTCCACCATTGACATAAATATATCGAGATGTACTGGTTTTCCATCGAATATAGGAATGGTATCTGAAGCCTTTTTGCTGTCGAAGTTTGACATCTTTAAGCCGTCGTTATTAGAATGTTCTGTCAGAAGTTTAATTGCAATTGCTTTTAAAGCCTTAAATTCTTCAATCTTTTGTTGTCTAATTGGGTTTGACAAATGACTTGCTAACTTTCCAAACCGTTTACTAAGTTCATTTATTAATTGTTCTTTTTCTTTTATTGTGTCTAATGTGTATTTTCTACCCCTTGATTTTTTAGCATTAATTATTAATTTATTAAGTTCTGCAATAATCTGGTCCATATACATTTTTTTTTTGTTTTTTATTTTATTAATTATTAATTACTGCATTAGTAGTGACTTGTTTTTTTATATAGTGTTTCAATAATTTCCATAATCCTATAACTACTAAAATTATTAATAATATCATCACTACTTCTACACTTAAAGATATTCTATTTTCATTTATAGCATAATTGTTTGAATTCTGTTCCAGTTTTGTGTATGCTTTCAATATATCTTCTTCGGTTATTGCAAAAGATTGTTGCATCAGTTTTTCCAGCCTTTCTGTCATAGGTTTTTTAATTCATTAATCAGATCCTTTTTTGTTTGCCCTTACTTATGTTGATTACTCGCTGCAAGTCAGCACAGGCCTGTTAGAATTTCCGCTTCTTGCCTCCTCTTTTTTTGGGCGTATGGGATATTTGGTCTTCTCTAAATTGTCTAACTCCTTCCTTTATTTTTTCCTGTCTCCTTCTGTATTCTTCCAAAGTTATGGGTTTAGGAGCGGCGTTTTTTTGCGATCGGTTTGTATTCTGGAGCTGGTTCTGTCGTCTCATATACCGGCATCGGAATGTATTCCTCCCATTTTTTAAATATACTATCTATTTCCTCTTGGGTTGTCATAAGGAAGTTACAACAAAGTTTAATTTGTGTCCGGATTCAACAATGAACAATCTTTATCTTTATGTGTATAAACTTGCATTACAATTTACTCGATTTACTTTGAATAAAGGTATTTTGTAAACCTTTATATATTATTCAACATATAACCATTTATATCAATGGAAAGTCTATACGTAATTTATAATTTAGAGAAAATGATTGAATATTTTATAATAATAAAATGAAATTAAAGAGAATTATTTATGTTGGGCAGGATCGCCAAGTAATATATGTTTCTTTATATTTGGCAGGATCGCCATGTAATATAAATTGTTTCTAAAGTAGTTTTCCAGTATTATCTAAGCTCTGCAGCCGCTATTCTACGAGCATCAAAATGCCCTTTTTTGTCTGAGAATTAAAAAGAGAAACATTCGTTTTGACATCTAGATTAATTCTGAAATTTATTTAAGAAAATGCATCGCTTATATACTAAATTAATTCTAAGTCAGCATTTTGCTCAATTACATTAAACAATAAGAAATATCGATACAAAAAGAAAGAATAGAATAAGTGTCAGTAAACTATATGTTTATGCTGACAAAGTATTGATTCATAAAAATAATGTTTATAGAATATGTGTCAGTGAACTATGTATATGTTTACGCTGACAAAGTATAAAGAATGTTTATAAATTAATGCTTAAATAAAGTGCGGGTAAGAAGTATGCATACACTACACCAGAATTTGAGTCCATAACCTCGAGAAAGACATCGAGGAGGGCGCGTTCCACCAGCCTCCACCTGGTGGGGGCGATGGATCCATCGGGGTGACTCCGATCAATGACCGCCCACGTGAGGCCATCCTTTATCACCTCGCTGAGAGGCCTGGAGGTCCTGCTGGGTTCGGGGCGTCTAGGTTGGGCGGACCGCGTTGATGTGCGAGTCCTCGTAGGGGGTAAGCTTGGGTTGGCCACCTTGGTGCGTTTGGATGGCTGGAGTGGAGAGTTAAACTCGGCTGATCGTTGCCTCTTAGGTGCCGTCTCTAACGTGACCGGAGAGGCGGGAGCTCGATCATTTTGGTGGGCCTTAGCCCACACCAAGCGACCCAGCGCTGGGTCGACAGAGCCTATTCGTGCAATTATGCGCATAGCCGATCTGCGGGTTCTATACGCCATGATGCTTGCGCTCTTGACACCAGAAGGTGGATTGGTGTCGAGGGGCTGCACGCCAGACTTGTGTATCAATGTCTTAGCGGCATCCGAAGGGTGCACGGGCGCATTCACTTCAGATTTAGAGGTGGAAGGCGATACGGCGACCAAGGCAGAGGATGTGGCGACACTCGAGACCAGCTTTGCTACTGGTTCCCTGTGTGCCAGCCGGGGTGTAGCCAAAGTCGTAGGGACTTTGACAACTCTGGCGGGTGCAACTGCTTTTTTAGCAGGAGCCTGCCTGGGCAGTGTTGAGCGTCCACCAGCAAGAGCAGATGCTCTGGGTTTCTGTCCGATCGTCTGTTTATCTGTCTGTTGTCGTTTGTTGTTGTTGCTGTTCATGTTAAAAGGGTCCCCACTCAAAGCCGCTATCCCAGCCCGCAATGTGTAGTTACCCATAAACGGTCCCGTGGTTATCTTTGCATGCAGGGAACCCACGCGAGGGTTGGCACCAGCCCTTATGGGGACAGGTGCTCAGAGCCAGACCGGGTACTAATCGGGTGTCCTCTCAACCGAACCTACACCACCAACTTAACGGCGACGGGCAAGGAACGTACTTTGAGGCCTGCCAGGGTTTTAACGGGACAGGGGCGGTTGCAGCCCTAGCCTGGAGCCGTTCACACTGCGGGTTTCACCCCGGTGCTACCGTGCATACGCAACTTGGTCCAGAAAGCTACAACCACCAGCTCGGAACAGTCGGTTCAAAAAAGTGAGGGTAAGATAGTCCGTGGAAAACAGAAAAATGGGTCCGTGCCAAAGGGGGTATAAAATATACGTGGTCCGACAATTCGAAAAGATCAAAAGCATGACATCAGTCCGAAGCAGAGTCTTCCCACGATATTTGGGTAACCTTTAGCCATGCACTCCAATCCACTCCGGGTGCTAGAGTGAATCAAAGTACACTTAAGCCCCCACATCGCGGCAAGATCGTTACCCAGGTGGGGGAAGAAAGGCCCTAACTCGCACATTTTTTTTATTAAATTTTTGTGAGGAGGGTATTTGTGTTAAATGTGTTGGAATCACAAAAAAAATCAATTTCGAAAAAAGTGTGAGTTAGGGCCTTTCTACATGAGACCAACGATATATTGTATATAAGGGTAAACATAGAAGTTTCTAACTACTGTTATGATAATTTTCTAATCAGATTTCTGGTTGCAAAGTTTCGTTTTATTTGTGCGTCCGCGAACGCGTTAAGCTTGATGTTATGTGCTGACGCTAACGTTTTAAGAAACGGTCCATACGTGAATGTTGAACAGTCTGTGTGAGTTCTTTATTGAAGTTGGAGATGGAATTATTTGTTAGTCTGGTCTCATTAGCCGTATATTTTCTAATCTGAGATGATTTTAGATTTAAGCCAATTAACAGGTTAATACATTTTCATATTTATGGCCGATTCTATAATGCCATAAAGGATTGAAATCAGACCAATAGAAAGCGAGATTTCCGAAAACATATTGTATGAGAGTTTAACTTTTTACTTAAAGTTATAATAATTTTCTTAGAACCACTTTTTATTTAAATTTTAAATTAAGTTTTATTTCAATTTATTAATGATAGTTAACTTTATAACAATGATAATTTAATTTGTATACTAAGACAAAACTTCTATTCGCATTAAGGCAGTAAAAATAAGTGATTTTAAAATCCAATCAATAAAATATTCTAGCTCGAGGTCAATTTCTTAATTATCAATTTTCTTTATTATATATCAATATTTCGATATCCATCGGATATCATCTTCAGGATTCCAAAAAGAGAGTAGCAATATCTAAAATATAAACATTATCACTGCTCGCTATCACATCTAATATTGCACTGAGTGATTTTAAAATATTAATTTAAATAAGAGCAAACAAAAAGAATATACAAAACAACAACATGTTAATATGCGCGAAGAATTATGTACTGTTCACACTAGCATTGAAATCGGAAATAAGCAAAATTAAATAAATGAAAGAAAAATTACGTAAATTATTAAATATAAAATACAAATATTATTTTATTAAAGTTGTTCACCAACACATATCTTATGAAGCCTCAAAATGAAAAGCCTCTAGAGATACGTTTTGGACACCTCAGAATCGTTAACAGCTGCCTATCTATAGGCTATCCAGTTGGTTTACGTTTATCATATTGATATAATATCGAAAAATACTCGATCTCAAGGTGGTACTAGCTACGATTCCCAGAAGCTTTCCTCAAAACTCTCAACTCATAAATGCTACTTAAGTTGTGACTATATTAGAATACCTGCAGCTCAGCGTACTTTACCTCGAAGATCCTATGAAATCAGAAATTTTATGTAGAGTCCTTTACGTCAAAATTGCATTTGATATCAGCATTATGTTTTGCAAATACCCAAGCCAAATTTTTCTGACGAATATCTATATCAATCTGATCACAATTTTTTTAAATTACTTAACGTACCCTTTGTTTATCGATGGTAATTTCAGAACAATCTTAAAGCCAGATTTTTACTTGGGGTTCATTGGCGCCAATTATGTTTTCATTGGAATATCGCTATTCTTCTTTTCAGATATTTCACTATTCTGATACTACGTTGGCATCGACATATTGAAAATCATTTTTCTCGGTAACTATTTTACGATATCAGTTTTCTTTAATTTGGATTTTTGTTTCTGTGTTTTATTAGCATGAATAATATGCATTTTCCTCGATTATAAAAAATTTGCGATTGTTTACTTATTTTATGAATTAAGAGGTTTCATCTGTGTAGCGAAAAGAACCGGCAAATATTCAAAGACTTTAGTTTTCGTACAGGTTTCAACACTTTTCTTTTATTATGACCTGGGATTTTTCTATTCCTTCAGCTATCTTTAGTTATTGTATTTACATCTCCAGAATTTTGTGATCATGACCGTGAGGAATTTCATTCTCCAGCACCTTTTCTAACCATAAAGATAGTCTTTTATAAATGCGAGCTTTGTTTCACACACTTGACTATCTAACCCAATAATTGTACTTTTAATTGGTAAAAAGAATTGATAATTCAACTCGATTATCTATCATTTTTTCTACAAATTTAGTCGTTGTTATAATTTTTTTACGTTTTTGTTTGCAAATTTAGTCGTTATAATTTTTTTACTTTTTTTATTTTATTTTCCTAATTTCATCAATTATGTTAGCTTAATAGTTTTTTTTTTAACATAACATTCAACGTATAAAGAACGACTTTCAATTTACACGGTGACTTTAAAGACGTCTTTTTCAATTTTTTTACATCTGCTTTTAAAAATCATTCGCATTTACACCATAATTATAAAATCGTGATTTTTTATTGTATTGTTGAAATTTTATAGTATAAACGGTTTACATTTTTTGGTCATTCATTTTATTTAAAAAAAACCGTTTGACGCTTTAATGACAAAAACGAAAATAAGCGTAAAGAAAATGCCAAAGAATCATAAAAAACAGAAAAAGTATCTCTTTTCGACCAATCTTTATTCGCTACATCTCGCGCCAACAAACAAAAAAGGTCTTGACTTTAAATCATTGTGTAAATTGTGTGTTTCATAGCTTGCACCACAGCAAGCTGTATTTAACAAAGCGAGCTTATTTTGAAAACAAATACAACGCTATAAAAACACTTTAAATTTGTGTCAAAATAAAAAAAACAAAACACTTAATTTTGTTTGTGTTTTGCATACAACAGACGTTATTCGTCTAACAGAAACTTGGTCAATTCACACAAGCCGTTGTATCGTTGTATTGAGTATATTGTTGGACGAATATATAACCAAAGACTATATAATATGTATAAAGATGTTCCACTCAGTACATTTTGGTTTAACACAAATTTTGTACAGCTTAATGATGCGGGGGACAAGTGGCAAGGGAAGGGAAAAAAATTTGCTCTTTTTCTCATTTTTTGCAAAGATAAATTTTTTGTAGATAACAAATAACGGGGGAGAGCGAAAGCACTTTTATTTTGCTCTCTTGCAAGATAAAGTATTTGATATTATTGTTGTTGTTATTCTTACTGTTTATGTTATTTTTCTTATTTAATAAAAGCTGTGGTTTATTTTCGTAATTTTTTAAAAAGAGAGATTGTTCTTTCTATTAAATGTGAGATTGAAAAATAGAAAGAAACAAGATGACTTCGTAGGTGAGTGTAGGGAAAATCACATTTGTTTTGTTTTTGTGAAAACGAAAATAAATTGATTCGCACCGAATTTATGATGCCCATTGTATGAAATTTATATGCCAAATTTTTAAAAACTTGGAAATCTTTTTTCTCTTGTAGTAGAAAATTAGGTTTACAAGTAATGTTAAAAATGAATAATATTTTACATTTTACTTATTTGTATTCTGCAGTGTTCGAAAAAATACTCTAAAGTACGCAACGTTTATATACTGTACTGAATGTCGTGGGTAAAGAACACAAACACATTCACTACAACGAGAGCAAAACTCTTCGTTTCTATTTTAATGTTTGTGAACATGTACGCAAGCTCTAACATAACGTACTGGACAGAGTTCACAAACACCATTTTTTAGTGTTTGTTTACAAAGTACGCTAAAAAGATCAGTACACAACGAAAAAATTGAGTTTTAGTGAACTTTTTTGAGTACACTAACACTTTTTATTTGCACGCGAGAGTTCATTCAGTATTTTTAGAGATCGCGTTGTGAATTTGATGTCATATGTTATTCTTTGGGAATAATAGACATATTTCGCTTAAAAATACAAAGAAAAAACTGTGAATTTTTCTCATTGCAAAGGCAAGGAAAAAATTCATTAGGTAGAAAATGTCATTACATTATAAGATACTTTGTTTCGCAAATTGGTTAAGAAGGTCTATTTTATTAGCTCTCAGAGTTTTTGCCTGAAATCTGCTGAGAGGAATCCGCCGAAAAAATTTTACCCTTTGAAATATCAGCGGTACCTGAAATGAATATATATAATACATGTGGGTTTCTCCGATTTACAAAAAAAAACAAATTACAAATTGTTTAATTCATTTATTTAATATATAAGTATTTAAATTTATATTTTAAGATGTTGTCGCTGGATAATATGTGACTGGATCGAGTCCTCAACTTCAACTGAATTCATAGACGAAAAATCCGTCTATTTATACTTTTTAAGCTACTCGTTATTATGTTATGGAAATTTCCACTCATTAAGCTACTCGTCATGTTGTGGAAATTTCCACAAACTGATGGTGTGATTTGAAATGGACGATTGTTCGTTTCTTTGACTCACATCCCACATACATATAATAACTCTGCAGATGTTATAGATGGAGTGGTAGATCTTGGATATGAGCGCAAAAATGAAGTCGGTACACAAATTTGTGTTTTTATGTTAAGAGGAATCTTGAAGAATTGGAAATTCCTTTTAAATTACGTCGTGACAGCTACCTCAGTAAAAGGGGATATTCTAAAGCAGTTACTTCTGTCTAATTTGGATATTGTAACCAAAATAGGACTCAATGTATGCACAGTAACTTCTGACCAAGGCCCCAACAACAGAAAGTGCTATGAGCTTTTGGGTGCATCCTCAGAAAAACCTTATTTTTCATACAACAGTAATAATATCTACTTACTGTACGATGTGCCCCATATTTTCAAGTCTATTAGAAATGCCTTTCTCAAAGCAGATTTTAAAACACCTGATGGAATAGCTCGGTTTGATGTAATCCGAGAAATTTTCGAATTAGAGCACGGAAAAACCACAAAAATGACAAAATTGACAGTTGTAGTGTGTTTGACTAGTCTAGATTGCCATACCTTCTGTATGCAACTTAATATCAACACATTCTTGTTGATATTGTCCACACTACATAAATGTTGGGACGGCGTGTATTATGCTGTCTCAGCATATTCCCACATTTCATATTCTTGTTCGAACGTAAGATATTTAGCGTACATTTAGTTTGTAGTAATTAAGTATAATTTAATTATAGATTGACAAAACAAGGGAACAGCCGCTAGCGGCTGTTCCCCTAAATAAATAAATAATAGTTACTATACAAATAATAAATCATTAAAAGTTTTATTTACTTTTTGGTATTACATGGCGATCCTGCCAATTACAATTAAAAGTGTATAAATTTATAACAGAAAAACCCAAAGCACAAATTCTTTTTGGAAAAATATGTTCAATAAATTTTTTTTTTAAATTGCAAATAAAAATGTTTTATTAACTAAAAGAAGTGAACCTGTTAAAAACATTGGAATTTTAGAAAAAATAAATTAGAAATAAAAGAGGTCGTCGGCAAGGATAAAATAAAACAAAAAAAATTATTGCTCATTACATATAACAAATGAAACAAAAATTAAATTTAAATGTTGAATAAAATTTTGAAACAAAACAAAGTGATTATTAAGTGAAATGAGGTTTATTGCTAACGAAAGAAATTCGTTTATTCAGCGAAAAATAATTGAAAATATTTCAAATCGTAACAAAATAAAAAACAACGAAACCATTCAACAAAATGTAAGTCACCGTTACCAGTAATAGACAACAACAATGCTAAGCACAAACAAAACAACAGAAACAAAAAAAAAAAAAAATGAGCAAACGAAAGTTTTTCATCAAAATGAATCATAAACATAAATAAAAGTGAATGCAAATGAATGAAAAACTATTAAAAAAAAAAAAGAGCAGTTTCATTAAAGTGCTTACTTATCAAAATAATAATCTCGGACGGACGACAATGTGAAAATATAATAAAAAAAAAAATAAATACAATATAAAGACACAAAAATCAATCTTTAAAAGAATAAAGAAAATTAAAATAAGAAGAAGCAAAAGAATAGCAGAAGATTTAAAACTGGAATAACAAAAAAAAAATAAAAAGAGAAATAATAAAGAATTCTAAGCAACAATTAAAGTAAAACGCATGCAAGTGAGTGCATGCATTTGCTTGCTTCTTTGACTGCATTGATATCATGATGTTAACGATGATGATGTCCGCCTCTCAATTGGAAATGAAAAAAAAATTTATTAATTTTTTTATTAACTTTACTTTGTGTGTTCTTTTATTACTATTCAAATAACACAATAATAAATCTTTATTGTTATTATTATATTAATCGTGCTTATTTTATTTTATATATGTACTACTTAAAAACTATTGTATAATTATACTATATATGTGGTCTTTTGTTTAATTATTGTTCTTAAAACTAAAAAAAATATATATAAAATTATTTTTTTGATTATTACAAAAAAAAAAAAATTTTTTTTAAGCCTGCTGCGATACTTACGAGTCCCTCCAGTGGTGTAAAAAAAAATATAATAATAAATTAAAAATAAATGTTTTTACTTTTTAATAAATATATATTACATAAAATTTAATTAATATCACATAAATTTAATTAATTAAAACTTTTTTATATTTTTTCAATGCCGGCATATGAAAAAAATAAGAATATTAATATATTTTTTTATATATACATATGTGTACATTTAATGTTAGAGAAAATTTTTAAATATGGCCGAACATTTAGCGGCATTACGTAAAAAAAAATAAAATAAAAAAAAAAAAATTTATTTTGATTGAAAATTTGTGATTGGTCTATTCGGATGTCAATTGAAGACATCTGCTGTATTCCATCGCCTTGGAAACTATATCAAGTAGTATAGTGTCCTCAAGCCGTAGTATATAGTAGATTTGTTTACTAACATACTGACAAGACAGTTCAGACTTGACTACAAACATTTGACTTGTTTTATTCAAGCCCTTCATCTTGGTGTACCACCTTGACGAAGATTAAGTACAAAACATTATCCTTGTGATCCTCTCGGATAACGTCCATCCTTTTTGTATTATTTTTAAGCATTCATCAAGGCAAATAAGCCTTGAAAAAAAAATGAATGTCGTTGTTGTTCATTTATCATTTTTTTCCCTTCTTCTTTTTCTTTTTTAATGAGATAAAGAAATATCATAAGTAAAGTAGAGCACCGAAAATGTCATAGTTGCATTTATCGAATTTATGTTGCATGACTTTGTTATTAATGGAATAGTGGATCTAGATCTACTCTTTCCAAAGCTTAAAAAAGTAGCTGGTAACATAAGTCTGACAACCTTGCGACTTTCTATTAATGATTGTCTGCTAAATTCCCCGGGAATAGATATTAAAACCTTTAAAAATAAAGGAAATAGTCTACTAAAAGGTAGACCATAGTGCTCTTAACAAAAATGAAAAGAAAACTAATTTCTTTTCCTTTCTGATGGGAAAGTGAATGACACATACTGTATATTTTTTGTCTTGTATAACAACTGACAGACCATCTGAATGACAATCAATAATTTTTAATAAAAATAATTTTTAATCATTTTTACATTTTAATTCCTATATTTTATTGTTATTTTATGAATGATCTTTTGAATAATTTTATATTAAGTCTACGACAATTATTTCTTAAAAAAAAAAAACTATTTTTATCTTTGTAAAAGAACAATCAACTTATTTATGTTGATCGTTCTTCATTAAGAGGGAAGGTGTAGTGTGTTTGACTAGTCTAGGTTGCCATACCTTCTGTATGCAACTTAATATCAACACATTCTTGTTGATATTGTCCACACTACATAAATGTTGGGACGGCGTGTATTATGCTGTCTCAGCATATTCCCACATTTCATATTCTTGTTAGAACGTAAGATATTTAGCGTACATTTAGTTTGTAGTAATTAAGTATAATTTAATTATAGATTGACAAAACAATATATTTTGATTGCTTAAATAGCAAGGTTTTCAAAGACCCCAACCCATTAAGGAGTGGATTACAACGGAACAATAAAGTTTGGGAAACTCTAAAGGATTTATTAAGCTACATAAGTCAAGTTTCGTATTTGGGCAGCAAAATTTTTTCCATTAATGGACTTATTCAAACCACCAGGTTTATAATGTCTCTATCAGAAGAAATGTTTCAAGAAGATGACATGTTTTTTATTTTATTCAGTCACTTTAATCAAGATCCATTAGAGAACCTATTTTCGTACCTTCGCGCAAAAGGTGGACACTGTAAAAACCCTTCAGTTCATGAATTCAACATTACCATGGCCAAGCTGTTATCTTTAAAAATAACTCAGTTTAATACCTTATCTAATTGTGAAAAAGATGATGCGGTTATGTTGCCTATAAATTTTCAAACAATTTTAGAGGATCTTTCAAAAGATGCCAGCATATCCGGATGTCAACAAACCTCCGCAGAGAACGCTCTTAATATCTATGAAGGTAATGAAGAATATTTTAACGAAAACAGCGATAGTTTTAATTTCGTTACTGTACCAATTGAATTAACGTCAAGCCGTTATTTCGTTGGGTACATAGCGCAACGAATATCTTGCCAAAAATGTCGATTGGATATAATTAAACCCACCCAAATATTGACATACCCCTCCGAAATGTATACACATGCGAAAAATTACAATGAAGAATCAGATTTTGGAAGTTTGTGTGGACCATCCGATTTGTTTTTTGAAATATGCAAGATACAATTAAAGGTATTTGAAAAAATATTCACAGAATACAAAAGCATACGAAATATTAAGAAAACTATTGTCGAACAATGCATACAATGCACCAAAAATACAACATATTCCTTTTGGTATGAGGAGAATGACGTATGCTATAAACATAGATTAGAGATGCTGAATCTTCTTGTGCTAACATTACTTCGTAAGCATTCTTCATGGCAGACTCAAAACTATAAATCATCGAGTGCTGAGAAAGTCAAAATTTTAAATCATTAAAAATTAATTTAAATAACCTGTCCAAATGTAAAAACATTTTATCTTTATTCCTTTGTAAAAATTTCTATATTATAATAAATGCTTGTTAAAATTTTTGTTATTTATAAGAAATCAGCATTTCGGTGCGAGTCGATTAATTTTTATTTTGTACACCAATAAAACACATATTCTTTACCCTACATAAATATCAACTTTTATAAAATTCATTTTCTTGTTTACTAGAGGTCTGCAACGAATAACTTTTTTGCTTCATGTGTGCAACTCGTTGTCGGATAAATAGAGTACTTACTCTCTCTCTAACAGCTCAAGCAGTGAAGAGAAGAGAATGTGTGCAAGACAAATACGAGTAAGTATTTATCCGAAGCTGCTTATATTCCGTAAAAAGAGTACTCATTGAAAAATATATCCGCAAAAACAAGTACTCCTAAAATTATGTTCACTTCATGTGGTACTTCAAATACTCGCAGCATAAAACACCACATAACTGATGTTTTTTTTATATATAAATGATTATGTGTATGAACAAACGACATGTTAGGCATATATTTATTAATTATTGAAATAAAAAAAAAGAAATCGAAAATAGTAAATTTTTTTGAAAAATATTTTATTTTCGCTTTTTGATTTAAAAAATTCTTTATTTTCAATGAACTAAAAACAATTAAAATAACAAAAAAATCACTTAAAATTACTAAAACGTAAAAAAAAACATAGTTTATATTTCATATTTTCAGAGATCATTTAAAATGATAAAAGTATGTAAGTAATAAGTGTAACAAATAAAGTTAAGTATATGTATATAGAAGAGAAGGAACTTTAAAAACTTAAATATTTGTGAATTTATTTAAAAAGAAAAACAAAACATAAAAACATTAATCCTTAAATAAAAAAAAAAAACTAAAAATTCATGTCCATAAAATTCAAAACTAGAGATCACTTTCTATTCTTTCTATTTCTTCGTATATTTTTGTTTTATTCATATTAGAGTGTAAAAACATTATTTTGTTTATTGTAGCTCCGTTAGTTCCAAGAGCAGACCTCTTCTCAGAAATAAGATTTCTTGCCTTCGAAAAATACATACATACATAAATGCATACATACATAATTGAACAGCCTAAAAAATAACATTATAATTCGGTGCGAATCAATATAATTTCATTTCTACAACAATAAAACACATATTCTTACCCTACAATAAAACAAACGGTAATATTTGTTTTCCACAGGCTATTTGCACATACATTTTGCGAAAACAAGACATCTTTCAGTTTGTTTATTATTTTATTTGGCAATACACGCATATGAGAATAAATTGCTTAGAGAAGAGAACAATACGTTGTCTGAGTATAATAAGTTCTCTGAGTACATGTTACTTTTTACACTGTGTGCAACATCTTTACATATTTATAGTCTTTGGTGTAGATCTTTTCTTTGACAACCTTCTTTGTGGTATTTGCAGTACTCATTGGTATTTGAAGTACTACGTGAAGTTTGGTGGTACTCGTTGTACTCGACATGTTTTGTGCCGGTATTTTCGAGTAAGAAGGAAAGTTGAACATGTATTTGTATGAAGCAAACGGAGTCAAATAACAACAAGAAGTTATTCGATAATTTTGTTGTTCTCAAAAAAGAGTACTTTTCTTCTTCGGATACTTCGGATAAGTGTACATGTATGCTAGATCTTATGTACTTTTTGAAGTCAAATACATTTGTGCAGACCTTTAATATTAGAGTGTAAAAACATTATTTTGTTTATTGTAGCTCCGTTAGTTCCAAGAGCAGACCTCTTCTCAGAAATAAGATTTCTTGCCTTCGAAAAATACATACATACATAAATGCATACATACATAATTGAACAGCCTAAAAAATAACATTATAATTCGGTGCGAATCAATATAATTTCATTTCTACAACAATAAAACACATATTCTTACCCTACAATAAAACAAACGGTAATATTTGTTTTCCACAGGCTATTTGCACATACATTTTGCGAAAACAAGACATCTTTCAGTTTGTTTATTATTTTATTTGGCAATACACGCATATGAGAATAAATTGCTTAGAGAAGAGAACAATACGTTGTCTGAGTATAATAAGTTCTCTGAGTACATGTTACTTTTTACACTGTGTGCAACATCTTTACATATTTATAGTCTTTGGTGTAGATCTTTTCTTTGACAACCTTCTTTGTGGTATTTGCAGTACTCATTGGTATTTGAAGTACTACGTGAAGTTTGGTGGTACTCGTTGTACTCGACATGTTTTGTGCCGGTATTTTCGAGTAAGAAGGAAAGTTGAACATGTATTTGTATGAAGCAAACGGAGTCAAATAACAACAAGAAGTTATTCGATAATTTTGTTGTTCTCAAAAAAGAGTACTTTTCTTCTTCGGATACTTCGGATAAGTGTACATGTATGCTAGATCTTATGTACTTTTTGAAGTCAAATACATTTGTGCAGACCTTTATTGTTTACTACAAATATTATGTGGTTTAAAAAGTATTAAAAAGAAACAAAACACAAAAAGAACTTATGAGTAGACTACACATATATGCATACAAACATATCACACACTCAGTTCAAAAGTGGCACAACTCAAAAATTAAAACTACACGTATTAATACATAAACTCGAAAAATACAAATTTTGAGTTGTGTCACTTACGAACTGGGTGTGCGATATGCATGTGTATGTCTGCTTGTTATAGCTTATTCTCTTTTTCGCAAAATTCGTCTCCCTTTTTATCTTTAAGAGAGACTATAAATGATTTTCTCTTTTATATGGGATTTTTGATAAATCCCATGCAGATTTTTGAAATGGAAAATTATTTAAGAATTACAAACAATAGAAAAAAAAAAAACAAAAAAAAAAAAAAATAAACATTAAAAACAATATATTGTGTTAACTAGTTGTTGTTACATTTCAAACAACACTTAGAATCAATTACAAAATCAAAAATAAAAAAGTTGAAAAACAACTTTTGTTGCTGCTTTTAAAGCAACAATATGGATGATGATGCTGATGAAGCTGAAGCAAGTAGTGAATCTAGTGATAACAGTTATTTACATTGGCAAAAAGTTACAAGAAACAGAAAAAGAAATTTAAACGAATCGCCAAAAATCTACAAGAACAAAAGACCAACGTTTAACAATGATGATTTACCCTCAACCAGCAACAAGTTCTCTATTTTACAAAATGATGATGCAGATGACGACACACAAACAACAACACCTAAACTTCCACCGATATACATTCCTGATGTAGTCAGTATTAATAAAATGTTAAGCAATATATCTAGCATTATACCTAAGGTAGATTTTAATTATAAATCCTTAAGAAATAATCAAATTAGGCTCATGATTAAGACTGTAGAATCATATAGAAAAATAGTTAAGTATTTTCAGAATCGCAATATAGGATTTCATACCTATCAGCTCAAACAGGAGCGGTCTTTTAGAGTGGTTATTAAAGGACTGCATCATTCGACACCACCTGAGAACATTAAGGCAGAGTTAATTTTGTTGGGTCACCAAGTACGTAACGTCACAAATATAACAAGTAGGGTAACAAAGTTGCCTTTACCTATGTTTTTTGTTGATATAGATCCCCATCCAAACAATAAGGAAATTTTTAATATTAAGTCTATCAACAATGCAATTGTCACTGTAGAGGCGCCAAGAAAGAAAATTGAAATAGTTCAATGTCACCGATGTCAACTATTTGGCCATACAAAAACGTACTGTAACAGGCCATTCAGCTGCGTTAAATGTGGTTTAAATCATCCAACTGCAGAATGTAGCAAAAATTCTAGTACTCCCGCTCGTTGTATTAATTGTCTTAAAAATCATACGGCCAATTATCGAGGCTGTCAAATTTACAAACAATTAATTTCAAAAAGATTTTCTGATCGTAATTCGCACAATAACAATAATCAGTCCACACATTTTTCAATAAATCCAAACGACTTTCCTCAATTTAGCAATCACAGTTCTGAAAACGCAGATGCTAACCAATCGCCTACAACCCACCAACCAAATTTGTCCTACTCTGAAATTTTAAGGAATGGTAATACTAATAATGTAAGCAATAGCTCAATGGAGAGGATTGAAGCTATACTAGGAAATCTCGTTAATATGATAACGTTGTTAATTTCTAAATTAACAAAATGAATTTAAGAATAGCAATATGGAATGCCAATGGACTTTCCAATCATAAAGCAGAAGTTGAAACTTTTGTAAACTTAAACTTCATTGACATATTTTTAATATCAGAAACGCATTTTAACAAAAAATCTTTTTTTAAAATCAATGGTTTTGACCTCATATGTTGTAATCATCCAGATGACAGGTGTCATGGTGGATCAGCTATATTAGTGAAATCAAATATACTGTACAATATTCTAGATAACTTCAAGAAACCCTATCTTCAAGCTGCTGGTATACGACTTAAAAACAACAACAACCAAATTGATATTTATTCCGTATATTTTCCACCACGACATAATATTAAATATCAAGAATATCAAGAATTCTTCCTAAAACTTGGTCACTCGTTTTTGGTTGGCGGAGATTTTAATGCCAAACATCCATGGTGGGGCTCAAGGTTAAGTAATCCTAAGGGCAAGGAGCTGTATAAAAGTATAATAAATAATAAGTTTTCGGTTCTGTCTACTGGGAGGCCAACCTATTGGCCAAGTGATGCTAGGAAAATTCCAGACTTGCTAGATTTTGTTATATATTCTGGCATTCCAAGTAATTTATTGGACATTTTAGATACCGATGATCTAAGCTCTGACCACTCACCGCTAATAGTCAACTATGACACATTTTTACCAACAGGAAGAGAATCTTATGGCACAACTCCAAAAACCGATATTGATTCCTTTAAATATTGGTTAGATAGAAATATTAATCTTAATATAAGAATCAAAGACTGTGCAGAATTGGATAGTGCTGTAGAAAATTTTACAAATTTAGTGCATGAGGCAGCTTATTTATCAACGCCATTAACTATTAGGAGAAATAGAGTTGTTGTTTCTGCTGAGATTAGACGTCTTATACAGAATAAAAGAAGACTGAGACGATTATGGAAACTAACCAGAAATCCGGTTGATAAAGAAATTTAAATAGAGCCACAACCGAGCTCAAAGAACGACTAAAAGAGATAAAAAATCAAAATTTTAGCACATTTTTAAAAAATCTTACTGTTCATAACAACCGAAGCGATGAAATCAACTTATGGAAGGCGACAAAATATTTAAAAAAGCCAACAAAAAGAAATGTTCCCATTAAAGATCTCAATGATTCATGGTGTAAATCAGATCGTAGTAAAGCGCACGCCTTTTCCAAATACCTAGAATCTACTTTTCAACCTTTTTCTTTTAATAACGATGACAGCAATATCACATCCTATTTAGATATTCCATGTCAAATGGATTTTCCTATTACACACATAAGACCTAAGGAGGTTGTATTAGAAATATCGAAGCTGAACATCAAGAAAACTCCAGGATTTGACAAAATTAGTGCCAAAGATATTAAATTATTTTCTAAAAAAGCTGTACTTTATCTTACTTTAATATATAATTCGATTATGAGGTTACAATACTTTCCATTGCAGTGGAAATGCGCGGAAATTGTAATGGTTCCAAAACCAAACAAACCAGAAAATATGATAAACTCTTATAGACCAATAAGCTTGCTATGTTGTCTTTCTAAAATATTTGAAAAACTTTTATTGAAAAGATTACAAAAAATATTGGACAACAAAAGAGTTATTCCAGAATATCAGTTTGGTTTTCGTCAAAAACATGGGACACCAGAACAATACCATCGGGTTGTTAAAGTGATAAGAAATGCTCTCGAAACAAAACAATACTGCTCAGCGATATTTTTGGATGTTAAGCATGCATTTGATAGGGTATGGTACCCGGGCTAAATATTCAAATTGAAAGGACTTCTCCCAGCACCTTTCTATCTAGTGCTAAAGTCTTACATAATGGATCGTTACTTCTACGTCAAGATAAACAACACTTTCTCTGACATTTGTGACATTAAAGCAGGAATACCTCAAGGTAGTGTACTGGGTCCTGTGCTTTATACAATATATACCTCAGATATGCCAATAAGCGAGGACATAACTACTGCTACATATGCGGATGACACTGCTCTAATTGCGTGCAATAATAACTCCACAGAAGCCTCCAGGATGTTACAAAGGCATTTTGTAATTGTATTTCAAATTGGTTTAAAAAGTGGAACATTTGCATCAATCCAGAAAAATCAACCCATATCACATTTGCTTTGAGAAAAGGCGATTGTCCAGATATATATATTTACGGACAACAAATTCCGAATTCGAATTGCGTAAAATATCTTGGGATGCACCTAGATAGAAGGTTAACGTGGAAAAATCATATAAAAGCAAAGAAAGAACATCTTAATATTAAAACAAAACGCATGTACTGGTTGCTGGGTAGTAATTCTGAATTAAGTTTGGACAACAAGGTATTACTTTATAAAACGATTTTAAAACCTGTATGGACGTATGGAATAGAGTTATGGGGTACTGCCAGCAACTCCAATATTGAAATTTTGCAACGTTACCAATCGAAAACTCTTCGAATGTTAGTAAATGCGCCCTGGTTTGTCACCAATGATAATATCCATAAAGACCTGTCTATACCAAAAGTCAAAACTGAAATTAACAGATATAGTTCGAACTATCTCAATAGACTTAGTCGTCATTCCAACGTCCTTGCAATAACTCTACTAGATGACAGTGATGAGGTTAATAAACTTAAAAGATGTCACGTACTAGACTTACCTTTTAGAACTTAATCCATAATAAGTTGTAAATATGTAAATTAAAGTAAATAATTGTATTATTATTATTATTTTAAGAAAAACTAAGTTACTTATTTTTTAACTTGTTAAGATATGTTTTAAACCCAATGGGGTTTAAACCAATGTTATTTTGTAATATTTTTAGTTAATTTGCTTATTATTGTAAGATAGATTGCAAATAAATTTTGAGAAAAAGAAAAAAAAAAATTTTTGATTTTTAAAATTTTTTTATAAACAAACAGAAACAAGAGAGATATAATGACAACTTTATATCATTATATGGACTCGCCTTTGTCCAGGCGAACACAATACGGTGATAGCAATTGTACAACAACTCAATTTGCAGTGTTTTTTAACTAAGACAATATGTATTTTCTGTTGTTTTTGGGTGATCGGGAATGTCAAATAAAATTCGCCGTAAGCCAGAAATGTCAAAGGCGAATCCATATAATGAAATAAAGTTGTTATTTTGTGTCATTATTTCTCTTTTGTTTCTTTTTGTTTATAAAAAAAATTTTATAAAACAAAATTAAAAAAAAAAAACTTTTTTAAACAGGGGCTGATTTGCGCTACCACTAAGGTAAGACGACCTTCAGAGGAATACTGGGAATCATAAAAGCGGAACATCCAGAATATTTAAATAAATTATAAATTGTGTAGAATACAAATATAAAAGGAAATAAAAAAATAAATAAACAAAAGAATGCAAAAAAAATGTGTACACTTATTGTAAAAAACTAATAAATAAATTAATCCACAGGATTTTGTTTAAGATGACTTTCTAGAAAATGGGATCGCCATAGTCAAAAAATCACCACTTTTTTGCCTAAAGATGTGGGAATTTCTTAGTTCCGATGGTTATTTTCTTTATACGTAACCAATAGAAAAATGCTTATAAACAAAATATAGTTTTTAAGCTTTTATTTAGTCCTAAGGACAATAAATTTCATTTTATAGTAATTCTTCGTTCAAAAATGTATTCGAGATAGTAAGTGTACAATTTTGTTTGCTCTCTGTACGTATACAAAACATTTGACAATCTCGTGTACTCAAAAAAGCACTCACCTGGGCTGATAACACCACCTTATATGAATTCGCCTTGCCTTTGTCATTTCTGGCTTACGGCAAAATTCATTTAACATTTCTGGTCACCCAAAAACAACAAAAAATACATGTTGTTTTTGTTAAAAAGCACTGCGAATTGAGTTGTTGTAATTTTGCTATCACATTATTGAGTTCGCCCTGATTATAATGCTAATCTGTTGCTTGACAATCAATTCACGAATACTGGTATTCTTTTTCTTATCGCTTTTTGACATTTGGAATACGAAATACACAATACAGCATAGCATTGAGCGTTCATAAACAACCAAGTATATTCAATACAACATACATGATACAAAGTCGTGTGATGTGGCCAACTACTAATAACAATACATACACAAAAGTACATCTCGCTCCACACAAACAAAGTATTCAATTCTCATTTAAAAAAAAAATAACATATTGTTACGCAAAAACAATCGAAACGACCTAATATCATTTAACAATAAAAACGATAAACAAAAGCTATCAGCTACACATACACACGACACAAATACACACTAACGAATACAATGAACATGATGATTAATAATAGCTACACCAACAACTACAACGAACATGGTACAAGCAAAGCAGCAACATCGGAATGAAAGAGAAGGGGATAGACAAGTAAGCGAACGCAACAACAACCAATGAGAACAAAGTACACAAACAACTATGCAGTCCCTATAGAATTTTCGAGTAAGCGAGAACGCGAACCTTCTTCTTCAAGAACGTTCGATGTACTGTTCGTGTTGGACTATAAAAGGACAAGACAAACCAGGCAACGAGTCAGTTGTAATTAAGTCAGTCTTGAGTGAAGTTGCGTGTGAACAAAATAGTCGTGTTTGAAGATATCGGTTGCGAGCAATAGTTGTGTGTGAATAATAGCAAGCAATTAATGTTGTATCGGTTAAGTGTGAACAGTGGCATAAAAGTGTGAACAATAAAGAAAGAATTTAAGTGAAACTAACCACATATTTGTTTTTACTTGGTTTGCAATTAACGTACTCATATTTAAACGATCTTAAAAAGGTAAAAACGTAACAATTGATGTCAGAAGTGGGATTGCAAAATCCAAAAGTGAAAATAAATAAAAAATTAAAAAGAAATAAATAAATAAAATGAAACTCTCCGAATTAAGAGTGGAACGGCTTAAACGCGAGTTGGCTAAACTAGAACTGGCAACAACGGGCACGAAGAATGAACTGCAAAGGCGGTTAAGGGAACAACTGCAGCTTCAGGGCATCGACATCGAATCCTACGAGTTCGAGGATGAAGAGGAACGAGAGTTACAGGCCTCTGCAACGCCTAGCGGTGTCGACATAAATTCGTTGCTAGCCGCTATGATGGAGAAAATGCAAGTAGCAAACCAGAAACTTCTGGCTGATGTTCAAGAAGCTTCTAGAGCTGAGTCTCGAAGAGAAAGTGAACAAATGGTGCAGAAAATGGAAGAAGCGAACAAAAATCTATTTGCTGAGGTAAAACTTTTGGCTGAAGTACAAGAAGCTTCTAGAAACGAAAATCAGAAACTTCTGGCTGAAGTACAAGAAGCTTCTAGAGCCGAAAATCAGAAACTTCTGGCTGAAGTACGAGAAGCTTCTAGAGTTGACAATCAGAAAATGCAAGAAGAGAACAAGAAGCTATTTGCTGAGGTAAAACTTCTGGCTAAAGTACAAGAAGCTTCTAGAAACGAAAATCAGAAACTTCTGGCTGAAGTACAAGAAGCTTCTAGAAACGAAAATCAGAAACTTCTGGCGGAGTCGCGAAAAGATACTGAACAAATGATGAAAAAAATGCATGCAGCAAACCAAAAGCTGTTTGAAGCGACGACAGAGAAGCTGCATGAAATACGCGAGTCATTCAGCAAGAGAATTACCAGTATCGAGGTAAAGGTGGCAGATTTGGAAAAGACCGTTGACTCAAAAGTGAACGATTTGGGAAGGACCGTCGACGGAAAATTTGTAATGATGGAGGAAAAGATTATCAACCTCCAAAGCCAGCGGCCGGAACAAGTGCGAATTGTATCGGAAGGTACCGGCAGGATAAAACCACCTTGCTTTGATGGCAGCTCACCACTATCTGTGCTCAAATTCCAATTTGAGACAGTAGCCAGCAGAAACGGATGGGACGATGACGAGAAGGCGTTGGAACTAATTTTGGCGTTAAAAGGTGTCGCAGCTCAGATCCTAGAAACCATGCCAGCCAGCGGCAGAAATAACTACAAAGACCTAATGGTGGCCTTACAGCGGAAATTCGGTGATGAGCACAAACGAGAGCTGTACCGCATGGAGTTGAGATGCCGGGCGCAAAAGCCAAACGAGTCATTACAAGCCTTTGCAATGGAGGTTGAGAGGTTGGTGCAGCTTACATACCCAGGAGAAAACCACCCGTTGATAGACACCCGTTGATAGACCGAGGCGTTTGTCAATGGTATACGCGACCCAGACAATAATCTAGCGGTATGTTCCACACAGAAGACAACATTTGCAGAGACCGTGGCTTTCGCACTAGCTCAGGAGACCGCCCGCACTATCTCTAGACCACAAATAAGCAAAGTCCGAAAAATGGAAGTCGTGGAGGAAGAGGAATGCCTTTTAACTAAAGTTAAGGAAATGGTGAAGCAAGCTTTGGAAGAAAACGGACAAAAGGCTTCAACTGTGGAAAGGCTGGGCATTTCCAAAGAAACTGCAAAGCGCCACGTAAAAGATCCAGATCCGTCTCGCCATCAAGGAATAATAAACGGGTGAACTACCAACCCTCTTCACAAGAGTCCCCGTTAAACTAAGACGAGCTAGCACTGAGGGGCAAGTGCTGGCTCCCACAAGCGAGGGCCCCACAATCTCAATATCAGTGATGCAACAGAACAACAGCAATCTTACAGCGTGCGGGTACGTAAATGGCAGACAACACATCTTCACTATAGACACCGGTGCTACGCAGTCTATCATCAGACCAGATGTCGTGAAGGGGAAGTGTGAGGTACTTAGCAATGTAAGACTTCGGACAGCTACTGGAGAGTCTGCCACCGTCCACGGAAAAACAGGCGAAGGTGACGATAGCCAACATCAGCATAAGGCACGTCTTTATAGTAGCCGATATTGTGGATGAGGTTATCATTGGTGCCGATTTTATGATAGCTCATAGTATCAATTTGAATATGGGGCAACAGATGAGTTGGCGAAATGTGGAGATACCTCTTGACGTCGGATATAAGCATCAAATGCAAGCCAGAAGGATAGTTGCAGTTGAGCTACTCAAATTACCACCTCAGAGTGAATCATTGATATGGGCGCGTATGGAGGGAGATTGTGAGGAGAACCGCTTGTGGGTTGTTGAACCAGCAGAAATTCAGACGGACTTGTTATCAGCAAATGTCCTCGTCAAATCCAACGAACAGAGAATAGTCCCGGTGAGAGTGATAAATCTATCAGGCCATGAAAAAGTCATCAGTAAAAACTCAGAGGTGGGCCAATGTGTTCCAGTAGAGGCGGTAATCAACAGCGAACAATCGCCGCAACCTGCCGCAATGTCAGTCAAGGACCAACAGGAATTTAGTGTAAATGTGGAGAACTGGGTAGCAGGCTTAGCAGCTCCAGAGAGAAATAAAGCCAAGAAGCTGCTAAAGAGGTATGCATGCGCTTTCGCCACGAACAATAAAAGACAAGGAAGAACAGGCATGGTCAAACATGAAATTGATACTGGCGAAGCGAGACCGATAAAACAGGCACCCAGAAGCATACCGCTGGCGAAGCGTAATGAGGTTAAGGAGTTAGTCGACGAAATGAGGAAGAGCGGTGTAATCGAACCATCATCGGGTCCGTGGAACTCACCTGTAGTCTTAGTCAAAAAGAAAGATGGCAGTACGAGATTCTGCGTAGACTACAGGAAGCTGAATGATGTCACCAAAAAGGACAGTTACCCGTTACAGAGAATTGACGACACACTCGACACGCTAGCCGGAACGAAGTGGTTCTCCACATTGGATCTTCAAAGCGGATATTGGCAGGTGGAGATTGCAGACAAGGATAAAGAGAAAACTGCAGTCAGTGCGAACGGCGGCTTATGGCAGTTTAAAGTTATGCCATTTGGACTCTGTAATGCTCCGGCCACATTCGAGCGTCTTATGGAACGTGTACTCAAGGGACTGCATTGGAAGACTTGCCTGGTATACCTCGACGACATAATAGTGATGGGCAGAACTTTCGACGAACACCTCAAAAACCTGAGAGAAGTTCTGCAGCGAATAACAACGGCTGGACTAAAATTAAGCGTAAAGAAATGAGCATTGTTCCAAAAACGGGTGAAATATTTGGGACATCTTGTTACAGCAGATGGAATTTCTACGGATGAAGATAAAATACGAGCAGTAAAGGACTGGCCTCGTCCCCAGAATCTTCATGAACTACGCAGCTTTTTGGGACTATGCACATATTACAGACGCTTTGTGCCTAACTTTGCTAGCGTGGCTGAAAGCTTGCATGAGCTCACCAAGAAATCAAAAGTGTATCAATGGGGTGAGACTCTAAAAGATCTACTGTGTGCTGCACCAGTTTTGGCGTATCCAGTCCCAGGAGAAAAATTCATCTTAGACAGTGATGCTAGCAGATATGGTATTGGTGGTGTACTTTCCCAAGTGATCAATGGCACAGAGAAAGTCGTAGGCTACTACAGTCGAACACTGTCAAAGCCTGAACGAAACTATTGTGACTCGACGTGAGCTACTTGCAGTGCTGGAGTGCATCAAACATTACCATTTGTACCTGTATGGCCAACATTTTCTGCTAAGGACTGATCATTCGGCACTGAGATGGCTACTGCAATTCAAGAACCCTGAAGGACAGTTAGCACGTTGGATTGAGCGCCTCCAGACTTACGACTTCAGCATTGAACACCGAAGAGGCATAAAACATGGGAATGCTGATGCTCTTTCACGCCGACCTTGTAATTTGGAGTGTAAACATTGCGTGAAAGCTGAGAAAAAGGAATCCATCGTCGATATCCGGCTAACGCGGATTGAAGCCAACGAAGACTGGTCCTAAGCACAAAGAAGTGACCCAATATTGGCGAAGATCATAGCAGCGAAGGAGGAGGACAAACGACCTACAAGAAATGAGATATCCGCAGAAGGTCCTCTTACAAAAGCATATTGGGCACTATGGGACAGCTTAAAGATCATAAATGGGTGCGTATATCGACTTTGGGAAAGCGCAGATGGCAAAACCTCATCCAACCTATTGCTGGTGCCTTCCTCCAACATGAAAGAAGTGTTAAAGGAGTTCCATAATGGAGCCAGCGGCGGACATCTGGGAGTGACAAAGACGCTGGAAAGGCTAAAACAACGTTTTTATTGGGTTGGATGTCAGCAAGCAGTCGCGGACTGGATAGCAAACTGTACCCAGTGTATTGCAGCTAAAGGTCCAGTAAGAAGAAGTCGAGGTCAGCTGCAACAATATAACTCGGGCGCACCTTTTGAACGGATAGCAATGGACGTCGCAGGCCCTTTTCCAGTCAGCAACGCCGGAAACCGATATGTTCACGTGGTGATGGACTACTTCAGCAAATGGCCGGAAGCGTATGCCATACCCAATCAAGAGGCGAGCACAATCGTAAATGTTTTTGTGAACAACTGGGTATGCCGCTACGGGGTTCCAATAGAACTACATTCCGATCAAGGCAGAAATTTCGAGTCAGCTGTATTCAAGGAAATGTGTGAAGTATACGGCATTAAGAGGACTCGAACGGCGCCGCTTCACCCACAGTCTGACGGAATGGTGGAACGGTTTAATCGAACACTGCAAGATTACTTGCGGAAAGTAGTGTGCGAGCAACAGAAGGACTGGGACGAACACATTCAGAGGTTTCTAGTGGCGTACCGATCTGCAGTCCATGATTCAACATCTAGATCACCCGCCAAGGTAGTTTTTGGGACTTAGATAAAACTGCCCGGTGACTTGGAGTTTGGAGTTAAGCCCGCTGCAGAGAGAGATGCCACTGGTAAAGAAGAAAGCCTAAATGAACTTCATCAATTTGTGCGCACCTGAATAAAAATGGTCAGCGATAGAACGAAAGCCAGGTATGATCGTGCAGCAAACACGGAGGGCTTCCAAGAGGGACAAATGGTTCTACTATACAACCCAAAGCGGAAGAAGGGATTATCCCCCAAGCTACAAACCAGCTGGGAAGGACCTTATAAAATAATTAAGAGGTTAAACGATGTCGTGTACAGGATACAAAAAGCTAACAGCCCCCGAACAAAAATGAAGTTCGTGCACATAGAGCGACTGGCGAAATATGGTAAAAGAGATAAGGAGCCTATTCGGGACGAACAGGCTTAAGTGGGCGGCAGTGTTACACAATCGAAACGACCTAATATCGTTTAACAATAAAAACGATAAACAAAAGCTATCAGCTACACATACACACGACACAAATACACACTAACGAATACAATGAACATGATGATTAATAATAGCTACACCAACAACTACAACGAACATGGTACAAGCAAAGCATCAACATCGGTATGAAAGAGAAGGGGATAGACAAGTAAGCGAACGCAACAACAACCAATGAGAACAAAGTACACAAACAACTATGCAGTCGCTATAGAATTTTCGAGTAAGCGAGAACGGGAACCTTCTTCAAGAACGTTCGATGTACTGTTCGTGTTGGACTATAAAAGGGCAAGACAAACCAGGCAACGAGTCAGTTGTAATTGAGTCAGTCTTGAGTGAAGTTGCGTGTGAACAAAATAGTCGTGTTTGAAGATATCGGTTGCGAGCAATAGTTGTGTGTGAATAATAGCAAGCAATTAATGTTGTATCGGTTAAGTGTGAACAGTGGCATAAAAGTGTGAACAATAAAGAAAGAATTTAAGTGAAACTAGCCACATATTTGTTTTTACTTGGTTTGCAATTAACGTACTCATATTTAAACGTTTTTAAAAAGGTAAAAACGTAACAATATTAAATTGTAAGACTTATCTTTTTATTATTTTCATATTTATATAACAATCAGATTTTTTATTTTTGTAATAGAAATATTTTAGTGCCTTAATGAATTTTTTACAATCAACTTACAAACCTTTGCCCAAAGGCACAATACAAGACTTTGTTTAATTTATGTATGTATGTACATAAGGATAAAAGATACAATTTTATTTATTTCTAAATAATTTTTGTAATGCAACCTGAAACGCAAGCATTAATATTTCACAATTCTTTAAATACCACGATATGTTATACAAAATATGTACTTTTTTATTTTTATCCAAAAAAGATTTGTAGAATTCACTCATTTTATCTGCTGATATTTCACGAACTCCAGCAAGGTTATGCATCTTGATAAAATCTTCTTTCTCCTAAAAAGATAAAATGACTGTTAGTATGATAATTATTAATAACATCCGATTTTGTGCTTCTTTATAAATTTAACTTAGATATTTCAAGCTACGTAAAAAATTTTCAATAACTGATTTTAGTAGAGATTGTACTAATACTACTAAAAACTTTTACAACTTTAAAAACTTTAAAGACAATTATAAAAAATAATAATAATTAAATAACATGTGTAATAACATGGAAAGTTCACCAGCATTCAATGGTTCTTTTTTTATAATTTTAGCATACCCTGCTAAATTGTGTGAATTTAGAAAATAATGCTAATATTCGCCTTCAAGAGCATTCATCAGACTGTTTACCCAGCGATATAAAAGGCAAGACAAAGCAGCCAACGGAATCAAAATTCAGTCTTGTGTGAAGAGAATAATCGTGGTTTGAAGATCTCAGTTATAAATATCTGCCGAATAATTGTTAGTGTTTACGCAGAAGAATAACAAACAAAGCAATTGTTGTTGTTTACATCAAGATGTGAAGAGTGGCACACAGAATTCTGCGAACAATATAGAATTTATCTAAAACTAAAGACAAATTTATTTTTATTTTCCTTGCAATCTACGAACTCATATTTTAAAAGTTTTTAAAAGGGTAAAAACGTAACAATATTTAATCTTCCTGATTATTGGCTGTACATAAACTGATAGCACTAAACCAATACAACTTTTAAAAACATATGAAAAAGATGTGTACAAGTGTATCAGAATGAGTTTTATATGAAAATTATCAACAACAAGCATACACTGTTGTATATTCGTCCAATCATACACTCAATACAACGATACAAGGGCTTGTGTGAATTGCCCAAATGTAATAGTGTAAAATGGGTTTAATATTGTATTAGTTTTTCAGTATTATCCCTGCAAGCAATTTTGTAGTCGACTACGTAAATAGTGCACTTTAAGTTAACTTTTGTAGATTGACTATAATATAACTACAATTTAATGCAGCACTTCCTTAGAATTTGGTATTCGACTACGAAAATAACACACTTTTAGATAACTCTTTTAGACTAACTATAAGCTAACTGCAATGTTATGCAGAACTCACCCAAATACGAAACGTTTATTTATTATTGAGAGCTTCTTGTTTGTGAGATTTGTTTTCTCTCTGTTCTCTCTTTTACCAGATCAGACTTTTGATGATTTTGTTTTTAGACTAATTATAAACTAACTACAATGTTATGCAGAATTTCCCCATAATTTAAAACGTTTATGCTATTTCTGATAATATTGTTTTTTCAATTGCACCTTTTTCTGAACTATTTTTAGATTAACTAATAGCTAATTGAAATGTTATGCAGAATTTATTCAAAATGAAACCGTTGTTTTTTTATTCTCTATTTTTTACTATTTGAATTCGTTTAAGTGCTATTTTAGCTTCAAAAATTATATAATTTTTATTGTTTAAAATGAGTGGCACAAGTAGAAGAAATTTAAAAAGACTTTTTAAAAAAGAAAAAAAATAAATTTTTAAACAAATTAAAAACTAATAATTTAGATAATTTAAATAAATTAAAAAATAATAGTTCAAATCCATTGAAACACCCATTTTTCTCCAAACATACTTTTCTAGATGGAGAAAGTGTTGAAAGCATTTGTGCATCCAATGAACAATTTGACGAAAAAAAGACTTTTAAAGAAAAAATTGGAGATTGGTATTTTAAAAATAGGCCATCTCGCGAGTGTTTCGAAGAACTATTAAAAATATTGGTAGAAGAAAATTTGGATGTGCCTTTAAGTGCTAATTCATTTATTAAACACAAACGTGACAAATTAGAAATAACAAAAGTTTTTCCGGGCGTGTATTGCCACTTTGGGATAAGAAAACAAATATTTATGTGTTTAAGTGACATACTCAATTGCCAAAAAATTATAATTGATTTAAATATAGATGGATTACCATTATTTAGAAGCTCAAGAAGTCAGTTGTGGCCAATTTTGGCAAAAATTGTTAACTGACTTTAAGTTAGTTAAAAATTTGTTAACTTTAAGTTAACTATTATATAACTGACTTTAAGTTAGTTGAAAAGTTGTTAACTTTAAGTTAACTATTATATAACTGACTTTAAGTTAGTTGAAAAGTTATGCAGAGTCGGACAATTGACTACCGCCAATGACACCACCATGTTAAAATAGTCAGTTGGCCCCATTAAAAATAATCTAAGAGTCAACCACAACTAGCTGAGAAAAAGTTAACTTATAATGCATTAGAAGTTAGTTGAGTTGCCGGCAGGGATAAGACTGTTACGAGGGCAAAAACAAACCAAACAAAAAAAACAAAAAAAATTATATATAATACCATAAAAAGAAATCACACAAACGAATACTTAGGATATTACGAAAAGGAAACAAAACTAAAAGGGCAAGTGGAACTGTCAGAAGTAGAATTACAATAAACAAAATAAAATAAGATGAAAAGAAATTTAAAGGCGTTAAAAAGCAAGCTGTTGAAGACGTTGTAGTAGAATGCTGAACTCATTGCGAAAGAAATTGAATGCGGTGTGGAAGAAGCAAGAAAAGTTGCAAGTGCAGTTGAAAGATTTGGGAAGAATGTTGAGCACGTAGCGGAGAGAGTTGAAAGCATCTGAGTGACGAGATGGGAGCCAAATGTGATCGAGCAGTCGAGTCTATACGATTCAAAGAAGGCTGAATAGTGCATTGCAGAAGAAAGGATTATCTTCTGAGATACAAACTTACGGGAGTAGACTCTATAAACTAATCTAAAGTTTCTATAACGAGATATATAGGGAACAAGTACATTACAACATGAAGTTGCATACATGGGAAAAATAACCAAGTCACTGCAATGTGCCTTTTTGAGACAAACAGGCTTAAGTAGACGACAGTGTTACACGGATAATAGAAAACTAAACAAAAACAATCAAACGGCATCACCAGACAGGAACAAAAATTTCATTTATTACTATTACAAGAAATTACAGAAAGAAATACTTAGGAAATTAGGAGAAGGGAACGAAACACGTGATGGAAGACCGCGATGTTACGACATAGAAATAAAAAAGGGGTATGATATGAACTGTGTGGTACGTAGAACTGGCCTCTTCAAATCACCTTGCACGCAAGAAAGACACCCAAATAAATGTAGACGCAAAATAAATACAAGTCCATCACACTGACGACTCATGAAGATAAGTAAGCAGTTTTTCCTATAATTTACTATGAATGCTTTTATGTTCTTTTATATATCTTTTTATTTCTAAGTATTAGTATGCAACGTGCGGCAGGCCGAAATCCGTTAATCGGGTTGTTAATGGCGAATTAAGTAAGTAGTAGTATGCACCCTATTATAAAATTAACTACACAATGTATCAACTTGATGTTAATACTATGTTGATACATTCTAAACATATGCTTTGCTTCCTACTGGCACTGGAGGAGGGTTAACATGACGAAAACATGTCTAATTATAATCCTTAAACGCTACAGAAATACTCTGGTTTAAATAATGAAAGCCTAACCACCACTACTGTGAATAATTTTCTTGTAAATCATTTCAAGCTAAATAAAATTGCTCTTCTCGCTAATGTTTTTTTTACCATTTTTATTCTTACATTGTGTAAAACATATATCCTCTGGTAGGTGTCCTACTAACACCGATTAGCACACTGCCCACTAAATCATTATGAATACCACTTACTTCCTATAGAAAGCCTATACCTTGTACCAACTTCTTTAGCTTCTTCCAGCCTATTCCTCTCTGATGAGTTATGTCTAGTATAGTTTCATTCCTAAAATGTTGGAATTTCGATTTTACGAAAACCGAACAATGACACAGAAAGTGCTCAATAGTTTCGATGTCTTCACCGCATGCACTGTGTTCATCATTTTCCACCATGCCATGTAAAGCGGCATGCTTAGGTCGTCCGGAAATATTTTCGTAATTCTTCCTACTGTGTCATTTCCGCCCACTTTCTCAGCTTGTTGTTTATGCTATTTCTGATAATATTGTTTTTTCAATTGCACCTTTTTCTGAACTATTTTTAGATTAACTAATAGCTAATTGAAATGTTATGCAGAATTTATTCAAAATGAAACCGTTGTTTTTTTATTCTCTATTTTTTACTATTTGAATTCGTTTAAGTGCTATTTTAGCTTCAAAAATTATATAATTTTTATTGTTTAAAATGAGTGGCACAAGTAGAAGAAATTTAAAAAGACTTTTTAAAAAAGAAAAAAAATAAATTTTTAAACAAATTAAAAACTAATAATTTAGATAATTTAAATAAATTAAAAAATAATAGTTCAAATCCATTGAAACACCCATTTTTCTCCAAACATACTTTTCTAGATGGAGAAAGTGTTGAAAGCATTTGTGCATCCAATGAACAATTTGACGAAAAAAAGACTTTTAAAGAAAAAATTGGAGATTGGTATTTTAAAAATAGGCCATCTCGCGAGTGTTTCGAAGAACTATTAAAAATATTGGTCGAAGAAAATTTGGATGTGCCTTTAAGTGCTAATTCATTTATTAAACACAAACGTGACAAATTAGAAATAACAAAAGTTTTTCCGGGCGTGTATTGCCACTTTGGGATAAGAAAACAAATATTTATGTGTTTAAGTGACATACTCAATTGCCAAAAAATTATAATTGATTTAAATATAGATGGATTACCATTATTTAGAAGCTCAAGAAGTCAGTTGTGGCCAATTTTGGCAAAAATTGTTAACTGACTTTAAGTTAGTTAAAAATTTGTTAACTTTAAGTTAACTATTATATAACTGACTTTAAGTTAGTTGAAAAGTTGTTAACTTTAAGTTAACTATTATATAACTGACTTTAAGTTAGTTGAAAAGTTATGCAGAGTCGGACAATTGACTACCGCCAATGACACCACCATGTTAAAATAGTCAGTTGGCCCCATTAAAAATAATCTAAGAGTCAACCACAACTAGCTGAGAAAAAGTTAACTTATAATGCATTAGAAGTTAGTTGAGTTGCCGGCAGGGATAAGACTGTTACGAGGGCAAAAACAAACCAAACAAAAAAAAACAAAAAAAATTATATATAATACCATAAAAAGAAATCACACAAACGAATACTTAGGATATTACGAAAAGGAAACAAAACTAAAAGGGCAAGTGGAACTGTCAGAAGTAGAATTACAATAAACAAAATAAAATAAGATGAAAAGAAATTTAAAGGCGTTAAAAAGCAAGCTGTTGAAGACGTTGTAGTAGAATGCTGAACTCATTGCGAAAGAAATTGAATGCGGTGTGGAAGAAGCAAGAAAAGTTGCAAGTGCAGTTGAAAGATTTGGGAAGAATGTTGAGCACGTAGCGGAGAGAGTTGAAAGCATCTGAGTGACGAGATGGGAGCCAAATGTGATCGAGCAGTCGAGTCTATACGATTCAAAGAAGGCTGAATAGTGCATTGCAGAAGAAAGGATTATCTTCTGAGATACAAACTTACGGGAGTAGACTCTATAAACTAATCTAAAGTTTCTATAACGAGATATATAGGGAACAAGTACATTACAACATGAAGTTGCATACATGGGAAAAATAACCAAGTCACTGCAATGTGCCTTTTTGAGACAAACAGGCTTAAGTAGACGACAGTGTTACACGGATAATAGAAAACTAAACAAAAACAATCAAACGGCATCACCAGACAGGAACAAAAATTTCATTTATTACTATTACAAGAAATTACAGAAAGAAATACTTAGGAAATTAGGAGAAGGGAACGAAACACGTGATGGAAGACCGCGATGTTACGACATAGAAATAAAAAAGGGGTATGATATGAACTGTGTGGTACGTAGAACTGGCCTCTTCAAATCACCTTGCACGCAAGAAAGACACCCAAATAAATGTAGACGCAAAATAAATACAAGTCCATCACACTGACGACTCATGAAGATAAGTAAGCAGTTTTTCCTATAATTTACTATGAATGCTTTTATGTTCTTTTATATATCTTTTTATTTCTAAGTATTAGTATGCAACGTGCGGCAGGCCGAAATCCGTTAATCGGGTTGTTAATGGCGAATTAAGTAAGTAGTAGTATGCACCCTATTATAAAATTAACTACACAATGTATCAACTTGATGTTAATACTATGTTGATACATTCTAAACATATGCTTAGTCTTTTAACTCTCCCTAAATTGCTTCCTACTGGCACTGGAGGAGGGTTAACATGACGAAAACATGTCTAATTATAATCCTTAAACGCTACAGAAATACTCTGGTTTAAATAATGAAAGCCTAACCACCACTACTGTGAATAATTTTCTTGTAAATCATTTCAAGCTAAATAAAATTGCTCTTCTCGCTAATGTTTTTTTACCATTTTTATTCTTACATTGTGTAAAACATATATCCTCTGGTAGGTGTCCTACTAACACCGATTAGCACACTGCCCACTAAATCATTATGAATACCACTTACTTCCTATAGAAAGCCTATACCTTGTACCAACTTCTTTAGCTTCTTCCAGCCTATTCCTCTCTGATGAGTTATGTCTAGTATAGTTTCATTCCTAAAATGTTGGAATTTCGATTTTACGAAAACCGAACAATGACACAGAAAGTGCTCAATAGTTTCGATGTCTTCACCGCATGCACTGTGTTCATCATTTTCCACCATGCCATGTAAAGCGGCATGCTTAGGTCGTCCGGAAATATTTTCGTAATTCTTCCTACTGTGTCATTTCCGCCCACTTTCTCAGCTTGGTATTTAATGCACTCCAAGACATTGGATTATCCAAGCTTTTAGTATATAATACGCTGGCGCTGTTAGCCAGAATATTTGCTTCGTCATTTCTAATCACTCTATGATAACTAGGGACCCATATAATGCGCACCGTTTCATGCCCTTAGTAATTAAACCCTTGAGTTTAGTGAATATCTTGAGTAAAAAAAAACTATTTCACTCATTGGCGATAATTACTATCAACTTATATAACTATTGACTTACTTCATAGAAACGCTTATTATGCCGGGACCAAAACGATTGATTCCACTCCTCAGCACTTAACTGCTTGAATCTCAGCACCCTGGCTAAACGAGTTTCATTTTTACGTATGCATCGTACATAGGGGCGCAAGTTCGATTCCTTATCGGGAGGTCCAATGTAATCATGTTTGATCAAGTGTGGATCTGGTTTTTCAGAGTAGCCTGGGGATTTATGTTCAATATTTGAAGAAAATCTTCTAATATTCTGAAGCAACTACGTTTTATGATTAAATCACCATTTTACTAATTTCAATAACTTACAAAAAACTTTTTTTGCATCTTCCAATAACTTTACTAGATTACACACAATACCAGCGTTAGATGCACTAAGCGTATTCGGCACTTGGATGTCAAGATAACGGTAGGAAATTAGTTGTGTAACAAATAGTGTTGTCGTTTTTGCGTTTTCATTAACTTCTTATTTATCAGGGCGAACTCAAGGCGAATTCATATAATTAAAGATAATTGTCGAAACTAAGAAATTCCAACACTTTTATACAAAAAAGTAGTGATTTTTTGACTATGGCGACCCGATTTTCTAGAAAGTCATCTTAAACAAAATCCTGTGTAATAATTTATTTGTTGGTTTTTTGTAATAAGTGTACACATTGTTTTTGCTCACTGAATATACATTCTTTTGTTTATTTATTTTTTATTTCCTTTTATATTTGTATTCTACACAATTTATCATTTATTTAAATATTCTTCATGTTCTGACACAACTTTTATTGTAGAATCCACTCTTATGCTTCCCAGTATCCCCCCGCACTTAAAAAAATTTGTTTCTTAAAATTTGTTTTTTAATTTTTTTTTTATAAACAAACATAAACAAAAGCGATATAATGACAACTTTATGTCATTATATGGATTCGCCTTTGTCATTTCCGGCTTACGGCAAATTTCGTTTGACATTCCTGGTCAACCAAAAACAACAAAAAATACATGTTGTTTTTGTTAAAAAGCACTGCGAATTGCGTTGTTGTAATTTTGCTATCACCTTAATGCCATGGTTACCCATCCGTAGGAAACGTAAAATCTTAACGAAGAATGTAAATAAAAAATAAACAAAACACAAAGCAACACACAATCGAACATAACACATTGCAAAGAAATTGGTATACAGACATTTGCACTCATCATCACTGTTGCCGTTTTTTGTTTTTTTTTTTTGTTCAATGTGTAGATTTTTCCGGATTTGGTTATTATCTATAGATATAAAAATGAATATGTGTTTATTTGTTTATGGGTTTGTTTGTTTGAAGTCTATAGACGGTTAAGCGGCTGGATCGATTTTCTTGAAATTTTAACTGTACCTTCCTGTATGTCTGGAAGGAACTATAGTCTACTTTTTATTTTAAAATTTGAAGTAGGCGTGGTGCCACGCCCACATACCCAATAAGTATTTAATGTCGCATATCTCATAAACTGCAACAGCTAGAGTCCTCAAATTGTGTATGGACGACTTTGACGTATATATGAACAAAATGGGCGGATTGGCTATAGTGGGCGTGTCACCTCCCATATAAAAATATTAAATTAGTATATCTAAGAATATATAACAGTAAGACTTCTAAAATTTTGTCGAAGCCACTTTAGTATCAATATGAATATTTTAGACAAAAATGGACTGACTGGCAATAGGGGCGTGACACCTCCCATATGAATATATGAATCTATATATTTAAAAACGGCCGGACCGATTTTCTTGAAATTTTAACAGTACCTTCCTGTATGTCCGGAAGGAACTATAGGCTACTTTTTATTTTAAAATTTCAAGTAGGCGATATCCCACGCCCACATATCCAACAAGTATTTAATGTCACATACAGTGCGTGACAAAACAATGGAAACTTTTTCAAAAATTTATTTATGTGTTTTAATCAGACAAAATTGGAAATTGGAAAGAAAAAAATTGGAAATTGCAGTCATTAGTATGCATAAAAATATAAAAAAGCTATATTATTGAAGTGTTGAAGTCTTCTCCAAAATGATGAGTGTTTACAGTTCTTGACTCAAAAATTTTTTTAATCATTTTTGAAAGTTCTGATTTGTTAAGTCCATATTTATCACATATTGTTTTTTTTGCTGAAAATTATCATTGAAATCGTATTTTATTAATAAACAGCACAAACATTTTGCGAATTTCTTAAGAATAATTTTAATTTTTAATGCAATTTTGAAAAAGTTTCTATTGTTTTGTCAAGCACTGTATCTCATAAACTGCAACAGCTAGAGTCCTCAAATTTTGTATGGACGACTTTGACGTTTATATGAATAAAATGGGCGGATTGGCTATAGTAGGCGTGTCACCTCCCATATAAAAAGTATTAAATTAGTATATCTAAGGATATATAACAGTTATGCCACGCCCACATACCTAATAAGTATTTAATGTGGGATGTCTCATAAACTGCAAAGGCTAGATTCCTCAAATTTTGTAGGGACAACTTTGACATCTATATGAACAAAATGGGCAGACTTGCTGTAATGTGCGTGTCATCTCCTATAAAAATATTAAATTAATCAGCCCAATCACGAATATTCTCAAGGAATTTCTTTCTCACGGAAAACGTTTTTCTCGAGAAAGAAATCCTCTAATTACAAATTCCGCGGGAGTAAAAGTTTGAAAAAGTGGCAATATCGAATTTTTAAGTCAGCTGTGTTTCTTATTGATATTAAATTTTTTAACAATTTGTGAAAATAAAGTAAAATTAAAGTTAAATAAAATTAATACAATTTGAAAAATACATAAGAGTTTAATATAATATAAGAAAATAACAATGAATAGTGCCATCATGTGTATCCTTGTGAAGGAAATTGGTAATTTAGAGAAGCAACAACAAAACAGCCAACGTATTTCCAGAAGGCAATTAAGGGATAAATCTAATCTTCTTGAGTTGCCGCTGTCTTTGTAAGTAAATAAATAAAAATGAACGTGTTTGGTTTAAATTTTATCTTGCAACAGGTTTCAAAAGTACTACAGAGTAAATAAACCCGCCTTTTGGTATTTAATAGAAATTTTACCAACTTACAGTCAACCAACAAAAAATCAATTTGGAGTTTCACCAATGTAAATCTAAGTGCGAGCATACGTTTTTTCGCAGAAGGTGGGAACCAGACTGGTGTAGGAAAAGACTTCAATGTGTCTTTAGGCCAGTTGACTTTGAGCAAAGTGCTTACAGATTGGCTTCCATTAATGTAACCAAATGTTGATCTTGAGTTTTATTAGTTGTTTTAAACCTACAGGAACATTTAAATATTTTTTATTTATTTAAATTTAGTTGTACAAAAATATACAAAAATTTTTAATCAAACTCCCTTGTGTTTTATAAGTGAATTTTTTTGGGGGAAAATACAAACTAAAATACATTGAGAATACCTACTTTTTTCCCTTTTTTATATTTCTCCCTTCACACGGTTGATAAAAATGGGATTAAAACAGAGAAAAAGGAAAGTAAAAAATTTCACGCGGAATTTTTATTCATAATAGGAGAGAAGGGAAAAGAGAGAAATTTCATGCGGAATTTTTATTCATGATTGGGCTGAATATATCTAAGAAAATAAACAGTTGGAGTCCTAAAATTTTGTCGAATCCACTTTAGTATCAATATGAATATTTTAGACAAAAATATGCTGACTAGGAAAAAGGGGCGTGGTACTTCCCATATAATTTAAATTTAAAACTTTTTATATCTGGGAAATCATTATATATAAAATCAACAAATCGTACACGGGCAACACTGAAATCCATATGAATAATTTGTGAAAAAATTGCCGGACTAGCAATAAGAGCGAGACCGTCCCATATAAATATGATACAAAAGTTCGTGTACATGGAAAACTATTAGAGCTAGAATCTAGAATCTTTGACACACATATGAACATTTCGAGTTAGGAAAATAAATGGACTCTATTTTTATATGAATTCTTAGACAGAAAGTAAATACTAAACATCATATATTTGATAAACTATTGCAGCTAAAGTCATGTGTATTGCCTGTTTTATTATATGTTTGTAAAAATACGCATAGAGGGACATGTGTAGTCTTAGGTCTTAGTTCCGAGTGGTAGCTCTGAATATCACAAAGCTCACTTGAGCACGCATAGCGGCCCGTTGTGATGCCACGGGTGAACGCAGTCCCTGCACTAACCAAGTTCCACCAAAATCAAGGAAAAGGAAGAAGTTGGTCAGCGCAAGGGCTGCACATGTGTAACTTAGGTACCATTAACAGTAGACACAGGCCATCGATGACACTATACTGCCTTAATTTATTAACTACCTACAGTAGTTCTTAACCTTTTGTTACCTGTGGTTATGTAATACAGACCAAACCTTTATGGTCACCCTAATAAAAAATATTAAATGTTTTCTATTGCCCAAAATTTTTTATCTTGAAAATAAAAAAATTTGACCTGTTATGGTATATTTCCCTATTACTAATTAAAAGGAAGTACTTAAATAGTACTTACAATCTCTTTCGCAAATCATTTGAATCCCAGATTCTAAACGAGTTAAACATTTATTTTGTGAGCGATCATATTGTGATAAATTAAAAACACATAAAAATGCCACCTAAAAAATCTTCGCTTTCTAAACGCACCAAAAATGCAGTTAATTTACAATCACAAAGGGCTGACGAAACTCCAGAAGAACGTGATGTTCGTCTGAGTGTTGAAAGGTCTAGAGCCTCCAGTTCAACGTGATGAACGTTTAGAAACGGAAAGAATACGATTCCAAAGAGCAGTAGCTGCAGAAGCACCAGATCAACGAGATGTACGTGTAGACTACGAGCATCAACATCTAGAGCTGCTGAAACACCTGATCAACGTGATGCACGTCTTAGAAGAAAACGATCCCAATCATCAAGAACTGATGAGACGTCGGATCAACGCGATGTACGCTTAGAAGGAGAGAGACTACGACCATCAACATCTAGAGCTGCGGAGACACCAGATCAAGGTGATGCACGTGTAGAAGGAGAGAGGATACAAGCATCAACTTCTAGAGCTGCTGAGGCACCTGATTAACGTGATGAACGTCTCAGAAGAAAACGATCCCAATCATCAAGATCAAGAACTGAAGAGACGCCGGATCAACGCGATGTACGCCTAAAATTTCAAGAAAATCGGTCTAGCCATTTAGCCGTCTCTATAGACTTCAAACAAAAAACCCACAAACAAATAAACACACATTCATTTTTATATATACAGATATCGATAGGAGTAGCGAAGCACACCGGGTTTTAGCTAGTTTTTCTTATAAAAATAGCTTTGAATTTGTTTGTTAAAATTAATTAATTAGTAACACAAAATTTTTTTGTTATTTTTTGTTTATTTTTTCTCAATTATAATTTAAATTTGAAAAAAATAAAATAAAAAAACTTATTTCTTAATATGTTTAGGTATTCATATTTTTCCATGGTGGACTCAATAAATTCAAGTTGACCCACCCCTAAAGCCGCCATGCATCCCCATACCATAACTCCACCACCACCGCGTTTTACTGTGCCAACCACATTTTGTTTATCGAGCGCAATTATGGCTTTCCATTTTAAGAACTTTTATTCAAAATATGCAGAACTATGCATATTTGGAATAAAAGGTCGTCAACTGGTGTGGCGAAAGCCATAACTGGATTTATCCATGGATAAATATGGATACCTTAACATATTAAAAAATAATTTAAAAGAAAGTGCGGTAAAACTCAACCTACCATCTACGTTTTGGTTCCAACAGGATAACAACCCAAAGCACACTGTGAAGGTCGTTCGACTTTGGCTCCTGTATAATGCTCCAAGACAGCTCAATACACCCCCCAATCTCCAGATCACAATGCTATTGAGGATCTGTGGGATTTATTAGAGAAAAAAAAATTCGCCAGCATGTAATTAGAAGTAAAGAGTTTCTGGTACCAATATTTTATTATTGTAATATTTATGATACTTTATTTTAAAAATAAATTAAGTTTTTGGTTTATGTTTTTGTGTAATTTTTTGAAAATGATGTAAATAAAAAATCTATAAAGAAATTTTTATTTGAATTTAATACTTAATGTGGATTTTTATATATTTTCTAAAAATATATTAGGTAAACGCAGACTTTATTGAGTAAGTGTATGTATCTGCGGTTTTTACTTTTACTATACTATCACTATATCTTGCACCATCTTTACATTTTTCAAGTCAGTATCTTTCAAATATATTTGTCTCTTTTAAGAATCTGAGATGGGCCTATTAGCCACGGTCTCAATAGTCTTCAAAATAGCAAAAATCTCTACCTGAAGCTGAAGACTGAGATCTTTACAGAAAACCCCAGCATCTGTGCATTCATCTAACTTCGACCGGTCTGTGAAGAAGAGTATACTTTTCTGCCCCTGGAGTACCCCATAATTCCTTAGTGCCCTATTCGGTATGAGCATCCTCAAACCAAACAGGAACATTGTCTCAGACACAATATAGTAGTTTTATCTAAAGGCCAACTTCCGGAGTGTCCTATCAATCGCTGTTTGCAGTAGTCCGATTCATTCAGATGCATGGAACTGTGCGCTGCACATTGCTTGACATACAAATCAAACGGAATCAGGCAGGACATAGTATCTAGAGTACCCTGAAGACAAATCTTCCTCATTTCGGATGTACTCAGGGAGGCAATCCGCTGAACCTTATCGAATATATTCCGTTGGAAAGTCTCGTTTAAGGGACTCCACCAAACAACACAACCATAAGTAATAACCGGTCTAACAATTGTCAGGTAGGTCCACCGAAGGCTCTAGGCGGAAGACTTCAGCTCTTACCTGTGGATAAAGAGCATCCAGTCCCATTTTCATTCTATCATCGACCTTCCTTTTCCAGTTCATTTTACTGTTTGGAATAACACCTCAGAATACTGTGAAAGCTCCTTGCCACCTAATCTTGATAACATGGAGGTGTCAATCTTGTACCTGCGCGAGAACAATACAAGCTCCGTCTTATTGGTTCTCTCAGCGTTGACAGAAATTTGCCATCTACCAGAATAACCATATCATCGGCATATATCACTATCTTAATGCGCCTACTTTCTAGATGCCTTAAACCGACATTAGCAAGTAGGAGTTCCCCTGGTTGCACGTTTAACGGTCCACCCAGATCTGTCTATTATCCATGTGGCGGATAAACCGCACCAGTAAATCTGGGGCACAAATATCCCGAAATGAATTCTCAAAATAAAGCATGAGATCGATATCGGTCTATAATCCTTATAATCGACCAGACTGGGATCACTAGCTTTCGGTATACATACCAAAAGTATGTATATCTTTCCAACTACAAGGTATATTACATCACCAGGTGTTTGTATGATATATCACCGACATGTTGAAGTACAACCGGGAAGATACCATCCGAGCCCGGCGAATTCAAAGGTCTAAAAATATTTATAACCCATTTGACCTTATTCCTGGTGATGATTTCTTCCAAGTTCCAAGTTCGCGAGAAGATTTGATAAGCTATCAAGATCCACACAATTGTGAAAATGAGTGCTCAGTATAACCTCTACGGTTCCTAGTGCAATAGCGGAGTTTTCGAAATTCCTTGTTCTACCAGGTTAACTGGTTCTTCTTACCCGTGGAAGCTTTTCTATAACAATTCAACAAAACGTTCGTTAACGTACCAATTAAATCATTGATGGCGAGAGTGAAACGACCAATAAGGACCCTAAATTCCTCTTCCACAACTTGCTCAAAATTAATTTAGTCGGTTTTTTACAAATGACAATAAGGCTTTTGAGAGCCGCCAGATAAATTAATACGGAAGGTTATCAGATGGTGATCCGAAAAGGAACCTATCCGTGTTAGAGAGCGTAATGTCAATTAAAGCCTTACTATCACGATTCCTGACATTACATACACTAACTCCATTAAAACCAATAAAATTCAAAATCGACTAATGTATATTATTTATGCCAGAGCTTCCCTAATACGAGATAACATCTTTTTCTCCTCACATGCTGCACCAAAAGTCCAATAAGCTGCAGCATCGTACGGCATGTGCATAAATGACAGCATTGGCTCCTTCCTAAGATCATCCCTGTAAGCCACAGTTGTTATGACACCTGTACAAAAGGTAGGAGTGATTAAAATTCCCAACTTACAATTTGCTTACAAAATTCTTACCTTATTACTTGTATTGGGCACAAGTGGCTTACAATTTGAATTGCTCAGAAACAGGACCCTAACTCTAAGAAACCAAGGTTCCTGGATAAGAGCGATCACAACCCCAAGACAGTGCAAAATGTTTTGTACCAGCCAAGGAGTTAATGACTATCCACTACCTAGTGTTCAATCCACCATTTTGTCTCCCAGTTATGTAGCTTGGGTTCACCTACTAATTGAAGAAATATTCTTATTGAAGAATTATGATTGAGTCATCTTTAATCAAGCAACGGGCTAGAGTTCATCATGGCGCTTCATTCACTTTGCAGCTCTCTCATTTTCACAAACTAAGAGCTTAATGACTTTATACCGTCCGATGGAGGATATGAAGTCGCCGTGGTCTAGAATGTAGTGTTTTGGCTTATTAGACATGAGGCCTTGGTTCAAACCCCAGGTCAAATATCTCCAACAAAACGAAATATGAAAAAATATTTCTTCGCCGACTTCCTCTCAGCAGATTTCTGGCAAAAACTCTGAGAGTAAATAAAATTGCCTTGAAAAAGTTTCTCAAATATCTGTCCTTCTAAATCGACTTTAAACAGTAAGTCCCGCCACTCATGTATAAAATTAACACACACACACAGCATAAGTGGTGTGAAAAGCTTGTTTGTAATCCTGACTGAAGAGTTGTAATGACCAATTATATATGTGGATGGAGGATACGCAGTCATTGCTGCTATCGCAACTGTTCTCCGTCATACACTCGATGGGCTTTTCTTCAATTAGCTCCACCTTTCAGAGGAGATTTTTCCATCCAAATCTGACCTGTATATATTTGTTTTTGCTTTATATACGCATATATATATATATATATATATATATAAAAAAATAACAAAGTAAACATTTCTTTTTAAACGTTTTACAGAATTGTTATGTTAAAAGTTACTTTATCATGTGTTTTTCTTGCAATTTCTAAATTTGTTATCGATTAACGATTGAGTGCAGTTTCTGATTTGATGATTCTGACATTGCCATTGCAAACCTTCACCCAGGATTACGACCTAGCTCATAATAAAAATACTTTTTTAAGTTAAGTTTAAGTTTTAAGTTAAACTTCTATAATTATGAATTGGAATTTTATTTAGAATTAGAAAAAAATGATAACATATGATAGCCGTAAAAATTAGACCAATCACTTAGGAGTTTGAAAGTTTTTAAAAAACAGCATGATGTTTGGCTTAAAGGCAATACTTCGTTAAGAAAGCATGAAACTCAGTATGGAAATTCAAATTCAAAAATCTCTAAAAATCAAATTTCAAAAAAATCGCGTCTACGGCTGCTCGTAAATTTAACCATTTAAGTTATAATTAGTTACTGAAACATTAGCGAAACTTCCATTGGCAATATTATTGAAGCATATATTCGAATTTTGTGGAAAATTATCACACAGACGAAGAAAATTTCGAAAGCGAATATGAAAAATTAGTGAGTTGTGGTATTTTTATCCCATGTATGTATTATAAACATATTTGACGACTTTGAATTCTTTTTAAAATTTGACTTTTTTGTTACTTTTGGAAATTGATAAAATAAATTTTTAGAGTTATCTTTGAAAGTACACTAAAAAATGTTGATAATAAACACTTGAGAAGTCCAGATAGCCTATCTATGTGGGAACATATAACATTGGAGACCCGTTTTGAACTAATTATTTATTCATTTCTTAGCTAACTTTGCAAACGCATTTTTTGGGTCTATGAAAACTTTAAGGGTCAGCAGCAGCACCCTTACTCTTCACCGGAGGTTTAAAACTCGAAAAGTCTTTTTTACTCCAGTTGAGACTAAGGATGCCAAATCTTCTGATTCCCTGTTTGTGGCTTCAAATGTAAAAGCAATTGGCTCCACACACTTATTCACAAACAAGGGACTTTCCTTCGTGCATGAATCCCCAGCCCATGAAAGGGCATCAACTGGGTATTTGTTTTCATACCGCTAAACAGTGCCCCTGTGTGAGCCAGCATCTTCTGCTCCATGCAATTTGAAAACCTCTTCAAGACTTTGTAAGCTTTCCGATATAAATTTCTCTCCTTATGTAGTGCTGATCGGAATCTGCTTTTGCAGATGCACTATGAATCAGTTGTTGTTGCAACTGCTCTGCCCAGAAGTGTTTGCCTGTTGGATAATCATGAGGATTGATATTAAAACTATTATATTGTGTATGTTTATGTGATGCATGCTCTTGATGTTTCATGAGTTCCTTTTTTTATATGTAACCTTGCGCTGAAGAAAAAAAGCGAGTCCGCCGCCGTTTTCCCTCTTCCTATCCATCCTGGTATGTTATAATTTCCCGAGAATGTTAGAGATCACTCCCTGGACAACTTAGTCTTCTGTATGGCGGCTATATTTATGTTATTGTTATGCATAAAATTTGTAATGTCTGTGATCTTGTTGCGAGGCCCATTGCAGTTGAATTGCATAATCCGGAAAGAGCGGTGGTAGTCGTTATGATGTGTAGTCCATTGGGCTGTGGGAGAGATAAGTGATGGAAAAGATTGTGTGGATGGTGAGTATGAAATTGATAGGTTGAAATTGATATCTGATCCGACTAATTTTGTTGCCGATGTAAAGTAGGGTGCGAATAGTAATCGTCTGTCCTGTGGATGTTGAGGTATGAGCTGTTTCTGTGCGTCAATTCGTACAACAGTCAGCAGTAAAACTGCTGCTTCACTACCTATGGTGCGCCAGGTTGGTACACTTCCTTGTGTAAAACCAACTAATGTAGTTGTTGCACTGTACCGAGATAATGTTCTTCCTGATCGGCTGGCCACAGACAGAACAAGTCCAAATGGTAGGACATTCTCTGTCAATAAAGCCGTCGTCTCACTAAAGGTTTGCTCCACAGTACTGACCTTCATACCACGTTCTCGTTGTTATCCTCAACGATGCTCATCTGAATTCGCGTAATTTCCTTGTTTTTCATTACGTTTTGGTTCATATAGTTCCAAGGAGTAAGGGAAAGGGGGAGGTCAATCATGCCATATCCGACGCTAGCATGACAAAAACTTTGTAAGAAAACCTGTTACTCACTGAGGCGCCCAAGTATCAATACGGATCATGATACACACCAGATTAAGGGTAAGAGAGTTCGTTACTATTAATTAATTAAGATTTCTTTAACTAATAATTATTATACGAAATTTTTTAATTTTATTTTGTAACACCTTTTATTACATTTGTCACTTCAGTATTAATATTCATAAATTATTTTAATGGATTTAAGTCAAAAAAATTAAAAAAATAAAAACAGTGGTTGATGCACTTTGTTCTTCTAAAAAAACCAAATAATCTTTTATAAAACACCTACATATGTATGTGTATCACATGTTTTTTAAGACGGAATAAAAATACTATGAAAAACGAGCTTATATTTATTTGGTTTGTTATTTGTACATCACCAATGCACAATATAATAGTGTTTCCACACCGAGTGGTTTTAACGTTAAAACCAAAAATAAAATCTGGTTTTACCATACAAAATTATTGTGTTAAAACCATTTTAAAACCTTTTTTGAATTGGTTTTAAGTAGGTTTTATGAAATACAACCTTGTTTTCGATGTACTAAATCAGAGCTACCGACATAGAAATGATGAAAACAGCTGAAAAAAACAAAATAAAAACAAAAACAGCTGTAAATAAATAAATAAATGTAAATAGACATATATTTTGTGTGTTAAAAAAGGGAAAATTTGAAATATTTGAAATTTTAAAAATTTGTAAATATTGTGTTATTAATTGAAATGTGTGTGGTTTTTGGTTAGAGTGAATATAGTTTCTTGTGCAAAAGGTAAGTAAGAAGCTAAATATATTAAGATGAAATAAGACATATTGCTCATAAAATTTTTTTCTCGCAGAACTTTGTGTATATTACCAGTATTTATTAATTTCGTGAATGAAAAAGTTAAAATTCGGTAATTACTTCATTATTAATCGATCTATAAGCAATTGCCCTTCACAATGAAAAAAGTTCCGTGTGTAAAAGGTAAGTAAAAAGAAAAATGTAACAAAATATATACTCATAACTTTTTGTTTCAGGAATTTGTGAATATACCTCTAAATTGGTTAAATACTAAGTTAGTGACGACCGATGAAAGGTGTCATCAAATGCAGTAGTTCCGAATTACGTTTCCGTAATAAAATTGTTCATCTCCTTTCAAAATTATTCTATTATTCTACCAAAATATCATCAACTTCTACCAAAATAAAATAATAAAAACCCACCCCGAAAACTAACAAAACATAAATAAGCGAAAAAGACTAAATCAAAACAAATACAGCTGTTGCGCCGTCATAAATGTCATGAATTTAAAACCAGATTTAAGAAAACTTCCAGTGTGAACGCAAAATCAACTTATTATGATTTTAATGCTAAAATCAGGTTTTAAATTTTGGTGTGAAAAAAATAAAAATAATATATTTAAAAATTTGTTTCATGAATGTAAATTTGTGTATTTAGCTTATTTAGACACAGAAAAAAAAAGGAAACAAAGAAATAAATAAGTGATAATACACTTTAAAGTTTCTACGTACTTTAAATTTTTTAGTTTAAAAGCAGGTTTACAAATGAAAGTAATGTATTTTAAATGATACTTTAAGGAATCATATTAGAGTTAATATTAGGTGTGTAGACTCCATGATATGTATTCCGATTTATAAATTTGGAACGCAAAACGCTTTTTTGTTTAAACGTTTTTCCCAATGTCTCACCATCGCCATCTTCGCAACCTATTGTTATTGTTTGTTTTTCAGATTTTAAATATTAAATAATTAAACACCGAGTAAAGTTTAAAACCACTCTGCGGTCAAAATTAATAATGAGGTAAAACTTCTGGTTCAATATCTTTTTTCTTCTTTTTAATTTATTAAGTTTACAGAATTATACCGAAGAATCTTCAAACTAAGTCAGAGCTAATTACCCATTTTATTAAAAATGTAGATTGGATAAAGTTAGAAAAGTCCTTGCAACTGCGTCAGTGTAACAATAATATTCCGGTTTTACAAAAATTGCTAAGAAATTTTGAAGTGGCGAGTGCAAAACAGATATATAATATAGAGAACGAAATCCTTAAGCTTCCCAATAGTATCCATCCACGTATTTGGGATTATGGAAATGACGCCAAAGAAATCTTTCGCTCTAATGCTGAGAATTGCGATAAAAGTAACAGCGTGCAGTTTTCTGAATTATGCAAACACTTTAATATTTTTCGAATGGATCATTTGGGAAACTATGCAGGACACAAGAGTTACTATTTATTAGGTAAATTAGCCGAACTAGAGCAGGCTTTAATCCTATATTCGTCAGATATGCTGAAGAAAAATTCTTTTGAATTATTGTCTGTACCCGATATATTATCAAAGGAAACTATTGAGGGATGTGGAATGCAAACGGATGGAGACCGGAATCAAGTAAGAAAATCTTAACTCTTCATTATATGATTTAATTACATGGCAATGAAAATTGGAATATTATACAGTGCGTCCCACTTTTATAAAGGTACTCCTATTTTCTAAATATTTCTTAAAATATATGTATGTAGCTTGAATCGATTGGGTCACTTATTGAAATTTATTTATCTTTTCATGACTTTTAGGAAATACTATATTTATGATTACTTACGTTCACTAAAAACTAAAATTTTGGGAATATGAAGGAAAATTGATGAAAATACGACTAAAAACTTAATCAGCAGTACATATTGAAAATAGCATATTTTAATAATGTTAAATTAAGCATATTAACATTAAAAAGTTTATTATTATACGTATTTTTTTACGCCTTTACAGCAAAAATAAAAAAAATATACCTTGTAGTTATGAAACACTAAATAATGAATTATGTAACATAAATCACACAGCAGCAATAACAGTGTATATATGTAAATATGTATAGTATTTCCGAAAAGTACATGAGAAGATAAATAAATTTTCAAAAGGAACCTATTTGATTAAGTTATATTTAAAGAGATATTGGGAAAACAGACATTTGTGAATAGAAAATAGTCCCTTATAAATGTGGAACGAATTATATATTATAGTTGGCTTTAATTTTATCATCTATTTTTTAAGAAATGAACAAGAAGTGGTAAAACAAGTAGATACTCGAAAGGTTAACATTGCATATAAATACATACACACAGTTACTAAAGTATACATACGGTTAAAAAATCCGTTTTCGTTGAAAATCTTTATAATTGTCTAACAACTTTCCTCGATTTTAAGACGGTCTTTTGCATTGGTTAAAAAATTTCTGAAATTTGTTAACTGCACAGGCCCACAAAAGTATACATACGATTAACAAATTTCACAAATTTCTGAATGCAATGCAAAATCTATTTTTTAAGAAATGAACAAGAAGTGGTAAAACAAGTAGATACTCGAAAGGTTAACACTGCATATAAATACATACACACAGTTACTAAAGTATACATACGGTTAAAAAATCCGTTTTCGTTGAAAATCTTTATAATTGTCTGACAACTTTCCTCGATTTTAAGACGGTCTTTTGCATTGGTTAAAAAATTTCTGAAATTTGTTAACTGCACAGGCTGCACAGGCCCACAAAAGTATACATACGATTAACAAATTTCTGAATGCAATGCAAAAGACCGTCTTAAAATCGAGGAAACATGTCAGACAATGCACAGGCCTGCACAGGCCCACAAAAGTTAACAAATTTCAGAAATTTTTTAACCAAAACCGTCTTAAAATCGAGGAAAGTTGTCAGATAATTATAAAGATTTTCAACGAAAACGGATTGGTTAAAAAATTTCTGAAGTTCGTTAACCGTATGTATACTTTAGTAACTGTGTGTATGTGTTAATATTTAGTTATTTACATATGTAAACTCCTTGGAATCGATTTAACCAATTTTTGAAAGGGAACATGAATTTTGGATAGGTGCATTTATGGCTAGGTATGGAAAAATTTCGATAGTTATAATAGCAGTTTACAGATCACTAGGTGGCCAAAAAGCAGAATTTTGTGAGGCGTTAAGTGAGTTTTTATATATAGTATGCGAAGGAAATTATGAGATTGTAATAGCTGAAGTCTTCAACATAGACTGGTATAGGGATTATTATAGAACTAGATTTTTTTTTTCTCATTTATTATTTATTGAATCTTCATTAAAAATGAACTAACAATAATTATTCAAATCTTAAAACTAAAAATTTATATTTATTTAGCCATTGCCAAATAAAATAAAGTATTCAAAGTATAAAATAAAGTAAAAATAAAATAAAGTAAAGTAGCATTGGGCCTCATTCATCTCTCTCATCTTCGTGCCGAGTGCATCCTTCCTTTTTAATCGAATATGGCCAGTGTGACGTAAAATACCACGGACTAATATATTTGTGTGGTCATCTAGGTTATCTAAGTATTTTTCAGCGTGTCTTACAATTTCCATTTTAACCAGCGGGACATCTAGATCTTTGTGAATATTCGAGTTTTTGATATACCAAGGGGCGGCAGTGATCATTCGTAAAATTTTATTTTGGCGCCTCTGAATTTTCTCTACGTTTGAAGCTGACGCAGTACCCCATAGCTGTACTCCATAACACCAAATGGGTTTTAATATTGATGTGTATATTAGGAGTTTACAATCTAACTTAAGTGATGAATTTCGACCAATTAACCAATTTATTTGGGCAGTTTTCATAGTTATTTGCGCCAGTTTTGACTCAATATGCAATTTCCACGTTAAACGACGATCAAGGTGTATACCCAAGTACTTTACATGAGTGCTTTGTGGTATTGTATGATTATTAATGCATATAGCAGGGCATTAATTAACTTTTATTCTCCATTTCTTCAACCATTCCTCCAGTAGGGATACTTGTTCCTGTAAGGACTGCGATGCAATCTGTGGGTTCATATGTACGCTTGAAAATGCAGTGTCGTCAGCAAATGTGGAAGTATGTATGTTTTCACTTATTGGCATATCAGCTGTAAATATCAGGTATAAAACAGGACCTAGTATGCTAACCTGAGGAACACCGGAATTAATTTTTTGAGGGGAACTTAAATAATTACCTTGTTTAATTACAAATTTCCTATCACTTAAGTAACTCTTCAATATTTCATATATATTTTCAGGGAATATTTGCTTCAATTTGAGTATAAGACCATCATGCCACACTTTATCAAAAGCTTGAGAGAAATCAATGAAGAGTGCAGAACAATACTTTTTTTCTTCGAATGCATTTCTTATTACATTAACTAGTCTATGGGTTTGCTGAATGGTACTATGTTTTCTCCTAAACCCAAATTGGTGATTTGGGATACAACCGTATTCATTCAACAAAGGTTCCACCTTCTCGAATAATTTGGATAGGTTAGGCAAGAGACTTATCGGCCTATATGCATCAACCTTGGTATGATCCTTACCTGGCTTCGGTATCATGGTTATGAGTGAAATTTTCCATTGTGTAGGGTAATATCTGAGTCGAATAACAGCATTCATAATGAATAAAATAATTTTTACAGCTATGCTAGGTAAATTCAACAGAATTTTGTTGCTTATTTTGTCAATACCTGGGGCTTTCCTTGGGTTAAGATTTTTAATGGCATTTACAATATCATGAAACTTAAACCTAATGGGTCTGGGAGTCTTCGCAACAACAGTTGGTAAATTGATTATTTCGGTAGACTTGTTAGGGGTGAAAACAGTTTTCAGGCGATTCACAAATAGCCTACCTTTTTCAGCATCACTTCTTGCCCAGTTACCATTTGAGTCACGTAAAGGTGGTTTATTAATAATTGGCCTTTTTAGATTCCTGGTTGCACGCCATAATGAATAATTTGTTTGGGGAGTCGCGTCCAGATTTTCCAAATAATTTTTAAAGGATAGAAGCCTTTGTGATTCAAGTATCTTTTGAAGACGTTTTGTGCACTCATTTAGTTTTCTTTTAAGTTGAGGTGATCTCTGTATTTGCCACTCTCTACGGATTCTTCGTTTTTCTAACACAAGGTTTTCGATATCAGCGGAATAAATTCTGTTGTACCTAATTCGTTTTGGGACCTTAATAGCGCTTTGGGCGGCTAACGTAAGGGTTTTTTCAAAATCATATACTGCTTGGTTCAAATCGTCGACAGTTCTTAGAGGAATATTTTCTGAACAGTAAGAGCTTATGTATTTCTTATATTTTAGCCAATTCACTGTAGTCTCTTTTTCCATTAAGTAGCCAGATGGGGACACGTGATTATTCCATAGTGTTATGATTGTAGGCGTATGATCCGAAGACAGATCCAGTGAGGCTTCTACCTCATACACTTCTCTAGAGATGTTCTTAACTACTGCAAAGTCGATTAAATCTGTAATTTTTTGTCTATCAGTTGGCCAATAGGTAGGCTGCCCTGAAGAAATAACATCCAGTTTTAATTTAGAAATTGTGTTGAACAGTTTTCGGCCTTTTGGAGAAGTATTTCGAGAGCCCCAATAGGGGTGCTTTGCATTATAATCACCGGCTGCAAGAAAACGAGGGCCTAGTGATCGAAAAAAATTTTCATATTGACTCTCAGTGATCAAGTATCTAGGTGAACAATATATTGACGTGATAGGTTTGGCTGGAAATCTTCAAGGCAAATACTCGCAGCCTGAAGGTATTCTTCACTAAGATTATTCATTTGGTAATGTTTTATTCGAGACCTTATTAAGACTGCGGAGCCTCCACATGATCTATCACGGGGATCCTTTGTGTCGTAAAATGAATAACCGTTCATTTTAAATAAGCTTCTTGATGTCAGATGAGTTTCCGAAATAAGCATGACGTCAATTTTGTTGCTAATTATGAAGTGTTCAATTTCATTTTTAAGCTGGCGAATACCGTTTGTGTTCCAGAAACAAAGTCTTAGGCAATTCACGGCTTATTAAGTACCGCTTGTAACAGCATTGACTGCATTTTTAACATCTCCTGCATCATGTTGCTCAAAGTATTTGTAAAGTTATTTACCGATTGAACTAGTGTCTCGATTGTAGTCTCAAGCCGACTCAGGTTGGGAGCATTAGGGGTCTGGTTATTTGTCGGCTGTGAATTTGGTGCTGAGTTAGACTTCAAAACGCTGGCATACGAGATGTTATTTGTGCCTTTGTTGACTATTGGTGTATAATTACGCGTTTCTACTCTTTGTGTCTGCATAGGTGGAATCATACTCTTTTGGGCCATCGAGGTCTTTACCATATAATAAACGGGGCAACCCCTGTAGTTGGCAGTGTGATACCCACACTGATTCTTAAACTAGTATCGCTTTTAGGCCTGGAACATTTAGCGGTACTATGTAATTCCCCACAAATTACGCACACTGAAGGTAACTTACAGTAAGATCTAGTATGGCCGTATTCCTGACAATTTTGGCATTGCACTGGTCTTGACCGCTTATATGGTTCTTCTACTACAATTCTTAATAATATTATATATTGGTACTTAATATTATATATTGGATGAACTTCATTTTTCTTTAATTTAATATCGTTCGGCTCTAGTTCAACGCGAAATATTGGCTGAGACACCCTCTCACGATTCCTAATGTTTACAACTGACTTGATCTTGAATCCATTATGTTGTAAGCTACTTTTTATTTCTTCGGGTTCAACGCTGGGATCTATACCCTTAAGTACAACCTGGAGCCCCTTACCACTTTTGTAAAAATTTTTTTTAACCTTTTCAAATTCTGAAACTAATTTCCGGAAATTATCTTCAGTATTTACCTGGATCTTAGTTTCAAATATGATTCCACGTTTAACTGTGGCCACATAAAAAGAGTTTTCACCAATTATTGTTGTAATTAGTTTAATTAATGCAGTGGAGGTTTGTTCCCTCAAGTAGACTTGAGGGGGTTTTGGCGATTTGTTGGTTTTAATCTCCTCTTGGGAACCATCATCTAATGCTGCGAAGCGATTCTGCGACTTTGGTGCGTTATCCTTGTCATTTTTATTTATTTTCGACACTGGTGTAACCTTTGATGAATTGGGACTTCTTCCCCGCTTCAAGACCGTAATATATCGGTCGATGCCCATCTGAGTTTTCATTTTATCAATTGGCATTTCTTCTGTTGCTATGTTTGCTGGCACTACTGTTTTATTTATTTTATTATTCACACTTATTGTATCTGTATCTTTTTTATTTTGAATAGGATTAGTCAACATAGAACTAGATTAGTCAACATACTTAATGATAATGGCTTAAAACAGATAGTGAATGAATTTACTAGGATTACACAAAGCTGTAAAACGTTGATAGATTATATTATTACAAATACGAGGAATATTACAGCAAGGACTAATGTGGTTAATAAAATAGCAGATCATGAGTCGATTAATATATTAATAGAAGTAAGAAATGAATGTTATGCGCCTAAAAATAGGAAATGTTGCGTTTTCAGATATAACGAGCATAGATTTAGAAGCAAACTGGGATCGATGTTGGAATTTGAGGAAATGGATGATTGAAATGAGTATGGGAGCAAATTTTACTTGTGTTTAGATAATACGGTGGAACATTTTACTATTAGATCGAGAATAAACAGGGAGAAAAGCAATGAATGGTTTAATAGCGAACTCAGGGTCTTGAGGAGGGATAAAATTATAAAATACAGAAAGGCCATTATGGAGAACAGTATTGATGCATGGTGCAGTTATAAGGCAGCGATGAACTTATATAAAGTTAAGGTAGTAAATTCGAAAAACCAGTATATAAATGGGAGAATAGACACCGCAAAGGATCAGAAGGAGATGTAGAAAGTATTAAGAATTAAGTATTAGGAAAACCAAGGAATGTGATAAGAAATGTGATATTTGAGGGCATAGAATATACGGAAAATGTGGAAATTGCTGAAATTAATATTTCATTAATAGCATTTTATAGCATAATATGCGTATTTCAATTGAGAATGTACAGTATTAGAATAATGTACGAACTTCCAAACTATAGATTTAATTTTTGTGCAATATATTTAATGGAATTAGAGAATATATGTAGGAATATGAAGAAAAAGAAAGACTACAGGAGAATATCAACTGGCATTTTATTAGACAATTGGAACACAATTGGTAATATTTTGCTCAGAATTATAAATAAATCGTTGGACACTGGAATATTCCCAGAGATCTGGAAGGAATCGATGGTTACGCCTGTTGAGAAGATTAGAAATAGTATTAAATGTGAGGAATATCGCTCGATAAATACCCTAAGAATATGTGAGAAGATTATTGAGAATATAGTTAAGAACCAATTGGAGGAGCATTTTGAGAAAAATAACCTACTATTGAAATATCAGTCAAGCTTTAGATAGAGGTATTCATGTGAGACGGCAATTAACTATGTAATAAATAGATGGAAATTTATAGGGAGTGATCGCAAAACTCTAGCAATTTTCTTTTGGATTTCAAAAGAGCTTTCGAAACAATAGATAGGGATATTTTGCTTAAGAAACTTTCATGTTGTGGCATTAAGGATAAGGAATTAAAGTGATTTAGTTCATATCTCACGGCAAGTAGACAAATAACAAAGGTAAATGATGTTGATTCGAGTATGAGGGAGAATGATTTTGGTATCCCACAGGGTTCGATATTAGAAGCTTTATTGTTCATAATATACATTAACGATATTGAAAATGTAATGGAAAAATGCAAGATAGTTTTATATGTACAACGTGTGATCAATGTTATGAAAGGATTGGAAAAGATATGGATAATATAAATAGAAGGTTGAAGATAAACAAATTGAAATTAAATGAAAATAAAACAAAGTTAATGGAAATTAATATGCACACTAATACATAGTTCATTTGGAATAAATAATGTAGTAATTGAAAAGCTCAACAGTATTAAGTATCTAGGTTTCATAATTGATAGGGAATTAAAACTAAAGGAACATTTAGATTATATATGTAGGAGAATAGGAAAAAAGATAGGTTTCTTTAAATGGCTGAGAAATAAGGTCTCAACGTAAACATCGATTAATAAATATAATACAATGCTGAAGCCGCATTTTGAATATGGATCAACGATATTATATACATGCTGTACTGAGCAACAGTTAACAAGACGGCAGAAATTACAGAATAAGGCGATGCGTTCTATATTACAACTATATTACAACTAAACAGATTTACACCAACTAATTTTATGTTAGATGCACTGAGATGGCTTAATGTGCGTAAAAGATTAGAATTGAACACGGTGAATTTTATTCAAAAAATGAAAATTGGAGAAGCACCAGAGTACCTAACTGAACAGTTAAAATATATTGGAGAAGCGCAACCGTACAGACAGAAATGCAAACGATTTTAGGCTACAGCGAGCGGGTACAAGTGCAATGCAGAAATCATTATACTACAAGGGGCTGAATATGTACAATAAACTGCCAAATTATTTGAAGAATGAAGGAAATATCAATGTTTTTGGCAAAAATGTTGTAAACTTTGTTAAAAATAATAGTAATTAAACTCATATAGTTATGATATATATCGCACACCCAGTACAAAAGTGACTCAACTCAAAATTTTCATTTTTCGAGTTTATATGCTTAAACTATGTAGAATACACTTGTTTATCTATAAAAAAATATCGGCGTATTTTGTTGTTGTTAACTGTTGCTAAAAATGGTCCAAAGATTTTGTTTTTAACTATTTTTAATTAAAACAAAAATAGTTTTTAATCGATTTCTGAAAAATGAAAATTTTGAGTTGTGTCACTTTTGTACTGGGTGTGTGATATAATACTCGTATTTAATATTTGTTGTTAAGTATTTAAAATACTATTAAATAAACTTGAATTGAATTGACTTCCGCCTCTGTGGGGTTTCCCGCTTATATTATCTTGTCAACTGAGGCAATTATGAATCAACAAAATATTGCAGTAACGCCACTGATCGCTGCCATAATAAAATGAAAAGTTGTGTGGTATATCTTTTTCTCTCCACTTTATCCATATTAAAATCTAAAAATAAGTTTTATTACATCGCAATCCACGAATTTAAGACACGACATGTAACGAGCTTATTTATGATAATTTTACAAACCTGCAATGTCAAATTAGACCTTTTTTATTTTTCAGTGAACCTTGTAAAGTTAAGAAAAATTACTGTTATTTTGTTTTGTTAATTTTTACATCTTGTTGCTATTTTTCTTATATGTACTATTGTATAAACTTACATTTGAAATTGGGCATAAATGAATAATATTGTAGAAATGTAAATGATAGGTAATGAATGTTATATTCCATTTTCCGCTGTGATATATTAAAATATTTGTTTAGAAATGGCTAGATGTACTTGAATATTGTAGGCCGTGGAGACAATTTTGTCCATATACAGTATTGGCCAAAACTAAAGCACCCCCTCAGTACATTTTTTTTAAATGATAATTTTTTTAAGAAAACAAAGCTATTAAAATTTTATTTTTATTTTTTTTTATTTATTTACATCCTTATTATTGAAAAACACAAACTTAAGGAATTCAGAATTTAAAAAAAAAAAAGTTAAAATTCAAAAAACATTTTAAGTCGCAAATATAAGCAGACAAAACTAAAGCACCCCCCAATTAAGGTGCACAAAAAACTATTGAAATCAATATTTCGTTGCGAATCCTTTATTTTGAATGACACGCGCACATCTTTTAGGCATAGGGGACATTAAATTATTAATTATTTCAGGAGATATTGCTTCCCAGGCTATTTTTGCGGCTTCAAATAAATTTTTTTTGGTTTTGCAATTTTGTGGGTTGATTTTTAAGTTAATGATTGGATTGGAGAGCTGGCTTATCAAGGCATCAATGGAGTGCAAAATATTCAATCAACAGATCAATTATTTCTAGGCTAATTTAAAAGTTTTTACAGACTGGTCGCACATCTCCTACTCATTCTGGAGGAAGGTCACGTGAAACCTTGCGACATGAAGACTCCTTAATTAAAAGGACAGTCCAAAATGATCCTACAGCATCTTCTAGTCACGTACGAAACCGCTTAGATTTAAAAATAACCGAAAGAACGATTCCCAGAAGGGCGGTAGAGGCCGGATTATTCAGTCGACGACCAGCAAAAAACCTTTGATATCGCCAAACTTGAATTCGCCAAGGCCCATCTCAACTGGAGTGTCCAAAAATGGATGAATATGCTGTTTTCTGACGAATCTAAGTTTAAATTAAAGGATTCAGATGGCATAAGGCATCCAGAGGCAGGCCAAACGGACAACGGTTCAATCCTAAATGTACTGAGGGGGTGCTTTAGGTTTGGCCAATACTGTAAATTGAACGTCGAAAAATATAGGTAAAAGGAATACAGATGGAAATAAAAGGAATAAAAATCTAAGATAAACTAAAAGCTTAACAGAAAACGGATCTGCTTGGAGAGTACGAATGTGTAATAAATTCCAATTTAAACTTAGAAGAACCTGAAAGTTGGCTTCTGACAGAGCGTTTAAATACTCGAAGAATTGCTTATCCTGCTTAGTCACCCAATCTCCCTTCAGAAGGCCATACCTGTTAAGTAATGATTAGTAACTTGATTACTTTTCTTTGAATGGTGAAATAATGATTACAATTACGATTATTTTTGGTTTTAGTAGTTAATAATTGCTTATAATTACAAAATAATCAAAAAATAATCAGGATTACTGGCGATTAGTCTACATAATCGAAAAGAATCAAAAGTAATCAAATTGTTTTCAATACATAATTCTTTTTTATTATTTCGAAATAAATATTGAAAGTAATTATTGAAAATAATTTGATTATTATTGGAGAACTTTTGAATTCTTTTGAATTATTTTTACTAATCGCCAGTAATCCTGATCATTTTTAGATTATTTTGTAATCGTAATCAATTAGTAATTCGAAAAATTGTTCATATAATTATATAATCATTACGATTCTTTTTAAAAAGTAATGTACATAATTGATTACTAATCGTAATCGAAATTTAACAGGTACGCAGAAGGCAAACGACACCTCGATGCGTAACTTTTAGATATGACCCCCAGATCTTCAGCTCTTTGTCCCTAACCCGTCTTCTGATAAAACTTTAGAGGTAGTGGACTGGAGAATTAGGAAATCCGGTCAATCAATGATCCACATTTGAGGAAACAGGTCAGCTACGCTCTCAATAGTCTTCAAAATAGCAATTATCTCAGCCTGAAAACTACAGATATTACCCCATATAATATACAGTGAATCACAGTGAAAATGGCCCACCAGTATTTGGTTAATATTTATTAAAAAGGAAGAAAATAAAATAAATATTTTTGTTCAAAATAAAGTTTAATTGGTATTCAATATAAGGAACTAAAAATTCTTTTAATTACATTATTAATTCATTGATTTTTCACATCAGAAACAAAAACAGTTCAAAAAAATTTCTCCAAGTTACACAAAAAAGTTAGTAGAATCCATTCCTAGTCGTTCAAAATCGGTAATAAGTCAAAAAGGCTTTCCTACAAAATATTAAAAATAAAAAAACCTTATTTCTTTAATAATAATATACTGGGCCATTTTCATTGTGAGATAAATTTGAATGAATTAATAATGTAATTAAAAGAATTTTTTAGTTCCTTATATTGAATACCAAATAAACTTTATTTTAAACAAAAATATTTATTTTATTTTCTTCCTTTTTAATAAATATTAACCAAATACTGATGTAATTTCATGGTGGGCCATTTTCACTGTGATTCGCTGTACCTAGTTATCCCGTAGTCTAGTAGGTAGTGTGTTGGCTTATTAGACGTAAAGCCAGGGTTCGAGCCCCAGGCCAGACATCAAAACAAAATACAAAAAGTTCCTATACAAACTTTACCGCAACTCTCCGTTGTATTACCCAGGCATTCGATTTGGTATACTACATTACTTTGCTCTTTTGTGTCTATTTTTGTCTTTGTTTTTGTGAATAATGTGTTTGTTGTTTTATTTGATCTATATGCTAATGTAACTTCTTTATCATTTATCAGTTTTTTCATTTGTTTATTTTCTGTAAGTTTTGGTATATATGGAAGGCCGTAAAATTTATTGTTGTTGGATTTGTCTTCTTTTTTGTTTACATTTTCATTTTCTCTTGTTTTTGCCTTTCTTATTAAATTATTTATCAGATACTTTGGGAAACAGTTATTTGAGAGAATTTCTTTTATCCTTTTGATGTTATTTTTCTCAAATTGTTTATCTCCAATTTTTAACACTCTGTTTATTAGATTTAGTGCCGTATTTGTTTTTTGTTGCATTGGTTGTGTAGAGTGGTAATTAATGAGGCGACCAGATGCAATAGTCTTGGTGTACCAATCAGTTACAATCTTGTTGTCATTTCTATATATTTTCATATCTAAATGAGGAAGGCATTTTTTATATTCTCGCTCAATCGTGAATTTTAGTCTATTATGATAGTTGTTAAAAGCCTTAGAAGTCGCCGTAGTCTAGTAGGTAGTGTGTTGGCTTATTAGACTGAAGGCCCGAGTTCGAATCCCAGGTCAGACATCAAAACGAAAATATGAAAATATTTCTTCGGCGACTTCCTCTCAGCAGATTTCTGGCAAAAACTCTGAGAGTAAATAAAATTGCCATGAAAAGCTTCTCAAAAAACTGTCGTTCGGAGTCGACTTTAAACTGTAGGTCCCGCCACTCATGTATAAAATTAACGCACACAACATAAGTGGTGTGAGAAGCCAGGTCGTAATCCTGTCTGAAGGGTTGTTATGACCAATTATGTATGTATGTATGTACATACATACATAATATGTACATAATATTGTTAAAGATTTAAATAAATAAACAAATAAAACGACATCCCTGAAGAAGTTGGGATTATCGAACGAAACGTCGGATGAAAAAAAGATTAAAATAAAATAAAATAATTTGTTTTAATTCAATTGTTGTGACCTAAAAGCCCAATTATAGAGGAAAAAGGAAAAAGTAAAAATACATTTGAAAGAGGTCAAAATAAATTTGAAAGCAAAATTAATATTACAAAAAGTATTTCTTCGTCGATTTCCTCTCAGCAGATTTCTTGCAAAAACTTTGAGAGTAAATAAAATTGCCATGAAAAGTTTCTCAAAAAATCTGTCGTTCGGAGTCGACTTTAAACTGTAGGTCCCATCACTTATGTATAAAATTAACACACACAACATAAGTGGTGTGAGAAACTAGGTCAATAATCCTGACTGAAGGGTTGTAATGACCAATTATGTATATATGTAATATATACCTAGTGTCGTCCCATTCGCGAAAACGCGTAAACCATTACGCCATGCGCGTTTCCTACTTACTCATATGGTCCTATTCGTAGTGAGAATCTTAACTCAAATGGAAATATCGACACGGGCACGATATAGTTGCTCAAGAACTCCATTCCCTACTATAGGGGGAAAAAAGCCATATCGGTCTCTAATCGTTAAGACCAAAGTAGCTTGGTGAACCCGGAGGTTTAGGTATTCGAATATCATTTCACAAACATGCTGACGCAGACCCGGAAAGATGCCAGAAAGATGAGGAAAGATGAGGTCAAGTTATCTAAAGGCTCAAAGTTGACAATAGCAATTTAACCTTTCTCTTCAATTATTAAAACCGCCTATAAAAGGGAATTAGACTGCAACATAACCAGCTCTTTTCACATTGTTAAAAATTTTCCTAGTACAACAGCGGAGTCTTTGGAGATCGACATTCTACCAATCAGGTTGAGTCCTCTTTCTGGGATAAATCTGGATAAAAATTCAATAAAGTAGTTGATATAAGATCCACTAAGATCAATGATGCCAGGCGTGGAACGATACAGCTTTCTGAAATTTCATTCAGCCAGTGTGTATTGGGGTTCTGAATGGCACATTGTAAATTAATACTGAAGGTAACCAAACTGTTATCCGAAAAGGAATACTCTTTCGATATTCTTCAGTCGACCGATCAGTATTAAATACAGCCTCTCTAACACTATTTTGAAAACTCGTAACATTACCAACATTAAGCCCATAAAAAACAATTTTTTTGCATTTATTTATTATATATTGAATATACAAATCTAAATTCAAAAGACAAATCTTAAATCAAAGAAAATCTATTTATGCCTAGAAATAAATTTGGCTTTCGATGTTACTTATAATAGGATGTATAACATTTCTCGTGTGGAGACGAGAAGTGCCGTGTTCCCTTTTTTATATAAATGTGGCCACTTTAGTTCAATATGTTACAAACCAAAGGATTTGGCAGGTTGAGATCCTTATGTATATTCTAGTTTTAGACGTACAATTTACTCTCAAGGCGTCTGTCAATATATTGTTACGAAACTGGAAAATTCTATATACTGGTGTTTTGCTTTTACATCATTTAACGTTAAAATTATAAACGAAAGCTACAGAAACAAAAACAATGAACTTGTTTACAAATTATCGCACTGCGTAATATAGCAACAAACACCAGCATAAAAAATAATAAACAGTTAAACAAAAATACAATAACAAACACTACAAGAATAAATGTAAACAAAATACACAAACAACAATAATGAAACAACGATGTTTACATTTATAGAGATCTCGAGAAGGCGAAGCCACGAACCTTCGCCTTCAAGAACATTCATCAGACTGTTTACGTTGCCATATAAAAGGGAAGAAAAAGCAGACAACTGAGTTAGTAAAAGTTCAGTCAGTCTTGTGTGAAGACGCGGTGCTTTTGAAGAGAGTAATCGTGGTTTGAAGATCTCCGTTACAAAGATCTGTCGAACAATTGTCTAGTAATTGTTATTGCTTATTCAAAGTGTGTAAACAGCGGAATAACAAACAAAGCAATTGTTGTTACATCAAGTTGTGAACAGTGGCACACAGAATTGTGCGAATAATAAAGAATTTTAATTAAAACTAAACACAAGCTTATTTTTATTTGTAATCTACGAGCACATATTTTAAACGTTTTTAAAAGGTAAAAACGTACGAAGATATTTGATGTGCGTACGTTAAAGCAAAACTTTATTATTTCATTGAAAACATTTTTGTTCATTCGCTTTAATTATCCAGAGTTTTATCCATTTCTCGACCTGGAAAATATGTTCCTGAAGGTACCGAGATGCTTCTTAAGGATTGTCTTGCGTGGAAAGAAAAGCAATATCATCAGCAAAGGTAGAAGTAAAGTCATGTTAAAGTGTATGTTAAATATAATACGGGATTAATATATTAGCCAAGAAGCACTAATAAAATCGACGATCTCTGGAAATATTTTTGGTCATTCGAAAATCAATCAGTTTGGCATTCAAATGCTAAATTAAGTTTTTTGAACTTTTGTTAACACAGACGCTAAATATGTCAAATAAATTAAATTTTTGGGATCACAATACATATTTCTTAGCTGTAATGTTTCAAACGATTTGTCGTTTACGACATTAAATTGTGTCTTCAACTCCAACAACATGTCCACAGCCGTGTTTGCGGCTTTTTTATAGAAAACAATCGAGGTGGAGCTAGCATAGTAATCTTTTTTTGGTGTCACTGAATCGCAATTAATCAATTTCTGGATTTTAGTAAATGATTTTATTCCGACTGCGGAGTTTAAGAACCAATTGTATCTTTAATAAAAGGATTAATATTCGATGGGAAATGTTTCTCCGAGGCTGAACATACTGCTAATTGCAGCGAATGGCAAATACATCTAATTAAAGTTAGATTTTGTAAATTATATTTGTCTTTAATGTTTTTATAGAGATCATTATTTGCGCCTGTCATTACAGATGTATTATCTGTGCCTATCGACAATAGTTTTTTAAATCTATATTACATAAATTTGTTAATTTTTCTAAAGCTTTTAGAAGATCATCAGCTTTACCACCCTCCACATCTATAAGTCCCAAAAAAGTTGTAACGAATTGTTTTTTTTTTTCAATACTCTAATAGCGAATAATGGTATAAAGAACAAACATGCTTATTTAAAATATTTAAAAATACATTTTTAAGCATAGATGTTTAAAAGCATACATAAGAGTTAATATTTTTTCATAAATTTTCAATAAAACGAGGTGCCCAGACATTTATTAATTTTTTACATTTTGTACAGTGTAATTTGAAATTTACAGTTTAGCTGTCATAAAAACTTTGTTAAATATTGTACTTACGTGGTCGATTGACAATATTGAACTATGGAAACCTTCGGCTACGTTTGCTTAAAACGTTATTTCAGGTTGATGCAATTTCAAATCATTAAAAGGTTTTAATGCCTTACGGTGTTTCACTGTATTTAAGTGTCAAATAAGATCCGATTTTTTTTTGCAGATATCTGACACAATAAATACATAAATCTTTGGCTTTGTCTTTTTCTAACGGCCTAATCGATTTCTTTTAACAATTTTAACGCAAAAAGTTCAAAACTTACCATATATTTAATATTTTATGTGACTACTATTCTTTTCAATAACTTATTTTTTAATATGATTCTTTGTCTTTCTATTTCAACAAGAAATTTATTTTTGTATTTTTTTTAATTCAAAGCTTTACAACTGTAAACCAAAAAGGAAGAAGCAAATTACTCAATTCACTGTATGGTTGCAAAATAGGTATGGAAATGGTACTTATGTAGAAATAAGGTTGGGTGATTTACCTAGCTTGAAAATTTACGAAAATTTCCCATATATGTTGAATATATGAAAGATTTAGCTGACTTCGACCTGGAGAACTGAGTGTTTTATTAGCTGAGAGACTAAGCATATATCGGCTACATTTATTATTTTTAAAAGTTTTTATTATTAAAAGTAGTTATTTATTTGTCTAAGTTTTAATAGATTTGTAGACATCTCGTTTGATGCCAACGCTTTTGTAATTTTAATTTTTTCTTGCTATTAAGCTCCTTATGAAATGTGGATATATTGAGTTTTCCAACGGGAACTTCCGGATTTTGACAGTTGATAACCGCCATCTTGTTGAACCTACAACTGTAGTTGTCATTTATTCGGTCTATTTCTTAATGAATGGTACGCGAACAAACAAAATTTTCGCATTTGGGAGGATATTAATCGACATGAAATCTGAAAGCATTCAATGCATCCCGAAAAGTTAAGGGTTGGTGGCGTTATTGGTCCATATTTCTTTGAGAACCACGTTGGCCAGACCATCACTGACAACGGTAACTAATACAAGTCAATGATTACCAACTTCTTTTGACCCGAATCGGTAACTAACTGCATGTGGTCTCAGTACGTGCCACACATCTCATGCCACATTAGATATTCTACCTAAGCAATTTAAAGGCAAGGTCGTCTCACGTGAATATGATGTGAATTGAACACCGAGATCATACGTTATGCTTTTCGCAGCCACAGGTGTATACGAATGCGGCACAAATAATGTTAATCTTCAAAGCCAACATAACCCGTGTGCCAAGATCATTGAAAATTGGAGATTTCGGATGCGCTCCATCCAGAGAGACCATGGAAGACATTTGAACGACGTTATACTTCACACGTAATGACAGCAATGGGTCTTTCAAATACAATATTTTGATGTTACCACACACAAATTTTGTTTTACAGTGGGGCCTCGATTTTCCGTGATGGTCGGGACCGGAAGCATTCTGTATAATCGATTTTCCCGGTTAATAGAGTACCAATTTTGGCTAGATTTTTAATAGATATTTTTATTAATTAATAAATGAATATGTACATATTTATATAAAAACTAAATAATTCAAGGATTTTGTATACATACATGTTTCAAAAATATAAAAAAAAATAATTTTGTCAGAAAACAGTGAACAGTTGAAAGGGATTTCATGTACTAAAGAGCGAATTCCCCTTTTTCGCTTGTTTGTCCAAAATAATAGAAAAAAATTTTTGCTTATAATCACGGATAATAGAGGTAATCACGGTTAAATGATGCAGAAAAATTTAAGTCGATCCAAAATAAAATTAAGTCGATGCAAAAAATTTTCTTTTTCCATCCTGGATAATTGATCAAGGTCCTACTGTATTTAAATTTAAAGGCATGAGCCACTTAAAATAAAAACCGATACGATTCAGACTAGCGAATAACAAATGAAATGAAAACAGTACAAATATATTTAGGAAAAATGCAAACTTTTTCATTATGAATAATTTAATTTAGACCGTGGTAACTTTTGTGAAAAAAATATTTTTTTTTTTAAAAACTTCACATTTAATACTAATTATATATTCCACAAAGTAGTTTTAACTTTCTTTTGTAAGCTAGTGACTCCAACTGATATGTCTATATGAATCTCGAATTTTCTTCTGTAGGTTTATAAAATAAATAATGGAAGATGCTTGTCTGGAACAGCGGAAATGGGATTAGCTTCGTATTTCTCAAATAAAGTATTTGATGAAAGCGACTTGCCTATTAAATGTGCAGCGATAAGCCGTTGCTATAGAGCTGAAACTTCGGGATTAAATGAAGAAAAAGGTATTTACAGGTAAGAATAACACAGCATTGAAATCAATAAAATTACAGTAGTAATTATACATATATATATTTTGCTTTGTAATAATAATCAGCTATTACACTGTGCTAGTTGGTAAAAGTCACAAGCGGGGCACCTGGCGGGTTAACCTAATTCGGGTACGCTGAATCCAGTGGTGCTAACCGTTTTTTTTAGCTTAGCTCTTGTTTTCGAAATATACCGTTATTTCGAAAATGGAGGAAGTTGCACAACATATATTCGCGTAACTCAAAAACGGTTTAGTTTATTATAATAAACCTGGCGGGTTAACCTAATTCGGGTATGCTGAATCCAGTGGTGCTAACCGTTTTTTAGGTTAGCTCTTGTTTTCGAAATATACCGTTATTTCGAAAATGGAGGAGGTTGCACAACATATATTCGCGTAACTCAAAAACGGTTTAGTTTATTATAATAAACCTGGCGGGTTAACCTAATTCGGGTATGCTGAATCCAGTGGTGCTAACGGTTTTTTTAGGTTAACTCTTGTTTTCGAAATATACCGTTATTTCGAAAATGGAGGAGGTTGCACAACATATATTCGCGTAACTCAAAAACGGTTTAGTTTATTATAATAAACCTGGCGGGTTAACCTAATTCGGGTATGCTGAATCCAGTGGTGCTAACGGTTTTTTTAGGTTAACTCTTGTTTTCGAAATATACCGTTATTTCGAAAATGGAGGAGGTTGCACAACATATATTCGCGTAACTCAAAAACGGTTTAGTTTATTATAATAACCACACGAAACTTCAAGAATTAAAACATTTATTTTTGTTGTTAATTAAAGTTTAAGTTTTTATTTACAAATTTATTCTTCTTCCTCCTGCAGATTCCAACAAATATCCCCTAATAGCGAATCAAGTTGTTTGCCACTATACCAATGTTAGAGTCTGGCTGTTACTTGGTGAAATTCCTCGCCATGTTCATCAGACTCGTCTGGTGATTGTTCATTAAACTTTTCTGCATGACAATGCAAAAAATGTATTTTCAATGACATTCTGACGTTTAAGTTTTTAAATGCGGTTAGCATATTTCCAATTAAAATTCGCCAATTTTCAGACCGATGATTTCCTAATACATTTTCTATTACTAATTTCACACAATTCCAGCCCAATAGCTCCATATCATTCAATGCAAGTTCAAATTGTTGGTCCTTCATTAGACGACGATCCATTCGGTCCATTAAGAATTCCTGTAAAATAAAAACATTATGATATGAAATATAAATCTAATATAATAAAGTAGCTAGAGTTCATACCTTCTTTTACTTTCATGCCGCTTAATCGTGGAAAAAGTCGGCGCAATTCAGTAAAAGCAATTCCATCTGGGTTCAATGCTTTTATAAAATTTTTTACAATACCCAGTTTGATGTGGAGTGGAGAAAGCAAAATCTTCTCCATCGGCACAAGTGGTAATTCAATAATATTATTTCTATGCAATCTGCTTTCCTCACGTATAGCCCAATCCCGTGTATTGTACTGGTCGCCATGGAAACGCGTATTCCATAAGCACATGAAGCACATATTTTTAGTATAGCCCAATTGAGCCACCACTTTTAAATCTGCGCATATTTTCCACTTGTGGTCTTCATATTTAATTAACTATATTATTTTTTTCATTGATGCGTATGTCTCTTTAGTATTTGTGCTTAGTGCTATCGGAATAAGACTTTTTAAATTAGTGACATGTAGCAAAACTGCTTTCAAGCTACTTTTGGATGAATCGATGAATAAGCGCAAATCTTCAGGATTATATTCATGTTGCATTGTTAAAACCAAGCCACGGATGTTAGTACAATACGCGAGAGAATTATTCTCAATAGATTTAAAAAAAGTCGTAAATCGACGATGGCGATTGATAGTCCCGTATATTTGTACGTCTGGTGCTAAAATATTAGCTTTTTTTAACTCTTTTGTTAAGAGAATGCTCTGTCTTTGAGACAATTTTAGGCGCCGTACCATCATATCCAGACGATTTTGCGTGATTTCATTGTGGTAACATGGAATCGTGATGTATGACGGTTGATACATCGATGCAGCTGCTCCACAGGTTTCAACAGATTTCAGGCATAACAATAGAATACATTACTTAAGTTTTTTACAAGACCGATTTGTGCGGTAAAAATGTATGATTTATTTTTTAATTATAATGCTAGGTACACACTACGCAACTCGTTTCTGCAATACTCTGTAAACACGACTACACACTATGCACCCAACATCAATGCATCCAGAAAATATCAAAATGTTTAGATATTTTTGCCTGGTATTCTATTGTTATACCTGGAACAGATAGAAACAGAAATCGTCAACAACAAAAATAAATAAATAAAAATAAAAAGAAGCACAGCTGCGTTTTCCAATTTTTTATGCCTTTTTAAAAAACAAAATTTTCGAAATTTTGCTAAAAAAAAACTATTTTTTTGGTCAAAAAAAAATTATGTTTCTACAACGACTGCGCATATTGGAAAAAGTTTAACCATACTTAAAGAAAATTTCATTGCGGAATTTCGGTTTTTTAGTTTATTCAATAAACTAAACCGTTTTTGGGATACGCGAATATATGTTGTGCAACCTCCTCCGTTTTCGAAATAACGGTATATTTCGAAAACAAGAGCTAACCTAAAAAACGGTTAGCACCACTGGATTCAGCGTACCCGAATTAGGTTAACCCGCCAGTGCCCCGCTTGTCACAAAAAAAAAGTGTCAAATTCTAGCACAGTGTTATTAATAGGCATAGTAATAATAATCAGTTATTATTATGTAATACTAGTTCTACGTTGTAGACTTATTAAAATACGCTCAAATGCATGTATTAATTAAACTTGGTATATTTAAATATATTGTTGCATTCGCTACAATCTATCGGGTCCGCCATCTAACTTTTTTTTTCAACTAGTGCTTATTTCGTGAATGGTAACACTTAGCTCATGTCTGATTTGACAGATAATTAGTTGTATCCTTCCGCTGAACGAATATGGTTGTGTATACGCTTGAACAACAACGTTAAGTGGGCCTGCGATCGACTTACAAAAGATGCCGATTTTGGCAAAAAAAATCATCTTTTTAGATGAAGCTCATTTTGATCTTGGCGGGTATGTAAACAAGCAAAATTGTCGCATTTGGGGCACAGAAAACCCGCACGCATATATTGAAAAGCCGACGCACCCAAAACGAGTCACTGTTTGGTTCGGATTTTGGTCCAGAGGCATAATTGGGCCATTTTTCTTCAATATTCAGTAGTTTTTTTTAAAGCATTTTCAAAAAAAAAAGTTATTTGGCGGACCCTTTAGTAGGTAGTGGGTTTGCTTATTCTTTTTCTTTAATTGACTTTGTATAATAAAATTGTCTGTATGTATGTTATTGTTATAAAATTTATGCAAGCAGAGTTCTTTAATATACAGCAAGAATATTAAGTTTTTATTTAAAGTGCATCTAGCCTATTACAATTGTATAGAGAAACTGACATAAGAAGAAAAAAGAAAAGAGTAACGACGTTCACTTTGTAATAGAAGAGTTGCCATACCCGCAAGATTTCCAACACTCCTTTTCAATGTGAATGACGTTTTACATTTTTAATTGATAAACCTCATTAATTCCATAAACATTACGTGTTTCACCCTGGCCAAGTTCTTAGTCATGATGTTAGCAATCATATTCGATGAGGGGCAATACTATAGTTTGACATCTCCATTTTTTACAACCTCCCGAACGTGGTGGAATCTAATATCTATGTGCTTCGTCCTCTTGCGGAAGATAGGATTCGAAGCCAATTTTTCAGTACCCTGGTTGTCTACATTAAGGATTACCGCCTTTTGCGTGGTATAACCAATTTCATTCAACAACCGCCTTAAAAAATTACTTCCTAAGCCGCTTCAGACATCGCCATATACTCAGCTTCAGTCGTGCTCAAAGCCACACATGTCTGCTTCTTAGACTGCCAGGAAACGGGGCAGCCACCGACAAAGAAAACGAAGCCCGTATATGACTTGCGGTCTATAGCGTCACCACCCCAATCCGCGTCCACAAAACCCTCAAGAATTGCTAGTCCAGGCCTATTAAGAAACTTTGTTATCAGCAGTGCCACGAAGGTAACGCAAAATTCTCTTAATAGCCTGCATGTGTTCAATGTGCGGATTACTATTTCTTTGTGCCATTTTGGAGACCGAATGTAGGATGTCCGGTCTTGTAGTGATGGCCAAGTACATCAAGGCTCCCACTATTAACTGATAATCATGTTGTGGAATTTTTTCGCAGCTATCTTTGTTGCAATTTACTCGATAGTTTACATCCAATGGAGTTGCAACCGCTTTACAGTTCTGCATACCATACTCTTCAAGTAACCTCTTTATATATTGTGATTGGCATATAGTGGGTGAACCAACTTCACCCTCGCGTTCAACCTCAATGCCCAGGTAGAGCTGCAGCTGACCTTTGTCGCTTATTGAAAACTTATCGCCAAATAGCTTCTTTACAGTAACGATAATTTCCTTATCCCTGCATACAATTAAGAGATCATCTACATAAACAGTTATTAAAACCAACTCACCCCTTATTGTAGATTTATATAGACAAGGCTCGTTTACACTTTGTACAAATTCTCATTCCATTCCTTACCGGATTGCTTTAGCCCATATATAGTCTTGTGTAGCTTTAAGACCTAACCGGGATTTTTCAAATCGACAAACTCTTTTGGTTGTCGGATATAAATGTCATGCTGGATATCGCTATTTAGATAGGCTGAGTTTACATCAATATGGTGCAAATGCATTCTCCACTGTACGGCCAGTGATATTACCAAACGTATTGTAGCATATCTCGCCACAGACGAAAAGGTATCTGTGTAATCAATGCCGAACCTTTGACTACAACCCTTTGCTACGAGGCGAGCTTTGTAGCGTTCAATATTTCCCTTGGCATCCTTTTTCAGTGCAAAAACCCATTTTGTTTCGATAGCCTTTGCACCAACTGAAAGATCTACCAATGACCATGTACCGTTTTTCTCTAAGGATGATATTTCCGTTCTCATAGCCTCGTACCAATTCTCGTGATTGTCAGAACTCATAGCTTCATCAACGGTGTTAGGGACATGATCATTTGTAACTGCATTAAGTTTCTGATTACGTGGTCTACCCCGCTTTCTCACAATTTTTAGACCGTCAATGGGACTGCTGGTTTCATTCTCCTTCTGATTGTTGGCTGTTTCGAAACCTAAAAATTCTTCATCGTCACCATCAGATTCTATTACGTTTACATTCATAATTGTGTTTGTAGATATTTCCTCTTGTAAATCATCTACATCATGTTGATTTGAATTAATTATATCGAATGATAAATAATCCTCGGTCGGTTTTGGCAGCGTTTTATCCACATTGTTACCGGTAAAATCGTTTTCTTGAAAAATTACATCGCGCCGTTCAACTACTCTGTTATTAGCTTCGTCATAAAGTCGGTACGCCTTCGCTTCATTTGAGTAGCCAACCATTATATAATTTTCACCCTTAGCTTTAAATTTGTTAATTTTGTTACCTTTATTTAACGCTACCGCGAACGAACCAAATGTTCTTAAATGTTGAATGTTAGGTTTTTTTCCAAATGGTGTCTTGTCACCAAGTTTTCTGGTTGGACATCTGTTACGATACACTGCAGTATTGATAGCCTCCTCCCACAAACTCTGATTTACCTGACTGTACACCATAATTGAACGGGCCATCTCAACTAAAGTGCGATTAGCTCGCTCCGCCACGCCATTCTGCTGCGGAGTATGGGGAACAGTGAGTTGTCTTGATATGCCTTCGATTCTTAAAAAATTATCAAACTCATTATGAATATGTTCACGGCCATTGTCACTTCTCAATATTTTCACCTTGCGACCCGTTTGTTTCTCATGGTATTGTTTGTATACTTTAAACATTTGCAATGCCTCGCTCTTAAATTTAAGGAAATAAACAAAAATACGCCAGAGAAATCATCAATAAAGGTGATGAAATACCGTGCGCCTCCAAAAGATTTAACATTAAATGGACCACATATGTCGCTATGAATCACCTCTAACAAATCCGTCGTACTTGTAGTCTATCCTTTTGGGAAAGCTTTTGTATGGATTTTCGTGACCATACAAGTTTTACATTTACCATATTCCTTCTTGATATGTCAGATATCGAATTATAATTCAAATGGCCAAATCTGTTATGCCAAAGTTCATTATTGTTAATAGTAAGAAAAAGTTTGTTTACCTTTCTGTCAATAATAAATAAATTGTTCATCTTCGATGCTCTTAAAATTATCCTTCCTGCTGCATCTTTCACCAAGGCCGAGGTTGAATTAAAAAGAACTGTATAACCAGCTTCAATAACACATCCAACAGAAATAAAATTCATATGTAATTCCGGAGAATACAGCACGTTCCGAAGTTTGATATTTTCACCATCGATTACCATCTCAATATCTCCCTTTCCTTTTGCCATAATATATTTGTCAGCTTCGAAACTTATTTCTTCCACATGTTCGGCAAGACTTGAAAACATTCCCTTTTCACAACACAAGTGTGAAGTTGCCCCACTGTCAATGCACCATTGAGTAATATTAGTTTTCTCTTTCTCATCTGTACGCATTCTATGTAAAAGGTGTTGTTGTTTTTTGTCTTTCGTTTGTTTTAAACAGTTTCTCACAAAATACTCGAATTCGCCGCAGTTAAAACATTTTCCTTTAATTTTGCTGTTTTTTACCTCCTTCTTTACATTATTTTCTCTTCGAGAATTTTTCATGGCAAACGCTTGTTGAAAGTTTGTTGCTACCTCTTCTCTTTCATTCTTTTGCTTGTGTCTATCTCCTTCTTCTAGAATTTTCTGTTTAACTGTCGTGAAATTGGGCAAGCTATTGCGCGTCTCAATTGCAACAACAAAGTGTTCATATTCATAATTACCAAAAGTTCATCTTGAATTATTATTCCAGACAGCTTTTCCGCTAACTCTGTAAAACATGTTATGTGTCGGTTTATGTTTCCACCGGTAGCCATTGTCAGATTAATTAAACGCCTGTATAATGATACCTTTTGCAGTGGTCCTCTTGGTTTGTAGGTTTCTTCTAAACGGACCCACGCCTCATGTGATGTCTGACAATTCTTGACAATATTCAACTGCGTCACACAAAGAATGATCGTTGCCAAAGCCTATTCATCACCTTCCTCCCACTGAATACGCGCCTGATCAGTTGTAGCATCTTCTGCATCTGTAGCACCACACACATGTTTCCACCAACCACTATGCACCAATACACTCTTCATGTGTATACGTCAGCCATCATAATTCGTCTCATCGAGTTTCTCTATTTGATAGAGAGTCGCCATTATTTGCGCATAAATTAAAGTTTCTCCTTACAAATTAAATTATATTCTCCCTTCTTTGGATACACTTAATATTCTTTCCTTTCTATCTGCCAGAACGTTGTTCTGGGCCCATAACCTGTTGTAAAATTTATGCAAACAGAGTTCTTTAATACAGCAAGAATATTAAGTTTTTATTTAAAGTGCATCCAGTGATGTCAGACGATAATTTTAAAAATCCCTATGTTTCTGAAAAAAAATCCCTTCTTTTCCCCCAAGTCTAAATTTTTTTTTCCTACTTTAAATTTTTCTTTCCCTTCGCTATAAATTTAATGATGTTAATAAAGAAAACACTATTTTTTAAGAAAAGTAAATTTTATTTACATTAACAATGGTTTGTACATTAATTAATTCAGGTACAAAACAAAAATATATACATATATATTTTTTAATTTCATTAAAAAAAATATCAAAAAAATAAAGCATAAAGTAAAAAAGTTATTTTTTAAAAATAATTATAGAGTTCTTCAGAGATCATTCTTTCAAAATGACTAGCTGTGCACTTAAAGCTAACGCAGTTCATTGTATTAGACTGTAAATGAGATCTAATTATACAAATTGAGTTTAAAATATCGTGACTTCATTTGTTTCTTTTCTTTGTTCTTACATCTGAACCACAGAAAATATTCTCTCGGCATCCGCATTGGCGTGTGGCTTAACTACAATATGTTTACCAATTTTGCGAAGTTTGGAAATACCAAAAGATCACTAAAGTTTTTTGATTCGCACAGATGAGACCAAAATTTCTCCACGTCTAGTTTAGATAAGCGCTGCTTTTCATGCTCGGAGAAATTGTATTCTATTGTCAACCACTCTTGTGTAAGACTGTTTATATCAATATTAAATTTTTGGCACACTAATTTAAATTAAAAAACATGTTTATTGATGCCACCAATGGCTACTTCTGGGCTTAAAAATTCCATTTCTTTAAAAATTGTATCATTTTTTAAAGGTAGTCTTCTTTGGGTTTCCTCTCAGGCAGTTATGTAAAATTGGAGACAGTCGGATTTTATTTGATAGGCACTTTGCTTTGGAAAACTTTTTAATAATTCTTCGCACTCACTTCCAACGTAAATTTCCTCAATTTTCAACGAAACATGTGGCGATCGTACAACGCAATCAAACCTCAATTCAGACTTTTTAATGAAATTTTGACCGAGCTTAAAAAAGTTTTAATGACTCAAAATGGAATACAAGAGCTAATGGTTTTTTTGATTGGAAAAGTGCGTTCATCGAATTATTTGGGAATGTTGAATGTTATTAATTTTTTTTATTATTTAAAAAAAGACAATTTTAAAAATTCCCTACATATCGCTTAAAATAAAAAATCTCTCCCTTTTTCCCTAAGTTTTAAAATTTTTGAGAATATCCCTACAAAAAGGGAAAATTCCCTACATCTGACATCACTGAGTGCATCTAGCCTATTACAAGTGTATAGAGAAACTGGCATAAGAAGAAAAAAGAAAAGAGTAACGACGTTCACATTGTAATAGAAGAGTTGCCATACCCGCAAGATTTCCAACAGTTATTGTTACGTTTTTACGTTTTAAAAACGTTTAAAATATGAGCTTGTAGATTGAAAATAAAAATAATTTTGTGTTCAGTTTTAATTAAATTCTTTATTGTTCGCACAATTCTGTGTACTACTGTTCAAGATGTACATAGCATCATTAGTATTATTATAAGATTTGAATACAAAATATAGTTAGCACGCTGGTGCTAACTATTAACCCTCAAAACTAGTTTTAAGATTTGAAAACTATTGTAAATTTCATTAGGAAAGATTCAATAATAAAAAAAAAACTGTTCACAACGTGATGTAAATAACAACAATTGCTTTGTTTGTTATTCCTCTTTCCACTCTTTTGCATAAACACTAACAATTACCACTTTTTTCGACAGATCTTTATAACGGAGATCTTCAAACCACGCGTCTTCACACAAGACTGACTGAATTTTTACTGACTCCGTTGCCTGCTTTGTCTTGTCTTTTATATCGTAGGGTAAACAGTCTGATGGATGATCTTGGAGGCGAATGACTTCGCCTTCTCGAAATCTCTATAAATGTAGAAATGTTGTTTACATTATTGTTCTTTTTGTATTTTGTTTACGTTTGTTCTTGCAGTATTGTTGTATTTTTTTCTTTAATTATTATCATTTACTTATACTGGCGTTTTGTGGGTATATTTTTGTTTACTTGTTTATCCTGTAAACAAGTTCATTATTTTTGTTTTTGTAGCTTTTGTTTACAATTTAAACGATGTTAAAGCAAAACATCATTTCCATTTTCGTAACACTGCCGCCCACTTAAGCCTGTTCGTCCCGAATAGGCTCATTATCCCTTCTCCCATATTTCGCCAGTCGCTCTATGTAGACGACCTTCATTTTTGCTCGGGGGCTGTTAGCTTTCTGCATCCTGTACACGACAGCGTTTAATTTTTTAATTATTTTATAAAGCTATTCCAGCTTGTTTGAAGCTTAGGAGATAATCCATTCTTCCGCTTTGGGTTATAGAGTAGAGCCAGTTGTCCCTCATGGAAGCCCTCCGTATTTGGTGCACGATCATATCTGGCTTTCATTCTATCCATTTTTATACGTGTGCGCACAAATTCATGAAGTTCATTTAGACTTTACTGTTTTCCACTGTATGTGGCATCCGTCTCTGTGGCGGGTGATCTAGGTGTTGACCGCAGATCGGTACGCCAGTAGATCCTTCTTATGCTCGCTCACTACTTTTCGCAAGTATTCCTCCAGGGTTCGATTAAATCGTTTTACCATTCCGTCAGACTGTGAGTGAAGCGTCGTCGTCCGAGTCTTCTTAATACCGTATACCTCACACATTTCCTTGAATACAGCTGACTCGAAATTTCTGCCTTGATCGGAATGTAGCTCTATTGGAACCCCGGCATACCTAGTTGTTCACAAAAACATTTACTATTGTGTTCGCCTTTTTATTAGGTATGGCATACACTTCCGGCCATTTGCTGAAATGATCCATCACGACGAGAACATATCAGTTTCCAGCATTGCTGGCAGGAAAAGGGCCTGCTACGTCCATCGCTAATCGCTCGAAAGGTGCGCCCTAGTTATATTGTTGCAGCTGTTATCGACTTCTTCTTACTGGGCCTTTAGCTGCAATACACTGGGTACAGTTTGTTATCCAATCCGCCACTGCTTGCTGACATCCAACCCAATAAAAACGTTGTTTTAGTCTTTCCAGCGTCTTTGTCACCCCAAGATGTCTTCCGCTAGCTCCGTTATGGAACTCATTTAAGACTTCCTTCATTTTAGAGGAAGGCACTACTATTAGGTTGGATGAAGTCTTGCCATCAGTGCTTTCCCAATGTCGATATAAGCACCCGTTTATCAATTTCAAACTGTCTCATTGTGCCCAATATGCTTTTATAAGAGGACCTTCTGCTGATATTTCATTTCGGGTCACTTCTTTGTGCTTCAGAAAAGTCTTCGTTTCATCGATCTGCGTTAGCCGAATATCAATGATGACTTCCTTCTTCGCAGCCTTCACACAATGCTTATGCTCCAAATTATAAGGTCGGCGTGAGAGAGCATCAGCCTTCCCATGTTTTATGCCTCTTCGTCTTGTTAATGGCAATAGTCCGTGTTTTATTATTCCAATAGGCTCACTTGCCAGAGTCAAAATATCACAGCTTTGATCTGGAGACTCTTGCTATTTTGTACGCTTTGAGACGTTTTAGGGTTTACTTACACGGAAGGAAATTCAAGATTGTTGCTGATTGCAACTCGCTCACGATGACTTTGGGCCGGAGAGAGATGAATCCAAGGATAGCAAGGTGAGCTTTAGAATTTCAGGATTACGATTATGTAGTGGAACATAGGACTGGGTCTCGCATGCAACAAGTGGATGCGTTGAGCAGGACGATGTGGTGTTATTTTGCGTACCGAAGGCGATGGAGAATCACGTTGGCATTGATAAGATGACGGATCTTATGTCAGGCAGTTATTGGTTTCCACACATGAGGAGAAAGGCTTCCGAACATATTCAGAATTGTTTGAAATGTATCTCTTACTCGGATAAACATGGGAAAGAGGAGGGTTTTCTGAATAGTATTCCCAAGTCTACGATTCCGTTTGATGTCATACACATTGATAATTATGGCCCTGTTGGCAATGGAAGACTTTAGAAACACATATTGGGTGTTGTCGATGCGAGTACGAAGTTTGTGAGGCTTTATCCTACAAAGACCACAAGGACAAGGGAGGTGGTGCAACACTTGAGGGACTACTTTAGGGCATATAGTCGCCCGAAATGTATTATTAGTGATAGAGGAGCCGCATTCACCTCTTCGGAATTTCAGGATTTTTTGAACGAGTGCGGTGTGCGGCACGTAAAGGTTGCGACTGGTTCTCCGCAGGCTAATGGACAGGTGGAGAGAGTTAACAGGAGTATAGGTCCAATGCTGGCGAAACTTGTTCGCCCCGAGGATGGCGTTTATTGGCATACGGTCTTGGACAGTGTGGAGCTTGCCTTGAATAACTCTGTTCATAGGGCAACTGGACAGCACCCGAGTGTGATGCTGTTTGGTTTAGGGTAGAGGGGTCCGGTGCCGGATACACATAGGGAATATGTACTTGATTATCTTCAGCACAGGACACAGGTCGACCACAATTGTGTAAGGGAGGCGGCCTCTGGTTGGCAGGAATCTTTACAGGACTACAACAAACGATATGTTGACAAGCGTAGGAGACCGGGGAGGTAATATCCGGAGGGTGAATACGTGATGATTAGGAATTTTGATTCACATGTGGGTGTGTCGAGGAAGTTGATTCCTAAGTTTAGGAGACCGTATAGGATAGCCAAGGTCTTTAGGAATGACAGGTATTTGTTGGAGGATGTCGAGGGTTTCCAGCAATCAAGAACTCATTACAAAGGTGTATGGGCCGTCGGGGATATCCATCCATGGTTTAAGGGTCGGAAATGTGTTAAGCCAACACGAGATCAGGTGATCTCATCTGTCAGGATGGCCGAGTTATAGCCAATATATGTGGTATACTCCCCTATTTGGCATATTTCCCTATATCCAACAAGCATTACTATGAATTCATATACATTTAAGAATTGTCGTTGTTAAACAACAGTTATATCTCCTTATTCTCATTTGTACATTCTTTTATATACGTAATGTTAAGCGATTATTGCATCATCTTTTTATGTAACATAATTTAAGCTAATACATATGTACTCTTCCTCTCTCTGTGTTAACAAATGTTATGTTATGCTAAGATAATGTTTATATCTACTCTGTCTTTCTTATAACTCTCAAGCAGCGTTGAAAAATTCAGTACTTTTTCATTTAAAAAATACTGAAGTATCCCGCATCGATTTCAGTACTTTTTTATTATTACCATTCCTGTTAAATTTCGATTACGATTAGTAATCAATTACATTACTTTTAAAAAAGAATCGTAATGATTATATAATTCTGTGAAGAATTTTTTCGAATTACTAATTAATTGGTTATCGTAATACCAAATAATCTAAAAATAATCAGGATTACTGGCAAATTACTAAATAATTAAAAAGAATCGAAAGTAATCAAAAAGTAATCAAATTGTTTTCAATAATTATTTTGAATTCTTTTCAATATTTGTCATTCTTTCCAAAAAAAATTTTTTTAAACATTTAAAAAATTCTTCGGAATTCGTTGGTTTTTTGTATTCAGTTGTGTTACAATTTTTACTGTTACTAATACATTGCATTTTTTGGTAAGCATAAAAGATGCAGTTGTTAAAGATTATAATAAATATTATTTTAATTTAAGACTTTGAAATGTCATAAAATATATCTAAAAGCGATTTTTCGTCAGATGATAATTTTAAGGATCCAGACTTTCAACTTTCTTCAAGTGAAAGGAATTCTGAATCTAAACAATCTGTTAAACAAAAGTGTTTGAATTTCCAAAAAAACAACAACAACAGCCCAAGACGACAATCATTATCTGATTTTTCGTTTGAAAAATTAAAGTTAATGAAGGCGAATTTTCAATATGTGTAATTGTATGATGGTTTGTTCAGTTTGTTTGAGTTTGTGTTTTAATTATATTGTTTTTGTTTTTATTAAAATAAATATATAAAACTAAAATTTTCCTGTTTCGAATTAATTGTAGAACGCACGAATTTTCAATTATTGAAAATAATGAAAAAGAATCATTGAAAATAATTTGATTATTTTGGGATTACTTCTGATTCTTTTTGATTATTAGACTAATATCCAGTAATCCTGATTAATTTTTGATTATTTTGTAATCGTAATCAATTATTAGCTATTTTAACCAAAAATAATCGTAATTGTAATCATTATTTCACCATTCAAAAAAAAGGTAATCAAATTACTAATCATTACGATTACTAATCATTACTTAACAGGTATGATTATTACATATTTGATGTCTTGGTCTTTTCAACGCTAAAGGTAGAATTATGCTTTATCCCCGGTTAGCCAAACGTCCACTGAACGTACGTCCGTTTTTAGAATACGAAAAGCAATGAATTTCGGTAAGCATTTGCATACGCTAAAAACGAACGTATGTTGCATTACGTTCCATCGACGTTTGACTAAACGGGGCTTTTACGTTTTGTTACGTTCCGGATCAGCTGTTTTTGTCCTGTATGTGTATTAAATATAAATAAATAGTCTACTGGGTTGTATGCTGGCTTACTAGACGTGAGCCCACGATTCAAACACCAAATATAAACAAATATTTGTCCCGCGACTTCCTTCTGCCAAAAAAACTGAGAGTAAATAAAATTGTCACGATAAAGTGTCTCAAAAATCTGTCGTTCGGAGTCGACTTTAAACAGTAAGTCCCGCCACTCATGTATAAAATTAACACACACAAAATAATTGGTGTGAGAAGTTAGGTCGTAATCCTGATTGAAGAGTTATAATGACCAATTATGTATGTACATACAGTGGCTCCCACCTTATTTCAACCAGCACCTTTAAAAAAAAATTAATAAGAGTTTATAGAATATGTTTAAAAATTAAACAAAAAAGTTTTATTCAGTCTCAAATTTATGGGCAATTTGTGATCAAAACGTCCGCCAACACCAGATTTCGAACAAGAATGACCTTATAGCAGCTCTGAAAAAGGAATGGGCAAAAATAACTCTCCAAACCACTAGGAAGTGGAATCAATGCAAAAAAGGCTGAAAGCTGTAATTAAGCAAATAGGAGGTCATACTAAATTTTGAAATTAAAACTATTAGTTAATTAATCATTTAATTGTTTTTTTATAGTAAGTGGTTGAAATAAGCTGTGACTAATTGGGTTCCTATATTTTTGGTTTTTAGTTTGTAAGTTTACATTTGAGACTGAATAAAACTTTTTTTTAATTTTTAAACATATTCTATAAACTTTTATTCAAATTTTTTTAATATCTTGTTTCGTTTCGAAATTATACGAGCTTATTTTTTTTTTAAAAGGTGCTGGTTGAAATAAGCTGGGAGCCACTGTATGTATGTATCTTTTCCAAAAGTACCATTTGCTGCAAAAAAGTACTTTTTTAGTTATAGTTAAGTACCATTTCAAAATTTCACTTTTCCAACACTGCTCTCAAGTATTCATACGTAATACTATGCAACTGTCTTTTGGTTATGTAACATAATTTAAGTTAGCACTCTTTCTCACGCTATGTTAACGTACAATATTTTATGTTAGTTTAAGCAAATTTATCTTATGATCTCTCAATACATGTTTGTTCTCTTTTATATAACGCAATATTGTATAGCGATTGCATCATCCTCTGTAAATTAGGCTAAAGCCGAAAGTACATACCATCCGTTTCATGCGCCTTGCGCTACATGCGATTCTTGCATTCTATGCGGTTTTTATTGCAAGTTACACACAATGTGTTTTATGCGACTGGTTTTTTGTTTTGATCAGCTGCTGTGGTAAACAACAAACAAGCAAACAAGAACAATTTTGGGAAAAATAGAAAATCAAATTGTGATTTATGGCATTAATTAATAATTTATGAGTTTACATATATGATATTTTGTGCTGTTAAGGCCTACGAAAATCCTCAAACGAACTCAAGACTTGCCTTGTTTACAAATTAATAAATTCAAAATAGATGACACTCAGTACATAAAAACAATCATATATATGTACATATAAACAATCATCATATACATATTTTGTTCATGAAAGAAATGTGTTAAAAAATGCATTTTAATGTATTTTCCTTTGAAATTAGTAATAAACTTTATTATGAAATATGTTTTTATTAATATTTTTATAATGCAAAAAGAAAAATGCGAAAATAGTAATGAACTATTTAAACATATTTATCGAAACCATTCACAATAGTATATAATTTGGCATGTCAATTTTAAAAACTGCTGACATTTTCCAACACTGCATGAGTCGCATAGAAAAGTAGAAAGTAATCCTACTTTTCTATGCGTCTATGCATTCTATGCGTTTCTTCTGTAACTTGTCACAAACAACTACACTGATTCTACTTTTTCGGTATTCGCATGTAACGCAAGCACGCATGAAACGGATGGTATGTACTTTCGGGTCAAGCATTGTTTGAAATAAAGAACAGAATTCATTCTGTGTTGTGCTCTTGGCAAATAAAGTCCTACATTATTTTGCTCAACATTCTCGCATTGAGCCCAATCCAAAGCCCGGTTAAATATTTCCACAGCTTCGTTTGGTTTTATTGTCTGGACATTTGTACTTGTATCTAAACCGTTGTCATCATCATCGGTCACTTCTAACTCCTCAATTTCACACGAATTAGAAACATTACCCTGTAGAACTGAACAGATTTCTTTTCTACTCTACATACTTATAAGGGGAATCCCGAATTTCTGAACTAATTTCATTAAATAAATGTGTGTGTGCACAAATCTGTGTATTTTAACTGTTGCTAAATTCAAAATTTTCTTTTATTTAAAGTTGACGTTTTAGAGCTTTGTGGTTTGGTTGACGTTTTAGAGTAGACAATTAAAAAATTTCTGATTGACGTTTTGGGATGTTGACGTAAACGAGTGTTGACGTTTTCCCGAGTGCACTGTATAAAAATTAATTCTTTTACACGTATGTAGTGTAATTCAGAAATCAACTAAAAAAGTTTTAAATATACTTATTAAATAAAATGGTACAATATTGTCACGTCTTTATTCCAGAAAATTTATAAGTATTAAAACACAGGTAACTTGATTGACTTCAGAATACAAAGTAAGATATTTTATTCGATACATACATTTTGGTATAATTACATTAATGTAGAAGGTTGCTTAGTTTTTTTATTTTTATTTTAGTTCATTTAACCCTTTAATACACTACAATACCCTCTACTTAATGTATTTCAACCCCTTAGTTCTTATTTCTAGGTCTTAAATTATATCTTTCAGAGCGTGGAACAGATTCTTTGTTTACGTCTGTTTGTACGTTATTTTCAATAACATTAAGGTTGTTATTTTCAATCAAATTATCATTTTCGTTAACATTATTGTCGTTAATTTCCATTAAGTTATTATTTTCAAAGTTTTCCCGAATATTTAATTTTTGCAAAGGATCTGTTAACACACTCGAATTTGTAGTATCATCAAATTCCTTAAAACATAAAGTTGTTTGATTTGCGTGTCTTTTCCAAACAGCGCTATTAGAAGTTCTAACAATGTAAGATTGTCGACCAACACGTTTTACAATTTTTGCTTGGATCCATGAAACTTTCCCTGGCTTAGTATAATCTTTTACCATAACTGTGTCATTAATATCAAATGTACTTTTCTTCGATCCCTTATAATACTTTTTCTGATTTGCTTGTTGTTTTTCTACTTGATTATTAATAGCAATTTTACTTTGACATTTGACATTTCGTTTTTCATTTAACAGATCTAGTCTACATCTCAATTTTCTCCTATTGAACATTATATAAGCTGGGGAAACACCTGTAGTCCCATGAATCGTGTTACGGTAATCTAATAAAAATCTATTTAAAACGTTGTTAAATTCTGATAATGGTGTGTTACGTAAATTCTTCTTTAAAGCTAATTTAACAGTTTTTACAGAATTTTCAGCCTGCCCGTTTGTAGCAGGGTGGCCGACCGCAGAAGTGATGTGTTTGATACTATTAAGATCTGTGAATAATTTAAATTCTTTTGATACAAACGCAGTACCATTATCGGAAACAATTATTTTCGGTATGCCATACCGCGCAAACATCTCCCTCAGTACTGACACAACTGCTCGACTTGTCGTATTAGTGCCCATATCTACACACTCCACCCACTTACTTGTGCTATCAACGATTATTAAACACCAACGATTTAAAAATGGTCCAAAAAAAATCTATATGAATGCGTGACCATACCTCATCCGACCTTTTCCATGGAATAAGTTCTTGTTTCGGTGGTGTTGGACGAGAGAGTAAACATGAGTCACACTTTTTAACGACATCTTCTAAGTCCTTACTTTGATTTGGCCACCAGCAGCACTCTCTACTCATGGCTTTCATTTTAATTATTCCCATATGGGAAATATGCAAAAAATTTACTGTGGCCGCCTGAAGCCTAGCAGGAACTATGATTCGATATCCCCAAAACAAACAGCCACCTTCTTCGCAAATTTCTAATCTTCTTCTAAAATAAGGCAATAAATCTGCGTCATCACATGCTTTTGGCCAACCGTCAACTACAAATTTCTTAACCTTTTGCAATAAGACATCTTTTCCTGTCTCTTCTCTAATAGACTCAAAATTAAGAATACGACTCTGTTTAATGCATTTTCCAAAATAGTTTAGATATATATGAGAAGGCGATTCAGGTTCTGTATTAGTATTTGAAACATTTGGTTTTCGTGAGAGATAATCCGCTACATTATCTTTTGAAGGTACACTTTCCACATCAAACTGATAGCCCGTCAGTGTTAACGCTATGCGTTGTACACGGTTTGATGTCATAACTGGAATACCCTTCTTAGGACCAAAAATATACTTCAGTGGTTTATTATCTGTTACTAATGTGAATTTTCTACCAAACAGATATTGATGAAATTTAGTCACACCAAATTGAATAGAAACTGCTTTTCTATCAATTTGAGCGTATTTACGTTCTGCTTCACTTAATGATCGAGAAGCAAACTCAATTGGCTTTTCAATACCCTTCTCATCTACTTGGGATAAAATCGCCCCTACTCCTACAGGACTAGCATCCACCGTTAACTTCGTTTTTAAATTTTGATTAAAATGAGTTAAACAAAGTTCTGATGCTAGGGCCTTCTTTATTCTTTCCAAAGCCTGAGAACAATCTTGCGACCAAACAAATTTGACATTATCTTTTAACAATTTATATAATGGGCCGCACACTGTGGACATATCAATCATTAAATCATTTATCTCCTTAACTTTTTGAGAATCCATATGTAATCCCTCTTTATCTATAACATGTCCTAAGTATCTTATCTGTTTGCACAAAAATTCACATTTTAGTCTAGATAATTTAAAACCAGCATTAGACAACACAGAAAAAACTTTTTCTAATGTTTCTAAATGTGACTTTCTATCTGGTGCAGTAATCAAGATATCATCAAGGAACACTACTACTCCCTTAATCTTCATCAAAAGTGAATCCATGATTTTTTGAAAAATGGCTGGGGCCGAAGCCAATCCATAAATTAAACGAGTATACTGAAATAAGCCTTTTGATGTTGAGATAGTAGTAAACTTACGGGAAGCTTCATCCAATTCTATCTGTTGATAAGCTGTGCTTAAATCTAACTTTGTAAATTCTTGACCACCTTGAAGCTTTGAAAACATTTCCTCAATGCGAGGAAGAGGATACCTTTCTATATTTAGTTGTGGATTTAAAGTTACCTTAAAATCTCCGCAAATGCGGACACTGCCATCTTTTTTCAAAATCGGCACTATGGGAGTACCCCACTCGCTATGATCTACGGATTCCAAAACATTAAGCGAAACTAATTTTTCGATCTCTTTTTCTACCGTATCTTTCATCGCGAATGGGAGTGGTCTCGGTCTAAAAAACTTGGGACGTGAATCCTCTTTTACACGCAATGTAGCTTTATAGTTCCTAAATAAACCTAATGAACCATCAAAAAGAGCTTTATATTTTTCTAAAATCGTATTTATATCTGGGCCAGTTGAATGCTGTGCAGTATAGTTTAAATTAGTTAGTTTTATATCGAAAGAATTCAAGAAATTTCGACCGAGAAGCGGCGGGCCACCAGACTTAATGACCAAAAACGGAAACCGAGGTGATGGATTGTGGCACCATTATAAGCTTTTAACAAAGTTGTTTGCCTATACAATTTGTAATTAAAGAAAAAGCCTTTATACATCTTTTCTGAAATGACATTATTTTCAGAACCTGTATCCAATTCCATAAAAAAGGGTTGATCATGTATAAAAACTTTTACTTTAATTGGCTCATCTTTACGACTACTTATAGCAAATAAACTAACCTCACTATTGTCACAATAATTTATCTGCTGAACGTTACACATTTTCTTTAGATGACCCTGCTGCTTACATTTATTGCATTTGTAGTTCTTGAACTTACAATTTTCTGCTTTGTGGTTCGCATACCCACAAACTTTACACTGCTGTTGTTGGTGCTCAGCTCTGTCCTTTTGCTGCTTACGTTGGCTGTTCTGCCTCTGTTCATATGACAGGGAACGCAGTTCGTTGCTCGTTGCTTTCTATTAAAGTAGTTCAAAGGTTCGTTTTTAATATCACTTACGACATGCTGCTCTTGAATATACACTGCAGCATTTGCGATTTCAACTACACGTTGAAACGACACCGTACTTGCTTCTAAAAATATTTTATCCCGGCTTGGACCCTTTTCCAGCCCCATTACAAATTTATCACGGATCGCCGTCTCCAGATGTTCACCAAACTCGCACTTGGTAGCCAACGCTCTCACTCGAACCGCCCAATCATTTATTGATTCGGTTGGTGTCTTGGTAGCATTATAAAATTTAAAACGTTCTGCAAATGCCGATGATGGTGGTTTAAAATGAGATTTCATCGCGGCAATGCAGGCTTCCAAAGTTGTATTGCTAGCATCAATTTGAGCTGGACTCAGCAAATTCTCCAGTAATGTATAGGCATCCTGCGACAAAGACGTCAGCATTATGGCTTTTTTTCTAATGCTATCAGTTACGCCATTCGCAATGAAAAACTGGAACAATTGCTTTTCGAAAACGGCCCATTGATTTCTTTCTGGATCAAAAAACGGAACATTGATTTGGGCACTCCAATTTGTTGGTGAAGCCACATTTGCAAATTGCTGTAAATTTTTGTAAATTTTTTCACAATTTTATATATTTTTTCTCGTCGCCAAATTTGTCACGTCTTTATTCCAGAAAATTTATAAGTATTAAAACACAGGTAACTTGATTGACTTCAGAATACAAAGTAAGATATTTTATTCGATACATACATTTTGGTATAATTACATTAATGTAGAAGGTTGCTTAGTTTTTTTATTTTTATTTTAGTTCATTTAACCCTTTAATACACTACAAATATAAATGGGAATTGGCGTAAGACTAGTTTTCAAATTAATAATGATGAATTTATGTATGTGTGAATTTATTATCGTTTATTTTTGTTTTCCACTAAATTAATCTATTTTTAAAAATTAAAAACATTGCTTCAGGTCTGTCATTATAAAATATTAATAATAATAGAGATTTATTTGCTATAGAGAATTGTGCACACATACATAATCTGCTGTGAGCCACTCTCGAAAACAATTGGAAAACCATTAAAGCTCATAAACCCATAATAACTAGAATATCACAATGCTATTAAAAAGTATTCAAAGGTGGTGTAAAGTCAGCAGTGGAAAATCAAAATATTATACCTAAGCATCAATTTGTATTTACAAGTGCTTGTTCTCAAATTGCAGATGTATTTGAAGAAGCACTAGAGCAGAAAAAGTGTGCTCTACAGTCTTTTTAAATAGTTCCATCCAACTGCTCATAGACAACATAGTTGACGTAATCATATCTTAAAGAATAATTACATACATACATAATTGATCATTACAACCCTTCAGTCAGGATTATGACCTAGTTTCACAGACCACTCATGTTGTGTTTGTTAATTTTATACATGAGCGGCGGGACCTACAGTTTAAAGTCAATTCTGAACGACAGATTTTTGAGAAACTTTTCATGGCAGTTTCATTTACTCTCAGAGTTTTTGCCAGAAATCTGCTGAGAGGAAGTCACCAAAGAAAATTTTTTCATATTTTCGTTTTGATGTCTGACCTGGGGTATAAACCCGGGCCTTACGTCTAATAAGCCAACACACTACCTACTAGACTACGACGACTTCGGAAAGAATAATTATTTCATATAAAACAGGCGATTGAATATTTAGAATTGAATCAAATAACAATGAGCATTCCAGCAGATTTTGTTTTTAAAATTTTTGCAGCATTTGCGAATGAATATGAAGCAAAGAAAATATTGGGTAAGCATTAAACTTCACATTAGACGGTATCAAGAAGTGGTGCATAAGAACGTCAGTACACGTAGGCTTTACAAATAAAAATATCTTGAGTGTTTGAGTATACAAGGATAATATACTAGTAACATATTAGAACGCAAAATTGCATAGGAACTGGGAATTGAAATAAAACGTGTGTTCGACTGTGGACTGTATTTAAAGGTGTGGGGGGATGTGGCGACTCCTTGGAACCAAAATTGGGTTCAGATTTCTGGCAAACAAAGGGAAAATTATCAAGAAATAAATGGTCCCAAAATAAAAAATAAAAACAAGCAACACTTTCCTTTTTTTGTTTACTTATTCCTTTTGTACACTGTGTTTTATTCACAATATATTTTTTTTCTTCACAATTTTCTTTCGTCACAATATTTTTTATTTATTCCAAAACAAAACAATGGCCGAATGCCTCAAAATTATAAAACAAAAACCACTATTTAAGAGTTATTGATCCTTATGGATCCAATCAACGAACGAAAAAAAAAAGTTATTAAAAAACAAGAAAAAGATTTAAATCCAAAAACAACTCTAATGTTAAAATATGAAAAAGCTTAATGCTACACGTCAGCGCCCTCTGTTGCCAATTTACCATCGTTTAAACAATCCTGTTTATGTCGCCAAGGATGGGAAGTTAGGACTATCAGACATAAACATGCCGGCGCCCTTGCAGTACTGCAATCAAAAGTAATCGCCTCCAAATCTATTTCTAGAGAATATAAATCGAGAAAAAAAAGAAAAACTTTTGTATTAGTGTAAACATCATAATAAATTTCACCAAATTTTTTGGCAGCTTGCAGCCATTCCAATTATGATCTGCCAGCCAGGAAAAAGTTACAATGGAAAGATATATTCAGGAATAAGTATCATGGTATAAAATTAGGTATCGAATTCTTGAGTCTTATTGTTCCAAATCGGAACTAGAGCTTCCGACGAACTAGGTCTTCTGCTCTCACGACCATTGAACGAACTAGGTTCCCTGGTGGATTATTAGGACGAACGAGGTCCGATATTTTCCTTGTCTAGTGGGCGGGTGGTCCTCTTCGATGCTTCGGTTTTCTAGTCTAACCTTCCTACGGACAGACGGACTAGGTCTATTGTCCGGTAAATGGAAGGTTTAACTTCAGCAGCCCATATTCCCACAAGTCCACCAGGTATGATCGTGGCTCAAGCAACCTTACAATTCATCGCCTTCGACATCTTCATCCCTCTTAGATCTCCTCGGGGTACCATGATACTATAAGCTTAAGTTGTCCATCAATTCTTCGCTGGAAGAATTACAAGACTTTCAATCGGCCTTGTAATTGTCCCACGTTCAGTTTCCAAATCCACAGCCTTCACGTAACCATTATCATCCAAAAGCAAATTACGGGCGTGACCTAAACGCCATCTAGTGGTAGGCCCTGTACCTTCTCTAATGGCTGCTGTGTTACCAACTTCAACATAATTCCCTACATATTGGCGGTAGGCCATTCTACGAATACTGGAGTGGGGCCTAGGTCCACTTCGCAGTAATTCATTAGCTCGACCATTCGGCTTCACGATTTTCCCAGATTTTCCGCTGACCTCTATTCTCGCGTAACCTGACGCATAAGTTAAGAGCTTCTTCGAATGCATATCTGGTAAAGGCCCGGTCACAATCCAGCCAAAAACGCTTTCCTGTGCCATTAGGTTCCCAAAAATGTTCTTCTTGACGCCTTTCAACAAGATGTCAGGGTATATGTCACCACCAATAAGAATGTCAATGTGACCGCCTTTATCGAATTTCGGATCAGCCAATGAAATCCCCGAAAAGGCTGCTGATCTCGAAATATCAACCGTTGAATTTGGCAACATGCCAGTCAATTTGGGTAATATGAAGCCCGTTGCATTTACCCTTAACCCATCATCCAAAAGCGAAGTCAGGACAAACGAACATTGTCCCTGAACTGTGCCCGTAGAAGCTCCGTTCAAACCCGAAACCTTGGCATTCATCCGAACTGTTGGCAATCCTAATTTTTCTTGCAACCTTTCCGAAATAAAAGTTGCCTGAGATCCGGAATCTATCAGGGCCCTAGCCTTAAACGTTTGCCCTCGATGGCAAATACCAACTACCGCAGTTCCCAAAAGTATCTGCCTCGATGTAGCAGCAAAACAATTTTGGACCGCACCACTCGACTCGACTGCACTGCTAGAAACTGGCGCATCCAAAACGCCCATTCCCGAAGAGGATCTAGACACCTCCCGATGGAGTAGTGTGTTATGTCGCAAATTGCAGACTGAACAACTCAAATTTTGCCTGCATTCATTTAACCTATGACCAACCGCAAAACAGTTAATACACAGGTTGTTCCGCTTTACAACCGAAAATCTTCGCTCAGGTGACAAGTTCAAGAATTTTGGACAAATGTTCACTAAATGATCTCCTAAGCAACAAAAACAAATCTCGGTTGAAGACCGAGTAGGAAAAGATCGAATACCCCCTCTCGAACTAGAAAGGGCCCGAGGGGCTGACCTAGAATTACAATTATCCACTGACTCAAAATCCCGAAGGTCAGCTATGGTTTCCAAAGACTGAAACCGCGAAGTCAAAAAATCATCCAAATCTTTCCATTTGGGAATCTCCATTTTGTCTCGAATTGTCTGCTCCCATAGTGACAAAGTTAGTACGGGCAATTTTGTGGAGCAGAGATATACGAAAATCGGATCCCAATTAGAGATATCAATGTCATGCGTCCGAAGTGCCGATATCGAATTATTTATATCCCGCTGCAACCTTTTGATATCCTGGGCTGCCTCGGATTTGACCGGTGCGAGTGTGAACAACACTTTCAGCTGAGAGTTCACCAGAATTCTCCTATTCTCATACCTATCTTTCAGGTTATTCCACGCCTCCTGAAATCCATTACCAGTCAGAGGAGATTTCTTAACAATCTCCAAGGCTTCACCACGCGTGAACTGCCTCAAATAAAAGAGTTGCTCAACTGGGGAAATACTAGCCCCGTTCACGTAAACAGCAGTGAACATGTCGCGAAAGGATGGCCAAGATTTATAATCTCCATAAAAAACCTCCATGGTACAAGGGGGCAGCTGCATGTTATGCCGCATGCGGTTCTCGCTGCCTTGGCTATTTGGCACTGACATCTCAGATCGATTGACAAAAGTCTGAGAGAGCTCACTCATTAGGGCAGCTACAGTAATGTATCCCAAACGACAATGGCCGAAAAGTTCCCGTGCTGCCTTTCGATCACCTTCTAAGTCCTCCTCATCTCCTGTGGCAAAGACTTCATAAGCGTCTTTGACCTTTGTCCATAGCAACTTAAATTCTTCCCTCTGAATTTCTATAGAGAAGGCCGTATTACCTTCATGAGTTGCGTTAAATTCCCTTTTAAAATCTAAAAACATTTGGGCAAATGTTTCAAAAGTCAATAATTTTCTTGACTTGGGCATATTGAATTCGAATCCCAAAAATTGATCAAATTTACAGAGTATATTATACACGCCTAAATATAATACTTCGCGTTCAAGTGTAACGGAAAACTTAAGTCAGGAAACAATGGAAGGACAAAATTCTATTTCAAAATATTCAAATTTTCTCAACGAAAAAGGAGAAAAATTATACCTCCGACACCTTGGTTATATAATCGAATTGATACCGCGACCACCTTGACGTTTAATAACGAAATTGATATTGAAAAGTTCGCTAATATACCGACATATATTACGCGCAATTCAAAATTGAGCCAAAAGGACGAGTTTCCAATGGCAAAGCTCCGATAATCAAAAATCAAAGTGCAAAAGGGAAAAAATATCCAATAAATCGCGATATATTTTAATTTAATAGAAAGTTAAAAGTAATATTAAAAGTAAAAGGACCAAAATGTCAAAAATACGAAACGAAACTCACAAATAGATTTCGCTGAGTTATTCAATTGAAAAATTTAATAGCAAAATTAAAATTTATATTCAATTAAAGATCGATTGAAAAATTCTGATCTATCAATAGAAAAATAATTAACATTTATTTGTGGCTATCTCTGTCATGTTAAAGGTGGATTTCAAGGATCGTTAATAATGGTAATAGACTTTGCTATTTCCACAGCCACTATTACCAATTATCAGTATTACATCAGACAATTATCAATCTGGGTTGTTGTACTCGATTTTCAACTGATCCTTCGATTCAAAAATTAATTTAATTTAACCCAAGACAAATGAGATTAACAGTGTATAATAAACCACTTAGGTTTTGATATCCGATAAATTACTAAAGTATGTCCGTGCTATGGAAATTATAACACCAATACTTTATTAATCTATACACTGTTATACTATATACAAGTAAAGTTCTGTTAGAATAAACAACAAAACTTTACAAGTATATGAAGCACCACCAAATAGAAACTTAAAAAAGGAAAACAAAAACAACTTTACCTTGTTTAAATTGGTGGCATAAAAACAATCAAAAGATTCCAAAATCCGGCTCGAAGGACCAAATGTTCGACTGTGGACTGTATTTAAAGGTGTGGGGGGATGTGGCGACTCCTTGGAACCAAAATTGGGTTCAGATTTCTGGCAAACAAAGGGAAAATTATCAAGAAATAAATGGTCCCAAAATAAAAAATAAAAACAAGCAACACTTTCCTTTTTTTGTTTACTTATTCCTTTTGTACACTGTGTTTTATTCACAATATATTTTTTTTCTTCACAATTTTCTTTCGTCACAATATTTTTTATTTATTCCAAAACAAAACAATGGCCGAATGCCTCAAAATTATAAAACAAAAACCACTATTTAAGAGTTATTGATCCTTATGGATCCAATCAACGAACGAAAAAAAAAGTTATTAAAAAACAAGAAAAAGATTTAAATCCAAAAACAACTCTAATGTTAAAATATAAAAAAGCTTAATGCTACACGTCAGCGCCCTCTGTTGCCAATTTACCATCGTTTAAACAATCCTGTTTATGTCGCCAAGGATGGGAAGTTAGGACTATCAGACATAAACAACGTGTATAATTGCAGTCACTGCTAAAACAGGTACGGTGGTCATTAGTCACTTTCAAACAAAGTTTTTTATATAACCAAATGTTAAAACCTGTATGGGCGTATGGCGCGCGATTGTAGGAAATTCAAATTAGAAACATAATCTACATATAAATATTGTCATCATTGCAACCAAACATAATAATTGACTGGGAATTCCAAATGTATTTTTTTGACATTCAAACAATTTGATAGCACGAAACCAATACAACTTTTAAAAACATATGAAAAAAATGTGTATAAGTGTATCGGATTTTTACACGAAAATTATCAACAACATGCATACACTGTTGTATAATCGTCCAACAATACACTCAATACAACGATACAACGGCTTATGTGAATTTTTTATGAGTGATACCACTAAAATTTGTTCTTCGTTTTAGATAGTTTACATTTCCAACATTTTAATGTATTGACCAAACTAAACCTTTTATTATCCCAAACAAAAATACAAATTAGCCTAAGTTAGACACTGCCACATCAGTGGGTCACGCATAATAATTTTCATATGTACATGTATATACATATATCCTATTTTTGACAGATTGTAGATGGAGGTCTATGTATGAGTTTAGTCAATTTCATATGTACACATGTACTCCGTTTTTAATAGGTTGTAGTTTTAAATGTGTTTAACGCATAATTTGGCAACAGTAACGAAAATGGTAGTGTAGCTATGGTGGTGGAAAAATAATTATTAAACATTTTTTTTTTGACAGATTGTACTAGACAGATGGGTGCTTTGCATGTGTTATATGCATACTAAAACAGTTATTAGCTTATTTATAAAGCCTGTAGACGCCGTGGTCTAGTAGGCAGTGAGTTGGCTTATTAGACATAAGCCCACGCTTCAAATCCCAGGTCAGACATCTTAAACAAAACGAAATATGAAAAAAAATTTCATCGGCGGCTTCCTCTCAGCAAAAACTCTGAGAATAAAGAAAATTGCTATGAAAAGTTTCTTAAAAATATGTCGTTCGAAGTCGGATTTAAGCTATAGGTTTCGCCACTCATGTTTAAAAAATAACACACACGACATAAGTGGTGTGAGGAGCTATGTTGTAATGACCAATTATGTACGTATGTGTATGTATAAAGCCTTTTCCCAATCAATTCTTAGTCTTTACATACATAATTGGTCATTACAACCCTTCAGTCAGGATTACGGCCTAGCTTCCCACAGCACTTATGTTGTGTGTGTTAATTTTATACATGAGTGGCGGGACCTACAATTTAAAGTCGACTCCGAACGACAGTTTTTGAGAAGCTTTTCATGGCAATTTTATTTACTCTCAGAGTTTTTGCCAGAAATCTGCTGAGAGGAAGTCGCCGAAGAAATATTTTCATACTTTCGTTTTGATGTCTGACCTGGGATTTGAATTCGGGCCTTCAGTCTAATAAGCCAACACACTACCTACTGGACTACGGCGACTTCTTAGTCTTTAATTTTTCTAAAACACCAATACTTTCATTATTTTTAGGAGCTATATAAGACAGTCATGGATTACTATAATGTTCTTAAAGTATGCACTAAGGATGTCAAACGGGAAATCTCAAATCGCGTGATTTCTTAAAACTTGCCCTGGGATTTTGAAGATTGTAAGTTCATATGTACTTTATATAGTAAAACAATAGTTTACGGCATTTAGTATTACATTTCATAACACCAATGGAGTTTTTCAAGTGTATTGAATATTTTATATCACGCGACATCAGTGATGGCACATCAGATGAGAAATTTAATGTTAACCCAATTTCCAACGTTAAGGAGTTAAAGGATGCCAATGAAGAATGTAAAAGTCCAATAAAATCTATTAATACATCTGATGTATTAGATACTCAACTTGCTAGAGAAATAGATATGTTTGTGTCAAGAGGTGGTAGAGGTGAATAGTTACAAGCGTACATATGTATATAGCTATCTTGATGTTTTTCAACGTCAGCAAATGTTGGCAACAAAATCAATTCAAGACTCCCCGATGAAATATTAGAAGCTATGATCTTTTTAAAAAATTAAACATGAGTAATATACATACATATGTATTTGTATTTTGGACTCCAAATACTCTTCTTAAAAGGATATGAAATTTTTCTACACGAATGTATTTATGTTCCATATTCCCCGGATATAAGAAATTGAAATAATGTGTCGATTTAAACTACACTACTATCGGTATTATAACGAGACCTTCTTTGCTAATCCAACCTGATTAAAATATAATGCAATTAGCTTATCCAAGCCAAAAACCAGACTAAGCTTCCAAGTAAGTAGTTGGACTGTTAACTTAAAATATTCCATATGCAGTGTCTTATATTTGTTGTTTAATAGACTCCTAGAATGAGATACCATTTTTGGAATTTAGGTACAATGTAATTTCTCCTTACGGACATTTTCTATAAGCGGGCACTTTCCGATAACAGACGGATTTCCCATGATGGCAATTGTAGAACAAAATAACTTCATTAGACGTACTCTCTCTTGGCCGGATACGAACAGTACTTTTTTTTAAACGCCTAATATTTTTTCTTAAATACCACCCGTAGCCGGACAAAAACCTAAAAAAAAAATTTAAATGTGAACCAAATACGTATGTATTATGTGATACGCAGAATTTCCTTCTAATTTTTTTAAGGACTGTTTGTACTGTATGTCAGTACGTATGTATGTGTGCACATGCGATATAGAAATTATCAACATTAGCGTACATAGTACATAAGTAATTAGCGGATTCTCATTTTTTCTTGCCATCACTGACAATGTTTAACGACGTATGCACATTCAAGTGTTGAGAAAGTACCAAGTTCAGCATTATTTTATTATGTTACTAGCAGATTGTACCCAGCGTTGCGCGTTTTATGTAGTTTGGATTAGTTTAAAAAATTAAAAACAAATTATTATTGGGTCATTTTTGCACTAAAAATAACAATAAATAAAAAACCGGTTTATCGGTTTCGAAACCGGCTTTGAAACCGGTTTCTTAAAAAATGCAAATTATTCGGAAATCGGTTTAACAAACAACCCAGTTTTTTGAATACTCTTAAGTCCTAAATATAAATGCAATGATTTTGCCCGTTTTTCGTCCCTTTCCCCTTTTTGGACCCCTTTTGGTCCAACTTTATAAACGGAACACCTCCAATAGCTATTTGGGAAACTTAACCACGCTAAATCGTAAAAAAATACCATTAAAACAGATAAAATACAGCATTTATGCATAAAGTACTAATTTTTGCCCATTTTTTTTCCCTTTGTCCCATTTTTTTCCCCTTTGGGTCAAAATTTTGAAAAGATTTATTGCCTATAACCTGCACCGACAAAAGCGCGATCAATATCCCAAATTACAAGAAAATCGGTCCAGGCGGTCAGGCGTGATTGGCTAACAAACAAACCAACAAAAAAACAGACTTAAGAAAGATTTATAATATATATTAGGATTTTATGAACGCAATAAAAATTTACTGATCACTAGGAGACTCTTTAATAAGGCTAAGAGGTCGGGTAAGGATGTTGACTGGACTGCATATAGATCCAGTTTTAATGATTACATACATAATTGGTCATTACAACCCTTCAGTCAGGATTATTGACCTAGTTTCTTACACCACTTATGTTGTGTGTGTTAATTTTATACATACGTGGCGGGGCCTACAGTTGAAAGTCGATTCCGAACGACATATTTTTAAGAAACCTTTCATGGCAATTTTATTTACTCTTAGAGTTTTTGCTAGAAATTTGCCGAGAGAAAGAAAATTCGATATATTGCTCGTATAAAAAAGTTAGCTACGTCGGCTATATCAAGATTCGCCCGACCATAACGAAAAATGTTTTGAAATCCTTGATCCAATAGCTATCCAGCCCAATAGGTCAGAAAACCGCACCTTTTTAAATTTTATCGATTTTTGCCCAATTTATGCAGGGTATATTTGATAAAAATACTTAATTTTTTAACTTCATTATCACCAATAAGCCAATTGTTATTTTCATATTTTTTTTTTTGTGCGTAGAATTCAAAGGTTTAGCTTCGTCTTCCTCTAATTTTTTCTCCAATTTATCACTATTTTTTCGATTTTTAATCGATTCTCTTTCCTCACTTTTCTAAATTTTTTAATTATGTTAAGTTAACAGTGTCTGTTAACATAACATTCACTGTAACAAAAAGAATATAACTTTCGTAGCCGACTTCACACACATAAACTAAATAGTAGGAAGCCTCCTGACTTTGTTATACTATGTTCAGTCATGCACAACTGCTTCTTCAGTTCAGCTGCTTCTTCAATATTCATTTGACAGCTTTTAAACAAAACAGCTGGTAGTTTCAACAACATTGTTTTTGTTTTGTTCGTTGTTTTTTTTTTTTTTTTTGTCGTTGTTGATATTTGAGTTGTCAAATATCAATAGAAAGTGTTCGGAAAATTGTAATATGCTCACTGAACGTACTTATGACAGTGCTGTATTTCAAGTTTTAATCAATATTATAACAATTTATGAATTTATTGAGCAATAATTGAGCCAATTCACACTAGAACATTTGTGCTGGCGTAAAATGATAGTTTATAGGCAAGAGGGGTGAAGAGAATGGTTTTTCGGTGGCGTAAAGTTTCCACCAGCTACAACCCCGCATCACCAGCACAAAACTAATACACGCACATTTTTAAAACATCAAATGAATGCAAAAACACTAATACATTCAAAGCTGTGTATACGTATACATTCATGCCAAAGTAATATTCATCCCGTGTGAATTGAAAAGAAACAAAAATTGTGCGACAAAAAAATGTGCTAGTGTGAATTGGCTCATTAATTGACATTTTATATGAAATATTGAGATCAATAATGCCGTTTATTGCTATTTACTCAATATAAGTGCATGTCTGAACATAGTATTACATTACAGTAGTCGCTCACAAATTAGAACCGCTTTGTTTTTGAGGCAATACTAATTTCTGAATTATTCTAATTTCTGGACGATTTTTTTTGTACACGCGTATCAAATTTGACAAATAAACTAGCTACAAAATACATAAATGCGACAAAAAAAAATCAAGTACGGAAAAACGTATATAATTTGGTGATTCCCCTTTTTAGTTTTACAGAATAAAAAGAATTTAGGGATTTCTTGTGTTAAAATAGCAAAAAAAAAACGCTCAGAAATTAGAATTTTAAATTCGAATTTTAGAGCGTATAATGTATAGCAAGCACTGATTCTAATTTCTGGAATTTCTAATTACTGGAGGTTCTAATTTGTGAGCTTCTACTGTATAAGTTAAATTTATTAATTTCTATACATATTTTAAAAATATTGTTACTCGTATAAACATAATAAAATAGTGTAATGTTAGATATTTAGAACTAGTTGCCGTAAGTAAATATAAATATGGAAATAAAATGGATTTCTACCTACGGCTTGCTGCTTTGGTTGTTACTTATAATTTTTTTCATACATACATATATTTTAATTGATTCTTATTTGAATAAACTGATAATGTACATATTTATAAATATTTTTACTTTTAGAGTTCATCAGTTCACCAAGGTTGAAATGTTTTCTGTATGTACTCCAAGTCAATCAGAATTGATGTTAGATTCCTTCAAAGACGTGGAAGCAACATTGTTTACAAACCTAAATTTATCATTTAGACTTTTGGATATGCCGCCAATAGAGCTCGGAGCTTCTGCTTATCAAAAATATGATATTGAAGCATGGATGCCAGGAAGAAAGATTTGGGGGGAAATTTCAAGTTGTAGTAATTGCACAGACTTTCAAGCTAAACGTCTAAATATAAAATACATTGGAAAAAATGGAGATGTTCATTACGTGCATACAGTAAATGGAACAGCGTCCGCAATACCTCGATTATTAATTAGCTTAATTGAATCGAATCAGGTATGTGAATTTGATATTAAGTTGAATGATAATGTAAAACTGACTTCCATATATTTTAAGATCGACAAAAATACTGTGAAGTTGCCCGAAGTTCTTTTAAAATACTTGAGGAAGCCCACACTAAAAAAGGAAAAAAATTTACCGGATATTAAGTTAGTTAAGCATATAAAATATGATGTTTCTGAATAATTTTATTTAAAAAAGCTTTATTTCATTTAAAAACAAAAATGATTTTTATTTAAAGTTTTATTATACAATTTTTTTTTTTTTTTTTGTAAATATTTTATTTAAATACATTTTTGTCGAAAATCTTTTAATTAAAACAAAATTGATTGTTATTTAAAGATGTAAAACACTATTTTTTAATATTAAACGCAGATTTTTTTTGTAAAAATTTAAATTGTGGAAATAATTCGAATTATGATAATTAAAAAAAAATGTACTTTATGTCTTGTTAGTATTCATCATTGAAGATTTCCAATTACATTTTACTTTACTGCTATAAATACATAACTATGATGCAATTGATCTTGATTTTGATTTTATGTAAATTAGATAAGACACGTACGATATGTACTACGGATAAAAATTGGATACTAACCTTCACGTAATAGATCCGTACAGAATAAAGAAATGCAGGTACATATTGAATTTTTGAGTAATTAGAACAATTTTATTTGCATAGTACAATAAGTTACTTATTGTATTCCACCAACTACAACTACAAGTATTGCTTATGAGAAATATAGGAAAACAAATATGTTACTCTCATTTTCTCTTTATCCATTCATACCCTAATAGGCTTTTTACACTGAGCTTCATCTTTCATCTCTCATCAATTGGCAAGATGACAACATCTTCCCATAGGAAATATACAGAGCAAAAAAGCGTCATCTTTCATCATCTTCACAAGATGTTCCTATCTCATTTTGTTCCACTCATCATCTTTCGATAATTTTAGTGTCACCACTAAAAAAATGACATTTGCTTATATGTATAAAAAAATTAAACGTCACAAAATGAGCGGGACTGAACAAAGTTAGTAAATTTTTTAATGTATATATAATGAAATAAATATTTTAATAATATGTTTTTAATATTTTATAGCAAAAAAAAAGCACTCGAATAGTTTGGTCAGTTGTATATTGTTTTAATAATTGATTTTTCTCTTCAAGTGCAATTATTAATCCGATAATTGAAGAATTTTCCATTTTATTTTTTTCCATTAATTATAAGCAGATTTTAGGTATTTTAAATGAAAGATGAGAGATGATGCAAATGTAAACAACCCAGCGGTAAATAAAACTAAGTACTTATGCAATATGCGATGACGTGAGTATGATATTCTAAGCGAGCGATCTAAGTACTTAGAGTATAATCTATGCGTAATCCAACATATAATGCACAGTAATTGCATCTTCGCTTACGTTTTAAGCAGGGATTCAGTTGATATTTTTATGTTATGTTTTTATTTAAAGATAAATAATAAACAACCGTTTGTTTTTTGTTTACATGAAATAAATAAAAAACAAAATTTATGTTTCTTTTCAGTTTAAAGTTGATTTTATCAAGTGTTATAAGTGAAGTGATTTAATAAAAGGTGAAATTAATAAAAATGGAAGGTTTTTCGTCTAGAAATTTAAAGCGATTGACAGAAAAAGAAAAAAAGATGAAAAAAGAAGATATACAAATGAGAGAATTATTAATTTTTAAATAATATTAATTATTTCAGTTGATCAAATACAAGCCACTACAATAATTAAAAAACTTGTAAAGAAAAAACGTACATGTGGGAAAAGATCCCGATTTTCCTATTTTAAATGTTGAAGACATAGAAAGAGTTAGCCTAATTTCAGCAGATCCAGAATCATATGTAAGTTCTTAAAATCAAATAATAAAAACCATTAACCTATAAATATAGTTCTTATTCCAGATTCCAAAAATAAAGACCATTTTGAGACCAGGGGGCTTAGAAAAAAAATTTTGACAATTTATTTATTTTCACAATTTTTTTTATGCAATATTCATAAAGATGTATATATGTATATTATTAAATTATAATGGATTAAATGGTAAAAAGGGACTCAAAGAATTCAAGTCACTTCATGATGCAATATACGGTAAGTTTATTTTACACTTTCCCATTTAAATACTTAGAATTTACTATTTTTCATTTGCAGAAGCTGTAAAGGAAGATGGCTATACTCTTCAAATATTTAAAAAGGAAATACAGCACTGCTTTAAAATATATAAAAATCGATTTTTTTCGAAAAAATCAAGGGAAAAGAAAAGACAAAATTAGAATTTTTTAAAAATATACACAATTTTCAACATTTTTCATTTTTTCCATGTAAAGTAGTTTTTGAATAAGAATTTGTATTGAATTATTTTATTAACGATGTTTAATAGTTCGTATTTATTTAATTTAATTTTTGTATTAATAAAAAATATTTTTCTTTTAATAAAAAATCCTATTTGCTGGTATTTTAACTTACAAATGCAAGTAGGACTGTAATCTACATACAATACTTTCTAATTTGCAAGTCTATATAGGCATCTCATCAACATCGCTTAGAACTCCACTTATTATGTAAGTGAAACGTTAATAGAGCCTAATGATATTGTGGCTTACATTCTAAGTGAGAGCACACCGATGTGGCAGCCTATGACACTTTTATGTTAAATCTAAGTGGGAAACTAAGTGAAAGCAACACCACTGACAGCCACGAAATATCACTTAGATAAGCGAGTACATAATGGGTATTTTTACCGCTGGGAACTTTTTTAATTTTTATCATCTTCCACTCATTCCTCTAAGATGATGCTAAGTGTAAAAAGGCTATAATAGGCTTTTTACACTGAGCTTTCATCTTTCATCTCTCATCAATTGGCAAGATGACAACATCTTCCCATAAGAAATATACAGAGCAAAAAAGCGTCATCTTTCATCATCTTCACAAGATGTTCCTATCTCATTTTGTTCCACTCATCATCTTTCGATAATTTGAGTGTCATCACCAAAAAAATGACATTTGCTTATATGTATAAAAAAATTAAACGTCACAAAATGAGCGGGACTGAACAAAGTTAGTAAATTTTTTAATGTATATATAATGAAATAAATATTTTAATAATATTTTTTTAATATTTTATAGCAAAAAAAAGCACTCGAATAGTTTGGTCAGTTGTATATTGTTTTAAGAATTGATTTTTCTCTTCAAGTGCAATTATTAATCCGATAATTGAAGAATTTTCCATTTTATTTTTTTCCATTAATTATAAGCAGATTTTATGTATTTTAAATGAAAGATGAGGGATGATGCAAATGTAAACAACTTTTTTCATTTTTATCATCTTCCACTCATTCCTCTAAGATGATGCTAAGTGTAAAAAGGCTATAACTGATACAAAAAATATCCATACCAACTTGTAACAAAACCATTTATCTATACACATTATATTAATAGTATTATTAAGGTCTCAATTATCAAAATTTCCGCCAATCCATTGACTTAAGTCTTTGACAGAAATAAAAATTTTTCGGTATAGGTAGGTCAAAAAATTAATTGTCGGCAATTTCTGTCATGCCAATAATCCCTAAAGGGTTCAATTTCAAAATTATCTACAGATATGTGTGTCGTTTAATATTTGAATTTCCAAAATTCTCGCTAACGTATTTTGATCAGTTGAGTGAAAGTGTCATATTTTTAGGGTACTGTTTAAATCATGATTGTTTTTCAATCACCGGTTGCAGTTCTCTGATATATGTATATTAGAGGTCTGCAACGAATAACTTGTTTGCTTCATGTGTGCAACTCGTTGTCGGATAAATAGAGTACTTACTCTCTCTCTAACAGCGCAAGCAGTGAAGAGAAGAGAATGTGTGTAAGACAAATACGAGTAAGTATTTATCCGAAGCTGCTTATGTTCCGTAAATAGAGTACTCATTAAAAAATATATCCGCAAAAACAAGTACTCCTAAAATTATGTTCACTTCATGTGGTACTTCAAATACTCGCAGCATAAAACACCACATAACTGATGTTTTTTTATATATAAATGCTTATGTGTATGAACAAACGACATGTTAGGCATATATTTATTAATCATTGAAATAAAAAAATAGAAATCGAAAATAGTCAATTTTTTTGGAAAATATTTTTTTTTCGCTTTTTGATTTAAAAAATTCTTTATTTTCAATGAACTAAAAACAATTAAAATAACAAAAAAATCACTTAAAATTACTAAAACGTAAAAAAACATAGTTTATATTTCATATTTTCAGAGATCATTTAAAATGATAAAAGTATGTAAGAAGTAATAAGTGTAACAAATAAAGTTAAGTATATGCATATAGAATAGAAGGAACTTTAAAAACTTAAATATTTGTGAATTTATTTAAAAAGAAAAACAAAACATAAAAACATTAATCCTTAAATAAAAAAAAACTAAAAATTCATGTCCATAAAACTTAAAACTAGAGATCACGTTCTATTCTTTCTATTTCTTCGTATATTTTTGTTTTATTCATATTAGAGTGTAAAAACATTATTTTGTTTATTGTAGCTCCGTTAGTTCCAAGAGCAGACCTCTTCTCAGAAATAAGATTTCTTGCCTTCGAAAAATACATACATACATAAATACATACATAATTGAACAGTCTAAAAAATAACATTATAATTCGGTGCGAATCGATATAATTTCATTTCTACAACAATAAAACACATATTTTTACCCTACAATAAAACAAACGGTAATATTTTTCCACAGGCTATTTGCACATACATTTTGTGAAAACAAGACATCTTTCAGTTTGTTTATTATTTTATTTGGCAATACATGTATACATACATGCACACACGTATACACACATATGAGAATAAATTATTTAGAGAAGAGAACAATACGTTCTCTGAGTATAAGTTCTCTGAGTACATGTTACTTTTTACACTGTGTGCAACATCTTTACATATTTATAGTCTTTGGTGTAGATCTTTTCTTTGCCAAACTTCTTTGTGGTATTTGCAGTACTCATTGGTATTTGAAGTACTACGTGAAGTTTGGTGGTACTCATTGTACTCGACATATTTTGTGTCGGTATTTTCGAGTAAGAAAGAAAGTTGAACATGTATTTGTATGAAGCGAACGCAGTCAAATAACAACAAGAAGTTATTCGATAATTTTGTTGTTCTCAAAAAAAGTACTTTTCTTCTTCGGATAAGTGTACATGTATGCTAGATCTTATGTACTTTTTGAAGTCAAATACATTTGTGCAGACCTTTAATGTATATATAGAAAATACATATATATTGCCTCTATTGCCGTTCTCAACTCAACTCAGTTTGGTCGTCTGCCAGTCAACCCAACTTTTACTCAACCAAATTATTTTTTGATATTGCGGAACTCAACGTTTTTTTAGTTGTAATTGTTATGGTGTTGCCGGTATGAAATTTCATTTTCATGTTGGTAACACCATGAAATTTATTTGGAAATAGAAGAAAAGAAACACAAAAATAAGTTAAAATCAAGTTTTTGTAGAAATAAAAGTAAATTAAAAATGGATTTAAGTGTGGATTTATTTTACAAAGATGAAAATCATGACGCTAATATAAATGTTCTTCATATACGTAGAAAAATACGCGATGATACAAATCCTCTTGAACTACCCACACTCCACTGTAAGATTGTGAAGTTCAGTAGCTTCATTAACTTGCCTTTCATATAAGGCAATTTTCTGTTGTATAATTTGTAAAAGCTGTTTGTTTATTTCATAGTTTTTATAAGTATTTTTCTCCAAATCCTTAATGATTTTTAAAAGTTTAACTTGTGTCTCGCATTGCTTTCTCAAAAGTTCTAGGCGCTCTTGTTCTATTGATTTATTTCCTTAGCTGGGGTGTTTAATATCTCAGGCGCATTTGTAATGACTTGTTCCATGTCGGGATTTTGAGGAAACGCAGAAGCATGACTGGTTGTCGGAGCAATATTTTCAATGCCGAAAGTGTGTCCAGATGGAGCTACTTGGTCATTTACTGATAACAGATGGGATACGCAATCCTCAAGGATATTAAGGGGAATTTCTTGTGAAGGATTGATTGTTTTTTTATTATTAGCAAGTTTTTTTAATACTTGCTTTGTAGTGAATCCAAATCTATACGGAGTAAAAATTCGAATAAAATGTCTATTTACAATATTTAAGGTGCTGTGTACTTACACGTTGCCATTCGGAGGGGGTTCTTGTAGGTGGACCCAATTTATTCAATGCTGTAGAAAATCCTTCCCACGCTTCCTTGCACTGATTTTTGGTCATCCCAAATTTTTTGCTTTCCTTTAGAAATATCTGCTTTATTTTACCTCAACTTCACATGTCGCTCAAATTGGGCTTTGGTTGTTATTTTCAATTTCCTGCGTATTAAATACTTAATTATTTATTTTAAGCAGAAAAATCTTACGATTTTTCCATTTTTTATCTTTTTTTCTATTCTTTTTAAAAAGAAAATGTATTAAATATATAAGTGAACTCTATAACTGACAGAGGCTCAACTGCTAATATGCAGTTGTCTATATTTAACGTTTTTGTCAACCAAACTCGTACAAAGTGGTGAACCGCAATACCATAAAACACAACTAAAAAATCAATCGCACAACCAAAAAGTCAACCGTATTTAAGTTGAGAATGGCAATACCGATTTCTGAAAGACGACCAAACTACTAAAAAAGTTGTCTACCGCAATGGTGGCATATATATATAGAAAAAAATTTATCTTAAATATAAATATACATAAGAAACGAAATATAAGCTTCAGGAATAATTTTGCATAATGTTATCGATTCTGCTGCTTTGCATTTAGGCTAATTTCTATTTTTTTTTCGCAAAGGTGAGAGAATTAGTGCTCATTGTGACGCGAGGATTAATGCTGTCAATACAATAACATGCATGAAATGGGGGTTTCAGAAACGCGATATATGAAATATAAAGCGAAAAACGTTTTAGTGGCACCATTGATAAAGAATTAATGAACTGTTTATTTCTTTTCTGCTGCTGTCTTTATTATAATTAATACGCATGTAGCTTACCTTAGGCTACAATTGTAATTTTTGTGATTGCTGCGTTGCGTTTATTGTGAACGAATTATGGACTGTTTATTCACTGTTTATTGTTTATTCAGATATTAACAACTTGAAATTAATATGTGTTAAAATTAACAACTTAAGCTTATTTTACAAAAACAAATCATAGTTACAGCGATTGGATTTTCTTATATTTTGAGACACGTTACGCATGGACAGGAGTCAACTGGAAACCTGCAATCGGCGAGTTTGACGGTTTCTGACAAACTGCGTCTGCAACCAAGGAAAGCTTTGGCCGTGTGCTCAGCTCGACGTGGTGCCACTATCAGAACGATCGTCAGGTGTCGTCCAATTTTGGAGGACGAAACGACACTCTCACTGCTCAAACTATAAAATGTGGGACTAAAAACGTCCGATTGGACGATTGTGCATGGCCTTGCAAGGGACAAACATGCTTGAAAGTATCTCTGAATCAAAATAGGTCCGGAATCTCTGCAACTACTGCGTCCCTTGGATGGAAAAATCGGGTAGGGATGAGACAGCGAGGCTGATCCTGCCATCGAACGACAGCAGTGAGACCGAAACGGCTTAGGTGATTCAGATTAATCAGCACCATTCAAAGGCTGCAAGCGAGTAACTGCTGTTGTTCATGATCAAGGAGAATGTGGATGTGGACCTGATTTAGGAGCCCTGACCCGTAAGAGGTCATGGATTGGGGTTTAACTTCTACACACTTCTTGTTCGACCATAAAAGGCACGTTATTAACGTTCTTCTCTCACTAAAGATCTGCGTTCCCGACCTCACCGTGGCAGTATGCGAACAGTAGCTTCCTGATAGCATCCGCATATCTGCCATACGAAGATGAGGAGCCGCCATAAAATGCCTTCAAGCAGGATACGAGCTAACGCACACGACACCGTTTGTAGGAGCACGGACATCAACAGAAGAGGTGAGTCATTTTTCAATTCCATTTTTAACTCTAAACTTGTTGTATGTAATAGTGGCAATAGACCCATATTCTTTAATAAGAACAGGGATCAAGTGATAGATCTGAAGTTAGTGCCGGACGTAGGTGTAGCTAGTGTCACAAACTGGTAAATATTTACGAAGTGTACCTTTTCGGATCACTACCAAATACTCTTCAGCATTGATAATGCTATAACGAGCGGGTGACGAAATCGTTTCGCGCACCGAGTGGAAAAGGATGAAGGTGGTTTTCATTACCAAGGCGGGTAAAGCGAGTCACATAACACTGAAGGACTATAGACCTCTCCTCGTTTTTATTGAAAACCTTGCAGAAGCTCATTGACATATACGTTAGGAGCAAACTCGGAGTAAACAACTTCATTAGTACACAGTACGCCTACCGTAAGGGTAGGTCGGTGGACACAGCACTACACGAAGTAGTTGGCACCATAGCGAAATTTCGTGGCTTTAAGGAATACATATTGGGCTCCTTTATAGATTTATAGGGGGCGTTTAACAATGTAAGCACAGAGGCAATACACACCGGTCTGGTGAACATTGCCTCGAGTGAAATGATAAACAGATGGCTTAAAAATATGTTATCAACTAGAAGCATCCAATCTTCATTGGCGTTATCCTCAGCCAGGAAACGAGTAACTAGGGGTACACCGCATTGGTAGAGTTAATGCCATCACTGCTGTGAAAACTAGTTATTAATCAAATTCTGAATGAAATGAAGCTTTAAAATGATAGTTTACGCTGACGACGTGATGATACTGATCACAGGAAACTCTAAAACGGGACTTGTCTTGTTCACTTGGAAATATAAGGTTCCGAGCTTCGCCATTGCGAAAATGAAGAGAACGGCTCTCAAACTCTCAAAGGAGACAAAGTACTTGGGTCTCATTCTGGACTCCAAACTGTCCTGGAGGAGTAACACTGAGGAAAGGGTGAATTGTACGTCTGAAGAAAGTTCCGTAGCAGATGCGTCCTGCAGCCTCGTAACATCCACTGAATGTATACAGCGGTTGTACGGTCCATACTCTCTTACGGAAGAATTAGTATTGTGGGCGGCTATGCGAAAGAGGACCTATCTCGCTACACTGAATAGGGTACAGAGGTTGGCAGGCTTAGACATCACGGGTGCCCTGAAGTTAACGACGCAGGCTGGCCTCGAAGTCATCTTATCTCTACAACTATTGGACATCGTTCTTCGAAACGTAGCTGCTAGAACTGTACTGAAGCTTAAGTCCTCAGATATGTTTAGGCCATGTACGGTGGGCCACTGTTTAATACTGCGTGGAGTAGAATCGAATTACCCAGGTTTTAGATGTGAGTACATGGTAATAATGACTGTTCTCAGGCGAACATGCAAAACTCGCACACTGGAAAAATATATTGCTGAAGCTGTCATCGGTGACGGTAATACAGCGATCTTCACCGATGGCTCGAAAATAGAATGTGGGACTGGATCTGGTCTATTCCGATAAACTGACATTGACATACAGATTACCTGACCAGACCAGCGTATTTCAGGCGGAGATTTTTGCTACTGAACAAGATGCATGCATGGTTTAAACTGAGGACTTACCTCTTCGAAGTTGATCATATGTGTGGGCAGTCAAGCAACAATCAAAGCGCTGGGATTCCATCAAAGAGAGGAATTCTAACGGAACTCTGCGCTAATGGCAGTTTCGCTGATAAGCTCGGTCTACCTCACTAGGATTATTGCAGAGGCTGCCATGACGTGAAGGAAACATAATCGGTACAACACCTTTTATGCAAGTGCCCTGCACTTTAAGACAGACGTGACAAGAGGGTGACACTATGGACCATATGGGCCACCAAGTAAGCCACGTTGTCATGATTCGTTAGTGGTAGTTTTGAACCTCCACAGAATAGTATTTTTTTAAGTAATTTGTACCCACTTTTAAGATATTCGTTTTTTATTGTTACTATCAACTTTTGTCCTTTATAAAGATTTTCATCGGTATTTGTTTCAACTTCTTTTAGGTCCTTAGAACTATTGGCCTTTTTATTTCCCTAATAAGGAATACAAAATTTTTCTTTTTGTATTATTTGGTCATATCTCTAATAGTGTTTCTTCTAGGATAATTATACATGATAGTAAGAATTATTTTAAATTAAGCATCATTTTATGAATTGCTTTTGTTAATCTAATTTTTATCATTAAATTTAATTTCGTACAGAAAAAATGTTATATGCCTTGATGTAAAAAAATGCACTAAACTAAGCAATAATGTCATTTATATTATGTCTGTACATTGTATTAAAAAGAAGTCAGCAGATTGCTTAATGAAAAGAAAATTGAACTATGACCTTGATGGCATATACAACAGGGCTTCAGCTAACGGCGTCTGTTTGAAATTAATGAAAATAGAAGACTAATGCCATTGGCAAATGAATTACGTAACAGATTCCCTGACATTAGTTGCCCTTGGCGCATCCTCTGCACAAATAGTTAAATATGCCAAAAATGTCGGTGTAATCTTTATTAGACAACATAATTGGTCTGACCACATCAACTCTGTCTGTCAGGCTTATTTACGGATGAGAACTCTTTGTGGGGGCCTAGGCGTAAACTTAATGTTACTTACAATAATATAACCAGATATGTTTATGGACGCAGAAGAAATAGTAGTATTTCGCTTTATTCTGGACAAATTTACTATATATGACATTTAATGACTTTTTAAAATATATTATTATACAATATTATAAATAAATTATTATATATAAAATATATTATATATATATATTATATATTTAAAATATATATTATACTTATATTTCAATATAAAATTATATACTTAAAACAACCTAATTACATATTTGTTTAATAGACTACAATTTTCTAGATTAAACATTGATTATAAGATAACCGCAATTATGTATAACAGACATAAATGGTCATTACAACCCTTCAGTCAGGATTACGACCTAGCTTCTCACACCACTTATGTTGTGTGCGTTAATTTTGAACATGAGTGGCGGGACCTACAGGTTAAAGTCGACTCCGTACGACAGATTTTTGAGAAGCTTTTCATGGCAATTTTATTTACTCTTTTTTTGCCAGAAATCTGCTGAGAGGAAGTCGCCGAAGAAATATTGTCATATTTTCGTTATGATGCCTGACCTGGTATACGAACGCGGGCCTTCAGTCTAATAAGCCAACACACTACCTACTAAACTACGGCGACTGCCATAACAGACGAATACCGAAACGAATATTAACGCTATTTACCTGGGAAACAAACTTTCATCAGATATTCAATTGAAAAATACACTTCTCATGTAGATAATATTGTTAATTATTGGGGAACTGTTGACATCGAAAATTTTTAATCTTATTTTTGCTTTCTTTTAAATACTGTTTTAAATTATTACCACAAAACTAAACTATTATTATAAAATTAAATTATTGTCACAGAATTGAATCAAATTATAAGATCAGATTTTTATTATCCGATTATTATTATTAGGGCCATGATTACAGATTGCCGCTAAATTTGGGCTTAGTAAAAGGTAACTTTAACTAAAGTGAAGTTCAAAGTCAACTTTAAGGACCTTTAGAAACACAGTGGCAACGTCGGGCTTCCTTTTTTGTCATAAGGGCTGGTTACTCAAGCGTAAGAAATGTAAAAACGTATAGTACGTTGCCGTAAGAACGTTTGTGTAGTTATAGAAACTTTTAAAACACGACACATGTCAACGAAGAATGTAAACAAAAACGAAACAGAAGACAAACGAACACAACACAATGCAAAGAAATTGATATACACACATTTGCACGAAGTCAGCTGTTCAGAACAGTGATGAGTGTTGTTAGGACAAAGCAAAATTCAAAAAGTACCAATTGGGTACTTTTAATTGGAAGAAGTTATATTTGCATCTTATATTTTATGTTATTACAAATAAATATTTATTCTTGTAATATTATATAATATTGCATTGTTGGCTTAATATAAGTCAATATTTATGAAATTTAGATATAAGTACAGTCGAATTTTGTTCTATTCAAAGTGATTTTTTTGTTTCTTTTTTTTATTAAATTGCAGAACAATACCTCTAGCTAGAATAGTAATAATAAAAAATACTTTTATAATTCTTTATGAACATTAGAATCATAAGAATATGCATTTAAAAATTTTAAAGATTATAAAGATTTATGTATAAATAGGAAAGTACCAAAAAAGGCATTTGCGTTACATTGCCACTCAAAATACATAGTTTTTATTTACTATGTTTCAAAGTTTATTTATGCACATTACAATCAGAATAATAATTAAAGAAAAATCATTAATACAAATTTATAAGGTTAATACAGTGTTGGAAAAAATAATAAGTACACTTAAATTTTTCAATTTATTCTTATATTTTTATTTACTTTTCCATAAATATTAAAAAGTACATACATTAAATTAAAGGTATTCAAATAGTTTAACAAATAAAATAAAAATAAATGACTCCCCGGTGATTGGGACGGCCACTCCATTACAGGCACCTCATTCTGTTGAAACCACAATTTGACGCTTCTAGCGGAATGCTTCGGATCATTTTCTTGCATAAATTCCCATTTAGTTCGACTTTCTAAAAATAACCCCTTTATATCATCAAATAGCCTTAAAAATGAATTGTGTGCTCCAGTGACAAGTCGGATTAATGGGACGCAGAAAAGTACCACTGTTGAGCAAAGAAAATATACAAAAAAGGCTGGAATTTGCCAGACGCCATCTGTGTCGTAAAAATTGGAATAATGTACTGTGGTCAGACGAAACAAAGGATAATTTGTTTGGTTCGGACGGAAAATCGTTCGTACGTCGTCCTGTAAATACAGAATTTAACCCAAAATATACAAAAAAGACAGTCAAACATGGTGGAGGGTCGATAATGCTATGGGGGTGTTTTTCGGCATCTGGCATTGATCCTACTGTTTGGATTCAGAGAAAAATGTGTGCAGCGTACTACATAGATATTCTACAGAATAAAATGCTTCCGTTTGCCGAGGACGAAATGCCACTTAAATGGGAATTTATACATACATGTAACAATTTAAAAGTTTTATATAAATAATCATGAAAGTACCAAAGAGGGTATTTGTGCCGTAATGCAACTCAATGCATACAATAGCCCCATCACTCATGTTCAAATGTCACGTAAAAACATGAGAGAATTCTGTTTTACAAAGATCGTTCCGTTTTGCTAGAAAGAGAGAGAGAACGTTTCGGTAAGCGTTTGAATTGTTCTCCATATGCCAAAAAAAGAACGTTCGGTACGATACGCTCCGTTACGTTCGGGTAACTGGCACTATATTTGTTTATTTCGTGTATATTTGAAGTTGCCATCTTGAAAATAATATATACATATGTATATCCAAGTGACATATGCATTACCATAATTCATGTATTGTAATATGAATCTATAATAATCATTTCTTATTCTTTGTTTTATTGCATTCCTCTTTTCCTTCCGTTGAAAATTAAAAGAAATTAAACACTTTGTAATATCAGCATTCTTATTGTGTGAGAACAATTATTAACATAAATTATTATTAAAAGAAAAAACACTCTTGTTTATGTATTATGTAAAATCAGCATTCTATTTGTAAGAACCTTCATAATGTTAATCAGCCATAAAATATTTTTAATAAAATAAGAATTCAGTTTATGAATAAAACTCAAAGTACAAACACTGTATTTTATTGGCGCAGTCGGTAGGATCTGTGAAAAAGATCCTTAAACGAACCTAAACGTTTAATAACTTAAAAAAAAAAAATTAAAAAAATTTTTTTTTACAAGATTTTAGAGTGTTAATACCAAAGTGAAAAACATATTTTTGTTGTCGTTGTAAAATTTTTGTTGAACAAATAGAAGAAAAAGAAAATATAAATAATTCTAAATAACTTTTTCATCGGCCAATGGATGAAGTGCTCCGTAATTTAGAGCAACTATCAATTAACAATAGAAGAGAAAGTGGTGCTAATAGTGATAACGTTAACAACAGTGTAAACAGCAATATGGATCAGCAAAAGAACTTTATCATCCAAAATTTAAAATTAGTGCATCCTTTTATTGGGGAAAAGGATAAATTGTGCCTCTACAATAATAGCATAGAAAGTATATTACCCAACATTGCGGTTTTGCCTAGAGATGACAGGATCTTATTCTTCAACTGCATCTTGAGAACATTAGACGGAGAAGCCCTAAATTTAATCAGAAGAGAACAACCAGAGGACTGGAGCGAATTGAGGCGTCTGCTGATACAAGAGTATGGTGAGCAACAACCGATTCCAACACTAATTTTAAAATTAAGTAATATTATATTTAAGGGTAGCTTAAGAAAATTGTGCGATGAAATTAACATAAGCTTGTGTAGAATACATGATACAATTAGATTAAGTGATGAAAGTAATGAAAAAAAATCATTTTATAAGAATGAAGCCAACTCCCAAGCTTTAAGAATACTAAAAAAAGAACTACCCAATCATTTAACCGCACTTGTTAATGCGAATTTAGCAGCAGATTTTAAATCGGCGGTAGACATTCTCAGACGAAATAATGAACTGGATGACGGACACTTTGAACGAAGATCGACAAAATTAATCAGAACCGATCATATCCCCGCCATTATCCCCAGGTAGTGAACAATGAATATAGAAGCATACATACCCCAAATCGGAGTAGAAACATTTTTAATTACCCAAATTTTATGAATAACAGTAATAGAAACTTTCAGAATAATTATAATAATGGTTATAGAAATAACGGTCAAAATATTAACACACACAGTAACAATAATAGCCCAAACAATAATAACATTAACAATAATAACAGATTTCCCAATGATTCACGTCCTTGCAAACGCCAAAGGATAAATGACTCAATTCAATCTCGTATTAGGCGTTTTGGCCCTGCCGAACCCATGGAGGTCGAAAATTTTCACTTAGCGGCCTCAAACCCCTTCCCATCGTCTCAATAGTAATACAAGGCAAAGCTTATAAGTTTTTGGTTGATACGGGATCATCAATCAGCCTTCTTCGTCCGGATGCTTTGCCCCTTTCTCCAAATAGAGTAGATCCCGTTTGTGTTAGAACAGCCACTGGGGACATAGTTCTCAATGAAGCGTTAGAAATTTTTAGTCCCATAACAAAAGTTAGATTGATGTTTTATGCGTATAGGTTTAGTAACAATTATGCGGGCCTTCTAGGCTTTGATAATTTAAGGAAATTAAAAGCAAAACTGAATATTCCAGAGGGATTTGTTGTTCTGAATGATATTAAATATTTCTTTTTGAATGAAAATCAAGAAGAAAACAAAGAAACAAAAAGCCTCCCAGTTAATAAAAATATTAACCCTGATTCACAGCTCAATCAGCCTGTGTATAAACAAATTCGTGGTGGATTTGATACCCCACAGAATGGTCCTCCAAAATTCTTGAATTGTATTGATTGCGAAAGTAAAACTTCAATATTTAAATTGGTTCACCTCAGTAAAGAGGAATCCACAAGCTTAAAAGTGTTGTTACAGAAATACGACAGCATTTTTTATAAGGAGGGAGATAAATTAACCTTTACTAATGTTGTCAAACATAAAATCAACACTATCCATGAAGATCCAATATATTGCAAAACGTATCGTTACCCTCAGATCCATAGGGACGAGGTTAATAGACAGATTCGGGAAATGTTGGACCAAAATATTATATGCCACAGCCAGTCGCCTTATAATGCACCAATCTGGGTTGTACCCAAGAAACTCGATGCCACTGGTAAACAAAAATGGCGCATCGTTGTCGATTACAGGAAATTGAATGATGTAACGATCAGTGATAAATATCCAATTCCGGTTATGGATGACATCTTGGATAAATTGGTTAGGTGTTTGTATTTCACTACCCTCGATCTTACAAAAGGGTTTCATCAGATCGAAATGGAAACTTCTGATCGAAAAAAAACAGCGTTTTCCACACAAAATGGACATTATGAGTTTTTGAGGATTCCGTTTGGCTTAAAAAACGCGCCCTCAACCTTCCAACGATTGATGAACACAATCTTGGGAGACTTTATAGGAAAAGAATGCTTGGTCTACCTGGACGACATCATTGTCTTTAGTACTTCTCTCCAGGAGCATATCAGCTCAGCAAGCTTTCAGATGCCAATTTGAAGGTGGAACTTGATAAGTGTGAATTTTTAAAAAGAGAAACCACCTTTCTGGGACATATCATCACACCAGATGGTATAAAGCCAAACCCTGACAAGGTTAAAGCCATCTTAGAATATCCAATTCCTAAGACTGAAAAGGAAATTAAGCGATTTTTGGTATTGGCCGGATTTTATAGGAAGTTTATCCAGAATTTTTCCAAAATAACAAAACCGTTAACACATTGCCTTAAAAAAGGAAATAAAATTAACCCATCAGATAAGAATTATATTGATGCGGTCGATACTATTAAGCTCTTGATCGTTAATGAACCAATCTTGGCCTTCCCAGACTATGAGAAGCAATTCACTCTGACAACAGATGCTTCTAACTCTGCCCTTGGTGCCGTTCTTAGTCAGAGCGGACACCCAATTTGTTTTGCCAGCCGCACTCTTAACGAGCATGAATTAAATTATTCTGCTACTGAGAAGGAGTTACTGGCCATTATGTGGGCAACAAAGTATTTCCGCCCCTATTTGTACGGCAGAAGATTTCTGATCAACAGCGATCATAAACCATTACAGTGGTTACAAAACCTTAAAGAGCCAAACCAGAAGCTTCAGAGGTAGAAAATAAAATTAAATGAATTTGATTTCGAGATTAAACTTATTCCCGGAAGGGAAAATCATGTTGCAGATGCACTATCTCGTGCAAGAAAAGAGAATTGTAACTTCAATGAAGAAATTGAAGATAACGGTGGTGAGCCAGCCGATGAGGCTAACAGAGCGGAGGATATTTCATCTGTGGCCACAACAATTCACTCGGCTGATGAAGATAATTCATCATATATACCAATAACTGAAAAACCCTTAAATGTGTTTAAGAATCAGATCAAACTTGTCAGAGGGAATCGGAATAGGGTCTTTGCAGAGAAAGTATTTTCCAATCATGTTATAACGGTTGTTTATAGGGATCTGGATACCGAATCAAATAAGGACATAATTAAAACACATTTACTTAATAAAAAAATAACCCTTTATATGCCGAACGACAGTGATTTCATCAGATTTCAGAGAGTTTATGTTAAGATTGTTTTGAATAAGAAAAACAGGGTTCTAAGATCGACCAAACTTCTGGAAAATTTGACTAGTTACCCTGATTTTAAGACAAAAATTTTGGATATTCATTTGAACGGTTTACATCAGGGTATAGAAAAAATAGTCAGAACATTTAGGACAAAATATTATTTCCCAAACTATGTTAGGGAAATATCTCGTATTGTAAACGAGTGGGAACTTTGTAATCGCTGTAAGGCGGACCACATAGATTATAAATTGCCATTTAAGATCACACCTGTCTACGAAACAAGAGAAAAATACGTAATAGACTTTTGGCAATGGAATAGAGAATACTATTTGACTTGTATAGATTTGTTTTCAAAGTTTGCCACAGCTGAACCAGTAAAGTCATTAAACTGGATCGAAACCAAAAAAGCTCTTTTGAAAGTGTTTAACACAATGGATCCTCCAAAGGTTTTGAAGATAGACCAGGATCAAGGAATGAACAATATTAACATAAAAAAATGGTGTGAGGAGTTGAATGTCAGATTGGAGGGACTACGGGTAAAACAGGTATTTCTGATATTGAACGGTTGCACAAAACACTTAATGAAAAGCTTAGAATTATTAACACTTCAGATGACAAGGAATTAATTTGCATGCAGGTTGAGCAAACAATCTTTACTTATAATCACACCATAGTTCATTCTACTACAGGAGAGACTCCGTATAATATACTTTTTAATAAACTCCAACCTCAAACAAATCCGCAGAAGGTTAAGGAAAACAATAAATGGTATTAATATGACTAGGGTAGAAAAAGCAATAGATGCTAGGTATTTGAACGCGGATAATTCAAGAAAACGATTGAAAAAGGTTGAAAACCCATTCAAGAGGGTCACAGTCGTACAGGCCGAGGACGATAATGAGCATTATGTTGTTAAGTGCAAGGATAGGCACGTTAGAAAGTATAAGTCGCAGTTTAAAAGAAAGAAGGATCATGGTCAAAACTAACAAGAATCAATTTTTTCAGGTGCATTAAAATCTAGCAAAATTAAAGCATGGAAGCTCTTGACAATTGTCTTGTTGCTGCTTCTCTCAGTGAATACAGGAGTCGGTGGCCAGACGATCGAAATAAACAGCATAGAAAATGACTATGGCTTCGCGGTTGTTGAGCAGGGTACCTTAGATTACCCAATAGAGTACAAGTACCATATTTTGACTGTTAACAAAACTTATCTTGATCTGACTTATGACATCCTTATCGAACAGTACAATTCAAAGGAATATTACCAAACGGACACAGTTAGAAAGTACCTTACACTAGCATTTAAAGAGAAACAAATACTTTCAGTTAGACATAGACGTGGACTGGCAAATGTGGTGGGCGACGGTTTAAAATTTCTTTTTGGGACTATGAACGAGGACGATAAAAGGGAGATAGAGAGCAGGTTTGATGACTTGAAAGCGAACATAATAACAACCAACGAATTCAACGAACTGATAGATCACGTGAACAATGAAAGTAGACTGTTGCAAGAACTGGAGTCAGACGTGTCAAGGGTGCAGAACAAGATCACGGAAAGAATCTGCACAGACATATTTTTGGACAATGTAAAAAGATACCTGGAACATATCGAGGATATCCAATTAGCAATGCAGTTGGCTAGACTGGGCATTATAAACCCAAAACTGATCGATTTGCAGACTTTGACGAATTTAACTGTGCTGCAGTTCGAAAACATAAAAACATCAATTTGGCTGAAAGGAAATTTAATTTATCTCATACTTTCTATTCCTGTTGAATTCGATAAATATAAAAGAATAAAGATTATCCCAATGCCAGATGAAAACAACGATGAGTTGGTGCTGGACGAAAAAATAGATTATGTAGCCAATCATAATGTTGTCTACCAATTGATAGATAACAAGGTAATAACAATAGGAGATGAATGTATCAAAAATTTAATAAATAATAATAAAACTAACTGCCAATATAAAGAAAGTAAAGAATCAAACTTTTTGTATTTTGTTGAACCAAATATAATAGTTACAAAGAAACTAAAAGAAACAGAAATAAATCAGAATTGTAATGATTTGAATATAAAAATAAAAGGAAATAATATCATAATATTGAATAATTGTAAAGTCATTGTGAAACAAAAATTAGAAGAACAAAACATACTACCTGCTGTAAAAGATGTAGAAAATTTGGTAAAGGAAAATGTATCGTTGCCAAAGTTAAAGAAACATATAGATATAATAAATACTAAAACGAACAGCTATTCAATAAGTCTATTAACTTTTGTTTCGATAATACTGCTAGTAATTATAGGCTTATGCATTAGATTTAAGAAGAATATCTTTATAAAAGAACAAACTAATAACTAATCTAAGGGAAGGAGGAGTGACATATGCATACCATAATTCATGTATTGTAATATGAATCTATAATAATCATTTCTTATTCTTTGTTTTATTGCATTCCTCTTTTCCTTCTGTTGAAAATTAAAAGAAATTAAACACTTTGTAATATCAGCATTCTTATTGTGTAAGAACAATTATTAACATAAATTATTATTAAAAGAAAAAACACTCTTGTTTATGTATTATCAAAGAAAATAAAGTATAAAGAATGTGCATCTTAACATATTTTGGAATATTTTTCAAAAATATTTCATGACGCGGGGGGAAAGATAGGAGGGAAGTAAACAGAAACGAAGAGCGTAACAATGCGTTGCTCTCATTCTTTGCTCTCATCGCGATGAGATCAAAGACTATAAATATATGAAGATGTTGCACTGCCAGTGCCAAATTTGTCGATGGCAGTACGGCTACTGCCACTTATTGTACTCAGAGAACTTATTATACTCAGAGAACGTATTGTTCTCTTCTCTAATTTATTCTCATATGCGTGTATACGTGTGTGCTTGTACATTGCCAAATAAAATAATAAACAAACTGAAAGATGTCTTGTTTTCACAAAATGTATGTGCAAATAGCCTGTGGAAAAGAAATATTACCGTTTGTTTTATTGTAGGGTAAGAATATGTGTTTTATTGTTGTAGAAATGAAACTATATCGATTCGCACCGAAATAAAAAATCCACATTTTGTGGGGACATTTGAAACTGAAAAACTGAAAAATTGTTTTATAAAAAGTGTGAATTTAAAAATTTTAGTGCATGCTCAAACAAAACGTTTAATAAATATAATATATAATTAAAATCATAAATCATATTTTTAGAAGATATTGATAGGACTGGAAATATATCAGAAAGTACGCATACCCCTGATATAGATGTCGCAGATATATACGATGAAAATAAAGAATATTTTAATGAAGGCACCGATTGTTTTACGTCCAACAATGTGCCAATTAAATTAACATCAAGTCGATATTTTGTTGGTTACCTAGCTCAACGAATATCTTGCGTTAAATCTCGTGTGGATATAATCAAACCAGCGCAAATTTTGTCATATCCTTCAGAAATGTTCGTTTATGCAAAATATTATATAAAAGATTCCGACTTTGGAAGTTTGTGCGTTCCATCTGATTTATTTTTTGAAGTTTGCAAAATTCATATAAGTCTTCGAAAAAATTTTTTTAGAAAATAAATCTATAAAAAACAAAAAAACATTTGTAGTTGGCCAAAAAATACAAAAAATGCACAAAAAATGCAATTTATTCCTTGGTTTGATGAAAATAACGAATGTTATAAACACAGAATAGAGATGCTTAATTTACTAATTGTTGTTTTACTACGGAAGCATTCCACATGGGAAACATACAAATTCAAATTATCCAGTATGGAAAAAGTTAAAATTTTGAACCATTAAAATGATAAATAAATTTAATAAATACTAAACAAAAAAAGCATTCGTTTTATTACAACTTCATTCTATACAAAAATAGACACATATGGTAAATACATACATACATAATTGAATAGTAATATCAAAGAATATGGATATAAAGAATGCGCATCGTGTAGAAGTAAAATTTCTTATGGCGGGATGTACCAGTAAGACCCGCTCTCACCAAAATCTCTTTTAAAAATCATTTCTTGATGAGGGAGGGAAGACAGGAGAAAAATAAACACAAACAAAGAGCGTAACAATGTGTTGCTCTCATCGTACGTATGTATATGCGTATGTACGATTATGTATGTATGATCGTTTTTATTGTTTGACCAAAGACTATAAATATGTAAAGATGTTGCACACAGTGTATTTAAAATTGACAAAATTTTGTGCTTCTTTCTTATGAAGGGGGTAGGTAACAGGGAAAGCTGAATCGTCGTTCTCACTCTCATGTTAACTGAGAGAAAGAAAACAAAAAAGACTCAGTACACTTATTGTACTCAGAGAACTTATTATACTCAGAGAACGTATTGTTCTTTTCTCTAAGCAATTTATTCTCATATGCGTGTATACGTGTGTGCTTGTACATTGCCAAATAAAATAATAAACAAACTGAAAGGTGTCTTGTTTTCACAAAATGTATGTGCAAATAGCCTGTGGAAAACAAATATTACCGTTTGTTTTATTGTAGGGTAAGAATATATGTTTTATTGTTGTTGAAATGAAATTATATCGATTCGCACCGAATTATAATGTTATTTTTTAAGACTATTCAATTATGTATGTATGTATTTACCATATGTGTCTATTTTTTATATAGAATGAAGTTGTAATAAAACTAATGCTTTTTTTGTTTTGTTTAGTACTATTCAATTATGTATGTATGTTTTTACCATATGTGTCTATTTTTTGTATAGAATGAAGTTGTAATAAAACGAATGTTTTTTTTGTTTAGTATTTATTAAATTTATTTATCATTTCAATGGTTCAAAATTTTAACTTTTTCCATACTGGATAATTTGAATTTGTATGTTTCCCATGTTTTTTATAGATTTATTTTCTAAAAAAATTTTTTCGAAGACTTATATGAATTTTGCAAACTTAAAAAATAAATCAAATGGAGCGCACAAACTTCCAAAGTCGGAATCTTTTATATAATTTTTTGCATGAACGAACATTTCTGAAGGATATGACAAAATTTGCGCTGGTTTGATTATATCCACACGACATTTAACGCAAGATATTCGTTGAGCTATGTAACCAACAAAATATCGACTTGATGTTAATTCAATTGGCGCATTGTTGGACGTAAAACAATCGGTGCCTTCATTAAAATATTCTTTTATTTTCATCGTATATATCTGCGACATCTATATCAGGGGTATGGGTACTTTCTGATATATTTCCAGTCCTATCAATATCTTCTAAAAATACGATTTATGATTTTAATTATATATTATATTTATTAAATGTTTTGTTTGAGCAAGCACTACAATTTTTAAATTCACACTTTTTATAAAACAATTTTTCAGTTTTTCAGTTTCAAATGTCCACACAAAATGTGGATTTTTTATTTCGGTGCGAATCGATATAGTTTCATTTCTACAACAATAAAACACATATTCTTACCCTACAATAAAACAAACGGTAATATTTCTTTTCCACAGGCTATTTGCACATACATTTTGTGAAAACAAGACATCTTTCAGTTTGTTTATTATTTTATTTGGCAATGTACAAGCACACACGTATACACGCATATGAGAATAAATTAGAGAAGAGAACAATACGTTCTCTGAGTATAATAAGTTCTCTGAGTACAATAAGTGGCAGTAGCCGTACTGCCATCGACAAATTTGGCACTGGCAGTGCAACATCTTCATATATTTATAGTATTTGATCTCATCGCGATGAGAGCAAAGAATGAGAGCAACGCATTGTTACGCTCTTCGTTTCTGTTTACTTCCCTCCTATCTTTCCCCCCGCGTCATGAAATATTTTTGAAAAATATTCCAAAAAATGTTAAGATGCACATTCTTTATACTTTATTTTCTTTGGTAATATATAATTCGGTGCGAATCGATATAATTTCATTTCTACAACAATAAAACACATATTCTTACCCTACAATAAAACAAACGGTAATATTTGTTTTCCACAGGCTATTTGCACATACATTTTGTGAAAACAAAAAATCTTTCAGTTTGTTTATTATTTTATTTGGCAATGTATATATTTGATTTAGTGGTACCACTTAAAACTAAGATGATCAGCAGTCGCCAAAAGCCCTGGTTTTCCAACGAAATCAAAGAATCTATGCTTCAAAGAGATATTGCATATAAAAGATGGAAAAGATTTAAAACCACTGAGTTGCGTGGGGCCTATCGCACTTCCAAGAGAAAAGTTAATAAATTAATAAGAAGGGCAAAATCGGAATTTTATGCCGAAAAATTTTCTTCTGCTCTTCTGCTCTATGGCAAACCATACGTGAAGTTGGTATTGGTAAAACCACTACACATGAACCCTGTGTAATCGATGCTAACATTATGAATGAAAAATTTCTAAATATTCCAATAGTGGAGGCTGATCCGCATTATTACGATAATCACCCCAACAATATTTCTGAGGCAACTTTTTCCTTTGAACCTGTGGATGAGTGTGATGTGTTAGCTAGTTTGTTGTCGATTAAATCTAATTCTGTTGGTGCGGATAACATTAATCCAAAATTTCTTAAAGTCCTTCTCCCTTCATTGCTTCCTTTTATTACTCTTATTTTTAATAGAATTCTTACGAGCAGTGAATTCCCTTCGAATTGGAAAATAGCTAGAATTGTACCTGTACCAAAATCCAGTTCCGAGTATAGACCAATCGCCATTTTACCATTTCTCTCCAAGGTTTTCGAGAGAATTATGCATAAACAGATGACACGTTTCCTCGATCGGAACAATATGATAACGCAAACTCAGTCCGGCTTTAGAAAAAATCATGGATGCATAACAGCGTTAGTTGATGTTGCTGAAGATATTCGAAGAGAAGTGGATGATGGAAATACTGCCTTTTTGGTCTTGCTGGACCACTCCAAGGCTTTTGATACCGTGGAACACAATATTCTATGCTTCAAATTACAAAACTGCTTCAATTTTTCCTTTTCTGCCACCCAGCTCTTGTCAACTTATCTCTGCGGAAGATACCAATACACTGAAGCACATGATGGAAAATCTAGAGCTCTTCCCGTGTCAAGAGGAGTTCCACAAGGTTCTATTGTCGGTCCTCTTTTATTTTCGATGTACTCCAACGACCTTCCAACTATATTAACAGATTGTAAGATAAGGATGTATGCAGACGATGTCCAACTTTATACTAGCTGCAATAATGCAACGATTACTCAATGTATAAGTTCATTAAATCAACAGATGCATCGTATTCAGACATGGGCTTCTGCTAATGGTTTGGCAATAAATCCGGCAAAATCAAAATGCATTGTTATTCAGAAAAGGCTTGCACAATCAATAAGTGTTCCTGATATATGTATAAATGGTCAAAAAATACAAATAGTAACATCAGCAAAAAATCTGGGTGTTTATTTCAATAAAACCCTTACGTGGTCTGACCACGTCAACTATGCTTGTGGACGTTCTTTCTCTATGCTAAGAACTATGTGGTCATCTCACTACTGCACACCAATGAGGATAAGAATACTTCTGGCGAAAACATATTTAATTCCCACTTTACTTTATGGATGTGAACTTTTTTCTAATTGTGATTCTTCTAGTAAGAGAAAGTTAAACGTTGCCTACAACAACATTATTCGTTATGTATACGGCTTAAACAGACGCACCAGAATTTCAATGTTCGCAGCTCAATTGTACGGAATTTCTTTTGATTGCCTGCTTAAATTAAAAGTTTTGGTACTTATGCACAAGATAATTTATACCCGCCAGCCGGAGCATCTTTACAATAGACTCTCTTTCGCAAATAGCTGCAGAGGTAGAAGAATAAGATCGTTTGGGTACAAGAGCCTCATCTCTAGTTGGCATTTTTACATATTTGCAACAACTCTCTGGAACTCGATCCCCTACAGCTGTCAAGTATTAAGTAACGCACGTCAATTTAAAGCACAACTTATGAAACTGTTTTCAACGTAATAATTTTCTGAAAGTCTACTAAATGTTTGTATTTATCATGCATGTATGTAAATTTTGATCTCTAAAATTGTTATACTACGTAAAATTTAATTTATATTGTTATTTAATTGTATGTAAACATTGTTTCTCTTACATGTTAATAAGTTTCATACTGCAATATAAGACATATGGAGCTTTCAAATAAATAAATAAATAAATAAAATAAATAAATATATATACATACATGCACACACGTATACACGCATATGAGAATAAATTGCTTAGAGAAAAGAACAATACGTTCTCTAAGTATAATAAGTTCTCTGAGTACAATAAGTGTACTGAGTCTTTTTTGTTTTCTTTCTCTCAGTTAACATGAGAGTGAGAACGACGATTCAGCTTTCCCTGTTACCTACCCCCCTCATAAGAAAGAAGCACAAAATTTTGTCAATTTTAAATACACTGTGTGCAACATCTTTACATATTTATAGTCTTTGGTCAAACAATAAAAACGATCATACATACATAATCGTACATACGCATATACATACGTACGATGAGAGCAACACATTGTTACGCTCTTTGTTTGTGTTTATTTTTCTTCTGTCTACCCTCCCTCATCGAGAAATGATTTTTAAAAAAGATTTTGGTGAGAGCGGGTCTTACTGGTACATCCCGCCATAAGAAATTTTACTTCTACATGATGCGCATTCTTTATATCCATATTCTTTGGTATTATGTAAAATCAGCATTTTATTTGTAAGAACCTTCATAATGTTAATCAGCCATAAAATATTTTTAATAAAATAAGAATTCAGTTTATGAATAAAACTCAAAGTACAAACACTGTATTTTATTTCCACGAATATATACATATACACGAATCACAAAATAAGTGCGATTCGCGTACGAACACTAAAATACTGACTAGAAGGTTGTGTGTTTGTTCTGCTTGCTGCTCTCTCCTTTTTTGCTTATATGTGTCTTTTTTATTGTAAATGCCTGAAACTGTAAATTTTGTTGAATGATTTGAATCACTCGAATCAGTTACAAGTATTTTTCTAAAGTTATGAATTTAAATGACTTAGTTTATGAATCAAACATATTTCGAATGGTATGAGTTTGATTTGAACGTTGTACTCCTACTTATTGCAACCTGTATTTATTAATCAACGTTATAGTGAGTATGAGTGAATCAGAGTAGTTAAGGCCCCTTTTATCGTTTACATCATATAGATACGGTGACCATCCGTCCACTATTATAGTGGACAGTCCGCTATTTTAACCTCCTGTCCGCTATTTTTTTTGCGTCCACTATTTGTCCATTATTTTACCACACGTAACTTCTAAAAAGTATTTATTTTCCAAAATGTCCGCTTTTGTCCACTTTTTTCACTAATTCGGTAAAAACGCTTATATTAGCTGGAATTCCACACATATGAAATTGAGTTGCAAACTCTATATTTTGTATATGTTGTAGATGCAATTCCATCTTGATCTTCAGTTGAAAAGTCGTTAATAAAGGTAACAGAAATCAGAAATGATTTAAATATAAATAATAACGAAAGTTTTGATGAATTCACTTATGTAAAAAATTATGCAAATGCTGAACGAATAGAAATATGGAAACAATCAACATTAAATCCCGATAAAAAGTGGGTTGAAATTTTCAAATTTTTCGAAACGAAAAATATTCTTTATTATTTATAAAAACATCTTGAAATTAGTAGATTTATCATTTGCTTTGCCAGCGTCAAACGCACCAACAGGAAGAGATTTTTCTTAATCTAACAATATTTGGTTTTTCGAAAAATCCCAAATGGGACTAGAAACTTTAGAATCTCTTTTGATCATAAAATGCAATTTTGAAATGGACTGTTCGGAATTTAGAACATTTTTTTCTAACATGCCCAACACTTAAAAAAATACATTTTGTAGAGAAATATCAGAAGTAAATTTACACATACATCAGTGTATCCATATGTATGTATAAATTTAAGTTTGTGTATATTATTTGTACCTATATTTATGCCTGTATTTTAAAAATTTTTATATAAAATATTAATTATAATAAGAGAATTTTTTTTTTGTTTTTCAATTTTATATATAGTATATTTGTCCGCTTTTTTCTCATGGAGATAATGGTCACCGTACATATAGATGTTGTGTTGTATCGACAACTACACAACATTCATCTATTTTTGATTACGATTTACAACATCGCCTAAACTGTTTTCAAATGAGTTCAAATAGTTTAAGTTATTGTTTAGACGTAGTTGGGATTATACTTTAACTAAGGTTTTCCACAATTACGGTTTTAGCTTTGGAAGTTCTAATTTTTTTAACATTTTCGTTGGTTGCTTTATGTTGAAAGTAAGTAAAAACTTAGATAATTCAAAATCTCTTCAGACGATGCACAAATATCATTTACAGATTCTCCAGTAGTGTTGGTGTACGTTATCTTTCCTTCTTCATCTCCAATTGTTTTTCCATTTAAAAATTTATTCGTACAAAATTTTACCATCCTTCTAACCTTTTCATTTTTAGTTTTGTCTTTTTCTTATATCTAACACAGCACAAAAGAGGTTCCTATATACGTCAATCATTTCCTGATTAAACTCGCCAATTTTTCAATAGACTACATACTTACATATACAATGAACAGCATAAGTCTGAGTACCCCAATACACGTAAATCATTTTAGACATTTTAAGCAATAATTTGTAAAAATAAATAGAAATAAAAGGAAATTGCTGTTGATAGCTGCAAAAGTGCATCCCCAAGAAGAAATTGGAGTAAATTTAAATGATCTCATGATCTCTAATATTTAGTTGGATCTCTATTTAACCTATTTGGCTTTGAATATGATAGATTTTTTTTTTTTTTTTGATATTTGCTGCCATTTAATAAATTAATAAGCAAATTTTTCAGTTAACTTTTGTTTGAGATATAGCAACTACACAACCGTTTTTAAAATTAAATTCTAAAATTCCCATTTGGAATCACATCAGGATATTTTGGAAGAGTATTAAGCCTGTGGGGGGTTTGGTTGGCAAATCTCATTTTCAGATCACCAACAGTATACATAGGATCATTGACCTATTGAAAGTAATAATCATTTCGAATTCCCAATTCTTACGTACTTTGGTGAAAGTTGTTCTTTAGAATATTTAAATACACTCGATTCCTCAATAAATTCCAAACACAGTCACATATCCACACAACATTGTACTCCCACCACCATGCTCTATTTTACTCAAGTTCTATAACAAATTATAGACATAAATAAATAAATTGCTACATTTTATTTCTTGTAATATATTTTCGTTAGAATATACATATTTTCTCTTATTTTTAAAATATGTCCTTATACAATACAATTAAATGTAAGAAATTGTCAGGATAACTTAAGTGTTCTGACATCCATTGTAAATGTGTTTCCTCGTGTATACCAATGCCATGGGTTTCGATTGCAACTGAAAAAAAAAAAAAAAAAATGTAAAATAAAACTTAAAATCAGTGGAATCATATTTAAAAATATTGCACGACTAAATATGCTGCTATATTTTGTTTTGAATTGATTATAACGGTAAATATGTGCCAAAAAAAAAATACAAAATTTTTCATATAATCACATATTTTCTTCCATAGAAGAGGCTTTTAATGTTTTTCGGCTTTTTACTTCAACGAATTTTTTCCCACAAAAACCAATTTAATATAATTTTTTTTTAGCTCAATATAATATCGAACGGTTAGAGGGTTAAACAAATAATTAAAAATATGTACATATATCATATTGTTACGCATGAACAATCGAAACGACCTAATATCGTTTAACAATAAAAACAATAAGCAAAAGCTACAGAAAAAAGACCATGAGTATGAAAGAGATAGAAAACGCAAGCACAACGAAAGCGAACGCAACAAGAGCCAATGTGTACAGAATACACAAATACACATTAACAAATACATCGAACATCTTCTAAATAAACCAGCAACAACAAGCAAAAGGGATGGACATGTAAGCATACGCAACAACAAACAACGTAGTCGCAAAAGAATTCTCGAGAATGCGAAACCTCGAACATTCCACTTCGAGAACCATCATCAGACTGAAGACGTTCGCATATAAAAGGGCAAGACAAGGCAAGCAACCAGTCAGTTGTAATTGAGTCAGTCTTGAGTGAAGTTGCGTGTGAACTAATCAGTCGCGGTTTGAAGATATCCGTTGTGAGCAGTATAGCGAATAGTTGTGTGTGAATAATAGTGAACCAGCAATTATTGTTGTATCGGTTGAGTTTGAACAGTGACACAAAAGTAGTGTGAATAATAAAGAGAGTTTAGTTGAAATAAAACACATATTTGTTTTTACTTGGTTTGCAATTAGCGAACTCATATTTAAACGTTTTTAAAAAGGTAAAAACGTAACAATAGGTGTCAGAAGTGGGATTGCAAAATCCAAAAGTAAAAATAAATAATTAAAAAGAAAAATAAATACAATGAAACTCTCCGAACTAAGAGTGGAACGGCTTAAACGAGTGTTGGGTAAACTGGAGCTGCCAACAACGGGCACAAAGAATGAACTGCAGAGACGGTTAAGAGAACAACTGCAGCTTCAGGGCATCGACATCGAATCCTACGAGTTCGAGGATGAAGAGGACCGAGAGTCACAGGCCCCTGCAACCCCTAGCGGTATAGATATAAATTCGTTGTTAGCCGCTATGATGGAAAAAATGCAGGTATTGACTGATAAACAAGAAGCTTCCCGAAAAGAAGAGAACAAAAAGCTATTGGCTGATGTACAAGAAGCTTCTAGAGCTGAGTCTCGAAGAGAAAGTGAACAAATGGTGGACAAAATGGAAGTAGCAAATCAAAAGCTATTCGAAGCTTCTAGAAACGAAAATCAGAAACTTCTGGCTGAAGTACAAGAAGCTTCTAGAAACGAAAATCAGAAACTTCTGGCGGAGTCGCGAAAAGATAGTGAACAAATGATGAAAAAAATGCATGCAGCAAACCAAAAGCTATTTGAAGCGACTACAGAGAAGCTGCAGGAAATACGCGAGTCATTCAGCAAAAGAATTACCAGTATCGAGGTAAAGGTGGCAGATTTGGAAAAGACCGTTGATACAAAAGTGAACGATTTGGGAAGGACCGTCGACGGGAAACTTGTAATGATGGAGGAAAAGATCATTAACCTCCAGAGCCAGCGACCAGAACCAGTGCGAGTCGTGTCAGAAAGTACCGGCAGGATAAGACCACCTTGCTTTGATGGTAGCTCACCCCTATCCGTGTTCAAATTCCAAACAGTAGCCAGCAGAAACGGATGGGATGATGGCGAGAAGGCGTTGGAACTAATTTTGACGTTAAAAGGTGTAGCAGCCGAGATACTAGAGACCATGCCAGCCAGCAGTAGAAACCAACTATAACGACTTAATGGTGGCCTTACAGCGGAAATTCGGCGATGAGCACAAACGAGAGCTGTACCGCATGGAGTTGAGATGCCGCAAAAGCCAAACGAGTCATTGCAAGCCTTTGCAATGGAACTTGAGAGGTTGGTACAGCTTACATACCCAGGAGAAAACCACCCGTTGATAGACAACATTAAGACCGAGGCGTTTGTCAATGGTATACGCGACCCTGACATTAAACTAGCGGTATGTTCTATGCAGAAGACAACCTTTGCAGAGACCGTGGCCTTCGCACTAGCCCAAGAGACCGCTCGCACAATTTCAAGACCACAAGTAAGCAAAGTGCGAAGAATGGAAGTAGTGGAGGAAGATGAATGTCTTGTAACTAAAGTTAAGGAGATAGTGAAGCAAGCTTTGGAAGAAAGCGGACAAAAGGCTAAACTTAAGTGCTTCAACTGTGGAAAGAGTGGTCATTTCCAAAGACACTGTAAAGCGCCACGCAAAAGATCAAGATCCACCTCACCATCAAGGAATAAGAAACGGGCGAACTACCAACCATCTTCAAAAGAATACCCTTTAAACTAAAACGAGCTATCACTAAGGGGCAAGTGCTGGCTCCCACAAGCGAGGGCCCCACAATCTCAATATCAGTGATGCAACAGAACAACAACAATCTTACGGCGTGCGGGTACATAAATGGCAGACCACATACCTTTACTATAGACACCGGTGCGACGCAGTCTATCATCAGACCAGATGTAGTGAAGGGGAAGTGTGAGGCGCTTAGCAATGTAAGACTTCGGACAGCTACTGGAGTCTGCCACCGTCCACGGAAAAACAGAGGCGAAGGTGACGATAACCAACATCAGCGTAATCCACGTCTTTATTGTTGCCGATATTGTGGACGATGTGGAGATACCTCTTGACGTGGGGTACAAGCATCAAGTGCACGCCAGAAGGATAGTTGCTGTCGAACAACAAAAACTACCAGCTCAAAGTGAATCACTGATATGGGCGCGTTTGGAGGAAGATTGTGAGGAGAACCGCTTGTGGGTTGTGGAACCAGCAGAAATACAGACGGATTTAATATCAGCAAAGGCCCTCGTCAAATCTACAGAACAGAGAATAGTACCGGTGAGAGTGCTAAATCTATCAGGCAACGAAAAAGTCATCTGTAAAAACTCAGAAGTCGGTCAATGTGTTCCAGTAGAGGCGGTAATAAACAGCGAACAAGGATCAAAAGGAATTTAGTGAAAATGTGGAGAAATGGGTAGCAGGCTTAGCAGCTCCAGAGAGAAATAAAGCTAAAAAGCTGCTAAAGAGGTATGCTTTCGCTTTCGCCACGAACAATAGAAGACAAGGAAGAACAGGTATGGTCAAGCATGAAATTAATACGGGCGAAGCGAGACCAATAAAACAGGCACCCAGAAGCATACCGCTGGCGAAGCGTAATGAGGTTAAAGAACTAGCCGACGAAATGAGGAGGAGCGGTGTAATCGAACCATCATCGGGTCCGTGGTGCTCACCTGTAGTCTTAGTCAAAAAGAAAGATGGCAGTACGAGATTCTGCGTAGACTACAGGAAGCTAAATGATGTCACACAAAAAGGACGCTACCGAGAATTGACGACACACTCGACACGCTAGCCGGAACGAAGTGGTTCTCCACATTGGATCTATAAAGCGGATATTGGCAGGTGGAGATTGCAAACAAGGACAAAGAGAAAACTGCATTCAGTGCGAACGGCGGCTTATGGCAGTTTAAAGTTATGCCATTTGGACTCTGTAATGCTCCGGCCACATTCGAGCGACTTATGGAACGTGTGCTAAAGGGAATACATTGGAAGACTTGCCTGGTGTACCTCGACGACATAATAGTAATGGGCGGAACTTTCGACGAACACCTCAAAAACCTGGGAGAAGTTCTGCAGCGAATAACAACGGCTGGACTAAAATTAAGCGTAAAGAAATGTGCATTGTTCCAAAAACAGGTGAAATATTTGGGACATCTTGTAACAGCAGATGGAATATCTACGGATGAAGATAAAATACGATCGGTAAAGGACTGGCCTCGTCCCCAGAATCTTCATGAACTACGCAGCTTTTTGGGACTATGCACATATTACAGACGCTTTGTGCCTAACTTTGCTAGCGTGGCTGCAAGTTTGCATGAGCTCACCAAGAAATCAAAAGTGTATCAATGGGGTGAGCCACAGGAGAAGGCGTTCCAGACACTAAAAGACCTATTGTGTGCTGCACCAGTTTTGGCGTATCCAGTCCCAGGAGAAAAATTCATCATAGACAGTGATGCTAGCGGATATGGTATTGGTGGTGTACTTTCCCAAGTGGTCGATGAAAGTCGTAGGTTACTATAGTCGCACACTGTCAAAGCCTGAACGAAACTATTGTGACTCGACGGGAGCTACTTGCAGTGCTGCAGTGCATAAAACATTACCATAAGTACCTGTATGGCCAAAGTTTTCTGCTAAGGACTGATCATTCCGCACTGAGATGGCTGCTGCAATTTGAGAACCCTGAAGGACAGTTAGTACGTTGGATTGAGCGCCTCCAGACTTACGACTTCAGCATTGAACACCGAAGAGGCATAAAACACGGGAATGCTGATGCTCTTTCACACCGGCCTTGTAATTTGGAGTGTAAACATTGCGTGAAAGCTGAGAAAAAGGAATCCATCGTCGATATCCGGCTAACGCGAATTGAAGCCAACGAAGATTGGTCCCAAGCGCAAAGGAGTGACCCAATATTGGCGAAGGAGGAGGACAAACGACCTACAAGAAATGAGATATCCGCAGAAGGTCCTCTTACAAGAGCATATTGGGCACTATGGGACAGCTTAAAGATCATAAATGGGTGCCTATATCGACTTTGGGAAAGCGCTGATGACAAGCCCTCATCCAACCTATTGGTAGTGCCTTCCTCCAAAATGAAAGAAGTGTTAAAGGAGTTCCATAATGGAGCCAGCGGAGGACATCTTGGAGTGACAAAGACGCTGGAAAGGCTAAAACAACGTTTTTATTGGGTTGGATGTCAGCAAGCAGTGGCGGACTGGATAGCAAACTGTACCCAGTGTATTGCAGCTAAAGGTCCAGTAAGAAGAAGTCGAGGTCAGCTGCAACAACATAACTCGGCCGCACCTTTTGAACGGATAGCAATGGACGTCGCGGGCCCTTTTCCTGTCAGCAATGCCGGAAACCGATATGTTCTCGTGGTGATGGACTATTTCAGCAAATGACCGGAAGTGTATGCCATACCCAATCAAGAAGCGAGCACAATCGTAAATGTTTTTGTGAACAACTGGGTATGCCGCTACGGGGTTCCAATAGAACTACATTCCGAATTTCGAGTCAGCAGTATTCAAAGAAATGTGTGAGGTATACGGAATTAAGAAGACTCGAACAACCCCTCTTCACCCAGAGTCAGACGGAATGGTAGAGCGATTTAATCGAACCCTGGAAGAGTACTTACGGAAAGTAGTGAGTGAGAACAGAAGGACTGGGACGAACATATTCCGAGGTTTCTACTGGCATACCTATCTGCAGTCCATGATTCAACATCTAGATCACCCGCCAAGGTTATTTTCGGGACTGAGATAAAACTGCCCGGTGACTTGGAGTGTGGTGTTAAGCCCGCCACAAAGAAGGATGTCACGTGCACTGGAAAAGAAGAAAGCTTAAACGAACTTCATGAATTTGTGCGAACCCGAATAAAAATGGTCAGTGATAGAATGAAAGCCAGGTATGATCGTGCAGCAAACTCGGAGGGCTTCCATGAGGGACAAATGGTTCTACTATACAACCCAAAGCGGAAGAAGGGATTATCTCCCAAACTTCAAACCAGCTGGGATGGACCGTACAAAATAATTAAACGGTTAAACGATGTCGTGTACAGAATACAGAAAGCTAACAGCCCACGAACAAAAATTAAGGTCGTACATATAGAACGAATGGCAAAATATGGGAAAAGAGATAATGAGTGGGCGGCAGTGTTACGCATAACAATAAAAACAATAAGCAAAAGCTACAGAAACAAAGACCATGAGTATGAAAGAGATAGAAAACGCAAGCACAACGAAAGCGAACGCAACAAGAGCCAATGTGTACACAATACACAAATACACATTAACAAATACATCGAACATCTTCTAAATAAACCAGCAACAACAAGCAAAAGGGATGGACATGTAAGCATACGCAACAACAAACAACGTAGTCGCAAAAGAATTCTCGAGAATGCGAAACCTCTAACATTCCACTTCGAGAACCATCATCAGACTGAAGACGTTCGCATATAAAAGGGCAAGACAAGGCAAGCAACCAGTCAGTTGTAATTGAGTCAGTCTTGAGTGAAGTTGCGTGTGAACTAATCAGTCGCGGTTTGAAGATATCCGTTGTGAGCAGTATAGCGAATAGTTGTGTGTGAATAATAGTGAACCAGCAATTATTGTTGTATCGGTTAAGTTTGAACAGTGACACAAAAGTAGTGTGAATAATAAAGAGAGTTTAGTTGAAATAAAACACATATTTGTTTTTACTTGGTTTGCAATTAACGAACTCATATTTAAATGTTTTTAAAAAGGTAAAAACGTAACAATATATAATTACCAATTTTTTCAAGCTATAATTCATAAACATATATATACAAAAATTAAAAACGCTTAATATTTATTATTATTAATTCTTTTATGGTTTCATTACAGAGATAGTGCATGCAAGAAATTTATAGATTTTTTTAACTAAATTAAAGATTAATTTCGGAATAAAGCAAATTAAAAAATGTTTTCATAATTAATTTATTGTATCTTCAAATATACTGATTTAACAAGTGTTGAAATCTAGTTGAAAGTCTGACGAACGTTCTTGAAGTAGAATCTTCGTGTTTTCGCTTTCTCGAGAACTCTATCGAGACTTCATTGTTGTTTGTGTATTTTGTTCACATAGCTTGTTGTTGCGTTCGCTTAGTAGTCTAACTCCTTTTCTCATACTGATGTTGTTGTTGGTAGTTTTTGTTTACCGTTTTTAATGTTAAACGATACTACACTGTTTTCATTTTCGTAACAATATATATATATATATTTAAATATATATATAAATACAGAGTCGGACAAAACTAAAGCACGAAGTTATGTTCGCTAGAATTTAGTTCAATAAAATTTTAAAACTCTGATGGCTTTAAGATTTTGTTAATTATTTATTAAGACTATACTTCTTTGTCCACTAAAATTAAACAATTTTAACCCTCTAGTGCCCACGACCGCCTGTAGACGGGTTATATTCAATGCTCATTTATTCGCTTTCAAAATTCTGTTTTGCTTTCTTTTTGTATTTTGATTACTTTAGGGAAGTCCAAAAATTATTTTTATTATATTTGCATATGGTGATGCTTTGAGCAGCGATCATTGTCATTTAAAGTTGAAAAATTGTGAAATGCGGACAAAATAATTATTTTGCAAAAAGTGTGAATTTCAAATAAAATATTAAGTGGTCAAAGTTAAAAAGAAAAACTATTAGTGTGTTGCTGATAGTGTTAAGAAAGCACAAAGAAAAAAAAAAAGGAAAAAAAACTTTCCGAAACTTTTTATCGATCTTGAAAGGTAGCCCGTCTGGAGGCGGTCTTAGTACAATTCAACAAAGAAACAAAAATACATGTATTAGGTAAATTTGGAAGTGGAACATTTCTGAAGATAAAAAATTGTGGTTAATAGACATGGAACGTCGACAAATGCAAAAGTTATCATCTCTTTCTTATGAAGAAATTGAGAAAATTTTGGATTTGATGAATTTCCTTGTGGAAGACGACTTGGATGATGATGCTTGTGAGACCAAGGGCCATACCAACGTTGGTTTTGACGAGGCGGTAAATAGAGCGGTGAATATGGCAGAATCAATGCTGGTATCAGAGATTTGCTTACTCCAAACGGAAGTCCTTCGTCATTGGGAAAATTATTATCACTTTCTAATTCGATTGATTCAATTACTCCTGGGCCACAGAAACGCAAACGTAATGTGCCTGCAGAGCAGACTATAGTATTGAAAGTAAAACAAGGGAGTTTATTGAATCTGTTTCGGATATACATAGATCCCAAATCCCACAATTTCGCGAAAATCTTGTGGCGCAAAAGAACTTAGTACTAGATAACTCCGCGATTGCATTTTCTGAGCCCGGACTAGGAGAAGATCTCACAAAGCTTGATACGCCTTTCAAATGCTTCCAGTACTTTCTGGGCGACACTATTATTGAGCACATTGTTGAACCATCGAATTTATATGCCACTCAAAAAGATATAAGAACTTCCTTCTTTACAACCAGTAAAATAGCCATATGTGTGGTGTCGATCTCATGGATGGTCTTATTGGTCGATATAAAATTCCAGTGAAGAGCAACAAGTATACAAATCGCCTGTTCTTACATTAGCTTGACTTAGCCATGGTAAACGCCTACATTTTGTTCAACAGAATCAAGAAGCCTAATGCTAATGATACGAGATACCAAACTTCTGAGCAGAGATTGCATTCGTACTTTGTAAGCAGAGACCTTCGTTGCTAAAAGCTCCAGGGCGCCCACTTCAAGATCAAAAAAGAATCCTTTCTACCACCTAAAGACGTCCGTTACGATGGAGTCGGACGTTTCCGTAGTTTTTATCACGCGCTGTTAAAAAAACTTGTAAATTTGCTGTTTGCAATTCCGAAACTCAAATTGTATGTCGCAAGTGTAAAATAAACTTGTGTCTTTTTAATCACAAGTACTACTTCTACAATTTTCACCATAAATAACTTGAACAAACTGTTTTTTCCCATAAATATTGATTTTTTTTTTTCAAATATGTTTTGGATTACCTTAAAAAGAAGTCTAATCTGAAATTTATCTTTATTTTTAAAACATCTCTTTTATTTTTTTTAATAAAATATTTCACTCTACTTATATGAAGAAAAAAAAATTGCTGTAAATTTTTTTTTGGATTTTTTTCCTAAAGCCGCCTAGAGGCGGTCTAAGATTTTGGGGCTATAAAACCCGATTTGACCAAAAAAATAATTTTTTTTTAAATTATCCTTTACCAAAAATAATTTTTTAATCCAGAAAAAAAATTTGGGCACTAGAGGGTTAAGAATATTCTTCATTAAGGACAAAAATATTCATAAAAAATAACAATACTCGCTTTTCTTTTGCGAAAAAACACATAATGAGTTAAATTAATAGAAATTCTAAAATATTTAATATTTAGTTGTGTATCTCTTATTTTTTAAAACTGCAGCATATCTGCGTGGCATTGACTCAACTAAGTTAAAAAAAACCTTTTTACAGATGCCTTTTCATACGGTTTCTACCTCTAGAAAAAGGTCGTCTTTATTTTTGCAGGAATCGCGAAATATTTGATGATCTCCAATATCCCATTGACTTTCTATGGGATTGAGATCAAGGAATTGTACTGACCACTTAATTACATTAATAAGATCAATCACAAACCACTCTTTCACTAAGTTTCGTTTCATTATCCTGCTAATATCTAATATATAAAATTCTCGTAAGTATATACAGTGTATCACTAAAGTGAGTATGCAGCGATATATATATTTGAAATGATTGGAAAAATTGCTTAAGATTTGAAATAAAAATACAAACATTAAATTTTTTCATTTATTTTATATATAAACTTAAGAAAAATAATAAGGAACAAAAATGTTTCTAATTCATTACTAGTTAATAACAATATAATGGTTAGAATTCAGGTCACATAAGTAAGTATGCAGTTCTCAAAAATTGGCACTATGATTCAATTTTTGAAGTCAGGCTGATATTTAATATTTTGTTGGATAGCCCTTTGCCTTTTTGACTGACTTCAACCTTGATGGCGGAGTTTTTAGTTGTTTTGGCATATTATACAAAATATATTCTATAACTATATGGGCTGTATATTTAGGGTCATTGTCCTGTTGGAATACAAAAAATCCTGTTAGTCCCAATTTAGCTGCACTTTGATGCAAGTAGTTTTTTAAAATGTTCAAATACACCGTCTTATCCATTGTTCCTTCGATAATCACAAGATTTCCAACACCTGATGCTGCCATACACCCCCATACCATAACCGATCCACCACCATGTTTTATTGTGGCAGCCATATTTTTTGAATCGAGCTCAGTGTTCACTTTTCTCCACACTTTTTGACACCCATCTAAGCCATAAATATGATATTTACTCTCATTGTAAGTGTAAAAAAAATATATTTTTCTGCATATTTTTGGAAAAAAAAATTGGGATATTTAATTATTTTCATGCTGCATACTCACTTTAGTGATACACTGTATATATTTAAAACTTACTGCTAAACCATTTGAAAGCGATAAAAAAAACTGGTATGCAATGTGATCTAATCTGATGATTACGCATTTAACATATTGCGTACGGCGCTCTACGCACTCTTAGCCCGCACATTTTCGAATTTATGATTACATACATACATACATAATTGGCCATTACAACCCTTCAATCAGGATTACGGCCTAGCTTGCTATGATTACCAAACAATAATAAGTGCATACGTTCGAATATTAAATCGAACTTTAATTATATTCACATAAATCAGGCGATTATATTCATGGAGAATAATAAATATGAATTATGAAAAAAATTGTGTTCACGTTACGGTCAGGCACATGTCTGCGCGTTCGAATAAATTACCAGAAGGCTGCACAACACTCGCACATAAAAAAGGTCATCTCAAATTTCAAATTAATTAAAAAACCACTAATGAACTTGACATTCCATGAAATATGTATTGGCTAATATGAAGTTGGATTTGGAACTTCCATTGTACAATTCACTTTCATATCCAATATGTTGTTATTGGGAACTCCCCTATACGTATAATTAGATCTATCTGTGATAAAGCAAATAAACTCAAATGCATGTAAGGATGCCAGAGTTTGAAAAATATAGTGAGAAATGCTGGAAAAATCACATATTTGAAGTAATCAAAATCAGAATCACATTTAAGAAATAAAGAAATGTTCTCAAATTTAAATAAAGCTATTGTTACGAAAGTGGAAACGGTGTTATTAAAATAATAAACAAAAGCTCCAAAAACAACACAATGAACTTGATCATGTATAAAATGATAAACAAAAGCTCCAAAAACAAAACAATGGACTTGATCACGTGATCAACGAATAAGTAAACATATAGCAACAAAAACAACGGGCTTGTTTACAAGATCGATGAATAAACAAAAATATAGCAACAACGTCCGTGTATAAAAAAATATAGCGGAAAGACAAATAAACAAAACAACAACAATTCTGCCTGGACGAAAGTAAATAAGATACACGAACAACAAAAATGGAAACAAGTTGTTTACATTTTTGGATTGTTCCCGAAGGCCGTCATCATCCTTCAAGGGCATTCATCACACTGTTGATACAGTGATATAAAAGGCAAGATAAAGCGAGCAACGAGGATTCAGTTAGAATTCAGTCAGTGATTCTCGGAGTTCGAGTTAAGTTAGTCGTGTGACGACGTCGCGTTGAATTGAGTGAGAATTCAACCAGTGGTGTGTGAAGATACGAGATCGAATTATAATTCAGTCAGACTTGTGTGCAGACAAGTTGCGTGAAGAAAACAGTTGTTAGTGTTGTGCTTACAAAAAAGGTTGTGAGCAAAGAAGAATAACTAACAAGTGTTGTTGTTGCTTACAGAAAAAGGTTGTAAGCAGAGAAATATCACGAATAAGCACATATTGTGAAAGTTATCATTGTATACGTGGAATAAGTTCGAACAGTGGCACAAAAGTTGTGCAGATAATAAAGAATTGACTTAAAATTAAACACATATTTATTTTTATTTTATTTGCAATCTACGAACTCATATTTTTAACGTTTTTAAAAAGGTAAAAACGTAACACTATTATATAATATAAAAAAATTATTAATTAAGGTACTTACTTGCTTGTCGACTAGGTGTCGACAGTTCACACAATAAATTCTTTATAGTTTTTTTCGCTCCACTCTCAGCTAATGGAGATATAAGTTTCTGTGTGTATGTAGTATCCTAAAAAAATACATTAATACGTTATAATTTACGATTTAATTAATTTAAATTTAATTTTTTTTTTAATAAAATGTAATATTTTTCCGTATATTACGTTTGTTTTGAAATCATTGAAATTTCGAATATTTTATTTAATACAGTTTATCGTTCACTTCGTAAGACAAATTTGAGAAACTCTTCATGGCTATTTTATTTACTATCGGAGCGTTTGTCAGAAGCTTACTGAAAGGAAGTCGCCGAAAGAACCATTTTTTTTTAATATCGTTTTCTGCAAAATGTCTGAACTGAGGTTTGAATGACAAACTCTTGTCAAATAAGCCAATACACTGCCTACCAGACTACGTCGACTTTATAACAATAATTCACATGAAAATATTCGTCAATACGTAGCTAAATAAGTCCAGTCATGACTAACACAAGTCTCACAATATTTTCAGATCAATAAAAGTAAAAATTAATTGTGTTTTATTTGCACATCACTGTGCAATAATTTTATGCTTAGCACTTTGTCTCATTCCCTCCAAATTCACCCCAAAAACCATAAAACATTGTGGTTCTTGCATTATGGTATTGAGGAGATTTTCTTATTTTTGTGGTGTTTGAGTCAACATTGGATTCAAACAGTAATGGATAAGGCAATTTATGTAAATATCCTACAATTAACGTGCTTCAATAAGCTTCGAGAGAAATACTGATAATATCCTTCAGCAGGACAATGACCAAGCTTCGGGTCATTTCATTTTCAAAAAAGTGGATCCTGAAAAATAAAATTTTTTATTAAGATTCCCTAGTTGGCTACTTCCACTGCATTCACATAAGTTCCAACCTTATTCTATCACAAAGATAAGTATCTCGCTGTTTTCAACAATCTTCGTAATATTCAACTTTTTAGGGATTGATCTGCAAGAATGATAGAACAAAAGTATACGACATGCGCATGACATGCAATGGTTTCCTAATCTATTTATTTCAATTTCCTTTTAAAAAGTTGTGGATAAGAATTGTTACTTGTATGATTAAAAATCCGAAATATGTATATTTAACATTTGGATGATAAATATAAATGTCTTAATCTACAGACAGTTGATTATGAATAAACTAGTCCCAAAGGGTAGTAAAATTACGTGTTTTTAATTAGTTTTATTTTAGCTGTATGTTATCTCTGCTATTATTAGAGACGAGTCGATTCACAGCATCACTTTTGAACTGATCGTAACATCAAACAATAACACATTTTGACTTTCTTTTTTTATACTGCATTATGTCAGGTATGTTCTAGCTATATTATAAATAAATGTCGAATTTAAATGTTCTGTGTGTCAAATAATCGGTAAGAGGAAATATGTTGTTTGTGTAGTAAAGATTTAGCATTAGTTTAGTTTAGTTTTTAGAATAACTTTTAGTTTTTAGAGTAACTTTTAAATAGGATTCCCGTGAAATGAATTGCGCCCTGTTTATGAGTGTAACGTCCACTTTAGATGAAAAAAATTAGCTTCAATTATTTACCGGTAAACAATTTATATATACATATATAGATAACATACCCATAACACGGAGAGAACTATATAATGTGTGGATTGCCGAAATGAAAAGCAAAGAAAGGGCAAATGCTGTCATTAGCTATATCCTAAAATTAGCTCTTAAACATGTGGGCTTGTTCAGATAGATACTGTTAAACAGCTAACCGTGCTCTGTTAAGGGCAAATTTTGTTCGGTTAAGAGAAAATTTTGCTCTGTTAGTGCCAAATGTGGCACTGCTAAAATTTATGTATTGCGTCTTGGATTTTCAAATTCGAATTTATCTTCATTCACTTTATTGCTAGCCCTGTCATCAATGCATTTATGGCAAATTAATTTGCACTTAATAAATAATAATAAATAGGTTTAGAGGACGTATACTTGTCGACTGAGACAAGTACAGCACCCGGAGGTCGAAATGACCCATTGTAAAAAGGTTTACTAAAGCAACCTTATCAAATGGTATCTCGATTCATAAATTGTTGATAATTTGACAAAAACTATAATATAAAACAACAACTGAGTACAAAAAAACATAAAGGTTCAAAATAAAGATGTTTACAAAATTCTAAAAGCCCATCCACCGCTGATGCACTTTGTATTGAAATTTAAATGCCAAATTAACATATATTAATCTTTAGTCGATTTAATTAAATACGGGTCTCAGCTTTTTTGAAATTCGTTTCATTTCATTTTGAGGGGGGGGTAGGTTAGGTTAGAGGACGTGTACTTGTCAGTTAAGATAAGTACAGTACCCGGAGGTCGAAATTAATTGACCCATTGTACACTTTGCACGACTTTCGCTTCTATACAACTTGAGTCGCTCTAATGTATATATTAAAATTATTGTAAATTTAACATAGTATTTAAAACAATAAACACACTGAATTGAAAAATAGTCTATAACCTATAATTTAACTAAAGGAAAATAATAAATCGTATTTCAAATATGTATTTTTAAGTCTGAGATCAGAGGACATAATAAATTAATTTTTTAATTAATTAATCCAATATTATAAACATGAATATTAAGTTTTTGCTTTAATAACAAAATATTATAAACACTGTGTACACAAGTATTTTTCCACAATTTTCTTGCTGTAAGCATATTAAGTTTGTTTACTACATGAAATAAGATTTGAACCAATTGAATTTGGTTTACCTCATTATAAATGCGTAGAGGAACATGTTTAAATGAGTCTTGTTCCCCTGTAGGTTCCATTAACCTTCTGTTGACTGCCCAAAACTGGTCAAATTTGTCGTTGACAAGGCCAATCCATAATTGATTGTGTTCTTTTTTTTGCATTGAAGATATTACTTGTCCACGGTGTTTAAGTACATCTGCTTCTTTTAGGCATGACATGAAGTATGACTCTAATAGATCCCTGAAATCAAAAGAAATTTAAAGTGCGTTAAAATCACTGTTTCATGCAATGGTGTGTCAAAAATTTAAACAGATATCTACCGTAGTTATTATTTATTTATTTTTTTATCTTTTTGTTATTCAGAATTTATATGTTTCTAATATTTTAATTAATTAATTGGGCGCCACGATAGTATAGTTGCTAGTGTGCTGAACTTATGTGTCTATTATATATTGCACCAAATTGTTTTGGGTTGTCAGTTGACAAATTGGTATTTCAGCTGGCCACTAGGAACTGACAGCTGGCAACTTAGTTGTCAAATTTGACGACTATGAATTTGAATATAGTTGCTGCGTAGATTTTATCATTCATATCTCCGGAACGCATTCATCAATTTTTCTCGGACAAATGATCATCGATAGGACGCAGATAGGCCTACAACTCATGTAAGAATCTTTCGCCATCAACTGGCTCACCGACACTTCAAGAGGGAAAAGCACTTCCCCTCTAATTATCTCCAGGACCTAACTATTCTATATATGCTCTTACTTCACCATTTTTTATTCTACTTTTTCGAAATTATTCCTTTCTAACTTTACTACACAAATCATCATATTATTCAACTGATCTCAGTTGCCATATATAAATATGAATTTTATTTCAAGTTCGGTTGCAATACATAATAGATACAATCGATTCCCACCAGCGACTTTGGGTGTTAGTTATTGTTTGATACTTTGCCTGACATTATATATTGTTACGTTTTTACATTTAAAAACCTTAGAAATATGAGTTCGTAGATTACAAATAAAATAAAAATAAATATGTGTTTAATTTTAAGTCAATTCTTTATTATTCGCACAATTCCGTGTGCCACCTTTATCGATTTGACTTAACCAATAACAATTTACTGACTTAGACAATAACGATTTACTTTGTTATTCTTTCTTTTACACACTCGTTCGTTAGAACTTCAAACCATGATTCTCTTCCGCGTACGCAATAAAAATTGTTCATTATTCTCTCTCTGCTTGCAACCTTTTTGTAAGCACTATACGGAGATCTTCAAACCCCAATTATTCTTCACACGCAACGCAACGTGTCGTCTTCACACACGACTGACTGAATTCTAACTGAATCATCGTTGCTTGCTCTGTCTTGTCTTTTATATCACAAGGGTCAGCAGTCTGATGAATGTACTTGAAGGAGAATGTCTTCGAGAAATATCCAAAAGTGTAAACAAACTGTTCTCATCATTGTTGTTTGTGTATCTTGTTTACGTTCGTCCAGGCAGAGTTGTTGTTGCTTATTTATTTGTCTATCCGCTATTTTTTTTATACACTGACTTTGTTGCTATATTTTTGTTTATTGATCGATCTTGTAAACAAGTCCATTGTTTTTGTTGCTATATTTTACTTACTCGTTGATCACGTGAACAAGTCCATTATTTTGTTTTTGGAGCTTTTGTTTATCTTTTTATACATGATCAAGTCCAATGTGTTGTTTTTGGAGCTTTTGTTTATTATTTTAATGACACCATTTCCATTTACGTAACAATATGATTATTTATGGAAGAAAAATGAAAGCGAGAATTATTAAAAAGCTAATTCTCAGAAATTGTCGCACTCATCTCCCTCTTTCCTTGTTCCTATAACTATCTCTCCTGTATTCCAACACAATGCACTGCATGAATAGGCGTCATCTCCTGAGCATTGGTCTCAAAAAAAAAAAAAACCCCCCGCCTTACCAACGAGAAACCCAATAATACAAATAAAACGTAGAAAATGGAAGGAGCTCAGCTGTGTTATCAGAAAGAATACTGATAGAGAGCAATTCATTCTTTGGCAGTTATCAGAGTTATCCACGGGCCGAATTAAGTTGTTATGCTACCCGTGCTGAGGATCGATCAGCCTGGGAATCCCAAATAAACCCAACCGTGGAGATGAGTCAATGAGTCAATGCTTATTAGTGGTAGAAGTATGTGCAGTAACCTATCACCTTAATAACGTATTAAAAAGCGGATATTAAACCAACCTTGCACAGATTAATGTACATCATGCATCAGTGCCTCGAGAAAGATTGAAAGGACATTTATTAAAATTAACGTGAGCCTGATATTGATCCAAGAACCCTGGCACATTAACAGTGCAATCAGAGGACTAATATGTAACAGCGGAATAGAATAAGGGATATCAGGTGGGTGGCGTCAGACTATTTTCCAGGAGATAAGGCATCACCTCCCCGGCTAAACTACAGCGGCTCGTGGAGCATTGTGGGAGGAAAACACTGCCAATGCTCAAAACACCATAAGGTGTAGTAAAGGCTCTAACAATTGGAGAATATATTAGCACCCAACCTAGACATCTTGAACGCAGGGAAGATCTACTTTTGTTAGACAACAGCTAGTGCGAAACCAACACAGTTGAACTATTTAAAAACTTGTAAAAAAGCTGGAGAAAAATAACACTATACAAAAGATTATCACATTTGCATATGGCAGATACTGTGAACAGTGCGACTGCGCATATGTCTTGCAGTGAATAGTTTTTTAGGAGCATAAAGAAACACAACGAAAAATTTATTTAGCATTAATTCAAGTATAAATAAAATAAGAGCAGAGGCAATAGGAAAAATTCAAATGAGAGTTGGTAGCTGCAACGTAATATTGGAAAACGTTTTGTATGTTCCAAGAATGAAGGGCATTTATAGAAGATAAGCCTACATCGTTTGTCTATAGACGGACGTTCGTATATTTCCTAAAACAAAATAGTGAGATTAAGGAAAAATATCAAATCTTTAAAAAATGGTTGAAATTCAAAAAGAATAGAAAGAAGTATTGAGAAATGATAACGATGGTGAATTCGTAAAAAAAAAGTTTTTAATGAATATTTAGAGCAAAACACTATAGTTGGGGAATTGACGATGTAGCATACATCTCAACAAAACGACGTGGCCGGGTGTGCTAACTGAACAATTGTAGAAATATCGCGGGCTATCTTACTTTACTCCAGTTTGGGTAAATCGTTATGGGTTGAGGCCATACCCACAGCATTCTGTATACGGAATCGATGGCCTGCGAAAATTATTGGGGACATTGTACCTTATTGAATTTTCCGTGGTAGTAAAGTTTCAGTGAAATATTCTCGTTGTTTTTGGTTCAGTAGCCGAAGCTTTGACAGAGATAGCACATCGAACTCTTCAACTAAAGGGAACCAAGTACAGAATTAAGGGTCACTCTTTAACATCGAAGGTTGTGTGATGCTGAAAACGCATAATTGTGGAAAATGAAGATGTAATAGTTATAGGACCTGTAAAGCATACGGTATCTACTGATATGACGTTCTCACCAGGCATTAGGTATGAAACAAAAGAAAATGTACATGCAACATATGGCTGTGTGTACGGCATATCTGAATAGGGATCTTTATATGAAGCAGCCGTAAAATTTTGTAAATAGAAAGCACCCGGATTACTTTTTAAAGCTAAGGAAAATAATAAACGGGCTAAAACAATCGCGCCGCGAGTGATACTCGCAACTTGGTACAGTTTTTCGGAAGTATGGGTTGGATTCATGCAAGAACGATCTGTATTTGTTCAAGATGACAATTGAAGGGATGTTACGCTCTGTAGCTCTGTACTTCGACGATCTAATTGATTGATTGATTGTAAGGACCAAAAACATCAGGATTAATATTAAGGGACACATTTCTGATAGCTTTGATTGTATCGCTAAGGGTCCAATTAATTTATTCCTGGGTATGCAGACAGAACGCGATGGTGAGCTGGTACGATATCGGTGTGTCAATTAAATTATATAAGAGAATTATTAAAGCAACTTAAAATCGAAAACTGTTGTTCTGCAACAACTGACGCTGAGTTTCAAGTAAACTGTCAAGATGAAATATGTGTGAAAAAAGACCCCACGTCATATGAATTGCCTATTGGCGCTTTTATGTATTCAGAGTACGGTATGTACGAGATCAGATATTTTACACGGTGGCGGTACATAATTAAGTTAAAATTATATTATATTAAATATAAATTTCATTATTTAGCTAGTACCAAGAATTTATATAGTTAGTATACAAGCATGCTAGTGAAATGGTAGTGGGTTATGCGGATGCTGATTGGAGCAGTAGTGCACTAAATCGTAAGCCTTACTCCGCCTATGTATTTTTTCTCATTGGTGTTGCTTTTTCGTGGTCTTCAAAGAAGCATAGAAGCGAAATATATTGATATATGTTTTAGAAGTTTTTTGACTGAAAGTATTGTTAATAATCGGCGAAATCCCATTGTAATTTTGAAAACAACTGGCTAGAAATCCAATTGATATACTGATCTCCTGCAGTAAACGCATGAAAATTTTCAAGAATGTTTTGGTTTAAATTAAATAGTTTTTCGGATAAACAGTCGTAAGATTTAGCCATTCTAGGGAGACATAATTAAATATCTTGGAAAAAAATTATGGTACAAGGTGTTACTAGGCCAATATGTACCATTGTCAAAAAAATGGGCGACATTGGACCACTGCCACGCCCACCTCCCATACAACTGCAAAAAATTTTGTTTGATTTTATTCGTGTTGGATAATCAAAAAGTAAAAAAGCAGTGAGTATGCATGATAATGTTTAAAACAGTGATGTCCAAAGCTAAAACTGTAGTTGTATTGGTGAGAGAAAGAGAACTGCACTGAAAGAAAAATTATGTATACTTAAAAAAAAATTCACGGACAAAATGATAAATTAAAATTTATTTTATATATCATTAATGAAATTTTCTACATTAATGCTATTATGACAGTTTCGTAGCAAAAGAATATTTTTTAAGTGTGCGGAATTTAATTTATTACGTTCTTTAGAACCAATGAATTTTAAGTCTGAAAAAATCTGTTCACATAGATAAGTTGAGGGAAAAAATGATAAACATTTTTGATAATTCTTTTTTAATTCTGGATATAATAAATCATCCAAATTTTGCCAAAATTCGGTGATATTAATTTTATTTATTTTCGTTGGTTTCCGTATCAGATAACCAATTCTTCAGTTTTTCCAAAAAAATTATTTTATATTTTAAAAATAATTCTTCTTTTTCCCTATCACTAAATCTATCCTTATTACTATGAAAGGAATCATAGTGTCTTTTTAAAACATATCCCCTAATTTCCTTAAATGTTTTATAACATAATAGACATTGAGTATTGCCAAACGCATTCATAATCATAAAATATTTTTCGCATGCCATATTTATTTCTTTCAGTGCTCTAAACAAAAATATTGAAAGAAAATCGTACACCCGCTACACATGTGCATTCGTCGCTGGCTCAGTGACGACTAAACAAAAGAGAATAAGAATATGTGTGTGTATTAGTCAGCACAATTGTGCTATGAAATGGACATCATTGGTTTAAAATAAATAATAAGGAGGTAGAAGTAACAATTTATTTTTTTTAATTTTGATTTATTAATTTTTTATTTTTTTTTATTCAAAATCAGACTAAGCGAATACACAAAACGAAAATCTTAATACACCCGTTTTAAATAAGCTATATTTGTTGCTGTATCCCACTACCCATAAATTTAGAGTATCGAGAGATCCAGAAAACGATTGCCGACTTAACACTAACAAGGCTCTTGGCATAGACTTGATTAGTAATAAGATGCTTAAAGGACTGCCGCGAATAGCAATTAAGATTATTCTTTTCAGTCTTAATGCCATTTTCCGACTTAAGTATTACCCTCGTGAGAGGTAAGGTAAGCATCTCACAAATCTTACTACCAACAATATCAAAGCTAGTGTATAAACTAACGCCGATTTTGAATGGGAGAAAGTGTATCCTGGACCATCTATTTGGATTTAGGAAACAATACAAAACAATACACTATTAAACAAACACATACATACTCGTATATTAGTGCAAAAAATAAGGAAGGATTATGAAAAAATACTGCTCTCCCCTAATTATCGACATTTCTTAAGTATTATTCGATAAAATTTTGCAAGAGGCAAAGGGCCGAGAACTTAACTCATAATAATGCGCGTAGAGGTGTTAAATCGACGCCCGTCTCAACAAAAAAAAGATGAAGGACTTGGTTGATGCAATAGCTGGCCAAGAACATGAAACCTCCAAAAAAGAAAATGTACAACTAGCCAAAGGCGTCGACATTACCAAAGCCGAGGTCCAAAAATCGAAACAGTGATACAGGGAGCGATGGAGCGCTAGCCGGTCACAGAAGCAGCTGTCAAAAGACAGAGTTCTACTGAAGACGACTCACCAGGCGATAAATACCACGTAACTACTATATAGTGAGGTGCTTAAGAACAGTATACTCGTAGAGATGGCAGTTGGAGATCGCTCAGATCCAGACGTCGAACTGGAATCCGCTACCGGTTCCAGTTTACCAGATGAGTCGCTTGCACCAGGAACACATTAAATTACTAACGAGTGCCGACAAAAGAGCTCTGGAACCATTCTCCATTGCCATATCGAAGTTGGGTGAAATCCGAACACGCTCTTGGATGATTTAAATTTAAAGGAGCTAGATGATAAAGATGTGCAATCAAAAGTTACCAACACACAAATGGAAAATTGCCAGATTAGGGGAACGCCATGGATTTCGCTCTGCGACCATTGTAGTCAATCAGTAAAGGTGTATAATAAGACAGCCGCCACATGGAGTCGGGGCACGTCGCTTGATGAACATACAAATCAGATGAAGAAACAAAGAATTATGATGACCATCCAGCATCCTCAACACAGATCCATACCCGATCCAGATCCAGTTCTTTCTTTCACTGGATCGGATATATTATTTGTCTTTGGGATGCTGTTAAGGGAACCTGAGCCCCTATATGCGGCTGATCAAGAAGATGTAGGCCTGGAAGAACGATGGTGGAGTAGAAAGTGGACCGAGTAATCCAAACAAATCTCCACTACTCTAAAGCAGCATCGGGTGGACTGTTTTTCCGGCTGGCAAACTAAGACGAAGACAACGCCCCAATCCAAGAACCATGGTCTATAGCCAACAAGGTTTGTGGATTAGGGCTCAAAAAATATAATTTGTTTCGTGCCAATATGTAGGTAGGCCCAGATCCTGTATACTTATAAAAAATAACTTAATAGGACATTTGCTTCCTTATTTCAGTAATGAAGACCTAGCTACGATTACAATGGAGAACACGCCCACTTTTGTTACCAAAACTATAAACTCAAAGTCACTTATAACAATATTGCTAGATATGTTTATGGTTGTACAAGGTACAGTAGAATATCTGAATTCTCCTATAAAATTTATAATACACCTTTCGCAAATTTGTTTAGTATACCTACATAAAATCATCTATATTAGGAAACTACATTATTTATTCAATAGATTAATTTTCTCAAGATCTAATAGAGGCTTAAAACTTAATAACGTTGGATACCGTAAACAAATATCTGATAAGATAGACAATTTGTCTCTGGAATGAATTCCCGAACAACATACAATTATTAAGAAATTTAAATTCTCGGGACCAGATGGTATATATCCGATCATCTTACAACGTGTGAAACTGGATCACATTGAAAGATGTTTCTTGCCAGTATTCGGATGAATCATATACCATCAAGATGATGCAAAGTGTATGTAGTCTTCATACCGAAGGCAAGTAGAAACTTCCATACTACACCTAAGTATTTTAGACCCATAAGACTCTTTTCCTTCCTGCTGAAAACTATGGGGAAACTCATTGATATTAATCTATGCCAGACCCTGAATGGTAACCTTCTGTATAGAGGACATTATGCATATAATAAGGGAAAGTCTGTTGAACTGCAATGCATAGCCCAACGTGAACGATAGAGAAATCGCTGGCACGAAAGGAGTATACCCTTGCTGCGGATAGGATGCAACTTGCTTTAAGGAAGATTAGTGATTGAATATCTGATCGCAGATTGATTGTTAATCCTGGAAAAGCAGAGTTAGTACGAGAAGGTATAAGCCTCCACCTTTTCGCCCGCTGAGACTATATGTGGCAGAACTTGGACTCAAGGTGGAAGCACGCTTGTTGGGCCTTGTTATGTATAGGAAGTAGAGGTGTACACAAGACATTCTGCTAGCTTACCCTTCACCGAATGCAATACTGTAGTGTACTCTTTTCTGTTGCTCTTGATTTTACGGGTGCACTGAAATGTGTATTTCTCATTTATTCAATGTATACAACAGCACTCGTTTGTCCGTGAAGTAACGGAACTATGCTTTGTGTTGTAAGAGAATATTTCACTACTGAAGTTAAATTTTCAGTATTGTCAAATGAATTTCAGTAGTGTATTCGTTGAAAAATATGCGTACATAAGTGTTTCTATACATTCTTTGTTTTTGCCATAACCTCTTTCAACAACAATCTCTCTTCAAAGTGCTATGTTAATATTCGTTGTTTTTATTTGTTTGTTTGTTTTGTTTTTTAAAAAACAAAAAACATTTTTTCTTTCGCATTTACTGAAAAAAGAAATGCACGTTGTGACACTATGAAGAGTACAATAATTTTGTTGCACTCTTCACACAACTATCTTTTATACTGTTGTACAATGGTTTACGAGTGCAGTTGTTTTTTTGTACTCTTCTTTGCTTCACACTTATTTATATTTGCAGCTGCAATCAATATTCGGTCTTGAGAAAAATGCAATAGTGTGCAATTTTATATGTCTTGTGCACACCTCTAATAGGAAGCTATCATGGAAACCTAACATCATTAATGGATTGAAAAAAATCTCTATCGCCCTCTACGCCTGCAACAAAGTTTTGGGGGGAAAATAGGGCCAGCGGCTTAGGGCGACGCACTGAATCTACACGGCGGTGGTCAGATCTATCTTGACCTACCGGTGCTTGGTATGGTGGGAATCCCTCAATAGGGGGACGAATTTGGTTGTAACGATCCGCCTGCATGATTATTAGTGGTGCACTGGCGCACAGCTTCTTTGTTGGCACTGAAGACAATTTTAATCCTCATACAGATTGATCTCTATTGCAGAGGCGTGGCGACTAAGATTAGAAGGCTCTGGGCGACTGGACAGTAGCGTAAATCGGATACTGGCCACGCGAAGATACTTAAAGGAATTGGAACTGTCTGGAGTAACGACTACATGACACCGCGTTACAACTTCGCAATGAGATTTAGACCAGACCTCCCTGGGTAAATGGTGCGGCGCACCTCGCAAGGGACTCCATACAAATTTACACCGATGGCTCCAAGGAAGTAACCTTTGGATGGGAAATTCTTTCGGAATCGATCGGAATATCATGGCCTGTAAGACTGCCGAATCACTGCAGTTTTCCAGGTTTAAGTGTCGGCAACACAGGCTGCGGTAAAAATTATTTGGACAAAAATGTCTCCAAGGGGAAATTACCATACTTTCTGATAGTCCGGCGGCCATCAGAGCATTGATATATCAGATATATCAACGCGGTAGCAAATCGATATGATGTTTATATCACATGAGTACCAGGACACAGGGACATTCCGGGTAACTGCAGACCAGATCAACTTGCCAGTTGGGGCACAACCATCGAACTCTCTAATGAATTCTCGACGTTGGGAATCCCTTTGGGAACCATCAAACTTATAATTGACTACGCAATCCTGGCCTGAGTCAACAATAGGCCAAGCCTGGATGGAAGACACACGGCAGCTCTGCTTAAAGTAAAAAGCAAGGACCGTAACTGTTATAACTTTTATCGTAAAAGTCAGAAAATAAAAATTATGTTTTGACCTTTATTTTTCGAGCAGAAATAAAAGTTATTTTTTGACTTTTATTTTTTCGGGTGGAAATAACAGTTATATTTTACTTTTATTTTTAAAAAACAGTCAAAAATAACTGTTATTTCTGCTCGAAAAAATAAAAGTCAAAACATAACTTTTATTTCTGCTCGAAAAAATAAAAGTCAAAACATAACTGTTATATTTGCTCGAAAAATAAAAATCATAAAATAACTATTTTTTTTTTCTAAAAAATAAAAATCAGGTTTTTGAAAAGCATCGCATTTTATAAAAATTTGGTCCAAGACAATCAAAATGGTATACTTGGATTTTTAACTCACGAGACAAGAGTCCAGTGGAAGTTATTCGCAAAGTTATGATATTCACACGTTCTAACGAGCTGTCAAATTGCTTTGCAGTGTTTGCTAAGGGGCACCGAGTTATTTTCAGGAACAACGTTTATTTATTACATAAACCCAACCAATCCTCGGTCTAAAATGTTTGCTTAGCAGTTATCATTTCTGCGAGCTTACGGGGCAATCTGTTGTAAGGCATATCAAGAATTTTATTGATACAACTACACATACATACATAATTGGTCAATACATCCTTACAGTCAGGATTAGGACCTAGCTTCTCACACCGCTTATGTTGTGTGTGTTTTAATTTTATACATGAGTTGCGAGACCAACAGTTTAATGTCGACTCCGAACGACGAATTTTTTGAGAAACTTTTCATGGCAGTTTCATTTACTCTCAAAGTTTTTGCCAGAAATCTGCTGAGAGGAAGTCGCCGAAGAAATTTTATTCATATTTTCGTTTTGATGTCTGACCTGGGGTTTGAACCCGGGCCTTACGTCTAATAAGCCAACACACTACCTACTAGACTATGAAGACTTCACCACTGACCACACTTATGGTTTAAATTTAAAAAATACCTTAGTGCTCACTACATGGTAAATATGCGGTTGAGGTTTCTATACTCTACTTTTATGAATACACGGGCTGCTTAGCTTGATCCTTCAAACCATGTACAGGACCTTCTATAGACTAGTTTCTGAAAAAGAAGATCTCGAAGACAGTAGCAACATAACAGTAATAAAACACAAAACCTTTAGTTTTAAGAATATTTTTGTAGCAACAAGCCTTGCTATTTCAGTTTTAAATTGAAAATTGTATAAATAAAATAATTGCCAAAAAAAGAATCAATAAATATTAACGAAAATGGCACTCACTTTGAATCAAATTTGACTAAAACATCTTCTGGGAACTTAGAAAAGTGTATCGTTAAACACCATGGTTGACTATCATCTTCGGTTAGCAAATCATACAGAATTCCTGAAAAAGAAAATCTTAATCAATAACATGTATGGAGTATCATACATAACTGCTGAAAAATAAAATTTTTATCAATAACATACACTACTCTAACCATACTAATTCGTACACCATACATTTTTGTTTAATATATCAATATTCAAAGTTTCATATTTTGTAAAATAATAAGAGGTCATTTTTAAGCTTTAATCCTGTAGAAAATAAGTTAGTACATATTTTGCTAATAAATATTAGATAATAATTAAGAGTTACTTTTACTGAACGGCAACTTTAAAATCTTTAAATTAATGAAAATGAGCTTGTATCGGGTCCGCCATCTAACGTTTTTTTTTTTTTTTTTGCAACTAGTGCTTATTTCGTGAATGGTAACACTTAGCTCATGTCTGATTTGACAGATAATTAGTTTTATCCTTCCGCTGAACGAATATGGTTGTGTATACGCTTGAGCAACGCTGGGAAATATTGCGACATTACTTTGAAAATCATGGTAATGTTGCAGAATGTGTGCGAAAATTGCGTACGGATTTTGGCGGGTATGTAAAAAAGCAAAATTGTCGCATTTGGGGCACAGAAAGCCCGTACGCACACTTTAAAAAGCCGACGCACCCTAAACGAGTCACTGTTTGGTGCGGATTTTGGTCCAGAGGCATAATTGGGACATTTTTCTTCGAAAATGAGCAAGGAGTGGCCGTTACAGTCAATGGCGATCGTTATCGGGCCATGTTGAACGAATTTTTGTTCACAAAAATTGAAGAGGAGGATATTGGCAACATTTGGTATCAACAGGACGGCGCTACCTGCCACACAGCCGAAGCTACACTCGATGTTTTGCGCTCTGTTTTTGAAGATCGAATTATCAGCCGCAGAGCTGATGTCGTTTGGCCACCTCGGACCGTTGGACTATTATTTGTGGGGTGCCGTCAAAGATAAGTGTTACGCCGACAAGCCAGAGACAATTGACGCTTTAAAGGACAATATTCGTGAAGCCATTGGTGAAATACAGCAGCACACAATCGATAATGTGCTTAAAAATTGGACCGATCGTGTAGGCTACTGCATGGCCAGCCGAGGCAGACATTTGAAAGAAATTTTTTTTCATTATTAACCGGAAGGATTGTACTTTCAAATAAAAAAGAAATTTGAGAAAATATACAGTAGTTTTTTTTAAAGCATTTTCAAAAAAAAAAAAGTTATTTGGCGGACCCTTTATATAATGAGGTAAATATTTTGAAAACCCAACCTGAATTACAACATTCATAGCGCTCACATTGAATCTGTACAGAATCAAGTGTTATTTTTTGTTTGCGTGGCCTTGAATGAAATTACATGGATTTGCCTTCATCTGCTTGCAGACTGGCATTAGTAAAACTACCTACCTACCCCTTAAAAATCGTTATACCATGTTAAATGTATCATTTATGATTATTCTAATCAATGGAAATATTTGTTGTGAATTTCTATTAAGATCTGTTAAATTTAATAATGTTGTCATCTTCGTTATTATAAACCTATTTTTGTTCCATTACGTCGATCTATGTCGTCAGCATAACTATTTGTCTGATTTTTATGATTTTTCCGTAAATTTTTGTATTATAAAACGTAATAACAAAGTGAAAAGGAAATATATTTTTACTATTTTTTGCCAATATTCCCCGTTTATCTAGAATAACGTCAAACGTTAACACGTTTCTGCTGAATGCGTAAGTTTTGCCACACCGCCTTCAAGGGCAGAAAAAAGTTATATTATAGGTACAAAAGTTTTGTTTTTATTGAAAATTAATTAATTTTGTGCATAAAACACATTAGGATTCAGAAAAAAGTTGTTGGTTAACCTTTAATTTGGATAAAATTAAAGAAATTATTGTTGGCTGCAATTAAAGTATTGTAAAATGTCAATAATAGGACTAAGTCTGGAATTCGTACTGAACGTTTCGCTACGGATGTATTTCTGACGATTCTGAAATCAATTCCACTCGAGAATAATAACATTGACGTTGAAGAGTCACATTGAAAAAAATTAGAAAAATTCGTACATGAAAACGATTCAAACAACGGTCATGGACCAAGTGAGTCCAAATTGCATCGAAAAACCTCATAGACAGAGAAAGACAGATTGAAATAATAATGATTTAATGATTCAAATAGCACCTAGCACCAATCAGAAAATTACAGAACTCAATCCCAGTCGCCGATGAAAATCGAAAAACCACGGATCTAATGTTTCCCCATTCCCTCTATCGGAGAGTTCTGTACGAGGAGTATTTGATAATTGTAACACTCCTACTGAATATGTATTTTCTTTTATTTATAGATAGTATAGAAGAAAAAATTATACTCGAATATCAATCAAACTTATACGCTACACAGAGAAACAAATTCTTAAACCTAAAGAAAAGTGAGATTTATGCATTTTTAGGTATACGTTTTTTATGGGCTATGTATGTAAGTGTACTTCGATTCACTCTGGGACCCAGAGTGGATTGGAGTACATGACTAAAGGTTATCCTAATATCGTGGGAAGACTCTGTTTCGGACTGATGTTAATCTTAATCTTTTCGAATCGCCGGACCACATATATTTTATACCCCATTGGCACGGACCCATTTTTCTGTTTTCCACGGACCATCTTACCCTTTTTTTTTTGAACTGACTGCTCCGAGCTGGTGGTTGTAGCTTTCTTGACCAAGTTGCGTATGCACGGTAGCACCGGGGTGAAACCCGCAGTGTGAACTGCTCTAGGCTATGGCTGCAACCGCCCCCGTCCCGTTAAAACCCTGGCAGGCCTCAAAGTACGTTCCTTGCCCGTCGCCGTTAAGTTGGTGGTGTAGGTTCGGTTGAGAGGACTCCCGATTAGTACCCGGTCTGGCTCTGAGCTCCTGTCCCCATAAGGGCTGGTGCCAACCCTAGCGTGGGCTCCCTGCATGTAAAGATAATCACGGGACCGCTTATGGGTAACTACACATCGCGGGCAGGGATAGCGGCTTTGAGTGGGGACCCTTTTAACATGAACAGCAACAACAACAAACGACAACAGACAGACGATCGGACAGAAACCCAGAGCATCCGCTCTTGCCGGTGGACGCTCAACACTGTCCAGGCAGGCTCCTACTAAAAAAGCAGTTGCCCCCGCCAGAGATGTCAAAGTCCCTACGACTGGCACACAAGGAACCAGTAGCAAAGCTGGTCTCTGGTGTCGCCACATCCTCCGCCTTGGTCGCCGTACCTTCGCCCGAAGCTCCTTCCACCTCGAAATCTGCCGTGAATGCGCCCGTGCACTCTTTGGATGCCGCTAAGACATTGGTACACAAGTCTGGCGTGCATTCCCTCGACACCGATCCACCTTCTGGTGTCAAGAGCGCAAGCATCAGGGCGTATAGAACCCGCAGATCGGCTATGCGCATAATTTCACGAATAGGGTCTGTCGACCCGGCTCTTCTATCGGAAGACGACAAGGGCCGCTTGGCGTGAGCTAAGGTCCACCAAAATGATCGACCTCCCACCTCTCCGGTGACGTCAGAGACGGCACCTAAGAGGCAACGATCAGCCGAGCTTAATGCTCCCCTCCAGCCACCCAAGCGCACTAAGGTGGCCAACCCAAGAATACCCCCTACGAGGACTCGCACATCCACGCAGCCCACCCAACCTAAACGCCCCAAACCCAGCAGGACCTCCAGACCTCTCAGCGAGGTGATAAAGGATGGCCTCACGTCAATTAGCAGGATTGGTGAAATCTGGCCGGGAGCTAGCCTTGATGCCGTCTCTCCGGACCAAATTCCCCATCGCCCCCGATCGAGAGCGAGAGTCCCAACCGGACCATCGGACCCGGAAGCCATCCTGACGACCCTCAAGGCCAGCAAAAAAGACCTTCCTACCTATAATTAGAGGGTGGCCAAAGTTGCTGACCAGTGGGGTGACTACCGCGAGGCGGTGATCATCCTAAACGAGGAATCTATCCCGCTATGGCTTCGGCTCAATCGAGCTCAGGGTCTACAAATCGGACTCTCGAGCTGTCTTGCAGCCCTCGTTAGACCCCGTCCAATCGGACGATGATTCACAGGACCCCACCCCTTCTGACCCTACTTCGGAGTCCCATGCCTCGGACCCAATGGTCGAGGATGTCGAATGTAGGAGTGTATGCAGCCACTCCTCGACTGGAAAATTGTCCAACTCGGAACTGGTTGGAGAATTTTTCGACAGTATTGCGATTGACGCGGGTGTAACCTCTCCGTTATCAGACGAAGAGGATGCCGATGTGACAATGGTGGATTCTCATGCCAATGCTGAGGGTCACACAGATTAATCTGCACCACTCAAAAACAGCTTCCGCCGCTCTACTCCTCCGCCTAGCAGTGAATGACGTAGAGCTCGTACTGGTCCAAGAACCCTGGGTCGTAGACGGCAGGGTTTGCGGACTCAATGCTAGCGGCTATCGCACCGTGTACGTCCAGGATACAGGTAGGCCTAGGTATAATGGTGAAAACTAACATTAATGCTTTTCTTCCTAGGTACAGCGACAGGGACATCGTCACAATGGCCATCGAGTCAACTCGAGGGCCATCTGGATCTCGACAACATATCTTGCGCACGACTATAGGCTCTCTCCTCCCCAGGAGCCCATTGGCCGACTGGTAGCAGATGCGCAACTACGTGGGATTCCGGTAATTATCGGAACAGACGCCAACTCCCACCATACAATATGGGGAAGCTCCGATATCAACGAGCGTGGTGAGTGCTTACTTGACTTTTTTATTAGTAATAAGTTAGTTATAGCCAATCGGGGTAATGAACCAACCTTCGTTACATCGAATAGGAAGGCTGGGAAACCGTTCCACACTAAGGCGGGTGACTATAGACCAATCAGCATTTGTCCCTTTCTTCTGAAGATACTGGAAAGAGTCCTTGATGTTCATATTAGGGCCTCGATTGATCCATTACTTCTATTCTCATCCCAACATGCCTACACGAGGGGTAAATCAGTGGAGACTGCACTGCACTCCCTTATCTCTCGGGTGGAAAAGTCCTTGCACGTTAAAGAATACACTCTGGCCATTTTCCTGGACATTGAGGGTACACTCAACAACGTCAACCCGGATGCTATAGTTAGGGCTCTTAATTCTCTCAACCTGGATCAGAATCTGGGTCAGGTTTACTGAGCTCCTCCTCAAATCAAGAATAATAACCTCCACAGTGACGGTGTTCTATCTTCATTCTCTGGAATCTCGCAGTCAACTCACTCCTGAGAATTGAATCCTCTGGCCATAGCCTACGCTGACGATATTGCCATAACAACCAGGCTCACGCTGAGTCCCGAGGTTAAATATCTGGGCCTGATCCTCGATCCCAAACTCAGCTGGAGGGCAAATCTGGTTACTTGAACTAGGTTGTAACACCATCTCGATCACAGTGGCCATGCTTACAGGTTGTGATCTTCGGATCGCTATTGATTAGACTTCTCTTCAGTGGCTAGAGGCAAGGGGGGGGGGGCGTAGTGTTGTGTGGGTTAGCACGCCTAAAATTCCGTCATCCGGAAATAGGTGATGCCAGGAACCCGGAGGAGGCTAAAAGTGGTGCAGATTAATCTGCATCACTGCGAAACCGCCTCGCACAACCTGCTAACCACCCTGCGCCGCCTTGAAGATGATATCGCTCTCATCCAGGAACCTCGGATAGGATTCTGGGTTTGAGCGATCCTGATTATAGGTTATTTGTTCCCAAAACAAGTGAGAAGGTAAGAACCTGTATTTTAGCTAGAAGTAATTTGGACTTGATAATCAATCCTTCCTTTTGTACAGTTGACGTAACAACTGTGGCTTACAGAGATGACCTTGGGATCGAACTATGCTGTTTTTCCTTAATAATTTTTAAGGACTTTAAATTAAATAAATTATAATTTAATGGGACACTTTAGTACTGACCGCAAAGACCAAACTGAAATATACCGATCGACTATGATTCTATTATACAACTGATTTATTATTTCACTTTTTCCTTAATCCTAACATATTCTATATACTTAATTCTAACTGTGTAATGCTATTCAGCAACTTCGTTATTAAGATTTGCCTACTTATTATATGTTCAATGAACTTAAAGTTAACTTAATATTAGGGCGGTACTAATTATATTATTGACAATTTCATTATCATTTATAAGTATTATTTAATACAATTCAAAATATTCAAGGAAAAGATGTCGCCTTGTCTTGGGTTGTGATGCCAATGCTCATCACACCCAATGGCAGTGCTGACATAAATACTAGGGGTGAGTCGATTTTGAATTTTATTATTCTTAATAGGCTCAACATTTGTAACGTTGGTAACACGCCGAATTTTAGAAATCGTATTAGGGACGCGGTAATTGACATTACGCTCTCTGACATGGATAAGTCTATGATTAGGGACTGGAGGGTTTCAGATGAGTGTTCTTTCTCTGATCACCAACTGATATCATTCAGTATTAATCTGTCTGGTGGCTTTCATAAGCCTTTTAGGAATCCAAGAAGAACCAACTGGATCAGATATGAGAAGGCTGTGGAGGAGGAACTTAGGGCCCCTTAGGTGTCATTCCACTCATGGTATCAATGATCGAGTTGGATATTTAACGGATACTTTGTTGTCTTGCTATCGAGATGCTTGTCCTCTTATTTACCCGGGTAAGAGGAGCCAGCCAGCCTGGTGGAATGCGGAACTCCAGAGACTCCGCTGTTGCACTAGGAGACTCTTTAATAAGGCTAAGAGGTCGGGTGAGGATGTTGACTGGTCTGCATATAGATCCAGTTTTAATGATTATAAAAGGGAAATAAAGCGCTCAAAGAGAACCACCGCAGGCTGCCCTAAGGGCCATTGCGTCGGTCTGCTGCAAATCACGGCTCGTGCGCGAGTGCAAAGAGTCGTTGAGGGCTTTTGGACCGGACCGTATCCGTCTATGCTGGGTTCCGGGTCATAGCGGAATACTGGGCAATGAGACGGCGGATGCTTTCGCTCGGCTAGGTTCGCTTTCTGAGGGCAATTTAGTAGTTGGTCCTGACCCCCCAATCTGCCACCTCTACGGCATCATCAATGGATGGGTCAGAGGGAAAGAGCAGAGGCGTTGGGGGAACGGATCGGATTGTTGTGTTTCTAAATGTCTATGGCCTGCTATAGACAGTATGAGAACAGGTTGGCTGCTGGGCTTGGATAAGGCCAGTTTAAGGTTAGTTATCGATTTTATCACGGGGCACTGCGAGATTAGGTCGCGGACGAGGATCTAGAACAGATCCCAGCCGGACTATTGCAGGGTATGTTGTGATGAGGAGGAGTTTGATACTGTCGAGCACTTCCTCTATAACTGCCCAGGCCTTAGTAAGTTGAGGTTGAGGACCCTTGGCAGGGGCTTCTTTGAGGGGTTTGAATTCTGTGTCGAGAGCCGAAATAATAATATAATAATAATTTCCTTCAGCGGAAAACCGTAAAACTGCCACCAATCGACAAAGAGGTGTTACTGAGGAAGATCTTACACTTGACCCAACCCCTTCCTCCATAATGCTTAAAAAATCTTTTAAAAACGTTTTTGTTTAAAAAATAAAATTAAATTTTTCACCAATCTTTAAACATTTGAACCGTTGAGCATTTAGCATCTAACATACATTTTATCTTTGTACCTAAATGGGTTGGATGCATCTCTTAACAATCTCCTCTCCATATGCATGTAATTGTTGGCTGCAGCATGCTTTTCCTTCTCCGACAAAGGTGCAACTGCAACAGAACCCATTATTAAATTAAAAAAAAAAACTTCCTTTAAATTGGCTAACGTTCATTGGTTTTGAATTTTGCTATTGAATTTTGCTTTATATTTTTTTTTAGTATTTAGTATTATTATTTTTTTTTTTTTTTGTCAAAAAACTTGGCCATGCCCGACAGTGTGATTTTTAAAAATAAACGTTATAGGACCATGCGTTTACGCAATCACTATATTCGGGTAAACTAGTGACATGCATAGTTTTTAAAGAAGAATCTTAAAGAAAAAGCGTATGATGATTTGGCTGATATTTGTACTGAGATTTGCAGTCACCCTGAAGGCAATTAAAACAGAGACTTCTTCCTAACTAACGCACGATGCGAAATGTTTATCAAGGACAGAAAATGCGGAGACCTATCAGTTCGATGATTATCCGATTTTCAATTTGCACACGATTCTGAAACTAATGGATTTCAATTTTAATTTTATGTAAAATCAGTGAACTTCTTTGTTGAATCCAATTCCTTGTAGTATTGATATAAAAATGAGAGAAATATACTTATTGTTGGCTTAGATTCACTAAGAGAATTCTCAACCCATTTTCTGTGAGATTCCCCATCAATCTTGTTTTGAAGAGTGTAAATCAGCCAAAGGTGAGAACAGTAGAAACGTTCCCAAGCACTAGTACATAAATTATCCAGAACTAATTTACATGACATAAAATTTGCAGAATAATTTTCCAAAAAATTTATTTAATTTATTTAATGCAGATCGAGAACTATAAGGAAACTAATGAAAACGGTAAAGGACGGCGAAGATAATATTGTTTGGAGGTAATCCTGCTATTATGGTGTACGGTCACAAAATCTTGTAGAAGTTATTAATCGGCAATTTTATCTCTTTTACTTACTTTCTGATTAAAAAATTCATAATCATAAGATACATAAAAAATAAAAATAAATTAAGAAATCCTTTTTCTTTATAAGCTTCTATCAGATAGTTTTATTTAAACAAAAAAACCGTGGTATTGTAGTTTGCTTAATAGTCTTGATGGACAAATATGCCATTTCGCTTTCAATTTGTTCTATTGGAAAATCTGTATTTTTGTAAAAGCATTAATTTTGAAGATTTATGGCTGTAAGTCGCCGTGGTCTAGTAGGTAGTGTGTTGGCTTATTAGACGAAAGGCCCGAGTTCGAATCCCAGGCCAGACATCAAAAAAAAAAAAAAAAAAAAAAAATACAAAAAGTATTTCTTCGGCGATTTCCTCTCAGCAGATTTCTGGCAAAAACTCTGAGAGTAAATAAAATTGCCATGAAAAGTTTCTCAAAAAATCTGTCGTTCGGAGTCGACTTTAAAACTGTAGGTCCCGCCACTTATGTATAAAATTAACACACACAACATAAGTGGTGTGAGAAACTAGGTCAATAATCCTGACTGAAGGGTTGCAATGACCAATTATGTATGTATGTATGTATGGCTGTAAGTGGTTTTTTAATGATAGAATTTAGACTACGCCATCATCGTCATATTAAATATCAGTTATATCCTCTGTATTATTACTGTTCAAAACACTGTTAATTATCGCGTCTTCAGTTAATGCACACATCACATTCCATACTTTTATCACAATTAATGTAATCGTTCTGGTTTGGGATTAAATTTATGAATCCAAATTCAATATAAAAAATTCAGACAACGATTTGTCAAAGTAAGAAGACCAAAAATTAACGACTTAAACCTCAATATTTTAAAAACACAGAGCAGTATTGTGGAGCCTCAACAAAATTGAGGCGCTATTTTTTATACGTAGGAGATGGGCCAATTTACTAAATAACTGGGAAAATGGTTAGATTTATTTCTAAATATGTATGTATCGATCAATAATACTAACATTGTCATATTTTGTTTTTCTAAAAAATTAACAACGACTGTTTAGCGGGTGTTCAAAATCATTGTTTGTGAGCAAAGTTTAAAGGTGTGATTTGGTCGATTTTTTGAAGTTCTCTAAATAGTTGAAAACAAACATAAATTTAAATTAAATATGGAAAACAAAAGTGATAGGGATATATTTTTGGCGAAAAAACGCTTAACTTTTAATTAATATTTTTTTTCCGAAAATTTATTATATGAAAATAATTACTGTCCCCTAATTCTAACCCCAAGTCAAGTGCAGTGGGCTGTTAGTTCCTTTGAACCATTCAAGTCCCCAGGACCTGATGGTATTATCCCGGGTGAGATCCAACATGGTGAAGGGTTTATTTTTCCTTGGCTGCTCGCTATTTATAATGCTGGCCTTAGACTCCTTTATATTCATTGGAGCTGGAGAATATCTAAGATGATCTTTATTCCCAAAGCAGGTAAACCATGCCACACTAGGGGTAAGGACTATAAACCAATTAGTCTTTGTTCCTTTCTCCTTGGTATTCATATCAGGACCACGATTAATCCATCTCTCTGTATCCAAACTCGCCTACACTAGGGGTAAATCAGTGGAAACAGCACTTCACTCTCTTATCTGACGGGTAGAGAAACCCTTACACGTTAAAGAATACACTCTGGCTGTCTTCCTTGACATCAAGGGTGCTTTCAATAAATTCAACCCAAATGCTATTGTGAATGCTCTTATTCCTCTTAACTTGCAACAGGGTCTGGTTAGGTGTGTTGAACTCCTCCTCAAATCAGGAATAGTAACCTCTTCTGTGGGGAACACGCAAGGCCGTGTTCTATCGCTTCTCTGGAACCTCGCAGTCAACTCGCTCTTAAGAAAGCTCGATTTCTCAGATAATAACGCTATAGCTTATGCTGACGACATTATCACTGCTGCGTCGGGACTACGTCCATAGACGCTATCGACAAATTAAAGTTCGCGCTGTTAATTGTATTAAATTGGTGCAGGGAATTTGAGCTGTCGGTCAACCCTTCTAAGACTGATACAATTCTTTTCACAAGAAGCTACAAGATTCCGACCTTCACCCTTCCTAGTATTAGCGAAGTAGAAACTCAACTCTCGTTGAGTTCCGAGGTTAATATCTACTTCTTTAGACCCAGGTGGGGCATCTACCCCAATATCACACGCTAGATCTATTCTGCAGCTTTCGAACCCAACCTCCTACATGGAGTTGTTTTCTGGTGGATTGCTCTGGGCAGACAATGTAATATCAGGCTTCTTGACAAAGTCAGAAGATATACAGCTATTCTAATCGCAGTTGCTTTACGCACCACGCCTACTAAAGCCCTGTGCATAATGCTTAACTGTTTTGCAAATGCACAACCTGCTAAACAAGCAGCCATTATACCTTCTGGGCACTCTTCCATTTTGGAGGTTAACCCCTCCATCGCACCATCGAACATTGATTATCTCCCTACGGAATATTGTTTGAATAGAGGGTTTCACTTTCCAATTTCGAGCAGAGACGACTTGATCTTTAACCTGGTCATCTCCCCTCCCTCCCTCGATGATAGGGTTGGTAGCTGTATCTTTTCCGGGAAAATCAACCTACACATATCGCTCCGACTACCGGATCACTGTAGCGTGTTTCAGACTGAGGTGTTGGCCATTCACCAAGGAGCTCATTGGATCCTCATCAGCAGTGCTCCTTTCACCTGTATCTCGATCTTTTCTGATAGCCCTCAACAGCGTTCTGCTCATCTTCAAACTCGTCTCGACGTCCTCTTCAGCGACCCGTTTGTTGCGTCCAGACAACTGTAGGCCTGATGAGCTTGCTAAAGCAGGGGCACTCCTTCCGGAATCCTCGCCTATCGAATTGGGTATGCCACTTACCTCGGTTAGATTAGCTATTGGGCAACAATTCTTTCGGGACGCCAACCTATCCTGGGATAAGGAGGAATCTGATTCCATTGCCAGATTCACTTGGCCGATAATGGATAGGAGTTGTACCAACCAAGGTCATCTCGATCACAGTTGCCATGCTTACAGGTCATTGCGTTATGGGAAGGCACGCGGAAAAACTGCAGCTCCCACAGAATGCCTACTGCCGAGGTTGTGGGTCTGCTGAAGAGGAGGAAACTGTTATCAACTTTCTTTACCAATGTACATCCATCGCGAGGCGCAGATTTAGGTTATTTGGCTCTCCATTCCTTGTAAGTTAATGGAGTTATCATCCATTGATATCAAGGATATAGATTCGTTCATTAAACTTTAAGGCAGGTTACCAGCTTTTAGTGTGCAGCTCCTGCACAGACCAACTTCTTCTATGAGTTCGGTGGCATTTGGTCAGTATGGTGACTGCGTTTATCCGTGACGTCACAACAGGCTGCTATGCGTACACAAGTGAGCTTTGGTATCAGAGCCACCACTCCAACCTCATCTAACCTAATATGACAACGAATAACAACAACAAATTTTTAACAGCAGTATACAGGCCACCAAGCAGTGCAAAACAGAGTTAATAGCAGCCTTCGAAGACTTATTAGAGGACATAAGTGATGTAAATTGTGATATAATAATAGCTGGAGATTTACGAGAATTACTCAAGGCTCGAAAACATTAATTAATTACATTATGTGCAAAATATCGGATCATGAGGCAACAGACATACATAATAATTGATCAAATGGAATACAATCCTAAAGGCAATACTTATAAGAAGGTTAAGATATTTAAACATAATGATCAATACAATGAAAAGATATGGAGCAGACATCAAATTAAATAATAAATTTAAGCAGTGATTTAAACGCTAATGTAAATCACTTTGATAGACTATTGGAAAATGCAATAAAGGAACTAACGAAAAGAAAGACAATTCAAAAAAAATATGAATGCAATTGGCTTAGTGAAGAAATTAGAAATTTGAAAAAGGAAAAATTCAATAAGTACTAGATAAGAAAAACTCAAAGCTGGAATGAGGAATAGGCTTACTACAAAACGGCTCGAAATGTATACAAAGTTTAAATTGAAAACGAAAGAAATTATTATAGTATATTAACAATGAAGTTAATAATGTTAAGGAAAGGACATGTGAATACTGATTTTAAGAAAAAAAAAAAAACTAAGTGTGATTGTAAATGTGGCATTTAAGCAAATAGTATATAGAGACAATATTGGAATAGCCAGAAATTTAGAAATAGTATTAAGATAATATGTCAATATGTCAATAATATACATGTGATTTTCTATACAAAATTAGTATAATACCTTTAGAGGAATTAAGAGTAATATGTAAAAATTTGAAAAATAAACCGGAGTATAGTAAATTATAAAATGATATGATTTTGAATAATGAGAATATAGTGGGTAACAACAAATCATTAGTGACAGGAGTGTTCCTGGTCGATGGGAAAACAGCGATGAGGATAACACTGAAAAAGTTGCGAAAACAAGCAGATGTAAGGAATTTTTAGCAATAAACTCGTTAAGTATGACAGAAATATATTACTGCAGAAATTACAAAATACGTCGCCAGGGGAACTGAATTAAAATGGGTTGAATCATATTTAACAAAGAGAAAGCAAATCACTAAAGTCAACAATACCAAATCAAATACGTATAAAAATTAATGATTACGGAATTCCGCAAGGGTCAATGTTATACATAAACGATATGCCAATCGTGTTAAAGAACTGCGAAATATTCCTAAGGGTACACTTATTTCCACTGAAGGATAATCTGATTGCGAATGTTACAGCGATCTAACTGAGAATAATAAAAATATAAATAAATAATAAAATGAAAATAAATTGTATAAGCAATATTATTTTTAAGGTAATCAAATTATAGATACAGTTGATCAAATGAAATAATTAGGCTTTATTTTTGATAACGATTTAAGATTAAAATCCCATATCGATCATATTTGTAAGATGATTGGCAAAAGAAATATTTTTTTGAAATGAATTAGAAGACAATTTTAACCACATTTAACATACAGTGGCTCAAACGTATATTTGGACACCAATTATCAGATATTTCAAATGCCGATTTTACCACTTCAACAGAATAATTTCAAAAAGATTTTGATCCCAATTTATAGCTAATTTAAAAAGCTTTTAAACAATGTATAATACCTAGCAGTTTTTATTTAAAAATAATTTTAAAACAAAATAAGAAAACAACATTAATGAATTTCATGTCAAACGCACAATTGGACAATCAAATAAAAGACCCTGTTTTAACACTTGGAACTAAAACCTTTTGTCTTTATTACTGCTTACAAACATCAAGGCATCGACTGCACTAAGTATTATGCATCGGCATTTGAAAAATCTCATACCTAGTGGCCAATTATACATTTGAGCCACCGTATAAAACACTATAATTAAACCACATTTCAAATACGGGTAAACTATAGCACACATACAGTTTGTCCAAAAAAAATCTTTGCACAGAACAAAAAAATGTAAAATGTGATCTTCATTCAAGAATTCCAACAACAAAATCTTTACATATTTTTTTATCTTTGCACACATTCTATAACTGTACTTGTTTACGACCATAAGGCGCCAATAGTTTTCTAATAGTCACACACATTACAATAATAACAACAACAAAAGAACTTTACACAGTATAAAAAGTGTCCAAAAAATCTTTGCATATTGAATGAAGATCATAAAAAAATGCCGTTATTTCCCAAAAATTTTGTGCATTTTTGGTTTTTTACAAATGAGATGGAATGTGAAAGGGGTAAACAACGTTTTAGTAATGAAGTGATCATTTTTTATGTAACATGTGTCGTTATATTTGAATACACAAAATGCCAGGAAAACGAGTTTCAAAAAATATTATACAATTGGTCTATTTCAATTACTACAAAGGCAAATCTGCCAAGGAAATCGCCGATATGTTCTCTCTGAACATCAGGATTGTATATAATATTATATCCCGTGCTGAAAAAGAAGGAGGACTAGACTTAAAAGGATCCACAGGCAGGCCAAAAAAGGTGACGCAGCGAGTTGAAAGAAAAATTACTAGAACCGTGTATAATAGCCCGCAATCCAGTACGAGATGATTAGCTCTTCAAGTGTAAAAAGACTTTGGGTGACGTGTTTCCCAAGAAACCATCAGAAATGTTCTTCAAAAACACAAATATTCTTCAAGAGTGGCTAGGAAAAAACCCCTGCTGTCAGCACAAAATGTCGAAAAGGGATTAAGATTTGCCACCGAATACATTTCACTTCCTCCGGAGTACTGGGACGATGTTATTTTCTCAAATGAGACGAAAATAATGCTTTATTATCATGACGGACCGCAAAGAGTTTGGCGTAAGCCTCTGACAGCACTAGAAAATAAAAATCTTATTCCTACAGTAAAGTTTGGAAGACTGTCTGTAATGGAATGGGGCTGTATATCCAGCAAGGGAGTTGGAGTAACCAGGATTTTGGATGAAATAATGACTAAGGAAGTATATCTTGATATTTTAAAAAATGGACTGACCGCCAGCATTAAGAAATTTGGTTTTATTGACCCGGTTAATCCGAATAAATTTAATTACAAGTACTATCAAGATAATGATCCTAAACATAAATCTTATTTATGTAAGTCCAGGTTACTTTACAACTGCACCTAAGTTATTGATACTCCTGCCCAAAGTCCTGATATTAATCCTATCTGTTTGTACTTAAAGTGAATACCACTATTATAATTACTATAATGGTCTACACATGGGGAATACCCATGTCATTATTAGTATCAGCTTATGTATCAAATTGCAATAAAATCATTTTAATTATAAATGTTTTGATTGGTTAATTTAATGAAAATTTGTGGGTTCATCGAAAGAAAAAGGTAGGAAAAAAATCGCCCACAAATAAAAACGAATTGATGAAGTTATCAAAGAAGAGTGGGAAAAATACCATTAGAATACGACATTCCGAAGCTTATTCAATCCATGAGAAGGCGTCTGAAAGCGGTAATTGATACTCAAGGTGGACAACCAAAATATTAGCACTATAAATTAAAAAACATTGCATAAGTCTTAATATTTTATCAAGTGTGCAAACATTTTTTTGACAGCAGTAAAATTGAGTTGTTTTTGTTTTTTAATACAGTGGGACCTCAATTTTCCGTGATGGTCGGGACCGGAAGCGTTCTGTATAATCGATTTTCCCGGTTAATTGAGTACCAATTTTGGCTAGTTTTTTAATAGATATTTTTATTAATTAATAAATGAATATGTACATATTTATATAAAAAATAAAATTTTGTCAGAAAACAGTGAACAGTAGATAAGGATTTCATGTACTAAAGAGGGAATTTCCCTTTTTCGCTTGTTTGTCCAAAATAATAGTAAAAAATTTTTGCTTATAACCACGGATAACAGAGGTAATCACGGTTAAACGATGCAGAAAAATTTAAGTCGATCCAAAATAAAATTAAGTCGATGCAAAAAATTTTCTTTTTCCATCCCGGATAATTGATGTTGCCGGATAATCGAATCACGGATAATCAAGGTCCTACTGTATTTTACATTAGAATATTTTCATTGTTATGAAAGTTTTTTATTTACTATATTATATTAACAAAACATATGTTTATAAAATCCTGTTTGAAAAAATTGAAAAAGTTGGCTATTTATATTAGAAATCAATGAATTTTTCGAAGTTTGTTTAATTTTTCTCTGTGTGCAAAGATTTGTATACTGCACAGCGCATCAAATTGAAAGTCTACAGAAGTTGCAAAATGTATACATATATCACAATTGAAAATATTACAAAAATTGCAGAATAAAGCAATGTGGACTATTTTAAAATGCAATAGATATACATACATGCATATATCAATAAGGGATATGCTCGATACACTTAAATGCTGAAAAAGATTTAAATGGGGAACAGAATAATCACTTTAGTATAACGTAACGAGTAATGCTGCATGCTTTCAAAAGTTAAAAACAGTAATTTAAGTTGATGTCAACAGAACTGGTAGTAGTAATCGCTGTAGAAAAAGCTGAAGCGCAAAATTTTTAAAAGGTGGGGCGAAAGAAATATTCACCGCTATTCTGGTTGTCGTCGTCGTCGTCATTACCAAAAATGATGTTGATAAAATCAGAGTCGACACAACACAATATCGACGGCGTATTGACTCACAGAATACCAAATGTGTGTCGACAGTCATCTATAACTGTCAATAACGACAAACAGAATACCAATTTTAAACTGTCGGCGCAAGACGACGTCGACGACGACAACCAGAATAAGGGTGATTAATTGTCAAGTTTCCTTGATTTTCAATATATTCACCATTAAATATATGAAACATAAAACTTAATGTTGCTGGAGAGAAATATGTACACAGGGCCACAAAATATACAAAGTATACATACGGTTAACAAATTTCAGAAATTTTTTAACCAATCTGTTTTCGTTGAAAATCTTTATAATTGTCTGACAACTTTCCTCGATTTTAAGACGGTCTTTTGCATTGGTTCAGAAATTTGTTAATCGTATGTATACTTTTGTGGGCCTGTGTAGTTCGATATGCATTTTGTTAGAAAATTCATATAAAATTCTTGCATTATTCTGTAAGTTTTTGTCCGCATTTGTCTTGCTACGCTGTTCATCACGTCGTAAGCTTCAGCTTCTACAACAACTACATTATTCTGTTCCAGGCCTTAAGGTGGATGTAATGCTTTTTAATTATTAATACAATAATGACAAATCTAGCAAAAATTCGAAGAATATTCTAAAATATTACTCAGTTCTCCAAAAAATAATACACCTTGTTGGGGACGATAAATCTAAAATATTTCTTACCGATTGGGTAATGAAGTTTTAAAGGAATTCCATTGAAGTCATACCAAACTGAACTATCATGTTGATCCGCAGCTATAAATCGGTTGAAGTATTTTCGAACCTGTAGCAAAGAAAATTCAATCTTAATAAGACTATAAAGCGTATTTTTAACATGTATTGAAAATACTTTATCCGTAACAAGAGGTAAATAGCTCAAACGGGATGCCATTAAATAAAAATTTTCTGGCTGCTGAAGTCCAACAATTTCATCCGGATCAGCCTGAAATGACAAAGCTATTTGTCCCTCCCATATCATACGTAAAACTTCACGATCATACGCCATTAAATACTTTTCCAACACAAATATTTTCAAATGTTACAAAGAATAATTTATAAATGAAAGCAGTGTTGCCATACTTTAAAATTTGTTTTCGTTTACAAGCGCAAAACCAGGGCGAACTTAATAAGATGATAGCAATCAGGGCGAACTCAATAAGGTGATAGCAATTGTACAACAACTCAATTCGCAGTGTTTTTAAACAAAAACAACAAGCATTTTCTGTTGTTTTTTGGTGACCGGTTATGTCAAATGAAATTCGCCGAAAGCCAGAAATGACAAAGGCGAATCCATATAATGACATAAAGTTGTTATTTTGTGTCATTATTTCTCTTTTGTTTTTTTTTGTTTATAAAAAAAAAATTTTAAAAAACAAATTTAAAAATTTTTTTTTTTAAATACGGGCTGATTTGCGCTACCAATAAGGTATGACGGATTCTGGGAAGCATAAAAGCAGATTCTAAAACAAAAGTTGTGCCAGAACATTCAGAATATTTAAATAAATTACAAATTGTGTAGAATACAAATATAAAAGGAAATAAAAAATAAATAAACAAAAGAATGTATATACAGTGAGAAAAAAATGTGTACACTTATTGTAAAAAAACTAATGAATAAATTAATCCACAGGATTTTGTTTAAGATGAGTTTCTAGAAAATTCGGTCGCTATAGTGAAAAAATCACCACTTTTTTGCCTAAAAATGTAGGAATTTCTTAGTTTCTACAATTGTTTTCTTGTTACGTAACCAATAGAGAAATGTTTATAATCAGAATATAGTTTTTAAGCTTTTTTTAGTCTTAAAGAAAATAAATTTCTTTTTATAGATAATTTTTTGTTCAAAAGTTATTTTTGCCTAAAAATTTTTTTTATTTCCTTTTATATTTGTATTCTACACAACTTATAATTTATTTAAATACTAGCTGTACCCTGCGCACGTTGCTACGCCTCCAACTAAAACAAATTTGAATAATTTTATTGATTTTGTTCATTTAAAAAAAAAGTGACATAAACTTTAGAAGTGTAGATATTTTCGATTATGAACATTTATTGAAGTGCTGTCGGAAATTGGTAATACCAACTTATAAGCCTTCATCGGCTCATGCGCAACAACTTTGCTAAAGATCATAACATAATAAAATGCACAGTTTACGATTTAATTCATTTTTAGTAATTCTCAGTGGCGCCACCTGTCGGAAATTGGTCATACCATCTTATAAGCCTTCGTCGGCTCATGCGCAATAACTTTGCTAAAGATCATAACATAATCAAATGCACAGTTTACGATTTAATTCATTTTTAGTCATTTTCAGTGGCTCCACCTGTCGAAAATTGGTCATACCAACTTAGAAACCTTCGTCGGCTCATGCTCAACAACTTTGCTAAAGATCATAACATAATCAAATGCACTGTTTACGATTTAATTCATTTATAGTAATTCTCAGTGGCGCCACCTGTCGGAAATTGGTCATACCAACTTATAAGCCTTCCTCGGCTCATGCGCAACAACTTTGCTAAAGATCATAACATAATCAAATGCACAGTTTACGATTTAATTCATTTATAGTAATTCTCAGTGGCGCCACCTGTCGGAAATTGGTCATACCAACTTATAAGCCTTCGTCGGCTCATGCGCAACAACTTTGCTAAAGATCATAACATAATCAAATGCACAGTTTACGATTTAATTAATTTTTAGTAATTTTCAGTGGCTCCACCTGTCGAAAATTGGTCATACCAACTTAGAAACCTTCGTCGGCTCATGCTCAACAATTTTGCTAAAGATCATGAAATGATCAAATACACAGTTTACGATTTAATTCATTTTTATTAATTTTCAGTGGCGCCACCTGTCGGAAATTGGTCATACCAACCTAGAATCCTTCCCCGGCTCATGCGCAACAACTTTGCTAAAGATCATAACATAATCAAATGCACAGTTTACGATTTAATTAATTTTTAGTAATTTTCAGTGGCTCCACCTGTCGAAAATTGGTCATACCAACTTAGAAACCTTCGTCGGCTCATGCTCAACAATTTTGCTAAAGATCATGAAATGATCAAATACACAGTTTACGATTTAATTCATTTTTATTAATTTTCAGTGGCGCCACCTGTCGGAAATTGGTCATACCAACATAGAATCCTTCCCCGGCTCATGCGCAACAACTTTGCTAAAGATCATAACATGTTCAAATGCATAGTTTACGATTCTATAAAGTACATACAAACATACATTCATTTTTATATATATAGATTCTGAATGTTCTGGCACAACTTTTGTTGTAGAATCTGCTTTTATGCTTCCCAGTATCCCTCTGAAAGTCGTCATACCTTAGTGGTCAGCCCGTATTTAAAAAAATTTTATTTATAAAATTTTTTTTTTTATTTTTTTTATAAACAAAAAGAAACAAAAGAGAAATAATGACACAAAATAACAACTTTATGTCATTATATGGATTCGACTTTGCCATTTCTGGCTTACGGCGAATTTCATTTGACATTTGTGTGTACCCAAAAACAACAGAAAATACATGTTGTTTTTGTTAAAAAACACTGCGAATTGAGTTGTTGTCCGATTGCCATCACCTATTGAGTTCGCCCTGATCCCACTCACACAAAATAATCCTCAACAAAAATTCCTTCTATAGACTCCCTTAAAATATCTTTTTTACTGTCCGAATCAGTGCGTTTCCTTTCAAATTGTGCCGTCAGCCTTCTCATTAGGCACTGTATCTGCCAGGCAGCTTCAGGCTGTTCTTCCGGCATAATGCGCTGCATTTCACTCACGAACAGCGCTCCCAGCCATGCATAGGCTTTTGGTTCCTTTTTTCCCTAATAGCAGTTCTAAAACTATTTAAGTCCTTCCGAAGGTCTGCTATGGTTTGCTACGAAATATAAATAGAATATTAAAATATTTTTATGATTGTATACATTTCATATAAAAAAATACTGAGTTTTTTATTTTGGACCCTCCTATAATTTTAGTGCCACTATCTGCTGATGAACGTGGCGTGCCTTCATCAACGCAAAACTTGAAAAATTAAACAAATTTGAAAATTAATCAATTATTTGAATATAAATATTTTCAAACATACCTCTATATTATTTGTGCCACTATCTGCTGATGTACCTGGCGTGCCTTCATCCAAGCAAAACTTAAAAAATTAAACAAATTTGAAAATTAATTAATTATTTGAGTATTAATATTTTAAAACATACCTCTATGTTATCAGTGCCCTGTCGCATCTCCGTGTGTTTTGAGGAAATTTAACTGCTCAAAACACCACAGCTTAGACAGGTACACATCATCGACAGAACACCCACTTTTTTTCGAGTTTGCTAAGGCACGAAGTTCATTGGTGTACTGAATCCTCAAGTTTTTCCATTTTCTTTTAACCTCTTCTAAAGTTATGGCCTGATCCTTTTGATGTAGCTTTTCTGTAAACTTTTAAAAGTGATCTGCTTTTTTGGTTCTGTCTAAATATTCCCGCGATTTAATATTATATATACATCCGAACTCTTGGACTAAAGTGATGAGATCTTCAATTTGCTCCTTTTGCCATTTATATACCATGTTTGCTATTATATATGTTATTATATATTATAATTTTTTATTTATGTATTATTATTTTTTAATATATTTATATTATTTAAATTATATTCTTTTTGGTTTTTATAAATTAAAAAATTAAATTATATTATTTTTGATTTTAATTTTTTCACTTTTTTTTAATAACTTGGCACTAAAAATTTTTCTTTTGCAAATGTTTTGATTTCAAACACAAAACAAACAAAAAGTAATGTTAATTTTAAATAACGGAACTTTATATTAACTTCCCTATGCGAAACAAAAAATGAAAGAATATGTCAAATAAAATGTGAAATCAAATACAACAATGTGTGTCTATACAAATAAAGAACAAAGCAAGTTTGCGAGTACATCAAAGTGTGAACTCACCCCCGCTCGTTTTTCACTCTCTCATACAAACTCAAGAGTTTTCAAACTAGTTTGCAAACTAATTTGAACGTGCAAAAGGCGTCTTTGTGTCATTACCCTACCGTCATTTATGATGTGTAAACACATCACTTGTTCTCAAGTTATTAAGGGCAATATGAAAAACTGGATGTAAACATTCGTGTACGTGTGATTTTGTTTCTCTTTCTAACGTAAGCATTTTTTCGACTACGAAACAAATATCTAACCTGCTCACTCTTACGCTGTTCCTAAATCACAGTTGAAGTAAACATTACTGCAAGGTGAATAGAAAGTTTGTCACATTTGATTAGTTAAACTTGATGTATATTCCAGTCACGGTTGACGTTTATTTGAGTCACAGTTGACTTACAAATTGATTCATACTTTTAACTTAAAAACTTTTATTAAATAAAATTTTTATTTATAATTAAATATTGTTAATAGTTAACATTTTGATATTTGAATTAATAAAATAATATAAATATTGAGAACAGTCGACTTGGTAAAGCGTTGGCTTACCATCGAATTAATTTGCCGTAAATTTTTTGCCACTGGTATGGCTAACGCACTCCTTCTTTACTTTATCCTTCACAGTTCTTGAATGCATCTTCAGCTTTAGTTCTACAACGAGCTAGTAAAGAGATTTATTAATTAATTAATTGATTCCAAACACTTACTGGTCCTTTTATACTGCACTTTGATTTCTTGTTGCATTATACTTTTTATCTAAAATTTTTATTTTAATTTATTAATGATGCTCTTTTTTATTAATTTTTCAAGATTTTAATTTTTTAACACTTTTAACAATTTTATACAACACATGATTACGATTCGTTTCAAATTTAAATGAAATTTTTTTTAAAAAGATGTCAAAAATATATTTAACACCATTAAAAGTGATAATCAAATGACCGGTCATTTTACCATCACTAAAGGTGCGGTCAGATATGGCAAATGTTTGCCACAATTTTGTTTTCCCTTGTTTGCCCGAAATATGACAGAAACAACTAAAATTTTGTTTTGTGGTCACACTACGCACATTTATTTTCCCATTATTGTTTCTTTAAATAGCGGCAAACAAAAGTATGGCAAACATGTTTGCCATGTGGTCACACTTAAAAAATATTTGCCACAAAACAAATGTTTGACTAGAATGTTGGCAAACAAAAATACGTATACACTTTTTCACACGTAATAGAAGGTGAATATTTTTTCGTTTTGTGTTGCGGAGATTCTGTGATATTTTGCGAAGGGAAAAAAAAAGAAAGACGACTATGGCTTGAAAAAGGGTTCAGCGCATAAAAAAAGAAAAAAACAGAAAAATTATGTTTTTAATCACAAAAAAATTAACATAAACAAATGTTTACATTTTTCCAGTGTAGCCAATCACCATATTTGAAAATCGCTGAAATGATGTACATAACTTAAAATAGATGTTAAATCTAAAAATTGGAAATCGAATATATATAAATTGAAGGATTTCTTTTAGGTCTAATTTGAAAATTATTTATAGATATTTTTGAGAAAGGTTTTTATGTCACTTTGGTTGAAAATTTATCCTCCAAAATGATTGAATTCCAAAATGTACTACACTTGTGTAAAAGGAAAATTGGAATTATGTTGCTGCGTTGAATTACAATTCTCCATTATACAGTAATTTTGACTTACCCGCACAACCATCTTTTGCACGATATTTTGTGCAGGGAAGTCAAAAAGGCAGTTAACGTTAATGCACTTACCTGCTCATTAATGCTGGTAAGTGCATTTAATTTTACTGCCCAAAAAAACAGCTAACAGCAAATAATTTCAATGAATATAATTTGCTACTTTAGCTACTTTTAATATTAATTAGATGTTTGCAACATTATTTTGTACGGAAAATCGTTATTTTTCTTATTTTATTAGAAAGTAGCATTGTATAGTTAAAACAAAAAGTCGACTTCGACCTTTTTAGACAAAAAGGTGAATGTTCTAAAGTCGATTTATAGAATCATATACGACTTTCTTAACAAAAGGTCTTGTGTTCAAAAGTTGAAATCTATTGGGCAGCTAAATGAAATTTTTTTAACCAAAACCAGCAAAAGATTCCTAAAATATTATGCACGTATCTTAAATGTGCAGGTATGAAGAATGCACTGAAATTAAGATATTTATATGGGTTTGGTAAAATAAATATACGAAATACAAATTTTGTACAAAATGCACTTAAGTGAAGTGCAGGTAAGTCAAAACTACTGTAATGACTCGTACAGTCCACTTTAAGATTTCCCTTCATAACATTGTACTTTGAATATTTTAACCTGCTTATTTTCAGGAACAAAATTTGTCGTTATAATTTGGAGAAAAAATCAAAATCATTGCAATAAAAATGAAAAATTTTCTATAACAAAAACAAGAACTCTTTATTTTTATGTACTGAAGAGTTAGGTCGTTTCAGAGATCTTTGTCATTAATGAGATTTAAAAAAAATAACTATTTTACTGAAATCATTACAACCCCTGAATAGCTTTGATCTAGAAAGGTATAACAATTGATATATGCATTAACGTGTATTTAAATTTCATACTCTGAATGTATCTCTGTATTTGCAGGCAACCAAATATTTATACGTATATAATGAATACATCTACAACGAATAAAAAGGTTTCCATAAAATAAATTATTTATTTTCTTCAAATTTGATTTCATAAATTTTTTTGCGATTTGAGTGATGTTTTAGTTTTGCTAGTAGGCAACACAGCCTTAAATAGCTGTTATTTGCCACTGTTTGCCCTTACGAAAAATATGTAAGAGCAAAAAAAAATTTGCCAAAAAATCATGAAAATATTTGCCACAGGGTGGTCACATTACAAACAATTTTGTTTGCCGGCAAATAATTTTATTTGCCCAAAATGGAGGATTTTTCTGTTTGCCACGCAAAATTATTTTGTGGTCACATTATGGCAAACAAATATTTTACGTTTTGTGGCAAATATTTTTTTGATGTGACCGTACCTTTAGACGCCTTTTAAAAAGTAGTTTGACAAACTCTTGATATTTTGTTGTTGTGTATACAACTATCGGTAGACGAAGAACGAAGAACAAAGCAACTTTGTGAGTACAGCAAAGTGAGAACTTACCTCCGCTCGTTTTTCCCCCCTATCCTACAAACTCAAGACTTTTCATACCACTTACTTCCATACCACGTCTAAATCGAGAATTCAAATTCATGGATTTTCTGACGCTTCAATTCGAGCATATGGCTGTTGCATATACATTACGGTATTTTTAAAAAATCGATGTCGGATTTTTTTGGGGGCACCCCCTAAAATGTTTCATTTTGTTAGATTTTAAGATTGCCAAAGTTTGAGCATGATTGAAATATTTTAACACGTGCCACTGGGGTCTTAAAGTTTTGAAAACTCGATTTTTTGGAAGTTTGGCGACTTTGCCGACCCATATCTCGAGAACGGTTTAATATATTTGCCCGTGTCATACATCAAATTGAAGTCGATACTGTTTATAATATTTTATATGGAATAAAAAAATACGTAAATAGTACTGAATTCGAGATAATGAACCCAATGTCCCTAAAAACGTGACTAGGTGCCCCTAAGAGCGAAGATGGAACTATTGTGAAAAAACCCATTTTCCTTCCTATGTTATCAATTTTTGGAATGAAAACAATTATGTATTTAAAAAATCAAGTATAATAAATGTCTTTTTAATTTTATTCTTATTTAAATTTGTTAAGATTTTGTCGCCATTTGGCTCTTTACGGTGTTTTGCACTGTCGGGTCAAACAATGAGCCAACTTCAGGTCAACTCCGAGCCTGGTCTTCCTTTCTGTCTTTGTTTCAACAGAAACTCCTGGTGTTCTTCTGAAGTCATCATCATCAGGGCATCTTGGTGGGCAATATCAAAGAGATCATCCAACTTTAGCGTAAACTCATTTACAGCATTTCTTGCACTTTCCGTTTTTCTATCCTTGTACTTTTGCAATTTTCTCCAATCATCGTGCAGTTTTTCCAGCTTTACTATGACATTTTTCTTTTGTTTTGTAGGAATTCGAGCTTTTGTCCAAAAAACGAAAACCTCGTCAACAATAGTTGTGGCAGAGTCTCTCACATTTAACTTCACAGTACGCAAATTGTAGAACATAGTAGCTAGAACTTGTCGATTGGAGGTTAGCTTACATCCAGTTATCTGATGAGCTGGATAGTCAATTAGAAAAATTTTGTCTCTACCTCTACTTCTAATGCCAGATGTAGAAGCCATCACTGGCTTCTTGGGGTCGCCAGTGATACAGTATGTGGGTCTAAAATTAACGGTATACCATAGCAAACAAATTTAAATGAAATGAGATTCCAAAGTACAAGTATTTGTCCATAATAACCAATAATAATACAAATAACACATCTTCGCTCTCAGGGGTACCTAGTCACGTTTTTAGGGACATTGGCTCTATTTTTTCGGTTTCAGTACTAGTTGCGTATTTATTGTATAGAATATAAAATATTACAAACAGTATGGCCTTTAATTTAATGTATGACACGGGCAAATAGCTTTAGCCGTTCCAGAGATATGGATCGCCGAAATCGCAAAACTGTCAAAAAATCTAGATTTTCAAAACTTTGAGGCCCCAGTGGCACGGGTTAACATCTTCCAATTGTGCTCAAACTTTGGCAATCCTCAAATCTGACAGAAAGAAACATTTTAGGGGGGTCCCTCAAAAAAAATTCTGAAATTTTTTTACCCTATGAGATAAAACCACCCATATATTCGAAGCTCCGAGACAAACACAGTCGTCTCGAGACTACTTACGGCTAAGTCCAAAATTGCTCCCCTCAAGTCTATACAACTTCCGAGACTTGAGCTATGTGCTGCTCACCCGCTAGCTAAATGATGGAATAGAATTAAGCGTATGATGAATTCAAGATATTTGATGTTTATTTCTGGACAGACTCCGAAATAGGACTGCATTGGATAAAAACGCATCCATCCTCTTTGACGACTTTTGTATCAAATAGAGTCGCTGAGATTCAGGAGTGGTCAGACCAAGTTTCATGGCGCCACGTGCCTACTAAGCAGAATCCAGCTGACATTGTGTCAAGAGGATCCGATGTAAAAGATTTGAAGAACTCAATATGGTTTGAAGGACCGTTGTTTCTACTAAACGACAGTTCCAAATGGCCCGTTAATAAACATTTTGAATTAACAGAGAACCAAAAGTTATTGGAAACGAGAAAGGTGAATGTATTTCTTGCAGTAGACGGGACATCTAAATATCTACTGGATATGATATCGAAATACTCTTCATATAAGAAGTTACTGCGAGTAACTCAGATTCAAACTATCATACCTACTGCAACGGAAATGAAATGGTCATTTTATCGAGATTTCTAAATTACAGAAATCTCTAATCTTACCGTCGAACATACAAAGACTCACACCTTTTATTCATACATTCACTGAGGTGGAAAGAACATTTTCACTATTAAGGGTAGGTGGGAGATTACTTAATGCAAATTTGTCATACGATGCAAAATTCCCACTTTTATTACCGAAGCAAAAGGACTTTGTCACACTTTATTTGCGACATCTCAATTTCGAAAATTGCCATCTGGCATTTGGCTAATTAACGCCAAGGAAGAGTGTCAGAGTGAAGAGTCAGGATTGTTCGCAAGTGTGTACATTGTTTCCGCTATAAACCAAGACTTATGTCCCAAATAATGGGAAACTTGCCCACTAATAGAGTGAGAGCTACACGACCATTTCTTATCGTCGGGCTAGACTTCTGTGGTCTCGTTAATGTCTCTTTGAGAATTCGAGGTCGACCACCGTTGAAAATGTATATAGCAGTCTTCGTGTGTTTCACTTCTAAGGAGAGTTTATTTAGAGTTAGTATCAGATTTATCCACTGATTCTTTTCTTCTATCTTTCAAAAGGTTCGCTGCCAGAAGAGGTCTTCCGAAAGAGGTGCTATGCGACAACCCAACGAATTTTGTAGGAGCCAGCAACGTCCTCAAGCAGTCCGGGGTGAAGTTCACCTTTCAGCGCGCAGTAGGCAACGCATCGCTGACGCAAGAAGAAATGGAGACGATGCTTGCAGAAACAGAGGCGGTACTCAACAGTCGACCCATTGCACCGCTGTCTCCAGACCCCAACGACGGAGAGGCGCTAACTCCAGCTCATCTGCTGATAGGAGAGGGTCTGCGTTCGCTGCCGCTCGAATCCATAGTCGACGGGAAAATCAACGAACCCAAATTATGGAAGCGTTGGCGGCTACTTTGCGGACTCAAGCAGACATTCTGGCAGGCTTGGTCTCGAACTTACGTCCTGGGTCTGCAAGGCAAAGCCAAGTGGACCAGCGAATAGCCCAACCTGAAGTTAGGCCAGGTCGTAATAGTCCACGAGGACAACATTGGCTGACCGGGAGAGTCGTCAAGGTCATAGAAGGAGAAGACGGCAAGGTCAGAGTGGCGGAGGTCGCAATGCGATACGGCGTCTATAAGCGCCCAATTCACAAACTGGCTCCACTTCCAATTGATTGAAGAAGCCCAGTCCTTCAATGCGGCCGGAATGTTGCGCCATAATTGCTTATTTATTTTATTATATACATGTATTTATTTTGTTATATATATTTTATTTATTTTATTAAATAAATCAATAAATCAATTAAATAATTGAATTGCCTTATAATAATACTTGTAAATAATAATGAATTTGTTAAAACCATTATTAGTACCGCTCTAATATTAAGTAGATATAAGTTCAATGAATACATGGTAATAAGTTATTAGAATAAGCAACAGAGATGCTGAATTGGAGTAAACTGTTAGAATTAGATAAATACATATTATGGGCCCGATTATGGTTCACAACATATAAATGTTGTGTTGTAACAGAGACAACACAGCATTTATTACTTTCTTGATTATGGTTCACAACATCTAGATGTTGTGTACGTCACAGGGTTGATCTTCAATGTTAGTATACTTTTCCTTTAAAATACATCCCTGAGTGTATAAAACTGTCAACTGAAAACAAAAATTTTTACATTAAAAAAAATTTTAAATATATATAATGGATATTATTATTCTTTGATGATGATGAGGGTACCAACAAAGCGCAAATGAATTTCGGGACAGTTCCAACCCTTTGGAATTACCAGATACTGAGAACGTAAAATTATTCAATTATAAAATGCAGTATTGTTTATAATATTTCTTTCCTTTTTATAAATACAGATATACATATGTACATATGCATTTATCCATTTTATGTGTTAAGGTGACGCAGTATACCAATGGAAACATTTTTAACAACTCCGTTTCGAAATGCCGCGGAAGGAATACCAGAGCTCCATTTTAATACAGTCCATTCCAAAGCATGAAACGTTATTGAAAGAACGATTGGTTTGGAACAGAAAAGCAGATTTCGATGTTTGCTTTCTGCAGGAGATTTGCACTATTCTCCTGAAACTGCCACTAAAATTACAAATATATGTTTTGCTTGATTATATTTTTTTATTGTATGTATTGCAATAAATTCATTTCAAAAGTACTTAAAATTAAAATATGTATATAAATGTCAGGATTTGCTCTCATTAACTCGACCAACTTTATTGGTTATTTTTCTATAAAATATTTACAGTTATGCATAATTTTTAAAATTTCCACAAAAAATTATTTGCACTGTTATTACAAATTTATAAAAACTTTTCTCCATTTCCTTTTTTAAACTTACCGCGGCAACAAGACAACAGCTAATGAGCTGTTGTAAGTTTTTGACAGTTTTGACAACACTTAGAAACAACTGTTGTAAATCATAATCGCAATTTTAAAAATACAACATTAAATTTACAACTGTTGTAAACCATAATCGAGGCCTATATTAGGATTAAGTAAAAATTTAAATAAAAAAATTAGTTGAATATTATAAACCAACGAGCACGGTTCTCTTTAATTCGACAAGTTTGGTCTTTTCGCGTTTCACAGTGTTCATATTAATTTCTTGTAATTATAAATTATTTAATTTTAAAAGTGTCCTTAAAATCTTTAAGGAAAAACACTATGCTTTGATATGTTTCTCCTGCAAAATTAAATAAAAACGTAAATTAATATCGTTTTTCTATAAATTGTGTAACCTTTCACATAACACAGCTACAAAACGAAGAGTAAGTCCAAACTTTTCAACAGCTGTTATAGATTTCCTCATTACAATGTTGGATCGCTCTCTATCCAGTCGTATCAAATAAAGCAGAAATTTTTCACTCGTAGTTCCTATAAGAAGACACGTCATTCAAGAGCAGATGTTTTGTCAGGAAAGCAAACGATCCGCGTTTCTTTTTCGCATTTATCTAATCCATTAATTAATCAATTTTTTACCTTCTTTGGGTAGAAGGCAGTGTTGCAAAATTGAAATTTTAAAATGGTACTGAACTGTAACTGAAAGAGTACTTTTTCGCATCAAATTGTACTTTTGTAAAAAAAATACATACATATATAATTAGTAATACAACCCTTCAAACCACTTACTTTCTGTGTGTTAATTTTATAAATAAGTATCGGGACCTACAGTTTAAAGTCGACTCAGAACGCCAGATTTTCATTTTTCGTTTTGTTGGTGATGACTGACATGGGGTTTGAACCGTGGACTCACATCCAGTAAGCCAGCATACTACCTACTTAACTACAAATTTATTTATTTATATTTAATACACGTACGGAACGGAACAGAAAAACTGACGACTTATACGTGTTCCTCACATACACAACAAAAATAACTGATTCGGAACGTAACAAGACGTAAAAGCATTCGTTTTTAGCATATGAAGAGCAATGTAAATGCTTACCGAAATTACATTACGGTTCGGCAAACGTCATACATAAAATATGTAATAATGAAAAAGTACTGAAAGCGTCGCAGGGGTCCAGCGGTATTTTTGAAATGGAAAAGTACTGAAAAAGTACTAAAGTACTGAATTTTTCAACACGGGTAAAAGGTATGTGCCTTTCTCTCATAAATCAAGCAGTTCTAGTGTATTAAATAAGTACAAACATTTTATGTACCGGGTTATCCATTTCGTGGTTTCAAAAGTAAACGTAAATAAAACACACATATAATATTTTTTCATGATATTTCTTTTTTATTGTAAAGTTTGAACGTTGACATTATGTGTGAAACACTACATCATTTAAATGACCTCCACGCGAAGTGTTGCAAGCATTGATTCTTTTGAAGTAATTTTCGACCACTTTTTGACACATATTGGGGGGTATCTCAGCCATAACTTGACGAATGTTGGTTTTTAAGTGCTCAAGAGTTGAAGGTTTATCTGCATAAACACGGTCTTTCGCGTAGCCCCACAAAAAAGTCTAATGGTGTCAAATCGCATGATCTTGGTGGCCAGTTGATATCGCCACGGCCAGGAAATGTCTCTTGCAATAAAGCCATATTCGCTCGAGTTGTGCGACATGTGGCACCGTCTTGTTGAAACCACATATTCTCCAAGTCGTATTCTTCAATAGCAGGCAAAAAAAAGTCGGTTATCATATGACCATAACGCTCCGAATTGACGGTGCCAGTCGTTCCATCGTCGTTTTCGAAGAAGTAAGGTCCAATCACACCTTCGGACCAAAGAGCGCACCAAACAGTGACTTTTTCTGGATGTAATGGCCTCTCTTCAATTACTTGAGGATTCTCAGAACCCCAAATATAACAATTTTGTTTATTAACATACCCACCGAGTGTGAAATGTGCTTCATCGCTGAAGAAAATTTTGTTCGCCACCGTTCACCGCCTGTTGTTCAAGCACCCATTCCACGTATCTACAACGTTGTGAATGGTCAGCTGTGATAGTTAAGCGATCCATTTTCGTCAATGTCAGACTTTCAAATGAAAAGAAAAAAATTGGTTTCACAACTTAGTTTGACAGATGTCGAATTCCAGTCCCATACTTTTGAAACCACGAAATGGATAGCCCTTTATTTACATACATTTGTAATATACAACAACTCCTTTTCACTGTCATCCGAGTCCAATTCTGCAGCTTTTCGAATATATTGCACTACATGATTAATTAGTGCGTATTTTGTTTTATACATTTAAAAATTTATAAAATATGACACTTTAGACAGAAAATTTATGTAAATTGAACTTTTTAGTCAAATAATTTACTTCAAAGAAAGAAATGGTAAAAAAAGCAGACATGCAAATGAATAAGAAGGTAGTTCAAGGAAGAATAAGCCAAAATCTTAAAAATAAAAATCTCTTCATGTTAACACAGACAGGTTCCGAATGGACAATGTTGAAGTCGCCCTCCACGTCAATGAAAGCCGCCAGGGTGTAAAGTTCGGAAGCCTCAATATTCCTCACAAGGGAGTTTAATCCAGTCTTAGTTGACCTGCCGCTAGTGTAGGCGTGTAGAGCACTAAAGCCCTAATCAAGATATTCCTCGTGGTCATGGCCTCAAACCCCAGCCCTTCACCTTGATGCAGGGTGGTTCCAAGTCTGCTTCGGTATTTGGAGCTCTATAGGGCGACTATCACAAGGAACCAAGCTTGCTGCTGTCTCTCTGATCAGATTCCACATAGCCCCCGGTCGAAAGTCAGAATTCCGGCCGAACCGTTCGTCCCTGAGGCTATTTTGGAGATCCTCAGGGTTAGCAACACTGATCTACCAGCCAAAGTTTCCGACCAATGGGGTAATCACCTTGAGGCGGTGATCATCCTCAACGTGGTGTCTCTCCCGCTGATCAACGGCCGCGGTGGCTTAATAAATTACGGATTTGGCTCAATCGAATTCAGGATTTATAAATCCGATTCTCGAACGTCAGCAGCCACTCCCCACGAGTGGCTCGGCTAGCATAATCTACAACTCTGAGCTGGTTGTAGTATTTTTCAACAAGATGTAGATGTGGGCGAAAACTCTCTGTTATCTGACGAAGAAGACGCCTACGCGATAGGGGTTGCTTCTCAGCCTGATGCTGGGAGTCATCCAAATTAACCTCCAACACTCGAAAACTGCCTCTACCGCTGTACTCCTCCGCCTAGCAGTGGAGTCCTATTCCAAGAACCCTGGATTGCGGAGGGCATGATTTGTGGACTTAACACCAATGGACTTAACGCATTGGGTTAGTTCAGAATACAGGTAGGCCTAGTGCTCATTTAATGGTCAAAATTAATTAATTTTATTTAATATTAATGCTTTTCTCCTACCTGTGCTCATTTCAACCGCATCTGATAGCCAATCTGCATTTATATCCCTCTCGAGCATTACTGTCACTCTGGACTAGTTGCAGATGATCGTTATTGTCTCGACGTTCTCTCTAGGTATTTCAGCGTCTCACTTGTCTGGGTTCCTGGGCACAGTGACATTCCAGGCAACTGTAAGACCGATGAGCTCACCAGAGCAGGTACACTCCTTCCGGAACCCTCGCCAAACAAATTGGGTATATCATTTTTATTCATAAAAATCAAAATGTGTAATATTTAACTGAATTGTAACTTATCTTTTAAGTAAGTTAATAATAATTATAACTTGGTTAGTAAGTGAAAACTAAAATAAACTAAAATGCATAAATAATATAAGTTTAAATAAGATAAATCAAATAGCAATAAAATTAAATAGAATTAAATAAACTTAAATAAACTTAAAATAAATTAATTAAAGGGGCCCATACACTACACAAGTTTGCTGGCACAATCAAGTGATTGTACAAGCCAATTGAACGTATATGGGCTTGTGGTGCGATTGTACAAGCTGATTGTGTGATATCAAAATGAATTTGATATTTTTATGTTTGTGCAAGCAAGCTTGTGTAGTGTATTGTCAAAAAAAAAACTTTTTACCATTGTAAATATTTGCCATTAATTGTGAACGGTTTTTTTGTTTAACTTTGCAACACTTATTGCAAACTTCTCAAATGAAAAGACAAGCCATATATTCATTAACGTTTTCTTAAATGTTGTCATTTTATATTTAAATAAAACGCATTCAAATATCTTCAAGATAATTTATAATTTTATTTATTTCGCTCTCTGTCCATTTTTTATTCGGCTTTTCTCTTTTAATTCGTTTTTTTATGTTGTACGTTTCCATTTTTTTGTCACTTTATTTTTCAATGTTTTTATTTTTATGATCAGCTGTTCATTTGCTTAAGTATGGCAAATATAAACCACGGTTTTGAGTGTGACATGTTTGCCAAACCGTGGCAAGGGTATTTCTGTGTATTTTGTTAGTGTATGGCAAACAAAATACCCAACATTTGCAAATGCCATGATGCTAGACCATTTGCCCAAGATTGTGAACTGCGCTAATATAATTTTTCAAGTTGTAAATATTGTGCCAAAAATAATTATTGTGTGGTAATGAATCTGAAAGATAAAAAATTTTGGGAAGAATTTTTCGACTTGTACGAATCAATGCCATGTCTATGGAAAATATTAATATAAAAAATGTTTTGCCTAACCTTCATTTTATTTACTTTTTCGTACCTTTATGCAATTTTTGAGTACAATATTTATAGCTTCACATGTTTCTATGACAATTTTTCCAATTGTTTGTGGGGAAATGGCTGTAAGGAACTTTAAGTCCTCATAACTATTTCCGCTAGCTAAAAACCTCAAAGTAACAGCTAAACGTTGATGTGGTGAAATTGGGTCTCTCGTTAGTGTTTTTTCTTTGCTATAATTGGCGATACTTTGCTTAACAATTCATAGAAACATTCTTTATCCATTCTTAAAAAATTACAAAGATCATCTTCAGCGTTGGTTTCCAATTCTTTAAGGAATTTAACATCACCTAAATTTTCCTTATCTTTTAGCCATTGAAATAGAATCGTCCTGATTAGACTACCAATCAGCACTGATTAAAAAGGAAGTAATGCTGAAATTCCAGAAAACGTATTCGGAAAAATTCGGCATGCACTTCAGCAGAATAGTTAGGTCCGGCAATAATCTTGCCGTTAAATTAAAGAATTTGAAAAATATTGGAATAAGGATTACCTGGAAAGAAAAACAAGGCGCCCATACGACTTCGAATAATAGCCACATCAGTACCATGCAAACGTGTACTATCAGTTATAGATTATAATAAATTAAAGATGACGACTCTTCCGACCAAATAATGTGTCCAACATAGTTTTTCTACATAATACTCGTAATCCACTGGATTTTCTTTTTAAATAACTTCATAACAAAAATGTAACTATAATATGTAAGTAGAGTGAATTACAGTTAATTTTTATTTATTTTTTTTTTCTATTTTTTAATAAAGAAGTTAAATATGTTCGTGTACCTTAACAGGTTAAATTCCAACCAATTTAAATTTTTATTTTATTTTTCTAATATCCTTGTAAATATATTTTTTAAATAAATTCATTTTTTGTTATTATGAATTAGTTAAGTAGGTAGTTTTGATTAACAAATGCTTTAAGCGCATAAATGAATTAATAAAAATTAAAAAAATTTTAAATACCACCCTTCATTTAAAATGGAATAACATATACATACAATATTTTTGACATAAAATCTTTTCACAAACTTGTTTTTATATCATTCAATAAGTTAATAGTGTTTTCACACCAAAATTTAAAACCTGTTTTCAGCATTAAAACCATAATCAGCTGATTTTGCGTTCACACTGCAAGTTTTCTTAAATCTGGTTTTAAATTCATGACATTTATGTAAGAATGTTTTTATAATATTTAAAATAAAAACATTCGGATTTTAATTTTTAATATTATTTTTAGTTTTTTATTTATTTTAGAATTCAGTTTTGATTTTAATGTTTTTTAATATATAATTTAAATAAAAGAAATTCAAGTAGTTTAAGAAATTTTTAAAAAAATGGTTTTAAAGTTATTTTAAAATTTACAAATTTAACTTCTTTCTGTTTAATTCTTTAATAAATTTAGTTTTTTTTTAATTCTTTACAAATTTAGTTTCTTATCAGTTCTTCACAATTTTAGTTTTCTTTTTCAATTTTCTATTTCTTAACTTTGCTTTTTTTTAAAGACTTTCGACTTTTTATTTTTACAACTTTTCAACTTTTTATTTTTACTTTTCAACTTTTTTCTGCGACTGCGACTGCTCAACTGACTTGACAAAAAACTAATTAAAAAAAACCTTAACACTTCCTTATTTCTCTTCTTTATACTTTGCAATTTCTTCCATTATTCCATTTTCCATTAATAAACTACAGAGTCCTATTCTATCAGGGTTGCCATCCTACATTTATGACTGCGCAACAGCTGTTTTTGTTTTGATTTTGTCTTTTTTGTTTATTTATGTTTTGTTAGTTTTCGGGGTGGGTTTTTATTATTTTATTTTGGTAGAAGTTGATGATATTTTGGTAGAATAATTTTGAAAGGAGATGAACCATTTTACTACGGAAACGTAATTCGGAACTATTGTATTTGGTGACACCTTTCATCGATCGTCACTAACTTAGTATTGTTATATTTTTCTTTTTACTTACCTTTTGCACACGTAACTTTTTTCATTGTGAAGGGAAATTGCTTGTAGTTCGATTAATAATGAAAAAATTACCGAATTTTAACTTTTTCATTCAAGAAATTAATAAATAATCGTAATACACACAAAGTTCTGCGAGAAAAAAATTTTATGATCAATATGTCTTATTTCATCTTGATATATTTAGCTTCTTACTTACCTTTTCCACAAGGAACTATATTCATTGTGACCAAGAATCACACACATTTCGATTAATAATTAAATATTTACAAATTTTTAAAATTTTCATTGAAGAAATTAAAAAATATTCCAAATTTTCTCTTTTTTAACACAAAATAAATGTTTATTTACATTTATTTATTTATTTACAGCTGTTTTTCATTTTATTTTGTTTTTTTCAGCTGTTTTCAACATTTCTATGTTGATAGCTCTGATTTAGTACATCGAAAACAAGGTTGTATTTCATAAAACCTACTTAAAACCAATTCAAAAAAGGTTTTAAGATGGTTTTAACACAATAATTTTGTATGGTAAAACCAGGTTTTATTTATGGTTTTAACGTTAAAAATAACTTTTGCGTTAAAACCACTCAGTGTGAAAACACTATAATATATTACTTTTTAAAACTTACAACGCTCATCACTCCACCGTTTACATTCTAGAAGCATGTACTTAAACAGTTCAATGGTTACGAATCGTCGCTTTCACTAATGTAGATTCATATTGCAAAGCAAATCTGATAATTGACTCTACCAATTGTAGTCTCAAAGAGACTAAAATTATAACCAGGACCCTCAGTTGATGGTCCACTGCGGGCACCAACTTATAAGTTGAAACAGCAGCTGAAAATACACGAGACCAAATTAGCATATATATATGTATATTTGAATGCTGGTACAATTCATATATCCTTTGACGAACGGGTAATAGTATGAGCACCCTCCATAATTTACGCTGTAGTTACGAACACGCTTACTGCCTTATTTTGAAAAGCATTACCTTTAGGTTTGTAGCATTTATAGGTTCCGTGGATATCACCACACACAATGTATACAGCCGAAATCTTCCAATAAATCTTCTTGCAACGGTAAAAGCATTTAACGGATGCTAAATGTTTATAAAGTTCTTTAATTTTGATTTTTCAGTTTAATAGGCACTGTTGCCACCATTGGCAACAACGCTTAAATTTAAGTAACTGTAAAATATTTCGGAATAACGCCACTCACGCCATTTCTAATGTGCCATATTTTTAATAAAATCATTTCGTTGCTGCTTGGCCTGGGGTGGTGGTCTTCAGACAGTAAATATTCAGGATCATACTTTAAATAATTATTTTCTAGTGGATTCTATACCAAAAAGTAATTGAATATTATTAAACAGTATAGATATTACCATAAATTATTACTTATATTGAATTGTTTATAGGAATTTTAATATAAGAAAGCCAATAAAACATAAATTTAATTTCTGTCAGATTGAGTTTTCATTATTCAAAATCCTGTAGAAATCAGAATTTTTTTCCAATATTTTTAATTTTTTGATAAAATCCAATCATACGAAGTACGTGCACATTAAAGGTATAGGTGTTCCTTGAAACAGCAGCTGAAAATACACGAGACCAAATTAGCATATATATATGTATATTTGAATGCTGGTACAATTCATATATCCTTTGACGAACGGGTAATAGTATGAGCACCCTCCATAATTTACGCTGTAGTTACGAACACGCTTACTGCCTTATTTTGAAAAGCATTACCTTTAGGTTTGTAGCATTTATAGGTTCCGTGGATATCACCACACACAATGTATACAGCCGAAATCTTCCAATAAATCTTCTTGCAACGGTAAAAGCATTTAACGGATGCTAAATGTTTATAAAGTTCTTTAATTTTGATTTTTCAGTTTAATAGGCACTGTTGCCACCATTGGCAACAACGCTTAAATTTAAGTAACTGTAAAATATTTCGGAATAACGCCACTCACGCCATTTCTAATGTGCCATATTTTTAATAAAATCATTTCGTTGCTGCTTGGCCTGGGGTGGTGGTCTTCAGACAGTAAATATTCAGGATCATACTTTAAATAATTATTTTCTAGTGGATTCTATACCAAAAAGTAATTGAATATTATTAAACAGTATAGATATTACCATAAATTATTACTTATATTGAATTGTTTATAGGAATTTTAATATAAGAAAGCCAATAAAACATAAATTTAATTTCTGTCAGATTGAGTTTTCATTATTCAAAATCCTGTAGAAATCAGAATTTTTTTCCAATATTTTTAATTTTTTGATAAAATCCAATCATACGAAGTACGTGCACATTAAAGGAACACCTATAGCGCCCTGATTTGCCAAACTCACTATAATTACAATGGAAGTAGAAGATCAACAAAAAAGTCCGATCTGTCCAAAATGTTAAAAGTCCCCTGACCAAAATATGATATCTTGCATTGAATGCCACACATCTCGTGTGCAAATGCCACTTCAGAACAAATATCGAACCTAACCTACAAATGTCCGAGTTGCAAAACACTATCGCCAGAATCTATTAAAACTGTTTCTACTAGATAATCAAATAAATTTGAAGAAAGATCAATTCGATTGAAATTGTAACGTTTAGAAGAAGAATGTGCTGTTTCCATGGAATTTATTTTCAAAAAGTATCAAATTATAGACTAGCATGAGAAAGAACGGCGCGGCGAAACATCGTCTAATCGTTCACTTAGTTTTTAAAATTGGTTAACGGCACTTCCTAATGCATCTTGTACTGAAGCGCCGTACCAGACTAATTTCAGGAGCGCACCTGATACTTGTTGTATATGTGTGCAAATGAAACGGCCATGCACCAACCAAAAGCGGTGCACTATATAGCGACGGTGTATACTACGTACATTTTCCAACGCTCTTTTGTTAGTCTGTCCAGAATAAAGATCCCAAATGTATTTTCCGAAATCGCACTCCCAGTACGAACGCATGTTTTCTGCGACACAGTTGATTTATTAGTTGTCATCAACGTTACTATGTGTATAAACATAATATTTTATTTTATTGTGATAAATTTGGCAATTTTTGGTTTTTACGATGGAAGATTGCAAAAAAAGTGAAAGCAAAGCGACAAGAAAAATCATTTCGCTGGAAACTAAAATGCAGGTGTTAACAGGATTAGATGCAGGCCAACGGCAATCTGATATCGGCACTGCATTAAATTTGTCGACTTCAACAATACGGACAATTTTAAAAAATAAGGAAAAAATCGTGTCATCGGCAACTACAAACACAATGACTTCTGCAACAAAAATTACCCGTTCTAGAAGCAATGTGATTGAGGAAATGGAAAAACGACTTTCCATCTGGATTGACGATGAAGTTGAACGCAACATGCCATTAAGTCAAGCAATTGTAATGGAAAAAGCGAGAACAATTTTTAACTATATTCAGAATGAAAAAGGCGACACCAGTGAAATTTTTTTTGATATTAGCAATAAATAAGTCTATACTCAATGTACTAAAAAGTATTAACCAACAAATGTAACAAAATATATATAACAAAAAAAGAACTGGTAAATTTTCCTACACTCTGTTCTTTTTTACTGATCCCCATTACATATGTATTTACATACAGTAGCGAGAAAAAAATGCAACGCTATGTTGTATGATATTCAATCGAGGCTCAAAACTTATTTTATTTTTTATTTTTTTTATTTATTTAATGGGATATCACATACAACAAGAAATTAATCTTTTAAATGAAAACTTTGAAAATTGTGAATTTTAAAATAGAAACAGCTGTCAGCAAAATTGCATTTGTAAAGTCTTTGGCAAAAAGAGGCAAATCAATGATTTAAGTTGCTCATCAATTTAATATCAACAAATCAATAGTTTGTCCGATAAAAGTTGACCATCGGAAAACGGTAGTAGATGTCACTAATTATGCAAACGACCAAAGTTTTGTGGAGCGAAGAATCAAAGTTTAACTTATTTGGCTCTGATGGGTTAAATTACATTCGTTGGCCCCTAAAACAAAGATATTCACAAAATTCTGTAAGACCATACAATGGCAAATTTGCTATCTGCTGACAGCTGTTTCTATTTTAAAATTCACAATTTGCAAAGTTTTCATTAAACTTTTATTTTAATTCCTCTAGTTGATCTCCTTTTACCTTTACCACATTGCGTTGCATTTTTTTTCTCGCTAAATCTTTTCACTTTTTTTATAAATCGAAAAAAATTAAGTAGAAAGAGAAGCAAACAACGCTTAGTGATACCTTTTATTAAAATTTAGAAATCAATGAATAAAAAAAACAAAAGTGGAGTGGAATTGTATAACGTTATAACTTTCGAGCCTCGATTAAATATCATACAACATAGTGTTGCATTTTTTTTCTCGCTACTGTATGTACGTGTTAAGTTGCCTCGTTTAACGCTGTCTCGTTTAGCGCTGAAACTTATTGGAACGTATCCCCTGCGTTAAGCGGGGTGTTACTGTATTGAGCTCAATAATGGCGTTTATTGCGGTTTACGCAATAAAGGTGCATATCTGAACACCATATAAAGCAGTGGTTTAGTAAGTTTGTTCTTAATTGTTGACACCTTTATTGAATTCTATTTATCATTTTTATGTTATTATTTTACATAATTATCTCTTTTATATGACTGTATTATAATAAATTAAATTTAATAAATTAACAAATATTTAGTAAAATTACACCACTCAACAGGTATTGTACCGCTTTCAAAACGATAGTTACCCCCGCCTGGATAACACTGCTGTATGAAAGTTTAATGTCAGACCCCACACCTTATTATGTATTGAAAACTTCTCGTGACTTCCGCCTGGAAAACGCTTTCATATGAAAGTTTAATATCAGAACTCTTAATACATAAGTTAACAATGGGTTAACGAATTGTTTAACTTTACTACATTGTTACTATTCTTCTCTTCATTCATATTTTATATTATTAATTCTTTGTTTCTAAGTAGAGTAAAAATTATATTTATGCTTATTCTTAATTGTTACTATGCAAAACAATTTCATTGATGTTCTTTTTCATTGATAATTTTTATTATCCTTTGTTGCTTTCGGTCATGAAAAGAAGTTTTTAGAAAGAGTAAAAACATTTAAAATTTTATTTAATTGTAAAATTAAGAATAATAACACGGTGCGACAGTGAAAATACACCCGAGTAACTACATAGTCCACGTTTTTCAGTTAGTTGAGTAGAACTCAAACATACCTTTTTTATATTTCTCGAACCCTCCAAGCTTGTTTTATTTGACAAACACTGTTTTTTTTTTACTTTACGCACAAATTTCTGGATTACTCAAACATTTCTGACGCGATATTCAAAATTTAAATATTGTTGGATAGGGATTAATCGGAAAAAGCTGTTAACATTTCAAGAAAATCGGTCCATCCGTTTAGCCGTCTATAGACTTCAAACAAACAAACCCACAAACGAATAAACACACATTAATTTATATATATATAGATAAAGAATATTTTTCGTTTCAATCCATTTTTTATCGGGCTTTAATGCTGATTGTTTTCATATTTCTATTTGTTCAGTATTTGCATAATTTTTTATATAAAAATTTCGTTATTATTTACATTTAAATCATTTATGATTTCTGTTACCTTTATTAACGACTTTTGAACTGAAGACCAAGATGGAATTGCATCTAATAATATCCAAGCAAGTCACTCAATTTCTTTAAAAGATTTATCCCATAGGTTCAGGTAACTGATACAGGTTCTTAAAAAGTTTTTAGCTTTTTCTTTATACAATTTTGTACGTTAGGTGGTAAAAGTACTTCATTGTTATGTTCTATTAACTTTGATTTAAATTCTTTTACACCTATCCCCCGCTTTACACGGAAGATAGGTTCCATAAAAAACCGTGTAACTCGAAAAATTCACTCTTATGTATATGGAAAAACCGTGCTAAACGAAAATCACTATAAAAAAGCCCTTTTTGTCAGTTTTTAATATGATGAATAACAAACACATTGAACGAAAAATAAATATTAATATATTTAATATCAAACACATTTAATAACCTATTTTAAATATCGCATTTTCTTTATAGATAAAAATTAAAATTAGAAATTCATTTAATTCGATTGCGATAAATAAGACTAAACATTCTATTTTCATTCAAATTTAATTGCTGTCACTTTCGATTTCAATAACACGCCTTTTTTAGAAATTTGTACAATATCACTTTCATCGCTAGACCACACTATCTCATTAGATTCTTTCTCCATATGAGAATTTATTTTTAGTCATATCTTCGTATACCTCTTCGTATTGAGATAAAAGTTGGTTAACATCTCATCAATTAATAAATTTCGTTAAAAAATTTTTTATTTTCAAAAACCGAAAGATCGAAAACGTGTAAAACGAATACCGTGTAAAACGGGGGATAGGTGTAATATTTCAGGCATTGAAATATGTTGACTTTTCAAATGCAGTATATATTTATGGAAGACAGTAGCTTGACTGTGTATAAATAATAACCAAGCCATAGCAAAAGGATCATTAAAAAAATTAAACAACATTGTTGGGCATTTTTCCTGTTTATGAAAATATTTATCGTTTTTACCGAATTGGTGAAAAAAGTGGACAAAAGCGGACATTTTGGAAAATAAATACTTTTTAAAAGCTACGTGTGGTAAAATAGGGGACAAATAGCGGACGCAAAAAAATAGCGGACAGGAGGATAAAATAGTGGACTGTCCACTATAATAGTGGACGGTTGGTACACTGTGTACACTGTAATTTGATTTAAAAATATGTCTTTTTGATGTCTAATGAAGTATCTTTAATATTCTAACGATTTTTTATAAATTCTTGAAATCAAGGCCTTGCTGAATGTTGCCTGGGCTAGTGTACACCGGAATCTTCCGGCACCTGTAAAAAAACAGAAACCCGTACTTAAGATGACAATAGGCGCAATTCCAAATTGCTTTTTTGTTTGTTGTGACTGTTTTTTTTAAACCCCTAGTAGGTACTGGAAAGCCGGTTAATTTACCTGTAGCAAACAAATAAGTTAATCAAAGTATAATTTATTTGTATCGGGACCGCCATCTAACGTTTTTTTTTTCAACTAGTGCTTATTTCGTGATTGGTAACACTTAGCTCAAGTCTGATTTGACAGATAATTAGTTTTATCCTTCCGCTGAACGAATATTGACCATCCAATGCGTTTTCGCTTTGCTAAGTGGGCCTGCGATCGACTTACAGAAGATGCCGATTTTGGCAAAAAAATCATCTTTTCAGATGAAGCTCATTTTGATCTTGGCGGGTATGAAAACAAGCAAAATTGTCGCATTTGGGGCACAGAAAACCCGCACGCATACATTGAAAAGCCGACGCACCCAAAACGAGTCACTTTTTGGTGCGGATTTTGGTCCAGAGGCATAATTGAGCCATTTTTCTTCGAAAATGAGCAAGGAGTGGCCGTTACAGTCACCTAGCAGCAACTCGTTTCCTTGCCGTTCGCATCTTCCCCCTTTCCACCTTCCCTAAAAAACTTGCACAATGCACTGCATGAGTAGGGGCCATCCCCTGAATGCTGGTTTCATAAAAAAAAGGGCGATTGTTATCGGGCCATGTTGAATGAATTTTTGTTCACAAAAATTGAAGAGGAGGATATTGGCAACATTTGGTTTCAACAGGACGGCGCTACGTGCCACACAGCCGAAGCTACACTCGATGTTTTGCGCCCTGTTTTTGTCGGAGCTGATGTCGTTTGGCCACCTCGGAGCTGCGATTTGACACCGTTGGACTATTATTTGTGGGGTGCCGTCAAAGATAAGTGTTACGCCGACAAGCCAGAGACAATTGACGCTTTAAAGGACAATATTCGTGAAGCCATTGGTGAAATACAGCTGCACACAATCGATAATGACTAGGCTACTGCATGGCCAGCCGAGGAAGCCATTTGAATGAAATTATTTTCCATTATTAACCGGAAGGATTATACTTTCAAATAAAAAAAAGAAATTTGAGAAAATATTACAATGAGTGCATACCGAAATTGTCTTCTAAAAACTTCATAGGTATTGCGTTGTTCCTCTTCTTAAATAGCAAATTCATTCTAAATTGCATTCGATATTAAATTGATCAAAAAAAAAAAAAAAGTAGTTCGCACACATTAATTCAATAAACAACATCTGACTTCAGTATTGCTTTTTCATTTTTTTTTTGTTCTGAGGGAATTTATGTTTGGAAGATACTTTTCTCGAAAAATGTACTTTCTGTGAGAAATAAATTCCTTGGGAATATTCGTGATAGGGCAGATTATTATCTCCCCATCTTCTCATTTCCTTTCCGTTGGCTTTTTGTATAATGGAAATTGTATGTTTTTATTTATAATTGAATTAAAAATTTAAATAAAAATCCAACAACACCACTTAAGTTCTCCAAGAGTGTAATAGGATGACATCATAATTCTATTGCTAAATCCGTAACGAAACCCTTAAGCCGAACATGTCTAGAATGATTTCGATAACAATTACGATTTAACGTTATTTAAAGGAAAAGTATATGCTGTCTTTGATCAGTATATTATATTAAATTCAGATGCTTCATGTCGACCAGTATTATCTCAAGATTATTGGGATGCAATTATATATATCTCCCATTCTCTTAGTAAAAGAAAATTATACCTCAACGAAAAGGCTCTTGATTTCAGATTATATTTGTGAGAAATATAATTTGTTAGAAGAAGATCAAATGCTGATGGAAAGTCTGATGAAATTTAGTAAACGAGTAGGAAGAGAATATGTTGAGTTGATGAAAATAAAGGCTGATTCGAGATTAGTTGTCAGCACTACAACTCTAGCTTTTTTGATAGACGTTAAAGTTCCCAAATATGTACATAGTAATCATTGAAAGCACCAGTATTAGTGTGTGGTTCATTAATACAATCATTTGTACCGGGTTATCCATTTCGTGGTTTCAAAAGTAAACGTAAATAAAACACATATAAAATATTTTTTTCATGATATTTCTTTTTTATTGTAAAGTTTGAACGTTGACATTATGTGTGAAACACTACATCATTTAAATGACCTCCACGCGAAGTGTTGCAAGCATTGATTCTTTTGAGGTAATTTTCGACCACTTTTTGACACATATTGGGCGGTATCTCAGCCATAACTTGACGAATGTTGGTTTTTAAGTGCTCAAGAGTTGAAGGTTTATCTGCATAAACACGGTCTATCGCGTAGCCCCACAAAAAAAAGTCTAATGGTGTCAAATCGCATGATCTTGGTGGCCAGTTGATATCGCCACGACGAGAAATTACGCGGCCAGGAAATGTCTCTTGCAATAAAGCCATATTCGCTCGAGTTGTGTGGCATGTGGCACCGTCTTGTTGAAACCACATATTCTCCAAGTCGTATTCTTCAATAGCAGGCAAAAAAAGGTCGGTTATCATATGACCATAACGCTCAGAATTGACGGTGACAGTTGTTCCATCGTCGTTTTCGAAGAAGTAAGGTCCAATCACACCTTCGGACCAAAGAGCGCACCAAACAGTGACTTTTTCTGGATGTAATGGCCTCTCTTCAATTACTTGAGGATTCTCAGAACCCCAAATACGACAATGTTGTTTATTAACATACCCACCGAGTGTGAAATGTGCTTCATCGCTGAAAAAAATTTTGTTCGATACGTGGCTGTGGCAGAATTACCATTTTTATAGTAGGTTTTGATAATTTTTATGCGTTGTGTGATAGTTAAGCGATCCATTTTCGTCAATGTCAGACTTTCAACTGAAAAGAAAAAAATTGGTTTCACAACTTAGTTTGACAGATGTCGAATTCCAGTGCCATACTTTTGAAACCACGAAATGGATAGCCCTTTAAAAATTGGGCAATAAATTGAAGTAAATCTTACTGATCTGTTGCTAATTTTTACGATGGTAAAATATTTTCCAATTTAGTTGTTCAGAAATAATAAAAAAGTAATAATGTTTGGAATAATAGAAACGTCATTTAAGTCGTAAAATAAAAAGTGAAAGCGACCCAAAACAATTAAATAATATTAGTCCTGAAAACCTTCAAATTGCTTTGCCACTGATCACTGTTACAAAGAATTAAAATCGACTTAACCTGTCAACGAAGTATGACGAAAGATTCCGTTATAGAAGTACTTCTGTAATGGGAATGACGACATTTTGCGTTATGGAAATATGTAATTTTTTGAACGCATTAACTTTTATGCTTATGAGGAAAAAATCCCCATTGTGAAACGAGTTGAAAAAAAGTTTATTCCCCGGTTAACAGGTTAAATGTTTTTAAAAGTTGGATTTAACTCAAATAAGCTATTAAACGATCGAACTTCGCCTGCAAACACTACCTGATGGCGAACCATCCTTCTCGAGTAATAGGGCAAAATTCGTGTTTGCAAATTTGAACTGGTGTATACCAAAAATCTTTGTTATATGGCTCTCACTCTCATCAGTTAGTGTTTGAACAATGAAAAAAATGATTTAATTACCATTGGAGAAAATTATGATAAAATTAAATATAAAAAATTTTTGAAGGATTCAAAAACAAATAAAGAAATGTTCCAAAAATAAGTAGGCTCGCTTTTAATTCTAAAATAAATTTTAGAATTTCTTAAATTTATTTAAGAAACATCAAGACTCAAGTGTGAACAAAAGGTATAAAAAATATATTAATTATTTATAAAAAAAATTTTATACGAGTATATATACATATTTTAAGTTATCCAGATGTTTAAAGAGTAAAGAACAAAGGAAATATAATATAATAAAATATAATAAAAAAAATTAATTTGTGTAAAATTAACGATTTGTGTAACATTTAGCGTCCTGCATTTTAAGGGGTAAGTGGCAGCAAATAAAGTGTAATTTTTAAATGTTAATAAAATAATTCAATAATATAATTCCTAAACTTTTATCATATATCGGTTATCATATGACCATAACGCTCCGAATTGACGGTGACAGTCGTTCCATCGTCGTTTTCGAAGAAGTAAGGTCCAATCACATCTTCGGACCAAAGAGCGCACCAAACAGTGACTTTTTCTGTATGTAATGGCCTCTCTTCAATTACTTGAGGATTCTCAGAACCCCAAATACGACAATTTTGTTTATTAACATACCCACCGAGTGTGAAATGTGCTTCATCGCTGAAGAAAATTGTGTTCGATAAATTGCCGTCCACCGCCTGTTGTTCAAGCACCCATTCCACGTATCTACGACGTTGTGAATGGTCAGCTGGCTTCAGTTGTTGCGTGAGCTGGACTTAATATGGATGTAGGTGTAGGTCTAAATGCAAAATACGCCATAATGTGCCGTAAGACAGTCCTAATTCCTGATAACGACGAGGAATCGACACATTCGGGTTTTCGGCAACACTTTCACTTACAATAGCGATATTTTCAGCGGAACGAGCGAAACGATGATGCACTGGCCTTTCAATATTTGTAACCACTCCAGTCTCTTCAAATTTCTTCACAATTTTGCCAATTGCTTGCGTAGTTGGACGATTATGTAAACCATAATCTCCTCTTAAAGCACGATTAATTATGGAGGAGAATAAGGAATTTAATTAACCAAATATCTGGTTAGAAAATTGTGAGATATGATCACGACGTCCCTTAAGGACGTCCCTTAAGGAATTAATTTTGACAATCTATTAAATATTAAATGCCTTATTCTTCTCCATAAGGTTATTACTTTAGAACAGCCAATATACTTATTTAGAAGGATTAGATTTGCAAGGTCCATCCGCGGTAGGAAAATTATCCAGCATAGATATAAGACTATTTTGTCTTAACGCCAGTTTTTTATACATACAATCAGCCTTTGGAATAGTTTACCTAATTACATTCAGAACATTGGCAATGCAATTAAGTTCAAAAAGGAGTTATACAATTTGTTTAAGTAGTCTTTAGCATACACCTGTACCTCGATTTACGCGGTAGATACGTTCCGGGCCAATTCGCGTAAATCGAAATTTACATTTTTGTATGGAAAATCCGCGTAAAGCGAATACCTACTGTAAAAAAGCTTTTTCATTGAAAAAAAAATATAGTTTTATAATGTTAATAATTTACTAAAGTATGATTTAAGTAAAAAAAACATAAACATTTATTCCATTAAAAATACACATACATATACTATGTACCTCATTACACAAAACATAAAATTTTTAAGCTAACTTAGTCGCTATCATTTTCAACAAGTCTTTTTTACGAATTTCTATGATTTCCACGTAAATTCGAACTGCGTAATCCGAGTCCCGCGTAAACCGAGGTACAGGTGTATTTTAATTATTTATACATTTTTACCTTTTATTTTAATTAGTGATTTTTTCATTTTTCTAATTTAAATTTTATTGATTCTTTATGTACATATACATATATTTTTCATTGTTTGTATATACATATTTCTTGATATTTGTATAAACTGTTATTCGTATTTTTTCTACTTTATTTTACATATATTTATACATATATTAATTTATTTTATATCTTAATTTTTTGCATTGATTGCTATATTTTCTAAGATTATAACATGTTCTAATTCATTTCATTTTCTATACTATATATTACATTTTATTACTTATTTTACCATTGATTTTTTCTATTTTTTTATGCTGAACTCTCATAGCACTGTCATTTATAAGATTAATATCTTGTTGTGCTATGATCAATATTAATTAAATAAAATAAATAAATAAATAAATAAAATTCTCAAATATCCAAGCCAGCCCTTAGCCAAGTATCATATAAGTACTGATGCTGTAAAAAGTAATATTGTTCTAATACGAAAGCTTAGAACAACAAACGAACCAACGATTAAAGTATCGATTGAAAATTTTAGTTTCAGTTTTACCATGATGCAACAATCGATTAGTCGGTGCGGACAATGAATAGTTTTATAACAAATGTGACCAGTTTTTGAGATATAGAGTGAATGAAATTTATATTGCTACCGATTCACTTTTTGAGCATCTTCTCAGATAGTATCCGGCAACATAAAAAGAAATCAAATACCTTTCTACAGAAAAACAAATTGATATAGTTTAAATAATCTGCCGTTTTGAACAACCAATTTATTGATTAATTTTAAATAATTAAAAACATAGCCAGAGATTTGTTCATGAAGCCATTGAGGCTTCAATGGATCTGTGTTTGAAACGTTCGCGTTTAAGTGAATATATTAAGGGCCATTATTACAACTTCCCGTTAAAGTTGGGTTTAGTTAAAGGTAACTTTAGCTAAGATGAACTTTAAAGTCACCTTGAACTTCATTTCGTTATTACAACCTAATGATAAAATAAAGTGAACTTTTTCAAAAATATGGCAGTGCCGGAGCAATGTCGATAACACTGCTCAATTAAACAAGTTTTTTTAAACACAGTGGCAACGACGGGCTTCGTTTTTTGCTGTATATGCTTATTTTCTTTATATTTAAAGTTGCCATATTGAAAATAATATATAATATGGCAAGTTCAAATATAAATTTAACTTTATAAGTTACCGGTAGAATGATCCTCCCTTTAGCTTAACGCTCACTTCTACTATATTGTCCACTTATAATAATGGAAAACAATTCATCTACCTGTTAAAATCGTCTCTTCAGTTAACGACAAGTTGTAATAATGGCCCTAAGTGGATAAAATTTAAATTGTATTGCTCCGCCACATGTCGTCCATATAGCCAGCCTGGCTGGACTTGGCTGGATTGTCCAGCTTTTTGATGCTTGTCCAGCTAAAATTTAATTTGTCCAGCTAAATAGAAATTTTTTTAGTACACTGCAATAACTTGGGCAATAATTTTCATGTTAACTTTGTGAAATCATGTTAGCCAACACTGATTGTACATTTGTTATACTTAAATAAAAATTATATGTATTTTAATAAAAATTATTTACACAAAACCAAAATTAACATTTTCTCAATATTTTTTTATGTCCAGCTTTTCTTTGTTCTGTCCAGCTTTTTAAAACCATCTCTTCATCTCTTCAAATTTCTTGCTAGTAAGTCAACACCATCACCCCACAATGCTCAAAGAGTTGACCTCGCTGAAATGGCTTGCTAAATAGTCCGTATTCGTAAATGGCAAACTTACTGTTACTGGGCTAATGGAACCGATTTTGTATTCATTACAAATTTCAGGTACGTCATTGAGCATTCAAATTTGCACTCTGTTCAGCTGGGCAAAAACTATAGTCAACTGACGTTACAAAGGGAAACATGCGGTGGGGTGTCACAAAGCCATAGGACATAAAGCCATAATGGCCATAATGGCTTTATGTCTCAATCCAAACGGACATAAAGCCATAATTTTGATATGGCCTTAAGTCTCATATCAATTTTAGTGAAATGGGACATAAAGCCATTATGGTTATATGTCCCATTTGATGTTTTGCGTTACAAATGCTTTATTTCACTAAATATGCCTATTTATCTATGAAATTAATGATTTAAAAAATCCAAAATTTCTAGGCTCCAGGAATTACAGCTGCAAACATTTTGTGAGAGGAAAAATCCTTAGTTATCATTGGAAAACATTTTTTTATTCTTGTGACGCACGCAGAAAAACGTTATTATGCGAAGCCAGATTTCAATACTTAACTTTAGTGTCTCAGGAACTGAAATGAGAGTTAAAGGGTGACAAGCAATCATTATTAAAAATATGGCTTTATGTCTCATTTTCGGAAAAAAATTTATGGCGTTAAGTCCCATTATAATGAGACTTAATGGCATATGCCCTTATGTCTCAATGGAATGGGACTTAACGTCATATGGCTTTATGTCCTATGGCTTTGTGACACCCCACCGAAACATGCACTTCCCTTCAAATTAATAGTCTCAACATACGTGTATTGAAATTCACTTTGACAGACGCCAGGCTTTAAACTTCACACTAAAAAAAAACAAACCAGCCCAAATTAAACTTAAACTGTTTTAAACATATTGGTTAGTACCTAAAAACTTCTGCCAGAGATTTTACCATGAACTGAACAAGACTACGTAGGAGAGACTAAATTCCATTCCAAGAAATGTTAGAGAAAACTCTCACATAACCGTAACATATTAATATAACAATGTACGAATATTAAAGAGAACACGTAATATTTAAGAAAATTTATAACCGTAAATGAAGCTGTGCAAACCAAATTATGTGTATAAAAAAACTGAAATTAATTTTGAAAATGTCAGTAAGCGAACTGTAACATTGCAAGTTATACTATGTTCAGACATGCACTTTTATTGAGTCAATATTCGGTTTATTGATTACAATATTTTAAGTGTTTAGACATAACAATATACGCAGTTCAGCTGCTTATTCAATATTCATTTGACAGCTGGTAAACAAAACAGCTGGTTGTTTCAACAACATTGTATTTGTTTTGTTCGTTGTTTTTTTGTTTTGTTTTTTTTTTTTTGTTTGTCGTTGTTGATATTTGAGTTGTCAAATATCAATAGAAAGTGTTCGGAAAATTGTAATATGCTCACTGAACGTACTTATGACAGTGCTGTATTTCAAGTTTTAATCAGTATTATAACATTTATGAATTTATTGAGCAATAATTAATTGACATTTTATATGAAATATTGAGATCAATAATGCCGTTTATTACGATTTACTTAATATAAGTGCATGTCTGAACATAGTCTTAAATGAAGAAAATCTAAACAAAACGAAAAATGGACTTTTTAATATTTGATGAAATCGGTTTCAAAAAAACTTTTGTCTATATAACAATATTAAGCCAAACGAAAAGAAGTCTGGATCAGGTACAAAGTGTACTTTGCCCGACCTCAAAGTTTGGGGTATGCTAAAACTGAAGTGCAGTAAAAAATCTTGTTGCAAATTGGTTAAAAAGAATAAATGTTATAGGTATATCGACGCCTCCGTTCTATAACATTCTAAGTCGAAAAAGTGTGTTTTGAGTTATGAGCTCTCAAAGTTTTCACGCCACATACGACTATATGTGTATTCTAAGCAGATTTTTCTCTATAACTTCGGAACGGATCGGCGTATCTTAACCAAATTTTGACAGTATATAAGTTAGAGAACGTAGAATTTAAAAATGCAAGAACATTAAAAACGTTCTAAGTACACTTAGAACGTTATAGAATGGAGGCGTCGATATAAATAATTAATATTTGCTCAATGCCAAATAGGTTAAATGGAGTACTTGCCCTTAAGGAACATTCTATTAAATATTAAGTATAATATTTAAATACGCTACCTTAATCTACCTTCAATTCAATGGAAATACTTACCAGATGATGGTTATTACATTCAAATGAAGCTGAATTCAAATTTCGACGAATTTTTTAATATATTATATGATATATTATTTCAAATTAATGGCAATCATTAATTTAAAAATATTGGATTTAATATTCGTAAATGAAGTGTCTAATAGCTTTATTAAACGCTCATTCAATATTACCAGTCCTGAGGATTGTTATCACCCAACACTCGTATTAAAAACATCCATTCCTTTTAATTTATCGATGCCTTCGTGTGGTACAAATGAAAAAGTTTTTTCATTTAAGCTCACCAACTAAATATAATATGTTAAATGAACTCCTAATTAATACGAATTGGTACTCCTTATTTTCATGCTATACTAATGTTGATGATATGTCTAATGCCTATTACTCTAAGGTAAATACCTTTTTGAATTTATGTGTTCCAAAGCAAATATCTAGACAATTATCCGGTCCTCCATGGAATAATGAACAACTTACTCGTGTGAAAAATAAGAAGAATAAATACTGTTACGAAAATGGAAATGGTGTTGTTAAAATAATAAGCTCCAAAAACAACACAATGGACTTGATCACACATAAAATGATAAACAAAAGCTCCAAAAACAAAACAATGCAGTTGTTCATGTGATCAACGAATGAGTAAACATATACCAACAAAAATAACAGGCTTGTTTACAAGATCGATGAATAAACAAAAATATAGCAACAACGTCCGTGTATAAAAAAATATAGCGGAAAGACAAACAAACAAAACAACAACAACTCTGCCTGGACGAAAGTAAACAAGATACACGAACAACAAAAATGGAAACAAGTTGTTTACATTTTTGGATTGTTCCCGAAGGTCGTCATCATCCTTCAAGGGCATTCATCACACTGTTGATCCAGTGATATAAAAGGCAAGATAAAGCGAGCAACGATGATTCAGTTAGAATTCAGTCAGCCGTGTATGAAGACACGTGATTCTCGGAGCTCGAGTTAAGTTAGTCGTGTGACGACGTCGCGTTGAATTGAGTGAGAATTCAACCAGTGGTGTGTGAAGATACGAGATCGAGTTGTAATTCAGTCAGACTTGTGTGCAGACAAGTTGCGTGAAGAAAACAGTTGTTAGTGTGGTGCTTACAAAAAAGGTTGTGAGCAAAGAAGAATAACTAACAAGTGTTGTTGTTGCTTACAAAAAAAAAGGTTGTAAGCAGAGAAATATTACGAATAAGCACATATTGAGAAAGTTATCATTGTATACGTAGAATAAGTTCGAACAGTGGCACAAAAGCTATGCAGATAATAAAGAATTGATTGAAAAATAAACATATATTTATTTTTATTTTATTTGCAATCTACGAACTCATATTTTTAACGTTTTTAAAAGGTAAAAACGTAACAATACTATAAAAAGTTTAAACGATCTGGTTGTTATATTGATTATATAAGATATTCTATTACCCGTGCGGAATACACAATACTTAATAAATCATGTTACGATAAATATGTAAATACAATGAAGTCCAACTTTAAGCGTAATCCGAAATCGTTTTTTAAATTTGTTAATTCAAAAAAAAAGTTACTGGTTTTCCATCTTCCATGAGATTTCAGCAGATTGAATCTAGCGATGACAGCATTATAAGCAATTTATTTGCAAATTTCTTTTCCACAACTTATTCCGATGCAACTTATAACGATTCCATTGAGTATCCCTTTAAAATAAATACAAATTCCTCTGTGTCAATATCTTTAATCAACGTTCCTGCTATTTCTATGGAATTAAGAAAGCTAAAGTTCTCCTATAACTTTGGACCTGATAACATTCCCAGTTGCATTTTAATTAATTGCGCCGACGCCATAGCTGTTCCACTATCATACTTATTTAATAAATCGATTAAATGTGGTTATTTTCCTAACGTTTGGAAGGATTCATTCATTATTCCTTTGTTCAAATCAGGAAATAAATCCGATGTTACAAATTATCGTGGTATTGCAAAACTGAGCATAATTCCAAAACTATTTGAAAAAATTATTACTGATGATTTATGTTATCAAGTTTCTAACTTGATATCACCTTATCAGCACGGTTTCAGAAAGAAGTGTTCAACTACAACAAACCTGCTTCAAGGTGTAAACACATAGACGACAGATAACAGAAAGCTGCCAAGTTTAGAATACACACGTTTATATGAAAACGATTATATTGAAGGCAGAACAGAAAAAGCCAAGACAACAACCTAAGCAGCTCCTGCCCAAATTAAAATATTTTCTATTTTGGTGAGCAGCTAAAAGCAAATTAGTGATGCCAATACAACGTAAAATAATAATTAAATAACAGCTTAAAATACTTATTGAAGAGAAACGTACCTTTAAAGTCGGAAGCAATTTGCTTTCGCAACGCTTCAGGGAAAGGTCCCCGGGATGTGGTCAAGCGATGTAAAACATTGAATCTAACGTTGAATGGCTCTGTTATCCCCTTCAGGGATCATTTGAAGTACCTCGGAGTAACATTTAATACACTTTTTAAATTTAACCAACATGGTAGATTGGCTAAAGGCAAAGGACTGCGCATCAAGGGCATTTTTTCAAAACTTCTAATGAACAAAGTCAAAGGGCCAAATTGTTACTGTACAAAGTATGCATCCGCTCAGCGGTAATTTATGGTTTTCCAGTTTGGTTCTCAATATCAACAACCGTGATGAAAGAGTTGGAGGTTTTAGAGAGAAGCTGCTTAAGACACTGTGTTAACGCGAATTATGAAAATTATGTCAAAAGATTTTCAAATACAAAAATTTATGGAAAGGCAGATGTACTGCCACTGTCTTCCTATGCTCTTGTCCTACTTGATAGGTTTGTAAAACGACTGGAAACCCACGATAACATTTTAATGAGAAATGTTTATGAAACACAGGTTGTATTTGACTGGTCAAACAGTATATATAACTCACATATTGGTATTATCGGAGAGGATATTTCTTCGCTATCAAACTCAAGTCAATACTGTCTACCGGAGTTTTACTCTAGATCTACTATTGGCTCAAATAGGGGCTAATCTTTTTATCCTAGTTAAGAATTTTTGTATATATGTTGTTTAGTTTTAAGATTAGTTTTAAGTTTTTGATCTCAATGGTGACGTATTAGCAGTCTACGTAAACTTTTATTATATTTATTGAGCAATATAATTTTAATGTTTATTGTCTGATGTGAAATTCTAATAATCTTTTATTGTTAATGTGAGCATGTTGCGTTATCGGCTTGTATAAAGTCTTCTATCTTTATTAAAATACTTCGTATAGTTTTAAGTTTATACAAATTAAATGTTATCGTTTTTTAGTTCTATTGTAATCTGACTATCAAGTCTTAATAAAAGAAAATTGAAGAGAAACGTACAATCAAAAAATAAAAAAAACAATCCATGTGTTTATAAAAAGTAAAATTTAATTATAAAGGGTTTATTAATCTAATTTTGTATGCGAATTCGTTTGATAAGCCCGTTAACCAAATATATTTTTTATGAATACAATCAATTGTGAAAGAAATAGTTTCTCGGGATGCGAGGATTAATTTAATAATTTTTGAAATTTAAAAAAAAAATACATAGTCCATTATTAAAGTAACATGAATTGTTTTTGTGTAGGTAGAATCGAATCATACTCATAATTTCTGATACTTATACGCATTCATGCTTATTTTAATATCATGGAACCTCTCATAGTCAAAGTTTGAAGTACTCATCATATTCGTACTTAACAACACGTCTGATGTTGCTGATTTCGACTTTCCATAACTCAACATTTACAAGAATCACAAAATAAGTATAATTCGCAATATAAGTATAAAATACTCAATAAATGGTTGTGTGTTTGCTCTGCTTGCCGCTTTATCTGTTTTACTTATATGTCTTTTTTTTAAATGCTACAACAAATAAGACTGTAAATTTTGATGAATGATTCGAGTCCCACGAACCTCATTTATAAGTATCTTTCTAAAGCTGTGAATATGAATTAGTAGGCTTATGAATCAAACATATTTCGAATGGTATGAGTTTGACGTCAACGATGAGTATGCGTAGAAACTCATTTGCAACCTGTACTTATAAATCAACGTTGCAAGAGTACGAATGAATCAAAGTAAATTTCAATATTGTTGACTCACTTATATTCAAAATTTCATGAGTGCTTATGAGTAGAGAAAAACGGTTCATTGAGGATCTCTGGCATATACATACATACATACATATGTGTGAATATGCGGTTTTTTATATTTGTGATTTTATTTTTGCGTACCTAAAAAATTCGATAGTGACACCACTGAAAGTTTTCATAATTTAAATTATTGTTTTGGTTTTTTATCAGATGTTTTTTTTTTCTGTTCCGTTTTCAAAGAATTTAAGCAGTCGGCATACGGCAGAAAAAACAGTTGGCAAAATTTGCTGTCGACCTGCCGAGCTGCTCTCTGTCGTCTATGTGTTTATACCTTCATCTTTCAACAGTTATTTATCGAGGATTTTTTCATCAGCAACAAACAGACGTTATCTACACGGAATTCAGCAAGGCTTTTGATAAAGTCAATCATGTACTTTTGAAGAAGAAACTTTATTTAATGGGATTTACTGATCTTAGTTTAAAATGGATTTATTCATATTTAACTAACAGAAAACAAACAGTACTTTTTAAAAACTGCTGCTCCAGAAGTATTGATGTCCTTTCTGGTGTACCTCAGGGTAGCCATCTTGGACCGCTTCCGTTTTCATTGTTTATTAACGTGTAGCAGTTTCTACCTTTGGTATAGAAAATTAAAATTATTTGAATTTGATTAACCGTCTAAATAGTCTTTTGAAATACAATTGGTTACAACCTTGTACATTTAGAATACAACATTGTAATAGATTTTATAAATTAAAGTTTTAGAATTAGTATTAGTGCTATAATATAACTACAGTTAGAAAGTTTTTTATTGGAAATAAAATTTAGTCACTTGGAATCTTACCTAGAGAAACACGTTTTTTGATTTCTACGATTCTGCGACCACCACAAACGAATCATATCAGGTAATGATTCACTATTCCAACATACTAATGTACGCAGATGACGTAAAAATTTTCCTAAGTTATCGCCAAATTTCCGATCAGAAACTTCTTCAAAATGACCTAAATTCGTTTCATTTATGGTGTAATTTAAATTTAATGCAGCTTAATCTCAAAAAATTTAAATACATGAGATTTGTAAGGAAGAATCCGATTCCTGCAAACTATGCTTTTGATGGATACGATCTTGAGCTTGTAGATAACTTCCTGGACCTAGGAGTTCTACTTGATCCCAAACTAAATTTTATTCCGCACATAGCTATGACAGTAAATAAAGCTAGAAGCGTACTTGGTTTTATAAAACGGTGTGCAAAAGAATTTAATGATCCTTATGTTACTAAATCGCTCTACACATCTCTTGTAAGGCCTATACTCGAGTATGGATCCATAATATGGGATCCTCTATATAAAAAATATTCCGAAGTTATCGAATCTGTACAAAAGCAATTTCTGATGTTTTGTCTCCGAGGACTGAATTTCAATCCCACAAGTTTACCTTCTTATTCTGCCAGACTAGCATTAATTAAACTTCCGACACTTAAAACCCGCAGAACTATGTTAATTATCTCGTACATATTCAATGTAATTACTGGTGATATTGGCTCCAGTTTTTCAATCCATAATATCACGTTTAATGTTCATCAACGTCCCCATTATCAACACAATTTTTTAGATCTAACTATGCTGGTAGTTGGAGAATGTGTAACAACAACATTTGGTTTCAACAGGACGGCACCACACGGCCGAAGCTACACTCGATGTTTTGCGCCCTGTTTTTGAAGATCGCATTATCAGTCGCAGAGCTGATGTCGTTTGGCCACCTCGGAGCTGCGATTTGACACCGTTGGACTATTATTTGTGGGGTGCCGTCAAAGATAAGTGTTACGCCGACAAGCCAGAGACAATTGACGCATTAAAGGACAATATTCGTGAAGCCATTGTTGAAATGCACACAATCGATAATGTGCTTAAAAATTGGACCGATCGTGAAGGCTACTGCATGGCCAGCCGAGGCAGCCATTTGAATGAAATTATTTTCCATTATTAACCGGAAGGATTGTACTTTCAAATAAAAAAAGAAATTTGAGAAAATATTCAGTAGTTTTTTTTTTAAGCATTTTCAAAAAAAAAAAGTTATTTGGCGGACCCTTTATTTAGCAATTGTATGTAGTAATACATTTGCATTATTTTTTAAATTTTATATTCTACAAATGCTGACGTTTTTTTTGCACCAACATTATTTCTGATTGGATCTTATTTGGTCTTGATGAAAACGATACTAAATGTCCTATATTTTTAATTTTTGTTTGGTATTAAACTAAATTTGGAAATATTATTTTCTTTTAAATTTCAGTCAGCTGTTTTTGTTATTAAAATGAAATCTTGCTACTGTCAAATAAATCCAGTGTAAACGATCTAGATTTTGAGCAAGATTTGAAATCAAATCTACTAGATTTCGCTGTAATGTAAATGGGCTATAAGGAGAATGTGTAATGAATTTAATAAATTATACATGTTAATTGATTTTTCTTTATCGAATAATGTTATAAAAATTAATGTAATTAAGTATTTAAATTCATAGCTTTTTAGAATTAATATTTTGTAATATTACCTAATTGCCTGCAAAGAATATTTCCATAGGCAAATAAAAAAAAAAAAACAGCAAAACAAAAAAACTATCTTTTACTAAATTTACTTTAGTTTCTTTTTGGGGGTACCTACACTTTCGACGCGTTTCATGAATAAAAGAAATTTATTAAATAAATATAAAAAACATCAATTTCATAAATTGATTATAAAAATTAAAAGTCATAGACTTATGCTGTACACTGCATTTATACATCTTTATTATTTGATCAGTTCAACGTCAAGTCAAAAACAATACTTGGTTGAGTACGTTGTAAGGTAGAAAAAAGAATGTCAGTGATTTGAAATTCATCATACAATCTCAGGTAGTTTTCTAATTGATCACATACATACACCGGTGTACGCTACTTTTTATCAAATTAATAAGATGTTATAGCGTTATATAAGGCATTTACAATCAAGAATGTTTGAAGGGCAAAATGAAAAAATATAACATAGAAATTATTGGGAAGAAAAATAAACATACAACGGAGTACGTAGACTTTTTTCTTTGACTGTAAGTTTATTGCTACTGGAAAGAATCAAGAATGCGTGGATTATTTATTACTGCATAATTTACAATTATTATGCTTCGTAATAAAGGGCTATCCATTTCGTGGTTTCAAAAGTATGGGACTGGAATTCGACATCTGTCAAACTAAGTTGTGAAACCAATTTTTTTCTTTTCAGTTGAAAGTCTGACATTAACGAAAATGGATCGCTTAACTATCCCACAACGCATAAAAATTATCAAAACCTACTACAAAAATTGTGATTCTGCCACAGCCACGTATCGTGCGTATCGGCAATTTTTCGAACAAAATTTTCTTCAGCGATGAAGCACATTTCACACTCGGTGGGTATGTTAATAAACAAAATTGTCGTATTTGGGGTTCTGAGAATCCTCAAGTAATTGTAGAGAGGCCATTTGGTCGAAGGTGTGATTGGACCTTACTTCTTCGAATACGACGATGGAACGACTGTCACCGTCAATTCGGAGCGTTATGGTCATATGATAACCGACTTTTTTTTGCTGCTATTGAAGAATACGACTTCGAGAATATGTGGTTTCAACAAGACGGTGCCACATGCCACACAACTCGAGCGAATATGGCTTTATTGCAAGAGACATTTCCTGGCCGCGTAATTTCTCGTCATGGCGATATCAACTGGCCACCAAGATCATGCGATTTGACACCATTAGACTTTTTTTTGTGGGGCTACGCTACCGTGTTTATGCAGATAAACCTTCAACTCTTGAGCACTTAAAAACCAACATTCGTCAAGTTATGGCTGAGATACCGCCCAATATGTGTCAAAAAGTGGGTGAAAATTAGCTCAAAAGAATCAATGCTTGCAACACTTCGCGTGGAGGTCATTTAGATGATGTAGTGTTTCACACATAATGTCAACGTTCAAACTTTACAATAAAAAAGAAATATCATGAAAAAATATTTTATATGTATTTTATTTACGTTTACTTTTGAAACCATGAAATGGATAACCCGGTATAATACTACCAAAATTGTTAAATGAAACAAGACTCAGGGTTAAAGAATTTTTATAATATATGTAATAGAATATTTTACATTCCAATGATTTTAAATTTCAACGATTACATATTCTACAAGTACGGAAAAGTTTATTACTGTCCAACAACGCGAACTGGATTAGTCTAATCAATCATATAAAAATAACATATTGCGAAAATTAAATAGAAAAATTGCTAGTCATTGATTGATTGTTGCGTTTGGCCTACGAAAAATAATTAAAATCTAATAAAAACCTTGCTGCTCGTTTAAAATTTCCCAAATAGCACATCAATTGGTATAGGATTGTCCTATTTTCAGACGAGCGAAAATACCTATAACTTAAGAAACAATGGTAGAAAATCCTTCCTCAGGCGGCCATTTCTTCTAATCTAAATATTACACTCGAAAGGAAATGATTGACAATAAGTATTAAAGGCAATTGATTTGCAATAGACCTTCCTAATACAAACAGCTCTTTTTTATAACTAAAATTATGGTGCTGTTTTCGCGTTTTCAGCAGTTCGAAAGAATCGATAGAACAAAAACGGCTTAAAATTCGAGAAATTTTGCTATGGTAAACGGCAAACTTTTTTTGCTATGCATGTCACTGACTCTCCCTCATTATAATCACTAAATATTTTTTCTTTTACTTCTGCTGAATACTTATTGTGAGCCATTTTTTCAACAGGTAGAAATTTAATGGAAAGGCATCTCTAATTGAGTCAATATCACGCAGATGTGTTGTTGTTTTGAAAAATATGGAATACGCAACTAGATATTGAATATGTTAAAATTTCTATTAATTGAATTAAATATGTATGTACAGTCAACCCTCCTATAACGCGGTGAGTGCGTACCGCGTTGTATGGAAACCGCGCTATAATAAACTCGGATTTAACCGTACAAACCAGGCTAATTCGTAGCGCGTTCTATGGAAACCGTCTACCGCGTTGTATGGAAACCGCGCTATAAGAAACTCGGAATTAGTACAAATCACATCATTCGTACCGCGTTATATGGAGACCAAAACGAGATAAATTATAAAATATTTTTATTGAATTAAAGAGTTCATATAAGGATTGATAAAAAAAAAATTAAACAAAAGCTAAACTAAAAGACTGTTTTCCAACAAAAATAAGAAAGAATTGTAAAATTATTTAATTTTTCAACATACATACATTCTCACTATCAGACTTGGTCACCAACAAAACGTATGTACTGTGAAAGAGCTCTGAGATGACTGAATCCGATGTCGTAGACGGCTATGAGATAAGCTGGCATGTTATTATAAACATGTTGATTATATATCTCGGCTGTGCTTTTGCGCCGAAAATAAAACTGATATTAAACCCTCTTACAATATCTAAATACTAGAGACATTCATAGGCTGTGCGGAAGGAACTTATGGGATGTTGTTGAACGGAAACCGCGCTGTAAGAGTACCACGTTATAGGAGGGCTGTCGCAATTTCAGCTCCGCGTTATGTGGAAACCGCGTTCTGAGAGTACCGCGTTATAGGAGGGTTGACTGTACTTTAGTTTTATTGCGAGATGACAGCGAATATTGTTATTTTTTTATGAATATTTTTTTCTTAAATGAAAAGAGTATTGTTAGGTTTTTTTTATTTTAGTAAGCATAGCGCATAGTCTTAATGAATATTAAAAAAAAAACATAGGGCCTGTTCGTAAATGTATCACTGCGCTGCATTATTATGCGCATCATGTACATAAATGCAAACCTTGGCAGGACTGCAGCTGTCAAATGTTCGTAAATGCAACATTAAATCATATTATGCGCAAATAAACACAAAACACTAATCATAAAAATTGCTGATGCATTGAATGAGTGAGAGAGAGAGAATGAGAGTTTTAACAATAAGTTTTTTTTTTTTTTTTTCTTTAAATGTCTCCTTTTTTGTGCATTTAACAACATTTTTCATTTGTTTTATCGTCCAGTTCAAGAATCATATTTATTAATAATTTTTCCATTTCTGCAGTGTTTGTTCGTTCGTAAACGCAAACAAATAAATCAGCAAAAAGAAACATCAGCAACATGTGATAAGCAGTGTGAGCGCAAAATAATCATATTATGCAGCGCAGTGATGCATTTACGAACAGGCCCATAACTCCACCAAAATTTTTAAATTGTATTAAATTACATTCTACACAACCCCTCGCTTTTGTTTTATCTAATACTGTATATCGCTATAAGATCCATTTATTAAACTATTGTGGAACATCATTCTCCCATCTAAACTAATTATTTTGCGCTGTTGTTAAAAATAATTATCATTCTCCTAACCCATCTTTGAAAAACACGTGCTAGGTACTTTAATAAATAATGAAAAATAATATCGTACAAAATAAAATAAAAGTACTTCTTGTACAATATAAAATTCAAAGTACATACTTCTTCACCATGACCTATGAAGGCGTGTGTTTAAATAAAAAGACTGTACGATATTCTTTTCTTAAAAACATCCCTTTTACAATAGGAAATTAGGCTTTTAATCTACAATTATTTTGGAAACATTTCACACTTACATATGCAGTTAAAAACTGTATTTTTACGTAATAAATAACATTTGTTTTAACCATACACGAATTCAGCTGTATGCAACTGAATATCAAAGCTATTGAGATTGTGTATGTTGATACACACAATTGGTCATTACAACCCTTCAGCCAGGATTACGACCTAGCTTCTCACACCATTTATGCTGTGTGCGTTAATTTTATACATGAGTGGGGTGACCTGCAGTTTAAAGTCGATTCCGAACGACAGATATTTGAGAAGCTTTTCATGGCAATTTTATTTACTCTCAGAGTTTTTGCCAGAAATCTGCTGAGAGGCAGTCGCCGACGAAATACTTTCATACTTTCGTTTTGATGTATGACCTGGGGTTTGAACTCGGGCCTTCAGTCTAATAAGCCAACACACTACCTACTAGACTACGGCGATGTTGATACATACATACATATATAAAAAAATATTTCCCAGATTTGTTGTTAGATCATATAATTTTGGGATCGCTTTCGTATCAATAGAATAATACATATATGATTGTAGATTAAAATATCTTTAGTTAAAAGTACATATGTACATATCATGTGTGTATCCATACATACATATATGTTAACATGTGTATATATGTATGTACATATGTATATAAGTTAACCATATTAGCGTGGTCATAGGTACAACCAAAAAAAATTGTTTTTAAATACTCTAGGATCAGGATTAAATTTAAACCACATCGGAAAAAATTAATTCAATTGTTTAAATTAGCCTTAATAATGTAATGTAAAATCTTCTTAAACATTTGATCTCTTTTTCCATATTGTTTTATTACTTCAATATAATTTCCAAAGTACACGCCAAGGTACATATAGTAAACGCAGCAATATATATGTATGTACGTATGTACATACACGTGTATGCATGCATATACATACATATGTATATTCATATGAAATGCAATGGTTGAATAGTGCAAAACAAGGTGAGTCAATTCGACTTAAATCAACACGTCGACATTCTGTCTGGTATTATTGTGTGAAGTGGCGACATTCAGTCTACTCCGGTCAGCGTTGTTGCCACATTTACTGTCTGCACGAGCTGTGAACAACGAAAATAAACAAGCAATAACAACAAGAAGAACAATAACGACACACCAATAAAACTTGGGTATAAAAGGCGTCTTTGAATGTACGAATACTGAGTATACATATGAATGTATGATAATACAATACAGAAACCATTCATCGTATCGAACTAAAACTAAACATGTGTATGCACGAGCGCATTAATGTTCGTTTGATTGTATATGCATCCAAACAAAATACATTAAAAAAATCAAACTAAACAAAGAAAATTATAAAAAAGACATGTATTTGTAATGGAATTTCACACTAATACCGATAAGATATACTAAATACTAGCCGTGGTGTGTTCGTAAAAAAAACATTACATTCTCATTTACGAGTGCACGCTCACATACATATACACAAATCGAATATAATCGTGTAAATTGCTTTTTAACGCCGTCCACTCAAAACATTGTGGGCAAAGTGTGTTTAAGAAGGGGAAGAAAGGGCATAAAACTAGTTGCTGATATTGCGTCAACAACTGATCACAAACAAGTATTTATATGAAACATGGCAACATGTACATTTTTCGTTTTTGTTGGTGGTTGGTAAGTATAAAAAACCTGTTTGTCAACAGTAGACTCCCCGGTCATATATATGTATGTTTATGCTATTATTTATCAGAATGTTCATACATACGTACGTACATACTTATATAAAAGTGGTTTAATAAAATGTAGGCGTTGTGGCGCTCATCGATACGATTTTCAGACATTTTATACAATTATACTTAAAGTATTTTTTTTAGTAATTATTTATCTTATATATGTATGTATATTTCCTACAATGTATACAACAAATACTTTGTCTTATTACAAATAAATTTTATTTACAGAATAGGTACAAAAGTCGAAAACATTCAATGGATTATTAAATCTAAGTATTTATTTTTAATTCTATTTTGCAAAATATATTAGAATCAAATTAAGAAAGTATTTTTGCTCTTAATAATGCATATATGTACATACATACATACATATATGCTTATCAGTACACTCAAACCTCGTTTTATGCGAATTCAAATTTATGCGGTTTCAAAATTCTCAAATTTTTTCTTTGCAAAAACGATTTTAAGGAAATATTGAATGTTAAAATCCAAAAAAATGTGTTGTTCGTAACAAAGTTACTACTATCTTTAAATTTTTTCGGCATTTCCGGTTCTGATGTATGAAGTATTATTCAAATGCTTTGGACGTGGAGTAATATTATATTATTATTTTATTGAAAAATTATGTATTTTCTTCATTATTTGGAATTTTGTATTAGTTGTTGTTTATTTCCTGTCTTTTTCCTTAATTTGTATGGTCTCAGCAAGGGATTCATTTTTTGTTGATTTTTTATATGCGATTTTGTTTGAATTTTAAGGGTTAAATTTGAATTTATGCGCTTTTTTATTTAAATCCCTATTAGTGGATTTTGTATGAAGCTAGTGTATCGTTTAATGCGAATTTGTTTTATGCGATTTTCTCTGGAACGGATCAATCGCATAAAACGAGGTTTGAGTGTACTTATATTACACTCTGCTCAAATAAGTATGAATGAATGATTGTATACTTTGTTATATGTATGTAACAATATTTTATTAACTTTATACGTTCTATGTTATATTAGGGAAATAATGATCACGAGATTTTAACAAAATTAAAATTTTCTAGAAATTCATATCTTTTTCTCTCTGATCGTACAACTTTTTCTACAAGACTTCAACGTGAACCGCATGCATCTTATTTCTCATAAAAGTATTTCTTAAAGATTGTTTAAGAACTGTGTACCCCACTAATGTTCTTGTTTTTCATTCGCTAATCGGATGTAGACATATGGTCACAACAGCAAAAAGTCTGAATGACTGACTGACGAAGAGACAAGCAGAGGAGAATCGTTGCTTATTTAGTATATGTATATACACTGTTCTGTGCTTAATACATATATATATATACATATATGCATACATATATACCTACTATTAGATGTGTAAACAGACACAAGAATTTCAATCAATGAGAAATTATACTTGTTCTACCTACATACATCCATTCGTATGGCTGTACGTATATTCACATATGTATATACATATACATACACAATTATGCCCTCACACTTTCATAGCACATAATAAAGCAACAGTTGATTTTTAACATTTTGTTCAAACGTGTGTGTTTGTAAATATGCATCAGATATATTAATCGTGAATAGTAGTATACACTAATACAAAGAAATACCTAGAGCCAGAATGTCTGCCAGTGTCTGGTGAAATAAACATTCAAGTATATTTCTATAGTGTTGCTCAGTTAGTTGGAAAAGAAAAAACGAAGTGATCGAACGTGTTCTTGTTATTTTGCCGCTGTTTGTTTCGTTTCACACCTTCAGTCCCGCACCGATTGTGGGCATTCACACTTACTCAACTATTAGAATCAGTAAAAATAATACATTTTATACCCGCGCTCATTTAAGCTATGAGACACACTGTCGACAGTCAGCTACGGTAGCAAATTAGTAACAAACAACTAGAACGAGTCGTCCAAACAGAACGCATAACACTTGCGATTTGGATTTTAAGGTGTTCGGTCAGAAAAGCCGTCGGATACCAAGACGTTGAATGTGTACAGTGTGTATAAGACCGAGAAAACGATTTCTAATATTATTTTAAGAACATTACATATTTAATGATACTTTACATTTTTAAGTAAATAAAGCTTTTAATCGGAAGTGCCTATATACATATATACATAATATTTCATAGAAAATGAATGTTAATACGTTAATACATTATTGAATAATATAAGTTATAAAAATACTTTATTAAATATTCGAATAATAAAATAAATAAACAAATACAGAGACTTAAAAAGTAAATAAAATGGAATCTTCAAATTTAAAAACAACGACCCATGTTTCACAGGCTTCACTGGTGAGTTCCAGAGGCGTCCCTATTAACGCCAACAATCCCAAAATGGGTTCAAGACGTATATTTACACCTCAATTTAAGCTGCAGGTTCTCGAGTCGTATAGAAACGATAATGATTGCAAGGGAAATCAAAGAGCTACAGCTCGAAAATATAATATTCACCGCAGACAAATTCAAAAATGGTTACAATGTGAATCTAGCCTTCGTTCGTCAGTAGCGAATATAAATCATAGTTCAATTAAACATCAATTTCATAACGTAAGCGTTCAACATCATCAACAGCCACAATCATCGCAGACACAGAGGCATACAATTGTAACAGAATCCTCAATGGGCAATTCTTTCACATCAGGCCAACGAAACTCTACACAACATTTACATGCGGAATCAGTAAGATCTGAGGAGGCGTCACCTGTCATAACTGAGCATAATACTTCTACCCAAAACTCTCAGAGATTATTTGATGGTTCCAATCTACAGCCGTTAAATGTAGTTCCAACAGTAATAAATAGTACAAACACTACCTGTTCTTCAGCAACAACGGCAGCGGTCATTACTCCTTTACGTCCTTCACCGATTATCAGCGGCGGTAGAGATACAAGTACCTCAATGTCGCCTGTAATCCACTCCCATCATCATCATTATGGAATGCCAGCATATAATCTTTCTAATACACAGCATCATTTGCATTCGCAAGTCCATCAACCGCAGGAATCGTCATCATATCAATACAATAAATTGGTTTATCCCTTAACATTATCACATCTTCAAACTGCCCAACAACAGCCATCGTATTTTACCCCTGCAACTATTAACGTTATATCATCAACAAAGTCTACTACGAATAGTTATACTATAGCTAATGCAGAACACATTGATAAACTGAATTTAACACAATTGCCATCTAAAAGTTATCCTTCATATTTGACGGAGAACAGTTTAATATTGACTGATGAGTGTGGTAGAGCATTCAGTTCATCTAGTATGCCCCCCCAACCATATATTAAAAGTGATGTTTCATATTCCACTGCATATCCCTTTGGACCAATGGATTTGTCTATGCACCATCGTCGTGACATGATGCCTGAAATAATTATTAATAAATATAATCAGCAAAGCTCAAAAGTTAAACCTTCTGGAGGAGTGCCTATTAAAAAAGAATGGGACTATTCAATTGATGTGGTTGATTTGACATTTCGAAAGCGGAAGTTGCCAACTAGTACGACAAATGCTGATGATAATTTTCCAGAAAAACTGCCAAAATTATTAAAGAAACAGGAAACAAGTGCTTCTAACGAAGATGATGATATTGAAATTGAAGTAGGTGTGGAAGAGAAATTTCTGCCTTCTAAACCTGTTAAACTTTTTAAGCCATATTTACTTGACAATTGTGAAAATAAGGACAACAGTACAACTAGTAACGTAAACATATGCTCGGAAATTGAACACATTGAATTAACAGAAAAAAACTTGAGTAACACCTGTTGCACAAACAAAATGTCAAATTCTGTTTTCATTTCATGCAATGATAATACCTTTCCAGTTGCTGTAAAAGAAAACATGACTACTTTATATACAGATAATTCCAACTTTCTTGTAGATTCTAGAAGTTTAAGTCCACGAAGTGCCTTTAGCCCAGCTACCTCTGTGCCTACGCTATCGCCCAAAAATTTTCAGTGTCCAAAGGGATCGCCAGCTTCTTCAGGTTATGAAAGCTCCACGTCCTCTTATAGTGACTCATCTCTGTCATCAAGATGCGAAACCTTCGGTTATGGTCAAACCTATAGCATTAACCTCAGAATGCAATCTATTTATAGTGAGAACCCGTTTCAATCAAAACACGTTGAAACATGGTTGGATAAAGATGATCCTGAAATTATTTCAACTAATTCGACTATAGCTTTATTGGTTTAATTTAATGTCTTTTATATACATATTTTTAAATAACTAATTATGATATAAAGGTTATACGGGAATATTTATTTTTCCACTTAATGTAACACTTTATATAAATAAAAACGTATCAATTTGGTCAATTATTTGGTCTTCAATGACAATGATTATACTATAATATGTTAAATTAAGATATAAGTACATAAATTCAGACAGTTTCAAGTTAAAATTTTTCTTTAAAAGGAATAGTGCAGACTGTCTTAATACATTTACAAAAAAGCTTTAAATTTATTTTGGAATAATTTGGTAATATAAATTATTTGTGATATAAAAAGAGAACTGTTAAAATAGAAATATAGAAAGTATAAATACAAATCTTCGCTCTTAATGAAGACAAAAATGTATATTATGTAAACACTTATCTGAAGTCTAAATAAATAAGTTTATTAAATGTTAAATGTATTCTTTTCTTCAGAATGGGTGAGGTATAATTCTAACTTGTGTTAACGTTTACTGTGTATTCCTATTGACACGTAATGGACGTCAATTCTAGAACAGAACCATATCGTTAGTCTCATTCGCAAAGGTGTTAAGTCCCTTTTTTCAAATTTTACAGGAGACACAAAAAACATTGTAGCTTTTTCAGTTTTTAAAATTTCTAAACTGTTTAAATGCAATTATTTTTACAAAATAATAATAATATTAATAACTAATAATGTTAATTATTATTATTAATTAATTAATAATATTAATTTTAATATTTTTCATAGTTTTGTGGACTTAGCGTTTTTGCAAACCACAAAATTACAACAACTTTGAACTATATAATGACATGTTTTTTTTGTTGTAAAATATGTATTATGTATAATGTTACCGTTTTGCATTAAAATCTCAATTTTGGAAAAAAGTGGACTTAACACCTTTGCGAATGAGACTAACGATATACTTAATACTATAAAATAGTTAAAACAATGTTGTTATTGTTGAGTAGCATTCGAAAAATTTTAAATAAAACATTTAAACAGTCAGCTAGCTATTAATAACAAAATCAAAACAAGGATATTTAAGCTAGATAAAAATAAAAAACGTTAAATATACGCACGAGGCATACATTTAATCCCATGATGTCGCCGTAGTCTAGTAAGTAGTACATTGGCTTATTAGGCGTGAGACATCTCGAACAAAACGAAATATGAAAAAATAATTTTTCCGCAACTTCCTCTCAGTTTTTACTCTGAGAGTTAATAAAATTGGCATGAAAAGTTTCTTGAAAATCTGTCGTTCAGAGTCGACTTTAAACTGGGACCTAAATGTATAACATTAGCACACACAACATAAGTGTGACAACATAGATCGTAATCCTGACTGAAGGGTTGTAATCACCAATTATGTATGTGTGCACGTATGTATTCAAGCTACAGCTGATAGGTGAGTAGAAACGAAATTTTTGGATATGCAAGTTATTGCATTTTCTTCTTCTAGGACTCACTAAACTTTACCGCTTTAGTAAAGAAGCGTTTGTAATGGGTTTAAATAGTATTTGGCATTAAATGTAAAGAAGTATTCCCAAAAATTCAGCTTGCAGCAACGTTTCGATTTTATGCAGGTTCTTTTCAGGGGGTTGTGACAAATGAAGCAGTTCATAATATTGGTCATAGTACATTTTCAAAAGTGTTGTTAATGTAACAACTCCGTTGCAATATCCGAACTTTTCAAAAGGTATAAATCAAACAAATAAAAGAAAGTATGAACCTGCCTGTTGCTTTGCACGTGGCGAGTGTTACCTCTTTTGATTTGCCCCACGATGTTCAGTGCTTTTAAGTCCTTATTCCAGTTTTAACCATACGCTTTAGTCCAGGAGGTAAGTAGGGTCACTGTGAACTTCTCAGGTGAGCGAATGTGTTTACATGTCGCCAGGAAGTCTGCGAGGATATTTAGGTGCAAACACTGGGATATCATCAGCAAAAGATACCATATGGACATATAGTGGGGATTGCGATGATTGGTACAGTTAGAGAGAACTCCACTCTGGGGTACACTCATCTTGATTTTTCTGTATTTAGAACTTTTCCCTCTATATTGAACAAATGCCACTGAGATAAACCCTAATCCATCTCTTTGTATCGTACGGTAGTGATGTACTTTATGAGTATTTCACGTGTGTGACACGTCCACGTAACGTAACGTTCGTTTTTAGCATATAAAGAGCAATGTAAATGCTTACCGAAATGTACTGTCTCGTAGACAAAACGGAACGATCTATATAAAACACAATTCCATAATGTTTTTACGGTACATTTGAACATGAGTGATGGGGCTATTATACGTAGAGTTGCATTGCGGCACACTTTTAATTTTTACATGCATATAATGATTTTTCCTTCATTTTTGATTAAAATAATAAAAATATTTTTTTAAGAAATAAATAATGATTATATTGTGCAAGCAAAAAAATTTTAACAAAATAAATAAATAATATATGTACATATATGTACGAATAGGTACGAATGCCCCTTTTGATACTTTCATATATATTAATCTTTTAAATTTGTATATAAAAACTGATTTTTTCTTTAATTACACGGTGCGACAGTGAAAATACACCCGAGTAACTACATAGTTCACGTTGTTCAGTTAGTTGAGTAGAATTCAAAAATACCTTTTTTATATTTCTCGAACCCTCCAAACTTGTTTTATTTGACAAAAACTGTTTTTTTTACTTTACGCACAAATTTCTGGATTACTCAAACATTTCTGACCCAATTTCCGAAATTTAAATCTTGTTGGAAAGGGGAGAGATGGGGCTTTAAAACGTATACATATATCTATTATTTTTATTAATATGCTACGAGATTTGATGAGGTAAACTTGGAAAATGCAAATTTTTTTCATATTTTTTCAAGTTTGTCCGTTCATACTCGTAGTAGCAAACTTTACTTAAAAAATATGAAATAAAATTACCGTAGTTATTATTTAAAGAGTCTAACAGTCGAGTTCTATTTTTCATATATATATTTTTTCAAATGAACTTGTACTTCAAAAATTTACAGAATTTTTGATGGATCTTGATTGTTTATCGGAAAATGTGTCAACTTTAGCTTTGAGTGACCACCAGAAGTTGGCCAATGTTTGAGCAAAGAGAAATAATAATATTTGTAAACAACACAAATATTAGCAGACTTCTGGAAACAAAACAATCAAGATCCATCAAAAATTCTGTAAATTTTTGAACTAAAAGTGCGTTTGATGAGATGACATAATATATAAAAAATACATATAACATGACTGTTATACTATTTAAATAATAACTACGGTAATTTTTATCCAATTTTATCAAATGATGACTCAATCTCTTCACAAGAGAACAGACTTTAAGAATATTATAACTTATCCTATATTTTTTGTTAAAGTTTGCTACTATGAATGGACAAACTTGAAAAAATTTGAATTTTCCAAGTTTACCTCATCAAATCTTATAGCATATTAAGTCGAATAATAGATATATGTATACCGTTTTAAAGGTCCATCTCTCCCCTTTCCAACAAGATTTTCGGAATTTCGGAAATCGGGCCAGAAATGTTTGAGTAATCCAGAAATTTCTGCGAAAAGTAAAAAAAAACAGTTTTTGTCACATAAAATAAGTTTGGAGGGTTCGAGAAATATAAAAAAAGGTATTTTTGAGTTCTACTCTATAGTACTAACTGAACAACGTAGACTATGTAGTTACTCGGGTGTATTTTCACTGTCGCACCGTGTTATTATTATGATTGATTTGTATGTAAAAACTATGAAATAAAATATAAAAAAATCTTTTTATAGCCCATTTACACTACAGCGAAATCTAGTACTTATGAGATTTCGAGCCAAATCTAGTTGATTTTAACTAGATTTCCCATACAAAACAAAATCTACTTATTTAGTAGATTTCGGCAAAATCTAGTAAAAATAGAAATGCAACTATGTGTTTTGCCAAATAGTACTTAAAAATACAACGCTGCACAGGAAAAAAATGACAGTTCAATTTAAAAACATGTACCCATTCCATTCTGCTAAAGGGTCCGCCAAATAGCTTTTTTTTTTAAATGCTTTAAAAAAAAACTACTGAATATTTTCTCAAATTTATTTTTTATTTGAAAGTACAATCCTTCCGGTTAATAATGGAAAATAAATGATTATGCATTTTCGCTTCGCTAAGTGGGCCTGCGATCGACTTACAGAAAATGCCGATTTTGGCAAAAAAATCATCTTTTCAGATGAAGCTCATTTTGATCTTGGAGGGTATGTAAACAAGCAAAATTGTCGCATTTGGGGCACAGAAAACCCTCACGCATACATTGAAAAGCCGACGCACCCAAAACGAGTCACTGTTTGGTGCGGATTTTGGTCCAGAGGCATAATTGGGCCACCTCGGAGCTGCGATTTGACACCGCTGGACTATTATTTGTGGGGTGCCGTCAAAGATAAGTATTACGCCGACAAGCCAGAGACAATTGGCGCTTTAAAGGACAATATCCGTGAAGCCATTGGTGAAATACAGCTGCACACAATCGATAATGTGATTAAAAATTGGACCGATCGTGTAGGCTACTGCATGGCCAGCCGAGGCAGCCATTTGAATGAAATTATTTTCCATTATTAACCGGAAGGATTGTACTTTCAAATAAAAAAAGAAATTTGAGAAAATATTCAGTAGTTTTTAAAGCATTTTCAAAAAAAAAAGTTATTTGGCGGACCCTTTATTTAGCAATTGTATGTAGTAATACATTTACATTATTTTTTAAATCTTATATTCTACAAATGCTGACGTTTTTTTTGCACCAACATTATTTCTGACAGTCAGCTGTTTTTGTTATTAAAATGAAATCTTGCTACTGTCAAATAAATCCAGTGTAAACGATCTAGATTTTGAGCAAGGTTTGAAATCTAATCTACTAGATTTCGCTGTAGTGTAAATGGGCTATTAATCTTTAAAATATTTAAATACATATTATCATGATTACAATGTGCATGAAGAATTATAAGACAGTTTTTTTATTATTATTATTCTAGCTAGAAGTATTGTTTGAAATTTAATAAAAAAAAGGGTAAATAATAATTTTGAATAGAACAATATTCGACAATGTATTCCATAAATAATGACTCAAATTAAACCAAAAATGTTATATTCTATTATAGTACAAGAATAAATATTTATAATACAGTAGGACCTTGATTATCCGTGATTCGATTATCCGGCAACATCAATTATCCGAGATGGAAAAAGAAAATGTTTTGCATCGACTTAATTTTATTTTGGGACGACTTAAATTTTTCTGCATCGTTTAACCGTGATTACCTCTATTATCCGTTATTATAAGCAAAAATTTTTTTCTATTATTTTGGACAAATTTACCGTATCCAAGAAAAAGTTGTAAACGAAATTACAAAATTGAAAAAGAAGAGACAAACAACATTACATGATTATTTTTAGAAATTACATAACATGAAATCCTTATCTACTGTTCATTGTTTTCTGACAAAATTATTTTTTTTTTTTATATTTTTGAAACATGTATGTATATAAAATCCTTGAATTATTTAGTTTCTATATATAAATATATTCATTTATTAATTAATAAAAATATCTATTAAAAAACTAGCCAAAATTGGTACTTAATTAACCGGGAAAATCGATTATACAGAATGCTTCCGGTCCCGACCATCACGGATAATCAAGGTCCTACTGTAATATAAAACTTAAGAAGTAAATATTACTTTTTTCAATTGAGGCCTAATTGGCATCTTTTATGGTGCTTGGCCACGATCAAATTAAACTGATCAAATTTTGCATATGTGTTGGTAATATTTGTTTGGCTTAGCACAGCAACACATCAAATTTAAGCCTTCAAATTTCATTTCAAAAATGTCGTGAAGAAGAAAACATCATATGGTTTTCATCGGAAAATATCCTTTTTTTTTAGGTTTTCTCAAAGAACATATGGTTTTTGGTTGGGAGATTCCTTTGTTTTTGTTTTTTTAGTGTTGAGTTTCTTTTTTTTTAATATAGCGCAGGTAATTAAAAAAAAAAAAACAAAAAAAGGAACTGCGAAGCGTCTTTGGATGAAAGAGTGGTTGAAGAAAAGGTATGAATTTACGCACAAAAATCTTCCCAATGAACTCAAATTGAGTTCTCCAAATGATTTTCGAAACTTTTTACGGATGGATGAAGGCACATATGAGGAACTTTTAAATTTGATTGGCCCGAAAATTGAAAAACAAGATACTCAAATGTGTGGCGTAATCTCTCCGAATCAACGTCTATGTAATCTATAATATTGCGTTTTCTTGCTACAGGCAATTCCTTTTCTGATTTAAAATTTCTCAGCGCTATTTCGGAACGTGGAATTGGTCGCATTGTTATGGAAACTTGTGAAGAAATAAACAAGATTTTAAAATATAATATAAAGGCAATTAAAACAAATTATTAATGGACTTAATTTTTTCATAAAAATAAAAAAAATAAACAATATCATAAAATTCATAAATAAAAACAAAACTAAATAAAGAATATCAAAATATCTACTTTTTTTATAATTTTTTTGCTACACTCTTTCGAAAAACCCGCGAAACAAAGAGTGATGTTACTACTACGAAATCTAGAGAAAAATGAAATTTGAAGTGATTGCCCGCACACACATCAAATTTGTTTCAATTTTCTGCGGAGCAGGTAGCGAAAATCAAAACTATTTTGATATTCTTAAAATTCTTCTCAGTCTATACGTGTGAGTACAGTTTCTATACGTGTGAGTACAGTTTTACCAATACAATCACAAAAATTGCAGATTGATCAGTTCAGTTTGATCGTGGCTATGCTACTTTAAATTTGCTTTACCTTAACAACAGTTATCACTGTTCTGAACACCTGACTTCGTGCAAATATCTGTAAATGAATTTCGTTGCCTTTTGTTGTGTTCGTATGTGTGCTTTGCTTTGTGTTCTGTTTCGTTTTTATTTATATTCTCTGTTGGCAGAGGTTTCTGTAACTACTCGAACGTTCTTACCTTAAAGTAAGTAACGTTTTTACGACTTTTACAATTGGCTAAACAGAGCTTTTGGGCTGCTACAATTGTTCGATAGCATGTTCCCCGTCTATTCAGTCTATATGATTGGTTACTTCCATGTGCTCTGTAGTGGTACTGCCCGCTACTCTGAAACCATGTTGGTGTCTGACGAGGACGATGCCTCGTTGCAGAAATAGTAGGAGAGAGAGGGTCTATTGGGTGATATGACTTACCCATTTCCACTGGTTTATCTGGTTTCAGTATAGGAATGATTATGGCTACCTTCCACATCTCTGTAATTATCAGTTAGTCTACAGAAATATTAAGGATAGCTGTTAGATATTTCATCAGGCTGAGTCATAATTTTATCAGCATTAACATCGAGATGCCATCTGGTCCTAGTGCCTTAGAGGGTTTGACTCTGGCTATCGTCATCTCAACGCCAGAGACGGAAATGGGGAAGTTGAAGTGCCTTAAAGTGAAGTGAAATTCAATGGACGCTAGGTTCCTACTTCTTTATGTGCTCGATAGGCCTTTGATTGTTGACCATAGCTTCTTAGAGCCTTAGCGCTACGAGTCAAGGAATACGAGCCATTTTGCGTATCTGTATTCATTGACAAGTCAGTGACTTGGAGCTTATCGCTTTCGTCGCCATGGTGGACAGGTTTTATAAAACGTTCTGCATTTTTATTCTTAACGTCATTCGCTAAAGATGGGAACACGAAGCACCAAACGTTATAACTGTCACCACATAAACTTCCATTGGTTTATATATTTCGACCTAGTGAAACGTTGGTCTGCCTTTCTTACACGAATAGCACCTCAAATGGCAACTGGAGTTTCCATGATCTATTAATGACTTAAGTAAATCGCCTCTTTTAACAGAACCGAATTTAGGAATAAAATATCCACAACAGCTGCGGCGTTCCAAACTATGCGTATTTTGTTCTTGTGCTTATCCCTCATCGTAAACATTGGTATTTACCACGATTGGCTATCATTCCAAATTTCTTCTGTTTTTATTTTTCGGATATAGCCATTTTTCTCATATAACCGAATTTTCTGATATAAAAATTTTGCTGTATTCGCATAGCGTTATATTTTATTTTCGAAGCAAATCAATTGCCGTTTTGTCGTTGGAAATGAATTAATCAAACATATTTTATCCTTTTTCCACAATAATCCAGTCTCCGGGTTATCCATTTCGTGGTTTCAAAAGTAAAAGTAAATAAAACACATATAAAATATTTTTTTCATGATATTTCTTTTTTATTGTAAAGTTTGAACGTTGACATAATGTGTGAAACACTACATCATTTAAATGACCTCTACGCGAAGTGTTGCAAGCATTGATTCTTTTGAGCTAATTTTCGACCACTTTTTGACACATATTGGGCGGTATCTCAGCCATAACTTGACGAATGTTGGTTTTTAAGTGCTCAAGAGTTGAAGGTTTATCTGCATAAACACGGTCTTTCGCGTAGCCCAACAAAAAAAAGTCTAATGGTGTCAAATCGCTTGATCTTGGTGGCCAGTTGATATCGCCACGACGAGAAATTACGCGGCCAGGAAATGTCTCTTGCAATAAAGCCATATTCGCTCGAGTTGTGTGGCATGTGGCACCGTCTTGTTGAAACCACATATTCTCCAAGTCGTATTCTTCAATAGCATGAAAAAAAAGAGTCGGTTATCATATGACCATAACGCTCCGAATTGACGGTGACAGTCGTTCCATCGTCGTTTTCGAAGAAGTAAGGTCCAATCACACCTTCGGACCAAAGAGCGCACCAAACAGTGACTTTTTCTGGATGTAATGGCCTCTCTTCAATTACTTGAGGATTCTCAGAACCCCAAATATGACAATTTTGTTTATTAACATACCCACCGAGTGTGAAATGTGCTTCATCGCTGAAGAAAATTTTGTTCGAAAAATTGTCGATACGCACGATACGTGGCTGTGGCAGAATCACCATTTTTGTAGTAGGTTTTGATAATTTTTATGCGTTGTGTGATAGTTAAGCGATCCATTTTCGTCAATGTCAGACTTTCAACTGAAAAGAAAAAAAATTGGTTTCACAACCTGGTTTGACAGATGTCGAATTCCAGTCCCATACTTTTGAAACCACGAAATGGATAGCTCTTTATCTTATTGTGGTTTCCATAAATACCAGGCCGTTCGTCATTCTTCGAATTCAAGGGATTTTAGTGTTTTTAAACCCTACTGCGTCAAAATAAAAATACGTCTTTACCATTTCATCAAAATTAATCAGCATTACAATACATAACATGGAGTACTTGGTGTGGAGTACTTCTAACTCTCCGTATCGTGGGGCCATCCAATTCGGTGTCATGTGGCAATTAATCCATTATTACGTTTTCTCTTATTTAGAGTGGAACACAAAATTTCAAATTATAGAGCCCAATAATTTATTTCGTCTTAGCTGTTTGCACTGACAAATTAAGCTTTGTAATTGTACGTACATTATTTAGCAATAATTCAGAAGTTTTACTACCTACCGAAATATATAAAGAAATCGTTTTCTATTATTCATCTCTTTGTGTTAATTCGCCCGTCCATTGCAAATACAACTCCTCAGCATGGTCATTAAATCCTAATTGGTTCTCTTATAATTAAAGAGCAAGATATTCCCTCATTTATTAACGCTTAAATATTAAGAGAACAGCAATTGTGGAAAAGTGTTATCGAAATGGACTTAAAATGAATTTTTGCATGAAATAAAAAAAAAACTGTTTGCTGGCCTTCTATAATTCTGTGCAATAATGAATTGTGTGGCATTTTACAATTCAACTCCTATTTTAAAACAGGGCCAACAAAACCTGTATGATCGGATAAAATTCCGCCTTTCGCTTACACTTAAAGCTATAAATTCAGAATGTTAAAAAAACCAATGAGATTTTTGCATTTAGAACACGAAGTCGTCTGTAAGCCCATTTATGGCGTCATGCACTAATATCCACGTCGTCTCTGCTTAGCATTACTCTATATCTACCCCAGTCTAATTTCAAATTAGTTGGCAATTTTTCTACTAATTCACCCCGATGCATTGGATCATATAAAAAGTCAGAAAGACTTTGCCTGCATAGCATAGTCCTGTAGTTTAGTACGGCAAGAGCAAAGTTAATCAAAGTGTCTAGCTTTTCCTTTCGTATAGTGGGTTTATTTTCTAAGTTTCCTTGCAAAGCTTGGTGTATAACTTCTGGTCTTCCAAATAGCATTCTTAAGATGTCAATTGAAAAACACACGCACCGCTGAGCATCATTAATTTTCCTTTTACTGAGATTGGATTATAAAAAATTTGACTTGATGTTACATTATTGCGATTGTGTTCATATGGTTAGTACTATTACCAAATTTCGCATTTCCAAAAAACATTAGTACTTGGACTCAAGCTAAAAGGTGATTGTACTGTAAAAATCAGAGTTTGTTGATTAAAAAGCCAGTTTGTTGCTTATTTCCATCGTTGAGATTATTGGAGGAATTATTTGTTTGATTCCAATAAAATACAATTTTAATATTTTATTTAAACAAAATAATATTTATTGAAATTCACGCTTTTATACATAGTATATAGAACAACCGCCTACTACTTTTCAATTCTACCTAACAACTCACTCATTCTGCGGCGTTGCCAGATCTCCACATCCCTCCAATGTTTTTCAGATTCAGCGTCAACCTTGAGTTAGGGGACTCTGGTTCCATGTGTGTCTCGATGGGTTCCGCTAATGTTCCCTGCAACTTCTTTAAATGACTGATATTACGTGACTGATATACATCGTTTCCGTTTCGCTCAACAACTTCGAATTCCTCCGCTCCAAAGGTTGGTGTTAGTTTGTGCGGAAAAATTACATTCTGTAGTAAAACTCTGTCTCCTACTTGTATATCGTTGTCTTTGGCTCTGCGATCAATGTCTGCCTTTCTCCTTATTAATGGCATCCATGTCTCTAGCTTTAATATTCTCGCTGACATAAAGAACTGAAGGTATTTTATCCCGAATTACACCATTAAATAATAGTTCCGTTGGAGCTTTTCCAGTTGTTCCATGAGCGGTGACATTGTACATCAGTATAAATTTCCGAATTTCCTTTTTATAGTCTGTTCCATTACTATGCGCTATTCGTAATCTTTCAACAATTGAACGATTCATGTTCTCTACCTCCCCTGTGGCCAGTATGGTGGGGACGTAATTATCTCAATATTCTTGTCCGCACAGTAGTTTTTGAATTCATCTCTTACAAATTGACGTCCGTTATCTGTAGTAATTGATTTTGGATAACCTAATCGTGAGAACACCTCATCCAGAAAATCAATTATAGCGCCCGATGTAATTTTCCTTAGAAATTTTACTTCCTGATATCTCGAAAAATAGTCGATAACTACAAATACAAAATCATGATTAGGTAACGGTCCTAGCAAATCCATAGCCAGACACAACCACGGGCCGTTTGGTAAAACACGTCTGCTCATATCTGCAGGCTGTGATGGTCTTGATACTAATAAACAGTCACGACACTTTTTAACATATCCTTCAACATCTCTATCAATCAATGGCCACCAAACTTTTGAACGAATCCGTCGCTTCATCACTGTTTCGCCCGGATGGCCTTCATGTGCTATCGCCAAGACTCTTGTTCTTAGGGAAGGAGGTATAACAATTTTGGTCCCTCGTAGTAGAATATTGCCCAGAGTACATAGTTCAAATCGAAATGGAAAGAATTTATTTGAGGTATTTAAACTCCACGAGTCGTTTTTTACATTCTTCACTGCGTCCATAAGTTTTGGATCGGAATGATTACTTTCCACAATCTCAAGAATAGAGAGTGCCCTTGGAATAGTTTCTTCAATAATAGAACATATGCTGCCTTCCGATTGGCGATCGAAGGACATCTCATTTCCAATCTTGCACAACCGGGACAAAGAATCAGCAATGTTATATTTGCCGGCTTGATAGACAATTCTAAATTTGAATGATTGCAAGCGTAATACCCATCGTTCGATACGAGCGGGCGGTCTAGACGTGGACTTGAAAATTGTCTCCAACGGCTTGTGATCCGTAACTAGTTCGAATTCTATGCCTGCCAAATAATAATAAAACCGTTCCACACCCCAAACTAAAGCGAGACTCTCCTTCTCTGTTTGCGAATATCTTCTTTCTGTCTCAGATAAACTTTTACTTGAGGGTCATTGTCACTATTTAATTGCAGTAGAACAGCTCCAAGAGCAATTTGACTTGCGTCTGCTATTAATCGAGTGCGATTCTTCGGATCGAAGTAGGATAACGTTGGTATCTTTGTTAATTGTTCCTTGAGCTTTTGAAAAGCCTCGTCTTGGCATGTACCCCATATAAATTTGGTGTCCTTTTTAGTTAAATACCTGAGAGCATCTGTCAGATCACCTAGATCCGGAATGAATTTCTCAAGATATGTTACTAGACCCAAAAAACTCCTTAACTCCTCCTTATTCGTTGGAGATCGAAACTTCATAACAGTTTCAATTTTTTCCGGATCAGGACGTATCCCCTCCTTAGATAAAATATGTCCAAGAAAATGCAGCTCATTAGTTTTCCAAATACATTTTTCCTCGTTAAGCAAAACATTCGCTTCTTTGAAGAGCGCCATCACCACTTTCAGATTTTCATCATGTTGGCTTTCAGTGCTTCCGAATACAACAACATCATCCAAGTAATTCAAGACACGGCTACATGGGGCCAAAATGCTCTCCATAGTTTCCGGAAATATTTCCGGTGCTGAATTTACCCCAAACAATAGTCTTTTGTACGTATATAAGCCTTTTGTTGTAATAAAAGTGGTTATTTCACGACTTTCTTCATCCAATTCTAGTTGGTGATAGGCATTTTTGAAAAATATTTGGCCCCTTGAAGTTTGGTCATAAACGAGTCGAATGTTGGAAGGGGATAATTTTCCCTTAATATTGCCGCATTGGCACGCCTCATGTCGATACATAGTCGGATATCGCCGTTTCCCTTAAATACAACAACTACAGGAGATATCCAGCCCTTAATCTTCGGAAATATTTTCCGATCCTCGATCTGATTAATACCTCGGCCTAATATCAAAACACCCAGTTTAATGGCTGTATCTCGGCCCAATAAAGATTGACCTCCATTCTCAATAACATAGAACGAGGAAATCAAATTTGAAACCAAATCAAGACCTATAACAGCTTCAAAGACAGCTTTAATCTTGAGAAGATCGAAACTGAGAAGCACGAAACTGGTTCTCAGACTCTGATCGAATGTTCCAAACTGTGGCATGTTTCCCACAGAGATACTCCCAATCTTTCTCAATAAGCAAGTTATGCTGTGAACCCGAATCAATCCACATCGAAATCTTATGGCCTCCTATGTAGCACTCTATCATCTCATTCATATGTTCGTTCCCAGAATCTGAGACTTGAAAACAATTGTATTCATTCCACTTACTCTGCATGGAATCAATTTCAATGTTTTTGTCTTCTGTAACAAATTGTATATTTGAATAATTTCCTTCATCCGCATTTTCAAAATCAAACTGTTTGCGTTTCGTACCCTTCGTTTTACATTTCCGAGCAAAAAGGCCAATAAATCCACATTTATTCCATTTCGACCTTTTAGCGGGACAACCAAGACTATTACCAGTATGTCCCCGTTGACCACATCTACAACATTCGATATTCTGGTTTTTATTTTCAACTCTGTTAATATCAACAGATATACTATTTGGTAACTTCATAGTTTCCGATTGGTTGTTAATTTGTTCATAAACGTGGCACATCTCAATAGCTTCCGTGAGTGTGTATTCTTTCTCCAAGAGTCGTTTCTTTAAATCATTTGGAGCCCATGTGTCGATAAGCTTATCTTTCAAATTAATTCCCAATATTTCTTCTTTGGTCTCACCAAATTGACATTTGGCCGCTTGGCTCCGCAACCTTAAAAGAAATTTGTTCAAACATTCTCCTTCTTCGGGTTTGAATGAGCGAAATAGGTGTCTTTCGAAGGTTGAATTCCTTTCGGGCGAAAAATATGTGTTCAGCTTATCAACCAAACTAACGTACTCGTCTACATCTTTCCCGTGTTGAACAAGAGCATCGGGAATACTATATACTACTTCTTGGAACTGAGTTTTACAATTTTAACAATTTATTTTTCTTTTTCGTTGGATCCTTGATTTCCTCCGCTTCAAGGTATATGGAAAATGCACCAAGCCATTTTTCCCATTCCGACCGAAGAAGTGCTCTATCTATAACATCACAAAGGAAGGGTGGTATGCTCGCAACACTCATTTTGATTCTCCTCTACTGTGCAATTTAATGCTTCTTTCTATTTAGAAAAACATAAGAATGAATGCTATTAGCAAAAAGATTCATTTAGGGCCATTATTACAACTTGCCGTTAACTAAAGGGAGGATTTTAACGGGCAGATAAATTGTTTTTCATTATTATGAGTACCCAATAAGACAGAAGTGATCGTTAAGCTAAAGGGAAGATCATCCTACATTTAATATTTAAAGGTCACTTTATGTTTGAACTTGCCATATCATATACTATTTTCGATATGGCAGCTTCAAATTTAAACAAAATGAGCATATACAACAAAAAAACGAAGTCCGCTGTTGCCACTGCGTTAAAAAAAAACTTGTTTAATTGAGCAGTTTTATCGACTTTGCTCCGGAACTGCCATATTTTAATTTTATTTTATCTGTAAGTTGTAATAACGAAAATAAGTTAAAGGTAACTTTGCCGTTCACTTTAGCTAAAGGTACCTTTAACTAACCCCAACTTTAACGGGAAGTTGTAATAATGGCCCTTAGTGATCTTTAGCCTTCTTACCAATTTACAATTTATTGTAATAAGTCTTATTATAAAGTTTACAATTTAATTTTCTCGTTCCACCTGAAACATAAAACAATTTAATGTTTTCCAAATGTTACAACAAATGTAACACAACTCACACGTTTTGTTTGACTTTCCAAATATAAAACAATTTAAGGTTTTTTTTTTCTTCTTTTTTTCCGAGAAAATCATAGTACAAATATTAAACTTGTTGTACATTTATGGGTGACGCTAAAAAAAAACACAAATTATGCACATACATGTGCGTACAATCTCTTCCTTTCTCTTCCTTTGAATTATAATATTAAATTTACCTCAGTCGCCATTGTAATAACCCAAGATTCCAATAAAATACAATTTTAATATATTATTTAAACAAAATAATATTTATTGAAATTCACGCTTTTATAGTATATAGAGCAACGGCCTACTACTTTTCAATGCTACCTTACAACTCACTCATTCAGCGGCGTTGCCAGATCTCCACAACAGTCTAACATCATTGAAATTGATGCCACTGGAAGAAATAAATTCTGACCGAATGAAGATGTTGATCGTTGTTGGGATGTCATTGGTCGCTGTCGAATTTGTGAGGTTGGACATATGAGGTGTAATTGAATTTGCGTTGGAAGTAACTGTATCGGTTGATGTGGAATTTGATGACGTAGTGGAAAGCGAAATTTGCCCTGTGGGTTTTTGGTCTTTAATAGTAGAGGTACCTTTTGATACGGCGCTATTACGGGAACGCTTAATTGCTGAATCTTTGCGAACTAGACCAGATCGAGTAGGTGGAGAAGCGATCCTGACTGTTAATTTACTTACCTTACTTGACTTCTTGTGGCTAATTTTACTTTATCCGCTACTGTATTTAATCGACAATCAATGACGTCAATTGCAAGATTTATAACAGGTTATACGTTCATATCGACAGACAATGCAGCGCTTGTTGCGGAGTTCGCAGGTGTGTTGCTTGAAGTGTTGTAAAGTCCCACAGCACCACCTACGGTGCGGCTTTTATCTTACAGTAGACATCATTTATGACGGTAAAATGACCGGTTATTTAATTATCACACTTGATGGCATCAAATACATTTTTGACAATATCTTTCAAAAGAAAAAATTTCATTTAAGACAAATAATAAAACAATTTGCAAGGCGAATTCATATAAGACGGTGTTATCAGCCCAGGTGAGTGCTTTTTTAAGTACACAAGATTATTAAATGTTTTGTTTGCGTACAGTGAGCAAAAAAAAAAATTTGTACACCTCGAAATACATTTCTGAACAAAAAATTATATATAAAAGGAAATTTATTGTCCTTAAGACTAAATAAAAGCTTAAAAACTATATTTTGATTGTAAATTAAAATATTTCTCTATTGGTTACATGTAAAGAAAATAATTTAAGAAATTCCAACATTTTTAGTCAAAAAAGTGGTGATTCTTTAACTACGACGGATTATTTAGAAAGTCAACTTGAACAAAATCCTGTGGAATAATATATTTGTTATTTTTTTATAAGTGTTACACATTTTTTGCTCACTGTATATACATTCCTTTGTTTATTTATTTTTTTTATTTCCTTTTATATTTGTGTTCTACACATTTTTATAATTTGTTTAAATATTCTTAGGGCCGTTATTACAACTTGTCGTTAACTAAAGGGAGCATTTTAACAGATGAATTGTTTTCCATTATTATAAGTGGACAATATAGTAGAAGTGAGCGTTAAGCTAAAGGGAGGATCATCCTACCAGTAACGTTTAAAGTTAAGTTTATATTTGAACTTACCATATTATATATTATATTTAATATGGCAACTTTAAATATAAAAAAAATAAGCATATACAACAAAAAACGAAGCTCGTCGTAGCCACTGCGTTTAAAAAAAATTGTTTAATTGAGCAGTGTTATCGACATTGCTCCGGCAAGGTGTTAACGCGAATTATGAAAATTATGTCAAAAGATTTTCAAATACAAAAATTTATGGAAAGGCAGATGTACTGCCACTGTCTTCCTATGCTCTTGTTCTACTTGATAGGTTTGTAAAACGACTGGAAACCCACGATAACATTTTAATGAGAAATGTTTATGAAACACAGGTTGTATTTGACTGGTCAAACAGTATATACAACTCACCTATTGGTATTATCGGAGAGGATATTTCTTCGCTATCAAACTCAAGTCAATACTGTCTACCGGAGTTTTACTCTAGATCTACTATTGGCTCAAATAGGGGCTAATCTTTTTATCCTAGTTAAGAATTTTTGTATATATGTTGTTTAGTTTTAAGATTAGTTTTAAGTTTTTGATCTCAATGGTGACGTATTAGCAGTCTACGTAAACTTTTATTATATTTATTGAGCAATATAATTTTAATGTTTATTGTCTGATGTGAAATTCTAATAATCTTTTATTGTTAATGTGAGCATGTTGCGTTATCGGCTTGTATAAAGTCTTCAATCTTTATTAAAATAATACGTATAGTTTTAAGTTTATACAAATTAAATGTTATCGTTTTTTAGTTCTATTGTAATCTGACTATCAAGTCTTAATAAAAGAAAAATTTAAAATTGAAAATTGCTCCGGCAAGGCCAAATTTTTTTTGAAAAGTTAACTTTATTTTATCTGTAACTTGTATAGGGTCCGCCAAATAACTTTTTTTTTTGAAAATGCTTTAAAACAATACTACTGAATATTTTCTCGAATTTCTTTTTGTATTTGAAAGTACAATCCTTCCGGTTAATAATGGAAAATAATTTCATTCAAATGGCTGCCTCGGCTGGCCATGCAGTAGCTTACACGATCGGTCCAATTTTTAAGCACATTATCGATTGTGTGCAGTTGTATTTCACCAATGGCTTCACGAATATTGTTCTTTAAAGCGTCAATTGTGTCTGGCTTGTCGGCGTAACACTTATCTTTGACGGCACCCCAAAAATAATAGTCCAACGGTGTCAAATCGCAGCTCCGAGGTGGCCAAACGACATCAGCTCTGCGGCTGATAATGTGATCTTCAAAAACATCTCGCAACGATTGTAGCTTCGGCTGTGTGGCACGTAGCGCCGTCCTGTTGAAACCAAATGTTTCCAATATCCTCCTCTTCAATTTTTGTGAACAAAAATTCGTTCAACATGGCTCGATAACGATCGCCATTGACTGTAACGGCAACTTCTTGCTCATTTTCGAAGAAAAATGGCCCAATTATGCCTCTGGACCAAAATCCGCACCAAACAGTGACTCGTTTAGAGTGCGTCGGCTTTTTAATGTATGCGTGCGGGTTTTCTGTGCCCCAAATGCGACAATTTTGCTTATTTACATAACCGCCAAGATCAAAATGAGCTTCATCTGAAAAGATGATTTTTTTGCCAAAATCGGCATCTTCTGTAAGTCGATCACAGGCCCACTTAGCGAAGCGAAAACGCATTGGATGGTCAATTGGCTTCAACTCCTGAACCAATTGGACTTTGTATGGCGTCATACCAAGGTCTTTATTCAAAATTCGTCTCAATGATATCTCCGAAATGTTCAATTGTTGAGAACGACGGTGAATTGATGTTGATGGCGCTTCACGCACACTTTCTGCCACAGCAGCAATATTCTCGGGTGTACGCACTGTTTTTGGCTTTTCACGCTTTGGTTTATCGATGAGGATGCCAGTTTCTTTCATTTTTTTCACAAGACAACGAACAAACGGAGCTGACGGTGTTTCTCTTCTTCCAAAATCCGTACGCAATTTTCGCACACATTCTGCAACATTACCATGATTTTCAAAGTAATGTCGCAATATTTCCCAGCGTTGTTCAAGCGTATACACAACCATATTCGTTCAGCGTTAATTGTTCGCACGACACTTAAAGTGTACGGACGTGCAGTCGGCAAATTAAAAAAAATATTTAGTGATGTTATTTTTAAAGCGACTAAAATAAAAAAATAAAAAAGAAACAACTACAACTTAACAAAGTTCTAAAAAAAAATAATAATAATAAAAATAAACTGCATATAGACAGACAACAAAGATATAAGCAAACAAATAAATAAAAGAATAAAAGCCGTTAACCTGACGGGCAGACTGAGCTTAAATGAAAGAAATGCTTACGTGGTCATTACCGCAAAAGAATGTGAAACAGTAAATATGAACAAAAAAATTGATGACTCGCGTTACTTGACAGCGAAGCCGGCAAATCGAGTACGCTACGTTAGCGACCCAGCGAGCGAAAGAAAAGAAAGTGTTGAACCAAATACGGATCTACCCCTTACCCCTTTTTTGGGTATTCATAAGAAAGCAAGTGATAATAAAAAAGATACAGATACATTAAGTGTGAATAATAAAATAAATAAAACAGTAGTGCCAGCAAACATAGCAACAGAAGAAATGCCTATTGATAAAATGAAAACTCAGATGGGCATCGACCGATATATTACGGACTTGAAGCGGGGAAGAAGTCCCAATTCATCAAAGGTTGCACCAGTGTCGAAAATAAATAAAAATGACAAGGATAACGCACCAAAGTCGCAGAATCGCTTCGCAGCATTAGATGATGGTTCTCAAGAGGAGATTAAAACTAACAAATCGCCAAAACCCCCTCCAGTCTACTTGAGGGAACAAACCTCCACTGCATTAATTAAACTAATTACAACAATAATTGGTGAAAACTCTTTTTATGTCGCCATAGTTAAACGTGGAATCATATTTGAAACTAAGATCCAGGTAAATACTGAAGATAATTTCCGGAAATTAGTTTCAGAATTTGAAAAGGTTAAAAAAAAATTTACACCTACCAATTAAAAAGTGGTAAGGGGCTCCAGGTTGTACTTAAGGGTATAGATCGCAGCGTTGAACCCGAAGAAATAAAAAGTAGCTTACAACATAATGGATTCAAGATCAAGTCAGTTGTAAACATTAGGAATCGTGAGAGGGTGCTTCAGCCAATATTTCGCGTTGAACTAGAGCCGAACGATATTAAATTAAAGAAAAATGAAGTTCATCCAATATATAATATTATATATATATAATATTATATATATATAATATATAGATCTTACTGTAAGTTACCTTCAGTGTGTGTAATTTGTGGGGAATTACATAGTACCGCTAAATGTTCCAGGCCTAAAAGTGATACTAGCTTAAGAAAATGTAGTAACTGTCGTGGGAATCACACTGCAAACTACGGGGGTTGCCCCGTTTATTATATGGTAAAGAACTCGATGGCCCAAAAGAGTATGATTCCACCTATGCAGACACAAAGAGTAGAAACACGTAATTTTACACCAATAGTCAACAAAGGCACAAATAACATCTCGTACGCCAGCGTTTTGAAGTCTAACTCAGCACCAAATTCACAGCCGACAAATAATCAGGCCCCTAATGCTCCCAACCTGAGTCGGAGTACTATCGAGACACTAGTTCAATCGGTAAATAACTTTACAAATACTTTTAGTAACATGATGCAGGAGATGTTAAAAATGCAGTCAATGCTGTTACAAGCGGTACTTAATAAGCCGTGACTTGCCTAAGACTTTGTTTCTGGAACGCAAACGGTATTCGCCAGCATAAAAATGAAATTGAACACTTCCAAATTAGCAACAAAATTGACGTCATGCTTATTTCGGAAACTCATCTGACATCATGAAGCTTATTTAAAATGAACGGTTATTCATTTTACGACTCAAAGGATCCCCGTGATAGATCATGTGTAGGCTCCGGAGTCTTAATAAGGTCTCGAATAAAACATTACCAAATGAATAATCTTAGTGAAGAATACCTTCAGGCTGCGAGTATTTGCCTTGAAGATTTCCAGCAAAACCTTGTTATCACGTCAATATATTGTCCACCTAGATACTTGATCACTGAGAGTCAATATGAACATTTTTTTCGGTCACTAGGCCCTCGTTTTCTTGCAGCCGGTGATTATAATGCAAAGCACTCCTATTGGGGCTCTCGACTTACTTCTCCAAAAGGCCGAAAACTGTTCAACACAATTTCTAAATTAAAACTGGATGTTATTTCTTCAGGGCAGCCTACCTATTGGCCAACTGATAGACAAAAAATTCCAGATTTAATCGACTTTGCAGTAGTTAAGAACATCTCTAGAGAAGTGTATGAGGTAGAAGCCTCACTGGATCTGTCTTCGGATCATACGCCTACAATCATAACACTACGGAATAATCACGTGTCCCCGTTTGGCTACTTAATGGAAAAAGAGACTACAGGTAATTGGCTAAAATATAAGAAATACATAAGCTCTCACTGTTCAGAAAATATTCCTCTAAGAACTGTCGACGATTTGAACCAAGCAGTATATGATTTTGAAAAAACCCTTACGTTAGCCGCCCAAAGCGCTATTAAGGTCCCAAAACGAATTAGGTACAACAGAATTTATTCCGCTGATATCGAAAACCTTGTGTTAGAAAAACGAAGAATCCGTAGAGAGTGGCAAATACAGAGCTCACCTCAACTTAAAAGAAAACTAAATGAGTGCACAAAACGTCTTCACAAGATACTTGAATCACAAAGGCTTCTATCCTTTAAAAATTATTTGGAAAATCTGGACGCGACTCCCCAAACAAATTATTCATTATGGCGTGCAACCAGGAATCTAAAAAGGCCAATTATTAATAAACCACCTTTACGTGACTCAAATGGTAACTGGGCAAGAAGTGATGCTGAAAAGGTAGGCTATTTGTGAATCACCTGAAAACTGTTTTCACCCCTAACAAGTCTACCGAAATAATCAATTTACCAACTGTTGTTGCGAAGACTCCCAGACCCATTAGGTTTAAGTTTCATGATATTGTAAATGCCATTAAAAATCTTAACCCAAGGAAAGCCCCAGGTATTGACAAAATAAGCAACAAAATTCTGTTGAATTTACCTAGCATAGCTGTAAAAATTATTTTATTCATTATGAATGCTGTTATTCGACTCAGATATTACCCTACACAATGGAAAATTTCACTCATAACCATGATACCGAAGCCAGGTAAGGATCATACCAAGGTTGATGCATATAGGCCGATAAGTCTCTTGCCTAACCTATCCAAATTATTCGAGAAGGTGGAACCTTTGTTGAATGAATACGGTTGTATCCCAAATCACCAATTTGGGTTTAGGAGAAAACATAGTACCATTCAGCAAACCCATAGACTAGTTAATGTAATAAGAAATGCATTCGAAGAAAAAAAGTATTGTTCTGCACTCTTCATTGATTTTTCTCAAGCTTTTGATAAAGTGTGGCATGATGGTCTTATACTCAAATTGAAGCAAATATTCCCTGAAAATATATATGAAATATTGAAGAGTTACTTAAGTGATTGGAAATTTGTAATTAAACAATTCCCCTCAAAAAATTAACTCCGGTGTTCCTCAGGGTAGCATACTAGGTCGTGTTTTATACCTGATATTTACAGCTGATTTGCCAATAAGTGAAAACATACATACTTCCACATTTGCTGACGACACTGCATTTTTAAGCGTACATATGAACCCACAGATTGCATCGCAGTTCTTACAGGAACAAGTATCCCTGCTGGAGGAATGGTTGAAGAAATGGAGAATAAAAGTTAACGAACAAAAATGCACCCACGTAACCTTTACATTGCGAAGAGAGACCTGACCTGCTATATGCATTAATAATCAGACAATACCACAAAGCACTCATGTAAAGTACTTGGGTATACACCTTGATCGTCGTTTAACGTGGAAATTGCATATTGAGTCAAAACTGGCGCAAATAACTATGAAAACTGCACAAAAAAATTGGTTAATTGGTCGAAATTCATCACTTAAGTTAGATTGTAAACTCCTAATATACAAATCAATATTAAAACCCAATTGTTGTTATGGAGTATAGCTATGGGGAGAAAGATCTAGATGTCCCGCTGGTTAAAATGGAAATTGTAAGACACGCTGAAAAATACTTAGATAACCTAGATGACCACACAAATCCATTAGTCCGTGGTATTTTACGTCACACTGGCCATATTCGATTAAAAAGGAAGGATACTCTTGCACTCGGCCGGAGATGAGAGAGATAAATGAGGCCCAATGCTACTTTACTTTATTTTATTTTTACTTTCTTTTATACTTTGAATACTTTATTTTATTTGGCAATGGCTAAATAAATATATAAATTTTTAGTTTTAAGATTTGAATAATTATTGTTAGTTCATTTTTAATGAAGATCCAATAAATAATAAATGAGAAAAAAAAATATTCGTTCAGGGGAAGGATAAAACTAATTATCTGTCAAATCAGACATGAGCTAAGTGTTACCATTCACGAAATAAGCACTAGTTGAAATAAAAAACGTTAGATGGCGGACCCGATATTAATGAAAATAAGTAAAGGTAACTTTACAGTTCCCTTTAGCTAAAGGTACCTTTAACTAAACCCAAGTTTAACGGCAATAATGGCTCTTAATGTACTGGCACAACTTTAACATAGAATCTGCTCTTATGGTTCCCAGAATCCCCCAGAAGTATGACTACCTTAGTGGTAGCGCAAATCAGTCCGTATTTCAAAAAAATATTAAAAACAATTTTTTTTTAAACAATTGGAAAGAAACAAAAGAGATATAATGACACAAAATAACAACTTTATGTCATTATATTCGCTTTTGTCATTTCTGTCATACGGCGAATTTCATTTGACAATCTAGCTCCCCGAAAAAAAGCAACAAATACATGTTGTTCTTTATAAACACTACGAATTGAGTTGTTGTAATCGACTAACCGACCACTATCGACTGTAGCGTAGGCACGATCCTAAATTTGTAGGGGAAGATTGATACAGAAGCGGCATAAACATACTATCGTCTTATTAAGTTCGCCCTGACAATTCGTAATCGTATGTTGTAGTAAAATGTTTTAAAATTGTTAAAAAATTATAACTTTGGAAAGAATGAATGAAAGAGAGACAATATTTACAAATTAAAATTAAAATTTAAAAAAAAAAATTTAATATAAAAAATAAAATGAAACAAGAAATCACAGTTCCATATAAAAGGATCATTAAAAGTGTTTGGAAATGTAAGTATATTTTCTGTGAGAATCATTTTACTACTATTTAATGAATCTCTTTGCTAGGTCGTTGTAAAACTGGAACTGAACTAAATGCGTATTCAAAACCGTGAAGGATAAAGCGAAGGCTAAACACTGAGGAGTGTTTCAACCATCCGACTGGCACAAAGTGACGGCAAATGAATTTGGTTGTAGGCCACCTCTTGACGAAGTCAACTCTTTTCAATTATATTAAAAATAAATTTTACGACGTATGTCAAGGTACAAAATGTGCCGTAACAGGTCAGGCGACAGATCCAATTTTAACGATTATTAGAGGGAAATTAGACGCAGAAGAAACCACTCCCTTTAGTTTTTGCGGGTGTACCAAGGGAGTTGATAGTGTGGTTCATTTGGACCCAAAGACTGCATTCAGAAGAACGATGCATGGACTGCCTTGAGACTACAAACCCAAGGGTATACTGCGAAATTGATTAAAATTGGTTACTGAAAAAAGAAGAGATCAATAGAATGAAATTGCACAAATTCTCCCAACATAAAATTAAGAATATGTGCACAAAACATCTGAAAAAACTCCATCGGAGGTTTGCCAAAAAGGTGATAAAGGTATGGTGACTACTTATAAATAATTTTTACCAACCCAATTTGAGCGAGGAGTTTATTAACCACTGCTCCTGTGATTGTTATAACCCATAGTTTTCTATGATTCGAGTTTAAAGAGATTCAAAGGACTATTTTTCACATCAACCCAAATATAAGTAGCTCTAGGAATTGATCAAATCAAAACGCTTATAGATGACCGTTATAACAATGACATTTCATCCGCTTATCTTTCACACAATTCTACGACTTGAATATTAACCTAAAGAGTGGAAGGTTGATTTAGTTAAAATAACACCTTATCCGGACAAGGATGAAAAAAAAAGCTGAGTATTACAGTCCTTTAAGTTTATTACATAGTCAAAACCGATGTAATTTGGTTTTAGAGACAAACAGAAGGTATTCTAAGAAAAGTCCAGTTTTCTTGACGTTTCGCATACATTTCACAGTGTATGATAGGAACGACTCATTCATAAGCTGAAACTAAATTTTCCTTCCAATATAGTCATGCTATTGTAAAACTATGTATATTATCGATCGCAAGTTTGTCATTAAGAGAACAATTTTGTAAGTTGTTCACCAGCCTATTGCTGCCGGTATATCACATTTTATGTCGTACTTCGGCCATGTCATTGAACAGTTATTTACTTAACAGGGACATGAACACTGTTACACACATTTAATGCCACAAAATTAAATGTCATCGATTTTATGAACCAATTTTTATTTACATGTTTATTAAAATATATTGTAAACAAAAGGCAAATATTTATTCGAAAGCTGGACATTGACCTTTACGCTCGCCTTGAGTGGGACTGTCATCAGTATCTGTACGTATCTCGTCAATCGGAAATTTGGTAATACCACGAATCAAGAGAACCAATGTTGGGATATCTTTCGTGACATACCATATCATCTAAACTTTCTATAATTAGCAATCTATTCTTCAGAGGAAATGAAGAGAGAGACGGCTCAGAATTTTATTTTGAAATCCACGAATAGTTTTGGAACAAAGAACGGTTAAGTAGTTTTACAATATCTTCGAAAACGTTTTCTTGGTAAAATTTAGTTGATGTATTGACTTTTTTCGCAAAAATGCATGCCAATGATTACATCGTACATAGCAAGCCATACATGAAACTAGCTGATGATTCTTTTCCACCCGAGAAATCAATTCTTGTGCATCCTTCGGTATCTGGAAAAAATTCGAACATAGAATAGTTATGGTCCTTATAATATTGCCAAACAACCTTTTCAAAAACTTACAAAATAAAGCAAGAATATTATGGGATTTTTTTGCATTTTGTTGGAAAATGGAATAATAAATTGTATAATAAATGCATATCCAACTACATATTTCTCTCCAGCCAAATTAAATTTTATATTTCATATATTTAATGTTGAATATATTGTCATTGTAGTGTAATAGGTAGTGTGTTGGCTTATTAGACGTTAGGCCACGGTTCAAACTCCAGGTTAGACATCTCCAACAAAGGTAGGTAGGTAGAGGCGGCCGTCCACCTAAGGAATTCAGATGGACTCACTTAGGCCACATGGGGCCCATTGGCATATCACAGTTTTTATAAATTATCACCTAGTCGTGGAACCACTTAGAGCTTCCAATGAGGCGACTCAAACTACCGATATCAATGTTCGATAAATCGCCTAGATCTTCGATGTACATCGATGACATAGTGCATGTTCGCAGTAGGTGAGGAACAGTCTCATCTTCCTCCTCATACCTGCAGCTTCTACAGAAAATATTTGCAAAGTGTCCCAGACCAATGCGCCTCGCGTGCGTACCAATAATGCAATATCCCGTCACGGCTCTGACAACTACACTGAGCATGCTTCTTTGGAGTTTAAGCAGACTTGCAGTGCGCCTTCCATCTAGCTTTGGCCAGATTTTCTGCGGCGTTCTGCCCGTATCCCAAGCCGCCCAGCTGTGTATGATGGAGTCTGTGACCGCATTGCCAATCATGAGTTTACAGGTCCCCAAAGGGACTTCAATAGTCAAGAATTTGTCGGAGAGTTCGATAGTGTGTAGTTGTCGGTGTCATTACGGGGCATTGCATTATGGGTACGCATGCGAGGCGCCTTGGTCTTGGACACCTTGCTAACGACTTCTGCAGAAGCTGCAGAGATGAGGAAGAAGAGGAGACAGTCACTCACCTGCTGGGTACATGCCCGGCTCTTTGCCAAAGGAGAAGAAAGTACTTGGGTACTTACTACATGGATGATCTGGAGGAACTGTCAAGGATTGACATTGGCAGCCTGAATCGCTTCATCAGGAGCTCCGAATGGTTTCGAGACTAGGGGATAGTGAATAATTGTGGTAACACAATGGGCCCATTGCGGACTATGTGAGTCCGTCTAAAAATTTCTTTTCTAGGATAGGCAGCAACCTCTACCTACCTACCTACCTTTGTCCATCGTTTGTGTTGCCACCGCTTAAATTTGTTCTACTTAATAAATTTTTGTTCTCAAAAATAAGTGGTTTGCTCAAAAAAATAACGTGGCAATACTTCGATGAAAAAATATATCACTTTGTTTTGTTTTTTTCAGCAAGTTTACAAAATTTAATTTCTTAAACATAAATATTAAGTAAATACTTAGAAAACCTATTAATAATAAAAACATACCATTTTGTCTTTCAGTTTGACTAAGTTTTATTAATATTTTTCTTTAATAAATCATCAAAAATATCAAAACCACTTTGATAATTTGAAGTGGTTTCATTCCGAAGAAATTCTTCGTTTTTCGTTTTCTAAAGACTGGACTTTCGGAATTGAAACCACTTTCGATCGGAATTGCGTTCTGTGACATGGCTGATAGATTCGACTGTACCGATTGATTCCGAGTAAATTCTGCTACCAACGGTTTCTTTCAGTTTGGATCCATCAGAGAAGGTTTTCACGGAGACCTTTACGAGGTGCACAGTATTTGCCCAAACCTCTTTATCCGGAATGGTCGCCCTGAATTTCATTGAGAAGTCATATCGCGGTGTCATATAGTCAATGTCGCCGAAAGTCTCAAATTACTCCAAGATCCTCAAGTGACCAGTATCTGATCCACGCCATTATTCAGTCTCCCAGAAACGCCTGCCAATCCCAGCCGCCACTCCCCTACAATATAGATCAAGCGGTGGCCCAAAATTATGTCCAGTACCACAGTAGGAGTAGTGCTCAAGGCACCACTAATTATCTTTGCAGTCGCCCTACCAGATTCAGGTGAAGTTTTAAATAAAACTATTAGATTTTTTAGTTGTACACCCAAAAAAATTTATAGGGAAATTTAACCAATTTTGTTGGTTAAAATTGCACCAACCAACAAAAATAGTAAAAATAACCAATATGAAATTGTTAAAAAATTATTTACAAAAAACTTGGTTAGAGTACAATTTTTGTGGTTAGGTTACAAATTATATTGTATAAAATACCACGGATTATAGTATTTTTACAGAAATAATTGTAAAATAACTTTTTAGTTGTAAAATTACCATTAAATTTGTATAGTAACAATTTTTTTGTAACAATACAATTGTAATGGTAACATTAACGTAAAACTGTAAACATACTATTTTTACAGTAAAAGCACAATTTTAATGGTAGCTTTACCATAAAACTGTAACCATACTATTTTTACAGTAAAAGTACAATATTTTTTGTAAATTTACTAAAATATAGTTTTTATACTACCTTTTGTGTTTACAGTAAAAAAAATTATTTTGATTTACTTAGTAATTTTTTATTGATTTATATGTATGTATATTAAATATATTACATTTTATTATCTTTTAATTCAACAAGGAGATTCATACATACAGTGAGCGTCAAAAGAAAGTGTACATAAAAAACTATACATTATTAAATTATCGTTATTTGTATTTTAAAATTGTTACATTGACAGTTTTTAAAATTGAAACATATAAAAAATTGCAAATTCGTAATATTGTCAAATTTTTTCGGGCACTCTCCTTACAAGTGATAAAAGTTGAGTTTGTTGATTGTTAGAATTTTATCCATATTGTACACTTTCTTTTGACGCTCACAGTACGTTTAACTTAAATCTAGATAAGAAAATTAATAAATACTACTTGTATTTTAATAATACTTAGGTCGAATATATTTGTTTCCATTGGAAGAGTAGCTTAAATGTAGTGGCGATTTAAAAAAGCAGTTTGTTTTAACATATATTTATATTTTCTACATCTAAAACAGAAAAAGATTGGTAGTGCTGCAGATAGGAACTAGTTTTATGTTTAAGACAAATGAAGACTACTTCAGTGTCACTAGTAACTAAAATATCTTTTATTTCATATAAAATCATTTCCTTGGAAAATAAGAAATAGCCGACTTTGTACATAGTTTCCTTAATAACTACTTTATTTGTAACATAGTCACCGGTGGGATGTTCATTCAGAATACTTTGGAAATCCTAAAGTAAAAAAAGTTATGATATTATTAAATATGTTTTAAAAATATTACACAATACTTACAAATTCGCCAGAAGCAATAATGCGTTCAGACTCTTTGAAGCTTAAATTTGTAGAATAGGTTGACTGATTTGTGCTTAAGGCAACGGTGTCAAAACAGCCCTAGATAAATTGACATATTTTAAAAAGTTGGATAAATTTTTATTTATGTATATTTTGTATTGTAAATAGTATGTTACCTTCTCCTTCTTCCATTCTAATAAACGAAAACGAAATTCGGCCTTTTCTCCAATCTTTTCGTTTTTAAATAAGTGGTCCAAGTCGGATTCTGTTAAAAATCGTAGTCTAGTCAAAGTTACGGCTTCAGCTAGGAGTAAAAACAGTGAATATCATAGATTAATAGTTTTTTTTTGTGAGTCCAATTTAACTGTGGAAATTGTTATTTTACTGTCTATCTATAGTATGTTTACTATAAAAATTGTTAAATTACTGATCTCGCTGTAAACAAATTCTAAGTCACATTTTTCACTACAAGAATTACAACAAAAGCATAGCACACAAAAGAAATGCCGTTATGATGCTCATGTACTTCACATGTATGTACATATTAAGGTATTTTCTCATTAATTTGTTAAACATAAACACTTTTTTTATTAAAAAGTTTTAAAATCCAACAATTAGAAAATATTTTTATTAAATTGTACTCACATTGTAATTTCTCCAGCATGTACCCAAAATTCCATTCATCCAACAATTTAGACAGCTCCTCTTCCTGGCTAGAAAGAGAACAGGTTCATGAACACGACCTATTTTCCATACTACACTGAGTATTACCACTTTTGACACTTTAATTTTATTTATTTATTTTAATTATTTATTATTTTTTTTATTAATTTAATATTTTTCACTTCACAATAATGTTAATGTAGAAAAAAGACGCACCACAAACTGAAAAAATTTATACAATATTTTAATAATGAAAACTATATAAAGTGTACTATGATTAAAAATACATTAGAAAAGACAAGTACTAAAATACAAAGTAATTTTAAATTCTTTTCAGCAGTACATAATGTATGTATGAATAAATAAGTGTGTTATGTATTTTATATTTGCTTTTCTATTAATTTTTAGTACATCTACAATGGAGCTTCTATAAAGAAAACGCTTTTCTTAACAAAAACAATATAAAATCCGTTATTTCAAGTATTTAACAATTTTATTTGTTAGTTTAACCAATATAATAGTTAAATTTTATTTTTATATGTTAACCATGAGTATTGGTTAAAATTTAACAATTAAAATAGTTAAAATAAAATAACAATTTATAATAAAAGTTCTTTGACTAATTTAATAGTTATTTTAACCAACAAAAGCAGTTTAAAATACAACAATAATTTACATGAGGGTCCTGTAACCATTTTGTCATGGTTATTTTAACCACCAAAATTTGTTAAATTGCAACAACAATTTACATTAGTAGTTCAGTTACTGTTAAAACCTGGTTATTTTAACCAATAAAAATAGTTTAATCATAAAAATTGCAACAACAATTTCCATTAACAGTAAATTAACAACTAAAATTGGTTAAATTAACCAACAATATTTTTTTGAGTGTAGTTTTATATTTGTAAAGCTTAATGTTAGAGGCTAAAGCTAAATTTTATTATATCAACCATATCACCATTCCACCAATACACTGAGTTTCAGAAGGATGTGGTCCTTTTTCTCACCATAGTAGTGCTCCATTTAATATGTATGTTCCACTAATAGCCTTACCCGCTCCACTTGAATTAGTTAGTTACATTTTCGTCCAGCATTATCCTAAATATTTCTTTATCCATGGAATTATCTTTCCACCAATGGCCAATGTTTACGCAAAGCGAAATAATAATATTTGTAAAAAACACAAATATTTGCCGACTTCTGGAAGTAGCGCAAACGTGAAATTGACACATTTTGTGATAAACAATCAAGATCCATCAAAAATTCTGAAAATTTTTGAACTAAAAGTTCATTTGATGAGATGACATATATAAAAAATATAACACGACTGTTATACTATTTAAATAATAACTACGGTAATTTTTATCCAATTTTATCAAATGATGACTCAATCTCTTCACAAGAGAACAGACTTTAAGAATATTATCACTTATCCTATATTTTATTATTAAAGTTTGCTACTATGAATGGACAAACTTGAAAAAATATGAAAAAAATTCGAATTTTCCAAGTTTACTCATCAAATCTCATAGTATATTAACTCGAATAAAAGATGTATGTATACCGTTTTAAAAGTACATCTCTCTCCTTTCCAACAAGATTTAAATTTTGGAAATCGGGTCAGAAATGTTTGAGTAATCCAGAAATTTGTGCGTAAAGTAAAAAAAAAAGTTTTTGTCAAATAAAACAAGTTTGGAGGGTTCGAGAAATATAAAAAAGGTATTTTTGAGTTCTACTCAACTAACTGAACAACGTGGACTATGTAGTTACTCGGGTGTATTTTCACTGTCGCACCGTGTAATCTTTAATTCATAGACAAAATAAATCGGTTATCTAAGAGGTTTTCCTTTAAGTTCGTTACACTAAAGATTAACGCTAAGCCTTCTTTTTCTAAAGTACTGTAAATGGTTTTGTACATGAAACAAAAGCGATTACCTTCAAGTTTCCCTAAATTATGTGATACAAAACACCAACTACTGTATTATTGCTAGCAACGGTAGTTGGAATAATAGGTAAACCTAGATTGAAATGAACTAAAACTTAATCGGATGTCACTTCCGCTTGAACTAATTCATATACTTTTTGGCATTCGTTTGACCAATAAAATGGAAAATTTTTCAAGGTTTGAAAAATGGCCTTGAATTTTCAATAAGTTTTAAGGGAATTTTGCTGCCTTTAGATTTTGCTAATCTTTCCTGGAATACTTTTGAAAATTCATTTCATAATTGGCTTATAATGAAAGAAAAATCTCTTTGAATTGATAATGAAATTTATTTGAATTATGTCAAAGCTAAATATTATTGGAGGGGCTTTTGTGTTAGTAACTACAAAAACTATGTTATTTTCTGTAGCTCGATCCGATATTAAACCATCGTACTAAACCAAAAGAGAAATACCTTTACCACTATTATCCACATGATGAATTTGCGGCGTCGTAAACAGTATTGGCATCAAGGATTGGAATAAGCAGTGCATCCCATTACTAGGTTTAGGGCCATTATTATAACTTGCCGTTAACTAAAGGGAGGATTTTAACGGGCAGATAAATTGTTTTTCATTATTATGAGTACCCAATAAGATAGAAGTGATCGTTAAGCTAAAGGGAAGATCATCCTATCTTTAACATTTAAAGGTCACTTTAATGTTTGAACTTGCCATATCATATACTACTTTCGATATGGCAACTTCAAATTTAAACAAAATGAGCGTATACAACAAAAAAACGAAGTCCGCTGTTGCCACTGCGTTAAAAAAAACTTGTTTAATTGAGCAGTTTTATCGACTTTGCTCCGGCACTGCCATATTTCAATTTTATTTTATCTGTAAGTTGTAATAACGAGAATCAGTTAAAGGTAACTTTACAGTTCCCTTTAGCTGAAGGTACCTTTAACTAAACCCAAGTTTAACGGCAAGTTGTAATAATGGCCCTTAGTTTATTTTTTTTAGTACTCAATATGTACCATCACAATAGAAACATTCAGATCGTCTTAAGAATAATTTCATATTTTCGTAAGGCAATCGGCCTTATTTGTTTTGATGTTTTTAAATAATTAATTTGTGTTATTTATATTAAAATTGAAATAATTATTATTTATTGATATTAATTAGGATACAATTACAAATTATAAAGGGCTTTCCATTTCGTGGTTTCAAAAGTATGGGACTGGAATTCGACATCTGTCAAACTAAGTTGTGAAACCAATTTTTTTCTTTTCAGTTGAAAGTCTGACATTGACGAAAATTATCAAAACCTACTACAAAAATGGTGCCACAGCCACGTATATTGCGAATCGGCAATTTTTCGAACAAAATTTTCTTCAGCGATGAAGCATATTTCACACTCGGTGGGTATGTTAATAAACAAAATTGTCATATTTGGGGTTCTGAGAATCCTCAAGTAATTGAAGAGAGGCCATTACATCCAGAAAAAGTCACTGTTTGGTACGCTCTTTGGTCCGAAGGTGTGATTGGATCTTACTTCTTCGAAAACGACGATGGAACGACTGTCACCGTCAATTCGGAGCGTTATGGTCATATGATAACCGACTCTTTTTTTTCATGCTATTGAAGAATACGACTTGGAGAATATGTGGTTTCAACAAGACGGCCACCAAGATCATGCGATTTGACACCATTAAACTTTTTTTGTGGGGCTACGCGAAAGACCGTGTTTATGCAGATAAACCTTCAACTCTTGAGCACTTAAAACCAACATTCGTCAAGTTATGGCTGAGATACCGCCTAATATGTGTCAAAAAGTGGTCTAAAATTACCTCAAAAGAATCAATGCTTGCAACACTTTGCGTGGAGGTCATTTAAATGATGTAATGTTTCACACATAATGTCAACGTTCAAACTTTACAATTAAAAAGAAATATCATGAAAAAAATATTTTATATGTATTTTATTTACGTTTACTTTTGAAACCACGAAATGGATACAAATATTACGAACTGAGTAAAATGGACCCTACGCTCGGTGTAGCGTAATTGAAATATATTGCGAAACCTATTTGGTGGAAAATAAATAAAAAGAAAGTTTTTTAATTGAAACTTTTTTCAATAAATGCCCTAAATGCAGTCCACGCACAAGCATTTTAGTTCTTCGAGTGGAACATTTATTTTATTCGGAACGCCAGTTTCATTTAATTCTATTAGATTTTTGAGTTGTAGTTTTATATTTATAGAGCTTAATGTCAGAGGCTAAAGCTAAATTTTATTATAGCAAATATACAGCTTTTGAGATCAGTTGCAGTGCTGTCAAATTCACAAACCAAATGTTGCATACAAGGATATACATATGTATACGAAATTCGTTCCTTTGATATATCAATACCACAAACCATTTTCGTTTATGATATCATTAGAAAATATTGAAATGTTAAATAACACAGTGTTATATCGAATTCATAAACCCATTTCGACATATTGTTTTACAGTATTATAAATCACTGGGTAATAGCAGAGTTTGTTACCATATGTAACGAGGATTCAGTAAAATCTCATGTCTACTTTTTACACAACAGGTCCTACCTACAATTTCGATTACATATTTATAAGTATCATAAATTACTTTAGTTTTTTAATAATATGGCACAGCTTTGTTTTGTACGTGACATCCAGCGTTGCCATTTGCCAAGTTTTACCTTTTTTTTGCAAGTTTTTTGAGATACGGAAAAGTTTTCCTTAAATTTGTTTTCTAACAAAACAAGTTTTTTCGACAAAATTCTATTATAAAGTTTTTTCAATAAATTCAGTAATAATAACAAGAAATATTTACATTTTTAAATAAAATATTGTGTATTTTATTAGTCCCAGGCAAAATTAACAAAAAAAACACCAACAGATGGCATCGAGTTCCGGCGTTTCCTTTAAACATTTTGGTACTTTTGTAGAAAACAAGTTTTTTTTGGTAAAAAAAAGTTTTTTTTTCCCAGAAATAAAAGGTGTTTAAAAAAATGGCAACGCTGGTGACATCTCTAGTTCAGTATTCTTATCGTTTTTGTTTACATTATGAAGACATATTGGTGGTTGAATGTTGAATTCATATTTGAACAATTTTATAGATTGTAATTTCTTTGGAAACGGAATGGAGCTAGGAAACAATTAATTGAAATAGTGCATTATTTACGAACTATGTGGTTGGCGGATACAATTGTATGGAATTTGTAAGTCAGTGACATAATTTGAATCAGGTACGTTTCGAGAATACTTGATTACATCTCTTGGTTCCATTTTTTGTTGTCTTCGTAAAAACATATTGGATTTCACCTACCGGGACATTTGAACGGATTCTATTTCTTTTGGATTATTAGTAAAAGGTCCGCCAAATAACTTTTTTTTTTGAAAATGCTTTAAAAAAAACTACTGAATATTTTCTCAAATTTCCTTTTTTATTTGAAAGTACAATCCTTCCGGTTAATAATGGAAAATAATTTCATTCAAATGGCTGCCTCGGCTGGCCATGCAGTAGCCTACACGGTCGGTACAATTCTTAAGCACATTATCGATTGTGTGCAGCTGTATTTCACCAATGGCTTCACGAATATTGTCCTTTAAAGCGTCAATTGTCTCTGGCTCGTCGGCGTAACACTTATCTTTGACGGCACCCCACAAATAATAGTCCAACGGTGTCAAATCGCAGCTCCGAGGTGGCCAAACGACATCAGCTCTGCGACTGATAATACGATCTTCAAAAACAGGGCGCAAAACATCGGCTGTGTGGCACGTAGCGCCGTCCTGTTGAAACCAAATGTTGCCAATATCCTCCTCTTCAATTTTTGTGAACAAAAATTCGTTCAACAAGGCCCGATAACAATCGCCATTGACTGTAACGTCCACTCCTTGCTCATTTTCGAAGAAAAATGGCCCAATTATGCCTCTGGACCAAAATCCGCATCAAACAGTGACTCGTTTTGGGTGCGTCGGCTTTTCAATGTATGCGTGCGGGTTTTCTGTGCCCCAAATGCGACAATTTTGCTTGTTTACATACCCGCCAAGATCAAAATGAGCTTCATCTGAAAAGATGATTTTTTTTGCCAAAATCGGCATCTTCTGTAAGTCGATCGCAGGCCCACTTAGCGAAGCGAAAACGCGAATATACAACCATATTCGTTCAGCTTAAGGATAAAACTAATTATCTGTCAAATCAGACATGAGCTAAGTGTTACCATTCACGAAATAAGCACTAGTTGAAAAAAAAACGTTAGATGGCGGACCCGATACATTAATTAACTTAGAAAGTGGAAAATTTTAGCTACAATGGTCACATACTTTACATTATTGCTTGCATTAAGTTAGCCGATATTGTTGTTGGTCTTCTGTTTTAGTCTGGATATTATTTATGATGTTTCGGACAACAAGTCTTTGATAATTGAACATTTTTTGGAACAACATAGTTTGTAGGTTTTATTTTTATTGTTGGCGATAATACCAACAATTTCTTAAAAAATGTAAGCGATGTAGTTATTAAGAGGGAAATATTTTATTAGACAGAACCGAAAGGAATATATAGAGTTTATTTTTTATTTATTTTTAATTACAACAAATTTACAATTTATATTTAATTATTTAAGAGCTGAGAAACTTTGACCTTATGCTCGATGTAGTACAACAGAATCTTTGGTGGGAATCGAAATCACAAATCTCACACCAATAGTGGAGCACACTACCCACCAGACTAGAGTTAAGTATTAGATTAAATTTTGATTAGAAAATATGTCAAAGACCTCATGAAGAATGTAGACACAATATTCGGTAAGTTTCATGCGGCTAATTCGAAAGTTAATCTTGATAGGACACATTTCACGAAAACAGAGGTGCAGTTCCTCGGATACATCGTCGGGTCTGAGGGGTACAAGTCTGACCCCGTCAAATCTATTGAGAACTTGTTGCTACGTACAAATTTTTAGGAGCAAAAAATCTGTGACCCCATATTACAGAAGACTTATTCGCGATTACGCAAAAGTAACGATACCACTTACAAACTTAATCAGGGGGAGCGTTGCTCAGGTCAAACCTAGCAAATCAAAGAAAATTCCAATTACCTTAAGTGGTGAAGTTCTGAAAGCATTCGAGACATTGAAATCATTATTGACAATAGTCGAAATTCCATCCTTCCCGTATTTTGGAAAAGTCCTTCAATCTTGAAACGGATATCACTAATATGGCTTTGGGTGGTGTATTGTCACAGAGCGAAATTGATAAGGATAAGGTCAGAGCTATTATTTCTTCATAGCTCAATTAAACCGAGATGGGTTGTGCTTCTAAAGAAAAGGAGATATACCGTATGGGCCAATGATATAATCTCAGAAACTATTTATATGACGCTAAGGACGCTAATCTGTATGGATCACCAATCCCTGACAATTACATTGATAACAGAAATTTTAACGCCTAATTAAAGAGACGGAAGGCACGCATTAAGAAGTATAATAGCGTGTTGATTTACAAGTCTGGTAACTCCTCTACTGAAACAGCAAGTTAAGGAATGGCTGTGGATTTATAAAATAATATAAATGCCTCGGCAGGCAATGGGTGTGATAAGGATGACACTTTAACCACTTCGGAAGACCGAGGCGATGGCGTACTTTTGTTAGGAGCAACAGTTCATAGTGCCGAACGAGACTTCTCGGGCTTAATACCAACGTACAAGTTCTTATCAATGCCTTGAAGAACCAGATAATAATCGAAATCGGAATGGACATGGTGGCGGTTGTTCCTCAACCTCTACATCGTGTATAAACTCAGACAAAACATTTTAAAAGGTATCAAGATACCTGAAAACTACTTGAAATTATATTTATCATTTTACTAGATATAAGGTTAGGATTACGTAAAAAATGGTAACGGATATTACATCGAAAGAACGTCAATTCGGCATAATCGAAGCTGAGCACAAAAGAGCACATTGGGAGCAACTCTATTTTTCACAAACGAACGCTGGAATTAGGAAATATCTTACCAACTGCAATGTTTGCAATCGGTGTAAATACGACAGAAAACTTTCAGATATATATTACTAGAGAAATCCTAATCCCAAGGACCCAGTGAAATTCTTCATGGAAAATCAGGTATAGAAGTTCATTTCTTGTATAAATAAGTTTACGAAATTCTCAACATAAAAGATATTGAACCGAAAATGGAAATGGTGTTTTGCTTTTACAGCGTTTAAGATTAAAATTATAAACAAAAGCTGCAAAAATAATAACAATGAACTTGTTTACATGATAGACAAGTAAACAAAAATACAACAACAAACATCAGCATAAAGAAATGATAAACAAGTAAACAAAAATGCGACACCAAACACTGCACGAACAAATGTAAACAAAATACACAAACAACAATAATGTAAACAACATGTTTACATTTATAGAGATTTCGAGAAGGCAAAGTCATTCGCCTTCAAGAGCATTCATCAGACCATTTACGTTGCCATATAAAAGTAAGTAAAAGTTCAGTCAGTCTTGTGTGAGGACGTGGTATGTTTGAAGAGAATAATCGTGATTTGAAGATCTCCGTTACAAAGATCTGTCGAACAAATTGACTAGTATTGTTTACGCAAAAGAGTGCAAAAGGGAATAACAAACAAAGCAATTGTTGTTGTTTACATTAAGTTGTGTAAAGTGGCGCACAGAATTATGCGAACAATAAAGAATTCAATTAAAACTAAACAAATTTATTTTTATTCGCAATCTACGAGCTCATATTTTAAACGTTTTTAAAGGTAAAAACATAAAAATTGGTGTCAGAAGTGGGATTGCAAAATTTAAAGTAAAAATAAATAGATAAATAAATAAAAAAATTGAAATCAAACTCTCCGAACTAAGAGTGGAACGGCTTAAAGGAGAGTTGGGTAAAGTAGAGCTGCCAACAACGGACACGAAGAATGAACTCCAAAGACGGTTAAGAAAAGAACTTCAGCATCAGGGCATTGATATCGATTCTTATGAGTTCGCAGACACGGAGGAAGGAGAGTTACAGGCCCCTGCAACCCCTAGCGGTATCGACATAAATTCGTTGCTAGCGGCTATGATGGAAAAAATGCAAGTAGCAAACCAAAAGCTATTTGATGATGTACAAGAAGCTTCTAGAGCCGAAAATCAAAAACTTCTGGCAGAGTCTCGAAAAGATAGTGAGGAAAGGATGGAAACAATTGTTACGCTCGTTTCAAAGTCTACAGTTGTCGATAAAATAAAATCAAAATTGGAACATGGCATGTATGAAGAGTGTCCCGACTAGCTCAATGTCGTGGGTGTTCCCGACCGAAAATTCAACGAACGTAAGCATAGAAAAAATACATACATGCCAAAATAAATGAAGAGTTGCAAAAAAAAAGTAGTAACATACTTACATCACCCTACACACCCCGCTGTCCGGGCAACCTTCGCCTTCGTACAAAAAAAATTATTTTTTCTTAGAATTGCATTCTACTAATTTAAAATTTTATTTAACATATGATATATAAAATATGTAATAATACTTATAATTCTATACAGAGTAGGATAAGAAAATATAGTATAATAGAATATAATACAAGAAAATGTAATATGATATAATATAATGTAATATAATTTAAGAAAATTTAATTGTATATAATATAATATAATTACATTGTTTTACTAAATATAGCTTACGGATACCCTGCTGCTGCTTGATGAAGTGGTCGACTGTAAGTAAACGATGGTGCTGTTTCTGGAGGGCTGATGACAGATAGTTTCGCAGCTCCACTCGGTACCGAGGCTCTTCCACATTATTTCTTTTTGTTGTTGTTGTTTTATAAATTTTTTTTTTTCAATCTTGTATTAAAATATTTTTATAAAAAGTTTGGTTTTATTATTTTTTTATTTTTATTTTCAATAGATTTTTTTTTCTTTTAAAATATAATTTAACTTAATTTGCAAGATTTTTTTTTCTTGTTTTCTCTTTTACATATTTTTTTTTCTGGGGTTTTCTTTTATTTTAATTTTCCTTTCCTTCTCAGTAAATTGCAAGTTTTAATAACTAAGTTTTGTTTGTTTTAGTTTATAGATATTATTTGTGTTGTTGTTGTTGTATTCCTTTGTATTAAATAATTAATTTATTCACTTATCTTTGCTGTTACTATGTATTAATTATTCATATTAAATATTATTGCAGAGTGATTGAAGTTAGAAAAAGTTTTTGTTGCAATAACAGAAAATCGTTAAAAAGTTATTTTTTTTTTAAGGGTCAAGGAGGGGGTGTTTGTAGTTTTATTATTTTTTTCTTTCTTTTTTTTTTGTTTCTTTTACACTTAAATATTTGATTGTGTGCGTGTTATACCAAGTCTTAAAAATCAGCCACGAAATGGTTGAGCAGCATAATTATTTCAATGTACAATTATTGTAAGAAAAGAAATAACTTACAATATTTATAAAACCTTTTCGAACTATGTATTATTTAGAATTAATTATAAAGGAATAAAATGTATTCATATTAGCGTGCAATATTTGTATAATTTGTTCCTTTAATTTGCATATTGTTGAAATGATATTAACAGAAGTTTTTTTTTTTTTCTTAAAGGTTACTTTGCAGCACTTTTCAAACAATATTTTTTGTATTTTGGATTGTAAATGTACACTTTTCTACCACAATTATTGAATATTAATTTTTTTGTAGGGTTCTGAGGTTTTTTTTTTTTTATATTTTTATTTGCCCGTTTATTCTTTCCGTTGAGTTGGTAACAAGACAAGACTATAATTATTAACAAATTTTTTTCTTTATGTCGTTTATTACTAGGCCTGAATAATAATAGTTTTTGAGTTTTTACTGCTGTTTTATTGCCTTTTAATGTCTATTTTTTTTTTTATTTTTTTTTCTGTCCACGCGTACTGACTGACTCTACTGACTGACTTCTACCGACTCACTTGCTAAAAAAAACCGCTTCTTTCTTTTTCTCCTTTCTCTTGTTCTAGAAAAATCAAGAATACCAAGCGTCACGCATACATGCAAGAAAAAATCGTACGACATGTGCCGTTATGATTGGATAACCAATCAGAAGAGCGCACGTGTAGCATCTTTGACATTTCTTTTCGACTAAGACAGAGTTGCACGTATAGTGTTCAGACAACTCTGTCTCCATAAGACGGAGTTGCATCCCAATCTGTGAACAGCGGTGCATTTACACGAAAAATAGCATTGTACACTAGGAAAAAAAAAAATGGATATTCTAAATCCCTAACAAAACTGCTTCGCTATGAAAACGTAAGTTGATTAGGGAACAGGAGAAGGATTTAGAACGCTGAATAAAAACGTGTGGCTCGACCCACGACAAGCCGGGCAATAAGAGGTTAGGGTCTTAAGTCGGATGCATGGTATATGCCCATGAGGTTTCCTTGGAGATCCTCTACATCATAGAGTGCATTTCCAACCTTTCCACGAATGCGACAATTTAGGTATTTGGGCAAGAATTTGGCATTAATAGCATTCTGAAAGTTACCAAGGTTATGATTCTTACGGAAAACTTCCTGTCCAACTCGATAGTTGACAGGCCTGGTGCGGGTGTTATACTAAGAAAATCTTCTAGTGACCTGGTCGTGCTTTCCTGATCTAAGGGTGATTAAAATCGAACTGATTAATTTTCCCCGGTGGAGGTGAATGGACCACTTGGGCTCGTGGAGAATTCGAAATTGGAAAATCTTCAAAAGACCTAGTTGTTTTAGGAGTCAAAACGGTTCTGCTTCTACCTCTACTTGAATTCAAATTATTTGTTAACGCCTTCGAAGTACTTCGCGTGTTCATAATAAAAAAAAAACGACGACAATTATAAAGCAAATGCAGCAACAAAACTGGTGCCGAAAAATGAAATGACTTTGTAATTTTAAGTTAAACAACAACAAGAAAAACAATTTCTTTTTTGCGAAACTTTGTCTCAAGATTATAAAAAAAAAATATTCAATAATTATTCTTTATGTATATAATTCTTTTAAAAGTTATTTCCATGTGTAAAGATTTCTTTTTTTCAATTATTTAAAAATTTAAAAAAAAAATCATTTGAACCAAAACAAAAGTGAAATAATTATTATTATTTATATGACGACAATGAATATATATATATTTTTTTTTTTTTTTTTTTGTACGAAGGCTCCAGCTCCCGAAACAGTACCGTGAGCAAGACGTGATTTAGATTTCAAGATTTTTCCACTACTTGTCATAAACATAGACTTGTGTGAAAAAAGAAAGAAAAGTAAATAAACTAACATTCTCCTTATAAACCCCTTCTTTTGCAAAACAAATTAAAAAAAAAAAATTTTACCTTAAGGTCTCCCCAGAATCTGGCGCAAATCCAAAATTTCAATTTAAGAACATAAAATTTGATGTCTTCCAGATCAAGAGAGAGCCTTTACTCAAGAGAATAGAATAAAACAGTATAATGCAACGATGTTAGATAGGCTAAATCTACTGACTAATCATCTGACTTTTAGACCGTCTTATGCATCCTCCCGAGCATGGTGGTGTGGTGAAGAGGCTTAATAAATAGAAAATCTCTGATTTATCCTTTTGCAACCCTTCATCTATGATAACCGACATAATTCAAATTACAAAAAAAAATTCCAAAACATTACGTTAATATACGTTGCTACCTTACAGTAGCCTTCCGTTGGGCGCCATCTATGTTACGCGTCCAACGAAATTATTGAAATTTTGGCCATTCAAATATAATTAAGCTCTGGCCTTTACGTTGGGCGCCATCTATGTTACGCGTCCAACGAATTTATTGAAATTTTGGCCATTCAAATATAATTAAACTCTGGCCTTTACGTTGGGCGCCATCTATGTTAAGCGTCCAACGAATTTATTGAAATTTTGGCCATTCAAATTTAATTAAACTCTGGCCTTTACGTTGGGCGCCATCTATGTTAAGCGTCCAACGAATTTATTGAAATTTTGGCCATTCAAATATAATTAAACTCTGGCCTTTACGTTGGGCGCCATCTATGTTAAGCGTCCAACGAATTTATTGAAATTTTGGCCATTCAAATATAATTAAACTCTGGCCTTTACGTTGGGCGCCATCTATGTTACGCTCGTTTCAAAGTCTACAGTTGTCGATAAAATAAAATCAAAATTGGAACATGGCATGTATGAAGAGTGTCCCGACTAGCTCAATGTCGTGGGTGTTCCCGACCGAAAATTCAACGAACGTAAGCATAGAAAAAATACATACATGCCAAAATAAATGAAGAGTTGCAAAAAAAAAGTAGTAACATACTTACATCACCCTACACACCCCGCTGTCCGGGCAACCTTCGCCTTCGTACAAAAAAAATTATTTTTTCTTAGAATTGCATTCTACTAATTTAAAATTTTATTTAACATATGATATATAAAATATGTAATAATACTTATAATTCTATACAGAGTAGGATAAGAAAATATAGTATAATAGAATATAATACAAGAAAATGTAATATGATATAATATAATGTAATATAATTTAAGAAAATTTAATTGTATATAATATAATATAATTACATTGTTTTACTAAATATAGCTTACGGATACCCTGCTGCTGCTTGATGAAGTGGTCGACTGTAAGTAAACGATGGTGCTGTTTCTGGAGGGCTGATGACAGATAGTTTCGCAGCTCCACTCGGTACCGAGGCTCTTCCACATTATTTCTTTTTGTTGTTGTTGTTTTATAAAAATTTTTTTTTCAATCTTGTATTAAAATATTTTTATAAAAAGTTTGGTTTTATTATTTTTTTATTTTTATTTTCAATAGATTTTTTTTTTCTTTTAAAATATAATTTAACTTAATTTGCAAGATTTTTTTTTCTTGTTTTCTCTTTTACATATTTTTTTTTCTGGGGTTTTCTTTTATTTTAATTTTCCTTTCCTTCTCAGTAAATTGCAAGTTTTAATAACTAAGTTTTGTTTGTTTTAGTTTATAGATATTATTTGTGTTGTTGTTGTTGTATTCCTTTGTATTAAATAATTAATTTATTCACTTATCTTTGCTGTTACTATGTATTAATTATTCATATTAAATATTATTGCAGAGTGATTGAAGTTAGAAAAAGTTTTTGTTGCAATAACAGAAAATCGTTAAAAAGTTATTTTTTTTTTAAGGGTCAAGGAGGGGGTGTTTGTAGTTTTATTATTTTTTTCTTTCTTTTTTTTTTTGTTTCTTTTACACTTAAATTTTTGATTGTGTGCGTGTTATACCAAGTCTTAAAAATCAGCCACGAAATGGTTGAGCAGCATAATTATTTCAATGTACAATTATTGTAAGAAAAGAAATAACTTACAATATTTATAAAACCTTTTCGAACTATGTATTATTTAGAATTAATTATAAAGGAATAAAATGTATTCATATTAGCGTGTAATATTTGTATAATTTGTTCCTTTAATTTGCATATTGTTGAAATGATATTAACAGAAGTTTTTTTTTTTTTTCTTAAAGGTTACATTGCAGCACTTTTCAAACAATATTTTTTGTATTTTGGATTGTAAATGTACACTTTTCTACCACAATTATTGAATATTAATTTTTTGTAGGGTTCTGAGGTTTTTTTTTTTTTTATATTCTTATTTGCCCGTTTATTCTTTCCGTTGAGTTGGTAACAAGACAAGACTATAATTATTAACAAATTTTTTTCTTTATGTCGTTTATTACTAGGCCTGAATAATAATAGTTTTTGAGTTTTTACTGCTGTTTTATTGCCTTTTAATGTCTATTTTTTTTTTTTATTTTTTTTTCTGTCCACGCGTACTGACTGACTCTACTGACTGACTTCTACCGACTCACTTGCTAAAAAAAACCGCTTCTTTCTTTTTCTCCTTTCTCTTGTTCTAGAAAAATCAAGAATACCAAGCGTCACGCATACATGCAAGAAAAAATCGTACGACATGTGCCGTTATGATTGGATAACCAATCAGAAGAGCGCACGTGTAGCATCTTTGACATTTCTTTTCGACTAAGACAGAGTTGCACGTGTAGTGTTCAGACAACTCTGTCTCCATAAGACGGAGTTGCATCCCAATCTGTGAACAGCGGTGCATTTACACGAAAAATAGCATTGTACACTAGGAAAAAAAAAATGGATATTCTAAATCCCTAACACAATGCAAGCACCAATTATGTCAAAAATGGATAATAAGGAACAAAAATTTTTGTCAAAAATTTAGAAGAAATTTGAAGCGACAACATAGAAGCTGTAAGAAACACATAAGTCGGTCAGCAAAAGACTTACTAGTGTGTCCGGAACCAGTTCGAATCGTATCAGAAGGTACCGGCATAAATGAGAATTGTGCCGCATGGAGTTTAGGTGCCGTGCGCAAAAGGCTAATGAGTCGCTTCAAGCAATTGCAATGGAGGTCGAGAGATTAGTGCAGCTTACATAACTAGGAGAAAACCACCCACTGATAGACAATTTTAAAACCGAGGCGTTTCTTAACGGTATACGCGACCCTGATATCAAACTAGCGGTATGTTCTATACAGAAGACAACCTTTGCAGAGAACGTGGCCTTCGCACTAGCCAAGGAGACCGCTCGCACGATTTCTAGACCACAATCAACGCTGTTCTGGATAAAGCACACAAGATTGGTGCTGACATTAAAGCCGATAATATTAGTGAAGCTTACGTTTTATCCAGTAAAAGCAAAAAGGAGGAGAATGGTAGAAGAGCTGTCGTAGTAAAGTTTATATCCAAAATGCATAAAGAGAAATTTATGGCAGAAAAGCGGAAGCTTAAACAAAACAATGAATTGAAACATGTATTTATAAATGACTTTTTAAGTAGTGAAACCATAAAGCTCTATAATTATCCTAAATCAGTAAAAACGGTTGGTTACAAATTTGTTTTCTCAAGAGGAAGTAAAATATTTGTCAGAAAAAATGAAGACTCTGCAATTATTACCATAAGGTCTATGGATGATGTGGACAAACTACTGATGAAGGCTTCTAATAATGAATCTGGGAAAAGTACGAGTGATCACGTCAGTATGAATAATTATGATTGGGAGACAGAACAAGTAGATGTAGCTGATTAATACACATATATATACATAAACATATACACATATTTTACTATATATATTTTTTTTTTCTTTTCTTATTTTGTTGTACATATATCATATATAAATAGTATAGATTTATTTGCTTTATCTCTTCCTTTTCTTAATGAATTCTATCAATAATTCTGTATACTTTTTGAATTTGGATTTATATAACCTTAACCTATTGAAGAAAAATCTGAAAAACTTTAATATATTATCAGTAAACGTAAGAAGTGTTTCCTCAATGCAAAAATTTAATGAATTCAAGTCTATTTTGAGTCAATTTCATGTGCTTCCCGACATTATAGCAATACAAGAAACTTGGTTTACAGACAGTTGTCTAAATTTATATTCAATACCTGGTTATCGGTCGGTTCACTGCTGTAGGAGTGACGGGTACGGAGGAACCTCAATTTATGTGGCGGAGAGTATAGCTTACGAAGTGATGGTGAATAAGAGTGAGGAATATCTTGATGTTATTGTGATAGAATTGCCTAAGGCGAACTTTAATAATGGGAAAATGAAGATCGTATCACTATATAGATCACAGAAGTGTGGATATTCTGCTTTTGTTGACAAATTGGAAGATATTTTAATGAATATATCTGGTGGCCAATGTGTTTTTGTAGGAGATTTTAATGTAGATTTGTTATCTGAGGGCTATCAGAGCCCTACTTTGATTAACAAATTTAATGAATTTGACTTGGAACCATGTCATGAGCTCATTACTAGGCCTGTTAGTGGAACTTCAATAGATTGTGTTTTTAGCAATTTATATCGGCGATCAACTGTATTTTCTATTGAGAATGTTTTTACAGATCACAATTTCATATGTTATCATTTGGAATTTGTTGGTCGGAAAAAAGAGTTAACTTCGAAAACGTGGTATACTTTTGACTACGCCAAATTTGGTTCACTACTTGACAGTGGTCTAATTAATAATTGTCGCTTGGATAGTCCATCTGAGCAGTGTGAGCATTTAGTGAGTGTGTGTTCATCTGCAGCCCAAAGGTGCACTATCAGGAGCTGTACCAAGATTGATGTGAGAACTAGGATAAGTCCATGGATTTCTAGGAATCTTTTAACACTGTTAAGGATGAAGGAACGATTATTGAAGGTACGCAGGAAAAATAGGAATAATAGGAATATATCGGAGGTATTGAGGAGAATTAGTAGGATTATTAAGACAAGTAATAAGTATTTGATGGACAGGTACTACGCAGACAATTTGAAGAGGGCTGAGGGTGACATGAGGAAGACATGGAAATTTCTGAATAATGAACTAGGAAGGAATGATCAACCTGTTAAAATTGTTTCGACACAGGACGGAGGCCTGCTGATGACTGATATGGAGATTGCAACGGCACTGAATCCATATTTTTTTGATAAAATTGAGAACTTAAGGAATAATATTCCAGTAAATTCGGGAGATAATATTAACATATTTGGAACTCTACTACAGTCAGTGACAAGATTTGATTTCTTGGAGGTTAATCATGACTTTGTCCGATCAATCTTGCATGGATTGTCTTTGAATAAGAGTGCAGGATTTGACAAAATTACACCAAGAATGGTACTGTTTGCGGAAATTCTTTCGGAATTGTTTAATAAGATGCTTCGTAATGGTGAATATCCCAACACATTGAAGGTACATAAAATTATCCCGATCAGGAAATCCAATATTTCTAATAATATAGATATATTCAGACCAGTTTCTTTATTGTCAATATTTGACAAGGTTATAGAGAAGGTAATATTCGTTCAGTTGTCTGAGTATTTGGAGAGAAACAAATTATTATTTAATCATCAGTTTGGTTTTTGCAAGGGTTCGGGTACAGATGAAGCTGTGGTTAATGTTGTTGACTATATATGTGGAGGATTAGATAAAGGATTTAATGGTGTTGGTGCAGTGTTTTTCGATTTGTCAAAGGCATTTGATCTAGTTGATCACAATATTTTAGTTGAAAAGTTGAAGGCGTTTGGGATTTTGGATAAGTCAATTAAATTGCTGAGAGATTACATTACGAATAGGAAACACTATGTGCAGATAGGCGATTCTGAGAGTGAGTTAGCTGATGTAAAATGTGGTGTACCTCAGGGAAGTGTACTAGGGCCCCTATTATTCAAGATTTTCATGAATGATATTGGAAATATATAGTTCAATGGCAGGTTATTCATGTTTGCTGATGACATTTGCTTGCTTTATCCTTACAGACATGTTCGGGTATTGCAGACCCAAGTTGAATATGATGCAGCTATACTTGGGGAATTTATAAGAGTTAATAAACTCATACTTAATACCGATAAAACAAAATTTATAAGATTTAGGCCATGTAATTTAGCAAATGATGAGAAAATGGCTGTACACATTGAAGGGAAGTTAATAGAGGAATCAGAGTCGGTTAAGTATTTGGGCATGGTTTTCACCAACAATCTTCGCTGGGATAAACATATTGAATGTATTAATAAAAAGATATCTTCAGGTATTGGAGCTATATACAAATTTAGGAGGAAAATTGGCCTTAGGACTAGGAATTGTACTGCTCTCAGAACATTGCAATCTGCTCAAAATAAGGCCTTAAAATTAGTTTTTAATTTATCGGTAAGATATCACACGTTGGATCTTTTTAGAAATCAGGCGAAGAATATTTTACCCATAAGAGGTCTGTACAAACTGCAGCTTTTGAAATTTGTCTTTAAAATAGTTAGGAATCTGGGACACAGTTCCATTCTGCTACAACAGAATATTGAGAGAACACATCGACAAACTAGGCAAAGTCAGTTTCTGACTGTTATAAGATGTCGGCTGGAATTGACGAAACAGCGTATTAGCTTTGCTGGGCCGAGTACATACAACGACCTGCCTATGTTGTTAAAGGATATAGAAACATTTGCGGTTTTTAAAAGGGAATTGAAAAGATATTTATTAATGAACATTGAGACACTTCTTATGTAGATTTGTAATATTATTTTATATTAGTTTATAAGAAAAAGAATTGTACATTTATTGATATATACATACGTATACATTTTTCATTCTTGGTTTATTTAATATGGGGACATCCTCTATATATGCACGTATACATATGTGTGCATATGCATGTGTGTATATGGATAAGGTATATATGCCTAGGCATTGTATATGGACAAAATAAATGTATATACTTAGGTAAATATTATATATTATGAATATTTAATTTAGTTGCCAACATGCCTCTCTAATGCCAATACTGGTGCTGAGGCTATGATTAGTTTAAGATACATATGTATATCTAAATAAATACTTAAAAATAAAAAAAAAAATTAAGCAAAGTGCGAAAAATGGAAGTCGTAGAGGAAGAAGAATGCCTTTTAAATAAATTTAAAGAGATGTTGAAACAGGTTTTATAAGAACACGGAACCTGCCTAAATGTCAGCCAAGGACCATCAGGAATTTGGTGTAAATGTGGAGAAATGGGTAGCAGGTCTAGCAGCTCCAGAGATAAATAACGCCAAAAAGCTGCTAAAGAGATACGCTTGCGCTTTCGCCATGAACAATAAAAGTCGAGGTAGAACAGCCTTGGTCAAACATGAAATTGATACAGGTGGAGCTCAACTGTAGCCTTAGTTAAAAAGAAAGACGGCAGTACAAGATTCTGAGTAGACTACAGGAAGCTGAATGATGTCACTAAAAAGGACAGTTACGCGCTACCAAGAATTGAAGACACGCTCGGCACGCTAGGCGTAACGATGAGATTCTCTACATTGGATCTACAAAGCGGGTATTGAAAGGTGAAGATTGCAGATGAGGACAAGGAGAAAACTGCAGTCAGTGCTAACACCGGCTTATGGCAGTTTAAAGTTATGCCATTTGGACTCTGTAATGCTCCGGCCACATTTGAGGGGCTTATGGAACGTGTACTAAAGGGACTGCATTGGAAGACTTGTCTGGTGTACCTCGATGACATAATAGTGATGGGCAGAACTTTCAACGAACACCTCAAGAAGCTGGCAGAAGTTCTGCAACGAATATCAATGGCTGGGCTAAAATTAAGTGTAAAGGAATGTGCATTCTTCCAAAGGCAAGTGAAATATTTGGGTCATCTTGTTACAAAAAATGTCATATCATATGTCATATCAAATGGCATATCTACGGATGAAGATAAAATACGACCAGTAAAGGACTTGTTTCGTCCCCAGAATCTTCATGAACTACACAGTTTTTTTGGACTATGCACATACTACAGACGCTTTGTGCCTAACTTTGCTAGCGTGGCTGCAAGTTTACATGAGGCCACCAAGAAATGAAAGGTAAATCAATGAAAGGTCACAGGCGTTCCAGACACTAAAAGACCTATTGTGTGCTGCACCAGTTTTGGCGTATCCAGTACCAGGGGAAAAATCATTTTAGACGGTAATGCTAGCGGATATGGTATTGATTGTGTACTTTCCAAGTGGTCAATGGTACACACTGTCAAAGCCTGAACGGAACTATTGTGTGACCCGACGTGAGCTACTTGCAGTGTTGGAATGCATAAAACATTACCATAAGTACCTGTATGGCCAGCATTGAGATGGCTGCTGCAATTCAAAAACCTGAAGGACAATTAGCAGGTTGGATTGAGTGCCTCCAGACTTATGACTTCAGTATTGAACACCGAAGAGGCATAAAACATGGGAATGCTGATGCTCTCTCAAGCCGACCTTGTAGTTTGAAGTGTAAACATTGTGTGAAAGCTGAGAAGTAGGAATCCATCATTGATATCCGGCTAACGCAGATCGACGCCAACGAAGACTTCGGACCAGAAAGAAGTGACCCAATATTGGCGGAAATTATAGCAGCTAAGGAAGAGGACAAACAGCCTACCCGAAATGAAGTATCAGCAGAAGGTCCTCTTATAAAAGCATATTGGGCACAATGGAACAGTTTAAAATTGATATACGGGTGCTTTTATCGTCACTGGGAAAGCGCTGATGGCTAGACCTCATTCTACCTAATAGTAGTGCCTTCCTCCAAAATGAAGGAAGTCTTAAATGAGTTCCATAATGGAGCTAGCGGAGGACACTCTAAAACAACGTTTTTATGAGGTTGGATGTCAGCAAGTAGTGGTGGATTGGATAGCAAACTATACCCAGTGTATTGCAGCTAAAGGTCCAGTAAGAAGAAGTCGAAGTCAGCTGTAACAATATAACTAGGGCGCACATTTCGAGCGGATAGCGATAGACGTAGCAAGCCCTTTTCCTGTCAGTTGTAATGTATTCATTCACTTATATGTAGAATAACCAAAATAAATATGTAGAATAACTAAAATAACAAAATGTAAACAAACGTAAAGTGACTTCACAAAATATAATCGTAATATGCAGAGTATGCAATATCAAGTGGCTTGTGTTGATTAATATGGGTCACTAGAAATGCAATACAAATGAATACGATATTAATATTATTGTAGGTCACTTAACTATTAACAATTAATAGATTTAAGGGGAAAGTAAAATGAAAACATAGAATAAGTAGGAGAAATAGTTTAAGATTATTATAAGAAAACATAGACTAAGAAATAGTATATAAGCAGTGAAAATTTGTGAAATAAATTAGAAATATTTCTGACTCCAAAATTAGAGTTTGTTTTTATTTCTCATCAACTTCGGCAATTAACTTTGCCATGATATAGAGCCGTCTAACATTCTAAGGCTCTTCAAATAAATAAGAATGCTATAGGGAAACTTACATAAAACATACACACACTATAGATTCCAACACATCACTAAACTTATTACATGGCGATCCTGCCCACTCGATCCCTGTAAACTATATTTTTTTTTAAATAAACGTATTTCAAGTAGAAGTAAAAATCGTAACCCTTATAATTAACTATCATGTCAGATCCTTCAGAGGATCTTGAGAAAACAAAAAAGGAAATTGACAAATTATTCGAAAAGTGGGAGCAACTTCTAAACGTGTACATACCACAACCCGTAGCCACAACCCCAGAAGTTCCGAAGTACTGTCCTACAAAAAAGAGAATTCCAATCCAGGAATATTTGAAACGTTTAAGGAATACAAAGACGCCTGAAGAGACAAAAGCAAAACAAGAAGCCAGGGCCCCAAAGAAGAGAGGTGGTAAAGCGGTAAGAAGGAGGAAACAAATTGCGGAAGCATATAGAAGAATGCATTTGACGGGCAACAAGGCCGAAAAGTCTTCAGTTTTAAGAGAAATATTTACAATTAGAAGTAAGAAATAATTATAAAAAAAAATTTTTTTTTAAAACTTATAATATTATCAAATATTGTTATATAAAAATATATATTCCAAAAGAAAAAGAATTAAAGAAAGATGGGTGGTTGGTTTTCAAAGGAAGCCGTCATTACAAATAATAATAGTAGTAATGTACTGACAATTACTGGTGACCATATGCAGCAGATAATTCTAATCCTTTTAGTTGTATTAGTATTAGGAAAATTAAATGACTATTACAAAGATTATATGAAGAAAAAGGCAATCAAATTAACTAATAAAATAGAAAATGTTTAATAAATGGATAGATTGATAAGTATTTATAAAAATTTAAAGAAGAGTCCTAATAGAATTTATACAGAAAACTATATAGCAAATACTTTAAAATTTGTTGAAGAGTTAAAATTTATTGCACTAAAAAACGAGGGCTATCCCCTAGAAGTTGTTAATGATATTGATAAAAAAATTTTAAATTATTTGAAAATAAAAGAAATCAAAAACATGGCATCGTTTGGCATTCTTGACGCGTCCAAAATAATACCAGAGTTCAATGGTGACCTCGGACAAATGAGTAATTTTTTGGGTATAATAGAGTACTACGCAGAAACACTTAGAGATAATACAGAAATTAGTAAGTTAATCAAGTTTGTGCTAGCTACTAAATTAACAGACAAAGTAAGGAACAAGTTAATTTCAGAAAAAACACCAGATTCCCTAAATACATTCAAAGACACTTTTAGGAAAGTATTCTCCCCCAGGAAATCACTCTCTTCCGTACATACTGATCTAGCAAAGCAAACTCAAGGCAATAGTTCAGTGACACAATTTGCTAATAAAATTGAATCGCTAGTAGCATGCTTAAATGAACTGCAGATTGCTGAATTAGGAACTCAAAATAGAGAAACAATCATTAAAATGAATGACCAAGTGGCGCTTAGTACTTTTAAAAATGGTTTAAACGAACCACACAGAGCCACAGTATTAGCTGCTCGTCCCAAAAGTCTGAATGAAGCAATTCAAATAGCATCGGAAGTAATACCACAACACAACTCAATAATGCATTTCAATAAGAATAAAGGACATTTCAATAAAAGAGGACAACGCAACTATGCCAATACTTACAATAACAACAGAAGTAGTAACCCTGATCACGTTTATTATAATAATTATAGAAGTAATAACAATTTTCTAAGAAAAAACAACAATAATAATACAAGGAGCAATAACTTCAATAATAGCAATAATCATAACTACAAAAATACAGACTTTAGAAATCGAAATAGAAATCAAAGAAGAATATATGTTACTCAGGAACAGGGAAACGAAGGAAACCCCTGCAATCCTCAAGAGTAAATTTTAACGAAGTTGTAGGGGAATTAAAAGAATATACCTTAAAAACTTATAGTTCGCATTCAGACGCACCACATTTTGTTACACTCAAAACTGATGAAGGATTTTTCATAAGATTTTTAATAGATACAGGTGCGGACATCTCTATATGTAAGGAAAATTTTGTAAGAAATAAAGAAATAAAAGAATACAATGCTTGCAAAATCACAGGAATAGAAAACAAATCAATTAAAACAATGGGTACTTCGATACTAAAATTGGTCTTTCCAGAAGATATAATAAGCCACGAATATCAAATAGTGAATACAGAATTCCCAATAGCAACAGATGGTATTCTAGGCAGAGATTTTTTCACTAAATACTTAGCAAAAATAGATTATGCAACTTGCACTTTAGCTATCATAATAAATGAAACTGAATACGTTCTACCAATGAGAGCAAGTATCAATAAGTTCACAATACCACCGAGAACAGAAATGATACAGGCAATAAAATTACAAATAAAAGAAGATAGTGTTGTATGCGCAAAACAAATCAGTGACAATGTTTTCGTTAGTAATACAATAATTCCAAAATATGGGAAAAAACAAAATACTAAACAAGGAAAAATAAATACTAATGCCGATGCATTATCAAGAATCAAAATAGATTCGAATGACTTAAAGGAAATTATTCCAAAATCAATAAACATAATGACTAGAAAAATGACTGAAAGATTAAATAAAAAGAAAATAAATGAGGACAATACAGTAATAAAAATAGATGAAAATGAAAATAAAAGAGAAGGTTATGAAACCAAGACTAATAACCTATATATGTGGAATAGTATTTCATTTTCACAAATTAAAGGCTACCCAAGATTAAAATTTGTTATAAACCAAAATGGTAAAAGCATGCCAAAAATTGAGATTTTTGGAAATCGCGTAATAGTATCTGGTAATGAAAATGCATACTCGAATTTAGGTTCAGTCTTGCAGAAGTTAACTAAGATTTTACGGGATAACCAAATATTTACAATAACGCTAGCAAAGGATGATACGATTTTCAAACTCATACGTGAGGAAAAATTAATTAAAATATATAATAGCATGCAAAATAGTGATAAATGTAGGCCGAAACCTATAGAAATTATATTATTTAAACAACCAGAAAGGATAATGGAAAAGGGTAGACAAGAAGAAATTATAAAAGAATATCATGAAACTCCATATGGCGGTCACGCGGGAGTACGTAGAACAGTCATTAGATTAAAACAGAAATATATATGGAAAAATATGTATAAAATGATTAAAGATTTTATCAGTCATTGTGAAAATTGTAAGAAGAATAAAATTATTAGACACACTAAGGCACCAATGCAAATTACTAACACACCTACAAGACCATTTCAATTTATACAGTTAGATACTGTAGGTCCTTTAAGAGTATCAAACGGATATAGATATATACTAACGGCACAATGCGAATTAACAAAATACATTGAGGCATTCCCAATAGAAACAAAAGAAGCATCTGAAATTGGAAGAATATTAGTAGAAAAATTTATATTAAAATATGGATGTTTTGACACGGTAAAAACAGATAGAGGAACTGAATTTGTAAATGAACTTTTTAACAGAATATGTACTCTTATGAAAATTAAACATGTAACTTCTACAGCATACCACCATGAAACTTTAGGTAGTATTGAAAGAAATCATAAAGTATTAAATGAATATATGCGTTCTTTCACGGAACAATACAATTGGGATGAATGGATTCCGTATTATACATTCGCGTATAACACAACACCACACACATCCACAGGTTTTTCTCCATTTGAACTTGTATATGGAAGATTAGCGTCAATGCCAACTGAAACCATGCCTAATGAAAAATTTTATAACTATGAAGATTATGTTACAGAATTAAAAATAAAATTAAAACATGCCCATGAAATAGCAAACAAAAAATTATTGGAAAACAAAATAAAACAAAAACATATTAAAGATAAGAATACTAATGATATTCAAATAAAATTAGGAGATAAAGTATTTATAAGAAAAGAAAACGCAAAGAAAAGCGAAAATCAATATATTGGTCCTTTTGATGTAATAAACACACAAGATGTAAACATCACAATCTTAAAAGATAATAAACCATTGACTATACATAAAAATAGATTGAAATTAGTTTAAGTATCACATATCTGTTAAATATTCCACTTTAAAATTTTGGTAATTTAATATTTTCATACAAAAAAAATATATATTTATTAAATAATATTTTTTTCTTTTAAACGGTAGGGGTGTAATGTATTCATTCACTTATATGTAGAATAACCAAAATAAATATGTAGAATAACTAAAATAACAAAATGTAAACAAACGTAAAGTGACTTCACAAAATATAATCGTAATATGCAGAGTATGCAATATCAAGTGGCTTGTGTTGATTAATATGGGTCACTAGAAATGCAATACAAATGAATACGATATTAATATTATTGTAGGTCACTTAACTATTAACAATTAATAGATTTAAGGGGAAAGTAAAATGAAAACATAGAATAAGTAGGAGAAATAGTTTAAGATTATTATAAGAAAACATAGACTAAGAAATAGTATATAAGCAGTGAAAATTTGTGAAATAAATTAGAAATATTTCTGACTCCAAAATTAGAGTTTGTTTTTATTTCTCATCAACTTCGGCAATTAACTTTGCCATGATATAGAGCCGTCTAACATTCTAAGGCTCTTCAAATAAATAAGAATGCTATAGGGAAACTTACATAAAACATACACACACTATAGATTCCAACACATCACTAAACTTATTACACAGTAATGCCGGAAACTTTATGTTATCGTAGTGATGGATTATTTCAACAAATGGCCGTAAGTAAATGTTTTTGTGAATAACTGGGTATGCCGCTTCGGAGTTCCAATAGAGTTACAAAGCAGAAATTTCGAGTCAGCTGTATTCAAGAAAACAGAAGGATTGGGACGAACACATTCGTATCGAATAACATTTCGATACGTGTCGAGTAAGCTCATCATCGTATTCGATTTGTGTCGAATCGTAATTTTTTAAATAATTATAATAGATTGACAACATATATTTGCCAAATGTAAACAATATTTGTTATTTGTGAAATTTTAAACAAAAGTGTAATTATTAAAAATATTTATAAAAATGAATCTCACTTTGTTACTTTGTTTGTCTTCATCAGACTCTGAAGAAGAAGAAAGTTGTCTCATACGAATTAGAAAAGAAATTAGAGATAAAAGTGATCCTCTGTCCTTGCCGGCAATTGCGTAAGATATTTTTTTTTTAAATTTTAGATCCATCTTCATTTAATTGTATATTTTAAGATTTAAAACTAGATTCAGGCTGACAAAGGAGGCATTTTGTTACGTACTTGATCAGCTCGAATTTATTGGGCATATGTCTAAAGCAGTGCCGCCAAAAATTCAGTTAGCAGCCACACTTTCACTTTTGGCAAGTGGAAGCTTTCAGCTTGCTGTGGGCAATGACGATTTGGTAGGATTAGGTCCAAAATTGTCAGCCATGTCACCCAAGAAATGGAAACAAAACTTTGCCCAAAATTTATAAAATTTTCTCCTGAACAATCTTTTCGCTGTATGGACTACTTTTTCAAAAAATACAAAATTCCTGGAGGTTGGTAATGTCATGTAAACAATAAGATATTATTTTATTTTGCACCTTCCAAAAGGAAGGTTATTAAATGTGTAGACGGAACGCACATTGGACTCCAAAGACCAAACAAAAACGAGCATATGTTCTTTAATAGAAAGGGGTTCCACAGTCTTAATGCTATGCTGGTATTATAATTAAATGCTTTCATATATTATCTTTATTAAAAGTAATATTTTAAGATTTGTGACCACGAGCATAAAATTTTAAATGTAAATTCAAAATATGGTGGAGCGGCACATGACTCATTTGTGTGGAGACATTCTGAAGAAAAAACTTTGTTAGAAGAACTTTACAATAACAAAAATTTTAAAAATATTTGGCTTTTAGGTGAGTTGAACACTTTTATTTTGTTTAACATTAAATTCAAAAGTAATTAATAATTCTAAAGGAGACTCATGATACCCGATTGAACCATGGTTGATAACTCCGTATAGGAATCCAGAGGAATGCTCTATGGAGGCATACTTTAATGAAATACACTCCAAAGCCCGATATATAGTGGAGAGATCAATCGGCATACTTAAAGCACAATGGAAAATTTTAAGAAATGACAGAAAAAGTCGATACAGCCCAGAAAAAATGGCTCATTTTGTTAATGTTTGCGTCGCCTTACACAATGTGTGTATTCATTTTAAGGTCCCGAATTACACACAGAATCCAATGGCTGAAACTATTCATTCTGAAACTGATATTGGCAATGAAACGCAATTGACAAAAATTGGTCAGAAAATTAGAGATCATATTAAATTGTCTCTATGGAGAAATAAATAAAATAAAGTTCATTTCACAGAACTTATTGTATAACATTTATACTAAATATTTGTACTCATTAACAATCATAACAAATAGATCAAGCTCCATTTTTCATAAAATGCAAATTCAATTAATTTTTTGATGAAAATGGAGCTAAAAAATTAAATTATAATTCAAATCTTAAAAACTGCATAAAATATAAAAGTTTTAAACTCTTTGTTTAAGCATCTCCAACTCCAAAGTTTTTATTTCTAGATCCACTTTTTTCAATTCTTCTTTCAATTGAAGAGATTTTGTCTTCAGTTCATTCAATCTTTCCATTAGATTCAGAAACCGGTCCAATTTTATGTTTAAAATGTTTTGAGACTCTACAAACTTTTCTAAATTCAATTTTAGTAGGTTTAATTTATTTTCACTCTTAGCACATTTTTTATTCACTTTTAATTCTTCTTTTTCCACATCAATCCAATTCCAATCATTTTCTTTATCTGTTTCCTTAACTATAATGTCATAGTCACTATTTTCACTTGACTCAATTTCTTCCATAATATTATCTATCACTTTAGAGATGCCAAACGATTTAATTTGAGAAAGGCCCTCAACTGATGCCTCTAATTCAGCGGCTTCCAGAATTTGTTATTCAGCTGGCGTAAGTGGCATTTCCTCATAAGGACCTCCTCCAGTTTTTTTTCTTTGATGTCATGTTAAATGACAATTTCTTTTTTACTTGGTGTTTCTGGTCAGTAAAAACCTAAAAAAAATGAAATAATAAAAACTAAATAAGTAGGTATCTTACCTTGCGCCATGACTTTACTTCTTTAATTGGCGGACCAGCCGTATTTAACTTTTTGGACAGTTGATCCCATAGTCTATTGGCAACAGCCCTTCCTTGGCCACAATTTGGTAAGATATTTTTTGCCAACTGCGGGTGCTCAACAATAAATTGGGACAATATATCTTTTTGCTTTGCATTAATTTTATTCACATTGATCCTAGAATATAAAATATTATTATTTTTCATTCTACAAAAACTACATTAATTAAACTTACATCTTTTTTACTTCTCTATGGGAAAAACTTAAATTTTTCACTTTTTTATTGATAAATCTTAAATTTTTTACTTTTTTATAAATTAAGATCGACACTGAGGTATCGAATGACATTTCGAGAGTTGCATTTTACAGATGTTTGGCTATCGTATGTTATCATATCAAATTACGATACATTTTATTCGATATCGAATATCATAATGCAAAAATTAAAAATTTCGATTAATTTCACTCGATATCGAATGCCGTGATTAGACCCCAGCAGTATTGAATTTAATGAAGGGTAAGCTAGCAAAATGTTTTGTGCGCACGTTTAGTAGATAAAGTCGAAGGAAGGAAAAAACGTTATTGGATGTAAGTGGGTATTCGCATTAAAATATAATCCTAATGGTTCAATTGCCGATCATGAAATTATAAATATATTTGTTTAATGATGGATGTTTTGCACTGGTTCGTTTGTCTATTGTTTTATTGTTCTTTTAATTTTGTTGTTTTTATTTTAAAGAAAAATGCTTTTTGTTTTTGTAAAAATTCAATTTCTGTTTGTTTTATTTGTTTTGTAATTTTATTCTGTTCAGTTTCTTTTGCACAATGTTTGTTCTTAATTTTATGTCTAAATTCAATTTGTCTTTTTATTTGTTGTTTTTGTTTAAAGTTAAATTCACATTTGTTCTAATTTTTAATTTGTGTTTAAAAAAAGGGTCACAATTGATCTTATTTGGTTGAATGTCGAAACTAGAGTGTCTGTATGAACAAGAGATCTTAATGTTAAGCAAAGAAAGAAAAGAAATGACAAAAGCAAAGAGCATAAAAAATATGTATAAAAAACCGCTATTATTTTAAAGGGTGTTCCCTTAAATTGTGTGAACGTTGAACATTCCGGCCCCCATGCCTCGGTGAAATCTACCACAGGTTTTGAATGGGTCCTGAAAATAGATATCCCAAGGCATTTTTTCGGCAACAACTTGACCGACCTCTGTATTGATGGCTCCGTCTCGACGTATATTGAAGTAAATATCACTGCCAATTTCCACTTCAAGAATAGTGTTGGACTGAGAATCTATATCAGCCAATGAGTTGGGCGTGAAATCTTCTGTTGGGTCAACGTTTATGGGTCCAGAATAGGGCTTCTTTGGAAGTAAATCCGTCATAAGGGCTGTTACTTGGATCGACCATTTATTATTTACATTATGGGATCGCAAATCAAAAACAGCAAAATCATAAGCGTACTTTATGACGGTTTTGATGTTATATTTTTCGACAAATGATCTAGATACCCTGGACGTTGTTAGGGATCGATTGATGATGGCCCGTGTGCTGATCCAAGTATCAGCATTTCCAGTGTAGACTTTAATGGAGGCGGTGGGAACGAAAACCAGGTTCCAATTGAACAAAGGTGTTTCCGGGTCGATTTGTTTCGAAGGCCGTGGGTCGGCTCGTTTTAAATGCTGTTGGTCGGCTCGTTTTGAAGGCTGGGGATCGGGGCGTCTTGATGGCTGCGAGTCTTTCAATTGCATTGCATCATGTAGTAGTGTATTATGGCTTCTCTGGCAGATATGACACCCTTTTTCATTTTTGCAGTCTTCGGTTTTATGAGATCTTGCAAGACAGTTCAGACAATATTTTTTGACGACCATGAGGTCATATCGTTCTGTCGGATTGTAGCTTAGGAATTTCCTACAGGTGCGAATCGGATGATCTTTAAGACAGATACCGCACGAAAATAGCCAATGTTCGGGTCTTTGTTGTTGTTGGGATGCCATACCTGTAAGTGTACAATTAGAACAATGTTAGTGTATGTAAATGATTAGAAGTTATATTAATTTGAAATTAAAACCACAATTTTGGTAATTGGTCTGGTGATGACTCCATTTTTTGTTTTGATATCGACAACTCTACAGTTCTGGTCAGGTCCAAGATGTGTTTTGATGATTCGACCCATTTGCCAATCATTGGGTGGCAAGTTATTGTTTTTGATGACGACCAGATCGTTGACTTTAACATTGTCCCTCTGAGTCTTCCATTTGTATCTGCGTTGAAGTTCGACCAAGTATTCGGACTTCCATCTTTGGCAAAATGATTAGTAGATGACCTTCAGGCGTTTCCAACGGTTGATGAGAATCAGATTTTCACTGCTTACATCTGGTTCAGCTGGGGTCAATAATGCACTACCAATAAGGAAGTGTCCAGGGGTCAATGGATTAAGATCATTTGGGTCATCGCTAGCAGGACTTAAGGGTCTAGAATTTAGGCACGATTCTATTCGAGTAAGAATTGTAGATAGCTCTTCAAACGTGAATTTCAAGTTCGGTATCATTTTTTTGAGGTGTGTTTTTAATGATTTTACACCGGCCTCCCAAAGGCCGCCCATGTGTGGGGCTCCTGGAGGAATAAACTTCCAGTTTAGGTTTTGATGACTAAAATGATGGATCACTTGATTTTTAAGAGTCTTTATGAATTCTAGACGGTCTTTTCTGAGTAGTTCTGCTGCTCCGACGAAATTTTTCCCATTATCTGAATAAATGAGTGCGGGACATCCACGTCTTCCTATGAAGCGGGAAAATGCTGCTAAGAACGATTGGGTCGATAAATCACTTGCTGCTTCAAGATGTATAGCTTTTGTGGCAAAGCATACAAATATGCAAATGTACCCTTTTGTAATGAGACACGCTCGGCCTGTGAAATTTTTGATGTCAAAAGGTCCTGCGTAGTCTAATCCAGTTGTAGCAAAGGGTCTTGATAATGTTGTCCGTTCTGGTGGTAATGAAGCCATGATTTGATTTTGCGTCTGTTTTTTGTACAAAACACACGTTTTACAATTGTGAATTACGCTTTTGACCAAGGGTTTCAATCTGAATATCCAATATTCTGTGCGTAATACTCGAATCATTAGTTGGTTTTCTCCATGAAGGGTAATTTTGTGTGTAAATTCAACTAATAGTTGTGATAGCTTCGAGTTATGAGGTAGCAATATTGGGTAACGCTCATTGTAGGTTAATGCAGGTGATTGCGCGAGTCGCCCATTGGCTCTAATAATGCCATGGCGATCCATGAAAGGATTTAAGGTCAAAAGACTGCTGTTTGGGGATATTTTCTGCTTAAGTTTCAAATGTTTGTACTCATCTGAGTACATATGATGAGTCGATGCTTGACGAAATCTATTTCTTCTCGGGTGATTTCTGCTGAAGATACGCGAAGATGGGTTCGGTTGGTTCCAGTATTTCTCCATAATCGTGTGACATAAGCAAGCACTCGAAAGGCGCGTGATAGGTCTGAAAATCGATTTAATGGGTCTTCGCGTATTGTGGTTGTAAATGCTTTTACAGTTTTAGCTTCTAAGTTTGTGTCACCTGTTTGTGTTGGTATCGGCCATTGATTTTTAGGCAATTTTAACCAGGAGGGTCCAAACCACCATAGGTTGTGGTTTTCCAGTTCCTGTGGAGTACATCTTCGGCTGGCTACATCTGCTGGATTATCTTTTGAGTCGATGTGTTGCCAATTTTGATTTCCAACCTTATCTAGGATTTCAGAAACACGATTTCCAACGAAAGTGTTCCATGAGCAAGGAGGTTTCTTTAACCAGGACAGCACGATTGTTGAGTCGGTCCAATAATATGCCTTAATATTTTGAATCTGAAGATTTGGTATAATTCCACATGCAAGGTTTGCCAATAATACGGATCCACAAAGTTCTAAGCGGGGCAAAGATATTTGTTTAATGGGAGCTACACTGGTCTTTGAAGTCAGAAGAAATGTGAATACTGAGTTTTCCGATTGTATTCGAACATAAAGAGCCGCTGAATAGGCTTTTCCTGAAGCGTCACTGAAACCGTGAATTTCCACATTATTTTTCGGGTTAAATTGGATCCAACGGGGAATTTTCAATATATATATTGTGGGGCAGTTCTTTATGAATTTTTGCCACTGTAGACAAGTCAAGGGTTTTAGTATGTCATCCCAGTCGACCTTATCTAACCAAATCTGTTGCATAATTAATTTTGCTTCTACTATTATTGGGGCTATCCATCCACAAGGGTCAAAGAATTTGGCAATTGTCGATAAAACTTCTCTTTTGGTGTAATTTACTTTTAATTCGACATCTGGTGCTGTAAACGTAAATGAGTCTGAAGAAATGTTCCATTTGATTCCAAGAGTTTTTGTTCCAGTGTTTTCTGACAAATTTAACCAATCGAGAGGTAGTAGGGCCTCATTTGGTAGATCTTGTATGACTCGTGGGTCATTTGATGTCCATTTCATCAGGTCAAATCCAGCAGATTTCAAAACTGTTGTAAGTTCTTTTCTTCTTCATCATCCACGTACATGTGTTGTTGTAGAGTTTTTGATGCGAGAGGGTGAGTTGATTTGACATCTTCTGCTAGTTGAAGAAGGGTTCTAATGGCCAGAAACGGGGCGCAGTTGACTCCAAAAGTTACTGTCAGGAGTTCGTAATCCTCAATAGGATCCTTTTCTGTTTGCCGAAATAATATCCTTTGATATTTGGTTTGAGTCGGATCAATGAGTATCTGTCGATACATTTTTGTGATGTCTGCGTTGTACACAAAACGGAAGAATCTCCACTTCAGTATCAGATGCACTAAGTCCTGTTGAAGTATGGGTCCTGGATATAGTATGTCATTCAAACTCTTCTTGTTTGAAGACGGGCTAGAAGCGTTGAAAACTACTCTAAGTTTCGTTGTCAACCGTTCGGGTTTTATTACTGCATGATGCGGCAAGTAATAATTTGGGTTTGTGTTGATTTCCAGGGGAGAAATTTTCCTCATATGTCCTAACTCAAGGTACTCAACAATTACTTGGTCGTATTGTTTTTTGAGTTCGGGTTTCTGGCTAAGCGTGCGTTCCATTCTCAAGAACTGTGCCATCGCTATGTTTCTCGAAGTTCCTATTTCTTTGCTATTTTTGAAGGGTAGGGTAACTATATACCTTCCCTTGTCGTTTCTTCGTGTTGTCGACATGAAATTGTTCTCGCAAAATGTGTCCTCATCTGACCTCAAAACCCGTTTTGGGGTTTCCTCCACCTCCCAAAAGCGTGTGAGGATTCGGTCAAGGGACGTAGTGTTGAGTAGTGACACTGTTGTACTAGGTTGTGTCTTTGTTGAAATTGGTCCCCCCACAATCCAGCCAAATACTGTTTTTTGTGCCAAAAGGGATCCAATAGACCGCATCGGTGTGTCCATGCAATATATTGAGTGGCCCAAGTCGAGGCCTATAAGCAAGTCGATGGGTCTGCTCTGATTGAATTGAGGATCTGCAAGTTCTAGTTTAGCAGTCTCATTGAAATGTTGCAAATCTAAGGTTTGTGGTGGTAAATTAGATGGAAGCGTCTTCAAGACTGGTGCCCAGACTTCTAATTTAAATTGTGAATCCACCTTGGAGCAAAGATTGAATAAACATGCTTTGGTTGATGTCTCTGAAACTGTTTGACTCAACCCCGTAACATGAACTAAATTTCTCTTGGTGGGTAAATTTAGTCTGTTCTTCAACTTTTCTGACATAAAAGTTGATTGTGAACCAGGGTCAATGATTGCTCTTGCCTGGTACTTTTCGCCTCTAGTTTCGATCAGTACAATTGCAGTGAATAACAAGGTTTCCTTCTCATTGGGAGATTGATTGAGATGTTTGCTCTCTTGCAGTGTCAAGGATGTGATGTTTGGTATGGAAAAGCTTGATGCTGGTGTGGACTGTATATTGTTGTTTTGTGCCGCGATGCTCCTGCTAGATTGGGTCGCGTCACAATTCTGAACTAAATGTTGGGTTTCTGATCCCTTATGTAACAAAGTGTTGTGTCTTTGCTTACATAATCTACAACTGAATTTACTTTTACAGTCCTTAACACTGTGGTCAATAGAGAGGCAATTGTAACATGAATTTGTGACCTTTACAATGTGAATTCTGTCGTTAACGTTCTTTTCTAAGAACTTGGGGCAAGACCACAATTGATGAGACTCTTTACAATGTTGGCATTTGTAATTTGAGTCATGTTTCTGTGCCCTATTTGTATTTAAAAATTTTATATTTTTCGACCCAGTTTCATTTTGGGTCGTGTTTATGTGAAAAGTGTGAACTCGTTTTGGCCTAGATTTTAAATTATCTCTTTTTTGTTGTTCCGATTTTGTATTCGACTGTGTAATGGCCTCTATGGATTCCAGAGTCTTAGAACTGTGCGTCAAGAAAGTGTTGAGTTTTTCCCAAGTCGGAACTTTTGTAATTTCCTTAAGTGAACTTTCAAAGTCCTTTAAAAGAGTCCGTGGGAGCTTCGTTGAGCAAATGTATACCAGAAATGGATCCCACGTGGCGGTTTCTACATCTAATGCATTTAATGCCTGAATACATCCATTGACTGTTCGCTGAAGTTTTTGAATCGATGAGCCTGAGTCTTCAGCTACGTTCGGAAGATCAAATAAAATTTTTAATTGTTCATTTACTTGAATCCGATTATTTTCGTATTGGGCCACAAGATTTTTCCAGGCTATGTCGAAGCCCTGGTTGGTCAATGGGGCATTTGAAACTATTTTCCTAGCATCTCCTCCAGTCTTTTGTATCAGATGAAAAAGTTTCTCAATTTTGCTAAGTCTAGAATTATTTATATATAATGCCGTAAAAAGATCGCGGAAGGTAGGCCATGTCAAAAAATCCCCATAAAATGTGTCCGTGTCGCAAGGTGGTAGCCGTACAAATGAGATGTCATGATTTTCCTGTGGTTTATTCACAACAGCAGAAATCCGCTCTTCCTTCTTTGGATTCGATAGGGCTTGAATTTCCGCATTAATTGACCCTAAACACGTTTTGTAGGCTGAAAAAACTTTTTTATAACGATTACGAAGCTTATCTTTATCGATGGATTTTTCCTTTGAATCGCCTTTTATGTCCCTACACTCTCCATACGTCCTTTTGACTTGTGACCATATAGAATCAAGTTCGACCCGAAGTACCTCAAGAGAGTGAATGTTGTTTTCGGCCGCACTTTGTGTATATTCTGTTTCAAAATCCAAAAGGTCATTTGTACAATTCACAAATTTATCAAGTGCCATTGTTATGGGTTAAAATTTAAATCGATAAAAATTAAGGATTAATTTGAGTCTAAAAAAGTCCCTGCTAGCGATTTCACAACAAGATATGTCAAAAATAATAATTAATTTCAAATTTAATTATTAACAAGGAGTTATTTCGTTTCCCCAGAAAATAATGAAAAGAAATATGGGTGGTAACCCTTTTTTGTTTCGTTCTTTTTCTTTTTTTTTTATTTAACAGCGGCAAGAAAAAATATTTTCTAAAAAAGAGCTATTACACTTACTTGTTGTTGTTGTGTCTTCTTTTGAACCGCTACTTTTTACTCTGGGTCTCTTGTTGTTTGTGTCTGGTGTTGTGTTGTTGGATCTTTTTTTCGTTCTTTCCACTTTGCTTGTGGATTCTATTTTTTCCATAAAAAATTCAACTGTTTTTAAACCGTTATTTATTTTGTGCTTTTTTAATATTTTTTACTTTTTAAGCGACTTTTTGTTATTGTTTTTAACACTGCACTATATTCACTTTATACGGTTCGAAGTGACCAAAAAATGTTTAATGATGGATGTTTTGCACTGGTTCGTTTGTCTATTGTTTTATTGTTCTTTTAATTTTGTTGTTTTTATTTTAAAGAAAAATGCTTTTTGTTTTTGTAAAAATTCAATTTCTGTTTGTTTTATTTGTTTTGTAATTTTATTCTGTTCAGTTTCTTTTGCACAATGTTTGTTCTTAATTTTATGTCTAAATTCAATTTGTCTTTTTATTTGTTGTTTTTGTTTAAAGTTAAATTCACATTTGTTCTAATTTTTAATTTGTGTTTAAAAAAAGGGTCACAATTGATCTTATTTGGTTGAATGTCGAAACTAGAGTGTCTGTATGAACAAGAGATCTTAATGTTAAGCAAAGAAAGAAAAGAAATGACAAAAGCAAAGAGCATAAAAAATATGTATAAAAAACCGCTATTATTTTAAAGAGTGTTCCCTTAAATTGTGTGAACGTTAAACAATATTAATTGGGTAAATAAAAGTAGTGGACGAAAAGAAGGAAATATTGTTGAGATATTTAAATAAAATAAATATATGTTTAAGCTGATATGATTAAAAATTTAAAATATGATGATAATAAAGGGCTATCCATTTAGTGGTTTCAAAAGTATGGGACTGGAATTCGACATCTGTCAAACTAAGTTGTGAAACCAATTTTACATAAATTTTTTGTTGTCGCCTCTCAGAGCTATAAACAATACTTGAGCATCTGTGCAAACTTCTTCCTAGTTGATGGTGAAGTCGTCCAATGATGTACTGCTTGTTGTTGTGATATAATGGCGTGGAGTGTATTGTGATATTTATGTTACACTGTTGGCATTGTTTTATTTTTGATTGTTTTTTGTTATTTTTTGCTTTATTTTATAAACACTTTTGTTGTACATTTGTGTATTTTATTTTTTAAAGTTTTGTGCGTCTTTTTGTGTTCTTTTTCATAAGAGATAAAAATTTCAACAGCACTAAATTTCTGTTTTGTTGTAATTTTTTTTTTTTTTTTTGATGGAGTATTTTTTTTTTCTTTTTGTTATTATTTATTTTACAACACCACACTTCACTGTTTTATATGTTGTTGTTTTATTTTATATGTTGTATATGGTTATTGTTAATGTTATATCGTTTGTATTTATTTTTATGTGTTTTAATTTTTTTAATCATAAATAACTTACAAGATTAACATAATGTTATTTAATGTAATTTATCCAATAATTAACACGTAACAACCCTTCAGTCAGGATTACGACCTAGTTTCTCACATCACTTATGTTGTGTGTGTTAATTTTATGCAGGAGTGGCAGGACCTATAGTTTAAAGTCGGCTCCGAACGACAATTTTTTAGAAACTTTTCATCGCAATTTTATTTACTTTCATAATTTTTTCGAGAAATCTGCTGAGAGATGTCGACGAAGAAATATTTTTTCATATTGCGTTTTGGTGAAGATGCCTGATCTGGGGTTTGAACCTTCAACTAATTAACACGCACGGGTTTAAATTTTAAATAATTTATAATATTTATGCACGATTTATTGCCTTTTTGTTTAACGAGATGATCACTAATTATAATAAGTAGGGACTTGGCTTATTTGTAAATGTTAAATTCTTTGTTTTTAAAGGTCCGCCAAATAACTTTTTCTTGAAAATGCTTAAAAAAAATTACTGAATATTTTCTCAAATTTCTTTTTTTTATTAGAAAGTACAATCCTTCCGGTTAATAATGGAAAATAATTTCATTCAAATGGCTGCCTCGGCTGGCCATGCAGTAGCCTACACGATTTCATATTGCGTTTTGGTGAAGATGCCTGATCTGGGGTTTGAACCTTCAACTAATTAACACGCACGGGTTTAAATTTTTAAAAATTTATAATATTTATGCACGATTTATTGCCTTTTTGTTTAACGAGATGATCACTAATTATAATAAGTAGGGACTTGGCTTATTTGTAAATGTTAAATTCTGTGTTTTTAAAGGGTCCGCCAAAAAACTTTTTTTTTGAAAATGCTTAAAAAAATTACTGAATATTTTCTCAAATTTCTTTTTTTTATTAGAAAGTACAATCCTTCCGGTTAATAATGGAAAATAATTTCATTGAAATGGCTGCCTCGGCTGGCCATGCAGTAGCCTACACGATTTCATATTGCGTTTTGGTGAAGATGCCTGATCTGGGGTTTGAACCTTCAACTAATTAACACGCACGGGTTTAAATTTTAAATAATTTATAATATTTATGCACGATTTATTGCCTTTTTGTTTAACGAGATGATCACTAATTATAATAAGTAGGGACTTGGCATATTTGTAAATGTTAAATTCTGTGTTTTTAAAGGGTCCGCCAAAAAACTTTTTTTTTGAAAATGCTTAAAAAAATTACTGAATATTTTCTCAAATTTCTTTTTTTTATTAGAAAGTACAATCCTTCCGGTTAATAATGGAAAATAATTTCATTCAAATGGCTGCCTCGGCTGGCCATGCAGTAGCCTACACGATTTCATATTGCGTTTTGGTGAAGATGCCTGATCTGGGGTTTGAACCTTCAACTAATTAACACGCACGGGTTTAAATTTTAAATAATTTATAATATTTATGCACGATTTATTGCCTTTTTGTTTAACGAGATGATCACTAATTATAATAAGTAGGAACTTGGCTTATTTGTAAATGTTAAATTCTTTGTTTTTAAAGGGACCGCCAAATAACTTTTTTTTGAAAATGCTTAAAAAAAAATTACTGAATATTTTCTCAAATTTCTTTTTTTATTAGAAAGTACAATCCTTCCGGTTAATAATGGAAAATAATTTCATTCAAATGGCTGCCTCGGCTGGCCATGCAGTAGCCTACACGATCGGTCCAATTTTTAAGCACATTATCGATTGTATGCAGCTGTATTTCACCAATGGCTTCACGAATATTGTCCTTTAAAGCGTCAATTGTCTCTGGCTTGTCGGCGTAACACTTATTTTTGACGGCACCCCACAAATAATAGTCCAACGGTGTCAAATCGCAGCTCCGAGGTAGCCAAACGACATCAGCTCTGCGGCTGATAATGCGGTCTTCAAAAACAGGGCGCAAAACATCGAGTGTAGCTTCGGCTGTGTGGCACGTAGCGCCGTCCTGTTGAAACCAAATGTTGCCAATATCCTCCTCTTCAATTTTTGTGAACAAAAATTCGTTCAACATGGCCCGATAACGATCGCCATTGACTGTAACGGCCACTCCTTGTTCATTTTCGAAGAAAAATGGCTCAATTATGCCTCTGGACCAAAATCCGCACCAAACAGTGACTCGGTTTGGGTGCGTCGGCTTTGCAATGTATGCGTGCGGGTTTTCTGTGCCCCAAATGCGACAGTTTTGCTTGTTTACAACGGCTGAATTAACACATGTTAGGTAATATAAATGATGTACTAGGTAGGATCCCAGAAAAAATAAATCATGGACACAAATTTAAATAAGAATAATAAAATTTCGGTACAGGGTGTTAAATGCTCAGTATCGGCGGCAACGTCGATCTTCGCTTCTTATATATTTCTTTTTTATTTGTCATTTGTTTGGTAACTTCTTTAAGTATTGTTGTTGCTTTTGATCTTTGTTTTATTTCCTTCTCTTCTCGATTTTTATTTCAATGTTGTTGTTGTTGCACTTTTGATCTTGGTTCTGTTTTCTTTTCGCAATTTCCTAAGTGTTTATTAGTTTGATTTCTGTTTACACATAATTATGTGTAATTTTTGTTGTTGTTGGCATATCTTCTCATTTTCATTCTGTCTTATTTATTGATATTCATTTAATTTCGTTTTATAGGCGTGACATTGCCGCCTATTTCGTCCCAAACAGGCACATTATTACCATAATTCACCGATCTTTCTAAATGGACAACTTTCATTTAGAATCTCAAGCTACTCTGTTTTTTAATTCTATAAACCACGTGATTTAAACTTTTGAATACTTTGCACGGTCCTTTTCAATGTGTTCGCAGCTTAGGAGTAGAACCAGTTGACCTTCTTTCAAACACTCAGTATTCTCATTTTACAACAAACACGACTAGTTACAAACAAAGTTATTTAACTCGTTAAGGTCACCAGGCAACTTTAGCTGGTTTCCGAAGATATTCTTGGTCGGTGTTTTTGATGTTTGACATGCTTTTTCAGCAAAGGTTTGGTCTTATATCGATCTAACGCTGCTAACCCTGCCACCCATTTTCTGATGTGCTGCTGGAATAAATCACGATCCTTGGTGATCAAACTGGACTATTCAAACCGTTCAAACTACCACTGAAGTATATTGGTCTACGTTGGTGTTCTCGGCAACAACTCGCTCTAGGCTTGACAAGTTAAGCACTCTGACCGGAACTACCCCGTTCTCATTGAATTTTATGAGTGCTTTTGCTGTTAACGTTCTGGGCTAAGTTTTCTCTGGTTCTATTACCCCACAACTAGTTGTCCACACAGTCTCTGTCCATGTGTCCCCACAAGGGTTATCAGGAAATAAGCATGTGCTTCGTACCCATCTTGGCTATGTTCACCTCTACTTCTGTCATACCGTGGACTGTGGGCTACTCTCCGGTAGATGTACGCAGTCTTATATTACCCACTATTTCACATTTACCCTTCACAACATCGAGTTTAATTACAGACTGCGGCACTCCAGTATCGATGGTAAATGCATGTTCCATCAGCTAAGGTGGGAATCCATACTCAATTGATCCTTTGGTTGGACGCATTGTAGTTCCCACCATAGCATATAGGTTATGGGCTAGACTAAGGTGTTGTACGACCCTTGCCGAAAGTCAGCCTGGCTGGGAGCCCATCCAAAAATAAAAAATTGCTAGCGCGAATCCCTGCCCAGGTGGACCATCCTCTTATCCGGAGCTCAAAAATGAAGACAAATAAAAATTAAGAAAAACGGAAAATGATAAAAAGGTCTCCCTTGTGGATGCCGAGAACGGAACTCGGAAAAATCTGGCAATATTTACGATAACCTCAGATATTGGATAGACTTATTAAATTTCTTCTTGGTAAAGGGAATAATAGCGTAAGGGCGATTAGGAATCCTAGGAACACGAATTGGGATCTTTATGATCCCAATATCACATGATAGTCAGACTTGCAATGGACTCACTCACGCGCTGTAGAATAGATAGTGTTTCTGAACTTCAAAACTCCCTTCTGGAGGCCGAGAACAGAACTCGGAAAAATTAGCGTACGATTTAAACCAACGCCCGTCTCTACAAAGGAGGTGAAGGAATCGGATTTACGTCCAGCAAAAGCGGCCTTGGTAATGTGAAGGTTGACGCGGCATCAAAACATATCAAAGACTCTAAGTAGAAATGTAGAGTGCTAGGCGGGACCTCTAAAAGATCTCAAATATCACAGAGGACAGCCAAAGGCCGCGAGATATGCAGTCGCTGTCCTGGACATCAAGCGGCCTTCTGCTGTCCTGAGCTAAGAAAAAACTGGGCGAATTAGAATAGTCTACCAATGAGACTGCTGTGAAAAGACAGCGTTCTGCGGAACGCCACACACCCGATGTGAAGAAGATCTCACAGCACCATCATAATGTACAGCGACATACTAAAAGACAGTACTGAGATGGCAGCGGTCGACCGCTCAGACCCAGACGGTAGCATCACACCGTCAAACTGGAGGCTAGTAGAAGACGCCCTTACAGATATCTTCTTAGAAGTGATGGAAGAACATCTCGGGCCAGTACCAGCTTAAAAAATTTTTGGCTAGTACCAAGGACACGTTAAGCTGATAACGTGTGCCGATAAGCGAGCTCTGGATCTCTTCTCCATCGCTAACTCAAGGATGGGGGAAATTTGGCTGGGCGCCAAATAAAAGTTGGTATAGTCGCCGTAGTCTAGTTGGTAGTGTGTCGGCTTATTAGACGTAAGGCCACAGTACAAACCCCAGGTCAGACATCAAAACGATCTGCCTCTCAGCAGATTTCTGGCAAAAACTCTGAGAGTAAATAAAATTGCCATGAAGAGCTTCTCAAAAATCTGTCGTTCGGTGTCGACATTAAACTGTAGGTCCCGCCACTCATGTATAAAATTAACGCACACAACATAAGTGGTGTGAGAAGCTATGTCGTAGTCCTGACTGAAGGGTTGTAATGTCCAATTATGTATAAAAGGACGCAATCCCTAGCCGACCGCGAAAGCTTTCTTAGATACCAATAAATTCGAAGGAGCCAGAGAAAGTCTTAAGGATGATTAAGATGTGCAATGCGAAGGTATCAATTCAGAATTGCAAAATTTCCAAATTAGAAGATCTCGTTATGCGAACATATGATCCTCAAAGTCTACAAAAAAGACAGCCGTCCAATAGAGTCCGGTGACAGAGTTCCTCAGGGGGAAAGGACGCAGGATGAATATGGTCATCACATTTGGATCTCCACACAGACCCATACCCGATCAGTTCTTTTTCTTCCACTCGATCGGATATGGCATCTGATATTGAGATGTTGCTAAGAGAATTGGAGCTTTTAGAAGAGAATAAAGGAGAACTAGACGACCAATGTCTAGACACAATGATGCTGGAGGGAAAAGTGGGCGAAAAATCCGAGTAATCCAAATAAATATCCACCACTCTAAAGCAGCGTCCGCTGCACTACTTCTCCGACAGGCAAACAGAGGAGAAGACATAGCCCTAATCCAGGAACTAAGGTTTATAGCCAACAAGGGATTAGGGCACAAAAATTATAGGCTGGTTCATGATAAATGCGTAGGTAGGCCCAGATCCTGTGCACTCATTAAGAACAACTTAATGGTATATTTGCTTCCTTTTTTCAGTAATGAACACCTAACTACAGTAACGGCAAAAAATACTGGATCTCCTCCAGTTACATGCATCCAGCACCAGATCCAGTGAAGAGGCTGGTTACAGAAGCTAAGTGCGCTAAGTTTGACCTGCTGATTGCTTGTGATGCCAACTGGGGCAGAACGGACTTCAATGAACGGGGTGAGTCACTCTTTGATTTTATTATCTCCAATAATTTAAAGATTTGTAACATGGGTAACACGCCCACTTTTCAAACAAAGAATAGAGGTATTAGACGTAGCCCTTATCTCTGGCAATATTTACGATAACATTAGAGATTGGAGGGTCTCGAAGGAACACTCCTTGTCTAATCATAGATTTATTTAATTTTTCTTGGTAGAGGGAAAAATAGTGTAAGGGCGATAAGGAGACTACGGTTCGAATATGTCTGCAAATGCAATAAAATAGTCGATAGATGGATTTAAACCGTTTAAATCTCCGGGACCAGACGTGATATACCTAGCCCTCTTACAACGTCTGAAACTGAAACACATCGAACTACGCACAGATGAACCATGTACCGTCGGAAGGGTGTAGAGTGGTGGTAGTCTTTATATCGAAGGATGGAAGAATCTCCCGCACTACATACCCAAGGACTTTAGACTCATAAGTCTGTCCTTTTTCTTATTGAAGACCACGGAGAAGCTCATTGATGTTAATCTGCGTCAAACCCTGGATAGAAACCTCCTTTCCATAGGTCAGTACGCGTACAACAAGGGAAGATCTGTTGAATAGAAAAAACGCTGGCACAAAAGGAGTATACTCTGACTAATTTCCTAGATATTGAAGGAGCCTTCAACAATGTGGAACTAGGCAATATATCCGGCGCGCTGACCAGATTAGGTGTACAGACTATTATGAAATGGATATCCAAACTACTTTGTCAGAGAACAATCTACCCCACACCAGGGAGCTCGAAAACAACCAGAGCTATAGGAAGGGGAACTCACCTGGGTGTAGCACTATTTTCCCTCTTTTGAAATCTGGTGATGCATGAGCTACTAGATGCAGATGATATACATAGATACATACATAATTGGTCATTACAACCCTTCAGTCAGGATTATTGACCTAGTTTCTCACACCACTTATGTTGTGTGTGTTAATTTTATACATAAGTGGCGGGACCTACAGTTTAAAGTCGACTCCGAACGACAGATATTTTGAGAAACTTTTCATGACAATTTTATTTACTCTCAGAGTTTTTGCCAGAAATCTGCTGAGAGGAAATCGCCGAAGAAATGCTTTTTGTATTTTGTTTTGATGTCTGGCCTGGGGCTCGAACCCTGGCTTTACGTCTAATAAGCCAACACACTACCTACTAGACCACGGCGACTTCAGAGATGATATTGTTCTTGAAATTTCGGGCAGATTTGTCGACACAATCAGAGATACGATGCAATTTGCTCTGAGGAGAGTCAGCGAGTCGGCATTACATCGCGGATTGGCCGTTAACCCTGGAAAACCGGATGTGAACTTTCTAGGACTAACTCTGGATAGGAAGTTGTCTTGAAAACCGGGAATCGTTAACAGAATACAAAAGGCTTCCATTGCCATGTATGCTTGCAACAGAATATTGGGAAGAAAATGGGATCTAGAACCTAGGATGAGTCACTGGATCTACACAGCGGTAGTCAGACTCATCTTGACTAGTTTGGTGGGAATCCCTTGATAAGACAACGAATTTGCCCCTAACACGGCGGTTGCATAGACCTGTTTATGGTACCCAGCACACTACACCTACGTAGGCACTGGAAATAATTTTGGGCCTCTTTCTGCTCGACCTTTTCTGTAAAGGCGTGGCGACTAAATAATCAGATGTCTCTGTCGCGAGAGGTGACTACATAACACCGCGGTCTCAGGTGAAGTCTCAACTTTGGGAGCTCATAATTGAAAATGCGATCCTCGACGACAGATTGGCGGCCCCGTACACGGGTAGAACGGAGCGAAAAGTCTGGCCAAGACTGGATGAAGTGCGCACGGTTAGTCTACTTATACCCTAGAGGGGCGCGCTCAGTTTGGTTGTCGGGGTTATTACGTGGTATACAATTTTGCAGAGAAGAGGAGTCTGTCCTTCGCCTACTGAGTACATGCCCGGCACTTTTAAAAGGAGACAATTACTTAAGAGCTTACTATATGGATGATCTGGAGGAACTCTCACGGGCTGACATTGACAGTCTAAGCCGCTTCATTAGGAGCTCCGAGTGGTTCCAGAGAACTGTGTAACACAATGGACCCTATGTGCCCTAATAGTGTCTATATAACTCTCTTAGATGGACAGCCACCACTACATATCTACTTTGGCAATTCTATGGCACCGTTTCTAGATTCTACCCTAGTACCGACTGTAGGCAAGTTCATGTGACTAGTTCTCTTTTTAGATGGTCCATCCTAAAGTCTTTTTAATTTTATTTCGTTTATTGCAATCCCACTTCTGACACCAAATGTTACGTTTACCCTTGGATTCAAAACTTGTAGTTTAAAATAATTTATTCACGTATTTTAATAAATCCTTTATTTTAATAACAACACACTTTAATTGAGAAGACCGCGCTATCAATTTTCTACACGATCTTTTTAATCAAAAATTACATTTTTTGGTATTAATACCACTGAGCTTAATGCGCGTTTTTAAATACAGCTCTCGATCACCTGCATCAACATTGACTGTCACAAACGCGTGGCTGCATGTTTCTTCCCTTTTTATATGCTCCCTTTCTTAACCGGCATTTGTCTTGTAGCTTCATGACCTTTCTTACGGTGTTGTTGTTGCTTTTGATCTATGTTCTGTTTTCTTCTCTCAATTTCCTAAAGGCCAAACTATAAACTGCTAATCCAATTCTGTTCAACTATGCGAAAACACACAATCCCATTTGCAAAAACAAAATATTCTAAGTGAACTTTTAGTTAAGTTTCAGCGAAAAAATTTCATTCCGACATGACAAAACTAATCGCAATTTACTTAGCGATTAATGTGTATACAATAATAACAAATGGCTACCATTATGTGTACATATAAGAGAATTATTGTATTCATATAACATATATTTCATTAACGGGCTTATCAAACGAATTCGCATAGAAAATATGATTAGTAAACATTTTATAATTCACTTATTTTTTTATGAATAAATGGATTGTTTTTTATTTTTTTAATTTTAGAATCGTTCTTTTCTTTTCAATAACAGAAGTAATCTGCTTTTAGCTCTTCACAAAAATAGAAATTTGCCTGAATTAGCTTAGGTTGTTGTCTTGCATTTTTCCGTTCTGCCGTCATTATAATCGTCTTCATATATTTTGTACTCGGCAGCTTTCTGTCGTCGGTCGTCTACGTATTTATACTTTTATAGGAACAGCTGTGCATAATTTAAATTGTTGTTTATTTTTTTGGGTTTTGATCAGCTGTTTTTTTTCTGTTCTGCTTTCAAAGAATTTAAGCAGCCGTCATTCTGGCATAAAAAGCACTTGGCAGTATTTTATGCCGAACTGCCGAGCTGCTGTCTGTCGTGTATGTGTTAAACCTTTACACGTAATTCTTATTGTTGTTAGTTAGTCTTGTCTGTTTGTGTTCTCTCTTATTTGTTTACATCCTATTTTCTGGATACGCGCAGAAATATAAGTATATACAGATATTTATGAAAAATCAAAATTTTTTATTTTAGTATATAGTTGTATAGATTACGAATGATTGATGATTACGATTTACAGGCCACAAGTCTACAACACGCTATGTAGTATTGAATTTAGTTAAGTGAACCTACCACACAACAATATCAGGATATTCAAAAAGATTTGAATTCAATGTGGAATTATAAAGGAATTATAGACGGGAAGCAATTCGAGATTTTTTTTGGAAAAAAACAAATAAACAAACTTAAACGCTGTTCAATACACATCATTGGCCACAAAACATATGTTTTGTGTCATTGGCCTTGTTGTATTTAAATGTCTCGTAAAAACTTTACACCGAGTTTCACGTTCAATATTCTTATTAAATTTTTGCAATTTGTGTGTCAAAATACAAATAAATTGATAGCAGAAACGTAGGTTGTACTCAATTTGAAATGAACTTTTTATGAATTTTCATTTTTGAAATATATTCATCGAATTATTGGAATAACGGTTTACATGCATCAACTGTTTTATTGGATGAAATTTTAAATACTCGTTTAAAAACAAAATTAATTATCAAATTTATTTTATCTTCTGAATTTATGAGTGTGTTATTAAAACGACACTGTTAATGTGTAAAAGATTGAAAGGCAAAACTTGATCGTGAAAGCTCTATTAATTAAATTTTATTTTATACAGGTTGACACGTTCTTTCAACTTGACATTTAATTTCATTTAATAAGCATTTGCATTGTTTTCGCATACTAGAAAAAAACAAAGGTTCCGTTGCCCCTATAAGAAATGAATGGCCGAAACTAACACATATACTAAGTAAATACCTTTTTACTTATTATTTCAATTATAGAGTTGCTTTAAAACATCATCATATTTTGATAATCTCTTTTAAAATTAGAAATTGAATTAAAGACATATTTTTAAGTGAACCGAAATCGGGTGTGTGATGTTAATAATATAAAGTAAAAAAAAATAAAATAAAGTAAAAGTAAAGAAAAACTTTGTTTTAGCGATTTTATTTGTGGATGCTTTCTTTTCAAAGGTTTTACAAAAAGTGCCGCACATAACGCGGAAATGAAAATATACAGAGTTACATTAATTATAGAGTTGTACTTAAGCATAGTTGTATTTAATTATAGATGGAACCTCTGGGATGAGTGTTGCCATATCAAAGACCGCTACAATGTAAACATTAAAATAAACAGTAGAGGAATAAAAATAGAAAACAAAATGAAAAATATAAAAAGAAAAAAAAAACAAGTGAAAAAACGACATTTAAGCACATAGTAAACCACCAACAAACCCTTGCCCAACTAATTATTTTCTATATTTTATGTAATTAATAAATCTATTTACATAATAGAGCATTAAAAAGCTTTAGTTGAAGCCGCAACCTTAAACCAAAGTCCATGATGCACAATGTCTACACTTCTCCTTTCCTTTTGTACTCAAATATAAAAATTCGTTATTAATTCTCTGTATATATTATTAGGTTTTTTTTTATAAAACATACTATTTTTTTTTTTTTGTAGAATAATATGAAAGCGAATACACCCAGTCCCATTTGCCAAGCCAAAACATGCTAATTGAACTTTTCGATAAGTTTTGACAAAAAAATTTCTTTAAGTGCATAACGAAATTCCTAGCAATATAGTTGGAGAAATCGTTTCTTAATGAATATACAGTAATAAAAGAAACAGCAAATTGTGTGCATACATAAAGGCGCCTGGAGACGATCAAATAAAATCATCAACGCCTTATATGTATGTGTGCGTATTGTCGTTCTACACGTATACATCCTCGATACTCGCGCAGAAACTCATCCAGGTGGTTCTCTTTGAGCGCTTTATTTCCCTTTTATAATCATTAAAACTGGATCTATATGCAGTCAACATCCCTGCCCGACCTTTTAGCTTTATTAAAGAGTCTCCTAGTACAGCAGCGGAGTCTCTGGAGTTCCACATTCCACCAGGCTGGCTGGCTCTTCTTACCCGGATAAGTAAGAGGACAAGCATCTCTATAACAAGACAACAAAATATCCGTCAAAGATCCAACTCGATCATTGATGCCAGGAGTGGAATGACCCCTGAGGGCCCTAAGTTCCTCCCCCACAGCCTTCTCATATCCGATTCAGTCGGTTCCAGTTGGTGAGCCTAAAAGGCTCACGAAAGCCACTAGATAGATTAATATTGAAGGATATCAGTTGGTGATCAGAGAAAGAACACTCATCTGAAACCCTCCAGTCCCTAATACAGACCTATCTATGTTAGAGAGCGTAATGTCAATTACCGCCTCCCTAACAGGATTCTTAAAAGTCGGTGTGTTACCAACGTTACAAATGTTAAACCTATTAATAAGAATAATAAAATTCAGAATCGACTTACCTCTAGTATTTATGTCAGCACTGCCCCATTGGGTGTGATGAGCATTGGCATCACAAACCAAGACAAGGCGACATCTTTTCCTTTTCGCATGCTCTACCAGTAGTCCAATTAAGTCATCAGGGGGAGATGCAGCCTCATACGGCATGTACACAGATCACAGCATCAGATCGATCCCAAGGTCATCTCTGTACGTCACTGTTGTTACGTTACCTGTACAAAAGGAAGGAGTGATTAACAAGTCCAAATTACCCCTAGCTAAAGTTTTTACCTTCTCACTTGTTTTAGGAACAAGTAACCTATAATCAGGATCGCTCAAACCCAGAATCCTAATCCTAATGTCAACTTCAAGACGGCGCAGGATGGTTAGCAGGTTGTGTGAGGCGCCTTCGCAGTGATGCAAATTAATCTGCACCACTTTTAGCTTCCTCCGGGTTCCTGGCATCACCTATGTCCGGATGACGGAATTTTAGGTGTGCTAACCCACACAACACTACGCCACCCTTTGCCCCTAGCCGCTGAAGTGAAGTCTGATCAATCGCGATCCTTTCTTACCATCACCTTTCCAATAAGTTTAGGTATGCTATTCACCTGCCTAAAAGTGGGCGGGACCAATACCATCACTATTGGACGTAGAGGGAGATCGAATTGAGGGATCACCTGAAATCTTGTACCAGGCCAGTGTTCACCAAGGCGCTTCACTGCTTCCACAAGGAACTTTACAGTTCCCTCGTTTTCCGATGGAGGATATGCGGGCATTACTGCCATCACAACTTTCCTCCATCATAAACTCGATAAGCCTTTCTTCAATTAGATCCCATCTTTCAGGAAAGATTTTACCATCTAAATCTGACCTATCGATGAAAGCCAATTGAAGGAAAGGGTTAGTTCCCAGGCTCCCCTGTTTCTAAGGATGCTTAGAGCCGAAGGGAGGCACCTCGTCAGACCTGTTTCTCTTCATTGTGGGGAACCTGCATGGAGGACTTATTGAAGTGCCCTCCTTCGCTTCCAACCTTTCATCCTTCTTCTGAGATAAAGGATTAGCGGTAGTTTCTACCCCCTTTCCTTTATCTATTGAAGAAGGAACCCCAACACATTTACTCTTCACTGGAGATTTGAGGACTCGAGGTTGCAGAACCTTCATGCCCCTTGCTTGCGGCTTGAGAAGTAGAAGCAATTGGCTCTACGCTCCCGTCCGCACTCAAGGGTCCATTCTTTCTGCCAGAGTCAGCTCCTCGTGAGAGGACATTGCCCGGGTATTTGGTCTCATGCCGCGAAACAGTGCCTCTGTGTGGAGCCAGCATATTCTGCTGCGAATCCACATCACAGATTGCAAATCTCCTCAAGGCAGTGCAAGCCCTGCGATATGAATTTTTCTCTTTATACAAAGCGGAACGTTTCCGCCCAATTTTACCCCCTTGTCAGATGAGATACTTTTTCCCCCGCAGTCCGGAAGTCACCACCTCTTTCCTCCCAGTAGCAATCTGGATACGAGTGAAGGGGAGTCTTTCAATGACCGTATTGTCAATGTCTTCATCCGACAGTAGGGAGACAAAGTCTGACACCACGCACATATCTTCCGTCGAAGTAGGGATCGCCAAGGCAGTCGCCTCACTAAAGGACTCCTCCACAGTCGTAATCCTTATACCACCTGGGGCGAAATTCCTCGCAATCTCATTGTTGTTATCAACAATGCTCGTTTGAATTCACGCAATGAGATATCGAAGACAGTTCTCTCACGATATTAGGGTAACCTTTAGTCATGCACCACATCCCCAACAGGTTGTGGATAGGTACACTTAAGCCCCCACATCGCGACAAGATTGTTACCCAGGTGGGGGACAAGGACGAGTTAATAGCAATAAATCGTCATGCGAAGAAAATATTTTAGCACCCAATCACTACGAAATTATAATTCAAATAATGATTGACGCATTTATTTGTACGTCTCCTTTTAAACGTCAAGCACACCACACTCACAATTATGTGTTATTTTATGAATGTATTTGATCGTCTCCAGGCACCTTAACATTTTATAGTTCTTTTCAGCTGTAGAGTTGTATTTCCAACAATACATCATTAGTGACGGTAAAATGACCGGTCTTTTGATTGTCAGACTTAATGGCGTCAAATATATTTTTGACAATATCTTTCAAAAGAAAAAATTTAATTTCAGACAAATTTTAAAATGAATCATAATCGTGTGTTGTAGCAAAATGTTTTAAATTTATTATAAGTTTTAAAACTTTGGAAAATCAACAAAACAACATTAATAAATTAAAATAAAAAGTGCAGTATAAAAGACCAAAAAGTGTTTTGAAATGTGAGTATCTTTTCTGTGTGAATCATTTGACCAGTATTTAATAAATCTCTTTACTAGCTCGTTGTAGGGATAAAGTGAAGGAGGAGTGCGTCAACCATACCAGTAGCACAAAAGTGACTGCAAATGAATTCAGTTGTGAGCCAGTTCTTGACGAAGTCAACTATTTTCAACATTTATATGAAATTTTTATTAAAATATCAAAATGTACTATTAACAGTATTTAATTATGCATTAAAATTTTATTTAATACGAATAAATTGCTTATAAAAAATTAACTTTTTTAATAAAAATATGAATCAATTTGGTAGTCAACTGTGACCCAAATACACGTCAACCGTGACCGGTATATGCATCAAGTTTGACTAGTGAACTGTAACCAATTTTTTAGTCAACTTGCAGTAATGTTTATATCAACTGTGATTTAGGAATAGCAATAGAGTGTACAGGACAGATATATGCTTTATAGTTGAAAAAATTCAAAACGTTAGAAAGAGAAACAAAATCCATCGTTCAAGAATGTCAAGTTTTTCATATTGCCCTTAATAACTTGATAATAACTAGTGATATGTTTACACATTACAAATGACAGTCAAAAAACTTTATGTAAACATTATAACTTTAAAATAAAGAGTAGAGAAATAAAAGGAGAAAATGAAATGAAATCTTTAAAAAGAAAAAAATTAGGTAAAAAAGGACATTTAAGTACATAGTAAAACACCAGCAAACTCTTGCCTAACTAAGTATTTTCTATATTTTATGTAATTAATAAATCTATTTACATAATAGAGCATTAAAAAGCTGGAGTTGAAGGCGCAACCTTAGACCAAAGTCCATGATGCACAATGTCTAAACATCTCCTTTCCTATTGATTCAATTGTAAAATAGTTATTAAATTCCCTGAATATGTTCTTAAATTTCTTTTATAAAACATACTGGGCCATAATCAAAGTCATCAAAAAAGTATACTTTAAGTATCATTTATTAAAATGTCTACTTTTCAGCTACTATAGACGATAAAAAGCTTACTTTTTCCGCTAAAGTCAGTTTTATACTTAAAACAAGCTGAAGTTGTTTTTAACGAAGTTAACATCACTTTTACTCTATCAGCTGTTTGTCATTTATCAAAAGTTACAAAATCAAAACAAACCAAAAACAAAAGTTATATGAATTGTGTTAAATTTTTTATAAATTGTTACATTGCCTTTGTTCTCTACAATGGACAGGTGGTTATTGATGCACTCGTGCAAAAACTCCTTTTCGCTGGTGCTCCAGTTTGCCTCTCGCTCTCTTTTCTTTTGATCCTGTTGACAATTTATAAATCAATGATACATAAATATGTAAAACTCCATAAATGTAAGAACACTAGATCTATGTACATATCTTTTCTAAATTTTCCATTGAGATAATAGTTTATTTTCCCCATATTAATTTTATTCAATTGTTTTTTCAAAATAACAATTTATATTATGTTTATTTTTTTGGCGCTTTTATTGCATCAGCTATGTGGAGATACCACTTATACAATATTTATACCAGTTTGTATTCAAAATTTCAAACATTATACTAATCACCCACTTAAAGCTGATTCAACTTAAAACTATTATTAATTTTCACTATAGCTAAGAAACAGTTAATAACAGGTTTAAATATTAAATTTGTTTTTAAAAAGAACCGACTTTAGTATTTGACAATGATTATGGGCCACTATTTTTAATATTCAAGCATGTCACAGATTCCAATCGGAATGGTTTTGATTCCGAATATGCAATTCCGATCGATTTTGTTTTAGGTTCTTCAGATTCCGAACGATTTTGTTCATTCCCAAATATTATAAAAATCAAATAAAGTATGGAAACGTAGTGCATGACAACAAAAAAAAAACATAGTTGGTGAATAAAAAGCAGAACCAAAACAAAAGCAGAAAAAGGCGCTGATACAAAAATTTTAATTGAAATCAAAAAAAAAATTAAAAATTTTATATGAAAAATGCCCCTTACCCTTTAAAAAATATAAGTTAATAATACAAAAATTTTCAATAAATCTGTACTTACATTTTTATAATACTGAATTAAATGCAACGTAAAAAAATTTTTGTATTTTCTTTTGTCCATCGTTTGTGTTGCCACCGCTTAAATTTGTTCTACTTAATAAATTTTTGTTCTCAAAAATAAGTGGTTTGCTCAAAAAAATAACGTGGCAATACTTCGATGAAAAAATATATCACTTTGTTTTGTTTTTCTCAGCAAGTTTACAAAATTTAATTTCTTAAGCATAAATATTAAGTAAATACTTAGAAAACCTATGTAATAATAAAATATACCATTTTGTCTTTCAGTTTGACTAAGTTTTATTAATATTTTTCTTTAATAAATCATCAAAAATATCAAAACCACTTTGAAAATTTGAAGTGGTTTCATTCCGAAGAAATTTTTCGTTTTTCGTTTTCTAAAGACTCGACTTACGGAATTGAAACCACTTTCGATCGGAATTGCGTTCTGTGACATGGCTGATTATTTATAATAAGCAAGTGAATAAAGACAGTGCCATTTGCCAAGCCAAAACATCTATGTAATTGAACTTTTTGTTAAGTTTTGGCAAAAAAAATTCTTTAAGTACATAACGAAATTGCCAGCAATTTATAAGACTAAAATAAAATAGTAAACAAGTTGCAACGGACCAGAGGAATAATTATAATTTTCTACGGAACAATTGAAAATTTTTCGTTAAATAAAAATAAGTGTAGCATTTAAATTAAAAATCGTAAACAGAGCCACTCAAAAGTCTTATAATAAATACCCACGCTATTGACAGCCTTCGTTATATTTTGACAATAGGATTAGCATATTGTAGGTAGGTCTTTAATCCCAAATTACAAAAAGTTTTGTTATGTCGTAGAAGGACATCGAAGGATACAACAGCTAAAAGTAAAATAAAAAAATATTTATTTATTAATAATACAATACAATTACAAATTATATTTAATTTTTACCAGCTCAGTAACTTCGACCATTGTGGTGGGAATCAAACCCAAACCTTTACGCTAATAGAATAGCTCACTACCCACTAGACTACCACAACACTCAATACATATATGTATTAAAAATTACAGCTTTCTTAAGTAAATACTTCTTCTTAATAAAGTAAAAGTGTAATGAATACATGTAAATATACGGTTTCCAGTCAGACAAAACAAATTGAAATTGTCACATTTACATTGACATGAAAAACCGCAAAAATAGGAACACTGGATTTAAATAAACAATATTACTTGTTAAACAAATATGTATGTACAAGATGCATCCAATCGAACAATTTTTGTTTTTTTTTTTGACGTAGATGTTTAAGTGTTACGAAATATCATAGTGTTCTTTAAGTTGTAAAATATGATTTGTCGGCCTGTAAACCTATTTAAAAATTTTAATTATTTGCGTGCATACTGCTCGTATGCCAAGCCAATTCGGATGGCTTATAATGTGTTTGAAACCGAAAACACGCAAAAATCTAAACCGCCTCTAATGATCATGCACGGCCTTTTCGGTTCTAAGCAAAACTGGAGAAACATTTGTCGAGCTTTGGCATCAAACACGAACAGAAAGGCAAACACTCACTAAAATCTTTTATTTTTGCGAATTAGGTTGTTTTTATTTACATTTGTTATGATTTTTTAGATAATCGCATTAGATGCTAGAAATCACGGAGAATCGCCGCATTCAAACGAGCACAGCTCATTACATATGTCTCTTGATATTATTCAACTTATGAAAGACATGGGAATAGAGAAATCGTCAGTGTTGGGCCATAGCATGGGCGGAAGAACTATGATGTTTCTTGCATTGAAATATGTATACCAAAAAAAAAGGTTGTAAACGCAGAATGATGTACTACTGTATGTATTTATTGTTTATTGTAGCCGGAATATGTGCAAGATGGAATAATTGTTGATATATCGCCTATTTCTATTCCAAGAGACGTGTCCCAAATGGAGCACCTTTTTTTAGCTCTCAAAGGTCTAAAAATTCCTTCGACTCTTTCGAGGGCTGATGGACGGAAATTTGCAGAAGTTGAACTAAAAAAGATTTTAGAAGAAAAGGACACAGTAGACTTCATTTTACTAAACTTGAAGAAAACGGAAGACGGATCGTAAGTTCAATATAAAATTATATTTTAAACATACGGAAAATGATATCAAGAAAATTTAAAAGAATGATCGGCTCTACATATTTGTTCAGATAGTTATAAATTTCGCAGAATATTAACCTCCGTTCCCTGCTAGCCGTAATACTTATTATTACGGCATTAGAAATGTAATTGCACTGATACTACAGCAAAGTATTTTATTGCCAAAATTTAATTTATTTGATTACATTTTCAAAATATTTCTAAAGGCCTAACTATAATCGACTAATCCAATAATATTTAACTTTACGAATACACACAATCCTATTTGCCTAAACAAAACATGATCTTATCGTTAAGTTTCGGCAAAAAAATAATTTCTTTATGACAAAACGAAACTGATCGCAATTTGCTTAGCTGTTTATGTGTATACATAAGAGCATAATGGAATAGTAAACAATGCAGTGATGTTTATAACACATGGTGGTAAACAACACAAGGTGCATCAGGCATGAGAAGTAATTTTTTGTATTTACTTTGTTTACATAAATGTCTAACGGGCTGGTTACTCAAGCGTAGAGCTCGTAAAAACGTATCGTACGGTGCCGTAAGAATGTTTGTGTAGTTATAGAGACGTTTAAAACGGGACATACGAGGTGTGATCAAAAAATAACCATTATTTTTAAATTTCGTGAGTTACGTATGTTCGATTTGCGCATTTTTTTCTGTTATGTTGGTACACATGGCTGTTATATATGTTGACAATATCAGCCATTTTAGATTGTCAGTTTGTTTTTGACAGATAAAAAGGTTAGTCGTGTTTTGGTGTGCTCTTCGATTTTTTACTATTCGAAAAAAATGGATCAAAGAAACTATATTTAGTTTTGTGTAAAAAATGAAATTAAATGTGCAAGGACATTTGAAATGTTGACTGTGGCGAACACACCCCTGTGGAAACACGAAAACAACTCAATGCAAAGAAATTGATAAACATACATTAGCACGAAGTCAGCTGTTCAGAACAGTGATGAGTGTTGTTAAGATTATGAAAAATTCAAAAAGTACTTAATTGGAAAAAGTTATATTTGCTTCTTAAGCTTTATTTTATTATAAATATTTATTTATTTCTTACGGTTTTTTAAACCTAGATATATATGTATTCAACAAGCTTAGAAACGCATGTAATGGTATTAATAGGCCTAAGTTCCTCTGCAAGTATAGTATTTGCAACTTTTTGTACCGGGCACCACACCCGTCAACAAACTTTCATTTATCATACACGCATAAAAATAGGCTGTGTAATTTAGAGAGGCCTTCAGTACACCTTCCGAAAAAAGGTTTTTACCACCAATTTTATATATTAATTTCCTTAACCATTTTAAATCTGAACTGTTCCATTCCACTATTAATATCTGTGTACTCCATATTCATATGGCCTCTATATTCATATTGTTCAATTGATTCATTTATTTCTTTCACACTTTACAAAAAATTTATTCAGATTCTCTGCGATTTCTTGGTCATTGTCATAAACAATACCATTTATTTTAACTGTTTTTATTTCTCCCTTCTGTTCTTTTAAGTTAGTTAATTCTTTTAAATATTTCCACATTTCTCTACTATTATTTGCATTAATGTTTATTTTATTTTCCATGTACTTTATTTTCTTTATTTTTTATTAATCTTGTAATATTATAGGATATTACATTTTTGGTTCAATCTGAGTCAATATTTATGAAATTTACGCTTTCAACTCTCACCGCGTGTGCAGTGTTTTGTTTAGTAAACTGCTTTAAAATAAAAGAAAGAAGACAGAAGCAATAAGAAAAAACTTAAAACTTTGTAAACCTTTAAAAAAAAAAAATATAAAATAAAATCATGTTTCTTTTCGCCTTTCTAATATACATATAAATATATAAAAAAGAAGATATTTTCCACCTGTGTCAATCATATCTAGTGTAACTCCCAATATGGGAGGTATTCTTTTTGATAGAGACAAATCAGTCTCTAACCCCAATTCGATAAACCCTTTGTATTTGCTAATGAGTAGAACCGGTGTTTCTGAAGAACGTGGCCTGTCGGATGTCTCCCCTTTCCTCATACAAAGATCCATTGATGCTGTCGCAGGAAAAGTAAAATTCTGCAAGAAGTTGAGGTCTGAACAACTGCTTATACAGTGCTTTAATGGAAAACAAGCTAACAAAGTAATTAAAATGATAAGTTTGTCTTTCGATATATTTGTAAAGGTGGAAGAACATAATACACTAAATAAGTCCAAGGGAATCTTTTACTCAAATGAACTTCGAATTTTAACTAATGAGGAACTCTTAAGTGAAATACAGGAACAAAATCCTAACGTACTGGAAATCAAGAGACTTAAAAAAAGAGACACCGAAAACAAGCAACTGACCTCAATCGATATTGGACTATATGTAGTAACATTTAACGTAAGCGAATTACCCGAAAAGATTTTACTGGGATATATGTATACTACAATAAAACCTTATATACCCAATCCTATTCGGTGCTTTAAATGTTTCCAGTTTGGCCATGTGTCGGATGGATGCCCTTCAGAACAGAAAATATGTCCACATTGTAGCAAACCTGAACATACCCCATCTGATGAAACAGGCAAACGAGAAAAGTGTAATAGAGAAGCAAAATGTGTAAATTGTCAACAACAACGCAACATCTTTTCGAAGCAATGTTCCATATATAAAAGAGTGTGAAATATTAAAAATTAAAATTATCCAGAAAAAAACACTGAATGAAGCGCGAAAGGAATATGAAAAACAAAACCAACTTCCAACAACATATGCCAATGCAATCAAACCATGCAATTGTAAATGCAAATGTCAAGAAGAAGTAAGCAATGTAAATAAATAAATAGAAAAGAAAAAGAAAAAACAATTACTGATTACAACATAAAAACAACACCAAGTTCTCCAGTGCGCCAAGTAATCAAAGCAGATGGATCAAGAATTGAATTACTGCCGAAAAATATATCAAAGAGGAAAAAGCGCGAACTGACAAATGCAGAAAAGAAAAAGAAAACAAAAGCATCAACTGCCAACCAAAAAAATAACGAAGCCAGTAAAGATGACTTCAGTGACTCTACCCTTGATGAATAGTCAATATAAGATAATACAATGGAACTGTAACGGTCTTTCACATCATTTTGGCGAACTAAAGCTTTTATTAACTAATTTCAACTGTTTTGCTTTGTGCATTCAGGAATCTAGATTTAAATCGAGTCATCACACTAATCTCAAAAATTATACGTGTTTTTTAAGAATACAATTTCATCCACAAGTGCGTGTGGTGGAGTTTGTATATACCTCAATGATATGTTTGACGGAGAAGAATTAACAATATTATCCCAGTATCAAGTGGTTGCTATTAAAGTGAAATACCCCATTAAATTTATAATATGCTCAATATATCTACCAGGCTCAGAAAACATTTGCGAAAAAGATCTAAGCGATATAACCTCTTAATTTGATTTACCTTATCTTCTCTTGGGAGACTTTAATTCTCATAACTCCTTATGGGGTTCTTCCAGAACAGATTTAAGGGGAAATATAGTGGAGCAATTTATAAATAACAACAACTTAAATATACAAAATTGACCGGAGTGTGCAACACATTTTAGTCTTGCCTACAAATCTTTTAGTAATATAGACTTAAGTTTAGTGTGTCCAAACATCAACCATTTCTTTGAATGGAATGTTTGTGACGATTTACACAATAGCGATCATTATCCAATTATTATCAGTTTAAATAATTTTTCACCTAGTTTTGAACGAAGACCTATTTGGAATATGAAAAGGGCAAAATGGGAAGACTTTAAATGTGCTTTTACAGAAGACCTGTCCAATACTAACAACATAGATGAAATTGAGGGACATATAAGTAGTACCATCACAAACTCCGCTCTCCCTTTAAATAATATGACCCACAATAGGAAAAAAGTCCCATGGTGGAACAAAAATATAAAATCTCTTATTAGGAAGAGAAGGAAATTATTACAGAAATTTAAACAAAACTGTGCCTCTGAGAATTTAGCAAGATTCCTAAGGATTAAGTCTCAAACTCGTAGGGATATTAGAGAGAGTAAGAAAAAGTGCTGGTCAAATTTTTGTGAATCGATAAACCTTCGAACACCTTCGTTGGAAGTATACAGAAAAATTAAATCTTTAAACGGTCTCCCTTCATTTCATACAATCCCCGCTCTCTAGGATAACGGCAAATTATTAACTGAAAATATTGACATTTCCAATTTCTTAGCAAAAAATTTTGCAGAGAACTCATCATCTTTAAACTTTTCGAGGAAATTTTATGATTATTCAAGAAGTACATCTTTTCTCCCTAATCTAATGAACAATGATGAGGTCTATAATGAAAGATTTAGTTTAACTGAACTTAAATCGGCTCTAGGCTCGTGCAAGGGAACCTCTTCGGGACCTGACAACATAAGATATGAAATGCTAAACAAATTAGATACAAATGCTACTAAATATCTCTTAGAATTTTACAATATAATTTGGACGAAACAGGTATTTCCGAGCAAATGGAGGGAGGCAGTTGTTATTCCAATATTGAAACCGGGTAAGGATAGTCTAAAGGCAAATAATTACAGACCAATCTCACTCACTAATTGTATGTGCAAGGTTCTAGAAAGAATGGTTAACAAGAGGCTAGTTTATTATTTGGAGATGAATAATGTTCTAAATATAAATCAGTCTGGATTTAGGAAGAACAGAGGAACAATAGATAATTTAGCGATATTACAATCTGTCATTATGGAAAGTTTCTGCTTAAGAAAGGATGTAATAGCAGTTTTTTTCGATCTAAAGAAAGCCTATGATTGTGTCTGAAAACAATTGATATTCAAAAAATTAAATGTCTCTAATATACAGGGAAATATGGCAGCCTTTATTTCGAACAGAAATTTCTACTGTTTAGTTGGAAACTCGCCATCAGTTTTTCTTGGCCTCGAAAACGGGGTTGCACAAGGTTCTGTAGTAAGTGTAACTCTTTTTCTTTTAGCAATTGACGATATTTTAGGTCAGTGTCATAAGGATGTAAAGGCACTCTTATATGCTGATGACCTAGTCATATATTGCTCAGGGGCAAAATATTCAGCCATAATTAAAAAAATCCAATTGACAATTGATAAGTTAGAAAATTGGAATGAGAAAAGTGGGTTCCAATTTCACGAAGAGTTCCAACAATGACACTATAAAATTATATGGTAAAGATGTTAAATTTGTTAAGGAACACAAGTTCTTAGGTGTTACATTTGATAGAAAATTAAGATTCGAAGCTCATATTAGGAAAATAAAAGCTAAGGCAAACTCAAAACTGAAAATTATTAAAATGTTAAGAAACTCCCAATTTGGCTCAGACCCACAATCACTTCTAAGAATTTTACACTCAATCGTTCTTCCTACAATTGATTATGCGTCAGTTATATATCTATCTGCCAACAAAACGAACATAAGTAGTTTAGAATCCATTCAAAACACGGGGATAAGATTTTCTATTGGCGCCTTTAGAACCAGTCCCGAACGTAGCCTTCAAGTAGTATCATCGTGTCCTCCTTTACACCTTAGGAGAATAAGATATTTACTCAACTACACACTAAAAATTCTTTCAATGCAAAATCATCCCCTATACTCAATGATAACTAACCACTCAAAAATAGAACTTTTTAGGCAAAAGCATCCAAGATACCACCCTTTTTACGTAAAAGCTGCACTGGAAATGTACCAGATTACCTCAAAATACACCATAGATACAAATACAATAGAGAATAAAAAATTATGTGCTACTGCACCATGGTGTTTTCCTGAAATTAAAGTAGATTTTTCCCTTGCAACCTGTAACAAACGTAATATGTCATCTTTTGAGGTACAACAGAAGTTTTTGGAATTAATTAACACCATATATTCTAATCATTCTCACTTTTTTACTGACGGCTCTGATATGAATGAAAAAGCTGGTTTTGCAATTTATAGCAATTCTTTTACCATCGCGAACCGTATTCCAGATTATTCTTCGGTTTATACATCCGAATTATTTGCAATAAAAACCTGTATTGAGAATATTACAAGTTATGACAAAAAAATTCTTATAATATCAGACAGTAGAAGTGCTTTACAGGGACTACAAAATGCAATCGTAAATCAAATGTAATCGTAAATCAAATAAGAGAAACTGTTACAAAACTGTCGGAAAATGAAATAAGTTTTTTATTGGTACCAAGTCACTTAAATATATCAGGTAATGAAAAGGCAGACTTTTTCGCAAAAAGTTCTCTGGAACAACCAGTATCAGTAAATTACAAATATCAGTGCTCAGACTACAAACAATGGATTCGAAGATACGTATCTGATCTATGGAACCAATTGTGGAATGAAAACAACTCGTCTAAATTATATGTAGTACAGAAAAATATTGAAACTATGTTTAATAGAACAACGTTTCCAAAATCGGAATTCATTAAATTAAATCGATTGAAAATTGGTCACTGTTTATTCTCCCACAAACATATTGAGAAGGCTCAACCCCCAATTTGCACATGCGGTAATGAACTAAACGTCTTTCATATATTTAACGAATGCAATCTTTTACAATCAATACGAACGAAACACGAAATACATAATATAGAAATACTTAAAAATGAAAACGAATTCAAAAATGTTAAAAAATTCATGATGGAGATTAACTTATATAACTCGATTTAAATCTATATACCATGAACTTTCTTCTTATAGTATTTAGAAATTAAAAATATGTAATTAAAATTTTCGGCCTATATAACCTTTATAGTGTTGGGGCCTTAAAATAAACTAAATAAAAATAAATTTATGGAATTTACATATAAGTCGAATATTGTTTTATTCAAAGTAATTTATTTGGAACATGGAACGGCCGCGCTTCCGCCTAGCTGGCGGATGCCCTCATGAAATGTAGGACGAACATCACTGCCATACAGGTAATGCGATGGATAGGACAAGGATGCAAAAGGCTATCATCTTGCGATGTGTATTACAGCTGCCATGTTGATAAGCACGAATTCGGATGCGGATTTGTGGTTAATAAGAGACTTCGTCACCTTGTCTCTGGTTAAAGATGCCTTCTACGCTAAACTCGAGGACGTATATGATAAGTGCCCGGTCCATGACGCCAAAATCGACCTCGGAGATTTTAATGCGAAGGTCGGCCGGAAAGGTATCTTTGGCCCCACTGTCACACAGTTCAGCCTCCACGCGAACACTACCTCCAATGGTATGAGGCTGCTCGACTTCGCCATGGCGCGTAACATGGTAGTATGTAACACCAAGTTTCAGCATCTTGAGATTCACAAGGCCACTTGGATGTCCCCCGATCGATCAACATCCAACCAGATCGATCATATTGTGATTGACGGAAGGCACGAATCCAGTGTACTAGATGTGCGTACATCTAGAGGTCCAAACATCGACTCGGAACACTACCTTGTCGCAGTCAAGTTCCGATTGCACATTAACGGCTCGAGGTCTGCGCGTTCTAGTGCATTGCGAAAGCTGGATGTTAAGAAACTGCGATCACAAAGGACAGCTGAGGCGTTCTCCGCTCAACTCTCGGATAAGCTCCGTCGTTCCCCATCTAATATCAGCGATATTGGTGGACTTTGGGCCAACATCTCCAACTCCTTGCGCACTACTGCACAAAGAGTCCTTGGTTTCGAGAGCCCACCCCCACGAAATCAGTGGTACGATGACGAGTGTCACCAGGCAGCCGCAGCAAAAAACGCCGCATACAAGAAAACGTTGCAGTCAGCCGCTACCGAGCCATTGTCGAGAACTATAGAGAGAGGAGAAGGGATGAGAGACGCCTTTCAGACGGAAGAAGAGAGAGCAGGAAAGGCGTGAGCGTGAGGAAGTCGAGATGCATAGATGTAGGAAGGTTAGGTTAGGTTAGAGGACGTGTACTGGTCAACTGTGACAAGTACAGTACCCGGAGGTCGAATTGACCCATTGTACAACGTCCTAGCTTCTCACACCACTCGTGTTGTGTGCGTTAATTTTATACATGAGTGGCGGGATCTACAGTTTAAAGTCGACTCCGAATGACAGATTTTTGAGAAGCTTTTCGTGGCAATTTTTACTCTCAGAGTTTTTTGCCAGAAATCTGCTGAGAGGAAGTCGCCGAAGAAATATTTTCATATTTTCGTTTTGATGTCTGACCTGGGATTTGAACTCGAGCCTTTCGTCTAATAAGCCAACACACTACCTACTAGACCACGGCGACTTCTAAGATGTAGGAATGACGCTCGAAAATTCTATCAAAAGGTTAAGCGTATAACCGAGGGTTATAAACCCGGAGCGTCTTCCTGCAAGGATTAGAATGAAAACTTGGTAACAGATCCGCAGGGGGTGCTGAGGTTGTGGAGGAAACACTTCTCTACTCTGCTACAAGGCGATGACGACGCCTTTAGAGATGTTGTTCCGATCCCGATCGATGATGACGGCGTGGAGATTCCGCCGCCTAGCCATGAAGAGGTCAAAGTCGCGATTATGCGTCTTAAAAACAATAAAGCGGCAGGTCCTGGCCTCTCCGGTGAATTGTTTAAGACCGGATGTAATGAGTTGGTAGGGCGCATGCACCAGCTTATTTACAAAATATAGCTAGAGGAAAGTATGCCCAACGATTGGAACCTCAGTGTCGTCTGTCCTCTCCTGAAAAAGGGAAACCCTACGATATGCGCCAACTACAGGGGTATAAGCCTTCTCCCTATCGCATATAAGGTTCTTACAGGCGTATTGTGTGAACGACTGAAGCCACTCATCAAAACACTGATTGGACCTTATCAGAGCGACTTCAGACCTGGCAAGTCCACCATCGACCAGATCTTCACACTACGACAAATCCTGGAAAAGACCCACAAAAACAAGTCGACACACACCATCTTTTTGTCGACTATAAGGCAGCCTTCGATAGCCCCATAAGGGATCGTGTTTTTTCCGCAATGTCTGATCTCTGATCTCTTGTAGTCGCCGTAGTCTAGTAGGTAGTGTGGTGGCTTATTTGACGAAAAGCCCGGGTTCGTATCCCAGGTCAGCCATCAAAACGAAATATGAAAAAGTATTTCTTCGGCGACTGCCTCTCAGCAGATTTCTGGCAAAAACTCTGAGAGTAAATAAAATTGCAATGAAGAGTAATGACCAATTATGTATGTATGTATGTATGTATGTCTGATCTCGGTATACCTGCGAAGCTGATAAGGCTATGCAGAATGACGTTGAGCAATTCCTGCAGCTCCGTGAAGGTAGGAATGGACCTCTCCGAACCTTTTGATACCGTGCGAGGTTTCAGACAAGGCGGCCCCTTATCATGCGACCTCTTCAACACTATTTTGACTAATGACACTATTTTTCAAAAAAGTATCCAGTTGCTTGCGTACGCTGACGACATCGACATCATAGGGCGTACCAAGCGAGATGTAACTGCTACCTTTAGTGCTATTGAACGGGAGTCTACTAAGATGGGTCTGGCAGTATATGAGGGCAAAACAAAGTATATGTTATCGACAAGTAGAGACGTGCGGCGTATTGCTTCTCAGATTACGGCCGATAACTATACTTCTGATACAGTCAAGGAATTTATTTATCTTGGCTCCGCTGTTACCACCAAAAATGATGTCAGTCTGGAGATCAAACGCAGGATCACTCTTGCCAACAGGTGCTTCTTTGGTCTCAATAGGCAATTGAGTAGCAGAGACCTCTCGTACGACAAAACTAATACTCTACAAGACGCTCATCCTACCCGTGCTTCTTTATGGCGCAGAGGCATGGACACTATTATGGACTGATGCAGCAGCCTTGAGAGTATTCAAGAGAAAAGTCTTACGTAAGATCTTCGGTCCAGTGCGAGTTGGCGATGATTTCCGCATCCGATCCAACAGTGAGCTGTATGAGCTCCTCAACGACAGACGTTGTGCAGCGTATTAATGTCCATCGGCAGCGCTGGCTCGGCCATGTCGTTCGAATGGAGGAGGATGATCCAGCGATCTGCGGAAGTCGGCGAAGAGCCCGGGTTCGTATCCCAGGTCAGCCATCAAAACAAAATATAAAAAAAAAAATATTTCTTCGGCGACTTCCTCTCAGCAGATTTCTGGCAAAAACTCTGAGAGTAAATATTGCCATGAAAAGCTTCTCAAAAATCTGTCGTTCGGAGTCGACTTTAAACTGTAGGTCCTGCCACTCATGTATAAAATTAACGCACACAACACGAGTGGTGTGAGAAGCTAGGACGTTGTGCAATGGGTCAATTCGACCTCCGGGTACTGTACTTGTCACAATTGACATTGTAAACGTCCTCTGACCTATCCCAACCTAGCAGGTAACCAACCGATATGTGCATCAAGTTTCACTAGTCAACTGTGAACGATTTTCTATTCAACTTTTAGTCACGTTTACGTCGACTGTGATTTAAAAACAGCAGTAGAGTTAACAGGTTAGATATATGAACAGTTAGATATATAATAAGCCCTTAATAACTTAATGAGCCAATCCACACGAGAACATTTGTGCTGACATAAAATGATAGTTTATAGGCAAGAGGTGTGAAGAGAATGGTTTTTCGGTGGCGTAAAGTTTCCACCAGCTACAACCCCGCATCACCAGCACAAAACTAATACACGCACATTTTTAAAACATCAAATGAATGCAAAAACACTAATACATACAAAGCTGTGTATACGTATACATTTCATGCCAAAGTAATATTCATCCCGTGTGATTTGAAAAGAACAAAAATTGTGCGACTAAAAAATGTTCTAGTGTGAATTGGCTCAATGGGAACGAGTGAAGCTACATTTACACGATTGAAGGTATTTTGAAGTCATATCAAAATTTTGAAAATGTATTTTGATGTTCTATTTACACGCTTCAAAAATTTGATCAAAATATTCTTTCAATATATTTCAAAATCTTTTGAAAAAAATTTGATCAACATTTTTTAAGCTAATTTACACTACTGGTAAACTTTTTATATTGGAAACATTGACTTTAATCAGCTGTTTTGCTTCTTTTGTCAAATAATTTATTATTATAAAAAAACAATAATAAGTATGGACGACGACACAATCATCATAGCATCAACATTTTTAATATTGAAGGAAGAAGTAGCTGATAATAATTCAAAAAAAAGAAGAAAACAAAAGGAACATTGGGTTCGACCTTTTCTTTTGGAAGGTAGTGGGTATCTATATGTCTTTTAAGGAGCGATTGCAAAGGAACGATCCCGACCTATACAAAAACTTTGTACAATAGATGATTTTGATTATTTGCTTAATCTCGTCACCCCATCTATAGAAAAGGCCAATACTAATATGCGGGAATCTATATGCCCCGGAGAACGCCTGGCAATTACTCTGAGATTTTTAGCGACTGGGGACAGTTACGCAAGTCTGATGTTCTTGTTTAAAAGATCAAGATCATCGATATGCAATATTGTGCTTGAAGTCTGCTCTGCATTATATAAAGTATTAAAGGATGAGTTTTTAAAGGTAAAACCCAATTTATTAAATAAAAAAAGATATCAAAAATAATATTTATTGGTACAGATGCCAGCAACAGAGGAGGAATGGGAGAGTATTTCCCAAAGTATAAATAAAACGTGGAATTTTCCCAATTCAATAGGGGCATTAGATGGAAAACACATTGATATTATAGCACCAGCTAACTGTGGAAGCGCATATTTCAATTATAAAAAGAAAAACAGCATTGTTTTGATGGCGCTTGTTGACGCGAATTACAATTTTGTTTACATTGACGTTGGTGCAAAGGGTAGAGAGTCCGATGGCGGAGTATTCAGTAGATGTTCGCTATCGAATGGATTACATAATAACACGTTGAATTTGCCGCAACCGAAACCATTGCTCGGTAGACAAAAACCTATTCCATATGTGATTGTTGCAGATGATGCGTTTCCCTTAAATTCAAATATTATGAAACCATATAGTTTTCGGAATCAAAACACAAAGGAAAGGATTTTCAATTATAGGTTGTCCAGATTCAGGCGGGTTTCGGAAAACGCGTATGGATTAATATCAGCCCGCTTTCGTGTTGTCAGAAAAAAACAATGGAACTTTCCCCACCAAATGTTGTCAAAGTTGTTCTCGCAGTATGTGCATTACACAATTTTTTGAACAAACGCAAGTGTGGTACCTATGCACAAATAAGAGACTACGACCTGGTGAATGCAGATGGATCTATAACGGAAGGACGATGGCGTGAAGAAGTGCGGACAGAGAATATTTTATCTTCGATAGAACCATTGTGTAATCAAGGTCGTCAAAGCGAAACGTCCAAGCTCATACGACAAGAATTTACGGAATATTTTTTAAATGAAGGAGAAGTTCCATGGCAATACAAACATATTTATTAAAAATTAATTAAAAACCCAATAAATCGAAATAAAAAATTCAATTCATTTATTTAGGAACATGCTGTTTCTTATAAAACATAAAAATAAAAGAAATAAGATAATAAAAATAAAAAAAGGAATCACATTATAAAACATAAAAATAAAAGAAATAAGATAATAAAAATAAAAGAAAAAGGAATCACATTCTGTTCATATATAAAATTTAAAATAAAAAAATTTTATTTTATTTATCACTTGCCGCAACAAACATATGTAAACAAAAACAGCTGATATGTATTGAATCAAAAGAATGAACATGTTGTCAAATTATTTATAGTTATCAATATTGCCAGATGCGATTTTGATGGTTATTTACACGGCATCAATAAAATCTTCAAAGTTGTTCAACAAATTTTGAAGGAATTTTGCTGTTTACACGAGTTTATAAAATTTTGAAGAGCAATTTTGAAGAAAATTTCAATCGTGTAAATGTAGCATGATGTGTTTACACATCACACATGACGGTCGAATGACTAGTCACATGACTGTCAGGTAGGGACAGTGTAATTTTGTTAAATAAAATCAATATTATTATTATTATTTTATTACATTATTTGTTAGGATTGTTTTGTTTGCATTGTTTTTTGGTTGTTTTTTGTTTTATTTATAATTTGGTGACGTAAAAATTTTAGAATTGTTAATATTTTTAAGTTAAATTTTATATAAATAAATTTTGGTGCAAATATTCTTTAGAAAATTTAAAATCGTAGAAGCAATTGTAAAATTTTTATTAATGGATTTGAAAAGTTGTGATAAAATTTAAAGATAAAACGTAATCATATTCTACAAAAGGGAATGGAAATTACCAGAAGCAAATGTGGAGGGAGAACTTGATAAGGAAAAATTAACATGTGATGAAATCTGTGATATTTAACAATGAAATATTTAATATGGAAATAGATAATAATGGCCGACTTCCTAAACGCAAGTTGCAATGCATATTTACAATGCATACACTTCGTAAACGCATTTGTAAAGTTATTGGCAACGTCTAATGTTCCTAATCGTTTGGCAACGCATTTTAATGAGTATCAGCAGTCAAAATCGCGCATCATTTTTATTTTGTATGCAAACACTTGAAGTGCAATGGCTGAGTAAGTATTTTCTTTTCTATATTTAATATGAAATAATTAATTAATATGAAATGTGAATAAAAAATGTCATTATCCATTACTTCAATGCATTTCTCAAAATTTTTATTTTTTACCACTTTTCTTCTTGGAATTTTTATTGTCCTTAATAAAAGTTGTCTCTTTTTTTTTTTTTTTTCTTTTTAACAAGTTTCTTTAACAAATCAATGTTTTTTGAAGATATAGTCTGAGATAATTCCTCAGCATTTGCCAACAATAATGGTAAATAATTTTGTGTTCCATTTTACTATAAACAAAATTTCAATTTAATAACATATGTTTTATGGATGAGTTGCATAGCGACGTTCCTAAATGCCGATACAATGCAAAAAAATGTATGCAATGCAAGGTTGCATTTAAGGTATGTTTTTCATTGCATACGCATTTTTTAAAATTATGAATTGCAACTTGCGTTTAGGAAGTCGGCCAATTTCAACAGATATTTTGTAGATAAAAGCTGAATTAATTGAAGATTTGAAATATTCAAGTCAGGTGCTTAACCAAAGATTCAACAAAATGTAGTGGGATCACTTTGCATGCAATTATGAATAATTCATTAGAAATAGGACAGTTTTCAGAAAATTGAAAGGAGTCAATGGTTATTCTAGTTGAAAAAGTGGTAAAGACGAACAAATGTGAAGAATACCATCTTATAAATGCGTTAAAAACTTGTGAGAAAAAATTTAAAAAAAGTCATAAAGCAACAATGGGCAAAATATGCGGAGAATTTTTTTTGAAACGTCTGTAAATTATGTGATTAATACATAATACGGGAGAGCCTCGAAAAAATAGAAAAATCATGGCTATATTTTTGGACTTTAAGAGAGCATTCGAAACTATCGACAAAAAAATATTAATTCAAAAACTATGTACTAGAGGTGTGCACAAGACATATAAAATTGCACAGTATTGCATTTTTCCCAAGACCGAATATTGATTGTAGCTGCAAATATAAATAAGTGTGAAGCAAAGATAGAGAACAAAAAAACAACAGTATAAAAGAGAGTTGTGTGAAGAGTGCAACAAAAAATATTGTACTCTTCATAGAGTCACAACATGCATTTGTTGTTGTTTGTTTTTTAACAACAATGAATAAAAAAGCTCCGAATGTTTTGCTCTCGGGAACCGAACTTCTTCGTGGACGCCTGCATTGCCAGTAACTTTTTTAAACTTTTTATTTCGGGGAAAAACCTTTTTTATGAGTTTATGGCGAAAGCAAAGAATGTATAGAAACACTTATTATGTGGCAATACAATATGGCAATACTGAAAATGTAGCTTCAGTAGTAAAATATGCTCTTACAACACAAAGCATAGTTCCGTTACTTCACAGACAAACGAGTGCTGTTGTATACATTGAATAAATGAGAAATACACATTTCAGTGCACTCGTAAAATCAAGAGCAACAGAAAAGAGTACAATACAGTATTGCATTCGGTGAAGGGTAAGCTAGCAGAATGTCTTGTGCACACCTCTACTATGTAAGTACATATCGTCGTCGAAAATCCAAAAGTACGTATCATCAAAAAAATCAAAATCGAGTTTTTGATTGATTATGATCAGACGTCGGCACAAAGAGAACATGATAAAAATGTGAGTGTATTTGTGAGAGGCATGTGTATAACCAAGACGAAAATTGTTGGTAATATTTTCAAGAGTAACCTAATAATATGTTAATGTGGTGGAAAATTGAAAATATACAGCGCCAAATCCCTAAAGACTGCGTATTTAACTTGACAAATATTCTTCCAAAAATGGAGATCATTTCTCATTGTTATTAGTGAATCTCATTAGAAATTAGTGAATCCTACTGTAATTTTTCTTTGGGTGTATAATTGATATACAAAAAAATTTAAAAAAAAAGCGACGAGAACCTACTTCACTGAAAGCTGACAAGCAACTGAATGCATTTTTACGCTCTTTTTAACGAAGACTGTTGATGTTCGTGCCCTATGAGAGTAAAAAGCCGAAGATGTTCGACCCCCGGGCGACATTGGTGCCGACGTCTGATTATGATTCGTAAGGTTATCTAACATATCTCTACCAATTTTTAGATTTTTGCTACCAAAAATAACGTCTTTATATCAATAATTCAAAATGGCGTACCATAGGAAGTATTTTTTATTTTATAACGTTTTTTGCTTCTCCTGTAAAATTAGAAAAATGGATGTTACGTACGTGGATTTTCGACGACGATATATACATATGTATGGCGTCCAAAGCAAAGAGCTCAAAACGTTTGAATCATATATGAAAAGCAGATGACAAATTACTAGAGTAAATGGAATGAAATTTGATCCAATTATTAATGATTTGTTTGAATAACATTATATACCCATGTACCATCTTGCCTTGTTATAATTATTCAAGGTCTTCCTTCCATATAATGAGTTTTCCCAAAATATTTAATAATTTTTTAAACTGTTGATTTCTTAAGGCCATATTTGTCCAAAATTGTTTTTTTTTTTTTTTTTTTTTTGTTTAAATCCAGCATTTATTATTTTAATTTCTAATTTTTGCATCTTCTCTAAACATCACTTTTGCCATTTTTAGTAATTGAATGTGCAAAAAAAAAATCAAAAAATAAGTTTTAAAAAAGTATAAAACAATAAATAACGGCAATCAAGATGAACTTTTATTAATTTTTTATCTAAATATTTTTCCAAGTCCATTTTCTCGCAGAATCGTAAAAATTTCTATTGTTTTGTCAACACCGAGTGAATAGTTAAATTTTTTAATTTGAAAATCACGCAGTATAACCAAATATACAGTGGGCTTGCATCTATTGTTATAAATTAGTAATTTCTATACATAGCCGTATTTTCTGTAATCATAATTCTTTAATGAAGCAATAGAACTTGAATATGATTTATATTTTTACTATTTACAGGTTTACATGGTCTTTTAACGTTGACGCTTTATACAATAATTTAAAGAATTTCTCCAATTTTTCAGCCAAAATTGCTGGGCTTGAGCCATATAAGGGTCGAATAAGTTTCATATGTGGAAATAAGTCAAATTTTGTTGAGTATGTTTTATTAATTGATGCGTATAAGTATTAAAAATTCATATTTTTTGATTTTACTTACAGCCCTAACAGTTGGCCTGAAATACAGAAGTTGTTTCCAAATTCAGAGATTCATTGGCTTGATGCAGGACATTTGGTACACTTTGAGCAACCATCAAAATTTATAGACATAATTACACAGTTCCTAAATAAATAAGATGAAAATGTAAAAAATTATTCTGTATATATTATTTTATGTAAAAACACTCAGAGAATTCACGTAACGTTTTAACTTTTCACTCACAAAACTGATACGAATAAGTCTTTGCGGAACTGAATTGTGTTAGTTACGTTAGTAAATTAGCAAGAATCTCTTGGGACATATATACATATGTATGTGTCTGAACTGAAAAACTAGTATTATACATATTTGAATTGATATAAAATATTGAAATTTATTGTTTAATATTGTTAAAATTTAAACTATTTAATTCCTACATTGTGGATGTGTTTTTTGTGTCGTAAATGTCGATTATAATACGAGTTGAAAAGGAATTTTGGATTAGTCATTTCGCATATTGGATTAGTAGCCATTAATTAAAAAAACAGTTAATACGTGATGATGCAAACAGTTGATTCAAATGGGAATTAAATTAAAAACTAAATTTTGTTTATAATTTTAAAATTGTTAGACAAGTAAGGCAATATTTATAAAAATATATATAAATATGATTTATGAGTCGATTATGGACGCCAACTGAAACCCTGTTGCGTGGCGAGCTGGAAACTAAAAATTTGTAGTTGCCGAAAAAATTTTCTTTGGTACGTGAAATGAATGATTTGTTGGCTTTCAGTTGCCATTTGTAATACAATTTCTGGCAACTAACACCGCAACTGAGTTTGAGTTGCCATCTATGTATAACGAGCCATTAATGTCCATGGTGCATCAAAATAGTGAATAGACAAAAATAAAATTCCCAAGATTTTGCTGACAACACTGATGTAGCTTAAGCTCGAAGCACCACGTACAAACTTTTTTAAATAAAGCATATTTGTCGTAGGTGGATATGAGTGACGATGAGCATTGTTTATCTAAGTGTCATCTGGAATACCCGGTGTAATCTGTTCCTAGGATACTGGAGAAAGGGGGAATTGGTTGTTGAATGACGTAGGCTATGCTATTTACCCAGTGACACCTTATCTTGAGATAGGTTCACGTCAACACAATTTCAGTGAAAGATAAACGTCAGCGAGGCATATAGTTGAAAGAATGAATATGGATGAAAATAAACGTGAGAAATATAAACGATAACAATGATTCGGATAAAGTAATAACTCATACCGCTTCGATAATTTGATATTTTCCATCGAATTGTGTTACTAAAATACCAAATATAATTCTGTATAAAATTTTATTATTATTTAACAAAACTTAAAAATAATTTTGGATTCATTAAAAGAAAATAAAAAGGAAAACATGAATTTGGACTGTTTTTCATAAAGCGCAGCACGTAGTATTCTTATGTTTTCTCCTAAAAATATGTAAAATTTTCATTTCGAACAAAATTTTATTAATCTAAACGTTTTGTTATTAGTTGTAAGTAATTTTAATTGCACTAACACCTTTAAATAAAACGTTTTAATTTCACAATAAAATTTAAATGTATTTTTAAGTCTTCTTTTTAAAAAAGGTAGTTTGTAGAACGTATCAATTCACTACAAATTGCTGTTAGAAAAAAAGGGAGATTAAAGTAAAAGGTAAAATGTAAAACACCAAAGCCTCAAACAGAAATGATTTCAAATTACTTTGATTTCAAAGTAGAAGCAAGAACATGCCCGAATAGTTAGATTACAAATTCTTTTAATCTACGTGTTAGTCCACGCCGTAGTCTAGTAGGTAGTGTGTTGGTCTATTAGACATAAGGCCTTGGTCCAAGTCAGACATCAAAACGAATGTATGAAAAATATTTCTTTGGCGATTTCCTCTCAGCAGATTTCTGGCAAAAACTCTGAGAGTAAATAAAATTGCCATGAAAAGTTTCTCAAACATCTGTCGTTCGGAGTCGACTTTAAACTGTAGGTCTCACCGCTCATGTATAAAATTAACACACACAATAAAGGTGGTGTGAGAAACTAGGTCGCAATCTTGACTGAAGGATTGTAGTGACCAATTATGTTATGTATATATGTTAGTCCGTTACCAAAAATGGTAATAAATTGTAAATCGTAAGTCAAAGGGTGGACTTAATGTTACTTACATCAAAAGGCGAAACTTACCCTTCGTCATTAATACTTTTATAGGAAACTAAAATATTTAATAGAACACAATGACGTTTATTGAAAATAAAAAAAAAATATATATATATTACATGCAGTTCTTCAAAAGCAAAAGGTTTAATTAAAAAAAAAAATCAAAGTGCAAAAAAGCTATACTTTATAGAACCTCCTTTCCAATAATTCTAATGTAAACTTTGTCTCTTTATATATTCAATTGCTGAGAAGAAGTAGTTTGCGACATCAGAATTTCCTACAAAAGAAAAAAAACATATGAATGATTTCTACTACATTACTGATGTAAAAATGTTTGCGAGTACATTGAACCAATACGAATATCGTTGCCGATAGCAATTTTTTGAACTTCAGCGAAAGGTTTAAATATTAATTCCGCCGTCGTAAGCATAATCCGCTTTGTTGTGCATTACAAGTTGGCCATCAACAAAGTAGAAGCTATCCGAACGTGTTTCAAAAGGATTGGAGATCATTTCTGCAACTGAAAAAACAATAATTAACATTATTATACGAAAAAAGTGTTAATATAAAATAAGCTTTAGAACGATTCTTAGACATAGACTGCAAATAGATAACTTGCAAAATATAGTGTATAATTGGATGTAATATTTCATGTTTTTATGTGAATTTTATTACCTGAATGTCATATATTTATAATTTTTTAAGTGTTCAATTAAAACTATTTTTTTTATCAATTCCTTTTTCAAATAATGTGATATTAAAATGAGCTAACGTATAATAAAAAAACTCTGAGAGTAAATAAAATTGCCATGAAAAGCTTCTCAAAAAACTGTCGTTCGGAGTCGACTTTAAACTGTAGGTCCCGCCACTCATGTACAAAATTAACGCACACAACATAAGTGGTGTGAGAAGCTAGGTCGTAATCCTGACTGAAGGGTTGTAATGACCAATTATGTATGTAACGTATAATAATTTTATAATAAACAATAAATTCTATAATAAATTATTAATAGGGAATAAGAGGAGATTCTAATATTATAATATTTCTTTCTTTCCAGAAATCAATTTGTAAGTTGCATTTTTAACAATACTACATAGTATGTATTCAAATTAAAGTTTTTAGTTTAAGTTTTTAATAAAAAAATTATTTTTTTATTTTTAATTTATATTTTTATTTTTCACATTTCTTCACATTCCCAAAACACGTCTTACATAAAACTAAAACTAATTTATTCTAGGTGTTATAATTATACCTAGTAAAAAGCACAATCAGTATTTTTAGTAAAAAACATAATATTAAATTGCAACATAATTATTTCTAACATTCAGCAGTTTTATTCGAAAACAATTTTTTATGAATATTTTATTAATCGTCAGCAGATAATTCTCAGGTTGAATGAAACTTATTTAGAACAGTTATTGAAATTCATATAAGGGCATTTTTATGCTGTTTCCATAACTCCCCCTTTTTTTATTATCGTCCCGATTGAATCATTTTGGAGAATTTGTTTTAAGGTTCTAATGACTTTGTACAATTGTGATTTTCACTAGACAATAATTTTGGAATACAATTTGTGTTTGTAATATTTAAAAGATTTCTATTGTTACATATTGATAGCTTATTATAGGTTTTACAATTAGTTTTCATTTCAAAAATTTCATTCTTACATTTAACAATATTTTCATTTCCAATTCTTATTATAGTTTTTTGTCTTTTTAACGGTTTAATTACAATATTTTCACAAATTTGTTTATTAATAGTAGGCAAATTTACTATGTAAATAATTGTTGTATTGCTTGAGCCAATTCTAATGTCAGAAAATTCTAAAGCTTCATCAAAAAACACTCAAAAGTCGAGGATAAAATTAATTTTTTATATTTTCCTTATGAATAATTCTATTTCTACTATAAACTTTAATCTTATTTCCTAAATCTTCCTTTATTTTCTGTTTCTTATAACGTGGAAGTAATTTATCCCTTTGTCCTATCAATTTTTCATAAACTTCCTCATTTTCCTCAAATGTTCTGATCTGAGTAGGGTTATTTCTTTGTAGCATTCTAGTCTGAGCTTCTAATAATTTATTTCGCAGGTTTTCATGATTAACTTTATTGTGAAACACTTCAAATGGTTTTTCATTTGTAACAGAATGTATGGTGAGATTATACTGTTGAGCTGCTCTATGAAAAATCTCAACAGTGTCTAAAAGATGATATTCTTGTTTTAAACATCTTGCTATTTCGATAAGGGTCGAGTGTGCTCTTTCTACTTGACCGTTAGTAGTACTATGCCTAGGATCAGCAAAATATAATTGAATTCTTAATCTTTGCATTAAGGACTGGAATGTAGGCGTTTTAAAGCCTGGTTCATTGTCTAACGTTATTTTCCTTGCTGCCGGAAAAGTCTGCAATATATCCAATACTTTTTCGCCTAAATTTGTTTTGTCTTCTATTTGTTTTATTACGAGAAATTTTGAATAAGCGTCAATACATGTAAGGAATTTCAAATTTTGGACATAAAAAATGTCAATGTGAAGGAACTCTTCCTCCTTGCTAGGAATTGGAGCCTCTCCAATTGGAATCTTAGTTGGTTTCCTGTCATATTTCGCTTTATTACAAATATCACAATGCCTAATAAATTCCTTAAAATGATCAATCATCATGGGCCAATAATATTGTTTATAAATTTGTTTATGATTTTCCTTAGAACTTCTATGTGCCCTAGTGTGAGTTTCCTTAATAATGGCTTTTTGGTCATCAATATTGACAATATCAATTGCAAAGATTTTTGTAAAAACAAACTTGTTGGTAAATATTCCTTTTATTGTTTCCTTAAACTCGTATAGATCCTCAAGACAACAATGTATCGCTGTCACCAAATTTGGTCGTAGAAATTCTTTCAGTGTGTTCTTGAGATTTTCCCTTGTATCAAATTCTATAATGTGTCTAGTTCTATTAAATTGAGTAAGTGATTCATGATATGTGAAATTGGCTTTGCATAAAAGAATTTGTTGTTTAAATTCATTAAGTGGTTTGGAAGTTTCCTTAATAGTGAATTCTTCACTACTTTCGGCAGAATGTTGTGTACTATGTAAAGACTCATCGTCAGAAATATTATTCAAGACCTGTCTAGAAAGTGCGTCTGCTACAACATTTGTCGCACCTGGTTTATAAACAAATTTCGGGGAATACTCTTCTATAAAAGACATCCACCTTTTAAGTTTTGCATTTGGATTCCTTGGAAGTCGCCGTAGTCTAGTAGGTAGTGTGTTGGCTTATTAGACGTAAAGCCAGGGTTCGAGCCCCAGGCCAGACATCAAAACAAAATACAAAAAGTATTTCTTCGGCGATTTCCTCTCAGCAGATTTCTGGCAAAAACTCTGAGAGTAAATAAAATTGCCATGAAAAGTTTCTCAAAAAATCTGTTGTTCGGAGTCGACTTTAAACTGTAGGTCCCGCCACTCATGTATAAAATTAACGCACACAAAATAAGTGGTGTGAGAAACTAGGTCAATAATCCTGACCAATTATGTATGTATGTATTTGGATTCCTAGAAGATATGGCAAATGTTAATGGCTGATGGTCAGTATGAATTTCCAAATCTGCAACACCATACAAATAGTTTCTCAAGGTCTTTAACGACCAAACTATAGCGAATAACTCTTTCTCATTTGTAGCGTAATTTTGTTCAGTAGAAGTCAGTGTTTTTGAGATAAAAATTATAGGTTTGCCCTCTTGGGTTAAGACGGCTCCAACGGCTGCGTCAGACGCATCAGTTGTCAGTGTAAATTTTTTATTAAAGTCAGGTTGCGTTAGCGCAACTTGGTTAGTTAGCAAATTTTTTAATCTATTGAAAGCGGTTCGTGCCTCTAAATCGAATTCTACTGCTGTCTTTTTGGACATATATTGTGATATTCTTCCATTCTCACCTGTAAGATATTTCGTTAATGGTTTTGAAATTTTTGCATAGTCTTTAACAAATTTCCTATAATATCCAGTTATACCAAGAAATCCTCTCAACTGTCTAAGAGTTTTAGGTTGAGGGTAGTTTACTATAGTCTTTATTTTTTCTGGATCAGTTTTAATTATTCCATGGGCAACAATATAACCCAAAAACTCTACCTCTTTCTTAAAGAATTTCGATTTTTCCAAGGAGATTTTCATATTAGAGTCTTTAAGTCTTTGGACTACCATATTTAAATGCTTCCTATGTTCTTCTAAATTTTCAGAGTAAACTATTATATCATCTATATAGACATGACAAAACTTTCCTACATAGTCCCTCAAAATATTATCCATGGCGCTTTGGAAAATGCTTGGTGCATTTTTTAACCCGAAAGGTAATCTAATAAATTCATATTTTCCATTATTTATGGAAAATGCAGTTTTCTCAATATCCTCTGGTTTCATCAAAATCTGATGGAAGCCGGATTCGAGATCAATCGTGGAAAAGTATTTTGCTTTTCCCAAATTTGAAAGTATAACATTGCAATCCGGTATTGGATATTTATATGATATAGTGTTTTCAATTAACTTTTTATAATCGATCACCATTCGCATTTTATTCGTCCCATCTTCATTAAGTCCTTTTTTTGGCACTACCCATATTGGGGAGTTGTAAGGGCTTTTACTGGGACGTATAATTCCGTCATTTAATAGTTTTTGTATTTCTTTATTTACGAATGAATTTACTGAGAGGGGATAGGGATATTGCTTACTCCATATAGGAGTTTCAGCAATTGTACGTATTTCAGCTTTAATATCCGTTCTAAACGGTAAAATTGTATTAATTTTTGAATGTAAATTATCTATTTGCTTGCGAATTTCACATTCTAATCTATCAATTGTATTTTTCTCATCATTGAGAGTATCATCTACATGAGGTTTGTCTACATAAGGTTTGTTTGTCTCAAGATTATTTCCTGAGTCCGTAATCTTATTTATAATGTTTTCTTTAATTTCCTCTTTATTATAATTAACAGTCCTACCAGATACTAACGGAGGTTTATTAAAATTCAAAAATTTATCTGTTTTATTGCCACAAGTAATTGTGCCATTCTCAAAGTCAAGTTTAATATTTGCTTTTTTCAAAAAGTTATATCCTATTAGTAAATCGGATTCTAGGTTGGGAATTTCATAGAACATTTCCCTTATGCCAAAAAGCATCGCATCGTAGAAATGCTCAATGATAGTGAATCCGTTTACAGTTTTAACTCTCTTTTTAACTACTAATTTTTTTCTGTTGGTAAGGACATTTGGGCTACAGTAACAACTAGTTGCCCCACTGTCAATTAAAATTCTGAGAGGTTTTCCGGATGCTCCTGTTCTGATGATATAGGGCAATCCGGGGTCACGTCTAAAAAAGCAGTTTCATTTAGATTATTTATTCTTTGTGCCTTATTATTTGGTTGAGAACTAAACTGTCCGCTTGGTAGCTGTCTTTTTAAGCCATAATTAAATTGAGGTTTTTGAAAAACTTGATTGGAGTTTTGTGGTCGCTGTTGCCATTGACCGAATTGTGGTCCTCGAGCGTAATTTTGACTTTGTCCATTTTGTGGAGTTTTAGTAGTGTTAACAGCAAGATTTGCTGAACTGCCGATTTCCATCGGTTCAGGCTTTGCCTGACGTATGTTTTGATTATTTTGGTACTGAAAATTGTTGTTGTGATTTCTGGGAGGAAATCGCAAAACATTCTGATTATTTCTTGGATTTTGGTTATTAAATCGATTTCTGTTAAATTGTATTGCAAAATTAGCTCTAACATGATTGGCTTCTAGTTCCTGAGCCTTGGCTGAGGCATTAGGTAAATCAGAAGGTGACAATGAAAATAGAATATTTGCCAATGGCGGGTTTAATCCAGTAATAAAAACCCTGAGAGCATATTGCCGATTTTTATTATTTAATTCATTTGTCAGTAAAGAATTTGAACCGTGTGTCATTATCGTCTTATTTATTAATAAGGTCAGTTTTTTGTTCACTTCGTTATAATAATCTAATATAGTCAAAGAACCCTGCCTCATAATACTTAATTCCTGTTCAATAATATGAATTGGCCTTTTGTCGGCATAGGCAAAATCTAAACGAGCTATAATAGCATCAAAATTAAGTACAGTAGCATGATTTGTCAAAGTGTCATTTGCATCATCTAATATTTTATTGCGTAAAATGGTCAATGCCACGAAGTACCTACGACTACCCCTAACATAGAGACTCATTGAATTGTTTGCTGCTTCTCGCCAACTCACATACGAATTATCCTTACCATTAAAACTTGGAAGGGATTTAATAATGTCCAAACTTTCGTCACATCTTTTGGTTTCGTCAATAGTTTCCTGTCTGTACTCAGTAACAGTATTTGCGACTGTAAGTCTGTTAAAACTCTCTTAAAAGTGGTGCTGTAGATTGTGTAACTAGTCGTACAACCTGTTCAGTGTCCATATTGTTTGTTGCCATATTCCTAAACAGTCCAGTAATTTCGTCAACTGAGTCGCCTATACTATATTTTCTTTCTAATTCTTCTAATTCCTCGTCAACTATATCTAGTGTCCTGTTATCAGTCAAATATTTAAATTCTTCGTCCGTTAAATTTTCTACTACACTTTCTATTGGATAAGCCAGTTTTAATCAATACAACAAAATACAAAATTATATGATTCAAATAATATTATTTCACAAGAAAATTAAAAATCATATATTGGTTTTTTATAATAAAATCTTGAAACGTAATTGGATAAATATATAAAATATAATTTAATTCTTCATTTCAACCAAGATTTAACATTAATAAAAAAAATATTTAAATTTAAATCAATTTTAGAACAAATATAATAAACATAAATATAAGATAATCTTACATTTAAACTCTCCGGATGCTTATCTTCCCGATGTTGAAATATTCACTTGTAGAATTTTCCTCCTTATCTGTAGAATTTTTCCTCTTTATTTGTAGATTTTTTTCACCTTATATGTAGAATTTTCCTCCTTGTTTGTAGTTTTTTTTCACTTTATTTGTGGATTTTTTCACCTTATATGTAGAATTTTTCTCCTTGTTTGTAGTTTTTTTTTTACTTCATTTGTGGATTTTTTCACCTTGCGGAATTTTTCTCTTTATTTGTAGATTTTTTCCTCAGTCCACTTGTAAAAATTTTTTCACCTTATTTGCAGATTTTTGTCCTTATTTGTGGATCTTTTTTATTTGTAAAAAATTGTTCACATTATTTGCAGTTTTTTTAGTTCAATTATTTTCTTTGTTGTTCTTTAGTAAGTGACAAATTTGCTTGTTTTTGTTTACTTTGCTTTGTAGATACTTTTAATTTACTTTGTTTCACAGTTTTTTTATTTAAATTTGCATTATTTAATTGTAAAGAATTTTTATTAATACCACTGCACTATTTTAAATATTTGTGTATTTTTCTTTCTCCTTTATGAAGGATATTTATTTATTGAATTTTTTCTCCTTTTTTTGAAGGATACTTTTTTATTGAATTTTTTCTCCTTTTTTTTTTTTGAAGGATACTTATTTATTTTTGGACCCTTTTTTTAAAAAAGGATCCCGGTTGAGCCCCCAATTAAAGTTTTTAGTTTAAGTTTTTAATAAAAATATTATTTTTTTATTTTTAATTTATATTTTTATTTTTCACATTTCTTCACATTCCCAAAACACGTCTTACATAAAACTAAAACTTTAATTTATTCTAGGTGTTATAATTATACCTAGTGAAAAGCACAATCAGTATTTTTAGTAAAAAACATAATATTAAATTGCAACATAATTATTTCTAACATTCAGCAGTTTTATTCGAAAACAATTTTTTATGAATATTTTATTAATCGTCAGCAGATAATTCTCAGGTTGAATGAAACTTATTTAGAACAGTTATTGAAATTCATATAAGGGCATTTTTATGCTGTTTCCATAACTTTCACATAAACAAGCAATGCTTTCGAATATTACTATCTTTTTTCTTTTTTATAAACGAAAAATCTGTCAAATGCTTAAGCAATTTTTTGAGACTTTAAAGTGACTATTTGTAAAAAAAAAAAAATTATTTCCCACGTCCGACTCAACTTGGGTTGCTTACCATCATGTTTTTAAACGCCATTGGATTGTTTACATTGCCATTACGCTTCTAAATAAACATACACATAAATGTCAGCAATTACAAATTTTTTATTATTGTATAGTTACAGTGCCTCAAACGTATAATTCCATTCTCGCCTAATTCCTTGTTTCAACTGCTTCACTGTTCTGATACCGGATTTATAGAGCTTACGGAGTAGTTTTTAACAATTATGGATAAGCTACAGCTTCGCAACGTGCTTCGGTTCGTTGTCCTGATAGAAACAAATGTGTCCATTATATTTTACTTATCAGCACTTTGTTTTACATTTTGTTTTGAGATGCCCAAATATTAGAATGGATTCATTTTACTGTCTATATAATGAATATACCTTACTTCTGCACTGGAAACACATCCCCCAAATATTACCATTGAAGTGGAAAAATCAGCATTTGAATAATCTCATACCAAGTGTCCAATTATGTATACGTTTGAGCCACTGTGTATGGTGCAGAAATCCCAGTTTTTTTTAGCAAATAAAAATAATGAGTCAAAAATACGAGATGCTGAGCAATTTTTGAGTGAGATTAGTCCCAAAAAGTCATTTGTTAAAAATTCTTATTAATACGGATAACTTTTTTTCTCACAATTTGTGAATCTTAAATAAATAGGGAGTTTAAATGGCAAATTATTCTCTACGACATACATATGTATGTACAAGCTCAACATAAGTACGAAAATATTCGTTGCCAGTGCTGTGAAGCTGGATGCTTTTTTTACACAAATATCACTTTTAGGTGTTAATATTAACGTTGCATACCTTAAATCATTTATATCGGGTCCGCCATCTAACGTTTTTTTTTCAACTAGTGCTTATTTCGTGAATGGTAACACTTAGCTCATGTCTGATTTGACAGATAATTAGTTTTATCCTTCCGCTGAACGAATATGGTTGTGTATACGCTTGAACAACGCTGGGAAATATTGTGCTGGGAATGTGTGCGAAAATTGCGTACGGATTTTGGAAGAAGAGAAGCACCGTCAGCTCCGTATGTTCGTTATCTTGTGAACAAAGTGAAAGAAACTGGCAACCTCAACGATAAACCAAAGCGTGAAAAGCCAAAAACAGTGCGTACACCCGAGAATATTGCTGCTGTGCCAGAAAGTGTGAGTGAAGCGCCATCAACATCAATTCACCATCGTTCTCAACAATTGAACATTTCGGAGACATCATTGAGACGAATTTTGCATAAAGGCCTTGGTATGACGCCATACAAACTCCAATTGGTTCAGGAGTTGAAGCCAATTGACCATCCAATGCGTTTTCGCTTCGCTAAGTGGGCCTGCGATCGACTTACAGAGGATGCCGATTTTGGCAAAAAAAATCATCTTTTCAGATGAAGCTCATTTTGATCTTGGCGGGTATGTAAACAAGCAAAATTGTCGCATTTGGGGCACAGAAAACCCCCACGCATACATTGAAAAGCCGACGCACCCAAAATGAATCACTGTTTGGTGCGGATTTTGGTCCAGAGGCATAATTGGGCCATTTTTCTTCGAAAATGAGCAAGGAGTGGCCGTTACAGTCAATGGCGATCGTTATCGGGCCATGTTGAACGAATTTTTGTTCACAAAAATTGAAGAGGAGGATATTGGCAACATTTGGTTTCAACAGGACGGGCTACGTGCCACACAGCCGAAGCTACACTCGATGTTTTGCGCCCTGTTTTTGAAGCTCGCATTATCAGCCGTAGAGCTGATGTCGTTTGGCCACCTCGGAGCTGCGATTTGACACCGTTGGACTATTATTTGTGGGGTGCCGTCAAAGATAAGAGTTACGCCGACAAGCCAGAGACAATTGACGCTTTAAAGGACAATATTCGTGAAGCCATTGGTGAAATACAGCTGCACACAATGGATAATGTGCTTAAAAATTGGACCGATCGTGTAGGCTACTGCATGGCCAGCCGAGGCAGCCATTTGAATGAAATTATTTTCCATTATTAACCGGAAGGATTGTACTTTCAAATAAAAAAAGAAATTTGAGAAAATATTCAGTAGTTTTTTTTAAAGCATTTTCAAAAAAAAAAAAAGTTATTTGGCGGACCCAATTTAAATTTATTGATCGCAAAGGTCACAAAAAATACAAATAAATGAAAAGAGAACAAAAAACTTATATACAAATGACTGTAAGTTGACATGTACATACATACATACATACACACATAATTGGTCATTACAACCCTTCAGTCAAGATTTCGACCTAGCTTCTCACACCACTTATGTTGTGTGCGTTAATTTTATACATGAGTGGCGGGGCCTACAGTTTAAAGTCGACTCCGAACGACAGATTTTTGAGAAACTCTTCATGGCAATTTTATTTACTCTCAGAGTTTTTGCCAGAAAGCTGCTAAGAGGCAGAAATATTTTTTTTTTTTCATATTTCATTTTGATGTCTGACCTGGGATACGTATCCGGGCTTTACGTCTAATAAGCCAACACACTACCTACTAGATTACAGCGACTACAAGTTGACAATACAAAATCCATTGGTGTAGTATTGCACTTTTCGAATTTAAATTGTATCAAAAATAGTACAATTGAACTAATTTTGTATTTACCTTCGTTAAAAAAATATACGAATATTTTGAGACACCACCTCTATATTGCATATTTTGCCAATTGAGGTTCTAAAAGTATTGCCGGATTGGGTTCCTGCGATGTATCTTTAGCTTCCTAATTATAAATTGGAATAGTAGGCTCTAAATTTAATATAATTTTTTATGCAATACAAATATACTTGATTGGTTTATTAGTCTATCATAACCGTATTCGAATTCCACATTAAATATGAGTCGTGTTATCTTATTCCGTTTCCTAAAACGCGATCTTTAAAAGAGTGTAACTAATAGTTGTTTTCTTGTTGTTCTGGATTAGTATTCCTTATACACTCTGTTCCAAAAACCTTTTCTATGAATTCGAGCCAACTGAATATTAGTTTCCTCTTCCTCTATATAGTTTACCCACTTCTCTCATATATTTATAGGATCTATGTAGTTTATATTGTGTTGTGTTTCGATTTGAACAATAGCAAACCTATTTTGATTAGTTGGACTAAATGGCAGATGTTTCTGATTCTGATAAAAAAAATTTTAAATGTTGTGTTTATAAGAATATTAACAACTAATTTACTTGTTTCTGTTTTTCATATCCGAAATTGGCGAATCATAACAATTTTTAAATTTCTCCTCAGTGAAAATAAGGGTATCGTCGTCCCATCAAACGACTTCAAACTTTTCCAACATAACAACCTCTCTGATTTCTCTGCAAGTGGACTCATTATCCGATATTTCTTTTGCAAATGAATGAATTTGTGTGGGAACAATTGTTTAATCTATAGAGGAATGCCAATCTCATGTATGAATTCATTTGAATTGCTATACTTCCACGCTCTTGTGGTGCTCTGTTCCATTGGCGCGTTCGAAGCCACTTATTTCGACAACGTGTCTGGTGGCAGCCATTGCCTTATATGACGTAGTCCTAATATCATAATGGAAACAATGCTTCAGTCAGGATTACGACCTAGCTTCTCACACCACCCGCCATAAGTGTCGGGAACTATAGTTTTAAGTCGACTTCTAACGACAGGTTTTTGAAAAACTTTTCATGACAATATTATTTACTTTCAGAGTTCTTGTCAGAAACCGAAGAAATATTTTTTTCATATTTTGTTTTATAATCGATGTATCGGCTGGGGTTGCCTCACGTCCAGGGCGAACTCAAGAAGGTGATAGCAATTGTACAACAACTCAATTCGCAGTGTTTTTTAACAAAAAACAACATGTATTTTCTGTTGTTTTTGTGTGACCGGTTATGTCAAATGAAATTCGCCGTAAGCCAGAAATGACAAAGGCGAATCCATATAATGACATAAAGTTATTATTTTGTGTCATTATTTCTCTTTTGTTTCTATTTGTTTATAAAAAAATTTTAAAAAACAAATTTAAAAAAAAATTTTTAAATACGGGCTGATTTGCGCTACCACTAAGGTATGACGACCTTCAGAGGAATACTGGGAAGCATAAAAGTGGATTCTAAAATAAAAGTTGTGCCAGAACATCCAGAATATTTAAATAAATTATAAATTGTGTAGAATACAAATATAAAAGGAAATAAAAAATAAACAAAGGAATGTATATACAGTGAGCAAAAAAATTATATACATTTATTATAAAAAACTAACAAATATATTATTCCACAGGATTTTGTTCAAGATGACTTTCTAGAGAATTCGGTCGCCGTAGTCAAGGAATTACAACTTTTTGTGCCTAAAAATGTTGAATTTCTTAGTTTCAATGGTTATTTTCTTTATACGTAACCAATAGAGAAATATTTATAATCAAAATATAGTTTTTAAGCTTTTATTTAGCCTTAAGGACAATAAATTTAATTTTATAGTAATTTTTTGTTCAAAAATGTATTCGAGATAGTAAGTGTACATTTTTTTTTTTGCTCACTGTACGTATACAAAACATTTGACAATGTCGTGTACTCAACAAAGCAATCACCTGGGCTGATAACACCACCTTATATGAATTCGCCATGCTCACTTCTAATAAGACAAAACACTACCTACTAGACTACGGCGACTTCCTACAGTATTCACACTATCTACAGTATACATTTTTAGAGTTAATATCATAGTTTAGACTAGAGATGAGCGATCCAGTGATTTTTGAAGAACGTTGTTCTCAGTGAACGTGATTTGTTAATCACTGTTCTTTAAAACAGTGATTGTGATCACAGTATTCCAATAATACAATAATGACAATAGCGTATTTTATTAAGTCGTAAGAAAGAGACAACTAGATACATACTACGAAAACACTACTAACTTGGACGTTACACGAACAAGTTTTGGCTTTCAAGTTTCATTTTTTTACTAATACACTTACACTTTTTAAAATTGAAACAAACTTGCTTTTCAATGTCTCTTTCCATCTACTGTTTCAATTTCTGAATCAATATGTCATCGGATTTGAATGTTTTGACATATTTTTTCGTTATTAGTTGAAATAGTTTTTATCCGTCATACGCGTTTGCTTCTTTTTTTAATAAATTAAAATTATGTTTAATAATAAAATTAATAAACAAAATGGGAGTGTTGCGGTTCATAGAACTATACAGAAGCCATGAAATTCTGTGGAATATGAATCTTTCCTCATACAGACGAAATGATTTGAAAATGAAGGCCTATGAATCTATTGCTGCTGAAACTAAAATATCTGTGGAAGAAGTCAAGAAAAAATGTAAGTGGTGTGAGAAACTAGGTCAATAATCCTGACTGAAGGGTTGTAATGACCAATTATGTATGTATGTATATGATCCCAAGAATTACGTGAGAAGACTTTGAGTAAAAATTTTCCTTGTTTTTTGTTATTGTAACAAAAACAAAATACAAGTAAAGTTTTTACTCAAAGTTTCGGAACTATTATGCGTTGCAATGAATTTGAGTAGTACCAAAGAATTGCCAAACACTTATTTATATGACAAAACTTTAAATATTACTACTAAATTGAATTTAAATTTAACGGTTTGTAACTAATGATTCATAGATTCATCAATAAAAATAACAATATGAAAATATTTACATACATATTTACAATTTAACTAACAATGGCTTCATCCAATATTTTCTCACTACTATCCTTTTCTTCGCCTTTTGTTTTATTAAATTGTTAATTTCTTCAATAATTTTTAGTGAAGTAACCATTTTGAGTTGTTTTCTTGACGGTGACATCTTGAAACTTGAAACATAAAATTGCCTGCAGCCTACGTCACAGAAGCAATTTCAAATGAATTTTGACAAGCAGTTTGTGTGAAAATCTTGAAAGAAAAACTTGATGGTGTAACTGGCGTGTAAACAAAATCAAAGTGGTGTCCAGTGTTGCCGTTTTTGGTTATTTCTAATCAAAATTGGTTATTTTTTTGTTCAATGTGTAGATTTTTCCGGTTTTGGTTATTTATTTTTCTTATAAAAAGAATTTTATTTTGTTATTTTTTGTTTCTTTTCTTACTCTGTTGTATTAATTGTAATTTAAATTTGAAAAAAATACAATAAAAAAACTGCGAATTTAGTTTTGGTTATATTTTTTCTTATTTGGTGATTTTTTTCACAAATGTTGGTTACAATATTTTTTTTTCGTGGCAACACTGGTGGTGTCATCAATGTTATTATTTTTAATGTAATTTTTTTTTTATATGAAGTTTGACAATTAAGTTTCACAGAAAGTTCATGTATAAAAGACAAAAGTAAATAATCAAAACAAAATGAAATAAATTTGAGTATGTAACAATTTTGAAAGAACGACATTATTAGTACCTGTTATTTGGCAATTTCAATCACTGTAGTTACCAGCGAATTATCAATCACCGTGATTAAATCACAGGTTTGAAAATATCGCTCATCTCTAGTTTAGACCTATTGCTCTTCTACAATATTGTGTAGGCTTTGTGGTTCTAGAGTATTTATGTTTCCGTTTAGTTTGCTTAAGGTTGAAATCGCTTTAGCTCATTATTGTTGCGTTGTTTTTCTTCTGGAAAATATTTTTAATAAAGGGTGATTTTTTAGCTATTATCTTTTTGGCAACACTGGTTTAAACAGCTTACGCATGTTTCGTGTTTTGTTTCACTGTCAAACATCTTCAGTTTGGTCTATAATTTAACCATGAATCGTCTTACAAACGAACAACGCTTGCAAATCATTGAATTTGGCATCATTGAACCGTACTTCTTCAAAGATGCTGCGAATCGTAACGTAACTGTGAATGGTGAGCGCTACCTTGAAATGATATCCAACTTTTTTTTGCCCAAAATGCAAGAGCTTGACTTGACACAGCACGCGTAACAATGGACTTATTGAGAGGCGAGTTCGGTGAACATTTTATTTCACGTTCGGGACCGGTCAATTGGATCGTGCGATTTAACGCCTTTAGACTATTTTTTGTGGGGCTATGTTAAAGCTCATGTCTATACAGACAAGCCCGCTTCAATTGACGCATTGGAACACAACATTGAAGCATTTATTCGTGAGATACCGGCCGAAATGTTGGAAAGAGTATGCCAAAATTGGACTATGCGGATGGACCATTTGAGGCGCAGTCGCGGTCAACTTTTGCGTGAAATAATCTTCAAACATTAAATTATATGGACCGTACTATCGATTCAAATAAAGATTTCATGCATTTTTCTGAATTTTATGTGTTTTTTTTGAAAAATTTTCCCATAGCTCTTAAAAAATCACCCCTTACAATTGCAAAAAGTATGAAAAGAGGGATTATAAGAAAATTTCAGTTATCGTTATGTTAAATAATTGGAGCACTGCCGGAATTATGTTTCATACATACATAATTGGTCATTATAACCCTTCAGTCAGGATTATGTTTCACAAAATTATAAACAAGTAAAGTAATTTTTCCGGAAAATCGAAAGAATCGATGTTTACATCGGTTTAGAATACTGATAAATGTTAACAATACCGTCCAATCAACATACTTAAAACTTGTGTAAAAATTATTGAAAAAGTAGTTAAAATCCAATTAAAAGAATATATTGAAAATCTACATAAAAAACATCGAAATTTCTGAAAATGTTAATAAAAACTTGTAAATAGAACTAAGGATATACTTACACCAGAATAATATAAGGAGGCCATAACTAAAGCACCCCCTGTAAGATTTTTATATATCTTGATTTTTCATAAGAACATGTCATGTTTTATTTAAGTTTCCTATTATTTTTATGATATTATATAGTTATTGTCCAAATAACACAAGTTTAATAAATAACAATTTTATTTAAAATTTTTAAAAAATTATAAACATTAAAAAGACATAAGATGAAAGGGACAAAACAAAAGCACCCCTTTATGATATTTTTTAAAACTTGCCTCCGCTACTGATTTCTTTAAATTCAAATTAACGGTACTTTGTCTACACAATTTTTACATTAAAAGAAAAAATTAAAAGAAGACATAATGCATAGGCATACAATTGTTACAAAGTAAATTGTGAAAAATAATAATGGCAAGAAACAAGTATTTCAGTGAATTTAAAATTAAAATAATTGATGATTGAGCCAATTCACATTAGAACATTTGTGCTGGCGTAAAATGATCGTTTATAGGCAACAGGGGTGAAGAGAATGGTTTTTCGGTGGCGTAAAGTTTCCACCAGCTACAACCCCGCATCACCAGCACAAAACTAATACACGCTCATTTTTAAAATATCAAATGAATGCAAAAAACACTAATACATACAAAGCTGCGTATACGTATACATTGCTGCCAAACTAATATTCATCCCGTGTGAATTGAAAAGAAACAAAAATTGTGCGACTAAAAAATGTGCTAATGTGAATTGGCTCATTGGAAGTCTGGTCTATCACGGCATGAACTAAGTAAAAAATATTCCATTAACCGATCAGTAATTTCCAGGCTTATTTTTAAGTTTCTGCAATCAGGGCGCATATCATATATAAGACCCTTTGATTAAAAGATCAATACAAAAAGATCCCACAACATCTGCTTATCAAATAAAAAATAGTTTAAACTTGCGTGTTTGCGAAAGGACGATTCGCAGAAGAGCAATGGAAGCCGGATTATTTAGTCGACGACCAGCAAAAAACATCCACCTTGATTGGAGTGTCCAAAAATGGAAAACAGTTTTAGTTTTGTTTTTTGACGAATAAAAGTTCAATTTAAAAGAATCTAATGGCATAAGGCGAGCACGAAGACCAAAAGGTGAAAGACTAAACCCCAAGTATTGCAAAGGAACTGTTAAACATGGTGGGTGCAGTGTAATGGTCTAGGGCTGCTTCTCTGGCCAAGGAATTAGACCGATTTTTAAGACTGATGGAATAATGGATCGATCCATGTACCGTGACATTTTACAAAATGTAAAGCTGTCATATGCAGAGGAAGAGATGCCACTACTATGGAGGTTCCAATAGGATAACGATCCTCTAAAGTTTGCAAGGAATGGTTATTGAATAATAGGGTCAAAGTTCTCGAGTGGCCTGCTCAATCTCCTGATCTCAATCCTATTTAGAACTTATGGGAGATCGTTAAAATGAAAATTAATCGAAAAAATTTCCGAAATAAGGAAGATTTATTTCAAGCTTTAAAAATAGCCTGGGAAGGAATTTCGCCTGAAGTTATCAACAATTTAATATCCTCCATGCCAAAAAGATGTGCGAATGTTATTCAGAACAAAGGGTTTGCAACCAAATATTAATTTAAAAATATTTTCTTCTTGCCACCACAAAAGCGGTGCTTTAGTTTTCTCCGTTTTTATTTCTTTTTTTTTCGAACGTCCCCGGCCTCACACTAACCCACCCTCACCCGACCGCGGAGGGCTCGTCCCCATTACGTAGGGACACGTACACACTACAGTCCGGACTGTAGCGGGTAAGGGAAAAGTAATGACAACGAGAACATAAAACAGCTACAGAACTTAATCACAAGCTGAATAAAGTAACAATAAACCGGAACTACATAAGACAAGAACGAAAATATATTTTTATATAATAATTTACAAATTAATGCCAGGATATAAGCTACGTTTAATATTACAAACACTACAATTAAAATCAATAAAATCATAATATAAGTTAAAATCATTACATAATCTACGAAAAGGAAAGTTACATCCATAGTTCGTTCTATCAAAATCTAAAGAAAGAGGACGATAGTGCCGTGAAAATCTTGCTGGAATACTGAAATTCAGGTTACAAAGCAAAAAATCAGAATCAATATCACCTTTAACCGGATTAAAAACAAAACAAACCCCTAAAACAGCCCTTCTACGTTTTAAAGTTGGAAGTTTTATCAAACCTAATCTAGTCTCATATGACGGAATCCCATTGGCACAATCCCATCCTAAGCCACGTAAACAGAATAATAAAAACTGCTTCTGCACAGACTCTATTGAATCACTATGACAACGATAGTATGGATTCCAAATAATAGACGCATACTCCAAAATAGGTCTAACAAGTGAAGTGTATAGCAGTCTTGTTATATAAGGATCAATGAATTCCCTAGCCCATCCTTTCACAAAACCGAGAACAGCCCGAGCCTTGCCAATCATCATACTAATATGATCAATAAAATACAGTTTCATATCCAATAATACTCCCAAATCAAGAAATGTAGTCACAGTTTCCAAAGGGCAAGAATTAATCACATAAGTGGACGAAATTACGCCCCGCAAGAGAAAACCATGCATTTACATTTTCTCAAGTTAAGATCCATTAAATTAATTCTCCACCAAGTTACAAACCAATCAATATTTCGCTGAAGAACAGCCTGACCATGGTCATCATCAAAAGTATAAAACAATTTAACGTCGTCACTATAACCGTCTTGTTCTATGATATTCAAAAAGATTATTGGGGGGTGTTTTAGTTATGACAGATACTGTTATATATAATATAATATATACATATGTACATATATTCCATTGACAAACCATTGGAAACTTTTTACAAAATTCATTTATGTGTTCTAATCGGATGATAATTTAAAAATCTTCTTAAGAAATTGTCAAAATATTTGTGCAGTTAATTAATACGCAATGTTATTAACATTTATTATTTTAAAAATATTAAAACATTTTTTAATTACGAAATTATCAGGCATGTCACAGATTCCGATCGGAATGGTTTTGATTCCGTATATGCAATTCCGATCGATTTCGTTTTAGGTTCTTCAGATTCCGAACGATTTTGTTCATTCCCAAAAATTATAAAATTGCTGCTTTTCAAATAAAGTATGGCAACGTAGTGCATGACAACAGAAAAAAAAAACATAATTGGTGAATAAAAAGCAGAACCAAAACAAAAGAAAAAGGCGCTGATACAAAAATTTTAATTGAAATCAAAAAATAAAATTAAAAATTTTATATGAAAAATGCCACTTTAACTCTTAAAAAAATATAAGTTAATAATACAAAAAATTTCAATAAATCTGTACTTACATTTTTGTCTCTTTTGTCCATCTTTTGTGTTGCCACCGCTTAAATTTGTTCTACTTAATAAATTTTTGTTCTCAAAAATAAGTGGTTTGCTCAAAAAAATAACGTGGCAATACTTCGATAGTCAGTGTGTTTTGTTTTTCTCAGCAAGTTTGCAAAATTAAATTTCTTAAGCATAAATATTAAGTAAATACTTAGAAAACCTAAAGTACTGCCTAAAAATATAGCGCACTTCAGAATAAAAACAATTAACGAGAATAACTCGTATAATCCACGTTTAAATAAATTTATGTTTACTTTTTTATAAACATCACAACTATATTTAAACATATACGATACCAACAAATTTAATAAAATATATATCAAAGAGTATTGAAGTTTTTTAACTCTTATGCTTCAAATTTAAGAGTCACAATTATAGCGCATTCTCTTGAAATTTTAAAATCTCCTTCGTAACGGTATTTTTGTTTTTATATTTTTTTGTAATTTTAATTCTGTTTCATTTTTCATTAAGCCCACTTCACACGGTAATACTTTACGTACGTAAAGTCTAATGAAAAAGTAAAATTAAATTCCATCCGTATGACAAAAAAGAGAATAAAAGTCGTATGATTTATACTTTTTGCGTTTACATGATCGGTATAAGACAATAACAAAGTAAAATGAAAACAGCTGTTACACTTTTTTTCTATGTGTTTACATAAAAATACATCCCTGATCTAATGCGACTTGCTTGTTTTTTGAATCATTTCAAAAAACGAAGAGAGCCATACGACTGTCAAACTTTTCATCCGTATTTTCTCTCAATATGTGATGGTTTCATTACATAGTACGTTTAGACCAGAGCCCGGCAATTCCTATGCACGCGTGCAAGGCGAATTTAAACAACGTACTCACAAGTATTAAAAACACACTCAGTCTCTTTTCAGCATTCATTGAAAGAGGTTGTGTTGTCGCATGTTTCTTGATTTTGTACATGAAGATCTACTAATGCAGGGATGGAAAACTTAATGTTTTAAACATCAGCGTATGGTGTACGTTTTTAGAATTATAATCTTTTTTAAAATAAATTATTCAAAATTATTAAAACAAAAACAACTTATATTTCACTATTCATAAAAACTATTAACATATAAAAAAAGTATTTTTCAAAAAATCCTATAAAAAAGAAAAATTTTCGAAATTTATTAAAACCAAAAAACAAATTTAGTAAACCAAAAATAACTTATATTTCACTATTCATAAAAACTATTTATATATACAAAAAGAACAATTTTTTGAAAATATTCTATAAAAAAGAAAAAATTGCTAAAATTTTGATTATAAAGAAGAATTATTTAAAAAATATGAAAATATATAAAGTTATGTAACACATTCATTCATTCAAATATTTTCTAAAAAGACAGAAAACCATAAAAGAATTTTTTCCGATGAAAACCATATGATGTTTTCTTCTTCACATTTTTTAAATGAAATTTGAAGGCTTAAATTTGATGCGTTGCTGTGCTAAGTCAAACAAAAATTACCAACACATATGCAAAATTTGATCCAATTTGTTTGATCGTGGCCACGGCACTTTAAATATGTATATTTCCAAAAAAAAAAAAAACAATTTTTAATCTAAAATGCTATCTTAAATCGATATAATCAAAGAAATGTAAACGAATTTTACAAATTTAGAAATTTAAGTTTTCCATGCCTGTATTGTAGTGAATGTAAGAGTACAAAATTTTCTCTTTTCTTATTTTTCGCTCTCGCAACAACTGACCAATAGCAAGTGTTGCCGGGCCCTGGTTTAGACGATCACATCCGTACTCTTCTACACAAAATTTTGACAGATCATATTACTTGTGGGACCGTGTAAAGTAGGCTTTATTAGTTATACACGTGTTACATTAATTTTCAACCGTTTCATTAGTAATTTAAAATTTTCGTTATTTGAAATAATGGGTCGTAAAAAAGTTACATTTGAACAAAAAATTTCAATCAAAACACTACTTGTCTCATACAGAAATTTCAAAAAGGCTTGGAATTTCCCGAAAATGTGTTTATAATGTTGAAAAAAAAGTTTTAAATAATGATCCCCTTGTTAATAAGCCTGCCCATGGACGATTGAAATGTATCACACGAGCAGAAGATCGTTATTTAATCCAAATGTGTAAGCGAAATCGAACGGCAAGTAGCCGTCAACTTTCCTCCGAATGGTCATCTGCAATTGGAAAATTAGTAAGTGCCAGTACAACCCGCCGGCGTCTTTTTAGCTACGGTCTTAAAAGCTACACGCAAAAACGACGTCCTTACAGAAACAGGCAACAGATAAAAAAAAGGTTAGATTGGTGTAAGAAGTATGCACATTGGACAGAACAGAATTGGAATAAGGTAATTTTTAGCGACGAGTCCCACTTTGAGTTAAAAAATCGATCATTTGTACGACGAACAATGAACGAAAGTAGCCAACCTTTCTGCTTTAAACCAAGTGCACAAGGTGGAGGGGGTTCTGTCAGCGAATGGGGGTGTTTCACTGCTCATGGTACTGGTGTTCTACTATTTTGTGAAGGACGTTTAAATGCTAGAAACTACATTGAATTAATTTCTGAAAAACTTCCATCATATTATGAGCAAATGTTCGGATCGGAAGCAATTGAGGCTTTCTTTCAACAAGATAACGCTCGATGTCATAAGGCAAATTACAATCGATTGGTTCAAAAGTAATAATATACTCCAACTTCACCTGATATTAATCCGATTGAAAACATATGGTCTATTATCGATCGAGACCTTCAAAATTACAAAATAACAACTGCACAAGAATTAAAATGTGCTATAAAGGAGATTTGGTCAAAAATAACAATAAATGAATGCTCTTCTTTGGTCAAATCCATTCCAAATAGAATAAAATGTATCTTGAAAGCCAAAGGTGGAAGTATTCCTTCGTACTGATTTGAAGTTTTAACATAATATCATGTTTTGAATTTTTTTTAAATATTTATGTTATAAGTGCGCTATAATTTTGATTTAAATATTTGGAAGCAAATTCACAAAAGAAGTCCCGTAAATTTTATTTTGTTAATTTAAAATTAATGGTGTTACTGAATTAATAAACCTTAATAATTCCAATAAAATGACAAAAAAATCTTTTTTTTAATTTACTAATTTAAGCAGATATAAGGATACTAAAATAAATATTGAAAGTGCGCTATATTTTTAGGCAGTGCTTTATGTAATAATAAAACATACCATTTTGTCTTTCAGTTTGACAAAGTTTTATTAATATTTTTCTTTAATAAATGATCAAAAATATCAAAACCACTTTGAAAATTTGAAGTGGTTTCATTCCGAAGAAATTTTTCGTTTTCTAAAGACTAGACTTTCGGAATTGAAACCACTTTCGATCGGAATTGCGTTCTGTGACATGGCTGTATAAAAAAAAAAAAATTAAACTATTCACTTTTTCGGTGTTGACAAAACAATGAAAATTTTTATGATTCTACACGAAAAGGGAGTAAAATGAATAACCATTGTAGATAAAAAATTAATAAAAGTTCATCATGATTATTGTTATTTATAGTTTTTTACTTTTTTATTATTAATTTTTGAATTTTTTTTGCACATTCAATTACTCAAAATGGCTAAACTGAAGATTAGTGGAAACTTAAAAATTAGAATAATAAACTACGAGTATTAAAAATTAAAATAATAAACGATTTTAATGCTGGATTCAAGCAAAAATTTGTGATAAATATGGACTTAATAAATAAGCAGCTTAAAATAAAGTAGTCGTGAAGTCGCCGTAGTCTAGTAGGTAGTGTGTTGGCTTATTAGACTGAAGGCCCGAGTTCGAATCCCAGGTCAGACATCAAAACGAAATTATGAAAATATTTCTTCGCGACTTCCTCTCAGCAGATTTCTGGCAAAAACTCTGAGAGTAAATAAAATTGCCATGAAAAGCTTCTCAAAAAAAAAACTGTCGTTCGGAGTCGACTTTAAATTGTAGGTCCCGCCACGCATGTATAAAATTAACGCACACAACATGAGTGGTGTGAGAAGCTAGGTCGTAATCCTGACTGAAGGGTTGTAATGACCAATTATGTATGTGTAAAATAAAGGGCTATCCATTTCGTGGTTTCAAAAGTATGGGACTGGAATTCGACATCTGTCAAACTAAGTTGTGAAACCAATTTTTTTCTTTTCAGGTGAAAGTCTGACATTGACGAAAATGGATCGCTTAACTATCACACAACGCACAAAAATTATCAAAACCTACTACAAAAATGGTGATTCTGCCACAGCCACGTATCGTGCTTTAAGAGGAGATTATGGTTTACATAATCGTCCAACTACGCAAGCAATTGTCAAATTGTGAAGAAATTTGAAGAGACTGGAGTGGTTACAAATATTGAAAGACCTATGCATCATCGTTTCGCTCGTTCCGCTGAAAATATCGCTATTGTAAGTGAAAGTGTTGCCGAAGACCCGAATGTGTCGATTCCTCGTCGTTCTCAGGAATTAGGACTGTCTCACGGCACATTATGGCGTATTTTGCATTTAGATCTACACCTACATCCATATAAAGTCCAGCTCACGCAACAACTGAAGCCAACTGACCATTCACAACGTCGTAGATACGTGGAATGGGAGTTTGAACAACAGGCGGTGGACGGCAATTTTTCGAACAAATTTTCTTCATCGATAAAGCACATTTCACACTCGGTGGGTATGTTAATAAACAAAATTGTCGTATTTGGGGTTCTGAGAATCCTCAAGTAATTGAAGAGAGACCATTACATCCAGAAAAAGTCACTGTTTGGTGCGCTCTTTGGTCCGAAGGTGTGATTGGACCTTACTTCTTCGAAAACGACGATGGAACGAATGTCACCGTCAATTCGGAGCGTTATGGTCATATGATAACCGACTTTTTTTTTTGCCTGCTATTGAAGAATACGACTTGGAGAATATGTGGTTTCAACAAGACGGTGCCACATGCCACACAACTCAAGCGAATATGGCTTTATTGCAAGAGACATTTCCTGGCCGCGTAATTTCTCGTCGTGGCGATATCAACTGGCCACCAAGATCATGCGATTTGACACCATTAGACTTTTTTTGTGGGGCTACGCGAAAGACCGTGTTTATGCCGATAAACCTTCAACTCTTGAGCACTTAAAAACCAACATTCGTCAAGTTATGACTGAGATACCGCCCAATATGTGTCAAAAAGTGGTCGAAAATTACCTCAAAAGAATCAATGCTTGCAACACTTCGCGTGGAGGTCATTTAAATGATGTAGTGTTTCACACATAATGTCAACGTTCAAAAAGAAATAAATATATAAAAGAAATTGGGTATGCTAAAAAGCATTTAGCATAATTTTCAAAAAAATAAATGCATTTTCACAAAACATAATGCTAAATCTAGCACTGAAAGTGCTAAAATGGCAACACTGCACTGGTTAATAGCTGAATTAAAGCAAAACAAAAGGCGCCATATTGAAAGTGATAAAAGAGTGAAAACAAAGTTTTTAAAATCTGAAATTAATATTAAATTTGTATAAAAAACAATAACAAAATAAAAACTCAAACCCAAAAACATGACTTCTATATCCATATCTGAATTTTTGTCTTTTAGGTTTTGCAATTTTTATTTCTTTATTTGTTTTGTTTACATAAAAACATATGACACGTTTTTACGATCTATAATTGCAATTACATTTTTACGTTCCGTACACGTTACTGTTACATTCCGTTACGGTAGCATAACTAGGGCTTAAGAATATGTGTTTTATTGTTGTAGAAATGAAATTATATCGATTCGCACCGAATTATAATGTTATTTTTTAGACTATTCAATTATGTACTATGTATGTATTTACCACATGTGTCTATTTTTGTATAGAATGAAGTTGTAATAAAACGAATGCTTTTTTTGTTTAGTATTTATTAAATTTATTTATCATTTTAATGGTTCAAAATTTTAACTTTTTCCATACTGGATAATTTGAATTTGTATGTTTCCCATGTGGAATGCTTCCGTAGTAAAACAACAATTAGTAAATTAAGCATCTCCATTCTGTGTTTATAACATTCGTTATTTTCATCCAACCAAAAGGAATAAATTGTATTTTTTGTGGAACTTACGCATTGGTCAACTACAAATGTTTTTATGTTTTTTATAGATTTATTTTCTAAAAAAATTTTTTCGAAGACATATGAATTTTGCAAACTTCAAAAAATAAATCAGATGAAGCGCACAAACTTCCAAAGTCGGAATCTTTTATATAATTTTTTGCATGAACGAACATTTCTGAATGATATGACAAAATTTGCGCTGGTTTGATTATATCAAAGAAAATAAAGTATAAAGAATGTGCATCTTAACATATTTTGGAATATTTTTCAAAAATATTTCATGACGCGGGGGGAAAGAGAGGAGGGAAGTAAACAGAAACGAATAGCGTAACAATGCGTTGCTCTCATTCTTTGCTCTCATCGCGATGAGATCAAAGACTATAAATATATGAAGATGTTGCACTGCCATACATTGTACTGCCAGTGCCAAATTTGTCGATGGCAGTACGGCTACTGCCACTTATTGTACTCAGAGAACTTATTATACTCAGAGAACGTATTTTTCTCTTCTCTAATTTGTTCTCATATGCGTGTATACGTGTGTGCTTGTACATTGCCAAATAAAATAATAAACAAACTGAAAGATGTCTTGTTTTCACAAAATGTATGTGCAAATAGCCTGTGGAAAAGAAATATTACCGTTTGTTTTATTGTAGGGTAAGAATATGTGTTTTATTGTTGTAGAAATGAAACTATATCGATTCGCACCGAAATAAAAAATCCACATTTTGTGTTGACATTTGAAACTGAAAAACTGAAAAATTGTTTTATAAAAAGTGTGAATTTAAAAATTGTAGTGCATGCTCAAACAAAACGTTTAATAAATATAATATATAATTAAAATCATAAATCATATTTTTAGAAGACATTGATAGGACTGGAAATATATCAGAAAGTACCCATACCCCTGATATAGATGTCGCAGATATATGTATACGATGAAAATAAAGAATATTTTAATGAAGGCACCGATTGTTTTACGTCCAACAATGTGCCAATTGAATTAACATCAAGTCGATATTTTGTTGGTTACATAGCTCAACGAATATCATGCGTTAAATGTCGTGTCGATATAATAAAACCAGCGCAAATTTTGTCATATCCTTCAGAAATGTTCGTTCATGCAAATCCATCGCTCCATCTGATTTATTTTTTGAAGTTTGCAAAATTCATATAAGTCTTCGAAAAATTTTTTTTAGAAAATAAATCTATAAAAAACATGAAAACATTTGTAGTTGGCCAATGCGTAAGTTGCACAAAAAATACAATTTATTCCTTTTGGTTTGATGAAAATAACGAATGTTATAAACACAGAATGGAGATGCTTAATTTACTAATTGTTGTTTTACTACGGAAGCATTCCACATGGGAAACATACAAATTCAAATTATCCAGTATGGAAAAAGTTAAAATTTTGAACCATTAAAATGAAATATAAATTTAATAAATACTAAACAAAAAAAGCATTCGTTTTATTACAACTTCATTCTATACAAAAATAGACACATATGGTAAATACATACATACATAATTGAATAGTCTAAAAAATAACATTATAATTCGGTGCGAATCGATATAATTTCATTTCTACAACAATAAAACACATATTCTTACCCTACAATAAAACAAACGGTAATAGTTTTTTCAACAGGCTATTTTCACATATATTTTGTGAAAACAAAAATTCTTTCAGTTTGTTTATTATTTTATTTGGCAATGTATGTATACATACATGCATACACGTATACACGCATATGAGAATAAATTGCTTAGAGAAAAGAACAATACGTTCTCTAAGTATAATAAGTTCTCTGAGTACAATAAGTGTACTGAGTCTTTTTTGTTTTCTTTCTCTCAGTTAACATGAGAGTGAGAACGACAATTTAGCTTTCCCTGTTACCTACTCCCTCATCATAAAGAAGCACAAACTTTTGTCAATTTTAAATACACTGTGTGCAACATCTTTACATATTTATAGTCTTTGGTCAAACAATAAAAACGATCATACATACATAATCGTACATACACATATACATACGTACGATGAGAGCAACACATTGTTACGCTCTTTGTTTGTGTTTATTTTTCTTCTGTCTTCCCTCCCTCATCAAGAAATGATTTTTAAAAAAGATTTTGGTGAGAGCGGGTCTTACTGGTACATCCCGCCATAAGAAATTTTACTTCTACATGATGCGCATTCTTTATATCCATATTCTTTGATTATATCCACACGACATTTAGCGCAAGATATTCGTTGCGTACACGCGATGAGAGCAACGCATTGTTACGCTCTTCGTTTCTGTTTCCTTCCCTCCTATCTTTCCCCCCGCGTCATGAAATATTTTTGAAAAATATTCCAAAATATGTTAAAATGCACATTCTTTATACTTTATTTTCTTTGGTTATACCAAAGGGAGGAAAGGAAACAGAAACTAAGAGCGTAACAATGCGTTGCTCTCATTCTTTGCTCTCATCGCGATGAGATCAAATACTATAAATATATGAAGATGTTGCACAGCCATACATTGTACTGCCAGTGCCAAATTTGTCGATGGCAGTACGGCTACTGCCACTTATTGTACTCAGAGAACTTATTATACTCAGAGAACGTATTGTTCTCTTCTCTAAGCAATTTATTCTCAAATGCGTGTATACATGTGTACTTGTACATTGCCAAATAAAATAATAAACAAACTGAAAGATGTCTTGTTTTCACAAAATGTATGTGCAAATAGCCTGTGGAAAAGCAATATTACCGTTTGTTTTATTGTAGGGTAAGAATATGGGTTTTATTGTTGTAGAAATGAAACTAAATCGATTCGCACCGAAATAAAAAATCCACATTTTGTGTTGACATTTGAAACTGAAAAACTGAAAAATTGTTTTATAAAATGTGTGAATTTAAAAATTGTAGTGCATGCTCAAACAAAACGTTTAATAAATATAATATATAATTAAAATCATAAATCATATTTTTAGAAGATATTGATAGGACTGGAAATATATCAGAAAGTACCCATACCCCTGATATAGATGTCGCAGATATATACGATGAAAATAAAGAATATTTTAATGAAGGCACCGATTGTTTTACGTCCAACAATGTGCCAATTGAGTTAACATCAAGTCGATATTTTGTTGGTTACATAGCTCAACGAATATCTTGTATTAAATGTCGTGTGGATATAATCAAATCTGCGCAAATTTTGTCATATCCTTCAGAAATGTTCGTTCATGCAAAAAATTATATAAAAGATTCCGACTTTGGAAGTTTGTGCGCTCCATCTGATTTATTTTTTGAAGTTTCCAAAATTCATATGTCTTCGAAAAAAATTTTTTAGAAAATAAATCTATAAAAAACATAAAAACATTTGTAGTTGACCAATGCGTAAGTTCCACAAAAAATACAATTTATTCCTTTTGGTTGGATGAAAATAACGAATGTTATAAACACAGAATGGAGATGCTTAATTTACTAATTGTTGTTTTACTACGGAAGCATTCCACATGGGAAACATACAAATTCAAATTATCCAGTATGGAAAAAGTTAAAATTTTGAACCATTAAAATGATAAATAAATTTAATACATACTAAACAAAAAAAGCATTCGTTTTATTACAACTTCATTCTATACAAAAATAGACACATGTGGTAAATACATACATAGTACATAATTGAATAGTCTAAAAAATAACATTATAATTCGGTGCGAATCGATATAATTTCATTTCTACAACAATAAAACACATATTCTTAAGCCCTAGTTATGCTACCGTAACGGAATGTAACAGTAACGTGTACGGAACGTAAAAATGTAATTGCAATTATAGATCGTAAAAACGTGTCATATGTTTTTATGTAAACAAAACAAATAAAGAAATAAAAATTGCAAAACCTAAAAGACAAAAATTCAGATATGGATATAGAAGTCATGTTTTTGGGTTTGAGTTTTTATTTTGTTATTGTTTTTTATACAAATTTAATATTAATTTCAGATTTTAAAAACTTTGTTTTCACTCTTTTATCACTTTCAATATGGCGCCTTTTGTTTTGCTTTAATTCAGCTATTAACCAGTGCAGTGTTGCCATTTTAGCACTTTCAGTGCTAGATTTAGCATTATGTTTTGTGAAAATGCATTTATTTTTTTGAAAATTATGCTAAATGCTTTTTAGCATAATTTGCTTGATAAAAAAAATTTTTTTTACTCCAAAAAAAGTAATTTAAGGAGTTCAATTACATATATTTTAGAAGAGCTTGAGTATAATTCATCTGATATAAATATTATTCAAAATCAGTGGTCTTAAATTACTAATCAACATTGGGATGAAAAGTCTGATACAATGTCTTTTAGGATTCAGGTATATAATTTTAAAAATTCAGTCGGCGAAAATACATTTAAAGAATTGTCCATTTTTGTATTGTCTTTACTCGTTTTACCATTTTCTAACGCCGAAGTTGAAAGGCTTTGAAGTTCAATGGCTTTAATTAAAAATAAAATTCGAAATCGAATTAAACCTGAGTTGTTATGTTCAATAATACAAATTCGAAAAGAATTAAAATTCGAAAATGCGTGCTGTTACACTTACAAAATACCAAACGAAATTGCTAACAAAATTAGATCATCTGAAAAATATCAAAATGAAGATAAAGATGATGTCAAATATGAAGATTTATCAGCAATATTTGAGTCTATTAATCATTTTGTATAATCAGTATTTTAGTAAAATGTATTTCGAATAAATTTTGCCAAAATTTTCTTATATTATACCTATTCATTGAAATGAAAATCTTATTTAACAAATTAAATATTTAAATTTAAAAAAAAAAATTAAAATGTAATATGTACAATATGTATACAGTAATATTCATATATGAATATTAAAAAAAATCTTTCAAACTATTTTTTTTGAAACAATTTACAACTTTTTATTTTCCATTAATTTTCAGAAATTTTTATGAATTAATATATGTATAAATTGTAATTGATTAAAAAAGAACAATAATTTTATGAACATATTGTTAACTCAAATGTAATATACTGATGTAAATAAGTTTTATTTTCGGAATAAAACAAAACATATACACATATGCAATAGTTTTGTTACATTTAAAAAATTTAGCACTTTTTTTTTCTTCCGTAGAACATTTTAGCATTATATTTTTCATGTTTTAGCATATTTTTAAATTCATTTTCTGGCAACACTGAACCAGTGTTATCACTACAGACTTTTTAGGTTCAATTTAACGATTTTTTTTTTATTTAAAGGTACTTATTAAAAGTTTTATGTACTGTTTCTGTAAGCCAAACAATTTCACTTTCACACAAACACACTCAATTTAGTTTGTGTTTGTTTGTTGAGGAAAATACAAACACGAATTTAGTGATTTTGTTTATATTTTGCATATAAATAGACGAGCAAGTGAAATTGTTTATCCTACAGAAAGAGGTCAGGTATTTCGGAAACTAAATTTGTACGAATGTTAAAACATTTTTATCTTCTCTAGTAAAAGTTAAATGCAAATTAAATAATTAGTTTAATTAGTTAAAAATCGATAACTATATTTTTCTAAATAAAAAAAAAATAAAAATAAACACCACCTACATAATGTAATAGTAAAATAGTGTTTATTTTTATTTTAAACTAGCTGTACCCTGCGCGCGTTGTTACGACTCCAACTAAAACAAATTTGAATCATTTTATTGATTTTGTTCATTTAAAAAAAAATTGACATAAACTTTAAAAATGTAGAGGTTTTCGATTATGAACATTTATTGAAGTACTGTCGGAAATTGGTGATACCAACTTATAAGCCTTCGTCGGCTCATGCGCAATAACTTTGCTAAAGATCATAACGTAATCAAATGCACAGTTTACGATTTAATTCATTTTTAGTAATTCTCAGTGGCGCCACCTGTCGGAAATTGGTCATACCAACTTAGAAACCTTCCCCGGCTCATGCGCAACAACTTTGCTAAAGATCGTAACATATCAAATGCATAGTTTACGATTCTATAACGTACATACAAACATACATTCATTTTTATATTTTTATTTTAAATTGAAATTATAAAAGTTAATAATGAAATAAATTATAATTTGGGTTTTTAAAATATGTGAAGTTTTATTTAAAGTGAATACCACGTACAGACAAACATAACATAAGTAGAAAATTTAAATTCTGTTTATAATTTCAATTTTCAGTTTTGGTGGTTTTTTATATTGACATGTTGTTAACACTGCTAAACAGATGTCACGTAAAAATGTAAGAAAATTCTATTTTTTACAGATTCTTACGTTCCGGTTACGTTACATTACATTTCTATAACCATTCGTATTGCTTTATACATAACAAAAACGATCAGCTGTTTCTTACTTTTGCGGTTACGTTCCGTTACGGATGCATAACTGGGGCTTTACCCTACAATAAAACAAACGGTAATATTTTTTTCCACAGGCTATTTGCACATACATTTTGTGAAAACAAAAAATCTTTCAGTTTTTTTATTATTTTATTTGGCAATGTATGTATACATACATGCACACACGTATACACGCATATGAGAATAAATTGCTTTGAAAAGAGAGCAATACGTTCTCTAAGTATAATAAGTTCTCTGAGTACAATAAGTGTACTGAGTCTTTTTTGGTGAGAGCGGGTCGTACTCCTACAACCCGCCATAAGAAATTTTACTTCTACATAATGCGCATTCTTTATATCCATATTCTTTGGTTATACTCAGTCGTAAAGGACATACACCTTTGCCCGTTGTGTCATCATGGAGGCTGTACTTATTTATTTCAAACAAGCTCTCCATTCCTATTTGTGTGTTAATAACTTCAGGTATTCTTTTAGCAATACGGTTGGGGAAACTTCTAAACAGGCGTTCTTAAAAAAACTTCCTTATCTCATCGTCATTGCCCCTTGATGGGGCAAGTGCACATATTGGGCACAGGTGGAAATATTTAGCCTGATGCGGACTATGGCCAGTCGTTCGTTAATCAGTGTGAACAGAGTTCGTGTTCCTCTACTCACCCTAAATCTACGTCAAAATTCTTGCTTGCTAACATGGCAGCCATAATACAGAAAGGCATATCAATTCCATTTCGTCTCCTGGATGGCAGTCAGATCACAGAGCACCTACCCTATAAAGCGTTTAAATGCTACAGGTGCTGATCCGCAATTGGCGGAAATTTACACTTTTGAGGTGGTCATCAAGATTAAGAAGGATCTTTTTCACTGTTTTCTTCTACTTTTTCCTGTTAAGTGCCTCCTCAGTGGTGAGTACTAGATAGGCATCTTAGTCTAAATTTTTATTGTTTTTCTTCGTGAATGTTCTCACATTTTCGCTTACTATCTTGAAAAGATGCTAAACGCAGCTATCAAGGTATGAGCATAGTATTCACTTTACTGTGACAGAAAACCTCTTATGAAATTTAAAGAAATGCTTTAGTCCTTAACGGCCCGAAAGTATATCAAATTGACTTCCCACAGGATTCAGCTATTTTTCATACGATCTGAAGATGTAAAACATGTTTAAATCAATTAAAGAAAAAGAAATCAATCAAAACAAGACTGAATTTGTATTCAAATAACATTAAGTGCATATGAAAAAAACTGTAAAGGATAAAGGAACATAGAGAACAAGCATAAAAAGTCTCAGTACTTAACGCGTTACTAGTAAATAAAGCAACAGTAATGCTGTAAACACAACAGACACAACATAGTTAGCATCAGAGATCAGCAATGAATCATTTTTTGCGACTCATAAGCGCTCATGAAATTTTAAATATAAGTCAGTCAAAAATATTAAAATTTAAATACTCTGGTATTTTGCAATGAATATCCGTACAACATTGACATCAAACTCATACCATTCGAAATATGTTTGATTCATAAGCCTACTCATTTAGATTCATAACTTTAGAAAAATACTTATAATCATTCATTAAAATTTACAGTCTTAGTTATGGTTGCATTTACAATAAAAAGAAAAAAGACACATAAGCAAAACAGACAGAGCAGCAAGCAGAGCAAACACATAACCATTCAGTGAGAGTATTTTAGTGTTTGTACGCGAATCATACTTATTTTGTGATTCTTGTAAATGTTGAGTTATGGAGAGTCGAAATCAACAACATCATACGTGTTGTTAAGTATGAATATGATGAGTACTTCAAACATTGAATATGAGTAGAGGTTCCATGATATTAAAATAAGTATAAAGGCGTATAAGTATCAGAAATTATGAGTATGATTCGATTGTACTCATCTTTTTGAATACTTATGACTAATCTCTGGTTAGCACATCAATTTTGCAATTGCAGTCTCTGGTAAGCTGCATGCACTTTAATTACAATAACCAATTTTTTTGCATTAGCAAAACAAATAAACTTTTCATTAATTCTTTATTAATAATTATAACGCATTTTTTCGGGTTATAAATATGTATTTCTTAAAACGTCCATTTCATACGTGTTATTGTATTGACAAGTTATAATCTCATTGCCAGCACAAATCTTAGTTAGCACTTATTCTCTCACTGATGCTAATAAAAATAGAAATTAGCCTAAATGCGAAGCCGCAGTATCGTTGCTTGTTGTTGCGTTCCCTTTAAAATAATTTCCATATACACCAATGTATTCTATTTTTGAGATATTACTATGTTACTTCTATTGTATTTATGGCACAATAGTAATAAGACTAATAAAATTATTTTTGTCGCCATATATGCGCCACTGAACTCAGTGAGTAAGTGTCATGTCGCCTACATATGTTGCTCCATTGGACCGTTAAGGATTAACATTTCTTAAGGCGAACATAAATATAAGCTATTCTCGAGTTTCTAAAAAATGCAATATCTTAATATCTTTATCTTAATATTAGTACTGAGAATTTTATGATAAACAATACATATTCTATTTGGCTCCTTTCAATTTCGAATTATACATTTAACAATTTATATGAATAAAAACCTTACATATTTTAACTATTTCTTCCCCGTCAAATTTAAAAATTATCTCCTATATTATTCAACCTATACCAGACACGTCTTACAGTTATTACCCAAGATAAATTTGTGTATACTGTTAAATTTCTGGGGGAGCGAAAAATTAAGCTATCTGCAGTTCTATGCAGCTTCATGCCTCAGGTGACAGTCAGTCTGTTACTGTTGATCTTTGATAATCTGCTTTCGCTGGTTCCTAATGGGGAAAAATCATAATGACCACTAACGCAGTTCTAGTTTGACCTCTGTTCCTAAGCGACTTTAAATAAAATCCAAACCGTGCAAAATAATGCTGTCAGAATCGATACTGGCTGTTTCAAGATGATCATCTAATATCACAAAATTTATTAAAATAAAAAAAATAAATTTGTATAAATATTGAAATCAAAATTAATCTGGTACTTATATAGTATACAGTGAGCATTTGCCAAATTATCTATAAAACCATTACTGCCATATATGTTAGAGAGGAAATAGGATGTTAATTTGAAAATATAGGAAAAATTCTTAAATTTTCATATGCAATTAGGGTTGGCAATCCCGCTCTATATTTTCAATCCCGGGATTTCGGGATTTCATTTACCTAAGCCCGGGATCCCGGGATTTATCCCGGGATTTTAAAAAATTTGTTCTTGAAAGATATTAACATATTATTTCAATAAAATTAATAACATGACACATCCAAAAATAGGTTTATAAGAAAGAATTTATTAAATTATAAGAAAATTAATTTTATTTTTAATTTTACACATTTTTTAAAGAGTTTTTATAGATATATACTCTTTTCTTGTTCAAGTGCGATATGTTATTATTTTTTATTATTTTTAAAATACGTTCTGAGGAAGCACAGAGCATCCAAAGTTTCACCGCTCAAACGACTTTTTATTTTAGTTGCGAAAAATCCAGCTGCAGAAAAAGCACGTTCAGACTCTACACTGACTGGCTTAATAGTCATTAAAAAATCGTATGCTCTTTGCAAAAAGTCACCACGTGTTCCTCCATTTTCAAACAAGAGCATTTCTCTCTGAATTTTTACAGAAAACGTCTCACATCGAATTGCTATCCTCGGTAAATGTGCTTTTTTTATAGCTTCATTGAGCCCGTCTGAAATATTTAAAGGTTCTTCAAGAGAACAAGAAAGAGATTCAGATGGAAGCTCAGAAGAATTTGAAACAATTTCGAAAGGTGCCTTATCTGAATCAGAAGGTGTAACTTCTGACTCAGAAGCTATTAGAAGTGATGTATGTAGCTGGACTTGAAGCATTTAGTCTTTCGAGTAACGCAACTATTAATTTGCGACATTTTATGGAAGAAGGAACCGTTACGAACTCTGTTTCGGATACGGACTGAACATTTGTTCTACCATTGTGCAGATACTGAAGTACCCCACTGATATCTGTTCTCTTTTGTTGCATGCGAAGGATGAGGGCTGAATGTAGTTTTTGACTTATAACATTGTTAGCATCTTTAAGTTTTTTTAACATTAAAGTTATGGCAACATCCGCTGTGAACAGATTAGCATCCCGATGGCAAAGGGCGTCAACTGTTGCTTTAACTGGGACAAGAGCACTAATGATTGCGGATACCATATTAATCTCATGTTTGGATAAAGCAAAATATTCACCTTCAGGTGGACCTATGTCTATTAATGCCTTTTGTACACAATTTCTTAATAAATAAAGACGTTCCAGCATTAACAAAAGGCTGCTCCACCTAGTTTTACAGTCTTTTATTAGAGTTAGTTGCTTTCCAAATTCAGCCGTAACATAGTTTTGCAAGACATCGTTTTTTGTTGGCGAAGTTTTGTTTCTAATTTCAGAGCGGTTAATACATTGAAACAACAGATTAAAATTCCTGGAAATTCGAATTAGAAAGAGTTCTAATATACAATTTTTTTCATTGCGGCTTAAAAAGTCAAATCCCGGGATTAAGTGCTCAATCCCGGGATTTCGGTATTGTTAAAAACTGCGGGATCCCGGGATTTCGGGACCCCGGGATCCCGGGATTCCCAACACTATATGCAATATATCAAGACAAATAACAATTTAAAGAAAATTCACTCGACTTGGACGCACAAGGTTTTTTTTTAATATTTTATAACATTAAAATAATATAAATATATTTATACGTTTTTTGTTATGATGGATTTTGAAAATCAAATATATTTTTACGCAACTAAATTTTCAACCAATACTTTCAGGTTTTTGGATGCAGAAAAAACAAAAACAAATACAAATTTAAAATTTTTTTCTTTTTTAATTTCGCAATAACACCACGATTTACCCTATCCGATTATATTATATTGCTGTAAATATTCCTACAGACACTGTTTCCTATAATGTGTGAAAATGTAAATGTATTTTAAGATTTTGCCATTGTAGCATACTTATTTAGAGTAAGGGCGCAATAACTTCCTCTAATGTCGACTAGTGTACGAAGTAACTGCTTTAAACAAATAAGATTCTTTATTTTGAAAATTTCTACTTACAGAAGAAAATTCAAAGTTTTGACTGCTGGTTTTCAATATGAAGAAGCTGCCGCTTTCTTAATACGTTGTCCATATATTAATAAGTTACTTAATTTTGATTTCAATATACAATAATTGAGGCGAATTTGGCTAGGGGTGAGTACACACTGTCGGCTTTCCTTGATATAGAGGGGGCCTTCAATAATGTTACCACTTCTTCTATTGAGAATTCACTAAGGGATATACATGCCCCAGATTTTCTGGTGCGGTTTATCGCCCACATGTTGGGTAACAGACTAATCCGATCGAATCTGGGTGGATGTTCTATCGTCAAGCGTGCGACCAGGGGTACACCACAGGGGGGTGTCCTATCCCCTCTATTGTGGCTCTTGGTCGCAAATGTTGGTCTGAGGCTCCTGGAAAGTAGGGGCTTTAGGGTTGTGGCATATGCCGACGATGTGGCTATTCTTGTGGGTGGAAAATTTTTGCCGACGCTGGGGGAACTGATGGAGTCTGCTCTTGGAATTTTATCCTCTTGGGCAACGAACTGTGGCCTGGGGATAAATCCAAATAAGACGGATCTCGTTCTGTTCTCGTGTAGGTACAAAATTGAAACCTTCAGGCTGCCAAGATTAGCTGGTAGGGAGCTGCCGTTGTCTTCTGAGGTCAAGTACTTGGGTGTTGTCCTGGACAGTAAGCTGAACTGGAAACGAAACACCGAGGAAAGAATGAAGAAGGAACTGAATGCTTTCTACCAGTGTAGGAACTCCATAGGTAAGAACTGGGGTCTTCCGCCTAGGGCCATTCGCTGGATATATCTGGCGATTGTTAGACCGGTTATTACTTATGGTTGTGTTGTCTGGTGGTGTGCCTTAGACAAGAGTTTTCAACGGAAAATCTTGGATAAGGTTCAGCGGATTGCCTCTTTGAGTATCACTGGAGTGAGGAAGAGTTGCCCTCAGGCTGCTCTTGATACTATGCTCTGTCTGACTCCGCTTGACTTATATGTCAAGAGGTGTGCAGCGCGTAGTGCCATACGCCTGAGGGAATCGGGTTGCTGGAAGCAGCGCTCGATAGGTCACTCCAGAGTTCTGAGTATCGTCTTTCCTGACGGAAGGTATGGACTTTCGGAAAAAGCCACTGATTACATTGTGCCCGAGGCTATATTCCTACCTGGTTTAAGGACACTTATACCGGATAGGGCACAATGGAATGGTGGGGTACTCCGGGGGCAGAGTGGTATACCCATTTTCACAGATGGGTCTAAGTTAGGTGGATGTACAGGTGCTGGGGTTTTCTGTAGGGAACTCGGTCTTGAACTCCACTTCAGGTTGAATGATGACTGCAGCGTTTTTCAGGCGGAGATTTTCGCAATACTGAAGGCTATTGAGGCCATAGCTGGTGGCCCATCTTCGGATTCGGAATCTTACATGATCTTCGTTGACAGTCAGGCTGCCCTTAAGGCCATTGCGTCGGTCTGGTGCAAATCACGACTGGTTCGCGAGTGCAAAGAGTCGTTGAGGTCTTTTGGACCGGACCGTATCCGTCTATGCTGGGTTCCGGGTCATAGCGGAATACTGGGCAATGAGACGGCGGATGCCCTCGCTAGGTTAGGTTCCCTTTCGGGGGGCGATTTAATAGTTGGTCCTGAACCCCCAGTCTGCCACCTCTATGGCCTCATCGATGGATGGGTCAGGGAGGAAGAGCAGAGGCGTTGGAGGAACGGATCAGGTTGGAAGAACGGATCAGGTCTCTAGACGTCTATGGCCTGCTGTGGACAGTAAGAGAACAGATTGGCTGCTGGGCTTGGTTAAGGCCAGCGTAAGGTTGGTTGTCGGTTTTATCACAGGGCACTGCGAGATTAGGTCGCTGACGGGGATCTGGAACAGATCCCAGCCGGACTATTGCAGGGTATGTTGCGATGAGGAGGAGTTAGAGACTATCGAACACCTCCTCTGTAACTGCCCAGCCCTTGGTAGGTTGAGGTTGAGGACCCTTGGCAGGGCCTTCTTTGAGAGCTTGAGTTCTGTGTCGAGAGCCGACATCAAGGCTCTCCACAGATTCATTAGCAGTTTGAGCTGGTTGAGAGGTGCTAGGGCTTCATAAGTGTAGTCGCGCGCTCAACCCTTGTTTTTGTGTCTGTTTCTTTCTGTGTGATTCCCATCCTCCCCTTACCCTTATGCCCTCCTTTCATCCTATTCCCTCTCCAAGGACGTTGTACAATGGGTCAATTTCGACCTCCGGGTATTGTACTTGTCTTAACGGACAAGTACACGTCCTCTAACCTAACCTAACCTAACCTACAATAACAGTACTTGATTATCATTTACATCAATAATCCACTTCGAACCAGGGTTAAAATCTATTTTTTCTTAATGTCTAATATCTTTTTTCTATTGGTTTTTTGTTTAAATTTTGAACCTTCACCTTTACTGGTTCCACGCAATCACAAAACCTCACAGAAAAAGCTATAAAAGATAAATGTGTTGAGAAAAAAAAGCAGGAATGAAATAACTAAAACCAAATTGCAGAAAATTTAACTAAATTAGGCTATAAGCTAACCTGTTCATCAAGCTCCAAATAAGTAAACAAACTTATAAAATACTAAAAGAAATTAGTGTATACAGTGGCTCACGACTTATTTCGTGTGCTTGACTCCCATTTTTTATAATGAATTTATGAAAACTTTATAAAAGTTAATTTTTTCTTTTTACTACAATTAATCTAATTACATGTACAAAAAACTTGTGTTTATAATTTGTCGTTATAAAAAATAATAAGAGATTAATTTGCTATAAAGAATTTAGCACACGAAATAATCTGTGAGCCACTGTATATCCAGGAATGACTGTCAACGAAAAATTTAATATTACCCGGGAATGCCAAAATTATTTCAAACGGTGACGAAAGATCCTAAGGTGTCATTCTTACATAGAGCAGAATTAAGTTAACACACTACGTCATTCTTACATAGGGCAGAAGTAAGTTAACACAAATCCCGAAAAACTAGACATTAAACATCATGTAATTCCGTTGATTTTTTGTATTTCGATGATTTTGGTGAAAATGTTGATAAAGGCAAGACGCAGATCGGATTCACATACACAATAACTACGCAACAATTTTTCTAAAAAAAATAAAAATAGATAAAATAATGTAATAGAGAAAATAAAATAGTAAAATAAAACATAAATTTTAATAAAAAAAAGTAAACAAATACGTAAATAAATAAAATAAATGAATCATAGATAACGATTTTAAGGATCATCGATTTAGATTTAAGGATATACAAAATTGCATCTACAAAATCTACGCAATTATTATACAATATATAAAATATTATACATTATATAAATATATATAATATACTAGCAAAAGCTAGTATATTCCCCCTCAAGTGGTTTTGAATTGTTGCTGTCAGTACATTATGTGTGTATAAATTGTTGCCTAACAACAATTTTTAATATAGATTCATTTTCATCATCTTCTTAGAGACGAAGGCCTTGATAGTTTTAATTTTAATACATATCGTTAAAACAATTATGTGGAAGTAAATCTCTAATAAATACTTAAAAGAAAGCTTATCGCGTTATATACCCAACGAACATTTGATCCGCTAATTTCCTTTAGGATTATTTACAGGTTTTTCATTTAAATGCAAATTCTTTATTTTAGTATAGTTTTCATGTTCGCCAATACCTTCTGTAATGTGTTGGCATTTACCTTAAACATTCGTTTTTTTTAATTATTTAAAATTGCACTTTAATTTCGGTCCGAATATATACATTGTTAAGTTTTTATCTTTTTAAAAACGTTTAAAATAAGAGTTCGTTGATTGCAAACAAAATAAAAATAAATTGGTGTTTAGTTTCAATTAAATTCTTTATTGTTCGCACTGTTTATGTGTGCCACTGTTTCCAACTTGATGTATGTAACAATAATTACAACAATAATTGCTCGTTCGTTATTCTTCTCTGCTCACACCCTTTGCGTAAGCAACAACACTTGTTCGTTAGATCTGTATAGCGAAGATCTTCAAACCACGACTGTTCTCTTCACATGCAACACGTTTTCACACAAGACTGACTGAATTCTTACTACCGGCTGCATGCTTTGTCTTGCCTTTTTATATGCCCACGTAAACAATCTGACGAACATTCTTGAAGTAGAATGTTTGTGTTTTCGCTTTCTCGAGAACTCTATTGCGACTTCATTGTTTTTGGTGTATTTTGTTCACATTGCTCGTTGTTGGTTTACTTGTAACAAGTTCGTTATATTTGTTTGTGTAGCTTTTGTTTATCGTTTTAATGTTAAACGATGGTACACCGTTTCCATTTTCGTAACAATATATATAGTTTCGTTTTTACAAGAATAAAACACATATTTTCCTCTACAATGGCACAATCGGTCATAATAGATTCATTCCAGACTATTTACACATAAATTATAAAAAAACGAGTATTCAAAATCAAAATAAATTTAAATTTTTATAGATATTTTATTTGAAAATTATATATGTATATTATTATGATCAAATTTTCTTATTTATTTTGCTTGCGCAGCAACACATCAAAATTGTACTTTCAAACTACATCGTATAGTTGTTGTGAAGCAGAAGATAGACCATATGATTTCTACAACGCAGGTAGTGGAAAACAAAAGTATTTTGATATTCTTCAAACGCACATCGGCCTGTATGTGTGAGTATTATTTACCAATATAATAACAAAAAAGGAGAGTTTGATCCATATTTGATAAATATTACCCTAAATATGAAGAAATTATATGCAAAGTTGATATTTAAAATAAACATACAATTAGTAATGACAATATTAAACTAATGAATATAATTTTACAATGTTTAGATTAATAATAATAATCAAATATTAACTGCCGTTGCCAACACGTCAGCCCCTCTTAAAGGGATCACTATCAACCATCAAAAAATGGCATATATTCCAGCCAGGATATTTGAATAATACCTTTTGTTGTCTTTAAAAAATCATTTTGATCATGTTTTCCTTACCGTGATGTGTACAACTTTTCCGTCTCATAAGATATTGTGTAGATGGAATTATTTCATCTTTGATGCGCACGATATCATCGATTTACAAATTTTGAAATTTTTGGCGTCAAACTTTGTATGTATAGCCTTCTTCTTAAAAGACCAAGTGACACATCAATTAAATTTTCGTCTAGGATTGACTTCATTGATCTTATTATCAAATACTGTGCTGGCGTTAGAGCGTCAATATCGTCGTCGAATTCCCCATGATAGCCGTGAATTAAAACATCATACAAATTGGCACAGTAGGGTATGTTATAGATGAATTGTTTAAAACAAGTTTAAATAGGACTTGATAGTCATCTTCACACATGCCACCGTAATTTGGTGCAGACGACGGTTTAAAATGTCATTGTATCTACTCGTTAAACATTTTTATTTGAATATACGAATATCTACAGCGAATGAAGTCAAAGAGCTCCTTCAATTCTTTGTTGCCACCGACGAAGCTGACAGCGATGTCCATATAAACATGAAGTGGATTTCCAGGTCTGCAATGACGCAATGCACTAAGGAATGCTCGTCTAGATCGATCTGTTATATGTATGTACCAGATGTATTGCTTTTATATTTAAGTAAACAAAAATAGTCAACCAGTATTCGTTTGATCTAGTACTATCAAAGAATATGGATATAAAGAATGCGCATTATGTAGAAGTAAAATTTCTTATGGCGGGTTGTAACATTACGACCCGCTCTCACGAAAATCTTTTTAATATTGCGAACCGCAGACAAATTGTGCAGAGAGCTCACACGCATTCTTGTGTTCTTTGATTTAGTTGTCGATCAGACTGCGACAAGAACATATGTGTAGCGGATGCGTTATCATTTTATTTCAGAATAACAATCAAAAAATATTTTATGTTAAAAATGTTCTATGTCATTAGCTGGCCGTATTTAATTTATTTTATTTTGTCGCATAGTACAGTTTTTTTAAATGATTTGGAACGCTCACTTTTTTCTTCTAATAAAAAATGGGTTTTTTTATTTTTGTTTATCTAAAAAAACTAGGTATAATTTTTAAACCAAAGATGGATAGCTTTATGTTCTTTTAATAAAAAAAAATGGATTTTTTATTTTATCTTTATTTATCTAAAATTATTAAGATAGATAGCTTTACATATGTATGTTGATGAAATGAAAATCAAAGTATCGTATATTATTGCCAGTTTTCTATGGCTGTAAATAAATAAATTCTCTCAACTTATTTTCTCTCTCTTGCTCACTAATCACAACCAGTGTTGCCGTTTAGCTATTTTTAACCAAAATTTCCGGATTTTGTTATTTATTTTTCTTATAAAAAGAGCTTTTGTTTGTAGAAATGAATTAATTTGTAAGATTAAAATTATAGTTTGTTATTTTTTGTTTCTTTTCTTACTATGTTGTATTAATTATAATTTATATTTGAAAAATAAAATAAAAAAAACAGTGAATTTAATTTTGGTTATATTTTTTCTTATTTGGTAATTTTAATTTATTAAAAAGGGTTTAATAATAAATAATAAACAATTTTGTATTAGTTATAATACAAAAATAACAACATTTCCATTAAAATATTAATGTAAACAAAATTTCTCCATATTAAAGACATGTGTTCGTGTGATTGTGTTTTTGTTTATTTACTACTGTGACGTACATGCGCAGAACAATAAAATTTTGACAACGTGAGTGCGCTATCTTGTATTCTTTGTTTCATGGGTCGTAATGTTACAACCCGCCATAAGAAATTTTACTTCTACATGATGCGCATTCTTTATATCCATATTCTTTGGTACTACTTACTTGTGTAGGTGGTGTGTGGTCTTATTAATAATGGCGTAGCAAAATTAGTGGCTATAGATAAGAATTGAGCTGGATTGTAACCGACAAAAAAAAAGATCTTCCACGAGTTGTTGTAATTGTTTTTGTCTTAATCGCATATTTGCATATTTGTTGGCTAATTTTATCAAGTACTGACGTTTTTTTTTTTTTTTTTTTTTTTTTTTTTATGAAACCAGCACTCAGGAGATGGCCCCTACCCATGCAGTGCATTGTGCAGGTTTTTTAAACGAGTTGCTGCTAGGTGTTGTTCTTGTGTAGCACGTATGGGTTTTTCTGAGCATAACTGATAGCAGCATTCTCGAGTCGACCACTAACTCGCTGAATTCCAGAGTTCCAAGTTTTGAACATCACATTGATAAACTTCTCAATAATTTTGAAATAATGGTAAAACTTATTATCCTATTAACATGTTATATTATCCTATAAACATTGTTAAAATTTCCAATTGTTCCTTTCCTTTTATGTGCAATCGTTGAACGCATGTTTCCGAAATACGTTGGTTGGTACCAGAGTCTATAAAAGCTCTACATTACTGATATCACGTTTCAAAACAAAAGCTCTGTAGGAACTAAATTTACAAAGCCTTGAACGATGTTTGTCTTTTAAACAGCAACTTTTAACAATGAAATAATTTACACGAAGCATTATTCATTTAACTACTTAATAATTCCAAAAAAAAAATTGTAATTACAACACTATCTGCATCAGAAATATATTCCATTAAAAAGAATATACAGTTGTGGACACACAATTAAATCACTATGCAATATTTTTCATAATTGTAAAAATTAAAAAGATTTAAGAAAAATAGAAACAAAAACAACTAATATTTATTAATTTCATATGCTTAATAATTAATTAACAACAAAAACTTAAATAGTTATTCATTATAAAAAATGTTTTGGTACGGAGTTGATATCAGACTTAAAATTTAAGTGGACACATAATTAAGTCATTTGAAAAAAATATAGAAAATTTAATTTAATTGCTTTATTTTTCACCCAAACTATTTTGAACCTTTAATATCTTGAGGGGTACCCTTTTTGGCGTATTATTTCAGTACATCTTTGTGGCATTGAGTTGATTAAATTCCGACACTGCTCAGGACTAATGTTATTCCACTCTGCCTGGATTAGCTGACAAAGTGTTTTTTTGCTGCTAGGTTTTTTGGCTGCTAGGTTTTTTGGCTGCAACTGCTCGTTTTACGATCCCCCAAAGATTTCCAATAGGGTTCAGATCGGGACTTTGAGCTGGCCAATCAAGAACCCTTATTTTTTCCTTTTTTAAATCTTTTTAATTTTTACAAAAATGAAAAATTTGTATAAGTGATTTAATTGTGTGTCCACAAGTGTATATTCGCATATAAAATTTTTTGGGTAAGAGTTTAGCAAAATCAATCATCTTTTAAAGATTATATGTTTTCGAACCAAAGGCCCACACATTTAAGATGCCTTTGTCGCTGCCTGACAGCAATCTTTTGGATGGAATTACCATCAAAAATAATAGTAAAAAAATAAACACAACTTTAATTAATTGCTTACGTACTGCATCTGATTTGCTACGTGTAACTCCTTTACAGAATTAGATAAATGAAGACTTTTCAGTAAATACTTGGGAAAACTGTAGTTTCAATGACTTCCATATTAGCTAAATAACGACGACTCACTCAAAATGTATAGCGAAGGGAATGCTAAGAAGCATTTTTATCTATTTGGTCACAAAACAAATTTTAACATCATATTTTGAAATTGTATAAGAGTGACGACTATCTGATTTAACTAGCCGCCATTAAATCTGCAGTAACGCTTTCGTTTCTATATTGTGGTAAAACACTCACTTGTACTGCTAGTTTAAATGCAAATAGTGCCGTTGTAAATCATTGGCATGATTCGTATAATTTAAATTCAAAAGGTTTGCATAATATTTCATGTCGTTATAAAGTGCAATGAATTTGCTAATAAAATTGCGAAAAATGCGTTAAACATAACACATGCCACTGAAATACAAAATTTTTCTTAATATTTCGACAAATCTTTTAAAACCTTACAGCTTCAATAACATGCCGTTAATCAGACCCAAATATGTATAACAATTCTACAATAAGTGAATACATTATGATGGATCATTTAAGAATCGACATTGATATGACAGAAATGAGCCTCCAATCAGTTTCCACTGTAATGTTCACTTAAATATTGAACATATTCCCGTTTAATGTCTACTCCCTGTCAATTAGTATACCTACTTAAATTTGAACTTTTTATTAGCTTTACTATTTTATAAATAATAATTTAAGTTTTATATTTGTTGAATTAGGTTTAATGTTTTCACAATTTTGGAAATTCGCTACTGCTTTAATAATCCGAACTGTTTATTAACTTTAGAAATTAATTTTGTAATATGTATATATTATTCCTAAATGTGTAAATAAAATATATTTTTTTTACGGATCTAAAGCTTAAGTAACTATTTATTAATTAACTTAAACTTTAATTACTTTTTTTCATATAAGCAAAGTTTTATTTAATTTCAGAAGTATTTACATACCAAGTTCCGGTGGCAGGTTGGGAAATTCGTAGATGTGTTCGCAGCTATTTCGTGAATGTGGAATGCAGTAACCAAACTCAAAGTCAAAAGTCTTTAACAGTCTATCACGGAAGAAATGACGTTCTATCATACGAAAGTTGTTGACTGCCTTGTTCCCGACGGTGAATTCAACACTAAACAAGAAAGTGCAAACATTTACAGTTATAGTGTACTCCAAAATATAATGAAAAAAAAAATATATATATTACGTAGCGCCAACTGTTTTTAAATTGAGAAATGCTGGAGTAAATTGATATCGAACATATCTCCCAGCGTTAGGATCCGAGTTTTCTTCCAAACAAAGATCTTCTATTGCAGAAGTCATATTTTCAACATTAACATCGGCAAACTGTTCACTTGGAGGTTTGGCTATTTCAAAAAGAATAGCACCACTCTCCATGTCACGTATTTTAAATCGGGTAAAATCAATTTCATATATATTCGCGCTTGGTGAACACAAATAATCCTCGCTTATTTTATTTAAACGTAACACATCATCCGGGGTAATAGAGCAAATATGCACAACGCTCTCGTTTTCAATAGTATTGGAATTATTGGATGCTGGTAATGTATTTAGTTGTTTACCAATTACACTCATTATTAAGTGCTCTTTTATGTATTCCAAACAATTTGTGAATAATAGTTTAAAAATGTTATTTAAAACAATATCATTCTAAATTGTTTAAAAATATGGTTCATACTCTATTTACATTACGAAAACTGTTTGTTTTCGATTTACTCTAATTTCCTTTTTGGTTTTTTCAGTGTTACAATCACAGAGTATACAGTTACAATTTAATTAAGTACTGCGTACACTTGTACAAAATAGGAATGAATATCAAGTTTAAAGCCTTTACACTGAAACTTTATATACATATTTTAAGAACCAGAGAAAATATCGAGTTTACGTATATTTAAACAAATTAGAGCATAGGTAAAAACTTTTGTATATTACATATAAGCTATTTCTTCTAAAGGACATTTACCACACCATTTTTTTGATACTAAGAATAATGGAAATCATTTTTATTAGTTTTTAATATCAATTAAAATTTTTTATTCAAATTAAGGTTTTTTTTTTATACAGTATAAACTTTTTTCTTAGTTATACTGTAGTTTCACGTTCTATATTCCCTTTCAATTTCTTCACACATACTATCTGTTCAAAATTCATAGAAATTGAAAGCTGCGACATAGGCTGTACCAAGGCGAATTGATTATAAGGTGACAGCGCCTCGGCAACAAATTCAACAAGGCAAAAACAACATGCATTTTGTTTTTGTGAAGCTCCCCCACGTTTGTCAAAATCAGCTGTCATTTGTAAATAAAAATTTGTAATAAATATCAACAAAAATATACATTTGTTGCGAAGAAAATTGAATTTTAAGTAAAAAGACTAAATAATTCTTGAAAAATATAAAAAATTAGGAATTATGTATGTATATATATGTAAATTAAAACAAATAACTGTTTGAGATATGTACATATTTGGCTTTCAGTGGAATAGTTTTGGCCGTCAAGTAGATTCAGCCAAATATCATTGGTCCCTGATGTTCTACATATTTTATATATCCTGATGGAATCTCTCTCCGCAACATCACACATGTACATTATTCCGGAATGTATACGGAATTTCATTCACGAATTTCAGACAAAGCTGAAACACATGTTGAAGGGAAACAAATCCCATCATCACCATTTCACATACATTTTAATGCCATGAATTTCACCCTTTCAATGTAAAATAATTTTGGTTATGTTTTTAACAAATTCAAATATTTTGGCCTAATCATTGCATCAAAAAGTCACTTTATTTGTAAACTCCCAGCAAAAAATAATGTGCAAAAGAATTTGAAATTTCGATGATAATAAACTGGTTCTTCTTATGTGAAACATATGGGTATGGGCCAGAAAAACAGTTCGTAATTCAAAGAGCTCTTAATACCAATGAAAATTCAATGACTGAGTTTTACAGTGAGTACAATATTCATTCAAATGACGGAACTTAACCAAATCCATTATATTCTTGTGTATTTTCTTTTGGTACGCTTTCTTAATGTTATTTTTAATGTTTAAGGTAGGAAATGTAAACAAATTTTGACAAACGTGCGGTTGCGGCGAATTACAGCGAAAAAGTCAGCTGTGCTTGTGCTGTCACCTTATTGTTGCATCATGGGCTGTACACTACTTTTCATTAAATTTTACATCAATTTTCGTTTTTGAGATGTATTCAACAATAATACAACAGCAAATTACAGCGGCAGAATTTCTGAATTGATGAGTGTGTTAGTTAGTAAAGAAAATTGAACAAATTGGCAAATATTGAGCCAATTCACACTAGAACATTTGTGCAGGCGTAAAATGATAGTTTATAGGCAAGAAAGGTGAAGAGAATGGTTTTTCGGTGGCGTAAAGTTTCCACCAGCTACAACCCCGCATCAACAGCACAAAACTAATACACGTACATTTTTAAAACATCAAATGAATGCAAAACCACTAATACATACAAAGCTGTGTATATTCATGCCAAAGTAATATTCATCCCGTGTGAATTGAAAAGAACAAAAATTGTGCGACTAAAAAATGTGCTAGTGTGAATTGGCTCATTGATCGTGAAATTCCCGCGTTACACACGCGAACTGCATTTATAGCTGACATTGGTCTCATAACAAACAAGACTATATATTGGAGTTAAAAATCGATGATGGTGTCTAAAGGATTAATTATGAAGGTTAATTTTTTAACAAATAAAGAAATATGGCATCTAGAATCTCATGTATAGCATATGTGTTGTGTACGGCTCTTCTAGTAAATAGGAGCGAACATTGTCTAGAATCAAGGAGAAAAAGGTTTTTTTTTTCGTAAGTTACAAAATTTAAAAAATAATGCCATATTCAGTTTGTGGGAGGAATGAGGAAAACGGATACTCTCAAAGTTGCATCCGTCTTCGTTTGTCGTTTATGGATGGTAGTAAAGGTATGTATGTAAAGGAGGCTGTGCACCCAACTGAGGTCAAAATTATTCATTTCCCCAATCCCGAAACAATTTCGAATGTCTATTACATAAAGGTCATTCAAATCTTCCTGCATATTAGATCCAAATGTGAGGTTTGCTTCTCTGTCTTTCATGTCCATTAATCATTCCTGCAACCAATCTTTTCATAAAGCACATAATCAGCTTTTGCCGAATCTATTAGAAATAAAACTATTTCTCGTAGTTGTATTTTTAAAAGATTATGGGCCTCCCCCTATTTTCCATTTTGTGAAGAAAGGAATAATTCCATTGTGTGCCTGCATTGTATTGTATAAGGAAGGCGATTTTATTTCGTTTGTTATATTGTCCAAAGTGATTTTTTTTTGTCATTGAAAATGGTTAAGCAAGACTTCTGATAACGAAGTTGAATCGGGACAATTACGAGCTGTGGAAATACAAGATGCAGTTGGTGTTGAAAAGAGAAAAGGTTTGGGACGTTATTGAAGATGAAACTCCCGTGCATCCTGATGCAAAGTGGAAAGAGTGTGACACTGATGCCTCTATATTGATTGGCTTGGCTGTAGAAGAGTCGGAAGTTTTCCGCATTGCGAGTAGCAAGAACGCTAAAGATGCATGGAACATTTTAAAGGCCTACCATGAGAAATCATCTTTAAGTAACAAGGTAAAATTGATGAGAACTATTTGTGAATTGAAACTTCAACCTGGTGGTGACATGGACAAACAGATAAATGGGATGAAATTGTTGTTCTCAAAATTACAATCGCTTGGAGAAGTAATGTCTGAATCATGGATGGTTTCAATGCTGTTGAGTAGTTTGCTGAAAACATACGACACCTTAATCATGGCCCTCGAGGTAAGGGATGAAAAGGATCTCACGATGACTTTGGTCGAAAATGAATTAATAGTAGAGGATGAGAAACAGAAAAGAAGACAATCTTGTGAAGATATCGTTTTGAAGACTACCCACAAACCTAGACAAAATGTTAATAGTTCCAAAAAGGTAATACGCCATTTTTGTCATGGTGTTGGCCATATTCGTAAAAACTGTTGGAAATATAAAAATGGAAAATCGAATAATAATAACCAGAATGCTAAAATTGCTGAAAGTGATGGAGATCGTGATAACTTTTGTTTCGTGTTGAATGCTGAACCTGGTATATGGGTTGTCGATTCTGGCGCTACTTGTCACATATTTAGTATTAAAGAAGAATTTGCAAATCTTGATTTGACTTGGTGTGAAAAGGTTACAGTAGCGAATGGTAATGTCGTATATTCTGCGGGTATAGGTTCCTGTAAGATAAAATTTCTGAACGATAAGGGTGCTCAAACGGTTGTTACAGTTGATAACATTTTGTATATTCCGCCATTTAAGGGAAATTTACTGTACGTGAAAAGACTGTCTGCTGCTGGTTTTAAAATTTTGTTCTACGGCCCAAATTGCGGAATTCTTGATATGAACAATAAGGTTGGCGTTGCGAAATGTGTTTGTATCAACTTGAAACGCAAAGAGGTGAGGATGCTATGGTTTCTGTTTGCAGTCTCAATCGGTGTCAACATTTTTACCATAAAATATTTGGCCACAGGGATATGAACGCAGTTAAAGCTATGCAATCCGGTAAGCTTAAAAATGATTTTAAAATTGTCGATTGTGGAATTCGTAGTACCTGTGAAGTATGTACAAAATATAAGCTAACCCGGAAAGCATTTCCTAAAAAGTCCGTTACTAAAACTGGGGAAGTGCTTGAATTAGTACATCCGGATATTTGCGGTCCAATGAAACATACCACCGCCAGCGGAAGAAGATATTTTCTAACCCCCATTGATGATTACAGTCGTTATACTGTGGTGTATTTACTAAGTGAAAAATCTGAAGTTTTCGAGAAGATGAAAATATATGTTGAAATGGTAAAGAACAAATTTGGTAAAGTTCCTAAGTGCATAAGATCAGATAACGGTGCCGAGTATAAATCGAAGATGTGCAAACTATTCTTCAGAATTATGGCATAAGATCTCAATTTTCTGTCCCTTATAACCCAGAACAGAATGGTATCGCTGAGAGGAAGAATAGATATCTTGTTGAGATGTCTCGTTGCCTTCTTGCGGAAGCTGGTTTATCTAACATATATTGGGGTGAAGCGGTTATGTGTTCGAATTATTTGCAAAATAGATTGGTTACCAGTTCTGTACCCTGCACACCCTATGAAAGATGGGAAGGTGAAAAACCCGACATTTCTCATTTTGAAATTTTTGGCTCCAAGGCTTATGTGCTGACACCTAAAGTGAAAAGAACAAAATTTGATAATAAGGCTGAACTGTTAACTTTTATGGGATATGATGAGCAGTCCAGGGGATTACGTTTCGTGAATACTAACAATAACAAAGTTTATATAAGTAGAGGTTATAAATTCGTTTCTATGAAAATTGCGATGAAGTCTAAAGATGATCGAAATTTGTTTGCGGACAACAATTTTGAAATTAATATTTTATCTAAACGAGCAGATAATAATGATTCTGATGGTGATTCCTTTTGTAGCATGAGCACTGATCTTGAGTATTTTGGGGATAGTAGTGGGCTTGATGAACCAGTTGTTAGACGGTCGGCTAGGGAGAATAAAGGTGTTCCGCCTGCGAAATATTCTAATCGGTTGAGTCGGATGACATTGTTGAACCTAAAACATATAAACAGGCTATCATGTCGGAACACAAACTTCAATGGAAAGCTGCTATGCAGGAGGAGGTAAATTCTCTGAAAGAAAATCAAACTTGGGATTTGGTTCATGCTCCCCCAAATGTGAATATCGTTGGCTGCAAATGGACGTACAAGATTAAGCGTGATGTGAATGGTAAAGTCCAGAGGTTTAAAGCCCGTTTGGTCGCCCAAAGCTTTAACCAAAAATACGGTTGTGATTACGACGAGGTGTTTGCACCAGTTGTGCGTCAACCAACTTTTCGTATTTTATTGTCTGTTGCTGCTGCTAGGAAAATGATTGTCGAACATATGGATACTAAATGAGCGTTTTTGAATGACTGCTTGAAGGAGACTATTTTTATGAGACAACCGCCTGGTTTTATCGAAGGTGACGAAGAAATGGTATGCAAGCTTAATCGAAGCATTTATGGTTTAAAACAAGCTGCATATGTCTGGAACAAAGCTCTTAACAACGTTTTGATTGATGGTGGTTTTATTCAGAGTAAGGCTGATCCATGTATGTACCACAAAGTCGTAAATGGGGAAGATGTTTACCTGTTGGTCTATGTTGACGACTTGGTGGTTGCCGCTAAAAATGGTCAACAGATAAAATGCGTTTACAGTTAAATAACAAATTTGAAGTGAACAATCTTGGAGCTATTTCTCAATATCTCGGTATGGAGATTATAAGAACCGATGACTTCAATTATAAGACGAGCCAGAAACAATATATTGAGAATGTATTAATAAAATTCGGTTTGCAAGATGCAAAACACTCCAAATATCCGTTGGAACCCTCTTACGGGAAAAATGAATCTGAATTATTACCACGAAATGATGTATACCAAAGTTTACTGGGTTCTTTGTTATATATATCCGTAAATACACATCCTGACATTTCTGCAAGTGTCTCCATATTGGCAAGAAAGACAAGTAACCCTCCTGTGAAGATTGGAATGAATTGAAGCGCATAGCGAAGTATCTAAAGGAGACATCTGAAATGTATTTAAATCTCAACGGTGGCTCAGATAGTCGAAACCTACTGACCGCCTATGCAGATGCCAACTGGGCGGAGAGCAGAATTGACAGGAAGTCGAACTCTGGCTATATATTACTATTTAATGGTTGTGCAGTCAGCTGGGCTTGCAAGAAACAATCGTGTGTATCTTTGGCAACAACAGAAGCGGAATTCATCGCACTCTCTGAAGCTGCAAAGGAAGTTATATGGACCCGAAATGTCCTTTCCGATTTGGGATGTCATCAAACTCATCCAACCACAACATACGAAGATGAAGCTGTCTGAATTTGATCAAACACGAGAAACTAAGCAATCGATCTGAACATATAGACACGAAATTCAATTTTGTAAAAGATTACGTCGACAAGGGGATAATTAGCTGTGACTACTGCCCTTCCGAGGAGATGATAGCAGACATGCTGACAAAGGCGTTGCCTACAACAAAACTGGAAACCTTCAGACTGAAATCTGGTGTTTACTAATTTGAGGAGGAATGATGAAAATTATTTGAGTATTCAAATCACATAAACACAGACAATAAATCATCGTTTACCATTTCATAGCACAATTGTGCCGAGAGAACTCACACGCATTCTTGTGCTTTATGATTTAGTTGTCGATCAGACTGCGACAAGAACACATGTGCGGCGGATGCTTTACCATTTTTGTCAGAATGACACTCAAAAAATATTGTATGTTAAAAGATGCTTTTGAGCGTATGGGCGTATTTCAATTTTTGTTTTGTCGCATAGTATAATTTTTTTTTTAAATGCTTTGGAATGCTTGCTTTTTCTCTATTAATAAAAAATGTTTTTTTTTTATTTTTATTTATCTAAAAACATGGTATAATTTTTAAGCCAAAGATGGATACCTATACGATCTTTTAATAAAAAATGGATTTTTTTATTTTATTTTTATTTATCTAAAATTATTAACCCAAAGATAGATAGCTTTACATATGTAAGTTGATAAAATGAAAATCAAAATATCGTATATTACAAACACTTTTCTATGGCTGTAAATAAATCAATTCTCTCAATTTATTTTCTCTCTCTTACTCACTAATACATAACCAAAAAATTTTTGGTAAACCCTGCAATAAATTCACAATTATATTTTATGACACTAGATTATTCTAGTACTCGTTGTGTTACACCTCAAACTATTTTTTCACTTTTGCCTTTCTTTTAAATTAATATATATCGTAAAATACAAATACGAGAAATTGTTTTATTTCTAATAGAATCTGTTGCGCTATTCTGGCCTTACATAAAAGCGCTCAATTGTCTATTATAATTTCGCAGGCAGTTAAAGGGGTTCCAAATGTGGAGAACTCACCGGAGAGCTCGACGGTTGAGTCACGAATGGTTAGTCGATCCGCTCTGCAGTTGCCTGCAATGTAATTATATCCCGTTACTCATATGAATATTGTACCTTCCGCCATCTCTTTGAGATACTTATGTCAGCTATAAAAATATGTATATTGGAATTCCGCCCGTGATAACCCAGTACAGTAATGTCCCCTTTAGATATTTTTAAGCGTAACAATATCGACTTCTGCGGGGTAGCCTGTGCGACTTTTTCCTTCTAGTAGGATGACCATCAATAATTCTCCCCTTACTGTGTGTACAATGTTCCTTGTTCTGTCCAAAGAGTGGCGTAGGTGGGTGTACATAACAAGTTCGAGTGATTCTCTTTTGGATCTGGTCAATGAGCCATCCATTTTCAGGATTCTTTTGTTATAACCCTGAGAAACTTTTTAATGTTCCCACTGCTCTTACACAACTTAGACCAAAATCGTAGAACCAAACTTCTGGGATTGATTTCATTGAACGTATTATCAAAAATTGTGCTGGTGTAGAGATGTCACTCTCGAATTTCCTATAATACAGCGTCATTTAATTTGGCACAGCAGAGTATGTTATAGATGAATTGCCAAGAACAAATTCCATATGGAACTTGATGATCAGCTTTCCACATGCCACCGCAATTTAGTACAGACGGCGGTATAAAATGCAATTGTATCTGCTCGTTTTCTATATAATAGCCGACGAATCTGGTACTATTTTCCATATAAACTTGAAGTGGATTTCGAGGTGCCAAATAGCGCACTGCGAAATGCTCGTCTAGAGAGATATGTTAAACGCACCAGATGTATTGCTCTTATATTTAAGCAATCAAACACAGCTAACCCGTATTTGTTTGATCTAGCACTACGTCTTTTTCATGATCTTAGAAATAGTCCCTACGTATGTTGGTTTGGTTGTAAACGACAACTAATGGTGTTTTCTTTTCTACCAAAAAATGTGTTTGTTTCTTAAAAATGTTTCGCCCTCTAAAAGGGTGGTATGTTTTATTCTAAATAATTCGCACTTGCCAATGGTGGAGGGCATTGCATTTTATGCCCTGTATAAATCGAGAGTGCTGATAATGCCCTGTAAAGCAGATGACTTTTGTTTATTTATAGGGCTACCAGATGAAATTTAAAAAAAGTCGCCTGGTATCGTTATCCAATTTGAAGTTAATTTTTTCATTGTTTTGTGGAGTAATGTTAAGGAAATATTACATTATTAAAGCTACATGGTCAGCAGTATAAAAAATTGCATTCAATGTTAGAACAGTGTTAAAATTTTTTTTTTTTTGTAATAAAAAAAGCGTGCAAAAAATGAAAAGTCGAAAAATTAGCGATCTGGCAACACCTTTGAACAAATTGGCATTTCCTCATTCATTTTCTTAATAAGTGGTAAACACAGGGCATACCCTTTTTAATATTTGTGTTATGTTCTTCTCAAGTAAAAAATGACATTACAACAGGGTTGGTCAACAATTTTTTTAATGTACCGTGTAAGAGGGTGACATTTTCTTTGTAGAAAAGAAAACACCATAAGAATATCTGACATACATATGTTCTTGAAATAGTTTTTGTCTAAATCGCATACATGTTGTGGATTGGTATGCCATTCCTTTTATTTAAATGTAAATATTTTACGTGTTAATGGCTAATGTCTTGGTATTTCAGAGCATAACTTATAGTTGCGTTCTCGAGCCGACCACACTAACTCACAGAATTCCAAGTTGTGAACATCACATTGATAAACTTCTCAAAAAGAGTGAAATAATAGTAAAACTTTTTATTCTATTAACATGTCCAATAAAAATTTCCAATTGTTCATTTCCTCTAGAGTAACTTCTATTTTTACTACTAAAACCGTACAAAATAGTTTTCGCGTATGATGTCTTTACCTTAAATTGTTGAACGCATGTTTCCGAGTTCCGAGGGTTTCTATTAGAGCTTACTGCAACTTTTTCATTTTATCAAGCACTATTATTACTACCGTTGACAAAAGAGTCGTTTGATATCATGTAGTATGCTGACTTGAGTTATTTATAATTATAGAGAAGACACCATGTGATTTATAACAAGCCAACTTTGGCGAGCTTGACTTCAATTACCAGAAACCTTACTGGCGTGGATCTCATTTAATCACGGTTATTTGTTTATTTGGCGTAAACCTACGTGTAATTTTTGTTCCCAATCCAGAAATCTAATTGGCTACAGACTAAGGTTAATGGTTGAGTACGATGTCTTGCCATCACTACGCTGTAGTCACGGAATGAAATCCACGACGCTCCTCCAACTTGGCGATATATCTATTGAGCATTGGTAGCTCTGAATTTCATACTTCTAGCTCTCTTGGATTTTCACTGATTCTTTTAGGTTTAGAGGTAACCAAGAGCGAGTGCGTGGAGGGCTAGGGACATAATCTTTTGATACCACCTCCAACTTGGCGCCCGAGCATATTACCCCATCCTCGAAATAGTGATGGAAAAGAGGTCCACCCCATATTTATCGGCACTCGTTACTACCATCTCGTACCCCTAATTCCAGCCACTTATTTGATATACCCAGGGATTTACTTCGTTACGTCCAAGAAGATATCTACTATGGAGTGTTCCACGAATACCCAGTTAGGCAGTCTGATCGAAGCGATCCACTACCTCCATTTCAATATTGTCTTTCAGTATTTGGCTGTATGAAATATTATTGTAGTATGAGCTTCTCGGATTTCCGCATCCGAGGGATTTTCTGGCTTAATAATACTGAAGGGTACCAGATTTCCGATCACGTGAGGGTATTTTTAGAAGGTTTCCAGCCAGGCAGACTTTCGATACGGATCGTGTAACACAGTGTTGCCCATACCTCTTTCCGATGGGCAAGCCATAATTCATAACTCTTTCCTTATAACTAGCAGGCATCGACATGGATGTTTTGGAGGATATCAAGAGTTTGTCAAAATAAACTTGGCAAGTTCAAAGCCGTAGTCAGAGTACGTCATTTTAACAAATTTTCAAAAGATGTATTATATATTTTATATGAGAATTCAGATATTCCCTGCTTGTACGACCATATTGCTATATTGTTACAAGTGATTTTGAGTTTGTTCTTACTTACTGCGTCACAACTAGAAAATAGTTCACATCCGTACAGTAAAGTGGGGATGAGGTATGTTTTGCGACCAGCATACGAATATTAAGCGGAGTAAAATATTGCGTTAGCCAAAGATTTCGCAACATGGTAACCAGTTAAGGCTACTGTTAAAGATAACTCCTAGATTCTTAACATTATGTACGGTCTCAATAGTAGTATTATTAATCTGTATTGGTGGTGTGCTGTAGAGTTTACCTTGCCTATTGTCAAAGCTTTCGATTTCCTCGGATTGAAGCAAAGATGATGACCATTGAAACACATTATCTAGATCATAATTTATTTTGCCTTTACAATTTCTAATATCAGATGGCAAGCAACTAATGTATAGCTGAACATCATCTGCGTACATATGTACATTGCAGAACCTCAACTTAGATGGCAGATCATTAGAATAAATTGAATATAAAAGTGGACCAAGCATCGAGCAGATGAGTTGTAATACTCCAGAAAAGAGAACGCTTCAGATGAGGTGTAATATTTCAAGTCGGTATCAATTCCCGGTATATTCGAAAATTCTAAGCTGAGTTGATTTACATCAACCATTTCATTGGATATAATATTATTATTCACTATTCCCAATGATGGAATATTCCTCCATTTTCTCCTGGTGCAGATATTCGTTCGGAATTTGGCAGCAAAGAAACTTGATTTTGCGGCTCTAATTTTTAGATTTGTGTCTCTCCTACATGCTTTAAAAATTTCGTAAAATTCAGACGTCTTATATCTTTTCCATCTATGGTATGCATAATTCCTTTCATTAATTGAAATTGTAATTCCATTTGTAAACCAAGACTTTCCATTCCGTATGTTTCTTGGCTTTATTGCTGCATATTTCTCGAATAGATATTGTATATTTCTCTGTAAAAAATTAATATGCTCATCCACTGTAGACATTAAAAAGGTTAGATTCTATGGTATAGCCACTAATTCTGCTTCTAGTTAAGCAAAATTAATGTTTTTAAAATCTCTATATTTAATGGCTTGATCCTTATTATTGGTGGAAAATCAAATGATAGGAAAATAAGATCGTGTTTAGGAAAAGCATAGTCAGAGAGTTGGTCTAAGAAATGCATTCGATTGGGATTATCAACAAATTATAAATCAATTAAAATACTAGCGCCTGATGTGTAGTGCGTATGCATTGAGCCATTTATTAAATGCAAACCGATGTCATTCATATCCTCTGCCAAACTTCTATCTACAAGAATGTTAGCATTGCAGTCGCCTATTAAAGTAGTATCTGTATAACCCAAAGTAAATTAAGGCAATTTATCCAATAGGAGTTTAAAATAAAACCTATTGCTTGGTCGGTAAATTACACCCAGTAAAAGTTTCTGATGCCTAATAAAGAACTCAAGAAATAAAAATTCTATATTATGGGAGCTAGAATCAAGTTCTACATTATTAGTAATTGTCCACATGCAAAGACTGTATCCTACTCTTTTACAAGAAATCGATGACTTTACATATGTTCGATACTCTATCAGATCGAAAAATATGATATCCTTGCAAATGATAATAACTGTCAATACGAAACCAAGTTTCTGAGATACAAATTACACCCATTTCTGAGCCTTCAAATATAAATCGAAATCCTTCAATTTTCATGTGAAGGCTCTGCGCATTTAAGTATTCTGATAATGGTATAAAGGTAGAAATACAATACAATAATAAAAATTGAGGTTTGAGAAAGGATATTTTAAAATTACAATATGAAAAATATTAAACTATTTTTTCACTTAATTTTCTGAACCTGCTGTTTTATAAATGTATGTGTATTGGTTTTGTGTTATGTATTGGTTTGTGTGGGGTAGAAGCTGGTTGAAAAATTATGCCAGCAAAAAACCGCTCTCCTCGCCTCTCTTGCCCACAAGCTGCCATTTTGTGCCAGCATAATTGTACTCGTGTGTGATTGCGAAATGATGAATATACATATAGCATGACTTCTTTTCAAACGACGAGCGTGTTGAAAGATGCGGTGATTCTTCGGTGATAGATTTTCATTGACATAAAATCGAACCGAACTATCATAACCAATGGTATTCAGAGGTAAAACATCCTTTTTCAAATAACTGATTATGGATTTTAGTACAAAGTTTCTGTCGTAAGGATTTTTAAACTTAATTATGATGTCAGGATCTTTAGTTACTGTATCTTGTTTTTCTCTATCTGTCTATTTTTTAATAAATGCCATTGACACGTAAGTCATTGAGCCAATCCACACGAGAACAATTTTTAGTCGCACAATTTTTGTTATTTTCAAATCACACGGGATGAATATTACTTTGGCACGAAATGTATACGTATACAAAGCTTTGTATGTATTAGTGTTTTTGCATTCATTTTATGTTTTAAAAATGTGCATGTATTAGTTTTGTGCTGGTGATGCGGGGTTGTAGCTGGTGGAAACTTTACGCCACCGAAAAACCATTAAAGCACAATTGTTCTCGTTTGAATTGGCTCATTGGCAATAATTGAGTTTTCCTGTTATCGGGCATGCTTTTTTAAAGATAACATTTCTCTCTTCAATTCCTTATTTTCGTTTGTGATGTTTATAATTTTATCCGACACTGTATTATTTCTTTCTTTTACAGCTGATTCAATTGTCTGTACCCTTTCTGTAAAGTTATTTATATCACTTATTGTTATGCTCAGTTTCTTATTTATCTCACTCAAGAGACGAACTTCGCACTCTCTAAACATTGTCTGTATTGTTGTTTGTAATTCCCAGCGTTTTTTTTTTTTTTTTTTGCCCATACATCTTCCAACTGAGTCCAATGACAATGTAGATGCGACTAATCCAAAGTCTATATTCAGTTTCCACTTACATTTACTCAGCGATGGCCTAGGCCGTACGATAGGTCCAACGCTACCGACAATGTAAGCGAAAGTCGGATGGGTCCAACTCTACCGACAATGTGAGCGAAGGTCGGATGGGTCCAACTCCACCGACATTGTAAGCGAAAGTCGGATGGGTCCAATATTATACTGATTCAAAGGGTACCTAGATATGTCTTAAATTTCTTTTACTGAAGCCGAACATTTCTTTTAATATAAAAAACACACAACAACACTTACTATTTTTAATTTATATTTACTTATTTTATTTTATTTAATTAATTATTTATTTTTAATACCACAATCACGGTTAAACCACTTGTATATTCAAAAACACTTTAAAATATGAAATTTTACTTTGAAAGAATAGAAAAAACAAAGAAACACCAAAAAATAAATAACGGGACATCGGCTGAACCAAAACAAACAACAAAACTATATTAACAATATGATGCTACATTACTTAGCCATCCAATTCAGATGCAAGTACGATGGCAACATTTTATTCGATTTTGTCTTGTTCTTTAATTCGTATATGTATTTCGTTTTACAATGTAATAGCAATAGGACTCATCCGAATCGGATGCTAGTTGTATGCTCTTAACCAATTTTATTTTATGTTTTCCTATTGACATAATAGTATACATTTGGATGAGTTTTAAATCGTAATAACCTGCGGACTGTTGGGTTGTTCAGTTAATTTCTCAAATCTCATGTTCATTATTTGTACGAAACGATATGGGGAGTTTGTGTTCGCTAATCGATAAGAGTAACTACGTAACAAACGACGATTTTTTGGAGTGCTCTCCATTACATCCTCTCTTGAAAATTGTTGTTCGGTTGATGTGGTTTGTTTATGCATGTTACCTTCTTTTTTACTTGTTTTTTTCTTTTTGTTTTGATTACGCAATTTAGCTTTGTACATCGAATTTGTATTTATTTTGATTTAACAAAACTGTTGGCCAATTCACACGATTTTGTATCGTGTATGTGGTATTAAATACACTTTTTGTTTGTGAACGCTCAGTGTTATGCTGTATTGTGTATTTCGTATTCCAAACGTCAAAAGGCGATAAGAAGAATTTGATTTTCAAGCAACAAAATGAAAAGTATTACGGAAAAAAATAAATTAATTAATTATCTGTGTGACCAATATAATTTTGAAATATTAATTGTTGACACAAATTACACAGAAAATATTTTTACTTTTATTCTTCTTCTTGATTGCTGACATTTACATAAACTGATAGCACGAAACCAATACAACTTTTTAAAACATATGAAAAAAATGTGTATAAGTTTATGCGATTTTTTTTATGAAAATTATCAACAACAAGCATACACTGTTGCATATGTATTCGTCCAACAATATGTGTGAATTGCCCATGTATTTTTGTTTATTGTTTTATTGTTGTCTTTTTGTATTTCTGTTTTATTAAATATTATCGCTTTTTGGAGCGAAATGTTTATTAAACAAAATTGGTGTTTTAATTGTTTTATATATTGTTTACGTTTTGTTATTGTTTTGTTTTGTATGTATATTGGATGGTTTTTTATGCACTAACAAAATTTAATTAAACTTATTTTTGTAATAAGAGTGACAATTTGTTTTATTAACTTTATCTTTATATCGCACTATTTTGAGATATAAGATATTTAATTTCTAAGATGAAATACACAGATATATCTGTCGATTTGTTATTTTAAAAATTAATTATATTGATGTAGAAATTATTTTCGAGTTTTTTAAATAAAATTCAACAATTTTCAAGAGAGTTAAAAAAAACGTATCTGCTCACTTCGATGACTCGTAATTTGTAGCCCATAAACCTCACATGTAGAAGAAAAATACAAATGAAATTTGAAATAGTTCAAATGAATCAAAGCCGACCCTAGGCTTATACTGAAAACTTTTCTTACATAATTTAAAATTAAAACCGATATGGTGCTATGGGCTTTAAATACAGGATATTACATCAACTTGGGATGTAGAGTATGCCACTTTTTCGTGGTACACTTGGATTGATTGCGTTTCCTCATTGAATTCCTCGTTTAGCAGCAAAGAATTCCAATCAGAGTGCTGTTAATCTTGGTGCTTAAATATTTAATATCTTAAATATTCGGGTAGACTGGGAGCTAATTCTTGTATCTTGTAAATGTTATTTCTTAAATGAAGGCCCATTGGTCTAGTACACCTTGCAAATGACTTTTGTAGAAACTGCAGAGATGAGGCAGATGTCCGACATTATGTCAATGATGCGTACTACATGGATAATTTAGAGGAACTGTTAAGCATTGATATTGGCAACCTGAGTTGAAGCTCCAAGCTGTTTAAAGTCTAAGGGATAATGAATAAACTGCGGTATCACAATGGGCCATAATTCACTTAAATGTGTCAATCAGACTCCCTTTAGTGGACAGCCACCTCTACATACCTATCAAGTATATATCTGTCTATAAAATATTGGAGAGTATTAAGCGAGGAATATTTATCGGATCACAAGAGAACAGGATTCCCCTTAGGCTGTGTAAGAATCCTAATATCACTATTCAGAAACAAAAGAAACAATCAGTATGAACAATCAGTATGACGCTGTTAAATGGTAACAAAATTGGATGATTTCAATTGTGGCTGTTTCAAAACACCAAGAGGTGCTTTCTCTTCTTATAAACAAACTTTGTTGGCTCGGAAATATATCAAAATGTAACGGACACAGTCAGGGATATAAGGTCAAGCTCACAAAATATAACAAACGGATAAGGAAGGCTGAACGTGATAGCTTTTGAAGCTTTTGTGGGGGTACAGAATCTTTCCTGGAGGTAGCAAGCTCTTGCAAGGATTGGATCCGGAAAGAAGAAGAGAAAGTGGAAGTTATACTGATAGCGAAATAGGAAGTGGGGAGGATAATAATGGGTAGTCAAATAGTGGGTCAGTGAGTTATGACATTATAAATAGGCTGGTTGTGACTCATATTAGTAAGCAAACAACTTCCTAAATGGAAAAATATTCGACTCCTGACTGAGATAATAACACAAAAACATAAGGTAAAATGTCTGGGAATGACACTGCATAATTAATTGACATTTAGTCATCATACAGAGAGCATCTGTGGAAAGGCCAGACATGCCAAAATATGGGCAGGCTTATACAGAAATCCTGGACATTTAACTCAGTAAGTATTCATTCGATATAAACTACGATGGTGCAACCAATAGTCACCTATTCCCCAATAGCAGATAACAAATCTGAAATAAGCTCAAATGGTGTTGGAACAGATACAGAGACAAGTGTATGTTGGCATAAGAGGACCATTGAAATCTATCAGGTGTGGAGCCATAAGGCAACATTTCAGAAGATCAAGCTCCTAAGAAACCCAAGGTTCTGCCTAATACTAATGCAACCAGGTTCTTCAGAACTGTTGCCACGGACATCTTGATTTGCGCCATTTTAGATCAAAGTTATGCTGAGAGAGCTATCAGTCGATTGGAAAGTGACCGAATCGGCACTTTCTCGGTCCTTTAGGAAAATTATTACGGCCAACCCTAATTCCTTCCCAAGTGTCCATAACGCGGGAATGTGTCAGAGTCAGATTAAATATAGGTCCCAATGCTCATGTGACATCTACAAGTTCTTGGGGAATTATGGATATGGTGTCATCTCCAAAGAGAAAATCCTCCATAGGCCTAGATCACGTTTCACGTTACCGGCAGATATTGCATATCTTGATGAGATCATTAACCTCATTAAGATGTCTAACTATGGTTTGCCGGAGAACTATTATTCTCAGAGAATGCAGTAATAAGGGATCCCTCAATGAGGATCTCGAAAAATGGAAATATTGTATCGACTTTGGCAATATACCTTAAAGTATATAAAGCCGACAGTGACACCAAGGCTAAGTACACCCCAGATGTGTCGGATGCGGAGGTTCCTTCCATGGAAGATGCTTCCATAAAGGAACCTTTAGCGGACGACTTAGCATCGGAGTGCTCTTCGGTCTTCCTTTAGGAGTATGCGACCATATTGCCGGAACACTTCGATTAAAGTCTTTTCTCCAACGAAGGGATGGACACTATAGTCATGAAGGTAATTCAGATTAAGCTTCATCACTCCAAGTTCGTTTGGACTGTTTAATGGAAGACAAGATACCATTTTGGCTCAAGAACCATGGATCCCTAATGATCGAGTTTGCGAACTCAATTTAAAGGGGGACAAGCTGATTGTTTCCGGCTCCCGGCGTGAATAAGAAGGCAGCTTGTATCCTAACCAGGAATGGTATAATTAATTTTCTTCTTTTATCAATGCTGAAAAGGTGGTGGTTGAGTTAAGCTCTTACCAACCTGGGAGCAGAAACCCCCTACATACCGTATGAGAACTTCTGTCAACCTAATAACTGTCTAAGGCGATCAGTGGTGGTAGTCAGTCAACGAGGAATAACCGTATTAATTGGTACCGATGCCAATTCTCACCATCTTATCTGGGAAAACTCCAGTACTAATAAAAAAGGTGAATCAATATTTGAATTTCTTATGGAATTTATTCAGTGCGCAGGAGGTCATTTAAGTTACGCTCTCATTTTTTAGACTACCTGGAAACTCCAGTGAGTGAAAATCACTTGATTTACTCGGACAGCTAGACCGCGATCAAGTCCCTAACGAACGCAGTATCAACGAACGGACGTTGCCCATGAATGCCGAAGATTTTTCAAGGATATTTCGGATCATTCAAAAGGAAGCTTATATGGGATCCGGGACATAAGGATATCGTTGGAAATTATATTGCTTATGAGCCGGCTAGAGCCGATATAGAGCGCGCAATCTACGACCTGTTACAGGGCATAGGTATTCCGATTGCTTCAGTTAATTCGGATATTGAACACACTTATTACAGGGAAGCTCAATATCGTTGCCAACAAGAGGGTACGTTCAATATTGCTAGATAATAAAATTACCGATTCACTTCTGTTCTTAAATCTCTTGGCCAGACAGAAGTTTTAGAACTCTCACTTTCTGACGTTTTTTATCGAGTTTCACCGAATTTGCTGCAGTAGCAAGATTTATTATGGACTTGGGATAGCTTCTTCTAGGGAATGTCTGATGCACGGATAGAATTGATTGTGTTATCGCAATGGGCCTAAACGCTGACTTAAGTGGGTCCTCTTCCTCTAACCGGGTTCACTACCTTAACCAGCCTACGGGGCCTTTGGCTGGCCAAATAGAATAACTCTGAAAACAGCTTAAATGGAGTTGGACAAGATACAGAGCCAAGCGATTATTAATATAGTATATTAGTATAGGGGCAAAGAAAACTTGTCTTACAGCAGCACTAAAAGCTCTGTTGGACTTAAGTTCGCCTCACATGGTACCGAAGTTCGGTTCTTTGGAGACTACGGTTAGTATAATGGGAGACAAGTGTAACATAAAATTCATTAGGGACAGATATAGACTTATTAATAAAACTGAATGGAGAACTTTTGAAAGAGGGACTAATGTGTGGTATTGAGATTAGTTAAGTACAAATCTGGGGACAGGAACGATGTTTTGATGCCAAGATTAACTATTCTGTATCCATGGGGAAACTCGGGGTATTTTCCAACCCGAAGCCTATATGACCAAAAATGTGCTGACAGAGAAATACTATCTGACATTCAGGTCGCCATCCGAGTACTAGACTTTTTATTCTTCTAGGTGAAATCGAAAATATTTGGGACTGTCTTGGGAAACTGAATCAACTAGGATGGAAAAATTGGGTTCTAGATCATATGGGAATTTGAAAATTAGGGAGCAAATGCAATGAGAGGAGTTCCTACGCAATTGATGGCGCCAGAACCTTTTTATGAAGGGGAGACATATGCTTGGAGAGATGTACTCAACGGAAGGGATGATAAAGAAAGGTAAAACAAAGTACAATTGCAAGAGATCTAACTTATACATTAAACTACCCATCGCGTCGAACCCCACATGTAGATTTCGAGATAATGAAAACGAATCGTCAGAATACATTCTTGGAACCTATAAGGCACTAATGCATGCCAGAAGGAAACACCAGTATATACACCAGACCTGGGTCGTTAAAATGACTTCATAAGAGCCCTTGTCCTATATCGGATCTGTGTTTACTGGGTTATCTGACGTAGTGGTATACTTGAGCACGAGATGGCGGATACCTCCCTAGATTCCCTACCAGAACAATGATGGTCAATGATTAGTCATTTAAATTGTTCCGATCAAGATATTAAGGGCAATAGCAAATTGGTCACAGTTGACTAGTCAAACTTGATGCATATACCGATCACGATTGACGTGTATATAAATCACAATTGACTACCGAATTGATGCATACTTTTTACAAGAATACGTAATTTTTTGTTTTATAAACAATTTATTTTTACTCTTATTAAATAAAATTTTAGAACATAATTAATAGTAATAATGGTTAATATTTTGATATTTGAATAAAAAAATAATATAAATATTGAAAACATTCGACTTCGTCCAGAGGTGGCTTGCAACCAAATTCATTTGCCGTCGCTTTTTTGCCAGTGGTATGGTAGATGCACTTCTCAGCGTTTAGCCTTCACTTTCTACACAGTCGCCGTAGTCTAGTAGGTAGTGTGTTGGCTTATTAGATGTAAGGCCACGGTTCAAACCCGAGGTCAGACATCAAAACGAAAATATAAAAAAATATTTCTTCGGTGACTTCCTCTCAGCAGATTTCTGGCAAAAACTCTGAGAGTAAACAAAATTGCCATGAAAGGTTTATCAAAAAATTTGTCGTTCTGAGCCGACTTTATAGTGTTTTCACACCTAAAGTTAAAACTTGCTTTTAGCATTAAAACCATAATCAGCTGATTTTGCTTCACACTATAAGTTTTCTTAAATCTGGATTTAACATTCATGACATTTATTTTTTTTTTTTTTTTGATTTTGACAACAGCTGGTTTAATAAACATAGCTGAAAATGGCCAAGCAATACGCAAAAGGCCAGGGTTTCCCACACAAAAGTATAAAAATGGAAAAAGATGGGCATTTAGAATTGCCTACTTCCTCTGAGATAAACGCTAAAGTGGTTAACGGTTGGTCATAAATAAATTAAAAAAGATCCCGAATATCAGCTTCGTTAATGAAACTAATTAGTTGAGAGTATATACCGATATCATGCGAATTCAATAAATCAAATAAGTTCGTAAAATCACGAAATAATTGGTGTTTAGAATATCAAAGTATTAGAATATCAAATTCTGAACAGTGAAAAATAAGATGTTCCGAATTGTCGTTCATGTTGCAAAAATCACAAACATCCGATGGTCTCCTTCGTACCATGTGAAGATATACACCACTATAACAGTGGCCGCATAAAAGTCTGTTGATAATTTTGATACCAGTTGGATCCAAGCTACAGTTCGTGAAGCAAGGTTTCGTAGGTATTTCAGGAAAAAGAGAGAAGAAAAATCTACCAGACGCCTGAGTTATATTAGAGGTATATTAAAACACTTGTTTCTGATTCAACACTTGTAACAATAGTGAATTTTTATTTCTTAATTAACTTAAAATGAAAAGGTAAGTAAATGCAATTATTGATGATTCAATAAAAAGAAAATTTAGTTCAAAAAAAAAGTATAATACATAAGTTTGTGGACAGGAAGTAAGTACAATGTTTCATTTTTGCTGACTTTAATGATTTTAACAAATGTGTGTCTTAAGAATAAGGTAAAATAAATATTTTGTTGTTGTTTTGAAAAAGAATAAAAATAAAATTAATAAATGAATAAATGTATTTCACTAATATAAATACAATTGTGTGTTCAAAATTTTATTTTGCTGACTTTAACTATTCATTATTAAAAGTGTGTCAATCAAAAGAATAAAATAAAATAAAATAAATGTTTTGTTGTTGTTTTGATTACAAAGAAAAAGAATAAAATAAAATGAATAAATATTTGGTTAATTGTTGTTGTTTTAATTACAAATAAAAAGAATAAAATAAAATGAATAAATTTTGGATTAATTGTTGTTGTTTTAATTACAAAGAAAAAGAATAGAATTAATAAAATAAATATTTAGATGGATCTCCTAGGCGGCTTTGGTGGGGGTTGTTGTGACAACATAACTCCTCCCCCCTTAGAGTAGAGCGATGGCCACAGCGAATTTGGTGGGGACAGAGCGACATCAGTAGGCTTAGGATAATACCGAATTCTGGGATTCTTCCATAACAGGACCAGGCCAGTAACAGTTAATGTGATAAGTATCAATATTGTTATCGCTATTATGTTTCCGCTTAGGGCTGTATCCTTTCTTAACTTTTTTATGTCATTCCTGTTGATGAAACTGTAGTTTTTGATTTTCTCTAAACTTAGAGTTTCTGTCACTGAGGTGATCTGCACCTTCTTCAGATTTGGTGGTGCTAGGAAAATTGTATCCCAATGAGCTGAAGGGTTGTCTTTGTATGTTGTCCCTGCTACCGTGACGGAGCAATTCGCATAGTGGAGAAGTGAAGTTCCCTTGATTGTAAAGTTTTGTCTGCAATCAGAGGTTATTAATAGTTCTTTTATATTGATAAACATTATGTAATTATCTTCCAGCTGGAATATATTTGATGTGAATCCCACGTCATTCACTGGACGTATTGGTGTTTTACCATTCAGTATTCTACCGATACAAGTTGAATCATCAGTGTTTTCGAAGTCGTTTGACCTTTTACAATAGTATAAGTTCTCAATTTTTGGGCAAATCTCTGTTAAGTACTGTAGGTTGTGGTTATTGTAACTTACATACGGTTTTGTTTTAATTATTTTTGTGTTATTTAAAGGAAGAGGAATGAGGTGGAAAAGTGTATTTGTATCTTTAGATAAGTTTGGCAATTTTATATTAAAAATTAGGTTGCTATTATTATAATATGCTTGGAGTTCCAGAAGTTCATATAGGTGTCCGTCCGAAACTAAGTCAATGTTCTGAGATCTAAAATGATGTCTTATTTCATCCAATTCATCTGGATGAAGAATAAGCTTTGATATTATGCCCAGCTTTGCAAGCATTACGGCCTCTATTATATCAGAAATATGATTCAATAATAAATCTATATTATAATCGAGTTGATTCATATATTGGATTTCCAATAGCGCATTGTTTTCCTTAAGAATGTGATTAGCTGTTTTTGCTGAGAGTTTTTCTAAAAATTTTGAAATGTTTTCTTGGTTATTGTTTAAATGTTCTGTCAGATTTTTAAATCTTTGTATCATTTGTATATTCAAACTTTTTTGATTTTCTTCTATTATAGCTGTATTCGATGCTGTGTTCTGAAGTTCCTGTATTTGTCTGTTTATAGTCACTGCGTCATTTGCGTCCATGTTTCCAGTTATATATTTTATTACAGAGCCTAAACCGTCAATCAGTCCACGTTTTGTACGTTTATATGGATATAATGTCTGTAGTTTGTTTTCAAGTCCCTTAAGTTTCAATTTACAAACTTTAGCAGCGTCTTTTAGAAAGCTATTTTTTTCAAATTTGTCTACAATGTCTATTAATTTTAAAGTTTGTGAATTGTAACTGTCCAAGTCTATTATATGGATAAAATTGAAATAACTTTCAATCGTTCTTGCTTGTCCAATTTTTAAGGCGATCATATTCTGATCTTTGTCAAAATTCTGTATCTCCAAAATTTGTCCATAAGCTAAGGCTATGCTGAAAGTAAAAAAGTGTTAAAGTAAGAGTCAATTATTTTCGTGGTCTGAGTTTCATTTTTGATTTGTGTAATTTATTGTCTTTAGTAGTTTGTAAGGTAAGGCCATTGTCTTTTAATACCCTACGTTTTGAGAATCGTGCGGTTAATTTATTCCTTCTACATTCTTTCCTATATATTCCCTCATCTATGTCCCTATTCTCTGGGAGTTTCCTCGTTTTGTTAAGGCGACTAATATTTTTAATTTTTGCTTTCATGACTTTTTCTTTAACTAAAGGGTATAATCTTTCTTTAAATTCATTTAACTTAGCTAAAAATTCGTGTTTGTTGTCATATTTTATGTCTCTTGAGAAGTTATATGGTCTTCCAAAGAATAGTTCGTATGGCGTGAATTTGGTGGAGGAATGAATTGTATTATTGTAAGTTATGAACGTCTCATTTAATATCTCTTCGTGATCTACTTCCATTTTCTTTGATTTCCTAGTTGTCATAATAATTCTATAAATTTCAGTTAGGGTTGAATGGAGACGTTTCACTGGAGAGTTACTACTGGATTGTTGGAATGACGTAAAGTGAAGTATTATTTCATATTGTTTACAAAAATCTTTAAAAATATTGGAAGTGAATTCAGTACCTTGATCGCAAACAATTTTTTTCGGTATTCCTAAAAGGTTCATAAATGATTTTAAAGCTTTGAGTACACAAACGCTTGTTCTTGATGGTAAGGTATATCCTGACGCATATTTAGAAAATTTATCGATGATGGTTAAAATACATTTACCATTTATAGTATATATGTCGATATGCAAAATTTGAAGAGGTTCGTCTGGTGTTTCTGTAACTTGAAATTTTAATTTCGGTGGGTGTCTGTCATATTTAAGTGTATTGCAAATTTCACAATTATTTAAAGTTTTATTTATTATGGATTGCATGAGAGGAAAATAATACTGTCTTTTTAAGTATTCATAGGTTTCAGTAATTCCCCTGTGGTTCCTATTTTCGTGACAATTACGTATTAGTTCAACTTGCTTATCATTGTCAATTCTATCTAATAAAATTTTAGTGCATCTAACGATACGAAATTGTTTTCCATTTGAGAAGTATTTTGAGTATACTTCTTGAATGATTTTGAAAGTTAAATCATCAGAAAAAATGGCAGTTAGCTTACCCGAGGGAATGAATTTTTTGAAAATTTGAATTATTGTGTCTAGAGAAAATTCTTTTTCTCTTATAGTTCGACGTTGTTTATTTCTAAAAATTGTCTCAACAGTCATATTGGGACCTTCGTCTGACTTTTCCAATAAAAGTTGTAAGTTAAATTCATTTAAAGGTTTTTCAGAAATTGGTATCCCATCGTTTAAGTTCTCGTCACATGAATGTATTGTGGACAGTTTGCTCGAATCATACAAGTTTACATCAGCGACATTACTATTGTCTAGTTTAATCCTGCTCAAGGCATCCGCATTACTATTTAGTTTTCCTTTTTTATAAATGATTTCGTAATCATACTCTTCCAACTTTAGGCGCCATCTAACTAGTTTTGAATTGGGTTCCTTAAGACTCATTAGCCATGTAAGTGGTCTGTGGTCAGTAATTATTTTAAATTTACGACCGAAGAGATAAGGGCGGAAATATTTGGTTGCCCATACTATGGCTAGAAGTTCTTTTTCGATAGTGGAATAATTAATTTCACTTTCAGAAAGGGTCCTGCTTGCATAACAAATGGGTTTGTCACTACCTATGTGACCTTGAGAAAGGACCGCTCCAAGTGCAATGTTACTTGCGTCTGTAGTGAGCAGAAATGGCTTTGTAAAGTCAGGGTACTGCAATATTGGGTCATTCATTAGAATGTTCTTGCATGTTTCAAAGGCTTTAACATATCTCTCGTTTAATGTTATGCTTCTGCCCTTTTTTAAGCATTCAGTCATTGGTTTTGTAAGTTTTGCTAGGTTTGGGATAAACTTCCTATAGTAACTAAGTAGGCCTATGAAAGATTTTATTTCACGATTGGTTCGTGGTATTGGGAATTTTTGAATAGCCTCTATTTTTTTTGGATTTGGCTTTATACCCTCTGTTGTTACTACATGTCCCAAGAAAGCAATTTCCTTTCGCAGAAATTCTGATTTGTCCAGTTGAACCTTGAAATTTGAAGATCTCAATTTCAGGAAAACTCTTTCCAGATTTTCAATATGTTCTTGGAGAGATGTCGAAAATATAATTATGTCATCTAAATATACGAGGCAAATTTTTCCAACCAAATCATTTAGGACATTGTCCATAACTCTTTGGAAGGTTGAGGGTGCGTTTTTTAAGCCAAAAGGCATTCTTACGTATTCATAGTGACCCCCTTCTACAGTAAAGGCTGTTTTAGGTATATCTTGTGGATTCATTTCAATTTGGTGAAAACCACTTGCTAAATCCAAAGTTGAAAAGTAAAGGCATTTGCCCAGTTTGTCTAATATTTCTGAAATGTTTGGAAGTGGATATCTGTCCGAAATGGTTTTCTCATTTAGCTTCCTATAATCAATAACTAGTCTCCATTTTGTCTTCCCTGATGCATCTTTTTTCTTTGGAACAATCCATACTGGAGAACTCCATGGGGAAAAACTTGGCCTAATAATTCTCTGTTCTAACATATCTGATATTTGTTTCCGTACTTCTTCTTTGTGAACGAAAGGGTATCTGTAAGACTTCGTATGAATAGGAATATCATCCGTTGTCTTAATTTTGTGTTTTATTTCGTTTGTGAACGTTAAGTTTTCACCCTCTCTATAAAAGATATCACTATATTTGATACATAGTTTTAGAAGTTTTTGTTTTTCCTCATTATTCAGGTGTTCTGTTCGGAGTAACTCAGGTAAATTTCCAGTCCGTTCATTGCTTTGTTTGTGGTCTATATTAAAGTTATTCAGTTCAATAAAGTTTTCTGAGTCATATTGATCTGTCTTAAGGGGTTGTTCTAGAAAAATTGACTGGTCATTTCCAGTGGGATTTACTATTTCTATTACACTGAACCAGTCTTTTGAAAAATATATACCAGGAGAAATAAATAGACCATTGTCTAAAGTTATTGTGTTTACAAGAATATTTCCGTCTCTACAATCAACTGGTAGCTTTACCAATTGTTTTGAGTTTGCCGCTATTGTGAATTTATCGGAGGAGAAATTTGGTTTCGTTTTAATAGGTATTGTTACTTCATTAGTACTTAGTATTCTGTTTTGTAGGTCAATTTTTGCTCCAATTTCTGTCAGAAAATCTAAGCCTAACAGTCCGTCAAAATAACCGTGGAATTTAAATACTAAAAATGTAAAAGTTCCTGGCTTTCTAATTTCTTTGAAAATAGGAAGTGTCACTTGCTTGTCAATTATATACTTATTTAAAATTGTGGATATAGTAATTGGATTACATTTTTCTATATCCAACGGATTTATAAATTCCGGGTTAATAAAAGAAGAAGAAGCTCCGGTGTCTATTAAGAATTTTAATTGTCTGCCAAATGGAGAGTTTATATTAATATATGGTAAAATGCTTCCATGCTTGTTACAGTCTATGTATCCTGTTTGTTGCTTGAGGCCGACTGCCAAAAATCCTCGTTATCGTCAATATTATAGTTTTCATATTGGTCCAGACTTATCTTATTATTATGATTAAGACATGGAGCAGGGCCTTCATTTTGAGGACTTCTAAATTCATTGATATTATTTATCTCGTTTCTGTTTGATATCCTACTAAATTGAGTGCTTGGACTAGTTTTAATTTTGCTAGTACTTCTTTCAAATTTTGAAAACCCACTGCTGGTATCCATTGGTTCTGGTGCAGGTTGTGATTGCCTCCAAGCTATTTGTCTCGATGAATTATCGAAACGCTGGTTGGGTTTATAATTCGAAAAATTTTCGCGTTGTATTTGGGAATTTTGGAAGGAGAAATTACGATTATGATTGTTTAAATTTGACTCAAAATTATTGTTATTAACTTGGTAGGGTCTCACCGAAAAATTAAAATTTCTTCGAGGTTGATAATAATTTTCTTGTTTTGGTACATTATTTAAATAATTTGGCGAATATTTAGGATAAGGAGTATAATTTGGTCTCCATTGAGGATATTTAGGTTTATTCAAATTTGATCTTATATAATGAATGTTTTGTTCCCTAATGCAGTAATCAAGTGCAACCGGCAATGATTCTGGTCTCATTGCTCTAATGGTAGAGCCCATAGGTTCTCGTAAACCAGATAAAAATGAATTTAAACACATTTCAGAAAAAAGATTTCTTTTTGCTTTAATTACGTTAGCGTCGGATTCATGAATTGAAAGGTTATTTGATAAAGCCGATTGGATTTCCATAACTTCACTATAAAATTTTTCTATTGGTTTCCCATACTGTTTTAAAGCATGAAGATCTCTAATTAGGGACGTTTCTGTCCGTTTGTCCGAATAGTGAGATATTAGGTTTCCTCGAATTGCATCCCAATTAAGGGATGTGCCATACATATTCAGGACTTCATTGGCCTGACCGTCAATTTTGTTCCTTATGGCTCTCAAAAGAATTTGTCCTTGAGGAGTATTATCTGCTCCTCTAATGTGGAGAAGTATTTCCTCCACATTGCTTATGAATTCATAGAGCAATCTCGGATTACCATCAAATTTGGGTAAGTCTTTGATTGCATCTGGAATTCTAAGTGAATTAAAAATGTCATTAGTATTAACTGTCACTTGATTCTTTGACATACTTGGAACTTCTGTGTCCGAAGGCATATTATAATCTATTCTGATATTTTCAGGTATACCGGGTAGGCTTCTTGATTTAAAAATTTTAAAATCTTTAGGATATGGGAGAAATCGGGATTTACTACTCATCAAAAAATATAATTTTAAATAGAGATATTCTTCCTTTTTTTATATTTTTATTTAATTTGAATTCTCAATTTTATTATGAAAAATATATTTTTATTATATTAATATATTCGACTCTAAAAATAGCGAAACTTTAGAAATAAAACTTGATTTATTTGCAACAATAATTTGGTTTAAACTATGTATGAATAATGCCGATACGCAATTAAAATTATTATTATTCTCTTTACCACTTCTTACCTCTAATTTTATTTATTATATTTTTGTAATTTTCTTTTCTTTTTTTTTATAAGATAGGTATAATATAGATATAATATAATTGTGTATAAAAATTTATGTTTTTTCTTTCTTTTGTTTTTCTATCTTATTTTGTATTAGTTTTAATATAACTTCTTGAAATATTTTTTTTTTAATGACAAAAATTTTTTATTGTAAAATTTACACGATATTCCCTCGTATAAATTTTGTATTTTTTTTTTTTAATATAACCTTTTGAAAAAAAAAAAAAAAATTATTGTAAAATTTACACGATATTCCCTCGTATAAATTTTGTATTTTTTTTTTTTAATATAACTTTTTGAAAAAATTTTTATTGTAAAACTTACACGATATTCCCTCGTATAAATTTTGAATTTTTTTTTTTAATATAACTTTTTGGAAAAATTTTTTGTTGTAAAACTTACACGATATTCCCTCGTATAAATTTTGTATATAATTTTTTTTGTTTTTATTTATATATTTTTATTTGTATATTTTTATTTTTATTTGCTTTTCTTTAATTTCTTTAAATCATATAAATTTTGTTTTGTTACTATATTTTTCTTTATTTTTTATTGTTTCAATTTCACAACCACTGTACTTACAGAGCCCCAGATATTAAGACTATTGTTTCCATGTAGGTCTACGGTAGGTTTCCAGCAGTCCGCTCGGGTATCCTTATGTGATTTTTTTTTCACCCTGTTAGCCTAATACCAATATTCCCTTGATATTTGTTTTCTGTTCGTTTATTCGAACTTTAAACAGCGGCCTTATAGTACAAGGATTTGATGAGAAGAACACTATTTTAAACTTCACAATATCACAAAAACCCGATTTGCTGGCTTTGCCGACTGCGCCAGTTATATTAGAGGTATATTAAAACACTTGTTTCTGATTCAACACTTGTAACAATAGTGAATTTTTATTTCTTAATTAACTTAAAATGAAAAGGTAAGTAAATGCAATTATTGATGATTCAATAAAAAGAAAATTTAGTTCAAAAAAAAAGTATAATACATAAGTTTGTGGACAGGAAGTAAGTACAATGTTTCATTTTTGCTGACTTTAATGATTTTAACAAATGTGTGTCTTAAGAATAAGGTAAATTAAATATTTTGTTGTTGTTTTGAAAAAGAATAAAAATAAAATTAATAAATGAATAAATGTATTTCACTAATATAAATACAATTGTGTGTTCAAAATTTTATTTTGCTGACTTTAACTATTCATTATTAAAAGTGTGTCAATCAAAAGAATAAAATAAAATAAAATAAATGTTTTGTTGTTGTTTTGATTACAAAGAAAAAGAATAAAATAAAATGAATAAATATTTGGTTAATTGTTGTTTTTTAATTACAAATAAAAAGAATAAAATAAAATGAATAAATTTTGGATTAATTGTTGTTGTTTTAATTACAAAGAAAAAGAATAGAATTAATAAAATAAATATTTAGATGGATCTCCTAGGCGGCTTTGGTGGGGGTTGTTGTGACAACATAACTCCTGCGATCTAGTACAGTAGAAATGCAACCATTCTCGTCGGAGAGAATTTCCTATTTCGCCAAGTGCATCCCCATACGGAAGTTAAACCTCCAAAGGGGCTCCTAGCGACACAGCTCGTTTGGCCAAGTAATCCACTCTTTCATTAAAGTTAACTCCAACATGAGATGGAACCCAGACTATATGTACCTCAAGGATTTGAGAATTGACTATAGAGTTCACAATATCAGAAACTAGAAAATTTTTAGAAACAGCATGTTTTAGAAGGACACAAGCATTCCTGCTATCAGTATAAATCACAAGACGAGAGAGATTGTCCTCAATGGCCCTCGTGACAGCCTTTTTAATGGCAATCAACTCTCCAGACAACGACGAAACCCTTCGAGGTAAACTTAATAAAAAGAAACGACCAGTAATATTATTAAGAACAGCACACCCAGTACCAGAATCCATGACCGAGGCATCAGTAGCCACCAAAGTAAAATTTCTCGACCTGTAAAAATCGACCGAAGCACGATAGTGAGGCCCAACAACATCCTTAGACAAACCACCATTTTTGTTGAAAGAAGACTCAATAACGACTCTAATCCTATCAGTGGGCTCACATTCTCTGAGAGACGGAACTGAATCAAATATTTCCTTGAACTTACGATATACGAAGGAGTAACTACTAACAATATGAGAGGGTGCAGACCTAATTAAATCCTAATTAGAGACCGATTATAACACGCAATTTTCAGAAGCTCCTTGGATGCCAGATAAATAGACCTGAGGTGAGGTGGCATTTTATTTGCCAAAACATAAATAGCCTGGAAAGAAGTGGAGGGACATAAACCGAGACAGCGTCTTAAACTAGCATTTTGAAAGGTCTGACTCTTCCTATCCACATACATTGGAGCATGGGCTGAGGTAGATCTTGCATATTCTATCTTACTCCTAATGAAAGAACGATAAAATTTCAGTCCATTCTGTGGTCTTAGACCACCCCGGATACTGGACAGTCGTTTGAGGAGATTCGTAGCAGACGAGGATTCCCTCAAAATACGAGTATAGTGCTCATCAACAGACAAGGTATTTTTAATAGTCAGGCCAAGGAACTTGAGAGAGTCAACTTGGGTAATAGGGCAGCCGTCTAAGGCAAGATGCATGTCAAAATTAGCACGTCTACCAAAGAACATACATTTGGTTTTGGATGGATTGAATCGCAAATTTAGAGAAGAGCATATGGAACGAAACTGAATAATCTTATTATTAAGATTATCTACCGCCGGATCAAAAAAATTGTCAAAGGAGAGAACCATAAAATCATCAGCATACTGAAAAATCAGCGTTCTTTCATCCTCAAGAGAATGTATACCGGCGGTATATAAATTAAACAGTATCGGACTGAGACAACTTCCTTGAGGAATACCATTAAAAACACGGACGGACAAATTTCCCATGCACAGCTCCCTATCAGAGAGAAAACATGTAATCCAGTCAATCAAATCCAACGAAATACCCTGACTGACCAGAACGTTTCTCAGTGTGGAAACATTCAAACAGTCGTAGGCACTACTTATATCAATAGCTGCCACGACAACTCTCAAACCCAAGGATTTGAGATATAAGACCCTAAAAGGAAACTCATTCAAACAGGTGGTCGTTGACATTCTTCCCCTATAAGCAAAGGAACGTGCAGGTAAGATTCCCAAATTATCCACCTCCGCAGTCAGCCTACTTTTAACCATCATATTCAGCAACTTTAAAAAGACAGAAATAAGAGCAATAGGTCTGAAGTTCCTAAAATCATCAAGTAAAATATTCCTTTTGGGAATAGGAACAATCCTAATTCTCCTCCAATCCATGGGAATGGAACAAACGCAAAATTGTTGATTAAAGACCTGTAAAAGAGATTCCTTAGATGAAACAGGCAACGCCCTAACCATATCATAGGTTACACGATCCAGACCTCCAGCAGAGGCCCGTTTTCTTGAGTTGAGAACATCACAAAACTCCCTAAAGGAGAAAGGCGTAATGTTGCCATTTGCCAATCTGGGAAAAACTATTTGGATATTAGCGGGAACCTGATCAGCCAAGTGCTCCAAAAAGGAACCATTGTTGTCAGAATCCCAGTTCGAAGGTTCATTAATATTGCCATCCTTTAGACTATTAACAAAACGCCATGCCACCGCCGTGTTCGGTAGATCATCAATTTCCCCTATTTTCCTCTTGTAGTCCTCACTTCTCGCTTTCCACGCGCCATTTTTCAGGCTTCAGAAGCATTTACAGAATCCTCCAAATTAACCTGAGTTGGATATTTCGTAGCTTTCTTCCTCGCAGCAACGTGTTTCCACCAGGACTTGGGAACAAAATTACTAGATTTAAAGGTTGCACCAGAAATCTCCCTACCGAAAGAGTCCATAATGCATACCACATCAGGTTGCAGTTTTAAAGAAGACAAATTCTCCATTAGTCTGCGCTTACAAAGGAATTTAGTAGGGGCCACAGCAACTGCTCCGATCTCAATAATTATAGGAAAATGATGCGAGCCTCCGGACCACATGGGACCTGTTCGCCATTTCACAGATAAAAAAGATATTTTAGCAAAAGACAGATCCAAAACAGAACCTATGTTACTATCGAGATGAGGAAGAAAAGTAACGGAACCATCGTTGAGGCAGACAAAATCCGATCGACTGAAAATATCGTTTAACCCATTTCCCCGAGGAGTATCAACACTGTCACCCCAAAGGGAGTGACGAGCGTTGAAATCTCCACACAAAATAACATTTCTCATATTCTCCAGAAAAGAAAATAAACGTGAAAATTCATTGGCACACACTGTAGTCGATAGACTAGGTGGAAAATAAACTGAAACAAAAACAAAATTAGGGTCCAAATTGAAAGTTTTGACAATGATCACATCGAGACTGGTGGCAAAACCAATTCTTTTAGCACGAATAGATTTCCTGATACATATGGCACAGCCACCATATTTATCAGGACGAGTTCTGGAAAACATATTAAAATTAAGTAATTTGCAGTCAGGATCTGTATCGTCAACGTTAAAAATTTCAGAAAATAAACAAACATCTCTTAGCAATAATGGCCGAAAGAATCTTTCCTTCTATTGAAACACTTAATAATTTTATGTTGGTACAATTTATTTATTAATTAAATAAAATGATTATTAAGAGACCGGCTCAAAACGTTGTTGACTATAACCAAAGAAAATAAAGTATAAAGAATGTGCATCTTAACATATTTTGGAATATTTTTCAAAAATATTTCATGACGCGGGGGGAAAAAGATAGGAGGGAAGTAAACAGAAACGAAGAGCGTAACAATGCGTTGCTCTCATTCTTTGCTCTCATCGCGATGAGATCAAAGACTATAAATATATGAAGATGTTGCACTGCCAGTGCCAAATTTGTCGATGGCAGTACGGCTACTGCCACTTATTGTACTCAGAGAATTTATTATACTCAGAGAACGTATTGTTCTCTTCTCTAATTTATTCTCATATGCGTGTATACATGTGTGCTTGTACATTGGCAAATAAAATAATAAACAAACTGAAAGATGTCTTGTTTTCACAAAATGTATGTGCAAATAGCCTGTGGAAAACAAATATTACCGTTTGTTTTATTGTAGGGTAAGAATATGTGTTTTATTGTTGTAGAAATGAAACTATATCGATTCGCACCGAAATAAAAAATCCACATTTTCTGTGGACATTTGAAACTGAAAAACTGAAAAATTGTTTTATAAAAAGTGTGAATTTAAAAATTGTAGTGCATGCTCAAACAAAACGTTTAATAAATATAATATATAATTAAAATCATAAATCATATTTTTAGAAGATATTGATAGGACTGGAAATATATCAGAAAGTACCCATACCCCTGATATAGATGTCGCAGATATATGTATACGATGAAAATAAAGAATATTTTAATGAAGGCACCGATTGTTTTACGTCCAACAATGTGCCAATTGAATTAACATCAAGTCGATATTTTGTTGGTTACATAGCTCAACGAATATCATGCGTTAAATGTCGTGTGGATATAATAAAACCAGCGCAAATTTTGTCATATCCTTCAGAAATGTTCGTTCATGCAAATCCATCGCTCCATCTGATTTATTTTTTGAAGTTTGCCAAATTTATATAAGTCTTCGAAAAAAATTTTTTAGAAAATAAATCTATAAAAAACATAAAAACATTTGTAGTTGGCCAATGCGTAAGTTGCACAAAAATTCAATTTATTCCTTTTGGTTTGATGAAAATAACGAATGTTATAAACACAGAATGGAGATGCTTAATTTACTAATTGTTGTTTTACTACGGAAGCATTCCACATGGGAAACATACAAATTCAAATTATCCAGTATGGAAAAATTTAAAATTTTGAACCATTAAAATGATAAATAAATTTAATAAATACTAAACAAAAAAAGCATTCGTTTTATTACAACTTCATTCTATACAAAAATAGACACATATGGAAAATATGTACATACATAATTGAATAGTCTAAAAAATAACATTATAATTCGGTGCGAATCGATATAGTTTCATTTCTACAACAATAAAACACATATTCTTACCCTACAATAAAACAAACGGTAATATTTTTTCCACAGGCTATTTTCACATATATTTTGTGAAAACAAAAATTCTTTCAGTTTGTTTATTATTTTATATGGCGATGTATGTATACATGCACACACGTATACACGCATATGAGAATAAATTGCTTAGAGAAAAAAACAATACTTTCTCTAAGTATAATAAGTTCTCTGAGTACAATAAGTGTACTGAGTCTTTTTTGTTTTCTTTCTCTCAGTTAACATGAGAGTGAGAACGACAATTTAGCTTTCCCTGTTACCTACCCCCTCATCATAAAGAAGCACAAAATTTTTTCAATTTTAAATACACTGTGTGCAACATCTTTACATATTTATAGTCTTTGGTCAAACAATAACAACGATCATACATACATAATCGTACATACGCATATACATACGTACGATGAGAGCAACACATTGTTACGCTCTTTGTTTGTGTTTATTTTTCTCCTGTCTTCCCTCCCTCATCAAGAAATGATTTTTAAAAGAGATTTTGGTGAGAGCGGGTGTTACTGGTACATCCCGCCATAAGAAATTTTACTTCTACATGATGCGCATTCTTTATATCCATATTCTTTGCTATAACACGATTTTAGGTAAAAAGAGATGGAGAAAAAGGAAGTAAGATAAGAGATCATAAAATTAAAGAAAAACTGTTTGACATTTGTAATGTTTATCGATTACAACCAGAGACGGGAAATTATATTAATTTTACAATATGTTGAAAATGTTAATTACAATAATCCAACAAACTCCTCCTTAATTCACAATTTCAAACTAAGTTAAATTTAATTTGTTCCTTAATGTAAGAAATTTTTCCTTAGGTAGACCTTTTGTAAATAAATCGGCTAACATTTTTTCAGTCGGGCAAAATTTAACGTTAACTAATCCATTTTCCACATAGGCTTTTACAAAGTAGGTTTTTGTGTCTATATGTTTCGAGCGATTGCTTAAATTTTCACTGGTAATAAGTTTTATCACACTTTGATTATCTTCAAATAGTGTTGTAGGTGGATTAAAATTAACTCCAAGATCTTTGAGTATTCGTCGTATCCATATGGCCTCTTTACATGCTTCTGATAAGGCAATAAATTCGGCCTCTGTTGAAGAGAGGGCGACACAATCCTGACGTTTGCATGACCAACTTATAGCTCCGTTTAAAAGAAAAATGTAACCAGAATTGGACTTACGTGTTTGTCTGTCTTCTGCCCAATTGGCGTATGCATATCCAATGAGTTCAGTAGCGCTTGAGTTGTGTCCAAGTCTCAATTGTAAGGTTGCTGTTCCTTTAAGATATTTGATCACCTTTTTAACCTCGTTCCAGTCTGCTTGAGATGGATTGTCAACCTTTTGAGAAAGTATATTAACCGCAGCCGCAATATCTGGTCGCGTGTTTGTAGAAATATATAGCAAACATCCAATCGCTGTTCTGTATTTCTCGTTTGTAGACAATTTCTCACTATATGGTTGCTTGTGATAGGTAGGGCTTATAGGTATATCAGAAACCTTTGAATTCTAAAGATCGAATTTTTCTATAACCTCGGAAATATATTTAGTTTGGCTTATTAGATAACTATGTTTATCTTTCGTAACTTTAATACCCAAATAACTTGATATCAAGCCCAGATTCTCAATGTCAAAATTATTTTTAAGTGTTTTCTGAATACGTTCGACTTCACTTTTGTTACTTGAAATTACCAAAATGTCATCAACGTATACCAATATGAATAATATATTTTTATAAGTATAGAGACAGTTATCAGCTTTACTTTGCTGTAAATTTGCTTCTGTTAGTACCCGGTGCAACGTCTGATTCCAGACACGAGCTGATTGTTTCAGTCCATAAATACTTCTTTTAAGTAAACATACTTTTTAGGGTTGTTCGCATCAACAAACGCAGGAGGTTGCCTCATGTAAATTTCCTCCTCTAATTCTCCGTTTAAAAATGCTGTTCTTGCGTCAAAATGCAAGACATCCATGTTTCTGTTGGCGACTATAGAAAGAAGAATACGAAAAGTAGCATGTTTAGCAACAGGTGCAAACACCTGATCGTAGTCCACCCCGTATTTCTGGCTAACGCCTTGGGCGACTAACCGTGCTTTATATTTTTGAATTTGTCCATCTCCATCAGTTTTTATTTTATACACCCACTTACTGCCGATTAAATTTTTGTCTTCAGGTAAATCTACCAGACTCCATGTTCCATTATGTATAAGTGATTTATATTCCTCTTTCATGGCTGCTACCCAATGGTCGCTATTCTGGCATTTTATGGCTTCATTGTAATTTGATGGCTCAGTATTTACAACAACATCAATCTCGTGTATTAAACGCTTAGGTGCACTGGTGACAGCTGCAGGTTCCCCTGGCGGTCCACTTGTCACAACATTAACCTCATTAGAAACCTCAGGCACTACGAGCATAGACGTAGCCCTGGAAGCTGCCATTCTCAATTTCACATTCTCCAAAAGTTCGGGTACAGAGTTATTCAAATCCAGTAAGGACGAACTGAGCTCGGATACACCTGTAATAATTTTATTATTCTTAGCCAAAGGGGCAGAAATATCCGGATCGGAATTAGTCCTCTTCACATTACGCGATTTTCTCGAATCAGCCTTTAAATTGGCCTGAAAAAATTTCTCGAAGTCCGGCTGCGATGATGTGTGAGCAAAAGGGGACGAGCCGTCGTCCCCCATCCTCTAGATTTTTCCAACACGCAACAAAGAATTTAATTTCTCAGCAGAGAAATAAAAGGAAAAAAAAGTAAAAAAAAGCCAAAACTAATAGCCCATTTACATTACAGCGAAATCTAGTATATTAGATTTCAAATCTTGCTCAAAATCTAGATCGTTTACACGGGATTTATTTGACTGTAGCAAGATTTCATTTTAATAACAAAAACAGCTGACTGAAATTTAAAAGAAAATAATATTTCCAAATTTAGTTTAATACCAAACAAAAATGAAAAATATAGGACATTTAGTATCGTTTTCATCAAGACCAAATAAGATCCAATCAGAAATAATGTTGTTGCGAAAAAAACGTCAGCATTTGTTGAATATAAGATTTAAAAAAATAATGCAAATGTATTACTAAATACAATTGCTAAATAAAGGGTCCGCCAAATAACAAAACTACTGAATATTTTCACAAATTTCTTTTTTTATTTGAAAGTACAATCTTTCCGGTTAATAATGGAAAATAATTTCATTCAAATGGCTGCCTCGGCTGGCCATGCAGTAGCCTACACGATCGGTCCAATTTTTAATCACATTATCGATTGTATGCAGCTGTATTTCACCAATGGCTTCACGAATATTGTCCTTTAAAGCGCCAATTGTCTCTGGCTTGTCGGCGTAACACTTATCTTTGACGGCACCCCACAAAAAATAGTCCAAAGTGTCAAATCGCAGCTCCGAGGTGGCCCAATTATGCTTCTGGACCAAAATCCGCACCACACAGTTACTCGTTTTGGGTGCGTCGGCTTTTCAATGATTTTTTTTTTGCCAAAATCGGCAGGCCCACTTAGCGAAGCGAAAACGCTAAATCATTTATTTTCCATTATTAACCGGAAGGATTGTACTTTCAAATAAAAAAAGAAATTTGAGAAAATATTCAGTAGTTTTTTTAAAGCATTTTCAGAAAAGAAAAAAGTTATTTGGCGGACCCTTTAGCAGAATGGAATGGGTACATGTTTTTAAATTGAACAGTCATTTTTTTCCTGCGCAGCGTTGTATTTTTAAGTACTATTTGGCAAAACACATAGTTGCATTTCTATTTTTACTAGATTTTGAGTAGATTTTGCCGAAATCTACTAAATAAGTAGATTTTGTTTTGTATGGGAAATCTAGCTAAAATCAAATAGATTTGGCTCGAAATCTCATAAGTACTAGATTTCGCTGTAGTGTAAATGGGCTATAAGTCGTAATTTACAAACTTGTTTAGTTTCAAAATTATAGGAAAATTCCACAATCAAAATTAACTGTAAAAAGTAACTGCAAAAAAGCTTCGCGATAAATCTATTTTGCTAAAAAAAAAAACCAACCGTACGCCACAAGTGTGTAGAGAGAAGTGACATGACATTTATGACTGTGCAACAGCTGTTTTTGTTTAAGAAAACATAAAAAATAAGAAAAATTAAGAAATGAACAGTAAATTAAAAAATTATTCTAAATATTGTAAAAGAATACTTTAAAATAGTGGATCAATTTATAAAAAGTTAAGAAGTGCTTGGAAATCTAGTAGTTTTTCTTTTTTCTGTATTTTTATATTTGTTTTGTTTTTTCAGCTGTTTTCAACATTTCAATGTTGGTAGCTCTGATTTAGTACCACTCAGTGTGAAAACACTATTAAACTGTAAATCCTATGTTTGATTTCATGTTGCATTTTATTTTTGATCTTAATTTTTTTTTTAATTTTAATTATAATTTATTAATGTTCTAATTTTTATTCATTTTTTCCAAAGTTTTAATTTAACATACAAAGCTTTAATTTTAACACTTTTAAAACATTTTACTACAACACACGATTACGAATAATTTCAAAATTTGTCCCAAATGAAATTCTTTCTTTTGAAAGATGCCTTTTGCACGTTCAAATTAGTTTGAAAATTAGTTTGAGAAACTCTTTTGCATTTTCTTTTACACTTTGTTTCGCTTTTGCACGTAAAAATTTACTTTGAGAAAATTTTTGTTTTTTTTTATCGCGTCGTTTTGCTGTTTTGGACAGTTGTAACTTTATTTGGCATTGTGATTTACCTTATTTAAATTATATTCTTTTTGATTTTTATAAGTAAAAAAAAATTAAATTATATTCTTTTTTTTTATGTTTTCACTTTTTGTAATTAATTGTTTGGCACTAAAATTTTTCTTTTGCAAATGTTTTGATTTCAAACACAAAATAAACAAAAAAGTAATGTTATTTTAAATAAGGGAGCTTTATATTAACACGTTGACTGCCAACTACAAGTTATCTCCTACTCACTAAACCACTTTTACTCCTAAAAATATCATTTTTGCCTTTTGATGATACCTACGATCTAAAAATAGAGTGTTTAGTAATATAATGTGAAAAAATCAAATTGTCATTTTTGACCAGTTTTCTGATAGTTTCAGCTGCAGTCAACGTGTTAACATCACTATGCGAAACAAAAAATAAAAGAAAATGTCAATTAAATGTGAAATCAAATACATCTATATGTATATACGAATACAGAACAAAGCAAGTTTGCGAGTACATGAAATTGTGAACTCACCCCCGCTCGTTTTTCCTCTCTATCCACAAACTCAAGAGTTTTCAAACTAGTTTGCAAACTATATTGAAGGTGCAAAAGGCGTCAAAGATATAATAAAAAATATATTTGACGCTATCAAGTGTGATAATTAAATGGCCGGTAATGTTCGTGTTCGAGATGTATTTGTTAAGAAAGCAACAAAAATTACTGCGGCTGTATTTTTCAGAAACCGATTTACATACATCAGCTGTTTCTATTGAACGCAAATGGAAACACTCTTTGAAAACAAAATCGGTTGTCAATATCGTTTTAATGTTTGAATATGTGAGTGCATTAATATAATATAATGTGTTGGTCATTGAAAGGCAAAAATTGTCGTGAAATACCCGGATAAAGTGCATTAACATTTTACTCCGAAATAAATTTTGTTTAATGATGGCATTATTAAAGTGTGCTTTTGACTTGTTGTAATCTTGACATGTATATCTTATTATTCAACGGGTTTGGAGTATGCTGTTGGAAACACTGTCGAGCGGCCATATTTTCCTTTGACGGTAGTTTGCTGAAAGCTATTTTGGAAAAGCGATATAAAATTGTTTTTGATAGAATTAATTTTTAAATGTTTATGTTTTGACAATTTGCGAATCTTACATTACGTCGTCATCGATTTTATTGATATCTGATTTTTTTGCTGAGAGGAATTATTAACATTTCGATTAAAGCGTCGGTGTTTGGCAATTTTTACAAATTGATAAAAAGGTAAGCCTCCGTCTAAAAATTTTGATTATAAATATTTCGTATAAAAAATATTTTCTACTCCTTTTCTACAACAAGAAAAAAGTGTTTAAACATATTTGAAAGTAAAATTGTGAGTAAAGAGTGTCATTAACATGAATTGTAATAAAATGAAAGACAGTACAGTGGTGTATATAAGTAAAAAAGTGCGCAAAAAAATTAAAACAATCAAAAGTCGCGTTAAATGTAGTAAGAAGTTATTTGTTTTTTTGAAGTATGAAAACTGCACATATAAATACTAAAGGTAAGATTTACAAAATTAATTTTGCAAATAAACGAGTATAATTCTGTAAAATTAGTCCATATATGTTATAAATACTACAAATAAGGCCAATGACAATTTAAAGAACATGTCGGTAATTAAATACATTTTTTTAGACAATTTCTTAAGGAATTCAATTTTTTTTTTGCAGTAGAAATAATATTAAAGCCTAATTTTTCAAAATAAAATTTGAAGTCTTAATGTACATTTTATGCATATGTGTATTCCGAATGTTTAATACTTACATATTGTACATACATACATATTTCCATTACATATCGTTTGTATTTTGGGGAATGCAGAAAACAATAACTGACAACGAAACGTTATCTACTGTAATATTGTGTAATAAAGCAAGAAAGGTCTTAACATCGGACTATTCTCACTTAAACTTTCCTATAAATCGGGTTAGTTTTTGTAATTTTTTACTATTTGGGGTGTAGATTTCAAGAATGTTTAACTAGCTGGATTTATTTTCTCATAAAGATAGGAATTGATTTTGATTATCTTAATGACACATCGGATTTAAATTAGTCAAACGAAAATTAAGGCAACCACAGTATACGAGATTAAAAACCGGCATGGAGTATAAAAAGGCGATTAACAATTACTTAAAGTATGGAACGGAGTGATCGGAAATGAGGAAGCGAATATTTTGACCAATGGAGTCACTATTGCATTGTATTGAAGATCAAGCTAAGTAAGCAGTCGGAAACGTCACATCGAAATTCCAATATTTAAGGGAATTTATTTAGGATACCGACACTACTCGTCACAGAGGAATGGGCTGGAAGAAACGGATAAAGTTTTTACAAGATACAGAGTTCTTATAGTAGGGTTACATACATAAATAATTAGTCATTACAACCCTTCAGTCAGGATTACGACTTAATCTCTCACACCATTTAGGTTGTGTGTGTTAGTTTGATACATAAGTGGCGGGATCTACAGTTTACGACGGATTTTTACAAACTTTTCATGACAGCACACTGCCTATTAGACTACGGGGCCTTATAGTAGGGTTGGTATCCTGTAATGGTGAGCGCACAACAAGCCTACTTTATGGTTTAGGGTATGGCGATAGCCATGAGGCTCTTGTTAGGTGTGCTCTTATTTAAGTTATTTAGAAAGCTAACCGGATTGTAGATTTTAAATGTTAGACATAGGCTGCTTTCCTAAACGTCTGAATGCAAAGTCAAAGTTGTGTTAAAATCAAGCAGTACTACTTTGCAACACTGAAAAGCAAATTGCATTGTTATATTAAACTTTGCAACACTATTGAAGTTTAGGAACATATGTTTGCTTTGCATTATTATAAGGAATTTGTCAAAATAAACAATGACAGCAAATAAAATTATTTTTGAAAGTTTTTTGGATTTGTGCAGTGAAAATAGCTCCAGGAGCCAAATAATTTATACTAGACTTGTTTTAAAAAGAAAACGTTTTGTGATTTTTCTACTTCAACAACATATTCCAAGGAAAATATCACAAAACACGAATTTTGCTTCTGTTATTGAAGAAATGCCGGACGATGTTTTCTTTAGTCACTTCAGAATGAATATTGCCTGCCCCCACAAAACTGTACGTTTTTTTATTTTTGGAAGAAAATTCTGTCTCCATTGAAAGCCGGCAATCCATTAGCAGCTTTTTATGTTCATCTGTCCATTTAACACTGTAAAAAATATACATATAATTAAATAATTTTATTAAAAATTTAATTTTTCAATTAAAATTATTTATTTACCTTTCTTTTTCCGCCATTGTTTATAAAAAGCATAACCAATTTAAATGATGCACTAGTTGCGTTTATTTGCTTTGCAGCTGAAAAATTTATGATTTTAGGAATTCAATGCATTGTCAACATTTTCACAGTTGCGTTTAGGAATATGTGATATTGTCGCACTGCAAAGCAACCTGCGTTTAGGAAAGCAGCCATACTCTTTAAGAAATCGAAGCTTTCTTTCTGATGTAAAAAAAGTTCTTAAAATTTTGGAAGCAAATGGTTTTAAAGTTGCAAAATTTTTAATAATCTTTTCGATTCACTTGTCTGAAAATGAATTAATAAAGAAAAAAATTATTAACAAAGGGCACGCATGAGAAACCATCTTTTTCCATGTCTAATCTTTTGACATTGGCATTTTTGTTTACATTTCATTATTTTGATTATTAAGCAATCCAATCAGGCGCGTTGTTATGCATTTCGGTTTGAAAGAAATTCATTCGAATCTTACGGTGTAAAGCATTAGGTTTATGTTAGGTTAGAGGACGTGTACGGTAGCCGGAAGTCAAGTTGGCCCATTGTACTACGTCCTAAAAGAGAGAGGATAATAGAGGAGAAAGGGAAAAGGGGAGGAAGTCGTAAAGAGAGAATAAGGAAACGGACGAATAACACAGACCACAAATACACAAGATAGCGCGACTACACTATTGAAGCCCTAGCATTTCTCAATCAGCTCAAACTAATAATGAATCTATGGAAAGCTTTAATGTCGGCACTCGACAAAGAATTCAAACCCTCGAGGAAACTCCTGCCAAGGGTCTTCAACCTATTAAGAGCTGGACAGTTACAGAGGTGTTCGATAGTTTCCAACTCCTCCTCGTCGCAACATATTCTGCAATAGTCCGGCTAAAGTATGTTCCAGATCCTTGTCAACGATCTAATCTCGCAGTGCCCCATAATAAACCCAATAACTAACATTAAACTGCGCTTATCCAAGCTCAGCAGCCAACCTGTTCTAACACTGTCTACAGTAGGCCATAGACACCTAGAAACATAACAACCCAATCCATTCCCCCCAGGCCTCTGCTCTTCCGCCCTGACCCATCCATTGATGAGACCATAGAGGTGGCAGATTGGGGTATCAGGACCAACTATCAAATCGCCCTTAGATTGTGAAACTAATCTAGCGAGGCATTCGCTGCCTTATTCCCTAGTATTCCTCTAAGGTCCGAAACTCAGCATAGACGGATTCGGCCTGGTTCAAAGGTCCTTAACGACTCTTTGAACTCGCAAACAAGCCGTGATTTGCACCAGACCGACGTAATGACCCTTAGGGTAGCTTGACTGTCAACGAAGATCATATAAGATTCCGATTCCGAAGTGGGCCTTCCTGCTTAGATCCCAATAGCCTTCAAGATTTCAAAAATCTCTGCCTGAAACATGGTACTGTCGGATTAGAACCCTAATTGCAAACCATCTGATGAGCGCGGATCGCTTAACACTTCAGATTAAGGGTATAGAAATAATACGTGGTCGGGCGGGTCGAAAAGATCACCTAAGAGACATCAGTTCGAGAACAGTCCTCACGATATTAGGGTAACCTTTAGTTATGCACCACATCCCCAAACAGGTTGAAGATAGGTACACTTAAGCCCCCACATCGCGACAATATTGTTACCCATGTAAAGCATTGCATTTCGAAAATGTTTGCTTCGAATCAGAATACATAACTTTCCAAACAAAAACAAGCTTGAGTATTTTTCAATCTTGAACGAAAAATAAATTCAAAATTTGATACTAGTTAACCAAAGTAACGCAATAACTATTTATTTATTTATACAGTACTTTTATTTTATTTAACAAGATATTTTGTTATGTAACAGTACTGCTAAGGATATAGGGATAACAAGAAGAATTTAAAAAAATAATAACCTAAAAAAAAATTCTACTTAAATATAAATAATATGATTAAAAATAAAATTTATGATTATATTAAAAAAATATGATTAACTAATTACATTTGCACATTATTATTCATTAAAAAATGTAATTATTGCAGTCTTGAAATCCATAGCATTGCTTAGTAACTGTATGTTGTTCGAGAGTGTTTCTCAATCTGTTTGCGGTATCTAAGGCTATTAACACGTTCACGCCGGCGCGTACCACCGGCGGACCGCACTAGACTGCCTTATCGGGCGGCGCGTACCACCAGTGGCCCGCACTAGAGCTAAAAGCATTGAGCGCAGCCGCCAGTAGGCGACAAGCATGAATTAAAGCGCCGGCGTGAAGTTCCAAGTCTCTTTTAGATCTTGGGAAACTAATCTATTGAACAAAATATATACTGTGCCTGAAACGTATAATTGGACACTGCGTATGAGATTACCCAAATGGCGATTTTTCCACATCAGTGAAAATATTTAAAAAAAATTTTGATGGGGATTTATAGATAATTAAAAAAACTAAAACAATGTATAATACTTAGCATTTTTTATTTAAAAATATTTTTAATATGTATACATACATATGTACATAATTAGTCATTACAACCCTTCAGTCTGGACTATGGACCTACATAGCTTCTCACACCACTTACGTTGTGTGTGTTAATTTCATACATAAGCGATGGGACCTACAGTTTAAAGTCGACTCCAAAGGACAGATTTTTTGAGAAACTTTTCATGGCAATCTTATTTGCTCTCAGAGATTTTGCTAGAAATCTGCTGAGAGGAAGTCACAAAAGAAATATTTATTTCAAATTTTCGTTTTGATGTCTGGCCCGGGGTTTAAACCGTGGCCTTACGTCTAATAAACCAACACTATTAGACTACGGCGACTTCAATAGAGCGGTCTTGACATCTACCGCTCCAGGGGTTGTTCAAATTTCTAAATAGTGATACAATTTGGTTTGATATGGGGACACCGTCCAATTATTCTCCAATCATCAAATTAAATTATCGATTTACTTAATTTAGAATATTTTTAATAATTAATTTAATTAACACGTTTGAGCCGTTGTAGATGATTTTATGTAGGCATACCAGAGTACGTCATTTTAACAAATTTTCAAAAGATATATTATAAATTTTTTAGGAGAATTCAGATATTCTAATGTACCTTATACGATCATAAACATATGTATCTATCAATATTGTTATAAGTGATTTTGATATTATTCTTACTCACTGAGTCACAACCAGAAAATAGTTCACTTCCGTACAATAATGTGGGTATGAGGTATGATTTTGCGATCAACTTACGAATATTAAACGGAGTAAAGTATTGCGTTAGTCGATTTCGCAACATGGCACGTGTTTTACCACAAATAGCATTTACATGATTGCACCAGTTAAAATTGTTAAAGATAACTTCTAGATTCTTAACATTATGTACGGTCTCAATAATAGTATTATTAATATGTATTGGAGTAAGCTGTGTTGTAGTTTTCTTACCTATTTTTAAAGCTTTCGATTTCCTCGGATTGAGGCATAGACCAATAATCGACGCCCATTGAAACGCATTATCTAGATCATAATTTATTTTGCCTATACAATTTGTAATTTCAGACGGCAAGCAACTAATGTGTAGCTGAACATCATCTGCGTACATTTGTAGATTACAGAACTTCAACTTTGATGGCAGATCATTAGAGTAAATTCAGTATAAAAGTGGACTAAGTATCCAGCCCTGTGGCACACCTTAGATATCAAAACATTGTTCGATTTATTACCAGCATGATACACAAATGGACTTCTATCCCGTAAATACGACGAGATTAACCTAACAGCACTACTCCAAATATGACACATGTGTTTTAACTTTTGGCACAGAGTAGTATGATCAACGGTGTCAAATGCCTTAGAATGATTAAGTAAAACCAAAAATGTTTGATTATTATTATTCGCCCTTAATCGCAACTCTTCTTAAACATCAATAAGCGTAGAAATACAGATGTGATTAGGTCTGAAACCAGACTGTCTCTCAGAAAGCACGTCATTGTCATACACATATTGGGTCATCTGCATTTAAATTAATTTATCGCAAATTTTCAATAAATATGACAGTATTGCGATAGGACGGTAAGTTTTATCTTGTTTAGTCGCAGGTATTATCTTGGCACATTTCCACATTGCAGGAGAAATAGGCGATGTAATTATCGTATTTAGTAAATGGGTTATTGGGGGAACATATGGCAAAATCAATTTAATAAATTTGGGATTAATTTCATCACTTCCGATGGAGTTGGGCTTAATGCTAAGAATGCTTTTAACATCCCTGTGTAACGTTATGAAGTTCAAAATTTTATTGAATAAAGTGATTAGCAGTAGAAAAGACATCAGATGAGTCGTAATAATCCAGGTCGGCATCAGTTGTCGGTAAATTCGAAAAATCTAAGCTGAGTTGATTTACATTATTGGATATGATACTGCTGTTAACTATGCCCAATAATTGAATATTGTTCCATTTTCTCATCATACATATGTATAGTCGATTGGAATATACCAGCAAAGAAAATCGATTTTACGGCTCTTATTTTCAGATTTGTGTCTCTCCTACATGCTTTAAAAATGTTTTAAAATTCAGCCGTTTTAAATCTTTTCCACCTATGATAATATGCGTTATTCCTTTCAATAATTGAGATTTTAATTTCATTGGCAAACCCTGACTTTCCATTTCGTATGTTCCTAATTTTTATTGGTGCATATTTTCCAAGTAGATATTATATACTTCCGTGTAACCTGCTCATCCACTGTAGGCATTAAAAAGGTTTGATTCCGTGGTATAATTACTAATTCTGTTTCCAGTGAAGCAAAATTCCTAATGGAGAATAAATTAACTAAAAACACTCGTCTTGTGTTCTTTTGAGGATTTTTGTAGGCCTTAGCAGCACAAAATATCATATATGTAAATTCATAAAAATGTAACTAATGCCATAAATTCTTTTAAAATCACAATTTGATTTTTCATTTTTCTCAAAGCTGTTTTTGTTTTGCAAATTATTTTTCCACAACAGCTGATCAAAACAAATAAACCAGTAAACCAGTTGTAAACAAGACAAATGGAGGATAAATAACCTGAAAACACTCGTCTTGCGTTCTTTTTAGGATTTTCGTAGGCCTTAGCAGCACAATATATCATATACATAAATTCATAAATTTGTAATTAATGCCGTAAATTCTTTTAAAATTATACTAAAAAGTGTTGATTACACTACTTCCGTCCGAAAGTACAGGAATTTTCAAATGTATGTCGCAAACTTGCAATAACTGAACTTGATAATAGTAATTTACAAAAGGCAAGTCTTCAGCTGACTAAAGAAAGAGTTATACTAATGGTCATTGTTATTTTTTTTTTTGAAATGTCAGGAATTCTTGTAGGTTTTTTGATAACATTAACATTATGTCCATTATGTAAAAAATTCCGTGGTGGAAATACTGATATATAGAAACCGCTGAAGATTATTGCCAATCCAACGTGCTAACTGTCCTTCAGAGTTCTTGAATTTCAGGAAATATTGGCCATATAAGTACTTATGGTAATGTTTTATGCATTCCAGCACTGCAAGTAGCTCACGTCGGTTCACACAATAGTCCCGTTCAGACTTAGACAGTGTGCGTAGCCTACGATTTTCTCTGTACCATTGACCACTTGGGAAAGTACACCACCATATCCGCTAGCATCACTGTCTAAAATGAATTTTTCCTCTGGGATTGGATACGCCAAAACTGGTGCAGCACATAAATGATTTTTTAGTGTCTGGAACGCCTTTCTTGTGGCACATTCCATTGATACACCTTTGATTTCGTGGTGATCTTATGCAAAGCATCTGTAGCATGTGCATAGCCCCAAAAAACTGCGTAATTCATGAAGAATCTGGGGGTGAGGCCAGTCCTTTACTGCTCGTGTTTTATCTTCATCTTCGGATATGCCATCTGCTGTAACAAGATACCCCAAATATTTCACCTGTTTTTGGAAAAATGCACAATTCTTTACGCTTAATTTTAGTCCAGCCATTGATATTCGTTGCAGAACTTCTGCCAGGTTTTTGAGGTGTTCGTTGAAAGTTCTGCCTATCACTATTATGTCATCGAGGTACACCAGGCAAGTCCTCCAATGCAGTGCCTTTAGTACACGTTCCATAAGCCGCTCGAATGTGGCCGGAGCATTACAGAGCCCAAATGGCATAACTTTAAACTGCCAATACCCTCCTTGTAGATCCAATGTAGATGATCACTTCGTTCCGGCTAGGGTGTCGAGCTTGTCGTCAATTCTCGGTAGCGGGTAACTGTCCTTTTTCAGTCCTTTAAGCTCCACGGATCCGATGATGGTTCAATTATACCGCTCCTCTTCATTTCGTCGACTAGCTCTTTAACTTCATTATGCTTCGCCAGCGGTATGCTTCTGGGTGCCTTTTTTATCGGTCTCGCTTCTCGAAATTAGCTACCAAAAATATGTCAAACTTATTCGATACATCATGTTCGTCATTATATTGAACGCAATTATAAACAGAAATTCCGTGAGAATTTTCTCTTTTTTCCCATTTCTCCTATCATAAATGAATTTTTTCCCCTTTTTTGCATCTTTAGGAAAACAAAAAAAAATTTAAGTAAAAAGTAGGCATCAACAATGAGAAAAAAAGGGGAAAAACAATTTTGTTTCCCAAGTTTTTTTTCACTTGCAATTTTAAAAGGAGTTTGCACAGAAATGTAAGTATTTCCTTTTAAAACTAAATTAAAATAAAATATTTTTAATGTGAATAAAAGAAATCGAGTATAAATTAGAAAAAAAATTAGATTACAAATACATCAACAGCAATTCAAGTGACCAAATAAAAATTTTATTTCCTTTTGCATTTCTTTAATTTTAAAGCAAATTGGCAATATAACGTATGAACGTTATGATTTCAAAGAAGTGGTTTTAATTTATAAGTGAATTTGATGTTTTATTTTCAGTTTCAAAGAACTCTTTATGTATAAAAGAAATCGAGTATAAATTAGAAAAAATAGATTACAAATGCATCTATAGCAATTCAAGTGACGAAATAAAAATTTTATTTTTTTTTTCATTTTTTTTTTTTTTCATTTTAAAGCAAATTGGCAATATAACGTATGAACGTTATGATCTCAAAGAAGTGGTTTTAATTTATAAGTGAGTTTGATGTTTAATTTTCAGTTTCAAAGAACTCTTTATTTTACATTTTAATAATAAAATAATCATACTTATATGTGTTAGATTAAATTTATTTATACAAACAAGTTAAAAAAGTGTACGGCCAATTTTGGCTCTTATAGCTTGAGCTGCAGCTAAATATTGTCTTGATGTGGATGGTGCTAGTTCCTCTTCCGCTATTCCTATATCTGTAAGGTCTTTGCATGAGTTCTCTACTTTATAGTGGATACATACATATGTGTAGAGCACAACATACATTTACTATCTTTGCTGCAACTCTCGTGCGCCAAGAAGAATAATAGTTCTCCATTTACTTACTTATGTACTTACAATGATTGAGGCAACTCAAGTGGGTTAGACACATCGCGCAATTTTATTCGTTCAATCCTTCTATTTGTTACTTGCTGCTCATTTCCAACAATTTTCGCAAGAATTTGGAAAGCAATGCTATGCATTTTAATTAATTTCTTTTGTTTTTTATTAACAAATTCAATTAATAAACGTTACAATAAACGTTTGTAAACCAAAAAATAAACGACATGCGAAACAGCTGACTTCGAAAAATTTCGATTTTCCTTTTCCCTTATTTTTCTTTCCGCAGATATTTATGATTGGAAAATTATTTTTTGGCGGAATTTAATTTCTCGAGAATATTGATGATTGGGCTGATTTCTTATTATTTAGAAGTTTGTCCATGCCTCATTTGTGTTCATTGTCTTAGCCTGCATAAATTAGCTTATGTTTCGTTTTTCATTCATTATAAATCTGAATTACACCAATTGTTCGCATTATTATATTCATGTACTATTTTGGATGTGTATCTCCTTATTATTCTTTTTAAACTGCTGTGGAATAAGATAAAGTTCTTGTCGTTACTTATATTATCATTATATTTTATATTATTGATCAGTTCAAAGTTAAACATGCATTTATTGCATTTAAATACCTTAACAATATTTATTGTTTTTTGCTACTAGTTTTTATGTTTCCAATTCATAAATATGTCTATAATTGTATAATCACCAATTTTATTTGTCCTACTGGATGTTTTTGTTACACGGGTGCATTTGTTAACGATTTACCTAACACCATTACAACTAATCTTATATCTACAAGTCGTGTTTCTGCTTCAGTCCATAATAAATCTCCGATAATTAAAATATCACAGTTGTTATATAAAAACGTTATTTTTGGTCGCAAAAATCTAAAAATTGGTAGAGATATGTTAGATAACCTTACGAATCATAATCAATCAAAAATTCGATTTTGATTTTGATTCGAGTGATTCGAATTATTCATGACGTACCATATGAAGTATATTTTATTTTATAACGTTTTTTGCTTCTCCTGTAAAATTCGAAAAAGTGATGTTACGTACTTTTGGATTTTCGACGACGATACAGAGCATCTACTTGTTTTATTTGTTAATTTGTCAGACTAATCCTTTTCATTTTGTTGCGTAATTTGGTGATTTTAGTCCAATCCCATATTAAGTTTGCTATTTACTTGCATACAGTTGATGCATTTCCTTATGTGTTCATTACTCTCACAATTTTTTGTCCATAAAAATTATACCTGTGAGTGCCTTCTATAGGCTCTACTTAAAGAATATCTCACTTTATTATGGACTAAACCTCAACATTACAAGATTCCATAAGATTAGTGGTTTTATCCCCCTAATTGAATTCAAAAAATTCGGTTTTTGATGAAAATATCAATCGAAATCTGCACAACTTCTCATTCGTTAATTATTCCAGACGATTGATATAAAAAATAATTCTCATTTGGATCATTATTGTTTGCGAATAATTAAATTGAGTTCTACAATTTTCACTATCGCTGCTATTCATTCATTATTCGATCGTATTCATTCATAATGCTTTTACCAAAAAATTTTATTCTGAACTCCTTTATTCGACGCTTCCCAATATCTTCTTCAATTAGCTTACATAACATACGTAAATTAATTTTATATTTGCCGAAGTTATTATTTAAATGTGTATAAGATAGCATCTTGTCTTTAATAATTAAATTTTTTTTTCCAATATCCCTATGCTCTATAGACAATAATCCACATCATTTGCTCCAACAATTCTGTTGTTGCTTCAATTGTCGCTTCCTGGAATGAATAAAAATATAGACGCAAGGTATTTACAATTGTAGAAATATTTTATTGATTGAAGTTCCGTTACTAATGGTGTGTAACTGGTTAATAGAATATGTTTTATGTGGTATGAAACGAGTAAACTTCATCGGTCGTAGCCATATACAGTCGTGGACACACAATTAAGTCACTTAAGCAAATTTTTCATTTTTGTAAAAATTAAAAAGATTTAAGAAGAATGGAAACAAAAACATCTAATATTTATTAATTTCATATGCTTAATAATTAATTAACAACAAAAACTTAAATACTTATTCATTATAAAAAATGTTTTGGTACGAAGTTGATATCAGACTTAAAATTTAAGTGGACACATAATTAAGTCATCTGAAAAAAATTATTGAAAATTTAATTTAATTGCTTTATTTTTCACCCAAACTATTTTGAACCTTGAATATTTTGTGTGGTATCGTTTTTGGCGTATTATTTCAGTACATCTTTATGGGATTGAGTTGATTAAATTGCGACACTGCTCAGGACTAATGTTATTCCATTCTGCCTGGATAAGCTGCCAAAGTGCCTTTTTGCTGCTAGGTTTTTTGGCTCCAACTGCTCGTTTTACGACGCCCCAAAGATTTTCAATAGGATTCAGATCGATACTTTGAGCTGGCGAATCAAGAACCCTTATTCTTTCCTCAGCAAACCAAGCTTTAACTACCTGAGATTTATGCTTCGGGTTGTTATCAAGCTGAAATATCGACGCTAGTGGTAATTCGTCCCCATAATCTTTTGTCAAATTATTCTGTAGGATGTTTTTATACATTTCCCCAGTCATTTTCCCATCGATTCTTACAAGTGGACCAACGCCGGATGAGGTAAAACAACACCAAACCATTACTGACGAACCTCCATGCTTTACGGTTTTTTTGGTGCACTTTGGGTCCAATTGCGTATTGACAGGACGTCTTTCATAGGGTCTGCCATCGTTTCCAATGATATTAAGCTTGGATTCATCACTCCATACGACTAATTTCCAAAATTTTTAGTCTTTATGGAGGTGGGTTTTGGCAAACCGAAAGCGTTGCTGAATATTTTTTTTGGACACATTAGGTTTTCTTCTCGCAATTCGTCCATGGAGATTATTTTCAGTCAAGCGTCTTCTTACGGTCCTTGCCTATATTTAACAGCGTATTCCAACTCAATGCACGGCCTAATCTGAGTAGATGTGAGGAATGGGTCAGCTTCAGTCATCCTGGCTATGATTTTATCTTCAGCAACGGTCGTTTTGCTGAAGAAAAAAATAAGGGTTCTTGATTGGCCAGCTCAAAGTCTCGATCTGAATCCTATTGAAAATCTTTGGGGGATCGTAAAACGAGCAGTTGCAGCCAAAAAACCTAGCAGCAAAAAAGCACTTTGCAGGTTATCCTGGCAGGATGGAATAACATTAGTCCTGAGCAGTGTCGCAATTTAATCAACTCAATCCCACAAAGATGTAATGAAATAATACGCCAAAAACGATACCTCACAAAATATTCAAGGTTCAAAATAGTTTGGGTGAAAAATAAAGCAATTAAATTAAATTTTCAATAATTTTTTTCAGATGACTTAATTATGTGTCCACTTAAATTTTAAGTCTGATATCAACTTCGTACCAAAACATTTTTTATAATGCATAAGTATTTAAGTTTTTGTTGTTAATTAATTATTAAGTATATGAAATTAATAAATATTAGTTGTTTTTGTTTCCATTCATCTTAAATCTTTTTAATTTTTACAAAAATGAAAAATTTGCTTAAGTGACTTAATTGTGTGTCCACAAGTGTATAAACCGGGCTAAAGTTCGAAGGTTTTCTAGGTCATTGGCATCATGTGAACTTTTCCGATTTCCGAGAGTTATACTTTTGCGGTAGAACTTGAGAATAAAGCTCCAACGGGATATAAGTTGTCCCAAGATTGATTTCGTCTACCTGTGTAGGATCTTGTAGGATCTTCTAACTGTCGGAAATATCGGATGAATAGCCGTTCAAGACCCTATTGTATGCAGTCCTTGTCCGGTCAGCAATGGTAGGCATTAAAACTCGTATCTTTTACGAGTGGTTTCTGGGGGTTGGAATTGATTAGTTATTAAAATTCTATCTGGACTTACGGCTTTACATACATACATAATTGGTCATTACAACCCTTCAGTCAGGATTACGACCTAGCTTCTCACATCACTTATGTTGTGTGCGTTTGTTTTATAGATGAGTGGCGGGACCTACAGTTTACAGTCGACTCCGAACGACAGACTTTTGAGAAGCTTTTCATGGCAATTTTATTTTTATTTACTCTCAGAGTTTTTGCCAGAAATCTGCTGAGAGGAAGTCGCCGAAGAAATATTTTCATATTTTCGTTTTGATGTCTGACCTGGGGTTTGAACTCGAGCCTTCAGTCTAATACACTACCTACTAGACTACGGCGACTTCCGGCTTTACTTTATTTATTTAAGTTTTTCACCTCGAAACACAGCCTTTTTGAAAATTGGTCTATAACATTTTTCATCAGGCTTCTCGTTACTTTGGTTTAAAACGGTCTTAAGTCTTAACATGATTATAAAGCTGCCCGAAGTTGAATGGGAAAATTAAAGTATTCAGTTAAAAGAAAATATAAATATAAATCGAAGCTCGTGGCCTATTTTAAAATAACTTGAATATTCAATTAAATCGCGTTACAATAATTGTAATAATATATTTAAACTTCATGTTATTAGGGGTACATCTGTTATAACTAAGTTTAAAAAATTTAAATAATTCAATTTTTTTCAAAAAACTTTTTTTTTTTTTTTTTTTTTGCAAACTAGATTACTATTTTGGTCTTATAATCATTATAAAAGATCTTGCTTATAATTATTATTAAGAATTATAATTTTTCTTAGAAAATATTTTAATTTTTGTTGATTATTTGTACTGGCGAAGTATGGCCTGTAACTAATATAAGACAAAAAATAATTTTATTTTTTTTATAAGGATTTTTAGAAGACCAAACTAGTTATTTCGTTTCCCTGCATAATACATAAGTTAGTTTTTGCACATAAATTTTTATTTAAAAAGCTAATTTTTTATTTAACTTTCTCAAACATTTCATAGGTTGGGATAAATTGAATTCGCCATGGACTCGGGAGATTCTAGACCAGGATCATCTGCATCAAATACGTCATCTAACTCATCCCAAAATTCTCAACAATCTCTTCAACTTAACAGTGAAAAAAAACAAGAAAATGTATCTAAAAACATGGACGTCAGCCCGGAAAGTAGTTCTAGAAGTCGGCAATCACGTCGATCGGGATCTATGTATGAAGAAAGTAGAAATTCTCGGTCCCGTTCTAAATCTAAGTCCGACTCAGACTCTTCTTCAAATACTAGTTTAAGTGATGATGAAACAAAGTCTTCTGATAAAGCCATTAAAGAGTCTCCTCTAGCTTGCAGTGAAAATAGTAAGGCGAATGATGCAAGTAGAAGTTTAACAAATTCACCATCTCAATTATCACGTCGTAGTTCAGCAGATAGCAGTTTATCCTCTAATTCCAGCAGAAGTAATAGCGAAGAAACGCAACAAGTTGTTTCTAAAATAAATATTACACATGAAGATCTAAGTGATGTAAGTGATTTAGAAAGTGAGAAACGTTTGTCAATTTATAATAAAATTAAACCATCGGTTGAAAATGAAGCAATTATTGATACAAGAAAGGAAACAGAGATGGCTGAAACAGTTTCTAAAACAAGTAACAAGGGTGAAGAAAATATTGTTATGGATTTGCGTCAAAAATTAGAGCAAAAGAAGTTTCAGTCACATGTGAGTTTGAATATATAAATAAATTTACAGACGTAACGAATTATAATTTTGTTAATATTTCATAATTTTAAAACAATCGAATACGCAATATAGGCTTAATATAAGGGCTTTTTTGAATTAAAAAGTTTTAAAAATTAAAGAATTTTTAAACGTAGGTCGTTTTTGTGTAAAATTATCGTAAGCTATGAAAACGAAGTTGGGATTTTAGAATGCTGTCCTCAAAATGGTACGCCCTTAATACTCTTCCTTAGTAGAAAGTATAGAAAAAGGAAACAATTTAGTTAATCATTGTAGTATATCATTGACTTATTTCATTTTGTGTATTAAATTTTCATATACATATTTGTTATTAATCAGAATGATTTCAATTTTTGTAAGGATTCCATTATTTTGTTTCAATCATATGTATGTTCTTTTGAATACTTTTTGACCATAAACAATATCATTATAAATCACTTTTCTATTGATTATTTTTGTACAATTGGGGCTATGTTTTTCGGATTATGTTTAATTGTACCTTTGAATTATTTTGATATCCTTTAATCTCGAATACCATGTACAATTATTATGTGCAATTTATGTGTCACTCAGCTAACGACTGACTGACCCTCTCTATTAATATGTGTATGTTCCTTACGTATACACTAATGAGTAATGTATATAATCTGTTGAGTGGAATAATTTTATTAAAATTAAATTATGGTAAAATTACTTATAAGGTGTGAGCAATTCTACAAAAAACCAAAAACAACAGGCAAATTTGTTTTTTTTTCTCTTGCTGGCTGAGACTGTCAAAATTACATGATTGAAAATTCCATGAATACCATGAAGACAGATATATAAAAATAAACAAAAGGAAAGAAATTGAGTTTTAAACTAAATATTCATTCTTATTGATAAAAAATTATGAAAATAATAATAAAATTGTATACATATATAAACGTATATATACATAGCATAGCATTGTGCAAGGACTCGCAAGTCAAGGGCCAAACCAATAATGTCATTTTTAGCCTCTTCATAGGAAAAACTGTTTGAATCCATTAAGACAGGGTCAAGATTCTCTAATTAATCCAAAGCATATGAAATGTTTTTGATTATTAATTGAAAATACTTGCAACCTCTAAAAAAAGAAAGCTGTAAAAGCTTTTCTCATCTTCTACCAAGTCAAACATTATGAGACGACCAAGTGATGTATAAAACATGGTGCGGCAACACATTTCCCTTAAAGATTGTACCTAAAAAGGGAAAATGCTCTCTTGTTCATCGCTGATGAAGAATTCTTTCTTTAAACGTTTATAAACATAGTTTTTGCGTTCGTTCACAGACATTAAAAAATTTAAACTGTCAAAATGTAAACATAAACAAACAATAGTTTGACAGTCTCAACATCTATACAAAAACATAATCACCTGACGAGCTAACCACACCTGATAAGTAAATTCACCTTGACTAAAATAAATGTATACAATATTCCAAGAATAATAGTTATGTAAAGAGTACTATGATTAAAAGGTATGTAGTTTAGAATACCGTCCCTGAATGACAAATTCACAAAATCTGTATACATAAAAAAATACATAAAATCAATTCAATTAGAAAGAAAATTAAATTTTAATCTAATAACAGTAGGTTACTAAACAATAAATTTAGTTATAAGGTATTCAAGGTTTCGAGGAGTAACAGCTTTCGTAAATACATTTGCAATCATCTCATCCGTGCATAAGTATTCTAAAACAACTTCCTTCATGTCGATTTTTTGCCGAATAAATTTCGCCCTAATATCCACGTGTTTTATTCTTGGCGAGTAATTATTATTTAGGGCAACTTGTAAGGCGCCCTTATGGTCGCAATATTTTCGCATTCTTTTACAATCGTTGTGCTTAAGTTCGGCTACGAGACGTTTTAACTAGACCTATTCTTGGATAGCAGCAGTAAATGACATGAACCGTGAACTTGACTTTCGTCGAGGACAATGTCACTGTCGTTTGTTTTTTCGTTGACAATAAAATTGCACCGGATTGATGCACGAATACGTAACCAGTTGTAGATTGACGGCTGTCAATATCACAGGGCTAATCAGCATCGCTAAAGCCTTTTATTTCTACATCGGTTTGTTTCCTTTAAAGAATACCTTTGTCAATCGTTCCTTTTAAATACCTCATTATGCTTTTAACTGCTTCCCAGTGGGCTTTACCAGGATTGGTACCAAATCGACTTAAGTAATTAACAGCATAACAAATATCAGGACTAGAAATTTGAGTTGCAAACAACAAATATTCAATGGCTTGCATATAGAGAATTCGTGATATTTCCTGCTTTGCATCTTTACCTTTAGGACACATGCTCACAGATAATTTTTGGTTGTAGACCATTGGTGTTGAAGTAGCATTACACTCACTCATACCAAATCGTGTCATGATATTTGTAATGTATTGCGACTGATTAATCTTGATAGTATCTTTTTCTCTCGTTATCTTCATATGACAAAACTGATGACACCTCTCCCATGTCCTTCATTTTAATTTTTTTGTCCAACTTGGATTTCATAGCTTCGATTGTTGTCATATAAGAAAATATCAAAATATCGTCAGCATAAAGAGCCACATACAACATGTGGTCATCATTCACTTTGTAATAAACTTCACTTCTTGTAAGACCCATCTTTAAGAACTCTTTGTTAATAGTCTCATTCCAAACACGACCTGATTGCTTAAGATCATAAATTAATTTTTTTGACAAACATACCTTATGAGGGCCGTCATCAAATATTTCCGACTGTTGCATATAAACGGTTCCCTTGAGAGTACCATTCAAAATTGCACTTACTGCATCCATTTGATGTATGTGCATATCATGTTTAACTGCCAGCGCCAGCATATGTCGAATTGAGTCATATCATATGGCAATCGATCGTATTTCAGTTTCTTGTTTTAAAGTATCCATGTAAATTGTTTACATGAAGTAGAGTACCTAGACTTATGCTTTATATGGTATATTATTTTCCGTTGAAAGTTTCAATTGTTTTTATAAAATGTTAGTTTATTGAATTGATAATAGCAAAGTATCTTTGATTTATATTAGCCCAATTCACGATCTAGTGTAAATGGTCTTGCATCATTGCATTTGCAAAATGGTTTAGTATATTTTTACACTACAATAACAAAATATACAGAAATACTCTTGCTACAGTTTATAAAATAAACAATACTCAAAACCATAGTTTATATTTACTCAACATTTTGCAACACTTAAGTAAACTGACAGCTGACAATTTATTTATTAAAAATAATAAATTTCGTTGGCGAATGGAGACCCAAAATATAAAAAAAGAATAAAAAGGGATAAACTCAACAAAAAATGGTCCGAAAAGAATGTTAATAGAATAATTCATAACCTCGATGAACATAATCTCTTCGGCAGCCTCGTCTATTAAAGAGTCCAATATTTGTTCCTTCAAACTTCCATTAGACATTTTTATAAATTGTTAACAAATATCATAAAATTATAATCAAATATTTATTTTTTATTTTTGACAATCAGCTGTGTATTTGTGTATTACAATTAGTGTTGCAAATGCAACCAGTAAAATTTGTTCACAATTAATAGGAAATATTTACAATTGCATAAATACAATTGCAAAAATACACGAGATTGTGAATTGGGCTATTATGTATTTATATATTGTATTTGTTTTAAGGAACGGTCTGCATCGCCTCCCAAAGAAGGAGAAGAATTTTCAACGATAAAAGTCAAAGTTGATGAATCATTAGAGGATTTAGTCAAGCCGCACGACGAAGATGCATTGGATTTTGAAGCGGAAGAGGGAGAATGTCACGATATAAACAAGAACGATGAAAAACAAGTTTCAGACAAAGAGAACAACATGAAAGAAGGCAATGAAAATTTGGTGGAAAGTAAAAATGATGATTTGGAAGAAGGTGAAGTTACTGACGAAGATGAGAAACGTCCAGAAGAAACAGAGCCCAAACCTGTCTGCAGGTTTTATACCCGAGGTCAGTGCACTTGGGGTATGAGTTGCCGTTTTCTTCATCCAGGTGTTACTGATAAAGGTAACTATACAATGTTCGATTTAGTTCGACCAGTACCATTGCCTTCGGGTGGAAATGTCAGTACCCGCAGTGCGAATTATACGCTTCACGGTGTTGATTATCACGATTACCGAAGTGAACGTCCCTCAATACACCATCGCAATTCGTCATTGCATCACACCTCTGGAGTTTATGCACCAAACCACGAAACACGTAAAGTTGCATTAGATGGACCGGTAGTTGTTGAGAGTGCTTGGGAACGAGGTCTTCGAACTGCCAAGGAAATGATGAGAAAAGCTAACAAACGTAAAGAACAAGATATGGATTTCGAAGACAAAAAAATGAATTTGACATTATCACCAGATGAGTTGGAAAAAGACCCTTATTATTTAAAGGACCGATTGTCGCCAGAAGTAAGTGAAAATATTGATATTATCTGTTAGGAGTATATCTATCTGTTACCTTTTAAGGGTACTAGACACACCTTATATGCGGAAGCTGTAGCCGACGTTTACAGTGCTGGTGACCGATTTGGTCGTGGACCACCATTAGCTCATTATGACGATGTTGACCCTTATGGACGTTCCACTCGTTATAGAGAGCTTCCACCCCATCGTATGCCTCAGTATGAAGACGAAAGGCGTGTTCGTCCTGCTCGTGAAGTAATTGTACAGAGAGTAGAACCAATAGGCCGTAGTGACGAATGGAATGATCCTTGGATGCGTTCCAAATCGCCAAATGGAAGAGGTGGATCGCGAGATCACGGAGAAAAGAGACGACGAGAACGGCGCAGCTATAGTAGTAACTCCTCTTATTCCACTTCAAGCAGTTCTCAATCTGATTCAAGTTCGGATTCTAGTCGTTCTCTCAGTCCCCGAGATCGTCATAGACGACGTTATAATAGTATTTCTCATAAGTTATCACCTTCGTCATCTCGACGAAATGGGCGTAGTTTACGATCAATTACCCCAACACAAAGAAAATCAAGAGCCTCTCCAGGTACGTTTTTTAGAGTAATTTATTTCGTTTTTTCTTACATACATTTTTTATAAAATTAATTTCAAGCTGCATTTGTTGATTCAAAAAATGATTTAGCGGATTTGAAAACCAATTATGTTATTGAGAAAATCCAATATAAAGGTATATTATTCTCTTATTAATCTTTTAATGGCTTACTGCAAAAGATTTAAAAATTTTTTTAATTTTATTGTAAATTATAGAATATCTTGTTAAACTCAGACATATATATATGTAATCTATTAAACTATTTCATCATACTTTTAACGATATTTATATCGCAACCGAACTTCAGCTGGAGATAGTAGTTGCCCAAAACAATAGTACAGATTTTTAAAAAGTGAACCCATAATCGTCCCATTACTTTAATTTATTCTAATTAGTTGTGTTAAATGAATTTTCCTGACTTACATGTGGCAACTCATTTATTTTTCCTCTTTCAGGACAAAAACATTAAGCATTTACAAGAACGTTTGTAAATGTGATTCAAAGTTTATGTAGTCATAGTTCATATCGGTTGTAATTTTAAGTCGTCTCTTAATAGAATACATAGTAGAAATATTAGTAAAAAAAAATATGATTAAATTGCTGAATAGTTAATTTTAGTACATATTTTCATTCTGAGAACAATATTTCTTTCAGTTTTATATGTTATTTAAATTGATTATAAAAAGTGTTCTTTATTCGTTGAAAGATTTACATAGACGACTGCACAAGAAAAAATAGTTAATTTTAATAATTTGAAATGTGTGAAAAAGGAAATACATAATATATAAATAATAGTAACATAGAATAGTAATGTCAACTCATTCAAAATACTTCGTAATTTCTAACACACGTGCTAATAAAAAACAACAAAATATTTTCATTTAAAAATAAGATATTACATACTTTATTGGCCATTACAAACATTTAGTCATGATTATGGTCTAGCTTCTCACACCACCCCATGTAGTTTGAAATAATTTTTTCCCTGAGTCGCGGAACTTACTGTTCCTGTTCATGGCGATTAGTTTACAACCCCCGCGAGCCCCTCGCCAAAAGAAATATTTTTTAAGTTCTAAGTTATGAAATCTCTAGCCCTCGTTTAGTAAAGCAGTGCACTACATAGTGAGTAGATTCACTTTAAATGAAAAAAATGTCTTTGTAATGGTGAATGTTTTATTGCGATTCTAAATAATTGCCTTTGTTCTCGTTCTACGGTTCTGTGTACAACCGCGGTGACATTGAAACAAAAATAAATTTAAGTAACACTATTTTGAATATAAATAATGTTAGTTGATTCGACTAAAGCTTGTTTCCTTTCGCTGCTGTGAAAACTGGATTGTAGTTTTTGATTTTTTGGTCTTTGATTTATTACTTTTGCCAATTCTAATACAACTAGGCCTATATAAACTTCAAAATTTAAAAGGCTTCTTGCAATTATAACATCAAAACATTATTTCTTATTAAAAACAACAAATAAATTTGTAATCTAAACTTTTGTATCCGCTTTTGGTATGGACATAACAAGCAAGTTTTAATTTTTAGGAATTGTTTTAAAACTATATTTTCAACGGTTAAATTTTGAACATTTTTTATTAAATAATTTCAATTTTTTTTTTTTGTCAGAAAAGGTACATCTTGCGATCTTCCGTACATGGAGTGTGTTTAATTACACTTAATTTTTTAATCCGTTTTCAATATCACACTATATTATGTTTTCAAACAAAACGTTTATTAAAGAACAAAGGAACTAAAAACCAAAGTCAAAACTCAAATCTCTTACATAATGTGCTTTCCTGAATATGTACGGCAAGGCCAAATTCTATCTGTCTAAGGATATATTATGTCTAAGTGTAGTTTCTAAGTGCAGTCTTAATGTGTCACATTTATGTCCTTATTATTTTTCACATAGTACATTATATGACTGCAAATGCATTTCTTAGCATTCAAATTTCATAAAACTTGTAGAAGAGAGGTTTAACAAAAAATTAAAACAATCGTTATTTTCTTTCATTTTGTTGTATACGTTGTAAAACGTTATACAGTATCGCCCAAAACCTAAGCACTCCCTCAGTACATATTTTTTAAAAAATTAAATTTTTGTAAGAAAAAGTTATTAAATTTTTTTTATTTATTTATATCTTTATTATTGATAAACACAAACTTAAGGAATTCAGAATTTAATATAAAAAAAATGTAATATTCAAAAAACATTTTAAGTCGCAAATATAAGCCGACTAAACTAAAGCACCCCCAATTTAAGGTAAAAAAAAAACTATTGAAATCAATATTTCGTTGTCTGGATGACACACGCACATCTTTTAGGCATAGAGGATATTAACCCATTAGATCCCAACCATCTTTAAAACCAAAAAAATACGTTATTGTGTTAAAATATATTTTATTAGGATTTACCTTAAAATAAAATAAAAAAAAAAAATTTTAGTGCAAAATATGTTTTTAGGGTTGTACCCAAGCAAGTACACCAATATTTATGCTTACCAAACAACGCTTTTCTTAATTTTTTAAATAATTTTTTTTTATTAAATTACAGTTAATTAATCTGTTTACTTTACTTTTCACTTAAATTCGACTGCATTTAGTTTAAAATACAAAAGATATAGATACGTCAACATGTGATGAGAAGTGCAAAAAATGACAAAATATAAAAACACTTACAGATAAAAGAGAATTATATTTTTTTAAATTTCTTTTACTATTTATTAATTCTTTACATTCTCTATTAATGTTATGAAAAACAATTTTTTTAAAAAAGTCAGTAACTTTCTGTAAATAGAGATATAAAGTCGGTGTACTCAAGCGAGTACAGTGGGAACTAATGGGTTAAATTACACAGCCCTGCAAATTTGGACTTTTTTGTGCAAATAAGATGGCTCGAGGTGTTTCCGACGGCATTTTGCGCGCTGAACACGAATCTGGGTTCAAAAACTTTCCATCACGTCAGGAAATGTCGAGGTTTATAACAATTTTCAAGTAAATCTGATTAATTTTAATTTAATTTTTATTTTAATTTTTTTGCTTCCCAGGTTTATAACAGTTTTTCAAGTAAATCTGATTAATTTTTATAAACCTCGACCGCCATATTGGATCCGTCATTTTGAATTTTTTAAATCTGAATGAAGATCTGTAATCAGCGACCCCAAAAACCCCTGAGTAACAATTTTCATGTAAATCTGATTAATTTTTAAGGACCTCCCATAAACCCAGCCCCTACTTTAAGGGTGCATGCAATCAATTTGGCTTTGGCTCATTTTAAAGAGCAAAGATCAATTGTCAATTTCTAACAATAGCGATGGTTCTAGCACGTCAGTGTTTAGCTCTACAATTTTTCAAAAATGGCCAAAAACGGTATTTTTAGGGGTTTCAACCCTCTTTTCTCGAAAACTTGACGTGATGGAAAGTTTTTGAACCCAGATTCGTGTTCAGCGCGCAAAATGCCTTCGGAAACAACTGGAGCCATCTTATTTGCAAAACCCATGCAGGGCTGTGTTATTAATTATTTCAGGTGATATTGCTTCCCAGGCTATTTTTGCGGCTTCAAATAAATTTTCTTTGGTTTTGGAATTTTCTCGGTTGATTTTTAAGTTAACGATCTTCCACAAGTTCTCGATTGGCAATATAATTGCGACCTTTTGAATTGCAAAAATTGACTAAAATATTTAGTTTAAACCATACCTGTTAAGTAATGATTAGTAATCGTAATGATTAATAATTTGATTACTTTTTTTTTAAATGGTGAAATAATGATTACAATTACGATTATTTTTGGTTAAAATAGTTAATAATTGATTACGATTACAATAGCGGTTTTCACTCTTGGTAGTAAAGTACCCTTGTAGGTTTGGTAAATATGGTAGGTATAGTATAAATACTACATTTACATCAACGCAACAACAAAATGCATTTATTTCAAATATACAACGCTCTATTAAATTTACCATGCAAAAAGGTCTAGTATATAAGCTTGGTAAATATAAAACTAAACAGCTGATCGTCTATCCGCCAAAATAATTTAGTTTTGATTTTTTTTTTCATAAATTGTGCGCAAAATATTAAAAAAATAGAAATGAGTGGAAATAATAATTTAAAAATAAAAAGAAAACGCGAAAAACTCAACAATAAAATATGGACTGATGCCGAAATAAAAAAATTATTAGATTATCTACAAGAACGACAAGATTTTGAAGTAAGTTTAAAAAATATGTGCTTTTATTGAGATTTTAATTACATCTGTAAATGTTTTAGAAGCCCACAGCCCAAATATTTTACCGAAAGTTTTTGGAAATATCAGAGATAGATGCATCTTGGGACATTGTCCGATGGAAGGTCAAAAATCTGAAAGCAAATTACAGCAAAGCTGAGATTTGGAGGAAGTCGACCGGAGCTGGTTTGCTTGAAGCCGATGAAGGTGTCTCATCAGTACAAGGTAAGTAATCGTTTTGCTAAGTAATGTATGTTCATCGTTAATTGAAATATTTTTCTTTTCAGGTAAATTAAGGAAGATGTGTAGATTTTACGATGAACTGCACAACATTTTTGGAAATAAAACACCCGATTTCCCCTTCGAAATATATGACACTGCTGTTACTCCTAACATTGAGCTTACTACTACTACTAACAATGATAATACTTTGGATAACCAAATAGAGTTTTGTGGAAAATCTAGAATGCTCAACCCCAGTCATGCAGTATGCAGTTTCTGTAGATATAGAAGCTGAATCCGCCGACATACAACCTTCAACTTCATGTTCACAGACACCATCTTCACCTACAGAAAATAACAGAACTGGTTTGCAGAATAAAAATAAAGCTGTTCAAGAATTTGCAGCAAAATTAAAAAGAGCTGCACCAAAAAACGCCATAGATCAACTTTCATTGATCCAAAGTGAAAGAAATTCCTTTCTAAAATTAAAATTTGAATTTGAAAAAGAAAAATTTAAGAAAGAATTTGAACTGAAGGAAAAGCAGTTTGAAGAGGAAGTAAATGAGCGAAAGGAAAAACTAAAACAGAAACAAATAGAAATGGAAGAAGAAATTAAAGAAAAAAAAGCAAAATTAGAATTAAAAAAAAATGAAATAGAAAAGGACGAACGATTGCGTATTTTGGAACTGGAAAAACAAGAGAGAGTGGAAAAATTTGAAATAGAAATGCGCTATAAATATGCTTCCCAAAACCGGGAATAATTTATTTTATTTAATATAAATATGTATATTAATGTTTTATGTTAATTATTCAAATAATAAAGAATAAATTGCTTGTCTTTTGAATTCAAATTTCGCATTTGTTGAATTTGTGTCTTGCTCCTCTTCATCTTGTTGCTCGTTGGCCTCACCGATTTCATGCAATTGATTGAATTCTTGGACTCCTGGTCCTTCTAGTAGAATATTGTGTAAAATACAGCATACAACAATCCATTGACAAGAAAACAAATGGCTTTGAGAAGAATTAATTCGCATTTTTAAGCCTTTTAAACTATTGAACTTTTCTTTTAACATTCCAAAACAATGCTCTATTCTTACTCTATATTTACTGTGCCGTATATTGAATTGTTTCCGTTTTTGAACATCCATTTGATTCGAATTCATTCTGTAGGGCGTAATTAAAGTAGATGATAAAGAATAAGCTGAGTCGCCAGCTATCCATTGATGCAATGAAAAATATTTTACGGGTTCCTTGAAAACATCACAATTTTTAAAAATTTTAGCATCGTGGACACTACCAGGATTCCCTACAACGACATGACGAATGCGCAGTTTGTTGTCACAAATACACTGTACTTTTATAGAGTATTTGTGTGTTCGGGAAAAAAACGATACTCCATTTATTACAGGGGCTTCTACCAGAGGAATTTCTGATCCATCCACATATCCAATGCAAAAAGGAAGCTCTTTGTAGGTCTTAGATACAATTGCTGCTCTTTCATCCGCATTTGGCCATGATATGTACCTTGACTGTAGGTTTAAAAATGCTTTAAAAATACGTCGGGTAATTTTGTCTATCGTACCGCCATCACCTACACCAAAAAATGCTGCCATTTTTCTTACACTCGCCCCTTCACCAGATGACCCGAGCCTGTACAAGACGATAGCTAACTGGTACTCAACTGGAAATTGTTCGCAAGAATGTGGTTGATTAAATTCTGGATCTTCAGAAATCATTTCAACGAGTGAATTGAACTCAATTCGGCTAACCCGTAATATTTGCAAAAATCTATTATCGTCAAGTTGAGTTAAAATATCCAGGGACCATTTCATTGATTTTGGAACCACACTTAGAACTCCACGGCGGTAGGATGTGCTCAAAATTACGTCCTCGATAAGTTCATCCAAAATATGGTCTGTCATAAAAATTAAATCTTAGTCACTTTATACACAAGAAATACATACCTTCTTCGTAGTCGATTATATCTGCAATATCCATTTCATCGTTAGCATTTTTCACTAAAAAATCTATAATTTTACTTTTTTCTGATTGTTTAGGCATTTTTTTAATTTAAATTCATTTATTTTCATTTTGGCGGGATAACAATAATCAGCTGTTTAAATAAGTTTACCATGGTATATTTCTCATATCATGTAAGTTTACAATAGATGAAAAGGAGGTGCTCGCGCTTTGTTGTCAAAAGTATTAGTAAATATAATAGAGTATTAAATATACAACAAAGAGTGAAAACCGCTAATATAATAAAAAAAAATAATCAGGATTACTGGCGGTTAGTCTAATAATCAAAAAGAATCAAAAGTAATCCAAAACTAATCATATCGATTTCAATAATTACTTTCAAATTCTTTTTGAATATTTTAAAATAATCAAAAAGAATTATTGAATACAATTTGATTACTTTTGGATTACTTTTGAATCTTTTTCATTATTAGACTAATCGCTAGGCTCATAATAAAAACTACCGGTTTCTTCTTCTGAAAAACGTTTTAGCATATTTTTATAACAGACTTTCACTCTGTACAAAATCAACTCGTAATTAGCGTTTTTAACTTTTGGTCATTACAACCCTTTAGACAGGATTACGACCTAGCTTCTCATACCGTATCATTGTTGTGTTAATTTCTTACATGAGTGGCGGGACCTACAGTTTAAAGTCGACAGATTTTTGAGAAACTTTTCATGGCAGAGTTTTTGCCAGAAATCTGCTGAGTCGAAGTCGCCGAGGAAATATTTTAATATTTCGTTTTGTTCGAGATATCTAACCTGGGGTTTGAACCGTGCCCCCATGTCTAATAAACCCACACACCAACTACTAGACTACGGCGACTTCACGTTTTTAACTACATATATATGTCACTTGGTTTATTATATAAATCGAAGAAGTTAACAATATGTATTAAAATCTTAATACTAAAATAAATATAATTGGTATTGCCAATGCAATAACCAATGTTTCGTGTTCACGAATATTAGGGAAAAAATATTACGTCATATCCATAGTTAGCAGCCTTTAAAGACGACTATGACCCTCAAAAAAGAGCAGATTTCTGGCAAGGTGGTTTGGATGTCTAAACAGTTTTATTAAATAAGAGGTGGTTGCATTTTTGATTTCTTCCCTTGTTTGTTAACATCCCTATGGATGTTACAGTGAACTCTCGATAATATGAACTAATTAATGTCGGGGTAGTTCATATTTTCGAATTTGTTCACATTTTTGGTTGTGATTTTTTTATATACAGTCGAACTTCCCTATAATGAAAATCACTTCATTATATAGAAACTTCATTATACAGAAATTATATTTTCCCCCCACTTTTTATTTAAAATAATTAGTCATATTAGTTTGGGTTACACTTTTCCATTTTTCTTCCACATCAAAACCTTGTACATAATACCAAATAACAAAACCATTATATAAAAATTAATTAATTAATTAATAATTTTTTTTCAAGAGAAATGCTACTTCGCTGCGTCATTTCCGATCACTGAACACTGGCAACTGATGTCAAAATTGTTATTGATGTGGCTTTCTTCTTTTTTTTTGTTCTTATTTTCCTCTTTTGGGAATCCCCTCATTATATATGGCATCTTTCTCGGTACACAGAATTGTTAGTATGCGTAACAGAAAATTGTTTGAAAAATTCATTATATGGAGAAAAAAACGCATGTGATTCAAATATTACACCTGCAAAATTGCTTCATTGTATAGAAAACTTCATTGTATGGAAATTCATTATAAGGAGATCAAAAACAATGAAATTGGAACGGAAAAAGTTGTGTGTTTGAAATCAATTCATAATAGGGAGAGCTTCATTGTATAGAAGTTCACTATAGAGAAGTTCGACTGTATTACTAAGTTATTCTTTCTAAAAATCATTTCTATAAGCATTACTAAAACAACATCTTGTAATTTATTTAGAACATAAAAAGTTTTTAAAAATTCACTTTATAAAGAGTACATACGTAGTGTGTACATAAAAAACAAATATAATATTACGACAAAAAATAAATAAGTTTGCAATGAAAAAAGATGGGTACATATAATCGGTTATTATTTTCTGTTTTTTCTTTTGTTCGATCAGCTTATTTACCGCCAATTCCCTGATGTTATTCAATACTTTAATGTCAGTTTGATCGATCATTTGAAATTCAGCCCATTGCACAGCTTTGTTAAAAATTTCGACAGCTTCTTTGGCTTTAATGTTGTTTTCAGTCGCTTCAATAAAACAATCGTCATCATCGTCAGACTCTTCACGTAAATCATTTTCACAATGTCTGTAGAAGATCTGCTGCAGTATTTTCTAAAGATCTAACTTCCGATTGCCACCTTTCTTTTAAAACGCTCAAAGAAACATTATATTCAGGATCATCATCATTTACCATAATCAAAATATTTTTCCAACAGTTAGATAAAGTTTCATGGTATTTAATAATTCGGGGATTCCTAAAATTAAAAATAAATGCCTTTACAAATTAAGAAATCCCCAAAAATTAAAAAAAAATTGTTCACTATTTAGAGCCATTAAACTTTGTTCACTATTTAGAGCGCCCATATAAAAAACTGTTCACATTAGTGGATAGTTCATTATATTGGATGTTCACATTACCGCGTGTTCACTGTATTTTATTATTATTATTTTTGATGTACCATGGAGCACACGTAATCTTTCTTAAAAGTTTAGATTGCCCTCTGCAATTTTTTTCATTATATGATGAAGCTGTTCCTCATACATAACTGGATGCCATATGCCCATATTGGCTTTATAACTGCTTTGTACAAGAGCACTTTAATTTGTCGTATGTTTTTTTAGTCGAGCATATTCACTAGCGGGTGTGTTAGGGTCCTGGTGTACATTTTAATTCTTGATATATCATAAGACAGTAGTTATCATGCGTAGAATTTTATTTTGTGATTTTTGAATTTTGACCAAACTGGAAGCTGAGACAGAACCTCATAGCTGAATTCCTTAGCATTATTTCAATATAGAATTATAAAGGAGAAGTTTGCAGTCCAAAGTTAGAGTTGAATTTATACCAGTTAGTCAATTTATTTGGGTTGTTTTTAATTTTATTTGTGCCAGTTTTACCTCTATGTGATATTTCCACGTTAAGCGCGGATCGAGTTGAAAGCCTAAGTTTTTCACATGAGTATGCTGCGGTATAATTCGAATAGCAGGACTCTATTCTCTACGTAAATACGAAAAAAACCGCTTGCATTTAATAAACATTTATTTAATAATACTTTCTCGAATAATTTTGTCAAATTAGGTGGAACACTTTTTGGCCCATATGAGTCAATCTGGGTATGCTTCTTAATTTAGTTAAGCTTTAGGCTTTGTGAAGGCTGAAGTAAAATTATTTTTGTATTACAAAGTAGCCATTCTTTGCTCTTTGTACATCTTCTGATTCTCTTCTTGAGATTTAAACGAACAAAATCTATTAAATCATATTATTTTTATAATTTTCTATTTGTAGGTTTACGTCAGTCTCCAAATAACAAAAGAAGGACTAATATTGCATCACCTATTTACAATAGAGGAGGAGCATATAGCCCCTCACAAAAACGAAAAAAATTATCACCATTAACAAAAAAAATTCGAAGTGATAAAACAAGACACAGACATTCTTCAAGTTCTTCTGACTCAGGTAGAATAAATATTTAATTTTTATTGTTTTGTATTAATTTTTTTTATAAAGATTCCACAGGCTCTGACTCAGAATCAGATTCCGTTACTTCTTCATCTGAAAGTTCCTCGCAATCAAGAGACCATACTCCTCCAAAACGGTCAAAAATTCCGGATAAAGTGTCTGGTAATGAAAGAAAAGGATCGAAGAAGGGTAAATAATAATAATTCTATTATAATAGTATGAATATTAAATTTTTAGTAACTTTATCGTTTACAGACTTACCGAAGAAGCGGTCTCCTATTTCAATAGAAATTAAAAAACCGACAACCGTTGGATTGTCTGCGTTGATATCTCCATCTCAGGCTGCATCTTCCGATAAAGATTCCAAAAAATCCCGACGTGAAGAGCTTCTGAAACAACTAAGAGCAGTGGAGGATGCAATTGCAAAAAAACGTTCAAAACTCTCATAAGAATAAAGGCATAAAGTTATGGAATTCAATTTTTTTGATTTCATTTTTTGAAGGCATCATTGACAAATTTATAAAATAAAATACATATATAAATTAAATACACATTAGTTATAACATAATTTCCCTTGTCCTATAAATGCAAATAGAATGAAGTTGAAAGTGAACACTCCTTAAAGAGCATAGACTCTACGTGTATGAAACAGAATACGACTTCATGTCTTTAATTTTACTTTAAATGTTGATGCACAAGTAACAATAATTGCTTTTGATTTCTTTTTTTTTTTTTTTTTTTCAACAAAAAAAAGTATCAATTTTTATAAAAGTGTGCTGACATCTTTTGGTGAGCTCAAGTCCTCAAGAGCAAGAAAACAGGCTGACAAAATAAAATAGGTCTATTTCTACTTCTATGCACTTTACTACGTTTTTTAACTCAAAAAATCGTCACAGCCTTAGTCTCTGTTCTTGCTCTTAGTTTATCAGTAAAATATATTTTATAAGTTTAATTAAAAAAAAATAATAAAAGTAGGCAAATTAATTGCGTTATTAAAAACTGGTTATTTTCAAATTTACCCGAATTCAGTTTACATATATAAATTGTCTTTCAAACAATATTTTGAAATAAAGTTGTAAATGTTAAAACTTGTGAGCGTTCAGGACTTACGCGCAAACTAACATAGCAACTGAAACATAAAATAATAGGAATAACCCATCAAAAAACTTTGTAATAATAACGTTTTTATATATGAAACAAATTGGAGTTGATTATTTGTTTCTAAATCTCCTATAACGACGGAGATTTTTATTAGATGTGGATTATAATTACTTGTAAGTAACTTGTTACTTGTAAGTAATTATAATCATTGGGTTGCATGATATGGAAAGAGAAAAAAGGAGAAAGAAATAAAATTAATTCTATTTCTTGAGAGAATTGAGAGAGAGATTCTTACCTTTTTTCCAGCGATGAAATAAACATTTTGTGGTATTTTTCGAATTGTGAATTGATTACAGGTATTCACCGACTTACGATCGAGATAGGTTCCTGGTCATCGGTCGTGAGTCGATTAATTCGCAAGTCGAATTTCATATAAAAAAAATTTAAGAAAAAAATTACATACTGTACTACTAACTTTGAGGGTCAGGAGAAATTAAACTACCCAAAATTTATATTTATATTTACTAGTTAAATATAGACTCAACGGGTGAGTTGTTAAAATAAGATTAAGTTTATTGAAATTAAAAAAATTACATTCTACTTAAAACACTAAAATATAAAAATGAAGTGCTTGCATTTTATAAAAAGAAAAAAAGAACATTCAACGGAAGAGTGTCACATAACAACTCCAACAAATGCAGTTGCTCGTGTAGTTGCAGACGCTTACGTCAGCAGTAAATGCACGCGCTACACACTTAGTTAAGGTATGTTATGTATATCACTCCTCCCTTCATCAGAAATTTCAATGTCCTCATTGATCTTTTTTACAAATCTGTTTCGAATAACATTGAAGAGCTTTGTTTTTTGCAGTATCATTATTACTAAGATTATTACAATAATAGCGACTATAATATAGTTCGTTTCTTTAATTATTTCTTAATTCTATCTTAGTTATATAATCTTTATTATTTTTAATTAAATTTTCGGAATTCTTTTCAAATGGTATAATGTTTATTTGTGGGTTATGTATTTTGCTCTCGGATTCAAAAGATCCAATTTTAAGTTTACAATTACTAAAAGTTACTAAATTATTTCCGATAATTGATATATTTAAGTCGTTACAATTTTGGTTTATTGTTGTTTTTTGCAAGTTTTTAGTTAACACCATATTGGGTGGTACAAAAGATATACTTGTTTCTTTGTTTGTTTTAAAAGTACAATTAGATAGTTCGTTATTCAATAAATTCTCCAAACATGGGTCAAATAAAGGTTTAATTTTTATTTTTTCAACTCAAGTATTTTTCCATTTTTCTTTACAAAATCCACATTCAAACTAAGTACTAGCTCCTGATCATCGCCATCAGGAAATGGCAATATCTTAAATCTAGGATACGCTGTTAAATTTTGAGGGATGGTCAACACAAAATATACCAAATTTTCTTTAATCCAAACAGAGGTTTTGATTAATTCAAACTGTTCTGCACTCAAGTGTGATACAGTTTCAATGTCAATAAGTTTTGGATTTATGATGCCCAACTTGGCCAACTGTATCCCCATCTGAATATCTTGAACATGCTCCAAGTAGGTTTTAACGTTATCAAGAAAAGTGTCGGCTATAATTTTAGTAACAAGTGAATTTTGAAGGGTATTTGTTGAATTTCTTAGTTCATTCAAAAGTGCATTTCCAGCGTTTACGTGTTCAATGATAATATTTCTATTCATGTCGCTGTTATCAATTCTGCTCCTTATATCAATTATAGATCCTTCTATTGTGTCCCTATCCTCACTGTCAAGGGCTCCAAAAAGGAATTTTAGACCACTACCTAATGCATTAAAAAGACCTCGTTTATGCCTCTTAACGAACAACTGTTTCTCTTGATCCGCCATATTAAGATATTTGGTTATGATGGCGGACTGTAAGTACTCATGACTATTGTACTCATTCCACAATTCATTGAAGGATTTCTCCAGTTCGGTTGTATTAATCTCAACGACCTGATTACTGTACTTAGTAGGAATCGCAATATCTCCCTGATCGACAATTACATAGCCAGAATTATCTTTAATTTTATCAACTCCAATAGTTTGTGCCACAAGTCCAGGCATCAGGCAAAACAAAACCATGGCTGTGACACGCATTCCGGCAACTCTAATTTGAATGGTATGTTCCAGAACTCTCTTCCGGAGATGCTGCTTCAACTTGATTCCTGCAATCATTAATATTCGTTACTCTATTTCTCTTAAAATGGCTTTTATATTTCCTAACATTTCTATCCCTAAATTTTACCACAAAATGTTCCCCATCGTTTTCTTTTTTCAATACTTCTGCCCTTTTAAAAGGATTATCTATTTTATTTAGCCTTTTTCTTTTAATTGGATTCTCGATTCTATTCAAATTTGCTTTATTGATTCTAGTTATCTTTTTGTTTTGCATATCTATCAATGGTTGGGCTTTATTATAGAACATGTTGTACGGCTTTTCTCCGGTACTAGAGTGATTGATAGTATGGTTGTAGGTAAAGATAGCTTGTTCGACGCTCATGTAACTTAGTTCCTTATCACCTGATGTATTTATTATTCGCAGTTTTTCATTCAACGTCTTATGAAGCCTTTCAATGCCTCCTATGCCAGTCTTACCAGACGTTATCTCCAAAACTATATTCAATTGTTGACACCATTGCTTAATGTTCACATTGTTCATACCCTGATCCTGATCGATTTTTAATATTTTCGGCGGTCCCATAACATTAAAGACCCTTAACAGTGCTCGTTTCGTTTCTAGCCAGTTCAAATTTGAAACCTTCTCTGCCATTGCGAACTTTGAATAAAGATCAATACACGTTAAATAGTTCTCCCTATTCCATTGCCAAAAGTCGACAACAAATTTTTCGCGAGTTTCATATACTGGGGGCGTCAGCTTAAAGGGCAACTTATGAGCTATGTGATCGGATTTGCACAAGTTGCACAATTCACATGCATTTATGATTTTTGAGATTTCCTTTACGTAGTTTGGATAGTAATATTTTTTTGAAAATTCTTTAACAACCTTTTCTATTCCCTGGTGCATACCTTCCAAATGTAGCTCCACTACAATAGTTTTAAACCTAGAGTATTCTGCTACGTTTTCTAATTCTCTCATTGCTCTCGTCAGTTCTGTATTGCCCGACTGTATTAAGTCTTTATACACGTCTTGAAAACGAAGAAAGTCCGCGTTATTTGGCATAAAAATTGCCGATTTTTTTCCCAGCAAATGCTGCTTTATAATATGCTTAATGTCGTCACAACTCAATTCTATGTAATATATAGTTGTAACTGTATTTGAAAATACCTTTTGTTTGACAGTCCCGTTAGAATCATTTCTAATTAGTCTTAACTGATTTCAAAATGTATTTAATGTTCTCTCGGAGATGGGAATATAATTAGCGTTATCCTCTTCCGCTGAGTGAATGGTGGCCATATCAGAGCTAATATTTTCGTTCATATTGCATTCATCAATTTTTATTCTGGAGAGGGCATCGGCAACATGATTTTCTTTGCCTGAAATATGCTTTATGTCGAAATCAAATTCATTAAGTTTGATTTTCCATCTCTGGAGTTTGGTATTCGCCTCTTTGAGATTATGTAGCCACTGGAGGGGCTTATGGTGACTATTTACCAAAAATTTTCTGCAAATAGGTATGGGCGGAAATATTTTGTTGCCCACACCAAAGCCAAAAGTTCACGTTCGATGGTCGAATAATTAAGCTTATGTTCATTGAGCGTCCTGCTTGCGAAACATATTGGCTTATCTTCTTGGCTCAACACAGCGCCAAGAGCAACATTCGAAGCATCTGTGGTTAGAGTGAAAATTTTGTCATAATTCGGGTATGAGAGAATTGGTTCTCTAGTGATCATAATCTTTATTGTTTCAACTGCTTTAATATATCCTCTATCATTATAATTTATTTTATTTCCCTTTTTCAAACAGGATGTCAAAGGCTTGGTAATTCGGGCAAAGTCTCTGATGAACTTTTTGTAAAACCCAGCCAAACCTAAAAATTGTCTTATTTCTTTTTCCGTTTTTGGTATTGGATATTTAATAATGTCATTTGTATTTCTGGGGTTTGGTCTCACCCCCTCAGGTGACACCAAGTGACCCAAGAACTCGGCTTCTCGTTTCAAAAACTCGCACTTGTCGAGCTGAATCTTTAAATTTGCTTCTGATAATCTCTTGAGTACTTTGTCGAGCGAATCGATGTGCTCCTGCAGAGATGCACTAAACACTATAATATCGTCAAGATATACGAGGCAGTGCCTCCCTACAAGGTCCCCCAACACATTGTTCATCAACCTTTGAAAGGTTGACGGGCGTTTTTAAGACCAAAGGGCATTCTTAAAAATTCAAAATGGCCGTTTGCCGTTGAAAACGCCGTTTTTTTTTCTGTCAACAGCGTCCATCTCTATTTGATGGAAACCCTTGGCCAGGTCGATCGTTGAGAAATAGAGACACCTTCCCAACTTATCCAATATGTCCTCTATATTGGGTATCGGATATCTATCAGGTATCGTGATCTCATTTAATTTGCGGTAATTTACTACCATCCGCCATTTAGCCCTCCCTGAGGCATCAGGCTTTTTGGGGACCACCCATATTTGTGAATAGTAGGGAGAAGTACTGTGGCAGATTATGTTCTGCCTCAACATCTCCCCTATTTGGCGGTCTACCTCTCTTCTGTGGACCTCAGGGTACCTATACGATTTCGTATAGATTGGGTCCTCATGAATAGTTTTAATGCAATGTTTCGTTTCATGAGTAAAGATCAAATCATCACCCTCCTTATATAACGCATCTTTGTATTTACGCAATAACTTAACTAGGGCCGTACGCTCCTCCCAATTGAGGTGATCCATGCGAAACCTATCCCTACCTTCATCTATTTCAATTTCATGTATATTTAATTTTTGTTTCGTGAGTTCATAGTTACTCTCACTAACGGTGTTATTTCCTATTACATATTCGAAGCCACCCAACACCATTTTATTTCTACCCACATCGATCTGTGCATTCAAAAGTCGCAATACATCGTAACCCAACAATCCCTCATAGCTATCCGAAAAATCGTACACATATAGCCCTATACGCTCACCATGAACAAAAATGTACTGAATAGAATTTAAAACAACTGAACCTGTTGCTGTTCTTAAAGAAATTGGTTTTGTCTTTTGCTCTATTGTTGATAAGATGTTTTTTCTAATGATACTAACTGATGACCCTGTATCGATAAGAAAATTAATTGGTTTATTCTCTATACAAAATGTTACCATCGGCAATTTTCTGAGGCATGTAAATGAAAATATGAGTCATCCTGTTCCATTGGAACAGGAGCTCCGTATCGTCTGATTCTAGATTGGTTCGAATTATTCCATCCAGGTCTTCTAGTTACCTGTCCATTTCCACTAAAATGAGTCTGTCGTGAAAGATTGCTGTTATCGAATGGTACATAATTATTGCCATTAGTCTGATTAAAATTACCCGTTTGGTAATTTGGATATTGTTGTCCGGGACTGCAAAATTGGGGAGTATTTATTTGATATTGGGATGGGTTGGAATAATGGGAATGCCCCCCGAATATGGGATATTGCCTGAAACTTTTTTCTTGCGTATAATTATTATGATCAATTCTTCTATTCTTTTGGAATTTCTTTTCCTTATACTCAAAAAAATATAAACCACTCTCCCTCAAAATTTTGAGCGCCGAATTAAAATCCGATACAGGATTGGCATTAAGTATGGCGGCAATGTGGTAAGGTAATTTTTTTCTTAAAATCTCTAAACCAAATCTTTTTACCTCCAATCTATATATACTCTTTCTAGTTTCAGTTTCTTCACTCAACTTTATACAATCTTTTATTTTACAAATAGCACTATTTAACGTTTCACAAAATAACTTAACACTATTAACAAACTTTACATTACCCAACTCCAGTATCTATGTTGAGATGTCCTTTTTTTCGCCAAATTCCTCCACCATCTCTGACTTTAGTGTCTTCCAGTCGCTGGGGTTTTCCCTTCTAAGAAGATCTGCAGCAGGTCCAACCAGCTTCCTTTGGATTGCGTTAAAGAATAGTTGTTTAGCTTCGATTTCAAGGCCACTTATCGTTGAGACAATGGAGTCTATGTGTTCAATAAATATCGCCAGTGTGTCGATATTTCCGTCAAATGGTTCAACAAAATTCAGATTTTGCAGAGCAAATCCCTTTTTTCTTTGTTGTCCGGCATATTGGAGATTTTGCAATTATTCAACAGTTTATTTGTTTCGTCAATTGCGTTATTCTCTGTCATTTATTTATTCAGTGATTTTATTTCTTTAGTCAGTATTTTATTAAATTTTATTAAATTTATTAAATAAAATTTTTATCACTTTTTCACTATCACTTATCACTAGTTTGTTAATTACTTTATTTCTTACTATTTAAATTTTTAATACTAATGCAGGTTCGTTTGAACCGACTGCGCCAGTTAAATATAGACTCAACGGTTGAGTTGTTAAAATAAGATTAAGTTTATTGAAATTAAAAAAATTACATTCTACTTAAAACTCTAAAATATAAAAATGAAGTGTTTGCATTTTATAAAAAGAAAAAAAGTACATTCAACGGAAGAATGTCACATAACAACTCCAACAAATGCAGTTGCTCGTATAGTTGCAGACGCTTACGTCAGCAATAAATGCACGCGCTACACACTTAGTTAAGGTATGTTATGTATGTCACTTACTTATATATATAAAATTTATATTTTAGGAATTCCCCGCAACTACATATTTGTCTTCTTTAATTATTTTCTATGAAAAAAATTTAAAAAAAAATGGTCGTAAGTGCGAATAGTCGTAAGTCGAACGGTTGTAAGTCGGGGACTACCTGTATATATTTATATTATATAGTACTAAATAAAACCCGGTGTGCTTCGCTACTCCTATCGATATCTATATATATATAAATGAATGTTTGTTTATTTGTTTGTGGGTTTGTGTGAAGTCTATAGACGGCTAAACGGCTAGACGATTTTCTTAAAATTTTAACAGTACCTTCGGCAGCTCTAGATGTTGATGCTCGTAGTCTCTCTCTTTCTCCACGTACATCTCGTTGATCCGGCGTCTCATCAGTTCTTGATCTTGATGATTGGGATCATTTTCTTCTAGGACGTGCATCACGTTCATCAGGTGTCTCAGCAACTCTAGATGTTGATGCTCGTATCCCATCTCCTTCTACACGTGCATCACGTTCATCTGGTGTCTCCGCAGCTCTAGATGTTGATGCTCGTAGTCTTTCTCCTTCTAGGCGTACATCGCGTTGATCCCTTGTCTCATCAGTTCTTGACCTTGATGATTGGGATCGTTTTCGTTTAAGACGTGTATCACGTTGATCAGGTGCCTCAGCAGCTCTAGATGTGGAGGCTCTAGACCTTTTAACACTCAGACGAACATCACGTTCTTCAGGAGTTTCGTCAGCCCTTTGTGATTGTAAATAAACTGCATTTTTGGTGCGTTTAGAAAGCGAAGATTTTTTATGTGGCATTTTTTTGGTTTTTAATTTATCACAATATGATCACTCACAAAATAAATGTTTAACTCGTTTAGAATCTGGGATTCAAATGATTTGCGAAAAAGATTATAAGTACTATTTAAGTACTTCTTTTCAATCATTATTAGGCAAATATACCATAAAAGGTAACATTTTTTTATTTTAAAGATAAAAAATTTTGGGCAATTTAATATTTTTTATTAGGATGACCATAAATGACCTGACCATAAAGGTTTGGTCTGTATTATATAACAACAGGTAACAATTGGTTCTTTAAAAAATTATGTATGCTGTAGGTAGTTAATAAATTAAGGCAGTATAGTGTCATCAATGGTCTGTGTCTACTGTTAATGGTACCTAAGTTACACATGTGCAGCCCTTGCGCTGACCAACTTCTTCCTTTTCCTTGATTTTGGTGGAACTTGGTTAGTACAGGGACTGCGTTCACCCGTGGCATCACAACGGGCCGCTATGCCTGCTCAAGTGCTATGCGTATTTTTACAAACATATAATAAAATGGGTATTGGAATGAACAGGCAATACACATGACTTTAGCTGCAATAGTTTATCAGATATATGATGTTTAGTATTTACTTTCAGTTTAAGAATTCATATAAAAATAGAGTCCATTTATTTCCCTAACCCGAAATGTTCATATGTGTGTCAAAGATTCTAGATTCTAGCTCTAATAGTTTTCCATGTACACGAACTTTTGTATCATATTTCTATGGGAGGGTCTTGCTCTTAATGCTATTACGGCAATTTTTTTCACTAATTATTCATATGGATTTCAGTGTTGCCTGTGTACAATTTGATGATTTTATCTATAATGATTTCCCAGATATAAGAAGTTTTACATTTAATTCATATGGAAAGTACCACGCCCCCTTTTCCTAGTCAGCCCATTTTTGTCTAAAATATTCATATTGATACTAAAGTGGATTCGACAAAATTTTAGGACTAACTGTTATATTTTCTTAGATATATTAATTTAATATTTTTATAGGAGATGACACGCCCATTACAGCAAGTCTGCCCATTTTGTTCATACAAATGTCAAAGTTGTCCCTACAAAATTTGAGGAATCTAGCTTTTGCAGTTTATGAGACATCCCACATTAAATACTTATTGGGTATGTGGGCGTGGCACCTCGCCTACTTGAAATTTTAAAATAAAAAGTAGCCTATAGTTCCTACCGGACATACAGGAAGGTACTGTTAAAATTTCAAGAAAATCTGTCCGGCCATTTTTAAATATATCGATTCATATATTCATATGGGAGGTGCCACGCCCCTATTGCCAGTCAGTCCATTTTTGTCTAAAATATTCATATTGATACTAAAGTGGCTTCGACAAAAATTTAGAAGTCTAACTGTTATATATTTTTAAATATACTAATTTAATATTTTTTATATGGGAGGTGACACGCCCTCTATAGCCAATCCGCCCATTTTGTTCATATATACGTCAAAGTCGTCCATACAATATTTGAGGACTCTAGCTGTTGCAGTTTGAGATATGCGACATTAAATACTTATTAGGTATGTGGGCGTGGCACCTCGCCTACTTGAAATTTTAAAATAAAAAATAGTCTATAGTTCCTTCCAGACATACAGGAAAGTACTGTTAAAATTTCAAGAAAATCGGTCCAACCGTTTAGCCGTCTTTAGACTTCAAACAAACACACAAACAAATAAACACACATTCATTTTTATATATATGAAGTGATTTTTTGGCTATTATCTTTTTGGCAACACTGGTTTAAACAGCTCACGCACGTTTCGTGTTTTGTTTCACTGTCAAACATCTTCAGTTAGGTCTATAATTTAACCATGAGTCGTCTTACAAACGAACAACGCTTGGAAATCATTGAATTTTATTATCAAAATGTGTGCTCTGTTAAGAAAGTTCATCGCGCGCTTCTTCCATTTTATGGTCAGTTTAATCGACCCACTGAAGCGGCTATTCGGGCTATTGTGACTAAACTTTTTTTTTGTCCAAAATGCAAGAGCTTGACATGCATGACATGTGGTTTCAACAAGACGGTGCCACATGCCACACAGCACGCGTAACAATGGACTTATTGAGAAGCGAGTTCTGTGAACATTTTATTTCACGTTCGGGACCGGTCAATTGGCCGCCTAGATCGTGCGATTTAACGCCTTTAGACTATTTTTTGTGGGGCAACATTGAAGCATTTATTCGTGAGATACCGGCCGAAATGTTGGAAAGAGTATGCCAAAATTGGACTAAGCGGATGGACCATTTGAGGCGCAGTCGCGGTGAACATTTGCATGAAATAATCTTCAAACATTAAATTATATGGACCGTACTATCGATTCAAATAAAGATTTCATGCATTTATCTGAATTTTATATGTTTTTTTTTGAAAAATTTTCCTATAGCTCTTAAAAAATCACCCCTTAGATACAGTATCGGACAAAACATTTGCAACTACCATAGCGATTTTATAGTTAGCTCAAATAAAACACACGGGGTAATCAAATTCCTCATCTGCGATTTTAAATAAAAATTATTTTAATTTCTTCTATAGATAGACACTTTTAAAACTTAAAATAAAAATAGTCACTTCTTCTAAGACAAAACAATTGCAACTTAAAAATATTCCACGGTAAAATATTTGCTTAATATTTCATAGCGAAACCCTTACTACCTATTACGGCTTTGCATCTTCGTGGCATCGACTCTATAAAATGATTAATAGTAGCCTGTGGAATAGCATACCACGCATTTTTAATCCGATTAAAAAACTCGTCAGCATTTTGGACGTTATTGCGATCAATCCGCTGTTTTACAATTGACCAGAGATTTTCTTTTGAGTTCAGGTCCGGTGATTGAGGTGGCCATTCCATTACATTAATATTTTTTTGCCTAAACCAAGTTTTTACTACCTTCGAAGTGTGTTTCGGATCATTGTCTTGTTGAAACGTCCATCGTAAAGGCATTTCCCACTCAGCATATGGCAACATAACCTGCTCAAGGATGTTTTTGTAGGACCATTTATCCATTATTCCCTCAATACGATGAAGTGGGCCCAAACCATTGGCAGAAAAACATCCCCAGGCCATGATATGACCGCCTCCATGTTTGACGGTCTTTACACAAAATTCTTTTTGTACTAGTTTTCCTTTTGGCCGTCTAACTCGAGTTATGCCATCACTAGCGATAATGTTGAATTTTGATTACTGTCCAGTAAACCAATGGAAAAACGTTCTTTTCAGTGACGAATCAAAATTCAATATTATCGCTAGTGATGGCATAACTCTACGCCAAATCCTGGAAAAGACCCACGAAAAACAAGTCGACACACACCATCTGTTTGTCGACTATAAGGCAGCCTTTTGATACCGTGCGAGGTTTCAGACCAGGCGATCTCTTATCATGCAGCCTCTTCAACTTCGTCAGTGTTCTGCGGAAGGCGGGAGTTGCTTGCGTTCGCTGACGACATTGACATCATAGGCCGTACCAAGCGAGATGTTACTGCTGCCTTTAGTGTTATTGAACGGGTGTATACTAAGATGGGTATGGCAGTAAATGAGGGCAAAACGAAGTATATGTTATCGACAAGTAGAGACTTATGTATATAAGGGCTGATTTTTTAAGAGCTATAGGAAAATTTTTCAAAAAAAAAACACATAAAATTCAGAAAAATGCATGAAATCTTTATTTGAATCGATAGTACGGTCCATATAATTTAATGTTTGAAGATTATTTCATGCAAATGTTGACCGCGACTGCGCCTCAAATGGTCCATCCGCTTAGTCCAATTTTGGCATAATCTTTCCAACATTTCGGCCGGTATCTCACGAATAAATGCTTCAATGTTGTCTTCCAATGCGTCAATTGAAGCGGGCTTGTCTGTATAGACATGAGCTTTAACATAGCCCCACAAAAAATAGTATAAAGGCGTTAAATCGCACGATCTAGGCGGCCAATTGACCGGTCCCGAACGTGAAATAAAATGTTCACCGAACTCGCCTCTCAATAAGTCCATTGTTACGCGTGCTGTGTGGCATGTGGCACCGTCTTGTTGAAACCACATGTCATGCAAGTCAAGCTCTTGCATTTTGGGCAAAAAAAGTTGGATATCATCTCAAGGTAGCGCTCACCATTCACAGTTACGTTACGATTCGCAGCATCTTTGAAGAAGTACGGTCCAATGATGCCAAATTCAATGATTTGCATGCGTTGTTCGTTTGTAAGACGATTCATGGTTAAATTATAGACCAAACTGAAGGTGTTTGACAGTGAAACAAAACACGAAACGTTCGTGAACTGTTTAAACCTGTGTTGCCAAAAAGATAATAGCTAAAAAATCACCCTTTATATTATACTTTTATATAGTCAAGGAATTTATTTATCTTGGCTCCGCCGTTACCACCACAAATGATGTCAGTCTGGAGATCAAGCTCAAGATCACTCTTACCAATAGGTGCTACTATGGTCTCAATAGGCAATTGAGTAGCAGAGACCCCTCTTGTACGACAAAACTAATACTCTACAAGACGCTTATCCTCACCGTGCTTCTTAATGGCGCAGAGGCATGGACACTATTAAGCACTGATGTAGCAGCCTTGAGAGTATTCGAGAGAAAAGTCCTATGTAAGATCTTCGGTCCAGTGCGTGTTGGCGACGATTTCCGCATCCGATCCAACAGTGAGTGTATAAACTCCTCAACGATATAGGCATTGTGTAGCGTATTAACATCCAGCGGCTGAGCTGGCTCGGTCATGTCCTTCAAATGGAGGTGGATGCTCTCGCTCCGGCGAGACGGGTATTTGATGCGGGTATCTGCGGAAGTCGACGAAGAGGACGAACTTCTTTGCGATCGAGGAAACTTTGTTATCGATTGGTGTGACCAACTGGCGTAGGCGCGCAAGAAACAGAGGCGCCTGGAAAGATGTGTTAAGGCAGGCCGAAATCCGCTAATCGGGTTGTTAGTGGCCAATTAAGTAAGTAAGTACGTTATAATAAAGAAATCACTTTCAGCGGTAATTTAGCGTATTGATTTTATTTTCGACAAATAATCCGGTGGGCAAACTACCTGTCCTTGAAAAAATATTGAACTGCAAAAATATATCTTTTGGAAGCGCAAAATTTTGAAATATTCTTACATTTTAAATGTTTACAATTACAATCAATTTCTTCAGGTAAAAAATAAACATAAACAATTAACAGATTTAACCCTTTTAAAATTGCATTGCGAAAACATCCATAAATAATTTTTGCTGTTCCATGCACATAATAGAATACCTAGGCAAAAATATTCCATGTTTATAGGAGAGAAAGTTGCTACCCCTTTGCGAATGACAACTAACTGTATAAGGCATTTTACATTAGAGTAGCATATATTCGTAAATATTTTGTTATATGTATGTATATAGTATGCATATAAAAAATATTACCTGCGATCCTTTTTGGGACAGTAACGTTAAAATATTTTGTAATTATGAGAGCAAAGAGAACATCTGCATAAATTTGTGAAATAAATTTTCATAATGAGTACAATGAGAGGGTTAAATTTGGAACAGATTATACATTTAAGAATATTGTTGTAAACTATTCGTATTATTATATGTATACGAGCTTACATTTGGAATATCATTTAAATCACGCTAGTATAAAAACAAAACTGTATTTAATGTCATCTTTTGTAGTCGTTGAAAATATTTTCCACTCAGAAAATAGATTTCTTATACATAAGGTTTGTTTTTAATAAATTACACGAAAGTTATGGTAGGTGAACATCTGTCATTCATTCTTACTTAATCATTGAGCAAAATAAAGCATAATTTTTTGGAAGTTTTGATTATCTAAAGTACAGAATGTAGTCATACGACACAATAAGGTATCAACTTAGATGCTTAGGTGTAATTTAAGCTCTCTATTACGTTTTGTATTTCGTTTGTGAATTGATATTTAAGTAGAAGTATTACAATTTTGTATTATAGAAAACCTTTTTGCGGTGCAATAATAAAAATAAAAAAAATATAGGAAATGTATACATTTTTAATTTCCCTTAACATAATTTATTAATTAGTGATTTAGAACAAATTTTTAATAAAACAAAGTTGTAACAAATACTTAACTTATGAAAAAGCATTCCGAATAGGGTAGCCAGATTTGGAATTCGGAAAAACAGTATACTGAGGACAAAAAACCAGTACAATTAATGAAAAAACAGTACGCTTTTACAAAAACATAACAATTTATTTAATTCATAACATTTTGAGGTATTAATAGAAAAAACAATTAAAATATGAGATCATATAGTAAATTAATTTCAAATGTACATAAGTATATGCTTTTTTTTTAAAAACAAATATTAAAATATTTTTAAATATAAGTACATACTATTGAAATGCTTTTTAGATTATAAATTATTTACATATTTACATATACATATGTATATACAGGTAGTCCCCGACTTACGACTATTCGCACTTACGACCATTTTTTTTTCTAATTTTTTTCATAGAAAATACTTAAAGAAGACAAATATGTAGTTGCGGGGAATTCCTAAAATATAAATTTTATATATATAAGTAAATATAAATTTTGGGTAGTTTCATTTCTCCTGACCCTCAAAGTTAGTAGTACAGTATGTAATTTTTTTCTTAAATTTTTTTTATATGAAATTCGACTTACGAATTAATCGACTTACGACCGATGACCAGGAACCTATCTCGGTCATAAGTCGGGGAATACCTGTATAAAGTTACAATATTATATTTTTTTCTTCTCAAAGTACAAAATAGTTTTGTATATTACTTTTTAAAGATATTTAGCACTTTTTTTATATGTTTTAAAATCCCAGTCTTCCCATCTTCTATTTTTAAAAAATTGTAAAATTCATTACAATTGTATTCATAGTTTGTTTTTATAATTAATTCACTTTCCAGGTTTACAATCAATAGTCTATTCCTCTCCTTTCTCCAAAATAAAAACATCATACTGAAAATCCTTTCAGTGGCGGCATTTGAATGGGGTATTGAAAAAATAAAATTGCAAAAATTTTTAAAATTTGGAAAACTACCACTGTTTAATAGTCTTTCAATTTTTGTTCAACAGTTTTTTCTGTTTGTATGTTTTTAGCAAAACTTTTCAAACTAATAAACTCACCAAATAGGAAATCCATATCAATATTTTTAATTGAGAACAATTTAACAACTTTAGTAAAATCTTGAAATAAAATGTTTGAATTTATGTTGAAAATACTTAGTTTTTCAAATTTGTTATTACATATTTAAATCAAATCGATCTTCAATATATTTAATTACATATGATAGAACTGCGTCGGCTCGTTTTTTAAATAAAGAAACCTCTTGTGAGTTATTACAATTGCTGCAAACAGTTTCAGCTATGTAACCATAAAAATTTTAATTTTTTTGTTCATTGTTGAGAGCAGTATCGAAGAACGCTCAGAAATAATTTATGAAAATTGTCGTAGCATTCTTTTAGTATATTGTCAACATATCGTAGTATTCTTTTAATATATTGTCAACATATCGTAGTATTCTTTTAGTATATTGTCAACATATGTATATATGGTAGCATTCGTTTAGTTTATTGTCGGCACTGAGGGATTGAAGTTGCCTTTGTATTTTCAATAAAACCCGAGTGAATAAATATAAAATATACTTTTGATTTAGAAAATACCCAAAAGGTAGGTTGTCACATTCATCAAATTTGTCACGAAACATTTTAACTAACATGTTCTAATTTCTTAATTGATGACAATAATGCAGTACCTGTGTAGTGGACAAATCCCAAATAAGCTTCAGAAGTCTCAAGTTCAAAAAATTGTTTTAAAACAGCTGGACAACTATCTTGAGAAATAAAATACGTTTTGATGGCTAGATAGTTCTTGAGAAATCGTTCAACTGGTGGAGTTAAACTGAGCCATCGTGTCGGCACGTGACGAAGCATTTCACTCCATTCTAGTTCACAGAACTCGAACATTTCTTTTAGGCTTGAAGTCGTCTTTGTTGATGAGCTAAATTCATTAAAAACCTTTATTACAATATTCTCTATATCGACTTTTTCGAAATTTTTGTACACAGAACAAAATTTTTTGTTCTAAAATATTAAAATAGAGACATGTTTTGTATTGTTGCATAAAAAAGCATTTAAAAAAAAAACAGTACAAATTGTAAAAAACAGTTAATTTGCGTACTGATTTGGGTGTTGTGAATAAAACAGTACAATTGAAAAAAATCAACCCCTAATTCCGAAAGTCATCTGGATGCAGCAAAAACAAATGCGTGAAATAATTACTGGAGGAATTTGATAGAACTGAACAATTTATAATGCAATGCAATTATTCTGCTGTAGCTGAGTCTGTTTTTAATCTTGCGAATTTCCCTCTTATTCTCAAACAAACTTTTTAATTAAGCTAAATAAACAAAAGGGCTGCTGCGTACTACTAGGTACTAGTGGATGAACTAATACAAAAGTCCTCACAATTGAACTGGGCAGTGCCGGAGCAATGTCGATAACACTGCTTAATTAAACAAGTTTTTTTTTAAACGCAGTGGCAACGACGGGCTTTGTTTTTTTTGATGTATATGTTCATTTTGTTTATATTTGAAATTGCCATATTGAAAATAATATATAATATGGCAAGTTCAAACATAAACTTAACTTTAAAAGTTACTAGTAGGATGATCCTCCCTTTAGCTTAACGCTCACTTCTACCATATTTATAATAATATATTTATAATAATGAAAAACAATTTATTTGCCCGTTAAAATCCACTCTTTAGTAAACGCCAAATTGTAATAATGGCCCTAAGTGTGATCAGGTCTATCCACAACCATTTTATGGGTAGTAAGAAAAACTCGAAAACTCGATGAGCATTTCTCAGCAGAAAAAATGGTAGCTAAATTCAAAAAATTGAAGAAACGTTGAGTTAAGTGGAGTCGCCGTAGTCTAGTGGGTAGTGTGTTGGCTTATTAGACGAAAAGCCCGAGTTAAAATCCCAGGTCAGACAGCAAAAACGAGAATATGAAAATATTTCTTCGGCGACTTCCTCTCAGCAGATTTCTGGCAAAAACTTTGAGAGTAAAAATTGCCATGAAAAGCTTCTCAAAAATCTGTCGTTCGGAGTCGACTTTAAATTGTAGGTCCCGCTACTCATGTATAAAATTAACGCACACACCATGAGTAGTGTGAGAAGCTAGGACGTTGTACAATGGGTCAATTCGACCTCCGGGTACTGTACTTGTCACAATTGACAAGTACTCGTCCTCTAACCTAACCTTAAGTATACCCATAAATAAAAGTGGGATTGTATTGGTGAGACAGAAGAAATACACTGAGAAAAGTTCAGTAAATTCGAATTTATCGGTCTTCATTTAGATGTTCTAAAAAAGAGGGGTTTCATAAATAATAAATGTAACAGAACTTAAGATATACAATAAATATTGGCAATAAGAAAAAGTTTTTGATATTAATTTAAAAATTAAATTAGAATGACAACTAAACGGAAGAGCGTAAGCATACGTGTGAATACACTTTGTACAACCGTGCTATTGCGTGCACATCTCTAGAATAGACTGGGAATTTCCTCCGCTCCTAAAATACACACGCTGTTGAAGATTCTACGTCAAGATAAAATTGATTATTCTGTCAAATCGGGCAAACCACTTTGTAGTTTATTTATTTGAGAAAAAAAATGTTCGATGTTTGGGTTGTTTTAGTTACTATATAAGGTAATAATAATTCCCAATTATAGTCTTTAGTCAGGATTGTTAAATTGAGTTTGATCAACCTGGTGCAGTTCTCGTTGTTTATCCCTTTACCCCAAGTCAAGTGGGCTTGCCGAAAGGTATGTTCAAACAGAAAAATAAAACGACATCCCTGAAGAAGTTGGGATTATCCAACGAAACGTCGGATGAGAAAAAAAGATTAAAATAAAATAATTGTTTTAATTCAATTGTTGTGACCTAAAAGCCCAACTATAGAAGAAAAAAGAAAAACAGAAAAATCAACGTTAATAAGACAATGGCGACATTTCTTTGCGCTGCTACAGAAATATGCCAATCGCCTATTCAACGGCTGATTAGTAGAGTCACAAGAAAAATAATACCTTCATTAAAAGAAGTTTTCGTCACAAAAATAAAACCTATTTCGATAAACAAATAAAACCATCATAAAATGTTCAAATTGATGATCGTGTACGAATTAAAAAAGAACATCGTAACCTAATGCCTAAACTACTCCAGTTAGGCTTCACGTCAGAACTTTATTATTTGATCTACATATTAGCATACATACATACATAATTGGTCATTACTAGAGGTGTCAAACTATCGATAGTGCTACTATCGAAAATTTTTGATAGTTCATAAAAATATAAAAATGAGCGACGAATGACTGCGCTTTAAATGATCCATAAAATTTTACGTGTTTCCACTCGTCTTGTAAATATTTTTGCATGTTTGGCACTTCGCTTGTTTTTTATCTTCACTTAATGTAAAATGCTTTCAAACGTTTGATATTGACTTCTTTTTTTTTTTGCTGTTTTTTATCTTTTTTCGGTTTTTCGGAACCTGAGAAAAAGCATATTTAGCATTTAAAGAAAGCAAATTATTAGAAATGTTTGTAGCTTACCAGTTAATGTCTTTACTTCACTCTCCATTTTATAATAATACTGTGGTAATCACCAGTTTATAAATGCAAACAAATGTGGTGGAACATTTACTATCGATAGTGGCAAAAACTATCGATAATAGTTAAATGTTTATATGTTGTAAAAAAAAACATCGATAGTAACGAAAAATATAAACTATCGATAGTGCCATCGATATTTTGACATTACAACCTTCAGTCAGGATTACGCCGTGGCTTCTTATTTATATATATTTATGAACCAGAAAAATATGTTCCGTAATATTAATCAATTTTATGCACATTTCATAATAAAATTTTATACATAATTGGTCCTTCAGACAGCATTATGACCAGACGTCGGCACAAAGAGAACAAATATTATGCTTTTTAATGCCATTGGTATTTTTCGTACAAGTTCTTATGGATTTGCAGCAAGAGTCATCATTACATATTTCAGGTACCTGAAATTCAATATATTTAAAGCAAAAAAATTATGTTTCCCAGTTTTTCTTCACATTTTAATTGAATTTTTCTTTGGGTGTATAATTGATACACAAAAAAATTTCAAAAAGAAGCGACGAGAACCTGCTTCACTGAATGCTGCCAAGCAATGCATTTTAACGAATATTGTTGATGTTCATGTCCTATGTGTGTAAAAAGCCGAACTTGTTCGGATCCCGGGAGACATTGGTGCCGACGTCTGATTATGACCTAATTTCTCACACCACTTAGGTTGTGTGTTAATTTTATACATGAGTGGCGGGACCTATAGTTTAAAGTCAAGTTCGAAAGACAAATTTTTGAGACATTTATCATGGCAGTTTTATTTACTCCCATAGTTTTTGCAAGAAATCTGCTGAGAGGAAGGCGCCGAAGAAATAGTTTTTTCATATTATCGTTTTTAAGTCTGACCTGGACTTACGTCTAATAAGCCAACACACCACCTACTAGACCACGGGGAATTCAATAATAAAATTATAACTGCTAATACAGATCTAACTGTATAATTCCATTGTATATCTTTCCCCTTTTCACTTACGGTAAACGTCAAGCATACTTTTATATTCCAATTAAACTTAAAAGTTCAGTTCACATCTAACTATCGTCTTATGTTGTTCATTACAGGATGACGATCAAGTTTCTCACACTATACTTGTTGTGTGTGCTAATTTTTTACACAACTGACGGGACATACAGTTTAATGTCTATTCCAAACGACAGATTTGGGAAGCCTTTTCAGGTAAGCTAGTTACTTTTAGATCATTTGCTATAAGACTACTGAGATGCCGAAGGAGATATTTTTCGTATTTCTTTTATTCAAGATGTCAGAGCTTAGGTTCGAACTCTTGAGATCACGTTTAGCAAGTGAATACACTACTCACTAAAGTAGTCATGCTCTTGATCTTTTCGAATTGTCGAACCACGTATATTTTATACCCCTTTTGGCACGGACCCATTTTTCTGTTTTCCACGGACCATCTTACCCTCACATTTTTGAACTGACTGCTCCGAGCTGGTGGTTGTAGCTTTCTGGATCAAGTTGTGTATGCACGGTAGCACCGGGGTGAAACCCGCAGTGTGAACGGATCCAGACTAGGGTTGCAACCGCCCCCGTCCCGTTAAAACCCTGGCAGGCCTCAAAGTACGTTCCTTGCCCGTCGCCGTTAAGTTGGTGGTGTAGGTTCGGTTGAGAAGACTCCCGATTAGTACCCGGTCTGGCTCTGAGCACCTGTCCCCATAAGGGCTGGTGCCAACCCTCGCGTGGTCTCCCCGCATGCAAAAATAACCACGGGACCGTTTATGGGTAACTACACATTGCGGACAGGGATAGCGGCTTTGAGTGGGGAACCTTTTAACATGAACAGCAACAACAACAACAAGAAACAGACAAACAGACGATCGGACAGAAACCCAGAGCATCCGCTCTTGCTGGACGCTCAACACTGCCCAGGCAGGCTCCTGCTAAAAAAGCAGTTGTACCCGCCGGAGCTGTCAAAGTCCCTACGACTTTGGCTACACCCCGGCTGGCACACAAGGAACCAGTAGCAAAGCTGGTCTCGAGTGCCGCCACATCCTCCACCTTGGTCGCCGTAGCGCCTTCCACCTCGAAACCCGAAGTGAATGCGCCTGTGCACCCATCGGATGCCGCTAAGACATTGGTACACAAGTCTGGCGTGCAACCCCTCGACACCAATCCACCTTCTGGTGTCAAGAGCGCAAGCATCAGGGCGTATAGAACCCGCAGATCGGCTATGCGCATAATTTCACGATTAGGCTCTGTCGACCCAGCTCTTCTATCGGAAGACGACAAGGGTCGCTTGGCATGGGCTAAGGCCTCTCCGGTCACGTTAGAGACGGCACATAAGAGGCAACGATCAGCCGAGTTTAACGCTCAACTCCAGCCATCCAAGCGCACCAAGGTGGCCAACCCAATCTCACTCCATACGAGGACTCGCACATCAACGCAGTCCGCACAACCTAGACGCCCCGAACCCAGCAGGACCTCCAGGCCTCTCAGCGAGGTGATAAAGGATGGCCTCATTTGGGCGGTTATTGATCGGAGTCACCCCGATGGATCCATCGCCCCCACCAGGTGGAGGCTGGTGGAAAGAGCCCTCCTCGATGTCTTCCTCGAGATTATGGACTCAAATTCTAGTCCCTCACCCAGCTGTCGCGACGCAGGGTGGTTTCAGGGACACATTAAACTGATAGCCTGCTCCGACCTCCATTCAATGGAGCTTTATAAAGCGGCAATCAGTAAGATTGGTGAAATCTGGCCGGGAGCCAGTCTTGAGGCCGTCTCTCCGGACCAAATTCCCCATCGCCCCCGATCGAGAGCGAGAGTCCCAACCGGACCTTCGGATCCGGAAGCCATCCTGAGGATCCTCAAGGCCAGCAACAAAGACCTTCCTACCGATAATTGAAGGGTGGCCAAAGTTGCTGACCAATGGGGCGATTACCGCGAAGCGGTAATCATTCTAAATGAGGAATTTCTCCCACTTATCAACGCCCGCAAGGGCGTGATAAACTATGGCTTCGGCTCAATTGAGCTCAGGAGCTCGTACTGGTCCAGGAACCCTGGGTCGTAGATGGCAGGGTTTGTGGACTCAGTGCTAGCGCCTATCGTACCGTGTACGTCCAAGATGCAGGTAGGCCTAGGGCTTGTATAATGGTAAAAACTAACATTAATGCTTTTCTTCTTCCTAGGTACAGTGACAGGGATACCGTCACAATGGTCATCGAGTCAAACTTGAGGGCCATCTGGATCTCGTCAACATATCTTGCGCATGACTATGGGCTCTCCCCTCCCCAGGAGCCCATTGGCCGACTGGTAGCAGATGCGCAACTACGTGGGATTCCGGTAATCATCGGAACAGACGCCAACTCTCACCATACAATATGGGGAAGCACCGATATCAATGATCGTGGTGAGTGCCTACTTGACTTTGTTATTAGTAATAAGTTAGTTATAGCCAATCGGGGTAATGAACCAACCTTCCTTACATAGAATAGGGAAGAGGTGTTGGATATCACCTTGATTAGCGCTGATTTCTCTGATTACATTAGGGACTGGTATGTATCTGGGGAATGCTCCTTTTCGGACCACAGGTACATCACATTCAACATTGACACGGTAGAGTCTTCACATAGAGAGACCCTTTCGGTCAATAGAAGAAAGACCAACTGGACCACTTTTAAGGAGAGGTTGCATGACTGCCTTCCTGCAACCCCTCCGGTCATTGCCACCCGTTTTGATATGGATAGGGCTACGGACACACTGACCGCAGCACTTAAGTCGGCGGCCGTATCTTCCGTCAATACCTCTGTTCACAGAGGTAAGCCCAAACCGCCCTGGTGGAACCAGGAGATCGAGGATCTCCGTCGATCCAGTGGCAAACTCTTCAATAGAGCAAAGGCCACCGGCGAATGGGCTCTTTACAAAGCCAAAAAAAGAGAACTTAAATACGCTATAAGGCGGGCGAAGAGGGCTTCGTAGAGGAACTACTGCGCGAGCGTAGAAACCTCTGCCGAGACGAGCCATCTGCGCAAAATTCTGAGTTCCACACATAGGTCTCTAGAATGCATCCAACGGCCTGACGGCAGCTGGACCGAGTCTAGTTCAGAGACGCTTGAACTTCTCCTTGACACGCATTTTCCGGGGAGTGTCACCCTTGGAGGTCAGGCTCTCTATCAGGTGACGGCACCGCCGTCTAGGGACTATTCTCCCCCGACTCTTAACCCAGGCCAAGTGCAGTGGGCCATTAGATCCTTTAAACCATTCAAGTCCCCAGGACCGGATGGTATTATTCCAGGTGACATTCAGCATGGAGAGGAAATTGTTCTCCCCTGGCTGCTTGCCATCTATGACGCTAGTCTTAGGCTCCTTTATATCCCGTGGAGCTGGAGAATATCTAAGGTTGTCTTTATTCCCAAAGCTGGGAAACCTCCCACACTAAGACCAATCAGCCCTTGTTCCTTCCTTCTGAAGATACTGGAAAGAGTCCTTGATGTTCACATTAGGTCCTATATTGATCCACTACTTATATCCCCATCCCAACATGCCTACACGAGGGGTAAATCAGTGGAGACTGCACTGCACTGTCTTATTTCTCGGGTGGAAAAGTCGTTCAAGAATACACTCTGGCCATTTTCCTGGACATTGAGGGAGCATTAAATAACGTCAACCCGGACGCTATAGTTAGGGCTCTTAATTCTCTCAACCTGGATCAGAATCTGGTCAGGTTTACTGAGCTCCTCCTCAAATCAAGAATAATAACCTCCATAGTGGGGGCCTCACAGTGTCAGAGAATTGTCTGCAGAGGAACACCACAAGGCGGTGTTCTATCTTCACTCCTCTGGAATCTCGCAGTCAACTCACTCTTGAGAAGACTTGAATCCTCTGGTAATAACGCCATAGCCTACGCTGACGATATTGCCATAACTGCGTCGGGAATATGTCCGCAGACTCTGTCTGATAAACTAAACTTGGCGCTTTCAATTATACTGGACTGGTGCGGAGTTTTTGGATTATCCGTTAATCCCTCCAAGACAGATACAATTCTTTTTACTAGGAGATACAAGGTCCCGGCATTTACCCTCCCTAGTATAAACGGGACCAGGCTCACGCTGAGTCCCGAGGTTAAATATCTAGGCCTGATCCTCGATAACAAACTCAGCTGGAGGGCACATCTGGCTGCCAGGGCTCGAAAAGCGGCCTGTGCTGCCTACTGTTGCGGCAGAGCAGTCGGATCCAGATGGGGTCTCGGCCCAAGGGTCATGCGTTGGATCTACTCTGCAGTCATCGAACCCAACCTCCTATACGGTGTTGCCTTCTGGTGGACTGCTCTGGACAAGCGGCACAATGTCAGACTCCTGGACGGAGTCAGAAGGTCCGCGGCTATTCGCATCACTGGTGCTCTACGCACCACCCCCACAAAGGCCCTGTTCGCTATGCTTAACTGGCTTCCTACTGAGCTCCTCGCTAAGCAGGTGGCTAAGTTCACTGCGACAAGACTTAATGCCCTGTCTCGTTGGCGCGTCGTACCCGCTGGTCACTCCTCTATTTTGGAGATTGACCCGGTGGCCCCACCGGATATCGATTATCTCCCTGTGGAATACTGTTTTTATAGGGGTTTCAACTTCCTGATCCCGAGCAGAAGCGATTGGACCCATGATATGACCGTCCCCCCGGAACTCCTGGATGTATACACCGACGGCTCCAAATTCGATTGCGGGGTGGGCAGCGGAGTCTACTCTGGGAGATTGGACTTGAACATTTCACTCCGGCTGCCGGACTATTGCAGCGTGTTCCAGGCGGAAGTAATGGCCATCTACCGGGCCGCACAGTGGATCCTCGCACACGGAGTTCCTTTCAGCTGCATCTCCATTTTCTCCGATAGCCAGGCTGCGATAAAGTCTCTATCGAACGTTTCGGATAATTCTAGAATCGTCAGGGAATGCCGCCGCAGCCTCAACCTTCTTTCTGGGCGATTCAGTGTAACACTTATCTGGGTCCCCGGACACTGGGAAACTGCAGAGCAGACGAGCTAGCCAGGGCTGGCGCACTTCTTCCGGAATCTTCTTCGATCAACTTGGGAATGCCACTTACCTCGTTCAAACTGGCCATCGCGCGGAAATTCTCCCGGGACGCAAACTTATCCTGGATCAATGAGGAGACCTGCTCCACCGCTAGGCTCACTTGGCCCTCAATGGATAGAAGGCGCACCAACCAGCTACTTGGACTTGGTCGTAACATCATCTCGATCACAGTGGCCATGCTTACAGGTCACTGTGTTATGGGTAGACACGCAGAAAGAATGCGACTCCCATTTAACGATTTCTGCCGTGGATGTAGATCCGCTGAAGAAGAGGAGACTGTTATCCACTTTCTATGTCAATGCCCATCTCTTGAGAGATGCAGATATAGGTTATTTGGCTCTCCAACCCTTGTTAGCTTGACGGACATTGACGTCAGGGACATAGCCTCGTTTATAAAACTTTCTGGCTGGTTTTCCAGCGTGGGGTAGTCGTGCTTTAAATGTGCAGCCCTTGCGCTGACCGATTTCCCCCTCATTTGCTCGGAGGAACTTGGTCAGTACAGGGACTGCGTTCGCCTGTGGTGCCACAACGGGCCGCTATGCGTGCTCAAGTGAGCTTTTGGTATAAAGCTACCACATTAACCCAACCTAACCTAACTCACTAAAGTACGTATGTATGTATGTATGTATGTATATTAAAAAGTGGCAATATTAAAAACTTGTTTTGCAACAGATTGCAACAGATTTAGTAGTAGTATGTATGCAACAGATTGCAACAGATTTAGTAGTAGTATGTAATATTGTATTAAAACTATGCATGTATGTATGTATATAACAGAAAGAAGTCTTTGCATTTTGTGTTTAAGTTAGAACAAAGAAAATTCTAGATGATTTAATTGTCTGAAAAACTTCAGTAGTTGGTGTTTCAATTATTCTATTGCACAGATGTTCTAACATGTTGCGGACCAAGGATATAAAACAAGTCAAACATAATATTCTAACATTTATAAAAATTCGTGTCGCATTCAGAAAATTATGTTACATCGGAGGTTGCTGCAAATAGTCAAGCGAAAAAAGCCCTAGTTAGCCAAACGTAGAAGTCATAAAAACGTTAAAAATGTGAGGTCTATCAACAAAGAATGTAAATAAAAACGATACAAAACGAAATGCTGTTGTTCTTCAGTGAGTTTTTTTGAAATTGAAATTAAAATTTGTGTTTATTATAAAAAAATAGCGAAATAGCACTGAGGGGCAAGTGCTGGTTCCCCAGAAGCGACGTCCCCATAAGGCCCAGTAAGAAGAAGTCAAGGAGCACCTTTTCAAGCGGATAGCAATAGCAAGCCCTTTGTATTGTCAGAAACCGATATGTTCTCGATGTGATGTATTACTTCAGCAAATGGCCGGAGGTGTATGCCATACCCAATCAAGAGGCGAACGCAATAGTAAGTGTTTTTTGTGAACCACCGGGTATTCCGCTACGAGGTGCCAATAGAGCTATATTCCGAGGCAGAAATTTCGAGTCAGCCGTATTCAAGAGAATGTTTGAGGTATACGGAATGGTAGAACAGTTTGGTCGAACCCTGCAGGAGTAGCGATGAACACATTCCGAGGTTTCTACTGCCGTGTCTATCCTTGATGCATGAATCAACATCTAGAGTACCCGCCAAGGTTATTTACGGGAGAAGACATAATGAGCCTATTCGGGACGAACAGGCTTAAGTCGGCGGCAGTGTTACGAAAATGGAAATGGTGTTATTAAAATAATAAACAAAAGCTCCAAAAACAACACAATGGACTTGATCATGTATAAAATGATAAACAAAAGCTCCAAAAACAAAATAAAGGACTTGTTGACGTGATCAACGAGTATGTAAAAATATAGCAACAAAAACAATGGACTTATTTACAAGATCGATGAATAAACAAAAATAATAGCAACAACAAAGTGCAGCGAACAAAGAAGTAAACAAAGTGCAGTATAAAAAAAGGAATAGCGGATAGACAAATACACAAGCAACAACTACTCTGCCTGGACGAATGTAAATAAGATACACAAACAACAGCTTGTTTACATTTCTCCTTCAAGTGCATTCATCAGACTGCTGACCCTTGTGATATAAAAGGCAAGACAGAGCAAGCAACGATGTTTCAGTTATAATTCAGTAAGTCGTGTGTGAAGACGACACGTGTGATTCAGAGAGAAAGAATTGAGTCAGTCTTGTGTGAAGACACGTTGCGTTGCGAATCGCGGTTTGAAGTTCTAACGAACGAGTGTGAAAGGAAGAATAACAAAGTAAATTGTTATTGTTTAAGTCAGTAAAAGAAAGAATAACAAAACTAAAGTAAATTGTTATTGTGTAAATCAATTTCAAAAGGTGGCACACGGAATTGTGCGAATAATAAAGAATTGATTTAAAAGTTAAACACATATTTATTTTTATTTTATTTGCAATCTACGAACTCATTTTTTTAACGTTTTTAAAAAGGTAAAACGTAACAATATGTATTAAAAGTGATATCCAATGAAGTTGAATGCTTCAATATACATAACACAAACAAGAAATATTATTTGGCAAACAAATCACAAATAAATTTATAAAGACGAAAGTCCATACAATGCGTTCCCAGCGGTAAAAATACCCATTATGTACTCGCTTATCTAAGCGATATTTCGTGGCTGTCAGTGGTGACGCTTTCATTTAGTTTCCCATTAGATTTAACATAAAAGTGTCATAGGCTGCCACATCGGTGTGCTCTCACTTAGAATGTAAGCCACAATATCATTAGGCTCTATTAACGTTTCACTTACATAATAAGTGGGGTTCTAAGCGATGTTGATGAGATGCCTATATAGATTTGCAAATTAGAAAGTATTGTATGTAGATTATAATCCTACTTACATTTGTAAGTTAAAATACCAGTAAATAGAATTTTTTATGAAAAGAAAAATATTTTTTATTAATACAAAAATTAAATTAAATAAATACGAACTATTAAACATCGTTAATAAAATAATTCAATACAAATTCTTATTCAAAAATTACTTTATATGGTAAAAATGTTGAAAATTGTGTATATTTTCAAAAAATTCTAATTTTGTTTTTTCTTTTCCCTTAATTTTTTCGAAAAAAATCGATTTTTATATATTTTAAAGCAGTGCTGCATTTCCTTTTTAAATATTTGAAGAGTATAGCCATCTTCCTCTACAGCTTCTGCTAATGAAAAATATTAAATTGTAAGTATTTAAATAGGAAAGTGTAAAATAAACTTACCGTATATTGAATCATGAAGTGACCTGAATTCTTTGAATCCCCTTTTACCATTTAATCCATCATAATTTAATGATATATATACATCTTTATGCAATATTTTGTCAAAAACGTTATCTTTATTAATAAACTTTTTCTTTTTTTCTTCTTCTGTCAATCGCTTTAAATTTCTAGACAAAAAACCTTCCATTTTTATTAATTTCACCTTTTATTAAATCACTTCACTTATAACACTTGATAAAATCAACTTTAAACTGAAAAGAAACATAAATTTTGTTTTCCATTTATTTCATGTAAACAAAAAACAAATGGTTCTTTATTATTCTTCTTTAAATAAAAACAAAACATAACATAAAAATATCAACTGAATCCCTGCTTAAATCGTAAGCGAAGATGCAATTAGTGTGCATTATATGTTGGATTACGCATAGATTATACCAAAGAATATGGATATGGATATACTTTATTTTCTTTGATTATACTCTAAATAATTAGTTTTATTTACCGCTGGGTTCTTGCGTTACATACGAGTGTCAAAAAAGTAGAATCAGTGTAGTTGTTTGTGAGAAGTTACAGAGCAGAACGCATAGATGCATAGAACGGGTAAAGTAGGTTTACTTTCTACTTTTGTATGCGTCTCATGCATCGCTGAAAAAGTCAGCTGTTTTTTATAACTAGGGATGACAAATTATATAATATTATCAATGATATCGATAAATATGTTTGTATAGTGTATTATTATTTTTCCATTAATTTTTTTGGATTATAAAAATTATAATAAAAAATCCATCATAATAAAGTTTACTACTAATTAAAGAATAAAATACATTAAAATACATTTTTGAAAACATTTCTTTAATGAACAAAATTTGTATACTAGTTAACGATTCCTTTTATGTACTGAGTGTCATTTCTTTTGAATTTATTAATTTGAAAACAAGAGCAATGGAAGAGAAATTAATTGAAATTACTCGTATTGTGTTCTTTTGAAGCTTTTCGTAGGCCTTAGCACAAAATATTGTGTATATGAAAATTCAATTAATTCCATAAATTGTTTTAAAATTACAATTTGATTTTCCACTTTTCCCAAAACTGTTTTTTTTTTGATAATTATTTTACAACAACAGCTGACCAAACAAAAAACTTATCGTATTATAATGCATTGTGTGTAACTTGCAATAAAAAGCGGAAATAGAACGGGAGAAACGCATTAGTGCAAGAACGCCTTAAACGCCTTTAGGCATAATAGTCAATATGTTGTCAGGTGTTCCGAATAGTGATGAGTGTTGGTAGTTGCTGCAAAGTTAAAAAAGTTCCAAGCAGGCTTTAACAGAAGAAATTTTTAGTTGCTTCTTATATTTTATGTTATTATAAATATTTATTCCTGTAATATTATCGAGTATTACATTTAAATTCACTGTCGAATATTGTTCTATACGGGGTGAAATTTTTTAATTAAATTTCAGCACAATAGCTCCAGCTAGAATAATAATGATAAAAAACTCTTATAATTCATAACATTACAATCATAACAATTTGTATTCTAAAACTTTAAAGATTAAAAATATTTATATACTAATATTATGAAGTCGCCGTAGTCTAGTAGGTAGTGTGTTGGCTTATTAGACTGAAGGCCCGAGTTCGAATCCCAGGTCAGACATCAAAACGAAAAATATGAAAATATTTCTTCGGCGACTTCCTCTCAGCAGATTTCTGGCAAAAACTCTGAGAGTAAATAAAATTGCCATGAAAAGCTTCTCAAAAAAATGTCGTTCGTTGTCGACTTTAAACTGTAGGTCCCGCCACTCATGTATAAAATTAACGCACACAACATAAGTGGTGTGAGAAGCTAGGTCGTAATCCTGACTGAAGGGTTGTAATGACCAATTATGTATGTTATTTATTTTTTTTTTGTTATTTATTTATTTTATTTTAAAATTTAGCACAACAAGATAGAAATCTTATAAATTAAAGTGCTAATGATTACATACAAACATTAAATTTTAGCATAATGTAATAATTAAATATAAATACAAATTAAACTAATAAAAGAAAATTAAAAAAATTAAAAGAAAAAAAAAATTAAAAAATTGAAAAAGATTACAAATAATTTAAAGCATTAATTTGATTTTACACAATACTTCAACTGGTCATTAACGGAAATATTTCAAAAGTTCAATTTTAAATCGGTTTGCGTTGCTAATTAATTGAATTATTTTCGGTAATTGGTTCCAAAGTCGAGTGCAATAAATAAAGAACTGACGTTCAGAAAAGGCAGTTTTATATTTTCGTTGAATCAATACTAGTCCTCCAGCCGATCTGCCGAAATTTATTGTACCATACAGGTACGTCGGTTGTGCAGTATAAATTATTTTGTGTAAAAATAGCAAACTTTTAAACTTCAAAAGATTTTCAAAACACATACTGCAAATCTGGTATGAGAACACAGATATGGAATCACGTATTTCTCGATTGAAGATATATCTTGCAATATTATTATAAGCAACCTTCAATTTCCGCAGATCATTTGCATCACAGTTCGCATAAATTTCACATCCATATAAAAGGACTGGTATCAAGTAAGTTTTAGCAAGCAGCATTCGTATTTTAAAAGGTGTTGAACATTTTACAGCCCAAAGATTTCTCAACATACCATAAATTTTACCTACTGCAGAAGTAATTTGATTGGACCAGGTCAGTTTATTATTAAAAATTACTCCCAAGTTTTTTGAACAGCTCACAAGTTCTATTACATTACTATTTATTTCAATTTGAATATCGTCAGCAATCTTTCTGTTTGTGGGATTGATGCAAAGTCCATTGTTTTTGGCCCAGATATCTATTTTCTGCAAATCAGAGTTTATATTGTTGACACATGCGTTAATTCCATTTAAGGAACCGCTGTTGTATATTTGGACATCATCTGCATACATACATATGTATTCTACAATGTTCCAAAGTATCGGGTAAATCATTAATATATAAGCAGAATAATAGGGGTCCAAGCACTGAGCCCTGTGGAACACCTCTATTAACATCAAGGCTTTCAGAATATGTTCCATTATAAGATACAATCTGAGATCGACCTGTGAGATATGAGCGTAATAATCTACAAGCTGTTTCTGAGAAGCAGAAAAGTTTTTCCAGTTTCTTTAATAATATGGAGTGATCAACTGTATCGAAAGCTTTACTATGATCAAGTAAAACTAAAATGCAAATCATATTATTATCAAGATCAGCCCTTAGATTCTCCACTACATGTGTCAAGGCTGTCATACAGCTCCTTCCTTTAGTAAATCCCGATTGAACAGCACATAAAATATTATGATTCCTAACATATTCATTGACCTGCTCATTCATAATATTCTCAATAACTTTAGATAAGAAGGGAAGAATAGATATTGGCCGAAATTCATAGTTCTGTTTAGGTATTGGTGTAATTTTTGATTTTTTCCATTCATCAGGAAATGTTGATTTAGTTAGTACTGTGTTAAACACATGAGTAATATAAGGCAAAAGTTTATACAGCAATATTTCAAAAAACCTGGGATTTAAACCATCTATACCGGTAGCTTTAGATTTTATAGAACGAAAACTGCTCAGAACTTCCAATTGGCTAACGCACCGAAATGTAAACGAATCTTCAATGGAGACGCTACAAAGATCATCATATATGTTACTGGTCGATGATGGTATGTTTGCATTTCTAAACATATGGTTTAAGCTATTGACATCAACATCACGTGAAGAAATGTTATCTTTTCCAATTCCAATTTTACGAATTTCTTTCCATTTAGAACTGCTATCAATAGCTGACGAAAATCTTCTCTGGTAGTACAATTTTTTTGCGTGTTCTATACTTTTCACAACAGCTTTACGGCAATTTTGAAATAGTGCTCGAAGTTCTGGAGTTTTAAATTTCCTCCATCTAGCATACGCAGTATTACGCTCCTTTATCAGTCTCTTAATATGAGTGGTAAACCAAGGAGTTTGATTCGCTGCTACACGTCTAGTTCTTATGGGTACATTTGCCTCATATAAAAATTCAACATTCTCTTGTAAAAAACGTATTTGATCATTTACATCGTCATATGAATAGATTTGATTCCAGTTTATGTATTCCAGCTGTTGTAACAAGAGATTGTAATCTATACCCTTAAAATCTCTGTATTTATATTCTTCCTGCTGTATATTGATGTGATGATCATAAGTCATAAATATATACTTATATGTACATTAGAGCGACAAAAGTTGTATGGAAGCGAAATTCGTGCAAAGTGTACCCCCCTCAAAAAGAACATTGGTATTTTTTATGATGACATTTAAAATATTTCGGCTCCAGCTTTGACATCTCGTGAGTTGGACCATTTTGAAAAAGGGTCTATTTTTGCATGTTTTGTTAATTTGAGAATCTGTTTCCTTACCAACATATACAATATGGGCATCATAAGAAAGGTTTTCTTAAGGCGCGTCCAACAGTATATACAATTTGTCCAAGGACGATCATCCATGTCCTTTTTTTTAGGATATTCTGTAAAAAAGAACGGTTTTTAATTTTTTTTCGGGGTTGTTTGAAACAATAATGCCACATTAACATATTTTAATCTTTAGTCGATTTAATTAAATACGGGTCTTAGCTTTTTTTGAAATTCGCGCTAGTTCGCGTTCGCTCGTTTTAGATAGGGCAATATGGGTATCATCTCATATGATTGCGGTACTGGAGCCGATGTTCCATTTTTTTGGGTTTATTTTATTACGATTTATTTATTTTAATCTTTCTGTTCTATCAGTCGCCGTAGTCTAATGGGTAGTGTGTTGGCTTATTAGACTGAAGGCCCGAGTTCGAATCCCAGGTCAGACATCAAAACGAAAATATGAAAATATTTCTTCGACGACTTCCTCTCAGCAGATTTCTGGCAAAAACTCTGAGAGTAAATAAATTGCCATGAAAAGCTTCTCAAAATACTGTCGTTCGGAGTCGACTGTAGGTCCCGCCACTCTGTATAAAATTAACGCACACAACATAAGTGGTGTGAGAAGCTAGGTCGTAATCCTGACTGAAGGGTTGTAATGACCAATTATGTTATGTTATGTTCTATCAGTATAGCCAGCTGAGTCCTTGCAGTATAAGACATAAAATTACAACAAGGCGATCATCTCTTCGAGAAGGATGATTTGAAGACACATTTATTCAATATCTTCTATGATTATATACTTGCGGAATCAAAAACAAATTAGGGGACAGTTAGTAGGACCAACCATTAACATAAATAAACAACAAATACTGCTCGGAGTTTTGTAGTTGCATTATGAGAGCACTGAACACTTTGATGCGGAATGTAATAGTGGAGAGTATGTATCTTTAATTTTGTTCCAAATGTATATTTGACTAAGTTAAACTAATAAAATCGTGATATGTACAATTGTGGACATACAATTAAGTCACTTTGCAACATTTTTCATTTTTGTAAAAATTAAAAAGATTTAAGAAAAATGGGAACAAAAACAACTAATATTTATTAATTTCATATGCTTAATAATTAATTAACAACAAAAACTTAAATAGTTATTCATTATAAAAAATGTTTTAGAACGGAGTTGATATCAGACTTAAAATTTAAGTGGACACATAATTAAGTTATCCGAAAAAAAAAAATATTGAAAATTTAATTTAATTGCTTTATTTTTCACCCAAACTATTTCGAGCCTTTAATATTTTGTGGGATACCATTTTTGGCGTATTATTTCAGTACATCTTTGTGGCATTGAGTTGATTAAATTGCGACACTGCTCAGGACTAATGTTATTCCATTCTGCATGGATAAGCTGTCAACTGCTCGTTTTACGACCCCTCAAAGATTTTCAATAGAGTTCAGATCAGGACTTTGAGCTGGCGAATCAAGAACCTTTATTTTTTCAGCCTGGTTGAGTAAAGCTGACCCATTCCTCACATCTACTGAGATTAGATCGTGCATTGAGTTGGAACACGCTGTTAAAATATCGGCAAGGACCGTAAGAAGATGCTTGACTGAAAATAATATCCATGGACGTATTGCGAGAAGAAAACCTAATGTGTCCAAAAAAAATTTTCAGCAACGCTTGCGGTTTGCCAAAACCCACCTCCATAAAGACGAAACATTTTGGAAATTAGTCGTATGGAGTGATGATTCCAAGTTTAATATCTTTGGAAACAATGGCAGACCCTATGTAAAATGTCCTGTCAATACACAATTATACACAAAGTACACCAAAAAAACCGTAAAGCATGGAGGTTCGTCAGTAATGGTTTGGGGTTGTTTTACCTCATCCGGCGTTGGTCCACTGGTAAGAATCGATGGGAAAATAACTGGGGGAATGTATAAAAACATCCTACGGAACAGTCTGACTAAAGATTATGAGGACCAATTACCACTAGCGTGGATATTTGAGCATGACAACGACCCGAACCATACATCTCGGGTAGTTAGAGCTTGGTTTCCTGAGGAAAAAATAAGGGTTCTTGATTCGCCAGCTCAAAGTCCCGATCTGAACCCATGCCAGCATGGAAAGTTGCTCTAGTTAAAATGATTCCTAAGCCTGGAAAAAGTCCTTCGAAAGTGGAATCTTATAGACCTATAAGTCTATTACCAACCATTTCAAAATTGTTCGAAAAATTGTTAATTAACAAGCTGACACCTATTCTGGACCGAAACAACTGTATTCCCAATCATCAATTTGGCTTTAGACGACAACATAGTACTATTGAGCAAACTCATCGATTGGTGCAAGAAATAAAAAAAACCCTTGGAGAAAAAAAATATTGTTCAGCGCTTTTTATTGACGTCTCTCAAGCATTCGACAAAGTATGGCATGAAGGTCTTTTATCGAAATTGAAGCAGATTTTATCATTGAATTTTTTCAATCTATTCCAAAAATATGTTATCGATCGAAATTTCATTATTAAAGAAGGAGATTTTTTAAGTTGCCCTCAACTTATAAAGGCTGGTTTTCCACAAGGCAGTATCCTAGGACCAACAAGCAGCACTACACATACTTCAGCTTTTGCTGATGATACGGCTTTTCTTTGCTCCCACAAAAATCCAAAAGATGCCTCAAGTCAATTACAGCACCATGCTACCCAGGTGGAGAAATGGGCTAATCAGTGGGGAATTAAAATCAATGACAAAAATGCGTCCACATCACCTTAACCCTACGGAAAGAAACATGTCCGCCCATCAGTATTAACCAGTGTTGCCAACTTAGCCATTTCATGACTAAATTTAGCACATTTCAATCATGTTTAGCCATCAAAAAATAAATTTTGCCATTAGCCATTTTTTTAGCCATTTTTATTTTCTTTTGGCCATTTTTAGCCATATTCATATTTTTACAACAACTTTACTAAAATGATACATAAAAATGTCTTAAGGTTAAAATCTTTTCTGAATTGTACAACGACGACAATATTCGTTTATATTTGTTATTTTTGAAACCCATTTTACCTGAAGTCCAACTAGTCAACAAAATTTTTCAAGGCCATGAAAATGATCCAACTCGCCTATTAAAGGAACTATTATTGCTTATATATTTTGTGAAATGAAAAGTAGTTGATGACGACTGTGTAGACGTCTTATATTCAGATTTCGACGAATTTATTTTATACACATGCAGCCTATGTTATGAATTTGAAACTTATCTAAAGGAAATTAAAAAAGCGGAAACATGAAAAAGAAGACAGAACGTGAAATTAAAGCGAAATTGTGTTAAATTTGTTGTCGATTTCATAAATCAATTGAAACAGAGGTTTGTAAACATATTTAAATTCATAAATATTATTTTAAATTCAAATTTTTATTACACACATTATTTTTCATGTTGCCAGATAATATTGAAATACTTCAAAATATTGAATATTTCTCTGTAGATAACGCCTTAAAATCTACCAAAGATGATATTTTATCAATCTTAAATTTATTTGATGTTGATGACGAAATTTCATTCAAAATTCAAGAGCAATACTCAAATATCCATTATATAAAATGAAATAACACAAATAACACTATTTTATTTTGGGCAGTGGTATTTAAATATAGAGATGCTGGCGGAAATAAAAAGTTTCACGAAATTTCGGAATTTGTGCTCTAAATACTTTCTTTACCCTGGTCAAATGCAGCAGTTGAAAGGGTTTTTAGCCAAATAAATCTGGTGAAAACTAATTTAAGAAATAAAATGCATCTATCGACTGTCACTTCGATTTTGTCTATCAGGTAAGAGTGCTAAAACTAATCAATCTCCATTTTGATTAAATTTTATTTATTTTGCAGTTTTCGACTTAAAAGAATCGATAAATGCTGTTTTGAATACGACGTACGGAAAAATTATTTAAAACTAGTTGGTACTAATGAGCCTTATGATAAAAACAATAATGACCCAGATTTTATAGATTTTTTTTACAAATATTTTATTGTAATAAAAATGATCTCATTATTACAACATAGTTGAAAAAATAAGAAAGTTAATAGTTTTTGTTTTTTTTAATTAAATATATATGTTTTATTAACTAAAATTGTTTAGCCATTTTTTACACAATTTTAGCCATTTTTAGTCACCAGTAGTTGGCAACACGGGTATTAACAACCAGAGGGTGCCGCAACATACTCATGTTAAATATCTCGGTATTCACTTGGATAGACGTCTCACATGGAAATATCACATCGATGCAAAATTGACCCAAATGAAACTGAAAATAGTCCAAATCAATTGGCTTATCGGTAGAAATTCCGTTCTTAGCCTCGATTGTAAACTCTTGCTCTACAAATCTATATTGAAGCCAATATAGAGTTATGGTATCTAGTTATGGAGCACGGCTTCTGCTTCTAATATTTAAAAAATACAACGCCGTCAAAATAAAATCCTACCGCTCCTTGGTATATTAAAAACAGCAATATTCATAAAGACCTTGACGTCCCACTGGTCAAAAGCGAAATCCCAAAATATGTGACCAATTATTTAAAGAAGCTGGAAATACATCCAAATCCTCTCGCTCGAAACATCCTACAACTTCGTGGACATACCCGCTTGAGAAGGAGGGACACCATCGAAATCAGATGATTTCTTCACAAATTATGCATTATATTATTTGTTTTATTAACATTTGAAAATTAGATTTTTTGTCTGGCACTGGCTGGACATCAATACTTATTAACTTTAAACTTAAGATTTGAACACTTATTGTTAGTTCATAAAAATGAAGATACAATAAAACCTATCGCAAAAAAAAAATCTTTTTTAAAATACTTTTTCTAGACATTTTAATACTTTACCTTTGAGTTCATAACGCACTCTCTTTTCGCATTTCGATCCGTTTCTGCTGGGCATTATGTAGAATTTGAATTTATAATGCGATAAAGCTGCACTGCCATCGAAGCTAGGCATCCTTATTTTACTAAATGTATCTGACATAGTGAGCAATCATCCACTTGGCTGACATTGAAGTCTGAATTTATTCTCTATAATGCTGAATTTTCCGTCAACTAAACAGAAAGCTTTCTTATGCGTTCAACTTTTTTATTTTCAGCTTTTGTCATGATATTTTCAAATTCTTCGAACTACTCTCTCTCTCTGCCTCGTGCTGTCCTTTTAGTACCCTTATTAATTTCTTGGGCTTCTCCAATGGTAGGTCTATTCGCTTCTTATGTGTCTTTATTCTTCTCCAATAAACACATTTTTACCATCGCTTTAAAATGTTAAACTCAAGAGGCTTCAATCCTCTAACTCCTTCCTCTATGAAAGATAGCAATTAACAAGAAACATGATAAAACGGTGAGACAGGCAGTGTTATCCTTTGAATGGAATGCAACCCGAAAAGTTATTTACAATTGTGCGTTTTTTTGTTTTTCACAGAACGAGTGCTTTGTAGACATAGCTGCCAGATTTGACGATTTTTTGCCCCAAAAATATCATATTGACGATTTGACGAGTTATGACCTCATTTTGAAGATTTTTGGAAATTAAAAATTTACATCATATTCTTTACTTTAGTGCATTAAAAGCCTGCTTAAGCTTTGTATTTGCTTTGCAATTGTTACTATTGGAAATTTATGTTAGTAACTACAAGGAGTATTATATTTTTAAATTATTTACGAATACTTGTGATTATTTTTCTGTATTTTAAGGGATTAAAAGCCAAAAAATTACAACTCCTAAATAACCTCGTAATTGAGCATAATTTATCATTTGCCGTTGCAGACAATTTTAAAAATTCGATTATAGCCTCTAATATTACCATCGGAAGAACAAAGGCAAGTGCCATTACTTTTTTTTTTTTTTTTTCGTACGACTAACACTTAGGGGTTGGATGGCATTGTGTTCGAAATTAGGAAAATATGTTATGGAAAGGAGGAAAGAGGGAGCAGTGTTTATGGACACTAGGTTTGAATATTTTCATACCATAAGTAACAAGAAAGTCCTATGCAGAAAATGAGTTTCACATACGAATAGTCCATCTAACAAATGAACTTTGTTTGTAATGCAGTGTGCGATGCACTGTTCAATCGACCATATATGGGTGTGCTGGCTGAGAAAGACATGATTTTTGTGAGCAAGTTCCCTTATTTCGCTCGAGAAAAATTCTTTGTAGTACCAACAGGGAAACACAACCCACATTGCAACGATGCTCCAATGAATCAATGGAGTTGGATATACTACCATCATTAACAAGCTAGTACAGCCTCTCCTGTACACGGTCGAGAAGCCTCAAAATAGACGTTGAGGCACCTACTCAGACATCAGAGCTGTATTCCATTCTCGGTCGGTTATAAATGGTAATTTTTTAATTTTTTTCTGACGATTTTTTTACGATTTCAATGAACGACTTTGACGATTTTTTCTCAAATATTTGACGATTTGATGCTTCATTTATCTGGCATTTATCTAATTGGAACCACGGCAGTCGTATATCTAAACTTTGTTGAGTAATTCATATCTACATTAAATAGAAATGCAATTATGTTTATAAATCTTCTTTGCACTTTAATTTCTTCTTTTTTCCTTATGCTCCTCAAAACTCGACTGTAGTTGATACTAATGAATCCAACAGTCGAAAATTACTCTTTTTATATTTCAGTGTTGTCCATTCACAGGATACTAAGAATATAATCAACTAAGTAGAGTACAGTAGGACCTCGATTATCCATGATTCAATTATCCGGCAACATCAATTATCCGGGATGGAAAAAGAATATTTTTTGCATCGACTTAAATTTTTCTGCATCGTTTAACCGTGATTACCTCTATTATCCGTCATTATAGGCAAAAATTTTTTTCTATTATTTTGGACAAACAAGCAAAAAAGGGGAATTCCCTCTTTAGTATACGAAATCCTTATCTATTGTTCACTGTTTTCTAACAAAATAATTTTTTTTTATATTTTTGAAACATGTATGTATATAAAATCCTTGAATAATTTAGTTTTTATATAAATATGTACATATTCATTTATTAATTAATAAAAATATCTATTAAAAAACTAGCCAAAATTGGTATTCAATTAACCGGGAAAATCGATTATACAGAATGCTTCCGGTCCCGACCATCACGGAAAATCGAGGTCCCACTGTATATTATTTTTGTAGAAAAATTTGTGATAAAGTTCTATTCGCATTTTTTTACTAACATTTCATATCATTCACATGATATATAGTACATATAACAGGTATGGTTTTAATAATTAAATTATCATGAGTGCATTGTTTCTGTAGTAACTATAGTATGTGTTACACATCGTCACCATAATACTGTACGTAAAACAGGAAAAGTATTGTAGATGCTGTGATTCCATCTAACCATGAAAAGGGGTATAAAGTTCAAATGTGTTCATGTACCCATGCGTATTGTATGAACATTAAACAATTAACCCTAATGGATGTGATTATCTGAATGATCTAAAACTATAAATATTTAGAGCGGCTAGCATCCTTACAACCCCTAAAATTAAACCAATATTTTTGAGTACAATAAGTGTATTTTTATCCTAAAATTGTAAACAAAAACATTTGCTGTCAAAAAATAAAGAGGATAATAATATGTTTTAATACGAATAATTATCGCTGCGTCAAGTAGAACACACAAAAGTCAAGGGTCCTTCCTGCTAGATGATCACAGAATCCCTTTGAAAAATTTATGACTTTTTTATCTGACAATTTGTCATTAATTTTTATTTTGGCAGCTACATTCATCGTTTTGATGCTCTATTTGCAATTATGTTATACGGTAACTTGATTTTGTGAAAGCAGGGTGTGAATTTATGTTACCATTGGTCTATACATTGTTTAATACATATTAATATGTATTATGAAATATATTTATATATGTATTGCGTTATTGAAAGACCTTATACAGAGATGTGAAAAATATTAACGAAATTAAATGTTACTATTCCATCGAAGAAAACGAACTTTAATGGCTATTCCAGGATGAAATAACCCCAAATATACTGCAAAGTGCACAAAGGTTCGAAAATGGCAAAAATACTTCAGATCCATATCAAAATGAACATGTTTGTTTGCTGAAAATTTTGAAATGCTTTTACTATTAGTTCAGGCTGCATGGTTATACAGTGGGACCTCGATTTTCCGTGATGGTAGGGACCGGAAGCATTCTGTATAATCGATTTTCCCGGTTAATTGAGTACCAATTTAGGCTAGTTTTTTAATAGATATTTTTATTAATTAATAAATGAATATGTACATATTTATATTAAACTAAATAATTCAAGGATTTTATATACATACATGTTTCAAAAATATAAAAAAAAATAATTTTGTCAGAAAACAGTGAACGGTGATAAGGATTTCATGTAATAAAGGGGAATTCCCCTTTTTCGCTTGTTTGTCCAAAATAATAAAAAAAATTTTTTGCTTATAATCACGGATAATAGAGGTAATTACGGTTAAACGGTGCAGAAAAATTTAAGTCGCTCCAAAATAAAATTAAGTCGATGCAAAAAATTTTCTTTTTCCATCCCGGATAAGTATTAATTCAACATTCTTTTAGCTGTAAGAAGTTTTTGTTTTTAATAAATAATTCAGTGCATTATTGAACACGAAAGAGTCAAGTTGTCTTTATCGGACATTTTTTGGTGACCCCGACGTGATACATCACTGTATTAATTTAAGTGCTAATGTGTATTTAATTCATGTGCTAATTAATAGAACATTGAAAAAAAGGGCAAACTGGTGCTTTTGTGTTTTTTCTTGCTAAAAAATATTTGTTTTAAAAAGAATTTAACGGTTTAAAAATTCCATTGCCCAGCTGCAAAGTTTTTTAACTAAAAAGACAATTTTCGTGGTTGAAATTAATTGGACTAATTAAAAACAAAAAAATCTAATTTTACATAAACTATGAGTAATCTTGAAAATCTGCGTAAAACACGAAGCCATCTAAAGGGAATAGCGACCAGGTTGGAGAATTTTCTTAACCAGGTGATCGTCTAAACTCTACAACAGTTCAACAAGATGTCATGCAGAAACTTTTGGAGTCTCAAGCTGCATTTTTGGAGAAATTGTCAGCGCTGCAAACCACTTCAACTGTAACCCAAGAGGCGGTCAACACCTCTGTCCAGTCTGCTGACGTACGACTACCTAAGCTGAATACCCCTGTATTTGACGGTAATTATTCCGAATTTAGATCATTTTTTGATTTGTTTAACAGCTCCGTGCACAACAACTGCTCCTTAACTGCATCTCAAAAGTTTCAATACCTGAAGGGACTATTAAAAGGACATATGAAACTTGTTTCTTGCAACAAATTGAATCTCCCTGCTGAGAGCGTGTGTTATTTGCCGCATCACGCTGTGCTCAAAGATAATAGTTTGACTACAAAATTGAGAGTCGTCTTTGACGGATCTGCCAAAACCTCTAACGATATCGGTGCAAAAAGTATTGTTTTTCAGCCGATATTAAGCAGATGTTCAGAATGATCAACGTGCAAGAGTGTGATCAAGACTTTCAACGAATCCTATGGAGAGAATCCCCAATTGATGAAATACAACATTATCAACTTAAAGATTTAAACCAGCTTTTTACGGCTGGCGGCTTTCGGTTAAGAAAATGGGCAACTAATGAGAGTAAAGTTTTAACTAACATTCCTGAAAATGATAAGATTGAGAGTATAGTGAATATTCCTACAGACATTACGGTTTGTCTTCTCGGTGTTATATGGAATCCTATAGCCGATTGTTTTTCTTACAATGTTAAAACTAAAGATTACTGCATTGATACTAAAAGACAACTATTATCAGAAATTTCAAAAATCTTTGATCCTCTTGGATGGATTTCACCTGTTATTATAGCCCTTAAAATCATTATGCAAAAGTTATGGTTAATCAGTTTGGATTGGGACGATCAGCTTCCTAGTGAAATCAAAACCATGGCTGAACAACTGTTTTCTGAATTTAATTTACTGAATAATATTAATATTCCTAGAATTATTTTCTCTACAGAAACCAACGTTACTTATCATGGGTTTTGTGATGCGTCCAGTGCAGCCTATGCAGCTGTAGTCTATTGTTGTAAAACATTAGCAGATGGTGAAGTATCTACCAATATAGTGATGGCTAAAACAAAGGTGGCTCCATTAACTTTAGTGTCGATTCCCCGGCTGGAACTGTGTGCTGCCTATCTATTGGCACAACTTTTTGAATATTTGACGCCTGTGCTGCGTATAGACAAAAATAAGATTGTGTGCTGGTCAGACAGCAAAACTGTATTGGCATGGCTCTCATCACATCCTACTAAATGGAAAACTTATGTCGGTCATCGAACTGGGTATATTTTTGACACCCTTCCTGATGTCAAATGGAGGTATATGCCAACTAAATTAAATCCAGCAGATAGTGCTAGTAGAGGTGTTAGATCTAGCTATCTAATTGATAATCCAATGTGGCTTCAAGGCCCATCTTTCCTACGTAAGGACCCAACTGAATGGCCAACTCCTGTTAAAGAATTAAAAACTAATGAAGAATTACGTTTAGAAGAGCAAGTTGTTTTAATTACCACATTTTCTACCGATATTATTGATGAATTAAATAATCGAATTTCACGTTTCACTCGTATGGTCAGAGCACTTGCTTATTTCTATAGAGCATACAACAATTTTCGGTTTAAAACCAAAATTAAATTGCCTCTCCAGGTAAATGAAATAAGAGACGCTGAAAATGAAATCTTCCAATATTCTCAAGAATCTGAATTTGCTGATGTTATATCATCCATTAATTATCCAATCCAAAATTAAAAAAGGGGCACCTGTTACCAGTAAAAAACTAAAACGATTGTCACCCTTTTTAGATGACCATGGTATTTTACGAGTAGGTGGCAGACTCAAACAAACTAGTTTGCCATATGATAGCCAACATCAAATTATACTACACATAAAATTGTTCATGATTGCCATCTGAAAAATTTGCATGCTGAAATCACCCTTCTGATTGCTACACTGCGTCAACGATATTGGATTATAGGTGCACGTGAATTAGCTAAACGAGTATGTGACAAATGTTCAGTCTGTCAACGCTATAACGCACAGGCCAACTATCAACTTATGGGTGATCTTCCTAAATTTAGAGTCAATACAGCGTACCCTTTTTATGAAGTTGGTTGCGACTATGCAGGTCCCATAATGTATAAACAACATAATGGACGCAAGTCTCCTATCGTCAAATCATACATCGCTGTATTTATTTGTTTAGTCACCAAAGCTGTGCATCTCGAACTTGTCACGGATTTAAGCTCTGATGCCTTTCTAGCTGCTTTAGACAGATTCGTGGCCCGAAGAGGACTTTGTGGTCACATACACAGTGACAACGGGACTAACTTTCAAGGCGCTGCCAAGAAACTAGGAGAAATCTACAAAATGGTAAAAAATTCAGAATTTAATAATAATGTTTCAAATTCTCTAGCTACAAAGGGCATTCAGTGGCACTTTATTCCACCTGCGGCACCACATTTTGGCGGTGCATGGGAGTCCACGGTAAAAAGTATAAAATATCACCTTCGGAGAACCATTGGTCAAGCTACCCTTAACTATGAGGAACTAACTACGCTACTAACAAGAATCGAAGCTATACTGAACTCACGACCGTTGGTCCAAGCTGACTCAGATGACCTGCCATATCTCAGTCCAGGTCACTTTTTAATTGGTCGACCCTTAAATGCTTTACCCGAGGTTGATGTCACTCATTTAAAAACATCAGCTATTTCTAAGTGGAGACTTATTCAACAACTGTCCCAATACTTTTGGTTGCGCTGGTCAAATGATTATCTACTGTCTCTTCAACCTAAGGCAAAATGGCTAAAAGATGAGCCAAATCTAAAAATAGATGATATTGTTCTCCTTCGAGAAGAAAACCTACCACCCTCTTGCTGGAAGACTGGTCGAGTTATTGAAACCCATGCTAGAAGTGATGGTCTTGTGAGAGTTGCTACTATTAAAACCAAAAACTCAATTTTCAAACGCCCAGTAACTAAATTATACCCTCTGCCCAAAGATTGTTGAACTTCGTCCAAGGCTGGCGGAAATGTTCAGTATAAATTTTCCTTTCATTTTAATTTTTATAAATTTTACTAATTAATTTTAAATTGACCTACGGAATTGAATTCTATGTTTTGTTTTTGTTAATTTCTATTTTTAAATTTGTTATTTACTTTAATTTGTACTTCCTATTTACTAATATTAAAAGTAACGGAGTAATCGTTCGATTCCTTTTTTATACATATTTTGTTTTTGTAAGTATTAATTCAACATTCTTTTAGCTGTAAGAAGTTTTTGTTTTTAATAAATAATTCAGTGCATTATTGAACACGAAAGAGTCAAGTTGTCTTTATCGGACAAAATTTGTTTTTGTAATATGTAAGTGCAGATACTTATCATCAATTATTTACTTTCCCCTTTTTACTTACTTTCTCATCAAATCTCTTATTGGTTTCCTTAATATTTTTCACATCACTATACTCGTACACGAACATTCTGGGGCACAATAATAATAACCTGAAATTTGATTTTTCAATTACTAGTCATCAGTTGCAAAAAAAATTTATGAGCACATATGTTATATACATATACAATATACATATAATATACTAGCTGTACCCTGCGCGCCTTGCTACTCCACCAACTAAAATAAATGTTTCAAATTTGTGATTGACATTTTACGGGAATGAGTTGTACTAAATGTTATTAAAATCATAAATGATGAATCCTAAAATGTCTGGTATTTGTCCGATCAACACATGATCAAATGCATAGTTTACGATTCAATTTATTTTTAATAATTCTCAGTGGCGCCACCTGTCGGAAATTGGTCATACCAACTTAGAAACCTTCCCCGGCTCATGCGCAACAACTTTGCTAAAGATCATAACATGATCAAATGCATAGTTTACGATTCTATAAGGTCCATACAAACAAACATTCATTTTTATATATATAGAAGAAGATAGATAGAAGTCGTCGTAGTGTAGTAGGTAGTGTGTTGGCTTGTTGGACGTGAGGCCACAGTTCAAGCCCCATGTCAGACATCTCCAACAAAACGAAGTACATATGTCAAAATATATCCTCGGCGACTTCCTTTCAGCAGATTTCTGGCAAAAATTCTGAGGGTAAATAAAATTGCCATGAAAAGATTCTCCATAATCTGTCGTTCGGAGTCGACTTTAAATAGTAGTTCCTACCACTCATGTATAAAATTAACACACACAACATAAGTGGTGTAAGAAGCTAGGTCGTAGTTCTGACTGAAAGGTTGTAATGACGAATTATGTGTGTGTATGTATGTATAAATGTACGAAGCAGTTTGATGCTATGATAACTAACGTTATTGAATTCTAAAAAGAAGGGTCCGTTCACGTTGGACAAAATGTAGCCTTAACCTTCATACCTTTATGTTTCTGTCTTAAACCTTTATATTCAAAAATTCATTGTTCTCACTATAATCTTACAAGGTGTTGTTAGGCGGACTGAATTATTCTTCAAGACGACATGTCTGCATCTGAGTGCACAAAAAGTGTAGTCGTGACCGGTACGATCTTTGGACTAGTTTTAATTGATTCATTGCAATCCGAAAATTTTATATTTATCATATGTATATCTGCTTAAAGAGCAGAGCCTAGACAACCTTCACGGTCAACAGAGAATACATCTACTTTTGCAGGAACATCCCGCTGTAGGGAAATAAACAGACCTAGAAGATATGTTCGAGTTGCACCGCAGCAACCTCATTTAGATGGGAGTAATATTGGAGTTCTCTTTACGAAAACATATAGTAATTCTAACGATTTTAGTTTTAAAAGGCAAATAAAAATTGCGTCAGCCATTCGAATCCAGTACAGCAATATACATTTTAGTTATATCAAAAATGAAAATTAACCTTTTAATAGATCTAATATATAAAATTCTCGTGTCACGTTGTTAGTGGTTAAACTCCTCCGAAATGGATCGACCGATTTTCATGAAATTTTGTGTGCATATCGGGTAGGTCTGAGAATCGGACAACATCTATTTTTCATATCCCTAAATGTTAAGAGGGCGTGGCAAATCGTTAAAATTGAATATTTAGGTACATATTAATCGTAGACGAAAAAAAATTGGTGGGTAAGTTCGTAGAGTCGATATCGACAAACTCACCAAAAATGGGAGTGGCAACCCTCCCCCTTCAAGTGATACCTATAACTCTTAAACTACTGAACCGATTTTAACCATTCTTTTTTTGTTCGAAAGCTTATGAGGTTTAGATGGTTTAAAAAATCGATATAGCAAAAAGTAGGCGTGGTGGGTAAGTTCGTAGAGTCGATATCGACAAACTCACCAAAAATGGGAGTGGCAACCCTCCCCCTTCAAGTGATACCTATAACTCTTAAACTACTGAACCGATTTTAACCATTCTTTTTTTGTTCGAAAGCTTATGAGGTTTAGATGGTTTAAAAAATCGATATAGCAAAAAGTAGGCGTGGCAAACTTTTAAAATTGAATATTTAGGGACATAGTGATCGTAGACGAATTCAATTTGGTGGGTAAGTTCGTAGAGTCGATATCGACAAACTCACCAAAAATGGGAGTGGCAACCCTCCCCCTTTAAAAGATACCTGTAAGTCGGCTAATTCGATGGTTTATAACTACATATGTACATATATAACATGTATGTCTGTTAGCAACTTCGTCAGCGCTACCCATGATTCGGACCTCTTATTGTTATTCTTTGTATGCCTCACCTAAATAACGTAGCGACTTCGATTAAATTTTGAACTAGATAGATAGATCCAAACACTTATAGTAAGTTAGTTATTTTTATATAACTGTTTTATGCAGCGTATTACAATAAATATATAATGTGACCTGTTTTGGGCAATAAAAAAATAAATTTTGGGCGGGACGAAGTTCGCCGGGTCAGCTAGTACTCGTATAAGATACGAATCTAAACTCGGATTTCTAACTTTTAATACTGCTGAGGAAAAAAGGTTCTAGAACAACGGCATTTTAAATGTATTCTCTTCTTTGGTAACTTTCGGAACGATATAAAACTTTATGGTTCCCGAATAGGGGAAATCCACCGAATATGCGCTTCACTTATTAGTTAGTCACAAAGAGAAATTACTATACTATAAGGAAGGACACTCTGGCTGCTTTAACTGATTTATTGTTAATTAAGAATAAAAGGAGGTCAGTAATTAACGCGATCATTGATTTTGTTGAAGAACTTCTGGTGTATCAAATCAATTAGGTGTTAGAAAGTCACCACATGGAGATGTATTCTCGTCTCATGATTCTCAACCTAAAAGCTTTATCGAAAGTCAAGGAAAGAACATGGTTGTCATTTCTGTCAATTTCTTTCGGCAATTTTCGAATATGCACTGAGGTTACTATTGAATTAATGTAAGGAATGTGGACAGGGCGTTAACTCAACCAATACTATTCATAGCAAGGCTCTAAGACTCTCAATTTACTACCTTTAGTCGTAATTGAGTAGGTCGTACTCTATCCAACAGCACTAAATACGTTGGTATCATAAACTGGAACATTAACATTCATAACCACTAAGGTGGCAAAAGCTCTTAATCGTTGTAATGAAGCAATGTATACTAACTATATGACCTTGTATTTGGAGACTGGAAATAGTATACTCTTTTATGACTCTGAAATCTGGGCTTCTACTTTGAAAACTCGAATCAGAGTTAAAAAACTACTATCTGCGCAGAGAATAGCAGCTTTACGGGTCACATCCTCGTATCGCACGTTATCAACACAAGCTGCCTTAATAATAGCTGGAATGGTTCCCATAGACCTTCAAGCAATTGAGCGCCAAATGATTTTCAACGCTAGACAGAGCACGACTCAGTCGCAGAGCATAGAAACGATACAGCACGAAGTCTTCTTAAAATGGCAATATCGCTGGGAAAATGAACGGCATGGTAGGTGGACATATAAACTGATTACAGAATTGCAAGTGTGGAAAAACAGATAAAACGGCGATGTTGACTACTATATAACCCAGATGCTAACCAATCATGGATATTTCAGAGATGTCGCTCACTATTCTGCATCTACGAGGAGGAGGAATTGTCAGGGTCTCGGGGCTGAAATCGGCATTATTAGTGCCATAAACGTCGTGCTGAAAATGATAAACAGCAGAGAAAACTGGAACGCAGTAAAACAATTTGTGCACTATGTCCTGCGGGGAAGAAATATGAGCTAGACGCAGTAGAATAAGGGAAGAGCGGGCGCCTGGACGCAGGCTGACAATGATGGAATTGGCACAGGTGCCAAAAAGGGGTCCACCTCGAAGTAATACAACCGTGGTTCCGAGGTGGAATGATACCCCGGTGAGGAGACAAGGCGTGTTTTTAGTCGGTCTACCCAGTGGGAGAGTCCGACATACCATGTATGGTGACGACCTTCATGAATGCATAAAGCATTTTCCCTCCTTCCCGCGAAAAAAAAAATATGACCTTGTATTCAAACCAACTCTATTCTACGGGGCCGGGTTTGGTGGCTAAGAAAAGAAACTGGTTTGATCGTATTAGAACTACATTGTCTAAGGCATTGTTTACAATTATTACCTGGTTACTATTAGACATTTTTACGAAACAATTATCTGCGAATGTGACAATAAGACAGACTGATCGCCACAATTGCATGGAATTATAGAAGCTATGATCATGCCAAAATTTTGAGTATAGTTGATCTGGACATAGCAATCGACTACGCGATAATAATAAATGGTGAGGTGAGATGAAATCTCTCAGTAGACGTCAGTTAAGTGTTCACTGACGGATACAAATTACGCGACAAAGTCGGAATATTACTAGTACCTCATTCGATCGGACTAATTTAAATTCTCAATTGTCTTTGCTTTTTGGGCATAACATTTTCTTTAACGGCACCCCATAGAAAATATTCCAACGGTGTTAAATCGCAGCTTCTTGACGGCCAATTGACTTCACCATTTCGGGTAATTAATCGGCCTTCAAATGTTTAACGCAATAAATCGATTATGGCATGAGATGTGTGGCAAGTTGCAACATCCTGTTGAAACTAAACATCGTTCACATCAATACCATGAAGAGTGGGTTTAAAAAATTGGTTATCATGGTGCGCCCTCCTTTTGAAAGATATATGGGGCAATGATGCCTATGCTTTACTAGCCGCACCAAACAGTCATTCGTAGTATGTGCATTGGCTTCTGTAAGACCGCATATGAGTTTTCTGAGCCGCAAACACGGCAATTTTGCTCATTAACATGCTCACCAGGACGAAAAGGGCTTCCTTCGGAAAGTTTTTTTTTTGGCAAAATTGACATCATCGCGCAGTTTCCCTTGGGCGTCAAACCGAGATCTTTTCGCAAAATTCGGGGAAAACAGGTGCGTGAAATGTCCAACTCTTGAGAACGATGACAAGTTGATGTGGATGGATGGTCGATTCATTAAGATATCCATTCAGATAATATACTGAATTTTGTGATAGAATAGAATGACAAACATATGTAAGTGTTGCCAATTCGAATTCAGTGTTGCTTAGTACTCATAAAATAAGGCCATCAGAGTTATACAAGATTGCTGTTCTTCAATTAGCCCACAAAAATTTCTTTTCAAGCGCAGATGATATAGATCCTTTGTTTTTGAAAGTTTTGACACCTAGACTTTTGCCATATTATACCCACTTATTCAATAAGAAACTAGCTAAAATCCTTCCCATTCCCAAGTCAAACAATGGGTTTAGGCCAATTGCTATTCTTCCTTTTTTGTCGAAGGTAATGGAAAACATTATAGCTAGACAGATCAATGGTTATCTGGAATGTCACAACTATTTAACAGTTAGTCAGTCGGGTTTCATGAAAGGTAGGAGTTGTACTACCGCTCTATTAAATGTAGTTAAGGATATTAGGTCGGAGCTAGATGTAAATAGTGTAGCGTTTTTAGTTCTTCTAGATCACACCAAGGCTTTCAATACAGTCAATCATAAAATTTTATTGAATAAGCTCCGGAAACTGTTTAATTTTTGGGCAATTTCGTGTCAAGTGACCCAATTTTTAAAATCGATGTCTTCCGATTTGGATGAAATTTGCACCAAGGTTAGTACTATTGGATAGTTGGCCAGACACAAATTTTCAGCTCTATCAGTCAAGAACTGTCGGAGTTAGAGGGGGTCAAAGTTGGACATTTTGGTCATACAGCGTTTTTTTAAAATGTGTGTAACTTTTCACCTATTGGTCCTAGCAAAAATTTTCCAAAGGATATTAGATAGCTATTTCTTCAATCTTTCCAAAAATAATTTTTTTAATTTTAAAAAAAATTTTTTTTTATTTTTTTTTTTAATTTTTTTTTTCAATTTGGGCCCTTTTTTTTTTTTTTTTTTTGCTTAAAAGAAAGCTTATAAAATTTCCTTTAAGGCCTTCATAATCGCTGAATGGGATGCGAGTGGGATATCTATCAAAAAAATTATTTTTTAACTCAAGAATAAGATTTTTCAATATTTGGCACATGTACCATTTTCATTTTCCCCCATTTTTTTTCGAAATGGAGTTTTTTTTTATTTTTCCTCAAAAGAAAACTTAAACCATTTCCTTTAAGATCTTTGTGGGCACTTAGTAGCAAGAGCCATATCTATAAAAAAAATATTTTAACTCAAAATCCAAAGTTTTTAAATTTTACCATATGCACTATATTTTTTGTTTTTTTTGCTCAAAGAAAGCTTAGTTCTTTTCCTTTAAGAGCTTTGTGGTTACTTAAAGAGATGCGAGTGGAAAAACTTTAGCGTGCGAAACTGAATCTCTAGTAGCTCAATTTTATCAGCGAGATTATATGAGTCGAATGATGCCAGGAATGAAAGACTGGGTGTCTGTTCGAATCGATGGCCAGAAAGTCCAAATGCAGAAGAGGATGATGTTTTTCCACTCGCATCCCATTAAGTGACCACAAAGCTCTTAAAGGAAAAGAACTAGGCTTTCTTTGAGCAAAAAAAAAAAACATCCATTAAAAAAAATATAGTGCATATGGTAAAATTTGAAAACTTTGGTTTTGTGTTAAAATATTTTTTTTTATAGATATGCCTCTTGCTACTAAGTGCCCACAAAGACCTTAAAGGAAATGGTTTAAGTTTTCTTTTGAGGAAAAATAAAAAAAAACTCCATTTCGAAAAAAATGGGGGAAAATGAAAATGGTACATGTGCCAAATATTGAAAAATCTTATTCTTGAGTTAAAAAATAATTTTTTTGATAGATATCCCACTCGCATCCCATTCAGCGATTATGAAGGCCTTAAAGGAAATTTTATAAGCTTTCTTTTAAGCAAAAAAAAAAAAAAAAAAAAAGGGCCCAAATTGAAAAAAATTAAAAAAAAAAAAAAAAAAAATTTTTTTTAAAATTAAAAAAATTATTTTTGGAAAGATTGAAGAAATAGCTATCTAATATCCTTTGGAAAATTTTTGCTAGGACCAATAGGTGAAAAGTTACACACATTTAAAAAAAACGCTGTATGACCAAAATGTCCAACTTTGACCCCCTCTAACTCCGACAGTTCTTGACTGATAGAGCTGAAAATTTGTGTCTGGCCAACTATCCAATAGTACTAACCTTGGTGCAAATTTCATCCAAATCGGAAGACATCGATTTTAAAAATTGGGTCACTTGACACGAAATTGCCCTTTTCTTATTGTGCCGCCAGTCTAATTTTTTCTTATTTGTTGGACAGATGTCAGAAGGTTCACTTAGGTGGAAATATTTCAGATTCGCTTAATATTAGTAGAGGTGTTCCCCAGGGATCAATACTGGGGCCTCTGTTGTTCTGCATGTTTATTAATGATCTGCCGGATGTGTTGGTTGACTGCCGTGTTCATATGTATGCTGATGATGTGCAGATTTATACCAGTACTCGTAAGGAGAATATTGATTCTTGTTTACACTCTGTTAACCGTGATTTGGATAGAATTCACAGTTGGGCTTCGGCGAATGGACTATGCATTAATCTCTCAAAGTCCAAATGTATAATGATTTCGAGAACCAATGTTTCGTGTGCCATTCCTGGATTGAGTATCAGGGGAAATAAAATTGACTATGTCGAGTCTACTACCAATCCGGGTATTGTATTTATTGACAGATTTTCGTGGTCTGGCCATATAAGTATCGTTGTTTCGCAGACTGCGATAGTAATGACTGAACTGAACTTGGCATACAACAATATAGCAAGATACGTCTTTCTTAAAGGTCGCCGGGATCATATTTCTCATTTAACGTACCAGATATATAGTGTGAAATTTGATAATCTTCTGAAAATTAAATGCCTCATTCTATTCCATAAAATTATTAATACGGTACAGCCAGAATATTTATTGGGACAAATTAAGTTTGCTAGATCATTCCGGGGCATGAAGATTATTCAACAACGGTACAGGACTCTTCTTTCACACCGACAGTTTTTTATACACACCACAAATCTCTGAAAATCCCTGCCAAATTACATCTAAAAGTTTGGCAAGGCAAATGCGTTCAAAAAGAAGTTATTTAAATTGTTCTCTTAATGAAAAGTTTGTTACGTTTCTTAGCATGGTTATTATATCGGTGAAATATTTATCCTTACTTTCTTATACCGATTTTTGTAAATATTTCTTTTTTATATCTATTTTTAAGAATTCTTTATCTTTTAACTTTTTTATTTCTGTAGTATTGTTAGTTTTCTAAATTGCTTTAAATTATATTTCTACTTAAATTTAATATTTTTATTAATTTGTTTTTTATATTCATTTGTTATTTTTACTTAATTTCTTTTATTTCACAATTATTATTATTTTTTTATGTGATCCTAAGCATAGCACTATAACTTATAAGATTAAAATCTTGTTGTGTTACGTTAATTATAGTAAATAAATAAAAAAAAATTAAATAAATAAATACAATACACTTCAGCATAATGCCACTATACATATGTATGTATGTACATTAATTAATTATACAACTATCCAGGGAGTTACAAATCTATTAAATAAACTCTTAGGCTGTCTCTAATAACTCTTCTATTATGTTAAAAATTTAAGTGAGCATTACTAAAGGTCAAGCCACAAATAGAATCTTTTAAATTGAGCGATGTCGCTAGATACAAAAAAAGTTGTTTTATTGGCGATAAATTTAGGAATAATAAGAAAGGTGTGAAAGGTTTATTACACAAATAGATGTACAAAAAGATAAACGAATTCTAGCTGCTCTTATACGGCTACTCAAAGCAATGTTGGCATGTGCTAATCAATGTGACAAATCAATCATAATTTGTTCTTACAGTCAGTCATGAACTGAATGCAATTATGAAAGCAGTACATGCACATACATAGAGTTAGTTTACAAGTACCTCTTCAATGATCAATGTAAGTTATTCAGTGGACAACAATTGAATGTTTGAAGTGTTTTATGCGCATATACATACATATGTATTCTAGATTGTGCCGCTTTGATTATGATTCTATTCAATATAAAATTAGAAATTATAAAAAGAAAAAAAAAAAAGAGCATTATATGATGATTGAGATCTCAAATGATGATAAATGAAAGATTTACATCGGAATGTATGTATGTAGAGACACAAAAATTAATACAAACTTCAAATATTTCATACGAGTATATGGGCTAGTTCTAAAGTATGAAAATACGTTTTTTATTTTTAAATATATGTAAGTATGTATACATTTGCCTAATTAAATAAAAGGGAGGGTTAATACTTAACAGATTTGATCCTTTTTCTTTCGTTTTCAAAATCCTTGCGGTACAGTTGCCTTCACACATTATGTGGTGAGCACTTATAACCATGCATACCTGAATACGCAAAATATTGTGTTAATGCTCTTCATGATCATCGTGATATTTTTAATTGAATTTAAGAATTCAATACGAACATGCATTTTTACCTTCCTTTTTATGACACGGCACATTTTCTTGTGCTGAACTGGAATGTAACCCTAGTTTTTTTTTATTTAACCTTTTCCACAGAGTTTGCACAACTGACATTTTTAAACGTAACGGATAACCCCATCCCAGGTACATTTATAAGTTTCAAAGATCATGAAATATAAAAGATCATTTCTTTTATTTAACTTTCATTTATTATTTCTATTTTAAATAATTTTAAATTTCGTTTACAAAAAGAAGCTTGAAAACAAAGGACCATGGGATCAAAAATATTTTTCTTTTTTTTGGGTTATGTGTGACAAAGCAGGAAATTTCCGACAGCAGCATAAGAAACCCAAAATATAACCCTTATGATGACATGAATGACATTTCTTAACTTCAGTATGTTATATTTTAGCCTTTTGTTAACCGGAAGAAAATGTTGTTGTGTCCTTTACTTATTTTGTCCTTGTGGTTGTTCGTTCCTCAGTGGAATTGAAGAAACTTTGTTTAAAATGTAATTTCTTATAGACAAAAGGGTTAAGCCAGGACATCCGTTGACACCGTAACTTAAATCAAAGTCCAAAACAATCAAATACAACTAAACTTCACCATAACCAATGAAGAAGAAACATAACAAAACAATATTATATATTATATACATATGTATGTATATGTATATATTATTAATTAGTTTTTAGTTTTTCAGTTTAAATGATTAGCAAATTAATTGTAATTTTTTTATTTATTTATTGAACCTTGACGGGCAATAAACTGTCAGTAATAGTAGATCTAACCGTCACTCTATGTTATATCCCTTAAATGCGCGATTTTTTCTTTTTCCACAATTTTTTTTTTATGTGATAGCTAAATGTATGTACATTATAAAAAAATACTAAAAAAAATTATATTTATAAAAAATTTGAGTTTTATTAAAAAAAAAGGGTTTGTTGCCAAATGGCTACATTGCGTTACTTCTAATTGATATGAAAATTCTTAAAACAATTATTGCTTTTATTAAGACACAAAGCTATGCCACATTTGTCAAACTTAATTCTTGTAAAACCTTTGCAATTTGGAAATTTTAAGTCTCATTTTCTTGAGGTGGAAGTGTTTGAGCTGGTCCTTTTTTATTCTTAGTCTTAATTTGCTGTTCCACAGTGCTCGGCCTTCCACGTTTAGAGGCACTTGTTTCTATTTTACACAGGCACTCCGCCATCTCTGCTCGAAAATCTGCTTGTTTCAGAATATCGTAATCCTGAGTTCCATTTTGTTTAAGAACTCTTTTGTAAGCCAACCAAGCATTTACCATTGTTATTAAATTAAAAATATTCTTATATACCATTTTCTAATTTTTACTTTAATTTTATAACGTCCCATTAGGCTGTCTAACAGATCTACGCCGCCCATATGACGATTGTATTCTTTGATTACATTTGGACATTTTACTTCAATTGTTTTCTTCAGTTTTCGGTCATACCTTTTCAAAGAACTTTCTGGCTGCGTCCCAGCAAACGATGAAATTAGAGTAACATATTTATTATCCTTCCAAATGAAAGAAGATACATATATCCACGTTATCCACAGTTGTAACATATTCAATGCTTTTACCACGTTCTTATTTTTTCATAGATGCCTCTGAAGGTAGCTTGCAGTTAGGCAGCCGGTTTCTTCGCACAGTGCCTAAGGAGTAAATGCCCTCCTTGGCCAAATGAACCATCAGCGGTATGGCAGTGTAATATGTAGTTGCAATGGTATAACTTGTAATTTTGGCTTCTAGGAACAATACGTGATAAGCGCAGTACAATATTTGATGTGGCACCTAGATAAGGTTCACCATTAGACCGATCTGCGTCGTTTTCTTGTCCGGTATATATTTCAAAGTTGTAGGCAAATACAAAAAGTTTAAATCCCCATTTATGGGGCTTGATTGGCATATATTGCTTCATGTAGTGCCTAACTTTTGTAGAACACATTTATTCGTCAATAGAAAGATGTTCCTCTAATGATACATTATTAAACTTTCCTTTCAAATGTTCTATTATTGGTCTTATTTTGTGGAGTCTATCTCTTCCAAGTTCTTTAAAGGTGTCATTGTTGTTAAAATGTAGGTTAGGTTAGGTTAGAGGACGTGTACTTGTCAACTGTGACAAGTACAGTACCCGGAGGTCGAACTGACCCATTGTACAACGTCCTAGCTTCTCACACCACTCGTGTTGTGTGCGTTAATTTTTATACATGAGTGGCGGGACCTACAGTTTAAAGTCGACTCCGAACGACAGGTTTTTTGAGAAGCTTTTCATGGCAATTTTTATTCTCAGAGTTATTGCCAGAAATCTGCTGAGAGGAAGTCGCCGAAGAAATATTTTTCATATTTTCGTTTTGATGTCTGACCTGGGATTCGAACTCGGGCCTTTCGTCTAATAAGCCAACACACTACCTACTAGACCACGGCGACTTCAAATGTTAAAATGTATGTTTTGACGAATTTTTTTCAAAAGTTTTTGAAGACATTGTAAATACTGCTTGTAGGTGAGAATCCAAGCTTCTCACTCCAATAAGACCTAATGTTGGGCATGTGAACTAGTGACATATACAAAACAATTCCGATATATTGTCTTATGTCTGATTCAGTAAACGTTATTGATCGCTCTGGATTCTTTTTTGTAAGGTAAAAATTTGTTTCTTCGACAATTTTTGCTATCAAATCGTGAGAATAAAAATAACAAAAGAACTGATATGGAGTTAATAAAGTTGACAATTCTTCATGTATTTCAGAATCTCCATGGAAATGTAATTGTCCTGCGTCGATATTCAAATACTTCTTTTTCCATTTTATGTTTTTAAACTTTGTTGATGTTGGAGATATGCTGGGCTTACAAGGAGGCGCAGATGGTGGTATTTGGTTTATGAAATGTTCTTCATCTTGCTCATCGTAGACTATTTCCTCAATGTTAGGCTGAAAAGTAAAATCATCCACGCTATCATCATCAGAAAAATCAGTATCATCGTCGCTTTCAGTTTCAATGAAGTTATTTAAAAAAATTTCAATTTCATTATCATCTAATTTTTTAGACTTCATCTAGAAAAATTTAATAATATGTTAAAAACAATAACAAAACATAATAAAAAACACAAAACATAGGTATAACGGAAAATTGTACAACACTTTGTCACTAAACACGCGGTGTAGACAATTGGCAACATACTCGTACAATAATTATATTTTCTTTACACATTTAACTATTTTAAAATTTTTTTTATTACTGAAGTTAATAATACTTGCATTAGTTTAATCGAAAATTAATTTTAGTTGTTAGAATATCACTTAGAAAGTTTTAAAAATACAAACCGAAAATCGGACTTTTTGGAAAAACAGTTGTTCAACTTTACCAACGACAGAAATGTGAAAAACAACGATTTCTATTAAATTTTTTCAAGTTCAGTAAAGCAGATATTGTAAGACAGTGTTAAACCAATAGGCCCTAATTACAAAATTGCGTTTTTGTACCTAAAATATATTTTTTTTTTATTAAAAAACGGTTTGTTGCCGAATGGCAACAGTACGCATTTAAGGGATATGTTGTATCGACGAATTTTGGTGTTATTCAGATTGTATCTTCATTTTGTATTTCTTTTTAAAAATCGCGTATGGCCACTTTTATTTAGGATCCTTAAATGCATTTCATATTTGAATCTTTGTGAACAATTGAAAAATTGAATTACGGAAGCAACAGTGTTTAATCGTTTAATTTTATGCTACCATCTGTTATGTTGAGTTTCTAACAATAAGCCGATTGATTTGAGTGGTTTTTAATCTGTAACATAGTAGCGACTATTTTAGTACAGTATTCATTGCGAAAAAAAATGATTTGTGTCTACTTTTGCTATATATTTATGTACAGTAAGACTCCCCTAAACGCTTCTCCGCTTAACGCTGTTTCAGTATTACGCAGTAGTATTGGGATTCCCCTAAATCGCACACTGTATTGATACTTGTGGTGCACTATATAGCGACGGTATATACTATATATCTTTTTTAACGCTCTTTTGTTACACTGTCCAGAATAAGATTCCAACTGTATTTTCCGAAGTCGCAATGTATTTACATATGTACGTGTTAAGCTGCCTCGTTTAACGCTGTTTCGTTTAGCGCTGCAACTTATTGGAAGGTATCCCCCGCGTTAAGCGGGGTCTTACTGTATATGACTATATTCACATGTAGTTGGTTAGGTTAGGTCCGAGTGGGAGCTTTGATATCAAAAAGCTCACTTGAGCACGCATAGCGGCACGTTGCGATGCCACGAGTGAACGCAGTCTCTGTACTGAACAAGTTCCACCAAAATCAGGGAAGAGGAAGAAGTTGGTCAGCGCAAGGGCTGCACATCAAATGCACGCCTACTCTACAGTGGAAAACCAGCCAGAAAATTTGATAAACGAAGCTATATCCTTGACATCAATAGATGATAGCTCCGTCAAGCTGACAAGAAATGGAAAGCCAAATAGCCTATAGAGATGGGCACTGACAAAGGAAGTGGATAACAGTCTTCACATGTAGTAAGTATAATCAAATCTTGAGGACATACAAATTTTCTTCTTTAATTGTCAATATTCTGACATCCAAATTATTTTTCAAAAGCTCATGCTCATGTTTACAGGAAAAATTCATTTAAATTTGAGTATTATTGATTTATTAATTAGAATACAGTTAAAAATTATACATATTATAATTATATATACATATAATAATTTTATAATTAAATGAGTAACAAAGACCTTATACTCGGTGTAGTGTAATAGACCAGTGTCTCTGGTGGGAATCGAACTCACAACACCCAAATTTGAATAATAACTCTTTGAGAATCTATCAAATGAACCAAACTATACTTTTTTACTTCAAATGCTCTTCATTCTACATGTACTAGTCTGCAAGTTTTATGTAAACCTTTTTTCATTACTATACTCGTTTACTAGAAGTATCTTCTATAGTTTATTTTGTCAATACGTGGTTATGAGGTGTAAAAATATCAATTAAAGCAGATAATAAGACCAAGGTATTGTCTTGGGTTAAAACAATAATGAGTTGACCATCAAAAACTATGTTCAAGAAATTGTAATGAATTGTCTTTTAGGAAAAATAATTCAGGAGATTGACTACAATAACCTGGTATATTAATTTTCTGTGATTGAAATCTATTAGGGAATGAACTGAAGACATTACAAAGTCATACAGTAAATCTGCAAGGCAGATACTTCTCGTTTGGAAATAATACTCATGCAGAGGATATTAAGCAGAGAATTACGCGCATTTTTATCAATATTGGTGTGATTCCATAAGATCTATCACGTGAATCTTCAATTTTTTTATAATACAGTAAAAGTCCGATAATCCGGCACGTTCGGGACCGGCTCGGTGCCGGACTACCGAAAATTCCGGTCTATCGGGCGGTAATTATAAGAACAATTAGGTTAATAATTAAACTACAAATACAGTATGCAAATATCGGGTCCTCCATCTAACGTTTTTTTTTCAACTAGTGCTTATTTCGTGAATGGTAACACTTAGCTCATGTCTGATTTGACAGATAATTAGTATTATCCTTCAGCTGAACGAATATGGTTGTGTATACGCTTGAACAACGCTGGGAAATATTGCGACATTACTTTGAAAATCATGGTAATGTTGCAGAATGTGTGCGAAAATTGCGTACGGATTTTGGAGGAAGAAAAGCACCGTCAGATGAAGCTCATTTTGATCTTGGCGAGTATGTAAACAAGCAAAATTGTCGCATTTGGGGCACAGAAAATCGCACGCATACATTGAAAAGCCGACGCACCCAAAACGAGTCACTGTTTGGTGCGGATTTTGGTCCAGAGGCATAATTGGGCCATTTTTCTCCGAAAATGAGCAAGGAGTGGCCGTTACAGTCAATGGCGATCGTTATCGGGCCATGTTGAACGAATTTTTGTTCACCAAAATTGAAGAGGAGGATATTGGCAACATTTGGTATTAACAGGACGGCGCTACGTGCCACACAGCCGAATCTACACTCGATGTTTTGCGCCCTGTTTTTGAAGATCGCATTATCAGCCGCAGAGCTGATGTCGTTTGGCCCCCTTGGAGCTGCGATTTGACACCGTTGGACTATTATTTGTGGGGTGCCGTCAAAGATAAGTGTTATGCCGACAAGCCAGAGACAATTGACGCTTTAAAGGACAATATTCGTGAAGCCATTGGTGAAATACAGCTGCACACAATCGATAATGTGCTTAAAAGTTGGACCGATCGTGTAGGCTACTGCATGGCCAGCCGAGGCAGCCATTTGAATGAAATTATTTTCCATTATTAACCGGAAGTATAAAAAAAGAAATTTGAGAAAAAATTCAGTAGTTTTTTTTAAAGCATTTAAAAAAAAAAGTTGTTTGTCGGACCCCTTACATACAACAAAGTTTATTTTACTTTTCATATAATGTATGTACACGTACGGTAAAACATATTTCACTTAGATTTAAAAAAGTCACGAATGTCTTTTGGTTTTCTTAACTTCGCTTCGTGATTGATTAACGGAGCTGTACTGCTCCTGAATTTGTTGTCACAGCTGAGACTATCCGGCCGCTTTTTATTTGCTTTAAAGACACACTTTTGGTTAAAACCAAAATTTTTTCAATTTTCCGGAGCGATGCCGGACAATCGGGAATTCCGGACTGTTGGATGCCGGACTGATGGACTTCTACTGTATTGCAAAAATTCATGGCTTTCTTCTCATTTTGTTCGAAATCAGATTATCTTTATATTATGCATTGTGCACTGGTGAGGAAATGAAGTTTGAAAGGCAAGCATATGAAATTATGTTAGTATTTGAATTCACTCTTGCCTGATATTACAATTGACCATAAAATTGGGGATGGCATAGTCTGGATGATCATTCCTAGAATTAAGTATGAAACCATATAATTTACCACAGAGAACATAAACTGACGGCTACTTACAGTGTAAGACCACATTATTATTGTAGAAATCAATCAACTAAATCAGTACCAACAATTTTTATCAAACTAACTACCATTTATTTAAATGTTTATACATACATACATAGATATGTATTTATAAAAGAGAGAAAAAAAAAGTACTTGTTTATGTTCGAACGCGTTGTATGTTAATACGCCATTTGCATTTTCTTTGCGATGCCTGTCAGGGCATTACGTTGACTATTTTTGCGTAGCAACCTCAGGAGTGCATTGCTTTATATCTACATACATATGTATGTATGTATGTTTATACTTACATATTATGTATGATTGTTGGGGGTTAAATAGTGACAATGCAAAACGGATAAGGGATTGTAAACTTTTAAAAGAAATATTGTTAAATAAAAAAAAAAAAAAAAATGTTAAACAGCTGAATATGTATATTTGAAATAGAAAAAAAAGAATTAACGGCCGAGGAATCGAAATGCACATTCACATGAAATTTAGAAAAAAACCACCCTCTAATAAAAAGTCGGACTGTTCAGGAACAAAACCTATATTTTTATACATGTTTATGTTTTTATTACACAGGTTTACAGCTTCTGAAAGAGTTGCAAGATAAATCAATAAATCAAGTATACAATTAAAATTATTAAAATAAATTATAGATACAATTGATAAAACTATTAACACCTGGTATATCTACTTTTGACAATCGCTGGAAGTAAACAATATAAAAAACGGCCTCCTCCACTCGAGGATGACCACTGTGAATGATAATCAAAAGATGCAATAAACATTTTTGCTTTATATGATCCAATTGACGGACTTACTGGATAGGCACAAACACAGAACACCATTAGCCCCAGTCAAAAAGATCTTCAGTATTTATATGAATCGAGTTAAAAAAGGTTGTTTTTAACAATCTCAATTTCATAAAACTGTATTCTAATGTTGGTAATCATTTATTTCGGCTCAGCGCAGTTAGTAAATATTCAACTCATAATTTGTTCATTGTGTTAATAAAGCATTTTTGTTTAGACAAATGATATTTGAGTTTGATGTTCTTTTTGTATTATTTGTAAGTCAATCAAAACAAGAAAATTCATGTATGTACGAAGATAAAAGCGCAAAGACAAAAATACGCTTTTTATATTGCATCCGTTTTTTTTTTTTTAATTCGAAATAAGTATATACATATGTATAAACCTAACCTAACCTAAATAATGTTATACTATGTTCAGACATGCACTTTTATTGAGTCAATATTCGGTTTATTGATTACAATATTTTAAGTGTTTAGACATAAAAATATACGCAGTTCAGCTGCTTATTCAATATTCATTTGACAGCTGGTTGTTTCAACAACATTGTTTTTGTTTTGTTCGTTGTTTTTTATTTTGTTTTTATTTGTTTGTCGTTGTTGATATTTGAGTTGTCAAATATCTATAGAAAGTGTTCGGAAAATTGTAATATGCTCACTGAACGTACTTATGACAGTGCTGTATTTCAAGTTTTAATCAATATTATAACAATTTATGAATTTATTGAGCAATAATTAATTGACATTTTATATGAAATATTGAGATCAATAATGGCGTTTATTGCGATTTACTCAATATAAGTGCATGTCTGAACATAGTATTACCATATTGAATTAAAATTTTTTAATTTTTCATGTATAGGGTAAGCAATTCAAGTTATCATCATCAAGTCATTTAGCGAGTCACACTGCAAGAATGATGAATTACATAACCACAAAAGTTTACTTTTGTGATACCCCGACTGCGATAATGCCTGAGAGTTATACATACATACATAATTGGTCATTACAACCCTTCAGTCAGGATTACGACCTAGCTTCTCACACCACTTATGTTGTGTGCGTTAATTTTGTACATGAGTGGCGGGGACTACAGTTTAAAGTCGACTCCGAACGACAGATTTTTGAAAAGCTTTTCATGGCAATTTTATTTACTCTTAGAGTTTTTGCCAGAAATCTGCTGAGAGGAAGTCGCCGAAGAAATATTTTCATATTTTCGTTTTGATGCCTGACCTGGGATTCGAACCCGGGCCTTCAGTCTAATAAGCCAACACACTACTTACTAGACTACGGCGACTTACGACTACGGCCTGAGAGTTATAGGCATGGATAAACTCTTCGATTGGTGGGCTATACTTACGAGTCAATCTAAAAGGGATACACACACCAAAGCCGGCGTCTTTATCTATCGAACCTATTTCAGGGTATCGCATGAACTTCTAGCGTAATGTATTGACTTTCACGTGAAAATTCTTTAGAGAAGCTGAAGACTAACAATTTATGTGGATAATCCTACAGTGAAGACTTTGAAGGGAAATTCTTTTAGGTCACACGGTAAAACATGGTGGGGGTAACATTATTGTTTGGACGCAATATTTCTACTATGATGTTATGTCACTATATTGTGTACTAGGTATTTAGAAAGTAAGGAATTATGTTGTAATACTTCGAAATTGTAAGTAACAATATGAGACTTGTAAGTAACTAATGTTCCTAAATATACTGTAACGTGTGTTAATGAATAGTTCTGATCTAAACCGGATTAAGAATTTATGGAATATAGTAAAAACAACAATCAGAGAAAAGTGTCCCACAAACTGTGATAGGCTTTTGGAATTAGTTTATGCAGGGTGGTATGATACACCGGATTGACCTTAGACGATGTAGATGCTTAGACGATGTGTACTAGCTATAATCAACACCGATGTTTCTATAAAATATTGACCAATCTAGAACAAGATTAGAACTTATATTAATGCAAATGAATTAATAAATTATTATTTTTTTTTTTAACTACATATTTTGAAAAGAAAATGTGATGTCCTTATCTTTTTCACAGGGTTACATTTATTGTTTGTGTGATATATAAACCGAGAATAATCAATAATTTTATATTACTCGTATTATATATAAAAACTCTAAATATCACAAGGTTATGTTTCCATTTTTCACGTCACTGTCGCTTTCTTAATGACCTTGAAATTAGTGCGATAAAAACGTTGCACTAATTGAATGCCTGTATACCTTATGTTATCAAAATATATACAGTGAAATCTCCCATAGTCGGACGTCGTTTTGTCCACTATCGGAAAGTGCCCGCTTAAGTGGGTGTTACTATTAATTAGTCCACCATTAATTAGTAACACCTTCAATGTTTGAGATAACAACTATTGATGGAGTTTTAATGTTTTTTAAATTCACTTATATTATATAAATTTTTATTGCGTTCATAAAATAACATAATAAAATTATGCTGAACTTGGTACTTTCTCAACACTTGAATGTGCCAAGAGATTTAAAAAGTATGCATACGTCGTTAAACATTGTCAGTGATGGCAAGAAAAAACGAGAATCCGCTAATTACTTATGTATGTACTAGAGGTGTGCACAAGACATTCTGCTAGCTTAAGCCCCAGTTATGCATCCGTAACGGAACGTAACCGTAACAGGTAGAAACAGCTGATCGTTTTTGTTATGTATGTAGTGTGTTTGACTAGTCTAGGTTGCCATACCTTCTGTATGCAACTTAATATCAACACATTCTTGTTGATATTGTCCACACTGCATAAATGCATTGAGACATAAACAATTTATGTATTGTGCTGTCTCAGCATATTCCCACACTCATGGAGTGTTAGAATGTAAGATATTTAGCATAAGTTTAGTTTTAAGTAATGAAGTATAATATAGACATAACAAGGGAACAGTCGCATTAGCGGCTGTTCCCTTAACTAATAATATAAAATAAATAATACAAATTATTAACAATAATAAATAAACAGTCTTTCAATTATGACTTTAATTTATATTACATGGCGATCCTGCCACGTTTCGGGACAAAAAGATATTTTTTTGTGACTTACGTGGAATAAAAAAAAAACATAAGAAACGGAGTGAAAGATGAAAAAACTAATGCAAAAAAAAAAGTGAGAAAAGCAAATACACAAAAAAAAAAAAAAAATCAAAGTGAAAATTATATTTTACAAGAAAACTAAACAAAAGCATTTAAATTCCCTAAGAAAAGTGTGCAATGAAATAAAATGTAAAAAAACAAAATGGAACAACAAAAAACAAAACACTTAAATATACAACTAAACGAAGAAAAACAGAAAAAGGTGTTTTTAGTGGAGTGTGAAAAAGGTGAATACAAAAATAAATACAACGAAAAAGAAAAAAAATCTGTTAATCCTACGATTTTATTGAAAAATTATGTCAAATAATAATAATCCGCCATATAAACTAACAAACGGCATCAGTAAAGTACTGCTTTTATCGTGAAAGTTGTGAATTTTTATTTTTGTGCGAAAACTTTTCTTTGTCTGAAAAAAAAAAACAAAAACATTTCAATGTGTTATATACTTATTGCTATAATAAAAAAGCAAAACAAGCATTAATGGCAACAAAACAAAATAAAAATAAAATTCCTATAAAAAAAAAATACCTATAAAAAAAAAATTGTCATACTTTTCACTTTTGTTTGTGCACAGTGAATGAAAAACTATTTAGACATAAAAAAAAGAAGATTCATTAAAATATCCAAGTGCTTACTTATAAAAATAATAAAATTTACATATGTATATAACAAAAAGAGAAAAGAAATAATAAAACTGTGATACAATAATAACAAAATCCAAAGAGAAATATAAAACAAAAAAGGGGAAAATTTTTGTTTGCTCTTATTATTGCCTCCCAATCATTAGTATCTCGGACGTACGACAATGTGAAAATACAATAAAAAAAAAAAAAAATACAATATAAACAACGGAAACACATGTGATAAGTAAATACAGTGAAGAACAAATGTGTGTGACAATAATATTTTTTTTTTTTTTTTAAAAATAATCAAAGTAAAATACAGAAAACAAAACTAAAGTAGAACGTGCTTCAATTATTTCAATTTGTTTAATAATAATAATGCAACCACAATAATATAAACATACGAAATTTATATCAGTTTTAATATCATTATATATATATATAAAAGAAAAACAACATTAAACCCCAGCTAAATTGTAACAATTGAATAAAAGTAATGAAATAAAAAACCAATGTAAACAAACAAAAAAAAAAAAGAATATAAAATGAAATAAAAACAATTTTACAAGTAAATTAAAAACAAAAATTTAAAAAACGGATCTATAACCAAAGCAACACACACTCAAACAATTGCTCTGATTTAGTGTGAATTCTATGGCGAACTTCTAATTGAGTGGCTAGAAAATCGAAAAAAAATTTTTTTAAATATATTAAAAATTAATGAAAAACTATTAAAAAAAAAAAAGAAGTTCCTTATAAATAACAACCAAAGAACAATCGAAAAGAATAGATTTGAATCTAAATTGAAGTGTGATAACGTATTAAGATTTTGTGCATCAAGTAAAACCATATTTTCTGTTCCACCGCCAATTAATTAAAATTTTAATTGTACTTTATAGAAAACTACATCTCATCTTGCTCTTCGACAACGGTGGAACCAAAATAAAAATTGTTCAAAAGTGAAAAACAAAAGTTAGTGTTTTGTTAAAAACGAAAAGAGAACAAGCATTAAAACAATGACCTTGAAGTGTAAAAAAAAAAAATTTTTCAAAATTTAGTGAAAAAAAAAATTCTGTGAAAATCCTAAACGAAAAACTTTATTGGAACGAAAAAAAATTAAATAATATAAAAGTAATTAAAACAATTGGGAAGAAAATTAATTGATTGTCAACATTATAATATACGCGTCAAAACACAACAGAAACAATAAAAACTACTGCGGCACAGTGCAAACTAAAATTAAAAAAAAAAGAAATTTGTTATGAAAAATTAAATGATGATTGTGAAGCAATATGTGGTTTTAAAAAAAAAAAATCAAAAATATTAAACACTTTAAGCAAGTGGTACTGGAACATATAAACATGGAACAGAAATAAATTAAGGAACATTCCACAAAAATAATGCTGCCAAAAATTGTTGTTGAAATTGTGCGTGTGCATTTCAAGCCCTTTAAAAGTGGAATAAAGAGTGACATAAAAAAAAATAAATATATAATAACCAGAAGATTAATTTAAAAATCAGAAGAAAAATTCCTGTATAAATAATAACCGCATTAAATAATAACCGCAAAAAGCTTTCGTAGAGGCCTTCACAGCCAGCGCCAATACCACCAGATTATCAACCAATGATATCATCAGGACTCATCAACAACCACCAGCCTTATTCAACAATATCAACAACGGCAACTGCAAAATCAACAGGCACCAGTCCAACAGGTTCCAATATGAATTTTTTTATAAATATTTTTAATAATTCTATTTAATATTTTCTCTAAATTTTAAGAAAAATATATATATTTTTTAATAAATCTTTATTGTTATTTTAATATTGATTGTGCTCATTAATTAATTAAAAAAGTATATTTCAATGACTTTTCTTTACATGGTGTAAAAAAAAAATGAAAAAAAAATTTTTTTTTTCATTATATTTTTTTATTTTATGTCTTTGTTTTTATAAATTAGATTAATTTTTTTATAATTTCACGTTATTAAGTGAGTTTAAAATCTAAAATTCTAGTAAACTCACTGGTAACGTTAAATTTAAAAATATATATTTAACGTTTTTTTTTCTATTAATTATATTATAAAATAAAATAATATAAAATATTATAAATAAAAATATATATTATAAATATTATATTTAACATTAGTAAAAATGATACATGCAACATTAACATTAGTAAAAATGCTCTTTTACATAGATTAATAAAAATAAACATACAAAAAATGAATTGACGGTAACCAGCGATATGTAAACAAATTGTTAATAGTAATAATTTATTGCTATTAACTACATATAACATTATATATACGTATATATATTATTATTTTAAATATTATTTTTAAAAGATTTTATTTTAAACTGCTGCGACACTTACGAGTCCCTCCAGTGGTGTAAAAAAAAAAATTAAAAAAAAAATTTTTTTCATTATATTTTTTTCTTTTTAATTAAATTCATAATTTGAATTTCTTGTATGGTCATAATTATACTTACTTTTTAATAATTTCGTTTATTACTGTTGCAATAGCACAATAATAAATCTTTATTTTTATTATTATATTAATCGTGTTTATTTTATTTTATAATTGTACTACTTAAAGACTATTGTATAATTGCACTATATATGTGGTCTTTTGTTTGATGATTGTCCTTGAAACTAAAAAACAAATATATAAAATTGTTTTTTTGCTAATTACAAAAAAAAAAAAAAATTTTTTTTAAGCCTGCTGCGATACTTACGAGAGCCTCCAGTGGTGTAAAAAAAAATATAATAATAAATTAAAAATAAATGTTTTTACTTTTTAATAAATATATACTACATAAAATTTAATTAATATTACATAAATTTAATTAATTAAAACTTTTTTTATATTTTTTTCAATGCCGGCATATGAAAAAAAAAAAATAATAATATTAATATTTTTTTATATATACACATGTGTACATTTAATGTTAGAGAAAGTTTTTAAATATGGCCGAACATTTAGCGGCATTACGTAAAAAAAATAAAATAAAAATTATTTTTTTTTTAATTGAAAATTTATGATTGGTCTATTCGGATGTCAATTGAAGACATCTGCTGTATTCCATCGTCTTGGGAGACTATATCAAGTAGTATAGTGTCCTCAAGCCGTGGTATATAGCAGATTTTTTTTACTAACATACTGACAAGACAGTTCTGACTTGACAGCAATCGTTTGAATTGTTTGAGTCAAGCCCTTCGTCTTGGTATACCACCATGACGAGACCGAAATACAAAATATTATCCTTGCGTGCTCTCGGATAACGTCCATCCTTTTGTATTACTTTTAAGCATTCGTCAAGGCAAACAAGCCTTGAGAAAATGAATGTCGTTATTGTTCACTTATATTTTTTTTCTCCCCCTTCAATTTCTTTTCTCTGGTAATGAGATAAAGAAATATCATAAATGAAGTAGAGCACCGAAAATGCCATAGTTGCATTTATCGAATTTTGTTGCATGTCCTTGTTATTAATGGAATAGTGGATCTAGATCTACTCTTTCCAAAGCTTGAAAAAATAGCTGGTAACATAGGTCTGACAACTTTGCGACTTTCTATTAATGATTGTCTGCTAAATTCCCCGGGAATATATATAAAACCTTTAAAAATAAAGGTAATAGTCTACTAAAAGATAGACCACAGTGCTCTTGAAATGAAAAGAAAACTGATTTCTTTTCTCCTTCCGAAGGGAAAGTGAACGAATGCATAATTTTGTCTTGCATAACAACGGAATGACATATTGATCATCTGAGTGACAATCAATAATTTTTAATAATAATAATAAAAATAATTTTTAATAATTTTTACATTCATCTTCCCATACTTTATTGTTCATTTTTATTGTTTATTTATGATTGAATTATACTTAATGTATGCTTATGCTTAAAAACTAATTTTTTAATGTTTAATGTTTAATACTTAAAAACTATTTTTTATGTTTGTAAAAGAACAATCAACTTATGTTGATTGCTCTTCATTAAGAGGGAAGGTGTAGTGTGTTTGACTAGTCTAGGTTGCCATACCTTCTGTATGCAACTTAATATCAACACATTCTTGTTGATATTGTCCACACTGCATAAATGCATTGAGACATAGACAATTTATGTATTGTGCTGTCTCAGCATATTCCCACACTCATGGAGTGTTAGAATGTAAGATATTTAGCATAAGTTTAGTTTTAAGTAATGAAGTATAATATAGACATAACAAGGGAGCAGTCGCATTAGCGGCTGTTCCCTTAACTAATAATATAAAATAAATAATACAAATTATTAACAATAATAAATAAACAGTCTTTCAATTATGACTTTAATTTATATTACATGAATAAAGCAATACGAATGGTTATAGAAATGTAATGTAACGTAACCGGAACGTAAGAATCTGTAAAAAATAGAATTTTCTTACATTTTTACGTGACATCTGTTTAGCAGTGTTAACAACATGTCAATATAAAAAACCACCAAAACTGAAAATTGAAATTATAAACAGAATTTAAATTTTCTACTTATGTTTATCTGTATGTGTAATTCTCTTTAAATAAAACTTCACATATTTTAAAAACCCAAATTATTTCATTATTAACTTTTATAATTTAAAATAAAAATAAACACTCTTTTACTATTACGAGTACATTATGTAGGTGGTGTTTATTTTTATTTTAAATTAGAAAATTATAGTTATCGATTTTTAACTAATTAAACTTATTATTTAATTTGCATTTAACTTTTGCTAGAGAAGATAAAATGTTTTAACATTCGTACAAATTTGGTTTCCGAAATACCTGACCTGTTTCTGTAGGATAAACAATTTCACTTGCTCGTCTATTTATATGCAAAATATAAACAAAATCACTAAATTTTGTGTTTGTGTTTTCCTCAACAAACAAACACAAACTAAATTGAGTGTGTTTGTGTGAAAGTGAAATTGTTTGGCTTACAGAAACATAATATAAAACTTTTAATAAGTACCTTCAAATAAATAAAAAATCGTTAAATTGAACCTAAAAAGTCTGTAGTGATAACACTGGTTAATAGCTGAATTAAAGCAAAACAAAAGGCGGCATATTGCAAGTGATAAAAGATAAAGTGATAAAAGAGTTAATACAAAGTTTTTAAAATCTGAAATTAATATTAAATTTGTATAAAAAACAATAATAAAATAAAAACTCAAACCCAAAAATATGACTTCTATATCCATATCTGAATTTTTGTCTTTTAGTTTTTGCAAATTTTATTTCTTTATTTCTTTTTTGTTTTGTTTACATAAAAACATATGACACGTTTTTACGATCTATAATTGCACTTACATTTTTACGTTCCGTACACGTTACATTACGTTACTGTTACATTCCGTTACGATAGCATAACTAGGGCTTTACCCTTCACCGAATGCAATACTGTAGTGTACTCTTTTCTATTGCTCTTGATTTTACGAGTGCACTGAAATGTGTATTTCTCATTTATTCAATGTATACAACAGCACTCGTTTGTCCGTGAAGTAACGGAACTATGCTTTGTGTTGTAAGAGAATATTTCACTACTGAAGCTAAATTTTCAGTATTGTCAAATGAATTTCAGTAGTGTATTCGTTGAAAAATATGCGTGTTTCTATACATTCTTTGCTTTCGCCATAAACTCTTTCAACAACAATCTCTCTTCAAAGTGCTATGTTAATATTCGTTGTTTTTGTGTGTTTGTTTTGTTTTTTAAAAAACAAAAAACATTTTTTCTTTAGCATTTACTGAAAAAAGAAATGCACGTTGTGACACTATGAAGAGTACAATAATTTTGTTGCACTCTTCACACAAATATATTTTATACTGTTGTACAATGGTTTACAAGTGCAGTTGTTTTTTTGTACTCTACCTTTGCTTCACACTTATTTATATTTGCAGCTACAATCAATATTCGGTCTTGAGAAAAATGCAGTAGTGTGCAATTTTATATGTCTTGTGCAGGTAAATTCATAGTAAGTAGCCTTTTCTCAACAGCTGACGACATTTGAAATATCAAAATTTTGTTGTTTTTTTTTTGTGTTTTGTTTCGATAACCATTTTCGCATTTATAAACCCTCATTTGTACCGGATGTATCCTTAACGATACGCACTCTAGAAATTCTTCAGGATTACTATTTCAAAGCCAATTTTATTAAAATTTTTGCAAGATGATTAATAATATTTAAGCCTTTAACACTAAATACATATATCTTTTAAACTACAACCTAGATTTACTATATTTATATTTATTTAGACGAGAGTGATGAATTACCCAAAAAAGATTTTGGTCTCTCCAACTAGGTGCCTAAACTATGAGCAATAACAAATAACGTTTGCATCTGCCATTTTTCTCGATGGCCATATAAGAACATGTTATTTACATAAAGTGGAAATGTTATTGACTGCATGGAATATTTTTTTTTTTAATTTATAGTTGCCCCACTTTGGCGTAATTAAACATGACATAAAAATCAAAAGAAATTTCAATATATAAAATTTATTTAGTTTTTTTAATTGCTTTTATTAATTTCCTATGGAGGTTTGAGGGTTAATTTTTTTGACATTCCGCATGTACTTTAACAACTTTATTTTCTCATTTATCTTCCTATTGTTATTCTTCAGTCAGCTGTTTCTGACAATCGAAGTAGGTTTTACAAAAACAAAATGCCTGTTGTTTTTGCATTGTTGTACTTGTTGTAGACATAAGGTCACCTATTAATGAATACGCCTTGGTCTTGTGCACACCTCTAGTGCATACATACATACGTACTGACATACAGTACAAACAGTCCTTAAAAAATTAGAAGGAATGTCTGCGTATCACATCTACATACATATTTAGTTCACATTTTAATTTTTTTTTAGGTTTTTGTCAGGCTACGGGTGATATTTAAGAAAAAATATTAGGCGTTTAAAAAAAGTACTGTTCGTATCCGGCTAAGAGAGAGTACGTCTAACTGAAGTTATTTTGTTCTAAAATTGCCATCAAAGGAAATCCGTCTGTTATCGGAAAGTGCCCGCTTATAGAAAATGTCCGTAAGGAGAAATTACATTGTACTTAAATTCCAAAAATGGTATCTCATTCTAGGAGTCTATTAAACAACAAATATAAGACACTGCATATGGAATATTTTAAGTTAACAGTCCAACTACTTACTTGGAAGCTTAGTCTGGTTTTTGGCTTGGATAAGCTAATTGCATTATATTTTAATCAGGTTGGATTAGCAAAGAAGGTCTCGTTATAATACCGATAGTAGTGTAGTTTAAATCGACACATTATTTTAATTTCTTATATCCGGGGAATATGGAACATAAATACATTCGCGTAGAAAAATTTCATATCATTTTAAGAAGAGTATTTGGAGTCCAAAATACAAATACATATGTATGTATATTACTTATGTTTAATTTTTTAAAAAGATCATAGCTTCTAATATTTCATCGGGGAGTCTTGAATTGATTTTGTTGCCAACATTTGCTGACTTTGAAAAACATCAAGATAGCTATATACATATGTACGCTTGTAACTATTCACCTCTACCACCTCTTGACACAAACATATCTATTTCTCTAGCAAGTTGAGTATATAACACATCAGATGTATTAATAGATTTTATTGGACTTTTACATTCTTCATTGGTATCCTTTAACTCCTTAACGTTGGAAATTGGGTTTTCATTAAATTTCTCATCTGATGTGCCATCACTGATGTCGCGTGATATAAAATATTCAATACACTTGAAAAACTGCATTGGTGTTATGTAATGTAATACTAAATGCAGTAAACTATTGTTTTACTATATAAAGTACATATGAACTTACAATCTCCAAAATCCCAGGACAAGTTTTAAGAAATCCCGCGATTCGAGATTTCACGTTTGACATCCTTAGTGCATACTTTAGGAGCATTATAGTAATCCATGACTGTCTTATCTAGCTCCTAAAAATAATGAAAGTATTGGTGTTTTAGAAAAATTAAAGACTAAGAAGTCGCCGTAGTCCAGTAGGTAGTGTGTTGGCTTATTAGACTGAAGGCCCGAATTCAAATCCCAGGTCAGACATCAAAACGAAAATATGAAAATATTTCTTCGGCGACTTCCTCTCAGCAGATTTCTGGCAAAAACTCTGAGAGTAAATAAAATTGCCATGAAAAGCTTCTCAAAAACTATCGTTCGGAGTCGACTTTATTGTAGGTCCCGCCACTCATGTATAAAATTAACACACACAACATAAGTGCTGTGGGAAGGTAGGTCGTAATCCTGACTGAAGAGTTGTAATGACCAATTATGTATGTAAAGACTAAGAATTTATTGGGAAAAGGCTTTATACATACAAACTCTGAGAGTAAATAAAATTGCCATGAAAAGCTTCTCAAAAACTGTCGTTCGAAGTCGACTTTAAACTGTAGGTCCCGCCACTCATGTATAAAATTAACGCACACAACATAAGTGGTGTGAGAAGCTAGGTCGTAATCCTGACTAAAGGGTTGTAATGGCCAATTATGTATGTATGTAAGTGATTGACTACTTTGCGAATGTACCGATGGCAGTACACGTATAGGCGATAACCTGTAGCTTTGATTGTCTTTACAGCACGCATTCTCTCTTTTGTTATGGCATTGATATTACCAATTTATATTTATGATTTAAGTTGATAATTTAATTTATGATTTAAATAGTTTAAAATATATACTGAATATAATTTAAATGAGATATTAGTAGAAGAAGATTGGAATCATATACAAGAATGTCACAAATTTTAATGCCGTTTGGCGAAATAACGCCGCCAGTATACTAACCTCACCAAAACGATGTATTGACAGGTCTTGAATAGCCTCTAGTTGCTCTTCACAAATTCGGTAATTCCGTTTGTTGACATAACCACTGAGTCAAAAAGGAACTTCGTCGATAGAAGCATATTTCTCACATAACATGAACTGTGATAATAAATGTCAAGACATGGAAGCGTTGTTTGTTCGTAGGTCTATTTATGATGAAAAATTGTCAATGTTCCGATTTTTTTACTGAAAAGGAAACCCGTTATAAATATTACGGCGGATGCTCTCACTAAGTTGGGTTCACTTTCTGAGGGCAATTAATAGGAGGTCATAAATATTCAATTCGCCACTTCTATGGACTTGTCTAAAGATGGGTCAGAGAGAACGAAGAGAAATACTGAGGAATAGAACGGATTGTTATGTGTATAGGAATCATTGCCTTCTACAGACAGTGTTATAACAGACTTATTGCTGTATTTAGATACATCCAATGGTACACATGCTAGTCCTACTAGTCCTACTATTACAGAGTATGTTGCAACGAGGATCAATTGGCGGCCAACAACAGTTGGCAACCCTTGTTGAAAAAACATACTTTTTTGTGGTGTTAAAGTAAATTTTTAAGTTTTATAAGTTTTTTTTAGAGAAAAGTTACTTTTTATAAAGCTTAAATTTATTTGTGATATAAAACTAGATTCTGCGTATCATAAATTAATGAAAAATGCCTGCGAAAGGACGGAGAAGATTAAATAAAGCTAAATTATTTTGTGGTCAATGTAAGAAAATTGTTAAAGAGGAGAGTGATGATTTTATGGAATGCGACAAGTGCAAAAAAACTTACCACTTTAAATGTACTCAACTTAACGAAAGTGAGTTTGATTACTTTATAAATAATGAGAAAGCTATTTTTGAATGTCATCTATGTGAGGAAGAAGAAAAGAAAGACATAAAAAAGGAGCTTTTAGTAATAAAAACAAAACTCAATAAGTTGGATCAGCTGACTGGGATTCAAGAATCGATTCAATTTATGTCTAAACAATATGATACAATTATAAAGGGTATTACTGAAAATAAGAAAAAACTTCATGAAGTTGGAAAAGAAAATCGATCTTTAAGAAAGGAAGTTGTTAATTTAAAATCATCAGTAAAGATTCTTAATGATGAACGTGTAAAATTCATATGCATTGTTAGAGGGTTAGATGTTGGAAAAGGTGTTACCGCGAAAGACGCTGTTGTTGAGTTATCGAACGGTGTTGGTGTTGCAATGGAACCGCATAATATTGATGATGCGTATTTTATTCAAAATAGAAGGGAAAATAGTCCAAATCAGAAGAAGACATTTGTGGTAAAATTCGCGTCGAAAGCCTATAAAGATAAATTAATGGAGGCTAAGCCCAAATTGAAAGAAAACAACAGTGGTGTTTATGTATTGGATTTCTTGAGCAAAGAAACATTAAACTTGCTTAAATACGCAAAAGCTTTGAAAGAAGTCGGTTATAATCATGTATATGCGAGATATGGTCGAGTTTACTACAAAAAAAAATGATATATCAAAGCCTCTAATTATTCGTTCGGAAGATGATGTTGATAACATATTGTTAAAAGCTTCAACGATGAGGTCTGATGTACGCTCGAGGTTTAGAAACCCTAATACTGTGTGAGAAGCTAGGTTGTAATCCTGACTGAAGGGTTGTAATGATCAATTATGTATGTATGTATGTAATACTGCTGCTGCTGATGATGATGTTGTTGATGATGACTTAGCATATGTTTCTCCTTCATAAATTTTAATATTAAACTTGAAAAGCATTTTATTTTTTTTTTTTCATTTTCTCTTTTTTTTCTTAATGTTTACCAATCAGTATTTTCATAGTATATCAAACTACAATAGACACATTTATTCTTTAAGCACTTCATTTTTTAATATATTAAGTGTTAACGTTAGAAGCATTTCATCTATAGCCAAATTTAATAAATTCAAGTCGTTAATAGCGATCCTTACAAGACTTCCTGATGTAATAGCAATCCAGGAGACATGGTTAGAGGGTAGATTGGGTCAGCTTTACTCTATCGAAGGATACGAGTATGTCCATTGCTGTAGGTCTGATGGATATGGCGGCACAGTGGAGTATTGTAGAAGTGAAAATTTTGTGGACCTAATATCAATTTCAATCAATAATTTTCGCGTAAATGGGCATTTCTTGAAAATTTTATCAGTTAATCGTTCACCTAAATGTTCAATCAAGGAATTTCTTGGCATTGTTGAAGGATTTATGAATTCGGATACTCATAATTCATTAGTGGTAGTTGGTGATATGAATATTGTATGTTAAATAGTCCTCATTGTTCTGATTTAGCGGACTTGTTTTTGAATTATGATTGCCATAGCTGCCATGGACTTATAACGAGGCCTTCTACTAAAACATCTATTGATCAGGTGTTCAGTAATATTATTGGAAAACTTTCTGTGGATTCTATCGAGTGCACGTTAACGGAAACTGCATTGCCAATGTGAATCAAATAATTTTGTTGAGGTTAAGAAAGTAAGGTGCAATTATCAAATGGTTGAGCAGTTACTTAATGAAAGTTTGAGGGGTATTGAACGTGTAAATGATCCCATGTTATTAACTAACAGTCTTATATCGTGTATTAATAGTGCTGTTAATGTATCAACAAGTACGTCTCAATGTAAAAAATCTTTAAGATTTGAAATGGAGCCATGGATAAACAAAGACCTCAAGGCTTTAATACTGTACAAAAAAAGGATTTTGACTAAGCGAAGGAAATCAAAAAGTAATAAATATGATGGTTTGCTGAAAAGACTAGGAAGAGTTATCAAGCTAGCTGGTAAAAATGCTAGAGATAATTATTACTGTTATAATTTAAATGAAATTTGCACTGACCCAAGAAAGACCTGGATCTTTATAAATAACACCCTTGGTAGAAATAAGAAAAAAGATATTAAGTTAAGTGCTGCAGGGGTATCGGTAGATGATGATAATGTCAAAGCAAACATGCTTAATCAATACTTTATTCAATCAGTTATTCAAGTAAGACAACAGATACAAACATTCCCGGAGGATAGATGTAATTCGTTAAGGACTTTGTGCCAAACATCCAGTCGTTTTAATCTTCAGCTGGTTTCTCTAAACGATATGACTAATGCTATAAATAATCTAAAATTAAAAAAATCTACTGGTTATGACAATATTACTTCGGAAACATTATATAGATGCAAGGACGTAATTGCTCCAATTCTAGAGTATATTTTGAATCAAATAATTCTAACATCAAGTTATCCAGATTGTCTAAAGATAAGTAAAGTCGTTCCAATACCCAAAGTCCCAAATGCTGCTATAGTCAATGATTTTCGTCCTATTTCACTACTATCCACGATTCACAAAATTTTCGAAAAATTGATCCATGAAAATCTTCTGGCGTACTTTGACAATAATAATTTTTTGTACAAACATCAGTACGGATTTAAAAAAGGTTGTGGAACGGAGGATGCTGTAATAAATGTTATAAATTATGTATGTGATGGGATAGATAGGGGTTCATGTGGTGTTGAGGGCCTGTTTCTTGGTTTTACCAAAGCTTTTGATCTGGTTGATCATGAAATTATGATACAGAAGTTGAAATATTATGGTGTTGTGGATGGAGAGTTCAAGTTATTTGAAAACTTTCTTAAAAATAGGAAACAATTCGTTCAGTTGGAGGATGTCAAGAGTGATACTTTGGATATAGTTAGTGGAGTGCCGCAGGGTAGTTGCTTGGGGTCTTTACTGTTCTCTATTTACATAAATGATCTTTTTAAGTTGAATTTATCTGGGAAATTGTTTATATTTGCGGATGACGTTTGTTTGTTTTATCCATTCAAATATGACCTTGTATTGAAAACTTATATGGAACGAGATGTTGCCCTAATTTTTGAATACGCTCGACTTAATAAGCTGATTCTAAATGCAAACAAAACAAAGATGATCAGATTCAGGCCGAGTTCATATATGCCGATCAATAACTTCAGTATTTCTGTTGACGGAAATGAAATTTTTGAGACCCATGAAGTGAAATATTTAGGAGTTACGTTGCAAAGCAATTTAGCATGGAATTCGCATATAAAGGATGTCAAAAGGAAAATTGCACCTGCTATTGGAATTTTATTCAAAATGAGAAACAAATTTAATTTAAAAACAAAACTCCTAATTTATCAAGCATTGATTCAAAGTCACCTAAACTATATGGTTACATTGTACGGTTATAAAAATACAACTGAATTAAAATCACTACAGGTTTTGCAAAATAAATCTTTAAAATTGGTTCATAACTTACCATTACTATATCCAACATTGACACTTTATGAAGATGTTTGTAAGCCGATAATGCCTATATGTGCCCAATATAAGTATAAACTATTAATGTTTATGTTCAAATCCCTAAATAGGATTGGATATCACACTATCAACTTTGTTCAGAACCAACGAATTTTCAATACTAGAAGTCAGAGCAATTTATATACCCCAAGATGCAGATTGGAGATGACTAAGCAAAGGATTGAATATGCTGGAAGTCTTGAGTATAACAGCTTGCCTATAAGGATAAAAACGATTAACACTATTTCAACGTTTAAAAGAGAACTGAAAGAATTTTTATTTGGAAGGTTTGAAATGCTTTTGCGGAGATAAACTGATTTTTTTTGGTTTTTTTTCTCTTTATTTTTATCATCTTTGTAATGAGTTTAGTTTTAGATTTTAGTATTTGCTACATTTCTATTATGCATTAATCTAGTTGCCAACTGTCTCAACAATGCCCACTGGGCGCTGGGACAAAAAATAATGAATTGTATTTTATATGAGTTGTAAATAAATAAATATTATGCTAAAAAAAAAAAAAAACGCCTCCTCTGTAACTGTTCAGCGCTTAATAGAATGCGGTTGAGTACACTGTATAGGGGTTTCTTTGATGGACATTCGGACTCTCCTAAGATTTTTAATGGAATTGAGCTAGTTGAAAGGTGTCATCACGGTAGTTTTATTCGGAGTTAACTTGAATGTCGTGGTTCTGTTTTTCTTCACTTTTTTCTCCGCCACCCATCTCTCCTTCTTTATTGTGTATTGTCGTTCTTTCTTATTTCTCTCTACCTTAGGATGTTTACATTAGGCTAGGTGCCTTCTAGATTTTTTAAGGTCTGGAACGAATATCTTTTTGCTTCATATGTACAACTCGTTGTTGGTTAAAGACTATACTTCAAATACTCGTTGCATGAAAAACCACAAGAAATACCAATCAATTAGATGCCCTGATAGCCTAGTTGATAGTGTTGGTTTGATTCTTACCGAAGACTCTGAGTGTTTGTGATTGTCTGACATTGTATGTGATTGCTTACAATGTAAAAAGACAGTGAGAATTATTGCTAAAAAAGCAATTCTCGAATTCTCTGGTCATTAAAAAAATGTCTTTCCTTTCTCCAATAAATTATCTTTCCTGTACTGCAACAAAATGGACTGCACGAATAGGGGTCATCTGAGTCTTGGTTAAAAAAATAAAATAAAAAAAATCATATCGTCCAATGAGCTTACTATCCATGCTTTCTAAAATTTATGAGAAAATGCTTTTAAAAAGTTTAGCAAGGCCACGTATGGCAACGTAATAATTTCCGTTAGTTTGGATTTCGAAGGAAGCATTGCAACATTCAACAAGTGCACTGAATTACTAATATTAAGAGAAGTGCTTTGGAGAACAACATATATTGCTTCGCACTATTTATTGACATATCTTAAGCTTTCGAAAAGGTCTGGCACGAAAGTTTTTTATTTAAGATCACGCAGTTGCTACCCGAGTATGTGCATAAATTGTTAAAAAGCTATTTACAAGAGAGATATTGTTAAATAAAATCGAAATCTGTTTCTAAGTGCATTCGTGTTACGTTCACACTGAGAAGGGAAAGTGGTCCTTACATCACATCCATCACATGATTAATGGTGTAAGAGTGTCTGAATATAATAATGGAAAATATCTTTACATACAATGGGATCGTAGCCTTACGTGAACCTACTACATAACATCTAAGGTCACGCAACTGAAGGTTAGGTTAGGTTAGGTTAGAGGACGTGTACTTGTCCGTTAAGACAAGTACAATACCCGGAGGTCGAAATTGACCCATTGTACAACGTCCTTTGAGGCAAAAAACACGCAACTGAAACTCAGAACACCATTATCACTTCAGCACCGAATGTAGAGATGATTCAAAGGTGGTAGTCTAAACTCCTCAGAATAATAACAGGTGCGCCATAGTATATCAGGAACACGTCCTTAGGGACCTTAACAGACCTTTAATCCAGGAGAAAATTAAGAAGATAACTACTAGCTATGTAATAAAGCTTGCAGTTCATCCTAACCATCTTGTCAAAGGCTTACTTTTATTTGAGGGCCACAGATGTTTAAAAAGAGTGCAAACTGCTGAGGTGTGGCAACTTCTTTTTACCGATGTACATATATGGAGGTGTCCGTTTAAGAGCATGTTACACTTAATTAGTACAATATTTGCTATTAAACCCTCCAATTTTTGAGATAATAACTACTGATGAACTGTAAATGTACATAAATAATAAAATTATGTTGAAAAATTTCATCTTCTTTGGCAGGAAAAAATGGGAATCCCTTAACTAACTACTAACTATTACGCTAATGTCAATGATTATGCCAATGCACACCTACTTACATACGTACGTACATACGGTAAAAAACATCAATACACTTAAGGCAGTTATTAAAAAATATGTATGTACATACATACATATATATTTTTTTTTATTAATAATTGAAATAAAAAAATGGAAATAAAAAATAGTCAAAAGTTTTTTGAACATTTTTTTTTGCTTCTTGGTCATTTATATATAAATCACAATAAATATTTTAATTAGTTTCCCAATAAATTAACTTACCACCATATTTTCAATTTTTCTATTTTTTTATTTGTATACAAAAGATAACATGGGCTGAAGAGAGAATAGATGATATCAGTCTTTTTTGCTAAACTTATTGTAGTATTTGCAGTACTAATTGGTATTTGTAATAATACATGAATTTTGATGGTCGTATTATACTCGATATATTTCATGTCTGTATTTTCAAAGAAGATAGAAAGCTGAACATGTATTTTGTATACACAGTTAAATTACAAGACGTTATTCGGTAATGTTGTTGTTCTCATAAAAAAAGAACACTTGTTCGGGTACTTCGGATAAGTGTGCGTGTATGCTAGAACATACATATGTATGTATGTACTTTTTCAAATCAAATACATTTGTGCAGACGTCTATTATAGACGTTCTCTAACCTAACGTAACTATCCCAACATACCATTTAGCAATCAATCCGCAATATAACTTGAGAATAAGCTTATAATAATAGTTGTTTTCAAGCTTTTTTTTTATTAATATTACAATAATGTTTTTAAAATGTGAATTCACAAGCAGTTTTCAACTATGCTTGAGAAACTATTGTTAAACACAACTGTTTCTAAAGTATGATTAAAGAAATCTGACGATTGAAAAAAACTTATTATTCTCAATAGTTTTTAAAGTCATGCTGTCTTTCTTTTACGCACGCGATAGCTATAAACAGCTACCGTTACTTTTTTTCATGAAATTTGTTTTGTTTTGCCAGTAAATTTATTACAATATTTTTAAACTGCGTGGACAGACGTCTATTTTAAATAAAATAATAAAATAAAAAGCTGGAAAGGCACTGAACCAAAGAAAAGTGTACGAAATCTTAGCACAACAAAGGCAATACGAAGTAATACGAAAAATTAAAAAAATAACAAAATTTTAAATACAATATTATAATTATTAAATACCTACAGGGTGGGGCAAAAGTCGCGAAGGGATTTGAAAAATTAATAACTTTTCTAATTTAATTTTTTTTTTATTTTTCTTTTTAGGACTTGTAAAATAAATCTGGGAGATTAATAATGGAAGGTTGCAACGTTATCCAGCGAACCAAAATCATAGAACTTTATTTTGAACATCATCGATCAATAATTCAAACTCAACGAGCCTACCGTCGTCATTTTTATGTGCGGAATTCACCATCCGAATCAATGATTCGACGCTTAGTGACACGTTTTCAGGAACAAGTCTCAGTAAGGGATCTTCCACGAAGCGGAAGACCACATTCTGTAATTAATGAAGCAAATATTCAACGCGTTCTGGAGAGTGTTGAAGCGAATCCTGAAACATCAACTTGAAGGTGCTCTGCTGAGCTGCAAATGTCTCGGCGGTCTTTACGCAGAATATTAAAGGGAAATTTACATCTTTTCCCATACAAGCTGCAGTTAGTGCAAGAACTAAAGCCACGAGATTCCCAAGAACGATTAAACGATTAAACCTCTTCGTGACTTTTGCCCCACCCTGTACAATTTATAGGTGCAGCATTGTCCATTCGAATAACAGAGGATCAGTTTATAAAGAACACTCGTACCTATTTCCAATTCGCAAAAAATCGAATTAAGCTCCGAAACAATTATAAAACTAAAAAAAAACACACAATAAAATAATTAAATAATATTAAATTGAAAAAAATGCATTTTTTTTATTATTATTAAGCTTATTCTACATTTATGTTGAAAAGCTTATGAAAATATTGAGACGAGTAAGCTTTTATATGCAACACTTAATATAATACTACATTTGTAAGCTTATTCTACAATTGCAAGAATAAGCTTTTAGTAATCTTACACATATAATATTATCACGAGGGTTCCGTTTTGATTTTTCTACAATTGTTACTATAACCTTTTTCAAGATTTTCTTAAGACTTTTTCAAGTAAGCTTAATATAATATTATCATTATTATTATATCATAGTATGCACATTATTATTATATTATTATACCATAGTATGCTCACCATGTCAAAAGTAAGTGTGCGTGTGTGTTCGTATTATTTTGCGATGCCATTGCTGATTTTTGCAGATGCTTCTTATTTGCTTATTACATTTATGAATGAACAGTGCAACGAAAAGTGCAAACATGCAAACAATTTATTAAATTTATTTAATATTTAAAATTATAATAAGTTTAAAAAAGAAAAGGAAAAACGCATTCTATAGGTATTGGAATATTCTTCTACAGAATCAGGAGGACACATTGTTAAGTTTTATATTCATGATTATTCTGTTAAATTGTATTGAATAATTTATTTATTTCAACTTTTTATCGTTATTTCAATTACTTTACTTTAATTCCTTCATAATAATTTTGGAAGCTTTAGATTAATTTGTAAACGCTGCAAGGTTATTGGTGAGGTATGTATTTTAAAGCTATTTAAACTGTATTGCTCTAAAGTTAAATCATTTAAACATTAATTCGGAAACAATTAAGTGCTGTCACAAAATTCTCTACTGTACCGAGGGAAAAAATGCAAAGCTATGTCATATGATATTCAATCGAGGCTCGAAACTTAAAACGGTATCCAATTCCACTCCACTTTTGTTTTAATAAAAATCATCATTAAGCGTTGCCTGTTTCTCTTTCTACTTATTTTTTTTTATTTATAAAAAAGTGAAAAAATTTAGCGAAAAAATAAAATGCAGTAAATATTGTGTATAGAAGCGTTTTATCAAAATAATAATACTATTTAATTTAATTGTAGAATAATTGTATGTACTCAATATTCCTGTAAGTATTAATAATATTAGAATAAGTTTATTTTTTGTATTTTTAATATACATATATACTTAAGTTACTGATTTTTGTAGTTTTTTTAAGTGTTAATAATAAAAATTTTTAAATGTCTTTAACAACAACATATAATCACTGTTTTTTTTTAATTTAAAAACATTTCACATTAAACTAATCCAAACTACATAACCCGCGCAACGCCGGGTACAATCTGCTAGTATTAAATAATGTTCACTAAATCCAACTCTACATTAGCTGTATTAAATGTGACATCGACAATTGTATGTATATTGAGACTGAACCAGGACCTCGGCAATATATTTAAATGGGCTACTGCAAATGGTCTTTGCTTAATTGCAAATAATTCCAAGGCTATCATAATTGGTAAAGTTGACCTTTTGCCAAACCTACTGCCACCATTAGTTGTTGGGGACTCGCCCATAGCATTGGTACAATGTGCCAAGAACTTAGGTATTATTTTTAATAGTCAACTTTCCTGGACTAACCACGATAATACTATTTGTGGGAAGAAGTATGCTATGTTGATGAATTTCTGTATGACTCAATCCTTTACACCGTTTAATATACGTATGCTCTTGGCGAAAACATATCTAATTCCTACCCTCTTGTATGGGTGTGAGCTCTTTGCGGGTTTAGACTCTGTCAGCAAAAACAAACTTAACGTAACTTATAACAATATAGCAAGATATGTATATTTTTGGACGCAGTAGATATAGTAGTATATCGCATTTTTCATACAAAATATACAATATGTCACTGGAAAACCTTTTGAAATATCGTATGCTGATTTTCCTACACAAGATTATCTATGTAAGGGAACCAAATTATCTATTTAGCAAGCTTAAATTTTCTAGAACAAACAGAGGCTACAGGATAAACGCCATAAGATACCGGAAACAAGTGTCTGAAAGGCACTTTTTTATTAATGCGATTCGTTCGTGGAACCAACTTCCCCCAGAAATTCAATTAAAGAGCAATGTAATGAAGTTTAAGACAGCAATTTCAACACACTTTTCTTTTCTTTAAATGTCTTCACTTGCAAGGCTAATTTAAATTTAATTAATATAATTTTGCTTTTTTATGAAATTTTATATATACAGTGAATCACAGTGTAAATGGCCCACCAGTATTTGGTTAATATTTATTAAAAAGGAAGAAAATAAAATAAATATTTTTGTTTAAAATAAAGTTTATTTGGTATTTAATATAAGGAACTAAAAATTCTTTTAATTACATTATTAATTCATTGATTTTTTACATCAGACACAAAAACAGTTCAAAAAAATTTCTTCAAGTTACACAAAAAAGTTAGTAGAATCCATTCCTAATCGTTTAAAATAGGTAATAAGTCAAAAAGGCTTTCCTACAAAATATTAAAAATAAAAAAAACGTTAGTTCTTTAATAATAATATCCTGGGCCATTTTCATTGTGAGATAAATTTGAATGAATTAATAATGTAATTAAAAGAATTTTTTAATTCCTTATATTGAATACCAAATAAACTTTATTTTAAACAAAAATATTTATTTTATTTTCTTCCTTTTCAATAAATATTAACCAAATACTGATGTAATTTCATGGTGGGCCATTTTCACTGTGATTCACTGTATATAATTAACTTAATCATTATAACAGTGTAAAAACAGTACTATTAAATAAGATTATATGCTTGTTGTACTGGAATTAACCAATAAATAAATAAAAATAAATTAAACATGCTGATCAATGTAAGGTTTTATTGTAAAAATAGTATTGTTGTTTTTAATTATTTATTTCGTGACTAACCAGTTCCTTAAGTTCATTCCTTTATTCGTCTTATTTATTCCATCATACTAAATTATTAACGGTAACTTGTATTTTATTTAATCAGGGTTGATATTATAGAAATGAATACATTTTTCGGATGAAAAATCTGTAAAAATTCTAAAGAAATTATGTCAAAGCTTTATTCCAGTCGATCATCGATTGAAGTGCATTTACTTATGGAAGAAGGGGAAAACCATTTGCGAGATAGTGTTGTTAATACATCTAATATTTTGTTTGTATTCGAATTTATTAAATAGTGCTGTTTATCTGAAAGTTCATTTTCTAACCACTAGTTCATAATTAAATGAAACTTATTTAAATTTATTTATAAATACATAATTAACTAGAGACTACACGACAATATCATTGTAGTAGTTTTCGATGGCACAGCTTTTAGTAATTTAAGAATTCTATGTAATTTTATTTACTGCCAGTGTTTTTACCAGAAATCTGCTGAGAGAAAGTCGCCGAGGATATATTTTTACATATTTCGTTTTGTTGGAGATGTCTGACCAGGGAGTTAGAACTGTGGCCTCACGTCTAATAAGGCAACACACTACAATAGTTTGAAAACTCAGATAATAATTCAATTATATGTATGGCCTAGTATTATAAGGTTTCCTTTTGAAGATCATATATTTCAAACGAATTCATATTTGTTGTACTTTCTTCGATCACTACGAAAAGTAATTAAATTATAGAATTGTTGGCTTTCGTTGGTAACAACTTTATACAAAATGGCGATTTGTATAACAATGCGTGGGGTTGAAAGACAGTCTGTTTATATTAGGGTTGTAAAACATATAATACATACATACATACATACATATATTAAGCTAACTTGCAATGTCCATTATAAAAAGAAAAACTAAGGGTCAGTTTTTCTTCATTTTGTATTGGTTGCAACCCTTCGCAATTGAATGGTGTAGTAGTAGTAGCTCGTAACTTTATAATTTTTAACACTTAATTTTGATTAACATTAAAATTTGTTAATAAGAAAGTATTGAAATTTTATTTTCATTGAAAACAATTGATTGTATTAAATAGAAATAAATAAAAGTATTGAAATAAAAATTTGAAATTACTCTCTTTCCTTATATTTTATTGCATTAGGTTACTAAACTATCTCCATAATTTTTGGTATACCTAACATGCAGTGGTGTTGTGCTTATCGGGGTTTACGTGGTAGTAATTACATTAAATATCAGAAATATATTTAATTAAAAGCTCATGCGTTTTTGAATAGTCTAACGACTTAAAAAGACTTAAACAATACATAGTTGAAATGTATTTGAATTAACTACTTAGTATATTGTACCATACATTATTGTAAGTTCTAGATGTAGATGACAAATATGCATTTTCAGAACTAACCTTTGGATATATTCATGTTTACGAACAATTATAGTAGGTGTCAAGTGTGAAAAATGGTAAAACTATAACTAACTCGATAAATGTTTTCAAAATTGATATTAAGAATTATCATTATGTACTAAACACATCGTTTTAAAATACAGTGTCTCAAACGTATAATTGGACACTAGGTATGAGTTTATTCAAATGTCGATTTTTCCACTTCAATGGAGATATTTCATAATATTTGATGTGGATTTATAGATAATTAAAAAAGCTTTTAAACAATGCAGGATACTTAGCATTTTTTATTTAAAAATATTTTTAAAACAGAAAAGGAAAACAATATTAACGAATTTCGTTTCAAGCACATAATTGCACAATCCATTACAGACAAAATTCGTTCATAACATAGACTAAGTGGAACTCCTTTCCTGCAGAGATCTTTCTTGTCAGTTATGGTATAAAAGGCTTCAAATCTAGTGTCCACAAACACCTCTTTCCTCCTTCCCATGACATATTTTTCTAGTTCCCACATAATGCACTCCATGAGTAAGGGCCATTCCCTGAGTGTTGGTTGTACGAAAAAATAAAATAATGGTACTTGCCTTCACCTTCCTAGAGTAATATTAAAAGCTGTATTGGAATCTTTAAAAGTGGTATGCAACGTCAAATTGTATATTATGCTCAACTACACAAAGTGCCAATCTTATTTCACAATTCTTGGTATTGCTACTTTTAGCTCGGTAATGTTTTCTTTAAATATCTGATCAATTTCAATGTTAAATTTCTTTTCTTTATTGGCGCTTTATATACATATAATACTTCACTCCTTGTTATTACCAAACTAAATTTCAAAAAGTAACAATTTCAAAGCAAATACAAAGCTTAAAGAGGCTTTTAATGCAATAAAGTCAAGAAAATGACGTAAATTTTAAATTTCTAAAAACCGTCAAAATAAGGGCATAAATCGTCATGTCGTCAATATGATATTTTTGAAGCATAAAATCGTCAAAATGACGATAAATCGTGAAAATTTTATTATTGATATATACAATAAAAATGTATATAATAAAATAAACATTAAAATTCCATCAGAAGTTGTTATCTCAAATTAAAAACCACATCTCCCTTAAGCGGGCATATAATATAATTGAGATCAACCAAATAAATAAAGAGGTCACTCGATCAAATTAAAATACAGTCGAACTTCTATAAATTGAATCAACATTACCCAGAAAAAAACTTCAACTTATAGAAACTTCAAGTTAAAGAAGCAAAACCTGATAGAATTTCTCTCCAAGATGCTGTTGCTGTGCTTCAATTTATAGAAAATTCAAGTAATAGAAGTTCGACTGTAGTTATTACTTAAAACTGACTATGAGTAAAACAACGAGGATTTTTTTTAATTATTTAATTTTAAATAATTAATTAATTTTGTATTAATACAAACTGCGAACACTATTATTCGAAATTAATACCTGATAAAAAGCAAAAACTAATTACATTAAATTATAAAATAATTTTGTTTTATAACATTAGATTAGAGTGTAACTCACCGACTACATGAAGTTTACAAAAGAGCCAAACATGAATTGTTTAAAAGGCAAGAAACCAATATTTTAGGATCAACTGGGATAATCTAATGTGGAGAAAGCTTATGCTGGACAAATTTTCAGTCAAATTTACTGTTTGTATTTAACGGCAAATGTTTGTTTGTGCGCACACACTCGTTTTTAAACAAGCATTTAAATTGACACAAATATTCTTGTGTGTTCGTGTATATGTACATGCACACAAACAAACAAACCAAAATAAGCATAATAAACTAGTAGCAGATATCAGAAATAACGAACGGGTTGTTTTAAAACCTATAAATAACTGCAAATAAATCAAATCCCTCAATGCGCAAAAATTCGATGTGTTACAATTGACTTCACCGATGATCCAGCCATAAATACACACGAACTAAAATCTAATCACACATACTCACGTATTACACTACATGTACGTAGGTTAAAAAAGAAACGTATGCACACATACATAATCGCATTGTTCGAAATTTAAGGTTTCGATGGTTTTGTTATTCGTGTTGTTGTTTTTGTAAAAGTTGATGTTTGGTCGTCTCTCATTATTTTATCCCCTTGTATTGAGTATCACTTTGTCCAAATATAGGAAACGATGAAGTCGAACGGTTTGAAAACGAACTCGTAGAAAAGGGTAAACGATTTCCAAATATTAGGTATAAATACATTCAATATCATTGACATACATACATACCATACATACATCTATTTATTCTAATAGCATAAATATCTATTTATATGTATGTATGTATATGTTTTTATGGTATGTGTTTGTATGTATGTACTCGAAAGAATACTGTCAATCGGTATGTGTGTGTGCGTAAGCATTGTATGCGCGGAAGAGTGTGAAATTTTAAAATAATTTTAAAAAAATGGGATTCAATTTAATCAATTTTTGAATTGTTTGCACGACTATCCCTTTGTGTTGGTATGATGTTATGAACAGATTACGTTTCTCCCTGTCTCACACTAATTCCACATTATCCACCCAATTCGAAATTCTAATGGAGATTCGATGCATTTCGCAATAGTTTTAATTTTATTTATGATTTGATTCAAAAGTGATGCGATACGATAAGAATGGGAATAAAAGTGCTGCGAGTATTTTGCAGCATAAAAATTTGGTGCGAAAGGGCATGTTTTGCGGATAGATATCCTGCTGTTTTAATAGATCACAATGTTTGCCTTTTTTTATCTTTGCCTGATGTATTTCATTTATCTGATTGAAAATATTGCCATATAGAAATGTTCTTTTATCTTATAAATGCAATTTTCATATGAATGCAGCATAAAATTATGGTTTTTGTTTTTTTTCGTATAATTTTTCACAGTTGTCAAATCAAATACAAATGTACATACATCTACTAAAATAGAATGCTTAGGTGTGTGTAAATATTGAAGAAAATAATCAACTATGTTGTTCTACTTTTGGAAGGTAATACATATTTTTTTTTTTTTAATGAACTATAACGATGTCTTCTATGTAAAAACAAAATGCTGCGATGCACATCAACATTTGAATGCCAAGTAATTTAATGTATTTTAATTTAATTCGAAAACCTTTTTTCAAATCAATTCAAAAAACATAATCAAATGCACAGTTTACGATTTAATTAATTTTTAGTCATTTTCAGTGGCTCCACCTGTCGAAAATTGGTCATACCAACTTAGAAACCTTCCCCGGCTCATGCGCAACAACTTTGCTAAAGGTCATAACATAATCAAATGCACAGTTTAGGATTTAATTCATTTATAGTAATTCTCAGTGGCGCCACCTGTCGGAAATTGGTCATACCAACTTACACATTACACATACATTCATTTTTATATATATAGATAGATAAAGCAAATTTGAATCATTTTATTGATTTTGACATAAACTTTAAAAATTTAGAGGTTTTCGATTATGAACATTTATTGAAGTGCTGTCGGAAATTGGTAATACCAACTTATAAGCCTTCGTCGGCTTATACGCAACAACTTTGTTAAAGATCATAACATAATCAAATGCACAGTTTACGATTTAATTCATTTTTAGTAATTCTCTGTGGCGCCACCTGTCGAAAATTGGTCATAACAACTTAGAAACCTTCCCCGGCTCATGCGCAACAACTTTGCTAAAGATCATAACATAATCAAATGTACAGTTTGGGATTTAATTCATTTTTAGTCATTTTCAGTGGCTCCACCTGCCGAAAATTGGTCATACCGACTTAGAAACCTTCCCCGGCTCATGCGCAACAACTTTGCTAAAGGTCATAACATAATCAAATACACAGTTTACGATTTAATTCATTTTTATTAATTTTCAGTGGCGCCAACTGTCGGAAATTGGTCATACCAACCTAGAAATCTTCCCCGGCTCATGCGCAACAACTTTGCTAAAGATCATAACATGATCAAATGCATAGTTTACGATTCTATAAAGTACATACAAACATACATTCATTTTTATGTATATAAATATAGATAATAGAAGAAGATTAAAACATGTCCTATTTTTTTTTTGTATTATAATTACAAAATAATTAAACATTCTAATATTCTAATGAAGTCACCATAGTCTAGTAGGTAGTGTGTCGGCTTATTAGACGAAAGGCCACGGTTCAAACCCAAGGTCAGACATCAAATATGAAATATGAAAAAAAAATATTTCTTCGGCGACTTCCTCTCAGCAGATTTCTGGCAAAAACTCTGAGAGTAAATAAAATTGCCATGAAAAGTTTCTCAAAAATCTGTCGTTCGGAATCGACTTTAAACTCTAGGTCCCACCACTGATGTATAAAAAATTAACGCACACAACATACATAAGTGGTGTGAGAAACTAGGTCGTTATCCTGACTAAAGTGTTGTAATGGCCAATTAAGTAAGTAATATTCTAATAATATCGTTGTACAATTGATTTTAGAACTAATCACTTCAATGATCTCCGGCAAAATGCAACATTGCAAACAACAATTGAATATAAAAATTATATAGGGGAATTCAGTGTACTTGGTATAATAATAAGAAGAAGAAAAAACCAAAAACAAATTATACCGGGTTATCCCTTTCGTGGTTTCAAAAGTAAACGTAAATAAAACACATATAAAATATTTTTTTCATGATATTTCTTTTTATTGTAAAGTTTGAACGTTGACATTATGTGTGAAACACTACATCATTTAAATGACCTCCACGCGAAGTGTTGCAAGCATTGATTCTTTTGAGGTAATTTGATATCGCCACGACGAGAAATTACGCGGCCAGTGCTTCGTCGCTGAAGAAAATTTTGTTCGAAAAATTGCCGATACGCACGATACGTGGCTGTGGCAGAATCACCATTTTTGTAGTTGGTTTTGATAATTTTTATGCGTTGTGTGATAGTTAAGCGATCCATTTTCGTCAATGTCAGACTTTCAACTGAAAAGAAAAAAATTGGTTTCACAACTTAGTTTGACAGATGTCGAATTCCAGTCCCATACTTTTGAAACCACGAAATGGATAGCCCTTTAGTTCAGTCCAAATGTATGTCATGTGTAGTTTCTTTATATTTTTTATTTCTTGCTGTAAGAAAAATCGTAAAGGCCACAAAAGACACCTCATGGTAGAAATAGGTATATCATGTACGCTTATACCAGGGTTTACCAAAAATTTTTTGGTTATGTATTAGTGAGTAAGAGAGAGAAAGTAAATTGAGAGAATTGATATATTTACAGCCATAGAAAAGTGTTTGTAATATACGTTATTTTGATTTTCATTTTATCAACTTACATATGTAAAGCTATCTATCTTTGGCTTAATAATTTTAGATAAATAAAAATAAAATAAAAAAATCCATTTTTTATTAAAAAATCGTAAAGGTATCCATCTTTGGCTTAAAAATTAGACCATGTTTTTAGATAAATAAAAAAAATAATAAACCATTTTTTATTAATAGAGAAAAAGCAAGCATTCCAAAGCATTTAAAAAACATTATACTATGCGACAAAATATATAAGGCATTGAATATTATCAAAAGCATCTTTTAACATACAATATTTTTTGAGTGTCATTCTGAAAAAAATGGTAAAGCATCCGCCGCACATGTGTTCTTGTCGCAGTCTGATCGACAACTAAATCAAAAAACACAAGAGTTCTCTCTGCACAATTGTGCTATGAAATGGTAATCGTTGGCTTATACTGATCCAGGATGAGCTGGAGGAAAATGATAACGCTAAATAAATTTAACAATTATTATACGAAAAGTCAAAACATTAACTGAGAAAAAATTATTAAACTTTGAAATAAATTTTAAGTTAAAATTTTAAAAGGTGTCTTTTGACACCTTTGGTAGAAATAGTGTTAAATTCTACATCGAAACGCTGATTGCTGGATTCGTTAAACACTAACAGTTATGACAGTGGTTACCAGAAAATTCATTGTTAATGTCTACTTTATAATGCCAGAATTACAGCAAATAAAAATTTGTTTTTCTAAGACGAACGTTTACATTAAATAAAAAATGAATATACGCGACATAATCAGTTAACATGTTAGAAACATTTTTACTGGACTTTATCTAATGATTTGAAGACGTCGTACTCTAGTAGGTAGTGTGTTGGACTATTAGACGTGAGGTAGTGATTCAAACCCTAGCCTGGATATTTCCAATTGAACGAAATATGAAAAATATTTTTTTAACGAATTCTCCTCGATAGTTTTCTGGCAAAAATACTGAGATTTACTAAAGTTGCCAAGAAATGTTTCACAAAAATCTGTTGTTCGTTGTTGACACACGGATAGAATTAACACTCACAACATGTGTAGTAGAGATGAGCGATCCAGTGATTTTTGAAGAACGTTGTTCTCAGTGAACGTGATTTGTTAATCACTGTTCTTTAAAACAGTGATTGTGATCACAGTATTCCAATAATACAATAATGACAATAACGTATTTTATTAAGTCGTAAGAAAGAGACAACTAGATACATACTACGAAAAGACTACTAAACAAAATCAAAGTGGTGTCCAGTGTTGCCGTTTTTGGTTATTTCTAACCAAAATTGGTTATTTTTTTGTTCAATGTGTAGATGTGTAGATTTTTCCAGTTTTGGTTATTTATTTTTCTTATAAAAAGAGCTTTTGTTTTGTTTGTAGAAATGTATTAATTAGTAAGACTAAAATTTTATTTTGTTATTTTTTGTTTCTTTTCTTACTCTGTTGTATTAATTGTAATTTAAATTTGAAAAAAATAAAAAAAAAAACTGCGAATTTAGTTTTGGTTATATTTTTTCTTATTTGGTGATTTTTTCACAAATGTTGGTTACAATATTTTTTTTTTTCGTGGCAACACTGATGACACCAATGTTATTATTTTTAATGTATTTTTTTTTTTATGAAGTTTGACAATTAAGGGCCATTATTACAACTTGCCTTTAAATTTGGGTTTAGTTAAAGGTACCTTTAGCTAAAGGGAACTGTAAAGTTACCTTTAACTGATTTTCGTTATTACAACTTACAGATAAAATAAAATTAAAATATGGCAGTGCCGGAGCAAAGTCGATAAAACTGCTCAATTAAACAAGTTTTTTTTAACGCAGTGGCAACAGCGGACTTCGGTTTTTTGTTGTATATGCTAATTTTTGTTTAAATTTGAAGTTGCCATATCGAAAATAGTATATGATATGGCAAGTTCAAACATAAAGTAACCTTTAAATGTTAAAGGTAGGATGATCTTCCCTTTAGCTTAACGATCACTTCTATCTTATTGGGTACTCATAATAATGAAAAACAATTTATCTGCCCGTTAAAATCCTCCCTTTAGTTAACGACAAGTTGTAATAATGGCCCTAAGTTTCACAGAAAGTTCATGTATAAAAGACAAAAGTAAATAATCAAAACAAAATGAAATAAATTTGAGTATGTAACAATTTTGAAAGAACGACATTATTAGTACCTGTTATTTGGCAATTTCAATCACTGTAGTTACAAGTGAATTATCAATCACCGTGATTAAATCACAGGTTTGAAAATATCGCTCATCTCTAATGTGTAGTGTTAGAAGCTAGGCCGTAATCCTGGCTAAAGGACTGTAATGAGGAATTAATTAAGTAAGAATTTTTTTTTTAAATCGAAACAGTATTTTTAAAGCATTTCACTTATACTTTAAAATCTTAATCTCATAATTATTATCATTTATTAAAAAAAGATTATTTCATTGCAAGAATACATTTCTCTATTAGAGTAGCATAGTAGCATAGCATTATTTATTTGAAATCAGTGAAAATAAAAATTTAATTTGTAAAGAGTTTAAATTTCAAATTTTAACCCCTTGTTATTGTTCTTTCATTTGTACAAAATTGGCCCTTTATTTCTTTTCTACTGAATTTTTGTGCAGAGAAATTAAAATCTGAAAAAGTTTAAGTTGGGTTATATATGTATGTATGTAAGTATGTACTCGTATGTATGTAGTATGTCTATTTGCATCTAACCAAGCTGAAATTTGAACAAAAAAAGAAAAGAAACTACAAAAAAGTTGGAAAATCATAAAAACCAAAATTTTGTGTATTTGAATACATCACATGCATACATATGTTTGGGTATCTTCATTCACACGTACACACTATTTATTAAAGCATATACTCCACCTCCCTTGTGTATCATATGGGACGGACAATACTTTGAATACGTTTGTAACGAGAGGCAACATTCAGTTCTATGAAAATCTGTTCGTACCTACATATGTATGTATGTATGTATGTAGCTAAGGGAGTGTATAAATACATACATATGTCCATAAGTGTATGTATGTATATGAATTTCCTAATAGTGGTCGTCTGCTACTATTCACTGGATGGGACCAAGGGCACATTTACATTTCTTAAAAATTCAAAAAGACCAAAGCTGTTAGCTAACCGATGGTTAGATAGACGTTTTTTTTTTACGTGGTTCTAGCAGAAGTTGCCATAGTTTCTGTTACAGTTTTATTCAATGCTGACTTTATTCCTTTTTTTTTGTCATTTTTTTAAGTCACTTTTCCTTTTCTTTACTTTGGGGTTGCAATATGAACATATTTCTTCGCTTTGTTGTGCCTTAAGGGCTTTTTTCGGTATTGGTTTTGGATGTGAAGAAATGAACGTAGCACAAGGACAAACTAAACGACTATAAAGAGGTCTTTGAAGAGGGTCAAATGGATATAAATTTGTATATTTTGGGGGCAGCATCGAAACCAGTCATTGTATACATACATATTCACATAGCGATTGCCATGTTTACATGTGCGTCCATACATGTTTACATCAATATATTTGTATGTAAATATTATATTATAAGTATTTGAATATGTGTATGTGGATAAATAAAATAAAAGAAAACTTTCTTATGATGGAACAAAAATACTTACTTAGCATATTCCTTAATTCAAATACCATGGCGTAAATAAAAAATAAAATCATTTGTTGTTTTTGCAGCAGAGTTTGTTAGGGTGTTCATATTACAATTAGTAGAATATGTCTAATTTATATTAGAGGTCTGCAACGAATAACTTTTTTGCTTCATGTGTGCAACTCGTTGTCGGATAAATAGAGTACTTACTCGCTCTCTAACAGCTCAAGCAGTGAAGAGAAGAGAATGTGTGCAAGACAAATACGAGTAAGTATTTATCCGAAGCTGCTTATGTTCCGTAAAAAGAGTACTCATTGAAAAATATATCCGCAAAAACAAGTACTCCTAAAATTATGTTCACTTCATGTGGTACTTCAAATACTCGCAGCATAAAACACCACATAACTGATGTTTTTTTTATATATAAATGTTTATGTGTATGAACAAACGACATGTTAGGCATATATTTATTAATCATTGAAATAAAAAAATAGAAATCGAAAATAGTAAATTCTTTTGAAAAATATTTTTTTTTCGCTTTTTGATTTAAAAAATTCTCTATTTTCAATGAACTAAAAACAATTAATCAAACAATTAAATCAATTTTTCCATCCTCCCCTTACCCTTATACCCTCCTTTCATCCTATTCCCTCTATTTCCTTCCCTCTCCAAGGACGTTGTACAATGGGTCAATTTCGACCTCCGGGTATTGTACTTGTCTTAACGGACAAGTACACGTCCTCTAACCTAACCTAACCTAAAAACAATTAAAATAACAAAAAAATCACTTAAAATTACTAAAACGTAAAAAACACAGTTTATATTTCATATTTTCAGAGATCATTTAAAATGATAAAAGTATGTAAGTAATAAGTGTAACAAATAAAGTTAAGTATATGTATATAGAAGAGAAGGAACATTAAAAAACTTAAATATTTGTGAATTTATTTAAAAAGAAAAACAAAACATAAAAACATTAATCCTTAAATATAAAAAAAAAAACTAAAAATTCATGTCCATAAAACTCAAAACTAGAGATCACTTTCTATTCCTTCTATTTCTTCAATATTTTTGTTTTATTCATATTAGAGTGTAAAAACATTATTTTGTTTATTGTAGCTCCGTTAGTTCCAAGAGCAGACCTCTTCTCAGAAATAAGATTTCTTGCCTTCGAAAAATACATACATACATAAATGCATACATACATAATTGAACAGCCTAAAAAATAACATTATAATTCGGTGCGAATCGATATAATTTCATTTCTACAACAATAAAACACATATTCTTACCCTACAATAAAACAAACGGTAATATTTGTTTTCCACAGGCTATTTGCACATACATTTTACGAAAACAAGACATCTTTCAGTTTGTTTATTATTTTATTTGGCAATGCATGTATACATACATGCACACACGTATACACGCATATGAGAATAAATTGCTTAGAGAAGAGAACAATACGTTCTCTGAGTATAATAAGTTCTCTGAGTACATGTTACTTTTTACACTGTGTGCAACATCTTTACATACTTATAGTCTTTTGGTCTTTTCTTTGCCAAACTTCATTGTGGTATTTGAAGTACTCATTGGTATTTGAAGTACTACGTGAAGTTTGGTGGTACTCGTTGTACTCGACATGTTTTGTGCCGGTATTTTCGAGTAAGAAGGAAAGTTGAACATGTATTTGTATGAAGCGAACGCAGTCAAATAACAACAAGAAGTTATTCGATAATTTTGTTGTTCTCAAAAAAGAGTACTTTTCTTCTTCGGATACTTCGGATAAGTGTACATGTATGCTAGATCTTATGTACTTTTTGAAGTCAAATACATTTGTGCAGACCTTTAATTTATATATACCAGTTCCAAACGATTCCTATGAAATAACTTCATAGCTATGTGTATGTATGTATATGTATTACATTATTTTTAATAATAAATTGAAGATTTCGATCTGATAAAACTCCCAAGATCATATTTTGTCCACCGCAGAGATCAGCAACGAGTATTCAAAACGATGAGTAGATTCGAGTCATACTTATAATTTCAGATACTTATACGCATTCATACTTATTTTAATATCATACTCATACTACTCATATTCAAAGTTAGAAATACTCATCGTACTCATACTTAACAATACGCACGATGTTTTTGATTTCGACTCTCCATGACTCAAATTATACACGAAGCACAAAATAAGTATGATTCGAGTACGAACACCACATACTCGCTAGAAGGTTGTGTGTGTGCTTTGCTTGCTGTCTTTGTCTTTTCTTTTTTCTTCTTTTGTAAATGCAACAATAACTACTACTGTAAATTTTGATGAATGATTCGAGTGACTCGAATCATTCGTAAGTATTTTTCTAAATTTATGAATCTGAATGAGTAGGCGTATGAATCAAACAATGAATCAAATGTTGTGAGTTTGATGACAACGTTGTACTCATACTCATTGCAACCTATACTTATAAATCAATGTTGTAGCGAGTACGAATGAATCAGAGTAGTTGAATTTCAATACTCTTGACTCACATACATAATTGGTCATTACAACCCTTCAATCAGGATTTCGACCTAGCTTCCCACACCACTTAAGTTGTGTGCGTTAATTTTATACATAAGTGGCGGGACCTACAGTTTAAAGTCGACTCCGAACGACATATTTTTGAGAAGCTCTTCATATCAATTTTATTTACTCTCAGAGTTTTTGCCAGAAATCTGCTGAGAGGCAGTCGCCGAAGAAATATTTTTTTTTCATATTTCGTTTTGATGCCTGACCTGGGATACGAACCCGGGCTTTCCGTCTAATAAGTCAACACACTACCTACTAGACTACGGCGACTACAAAATACTCACAATTTCATGAGTACTTATAAGTAGCGAAAATACGATTCATTGCTGATCTCTGGTCGACCGCACACTTAATACGATATTGTTTTGTTAGAGCGATATTTAAAGCTATAAAAAGTAATTAAATTAATTAAAATTAAACTCCTGTGGTTGCTCATAAAGTTCAATCAGGAGAAGGACATTAACAATATTATTGTAATTTAAATTCAGTTTTTAAGATCTTTGGTACAATTTACTTTTAACTGATTTCAAAATGTCGTTTTCTAGAAAACAAAAAAAAAAATTTGTTATAAAATCTTAGAAAAATATAACCAATGTTAATGTTACAATAAATTATTCATCTAAAGCTCTATCAAAAGACTTACTGGAGATAACTTCATTCTTTGCCAATTGGGTAATCTTGAGAGGAATTTACCTTATTTAGGTCAAGTACTAATTTTTTAAATTTAATTTATTGGCGCAGCAACTAGGGTTCTTAAAATGTTGTTATTGGTCGCACTGTATAAGTTTTATACTTGAATTAAGTGGTTTACTCTGCAGTTGAATTCTCACAGTCCATATTGAGATAAATTTACTTCGTTATTAAGCTTCGTGAAGACTTGGACTTGCATAAAATTATTATCAGTAGTCATTCACATGTACCTAAATCCAATCCTTGTATTGCATTGTAATAAAGGGCTATCCATTTCGTGGTTTCAAAAGTATGGGACTGGAATTCGACATCTGTCAAACTAAGTTGTGAAACCAATTTTTTTCTTTTCAGTTGAAAGTCTGACATTGACGAAAATGGATCGCTTAACTATCACACAACGCATAAAAATTATCAAAACCTACTACAAAAATTATGATTCTGCCACAGCCACATATCGTGCGTATCGGCAATTTTTCGAACAAAATTTTCTTCAGCGATGAAGCACATTTCACACTCGGTGGGTATGTTAATAAACAAAATTGTCGTATTTGGGGTTCTGAGAATCCTCAAGTAATTGAAGAGAGGCCGTTACATCCAGAAAAAGTCACTGTTTGGTGCGCTCTTTGTTCCGAAGCACTGTTGCCAATTTAGCTATTTTCTCGTCATATCTAGCGATTTTTAAATCCAATTTGCGGGAAAAAATATGATTTAGATATTAGCTATAAATCTAGCGATTTTTATGTTGCTACAAAGTAACACTCAAATAACGGTTTTTAAAGATAAGAAAAACATAAACAAACAACGCGAATTCTTTCTACTGTATTTTTGTGACAAGTGTTTAAGTGAATGAAAATTAAAGTATAAAATTAAGTTGTAAGCTTTTAATAATATTGTCAAAAACTATAACAACTCAAGGAATGGGCCCTAAATATGACCAAAAATTTCGCCGTGAGTGGCTAAATCACGAAAAATTGAAAACGTGGGTGGCTCAAGACGAAATAAAAGGATTCTGTAAGTATTGCAGATGCTCCTTGTCTGGAAAACTTTACGACCTATTAAGTCACGCGGAAACTAAAAAACAGCCTCATCGGTTAGGAGTATTTTTTAAGAATTAAGCGATAAATTGTTGTCTTTTTTACATAATATTAAAATTCCCAAAAAATTAGCTATGTTTTAAGTAAATTTTCTTAAAAATTTTTTAAAATTTATTGTTTTGGCGATTTATCGCTAAATTTTTAAATTTTTTTAAAATTTAGCTTTTTTCTAGCTATTTTTTAGTCGACTTTAGCGATATTTTTTGGAAAAAAGTTGGCAACAGTGGGCCGAAGGTGTGATTGGACCTTACTTCTTCGAAAACGACTGTCACCGTCAATTCGGAGCGTTAAAGTCATATGATAACCAACTTTTTTTTGCCTGCTGTTGAAGAATACGACTTGGAGAATATGTGGTTTCAACAAGACGGTGCAAGAGACATTTCCTGGCCGCCTAATTTCTCGTCGTGGCGATATCAACTGGCCACCAAGATCATGCGATTTGACACCATTAGACTTTTTTCGTGAGGTTAATCGAAAGACCGTGTTTATGCAGATAAACCTTCAACTCTTGAGCACTTAAAAACCAACGTTCGTCAAGTTATCGCCCAATATGTGTCAAAAAATGGTCGAAAATTACCTCAAAAGAATCAACGCTTGCAACACTTCGCGTGGAGGTCATTTAAATGATGTAGTGTTTCACACATACATAATGTTCAACGTTCAAAATATTTTATATGTGTTTTATTTACGTTTACTTTTGAAACCACGAAATGGATAACCCGGTATTAATCGAATCTTTTTTTTAAAAGAACTTATGGACACCCTAAAAAATGTGTACATAAATTATTCACATACATACATGTATGCATGTATATACTAGATACGAATGCGTACGTAAATAAAAATAACAACAAAATGTAACAAGTTTGGAATTGATGGGCTATACATTGAAAAATGAAATAAAAGTCTGTTTATACGTAAATGGTTTGTTTACCCTGCCAAATACTGTGGTGTTTTACTTGGTTTAGATATTTTTCTTTTACGGTCATTTCAATGGACGGATATGATGATGTTTGGGATCGTATTTTATTTTTTGTTTATCCTTTTTTGTAAATGACAATTGGAAATAGTGAGGGAGTGAGTTGTTTTGTAGCATTGCTAGGTGAATGGTTCGCCAGGTCTGCTTTGTATTACGTCTTAAATATTAATGCTTCTAATTGCGTGCATGGGTCTACTCTGCTATACATACATACATACATGTAAAGTATACTTATGTTTACATACCTTTCTGTTAATAAATTATATGTACTCCTTAGAAATGTGAATCTGTATGGAATGAATATATGCATTTTTCTTAGTTATGAGGGCTATCTCTGACCAGACCATTAAATGCTGATTTATGATATTGTAGAATACCTTGAAGGTAAACCTTAAGAAATTGTATTTAAATACCACTAGAAAGCTTGTGAATATACCTTCGAAGTTTTTATGGAAAATTTTATCCAAACGGAATTTCTTTTTGTGTAATATGATATACTTCTATGAGCCCAAAATGCATTATAAATTATTGGTTTCTGAGTTTATATCACAAGAAAGAGTCGTAACATTACTAGCGTTGGAACGTTGGCTTCTTTACAATTGCAATTTGATACTTTTAGTGTAAAAACTTTTGTTTACAAGATTAGAAAAAGAGGACTTTTATGTAAATCGTTGCGCTTCCATCAATCACGGTCTCTAAGTGTCATACAATTTAAGGGTGAAAAATTGCTTAGGATATCTGTAACTCTTGACCGTTTTATAACATTTGAACTTACGAAATGACCAAATACCTTAGCCTCTGTCGTTATATTGTGTTTTTTTTTTAAGAAATGCCGTACACATCTTAAGAAGGGTTGTTTAAAATATTACTCACTGCTGTCTAAACGAATACAATGGAACTTGCGTTAACACCGGTTATAAAATAATCTTATTCATAATGACTATAGCATCGAAGAAAATATCTTAAAATAGGAGGTTAATTATACAAATAGTTTCAATATGAAAAATATATGTAATTATGTATATTTAAATTTTGTAAAAATATTGGCCTTGTATGTCAACATTATTTATTTTTAGTTAAGCGTTTTGATGTTGGCAAAAAAAATTGCTTACTTTTCGAAAATTCGAAATTCGAAAAAATGTATTTACAAAGACCGCCATTTAAAACTTTAAGAAAACATACATAATTATGTATACATAATTACTGTAAAAACGTCAAATGTAGGTGTCAAATTTTGGCAACTATTTCATTTTTGGTCATTGTATCTGAAAAAAAAGGTTTTATGTCCGATTAACAGCGATTTGTGGCTTATTCGCATATGACGGCCACTTAAGAAAACCCTTCAAGAAGTAGTCCAACGTGATCAAATTGCAAAATCGCGGTAGCTAGTTAAAATATCCTCTACAAGAGATGACCATTCCCTCCAATCGCTCTTCCAGAATATCTATCCAATGAGGCACGAAGCGCAGCACTGTTGAAACCACCTGGCTGGATAAATAATTTGATTAAAATTTTAAAATAAAGAAAAAATCTATAAAACCGCTATGAATTTTTTTTTTGTGATGTGTAAGCTAAAAATAAATGCATAATCTTATCAGCAATTATCTCATTTTACCTACAATCACATCAAATCTCTATAAGTCATATGGGTGTCCTTATTATTTTTCACATCACTGTGTATTCTCGGGTGTTCTGAATTGTGTATTTTCTGTGCAATGATAGCCAATTAACACGTTTATTCATTGGTTGGTAAGTTGATCATACAACACTCAAATTACACAAGTAACAAAAGTTAGACATTTATAGAGAATTTTATATTGATAACACGGTGCGACAGTGAAAATACACCCGAGTAACTACATAGTCCACGTTGTTCAGTTAGTTGAGTAGGACTCAAAAATACCTTTTTTATATTTCCCGAACACTCCAAACTTGTTTTATTTGACAAAAACTGTTTTTTCTGACTTTACGCACAAATTTCTGGATTACTCAAACATTTCTGACCCGATTTTAAAAATTTAAATCTTGTTGGAAAGGGGAGAGATGGACCTTTAAAACGGTATACATATATCTATTATTCGGCTTAATATGCTATGAGATTTGATCAGGTAAACTTGGAAAATTCGAATTTTTTCCGTTCATAGTAGCAAACTTTACTTAAAAAATATGAAATAAGTGATGACATTCTTTTAAGGGTCCATCTCTCCCCTTTCCAACAAGATTTAAATTTTGAAAATCGGGTAAGAAATGTTTGAGTAATCCAGAAATTTGTGCGTAAAGTCTAAAAAAAAAAGTTTTTGTCAAATAAAAAAAATTTGGAGGGTTCGAGAAATATAAAAAAAATATTTTTGAGATCTACTCAACAAAACTCACAACCTACACTATGTCATTAGCCGGGTGTATATAATTTTTTTTATTTTGTCGCATAGTGTAATCTGATTGAGGGAATTTTTGAAGACTAAGTTTCGACCACACTTCAGCACAATTACATATCAATTCATTATTGACAGTACAGGCAAATCTCGGTTTAACGAACGATATATTCTCAGGCCCTTTCGTTAAATCGAAAAATTCGTTATATCGAGACTTTTTAAAATCATTTTATTTTAATTATATAAACAAAAGAAATATTTATATTCATTTTATGAAGGTGGTATTTTACATTTAACCTTACCAAACTGATGAGATCATAAAAATAATTTATTTGTATGTAGGTAATTTAATGACAACACTCTGTTACGAAGCGAGCGGGGTTTTTTTGCCTTTCCAAGGAGAAGAGGTTTAATTTTCTTTGTTCCAGATGCATTGGCGCAAAGTAAAAGTGTCACCCTCTCCTTTGATAACTTTCTTCCTGGAGCACTAGCTTCTCCAGCATGTACAAACGTTTTATCTGGTAGCATTTTCCAATAGATACCAGTTTCGTCCGCGTTGAAAATAGCATCAAGAGTTAGTTTGTGCTCAACTATAATTTTTTGCATCTTTTTTAAAAGGGTCCACTAAATCGGTTCGCGATAATAACTTCTCTCCAGACTCTTTAAGAAGTCTTATGTCGTATCTTTTTTTATATCTAGACAGCCAACCATCACTTGCTTGGAATCCACCATTATAAAGTCGGTTTTGAAATTCTAAGGCTTTGGCTTTTAAAGCAATTCCATTAACTGGAATGTGTTTTCTCCTCTGCTCAAGAAACCAACGATGAAGCTCTTTTTCCATCAGAGATCGGCGATTTTTTAATCCATTTTTGGTAGCTTCTAAATTTGTCATAATTTTGGTTTTCATTTTATTCAAAGTACAGATTAAAGATTTTGGTATTCCATATTTTATAGAAATTTCTTTAAGGCCTGTGCCTTTTTTACACTCATCTAATATTTTCACTTTTTCATTCAATGAAATTCTTTTTCTTTTTCCCATATTGATAAACGCACGTGAACACTTGCACTCTTAAAAACTCAATAAAAAATATCAAAGCACATACAAAATCGTAGTCATTGAAAAAAGGCAGCGGTACTCTAACGACTATTTTTGTTTTTATTTTCTTTACTCCTTTCTGTTCGTAATATTGAGTCAATGAAAAAAAATTATTTGCTTGATTTTGTTTTGTTTTTTTTTACCATTCGTTATATCGAGTTAAAATTTTTGAAGCGTTCGCTATATAAGGTAGTTAATGTTAGAAATTTAGCTGTTCGTTATATCGGATTTTCGTTAAAATGAGATTCATTATACCGGGATTTGCCTGTATTTTGATTTTTTTAACATAGATGTCATTTGTTTTTGTATGCTTGTGGATAATAATTTTATAATTACGGCTATTGCGCCCGCTCTCAATGTTCGGAGAATTAAGGGAACTTTTAAAATTATTATATTTTTTGTTAGATAGATTTTTCTTAATTTTAGTCTTGAATTATGTAATATTATCTTTTAAAAATATTTTACTGAGTAGAAAAATTGATTATTGCCTGAACTCTTCAAACTCGATTTATAATTCTATAAATCTACATTACAATATACCATATGTTGTGTAAAAATATAGTATTTGACTCCGTAGTGCTGAGTGAAGTACATATTAAGAAATGAACTTTAAGAGGAAGTTATATCAGCGAAAATAATGATTCTATAGGCACATGTAAAGGACTTCAACAAGCACAAAAACTATTTCTTTTTATAATAAACAAAAATATATAATATATGTACATATATAAAAACTCACAAATATAGGGCTATCCATTTCGTGGTTTCAAAAGTATGGGACTGGAATTCGGCATCTGTCAAATTAAGTTGTGAAACCAATTTTTTTCTTTTCAGTTGAAAGTCTGACATTGACGAAAATGGATCGCTTAACTATCACACAACGCATAAAAATTATCAAAACCTACTACAAAAATGGTGATTCTGCCACAGCCACGTATCGTGCTTTTTCGAACAAAATTTTCTTCAGCGATGAAGCACATTTCACACTCGGTGGGTATGTTAATAAACAAAATTGTCGTATTTGGGGTTCTGAGAATCCTCAAGTAATTGAAGAGAGGCCATTACATCCAGAAAAAGTCACTGTTTGGTGCGCTCTTTGGTCCGAAGGTGTGATTGGACCTTACTTCTTCGAAAACGACGATGGAACGACTGGCACCGTCAATTCGGAGCGTTATGGTCATATGATAACCGATTTTTTTAACTGCTGTTGAAGAATACGACTTGGAGAATATGTGGTTTCAACAAGACGGTGCCACATGCCACACAACTCGAGCGAATATGGCTTTATTGCAAGAGACATTTCCTGGCCGCGTAATTTCTTGTCGTGGCGATATCAACTGGCCACCAAGATCATGCGATTTGACACCATTAGACTTTTTTTGTGGGGCTACGCGAAAGACCGTGTTTATGCAGATAAACCTTCAACTCTTGAGCACATAAAAACCAACATTCGTCAAGTTATGGCTGAGATATCGCCCAATATGTGTCAAAAAGTGGTCGAAAATTACCTCAAAAGAATCAATGCTTGCAACACTTCGCGTGGAGGTCATTTAAATGATGTAGTGTTTCACACATAATGTCAACGTTCAAACTTTACAATAAAAAAGAAATATCATGAAAAAAATATTTTATATGTGTTTTATTTACGTTTACTTTTGAAACCACAAAATGGATAACCCGGTATATGTATGTATATAAAAACTCACAAATAAATTAATTACTAGATCAACTTCCCTTTCTCTATCACACACGATTTAATAATAAATAATTATTAATCCTAAACATATCATAAGTAATTTTAGGAAATTTAAATTCTTTGGTTTTATGTCAGAAACTAGTAAATTCGTACCTCCCAATTCCAATTGGAATAATATAAGCCAATCAGGTCCCACTCATTTATTTTGTTATTGCTCTATCTATGAAGAACACAATGTAAATGTTTTTAGAAGGTTTTCATCCCCTAGCGAAAATATCTCTTGAATAAGGGGATGGTTATAGACGTAGAAAAATTTTGAAACGAACTAAAATTATGGTCACATACAGTAAATTTTGCAAAAATATGATACAATTTATTTGTTTAAAATATTTACATAACAACAATATAAAGCTCCGCTTGCACTGTCGTTGTCTAGCAAACCTCTGACCAAAATAATTTTTTTTTATCAGTCTATATCAGCATTCATTTCAAAGTTTTTAAAACTAAAAAAAATTATTTAAAATTTTTAAAATTAATATTTTAATTATTGTTTTCAATCAGTGTTGTAATATTCCGTGTTTATTCCACCAGCACTATTTGCCACTTTAATATCTCACGGCAAGAGACTCTGGTCTTTTCCAATACACCAAGCATAAGGTATAAGTTGTTCCGCTCGTAATAATATTAATAAATAATAATATATAATAAATGAAGTCGCCGTAGTCTAGTAGGTAGTGTGCTGGCTTATTAGACGTAAGGCCCGAGTTCAAATCCCAGCTAAATCAAAACGAAAATATGAAAAACTATTTCTTCGGCGTCTTCCTCTCAGCAGATTTCTGGCAAAAACTCTTAGAGTAAAATAAAATTGCTATGAAAAGCTTCTCAAAAATCTGTCGACTTTAAACTGTAGGTCCCGCCACTCATGTTTAAAATTAACGCACACAACATAAGTGGTGTGAGAAGCTAGGTCGTAATCCTGACTGAAGGGTTGTAATGACCAATTATGTATGTATATAATAAATAATAATTATAATAAATTTGTAATTGTATTCTAATAAATAAATAAATAAACCTACTGGAATATTACACGACAATATCTCTTACAAAATATTTGAAAGGTTATATTTAATTCTCTTCTTCGTAAGAAACGATGCTGAGAAAGCTTGCCACATGAAAGCAGAAATATGAAAATGGAATCATAGTGTTCTATAGGGTTTATATCTAAACATATCAAAACTTTTCCAAAGAGATTCGGTGCCAACCGGGTCGTCAATTTGGCTTGCAATTGGGTGAACCCACAGGTTGGTGTATAGGTTAGGTTAGGTTAGAGGACGTGTACTTTTTAACTGTGACAAGTACAGTACCCGGAGGTCGAATTGATCCATTGTACAACGTCCTAGCTTCTTACACCACTCGTGTTGTGTGCGTTAATTTTATACATGAGTGGCGGGACCTACAGTTTAAAGTCGACTCCGAACAAAAGATTTTTGAGAAGCTTTTCATGGCAATTTTTACTCTCAGATTTTTTTTTCCAGAAATCTACTGAGAGGAAGCCGCCGAAGAAATATATTCATATTTTCGTTTTGATGTCTGACCTGGGATTTGAACTCGTGCCTTTCGTCTAATAAGCCAACACACTACCTACTAGACTACGGCGACTTCACAGGTTGGTGTATACAATAACAAAAATTATACAAGGTTTGGCACGAACATTTATTACTTAAATTGAAAATAAATTTAACAATTATTTTGATTATGATATATGAGAACCTGAAGCAACTAGCTATCTGCGGCTGGTTCACATACATAGATGCACAAATAAAGTTGATGATATTTAAAAAATATATTGATTTATTAAGCTTGAGACAATACCGTACTGCATTATTCTTGTTTAAAAAACACGATATAAAGTAATATCGAATAGAAAAAAATTCAGGCACGTTAAAGGGAGATAATTCAAATGATCACAACAATACCTAGATACATACATATGTCAGAAACTTTAACATCCGTAATATTGATGTGCCAATAATAGTCACAACTGAAAATGTAAAATATTTAGTTAAGTACTTGAAGAAGTTCGCATACCACCTAAAATCCCTGGTGAGCACATTCGTTAAAAACAAAAATGATAATTGTCATAGTGCATTCCATATTTATAAGATCACTTTTTTTAGATATCGATTATATTTCTCTTCAATATTTATTTTTCATGTACTTTTAGGAAAACCTAAGACCTTGATTATCCGGGAACATCAATTATCCGGGATGGAAAAATAAAATTTTTTGCATCGACTTAATTTTATTTTGGATCGACTTAAATTTTTCTGCACCGTTTAACCATGATTACCTCTATTATCCGTGATTATAAGCAAATATTTTTTTCTATTATTTTGGACAAACAAGCGATAAAGGGGAATTCTCTCTTTAGTATACGAAATCCTTATATACTGTTCACTGTTTTCTGACAAAATTTTTTTTTTTTATATTTTTGAAACATGTACATATATATATAAAATCCTTGAATTATTTAGTTTTTATATAAATATGTACATATTCATTTATTAACTAATAAAAATATCTATTAAAAAACTAGCCAAAATTGGTACTCAATTAACCGGGAAATTCGATTATCCGGAATGCGGATAATCAAGGTCCTATTGTATTTTGATGGTCGTAATGAGAAATTATTCGATCTTGAGATTTTTCAGGTTGACTGATGAGATGAGTGCTGGGCATCTACGCTGCCTATAAACGGAAAAAATGCAGCTAAAAATGCTGCAGTCGACAAATCACTTGCAGCTTCTAAATGTACTGTTTTCGTGGCAGAATGCACAAACAAATGGAAACATCCATTTGAGGTAAGAAAAGCTCGACCTGTGAAATTTCTCCTATAATTGTTATAAATGGTTCTGATGGTAATGCAGCCATTATTTCGATTACTTACAGTTTTTGACGATTAGTTTAATCAGCGGGTTTAGTGGAAAAAGCCCATTTTATCCCAAGAGTCTTTGAGTATGGATTTTCGTATGAGTTTAAACAATCTAGAAGTGAAATCGTGTAAAATTTCAAGGTCTTTTGAAGACAATTTCATCAATTCGAAACTTGATAATTTTAGAACAGTGTTAGAGAATTAATTAATTAAATCAAAACTTACTTACTTACGTACTTACTTACTTAATTGGTCACTCCAACCTTTTAGTCAGGATGTAGCTTCTCACACTACCCATGATTATTTTGTTTCGTGATTAAATATAGGCTGTTATTAATTATTTTATTACCTTTCGCATTTGATTCATTAATATTTACCAGGCTAATATATTCATTTCTATCGTTATCACGTATTTACGTATTTATAGAGAGTGACTGATTAATAGGAATCTTTGTAGTAAGGATTCCTAATATACATATATTATTACTGATAATGCGATCTTCAAAAACAGGGCGCAAACCATCGAGTATAGCTTCGGCTGTGTGGCACGTAGCGCCGTCCTGTTGAAACCAAATGTTGCCAATATCCTCCTCTTCAATTTTTGTGAACAAAAATTCGTTCAACATGGCCCGATAACGATCGCCATTGACTGTAACGGACACTCCTTGCTCATTTTCGAAGAAAAATGGCCCAATTATGACTCTGGACCAAAATCCACACCAAACAGTGACTCGTTTTGGTGTGCGTCGGCTTTTCAATGTGTGCGTTCGGGTTTTCTGTGCGCCAAATGCGACAATTTTGCTTGTTTACATAACCGCCAAGATCAAAATGAGATTCATCTGAAAAGATGATTTTTTTCGGCATCTTCTGTAAGTCGATCGCAGGCCCACTTAGCGAAGCGAAAACGCGAATACACAACCATATTCGTTCAGCGGAAGGATAAAACTAATTATCTGTCAAATCAGACATGAGCTAAGTGTTACCATTCACGAAATAACCATTAGTTGAAAAAAAACGTTAGATGGCTGACCCGATACAACAAATATATAGAATTGTAATTGTAAATAAACGTTCAATAAGCAAATCGATCAAAACATTCGTTAACAAAGAGGTAATCCCTGAAATAGTTGTTTGTCAAGATGACATCGGTCAAAAGAGATAAATTCTAACGCCCCAGTTCTCATCTCCTTCCGTGAAATATTACTTTTAATATTTAATAATGGCATAAATAATTTCCTCTTTTTTTAGTTTATAATATTTAATTGAAGATTCAGTAAATATTTGTTGAAAAAAGATGGCTGTACACTAAGTATCAATGACTAAATATTATGAAAGAACCATTTTGTTTCGTTGATTCTTCAATATTTTTTCGTGTATGTAATTACATTTGATTTCAAAGTTTTAATGTATTGGACACCACCACATTGACATATTCGTTAAAGTATATAAGTTCTGGACATTAGCCATAGAAACTCTTTATAAAATACATTGTTAGCAAATATTTATTGCATATAATTTCTTATTCTGATAAGGGTTGTTTAAGTGGTTAATTTCGCTTGCAACACGTTCGAATCAAACATTTTTATGTATTCTATACAATAACAGATGGCGCTAATGTAAAAAAAATTAAATAAATTTTAAGGAATTAATTCTCGGCACTACTGAATTTAAATAAGTAGAATAAAATTACATTTGGGGTTGAAAAATCATGATCTCTATTTACATTGCCAACCTAAAATAATATTGAAGAGTATACATGTAAAACTTATTACTTACCTACAATATGGGAATGGAATACATACATATATTAAATTATGATGATTAAATTATATACGCATTTATTACAATAACCATTTCGATATTTGTGCAAGAAAAATCAATCTATCTAGTTGGTTGGACCTACAGCAGAGTTACGGTTTTCTGAATTCAAATCAATTTTTTAAATAAATTAGTCACTGTTTTAAGGACTTTGTTCATTACATGTAACGAAAGCTTTTAAAATTTCAAGCTCTAGTCGAAATATCTCTGATTAAAAACTAAAAATATTTAGAAAATCTTTTGTTATCTTTTATTTTATTATCGATTAAATCTAATTTTATATTTGCTAACTGATTCAATTATCGTAATAAAAAAGTTTAGTAAAATTACTGAAAAAAAATGAAACCGTAACAGTTGGTTATAAGATTGATTTAAGTTTTAAAGATAATTTTTTTTATATACTATATACACTGCCTCAAACAATTGTTCATACAGTCGGCGATTTCTTCTCAGCATGCCATGAAAAATTTCCCAAATCTGTCACTCGAGTCGACAATAAACTGTAGGTCTAGCCAGTCAGGGCAATTAACACACACAGCATGAGTGACGTGAGAAGCTTGTTTGTATTCCTGCTTAAAGATGGACGTCAAATACGGTGGGTAGTCGCCGTAATCTAGTAGGTAGTGTGTTGGCTTATTAGATGTGAGGCCGCGGTTCGAACCCCAGGTCAGACATCTCCAACAAAAACGAAATATGAAAAAATATTTCTTCGGCGACTTCCTCTCAGCAGATTTCTGGCAAAAACTCTGAGAGTAAAAAAAAAATTGCCATGAAAGGTTTTTCAGAAAATTTGTCGTTCGGAGACGACTTTAAACTGTAAGTCCCTCCACTCATTAATAAAATTAACCCACACAACATAAGTGGTGTAAGAAGCTAGGGCGTAATTCTAACTGAAGTGTTGTAATGATCAATTATGTTATGTATGGCAAATGTGATGGAATGAATGTGTAGATTTTACAAACACTCAAGGTAATTGAATTTCATAGGCTGGGCAAAATAATTGTAAGGTTCTACACTGGCACTAATAACACGGTGCGACAGTGAAAATACACCCGAGTAACTACATAGTCTAAGTTATTCACTAGGTTGAGTAGAACTCAAAAATACTTTTTTTTTATTTATCTCGAACCCTCCAAGCTTGTTTTATTTGACAAAAACTGTTTTTTTGATCTTTTCACACAAAATTATTGATTACCCAAAAATGTTTGACCCTATTTTAAAAATCCAAAGTTTTTTAGAAAAGGGAGAGATTGGCCTTTAAAACGGTATCCATAAAGGTTTTGTTCAAACTTATATGTTATGAGTTTTGATGGGGTAACTTGGAAAATATTATTTTTTCTTATTTTTTCAAGTTTAGCTATTCTTAGTTGCAAAATCTAATTAAAAAATACAAAATAAGTGATGACCTTCTGAAAGTGCATTATCTTGTGAAGAAAATTTTGATTATACACCATTACTAACTGCACCACTAACATCTTTAACTGTAATTCAATGTTGTGGCTCCGTCCTACAATTTTCAAATAAAACTATTTACCAGAAGTTATCGGACTTATTAATAAATCTCTGTAGCATATTCTAAACGCATTTTTTATTACCTTGCTGAGATAAAAGGCTTCTTATGTGGAAATTATGGCTTATATTTGTTCATAATTAGAAAATTCTTTAAGTTCTTTAAGTAGCTTTTATTATTCCTTCACATAATTGTTGTTTTTTTTTTATCAAGCTATCTGTTCAGTTTTCCTTTCCAAAGAAGTATCTTTTATTTTTTCACAACCTGTTCCTGAGGAAATTAGAAAAACATACGCGTACTCTTTCTGTCACATATAGAAATGATGATTTTGGTCTAATACATATGTATGTATATTCAGAAATTTCTCGCAAACTTTTGTACCGGGTTATCCATTTCGTGGTTTCAAAAGTAAACGTAAATAAAACACATATAAAATATTTTTTTCATGATATTTCTTTTTTATTGTAAAGTTTGAACGTTGACATTATGTGTGAAACACTACATCATTTAAATGACCTCCACGCGAAGTGTTGCAAGCATTGATTCTTTTGAGGTAATTTTCGACCACTTAACTTAACTTGACGAATGTTGGTTTTTAAGTGCTCAAGAGTTGAAGGTTTATCTGCATAGACACGGTCTTTCGCGTAGCCCCACAAAAAAGTCTAAAGGTGTCAAATCGCATGATCTTGGTGGCCAGTTGATATCGTCACGACGAGAAATTACACGGCCAGGAAATGTCTCTTGCAATAAAGCCATATTCGCTCGAGTTGTGTGGCATGTGGCACCGTCTTGTTGAAACCACATATTCTCCAAGTCGTATTCTTCAATAGCAGGCAAAAAAAAGTCGGTTATCATAAGACCGGTTATCATAAGACGCTCCGAATTGACGGTGACAGTCGTTCCAAACAGTGACTTTTTCTGGATGTAATGGCCTCTCTTCAATTACTTGAGGATTCTCAGAACCCCAAATACGACAATTTTGTTGATTAACATACCCACCGAGTGTGAAATGTGCTTCATCTCTGAAGAAAATTTTGTTCGAAAAATTCCGATACGCACGATACGTGACTGTGGCAGAATCACCATTTTTGTAGTAGGTTTTGATAATTTTTATGCGTTGTGTGATAGTTAAGCGATCCATTTTCGTCAATGTCAGACTTTCAACTGAAAAGGAAAAAATTGGTTTCACAACTTAGTTCGACAGATGTCGAATTCCAGTCCCATACTTTTGAAACCACGAAATGGATAACCCTTTATTTTAACAATCAACTCTTTGACGTTAATATGAATTCATTTGGTACACATACATATGTATACATGTATACAAGTTTAAAATTTTTGTTGTCTCAAATATTTATTGACTTTTTCATCATTTTCATGCATGGTGTATGAGCAAATTTATCAATCAATTATTGTATTATCAATGAGCAACTTTATGAGTTCATTTATGTTTATGCCCAAAAGTATTTATTTATTCTTAACTCTGTGTTTAGAAGAGGAAATTGTTTTGGTAAATTACAACGGATATAAGAAATTGTATTGCTTGTTTCTTATTTCAAATCTAAAACACAATATTATTTAGGACTTCCGTCACTCTATCAATTATTCACTTAAATTGCAAATGTAATGTGAATGTCAATAAACATTTTATGCTATGGTATTGGCGTAATAAAAAAATATTGTGCACCTAGTCGAAATATTTCAGATTATCGACATAACAGGATATTCTTGGTCATAATTATATTAAAGAGTATGTGTATGTAATCTGACATTGCACTTTAACATTTTAAAGTTAAAGTTCAAAGGATTGTAAGTTAAAGTTCAAAGCATCCCTTTTAAAATAACATTAAACAACAGAATTTCAAAGTTTTATCCAAATTCATTGCATCTTTCCAACAGAGCGATGACTGTTTCTCAAAGTAAATGTTAAAAGAGCAGGATTTTATCATTTAAAAAAGGAAACGAAAATGTGACAAAAAAAATACACACACTTTAACATTTAAATGTAAATTTAGTGGTGTTTTGGCGTCTCTTAATTGATGCTGCAGGCCTTTTATTTTCAATATTAGTATACCATACACACACACATGTATGTACATACAGATTTTACAATATTAATTTGTTTTTGGCTTCTAGAATGTGGTTTTTTCGTTTGGTTTTTTCGATGGAGATTTATGGGCAAATGACTTCAGTTCATCTGAAGGATAAATGATTTGAAAACCTTTCGTTTCCTAATTTATTAATTTGGCTTAGAATGTGAAAAGTGTCAGAAGTAACACAATTTAATATCCAAATGCTCTAAACAAATATACATATACGAATACGAACACTTATGTATATGTAGATATATGTACATATGTGAGCTGAAATTAAAACTAGATATTGATACAGTATACAGTGTTTTAAAATATTAAAGCTCTGAAGAGAAAAATATTAAGGCTTTGAAGAAATATATTGCGTTACAAATTGGTATCATACCGATATTTAAACAAATAACAAAATTTTGAACTCGTCTTAGTCTAGTAGGTAGTGTGTTGGCTTATTAGACGAAAGGCCCGAGTTCAAATCCCAGGTCAGACATCGAAACAAAAATACAGTAGCCGTTCGGTTAGATGAAGATCCAGTTATGTAAACTTCCAGAATAGTTAACAACAAAATTTAAACACAGGAGGTTCTAAAGAGTGAACACAGCCTATCTCTGTTATTTGAACAGATTTCAACCGTTGATTTTTTTTAATGTTTTGAGTGTTGAGTTTTGAGTGGTTGTCTTACATATTAAACATCGGTTCTTCCCCGAGATAAGCAAGTGTGTGCATACGAATACAAAAAAGCTTGTTTAGTGTTTGTTGCATAGTGCATCGAAGATGAAGCGCAAGATGTTAACTTTATCAGAAAAAAGTGACGTTTTGGCAAGCTTGGACAAAGGCGCAAGCATTAAAGCCGATTTTGAAAGTGACTCCAAAATGCAGGGACAAAGCACTACAGAAATCCCTTGAAGCAAAAAAAATACACAAAAATATAACCGACTACTTTCATGTACATTAATTATTAAAAAGCTTATTAAAAATAAAAACTTTATGTAATAAAAATTATTTGAATTACTTATTTTATATTCTCTCGATTATGTGAACTTCTCCATTTAGTGAACAGGCTCTGTTTGAATTAGTTCATATAACCGAGCGACTACTGTATGAAAATATTTCTTCGGCGACTTCCTCTCAGCAGATTTCTGGCAAAAACTCTGAGAGTAAAAATTGCCATGAAAAGCTTCTCAAAAATTTGTCGTCCGGAGTCGACTTTAAACTATAGTTCCCGCCACTAATGTATAAAATTAACGCACACAACACGAGTGGTGTGAGAAGCTATGACGTTGTACAATGGGTCAATTCGACCTCCGGGTACTGTACTTGTCACACTTGACAAGTACACGTCCTCTAACCTAACCTAACAAAATTTTAGTATTTTACGATTTTAAAGCTCTATGCAAAACTGAATAAGCGATCAGACTTTCAGAAAAAAATAATCAAGTACATATCAATAGATTTACGTCTTCTTTTCCCCGCTTGAAATGGGGTTTTGTTTTTGTAAGTTTTTGTGTTTTCAGGAAGATGCTATGTTTAATGTATTATTAATACATTTTTATGATATGAAAATGTTACGAATTACAAATTCTTTGACCAGTTCTAATATAAACTTGAAAATATTTCTTGCTTTGTAAGGCTAAAAAAAATTTAGACATTTTTCATAAAAATAATATAGTCCAAATGCAAATTCTTACGATGGCGATATCGTCAAAGTTCAATGACAAAGGAGGAAGTATACTGAGTTTTCATGAATGGAATTCATTTGTCATTTTTACAATAGCCTGGGGCATACAATCCTTGGTTGAGCACCGAACAAGGATTCATAGTAACTGAAATCCCAACACAATTGTGTGAACTAAGACGCTTTTGTGTTTGTTCATTCATTTCAATTCATTTAAGAACGGTCACTAAGAGTACTAAATAAGTTCAAGGTATTCCCCACATATAAGCACTTTCAAAAAGTCTTGTATCGAAATCCTACATCTGAGAGCAAATAGCCACGTATCATTTAAGCTGGTAGAATTCTAGTTGTCTTATTAACAGCACTGGCTCTTATTCGATGGAATGCCAGCTTTATCGTCTTCTTCAACCTCGTGTGATGAACAAAGTTGTAATTTGCTGGGCCTCTGTGTCACTTTGGGCCTACTGCTGAATTGCTGAAGAAGATGGATTCGTAGCAAACCTTATAGACATAGTAAGGAATTGTATTGTAGCATTAACTAGTCAGAGAATCAGGTCGTTGACTTGTCTGAGATCTGCACCAGCCCAGATAAATAGAAGAGCTTTACAAATTGCGAAAGGCTACCATTGGTGATTTGTACGCTTTCTAACAGGAATCAATCATCTGAGATTACGTTGCTTCAGTTGGTTACGTCTTCAGGATGACACAGAAAAAATGAAACCAAAAGGAATTTGATTCCATTCTATGGAATTACATTGCGATGTTCAAATTTTTACTACCTTTTCCAATAAGGGCTATTATTACAACTTGCCGTTAAACTTGGGTTTAGTTAAAGTTACCTTTAACTGTAAAGTTACCTTTAACTTATTTTCGTTATTACAACTTACAGATAAAATAAAGTTAACTTTTTCAAAAATATGGCAGTGCCGGAGCATTGTCGATAACACTGTTCAATTAACCAAGTTTTTTTTAACTCAGTGGCAACGGCGGGCTTCGTTTTTGTTTGTTGTATATGCTCATTTTGTTTATATTTGAAGCTGACATATTGAAAACAATACATAATATGGCAAGTTCAAACATAAACTTAACTTTAAAAGTTATCGGTAGGATGATCCTCCTCCCCTTAGCTTAACGCTCACTTCTACCATATTGTCCACTTATAATAATGAAAAACAATTTATCTGCCCGTTAAAATCCTCCCGCATTAATCCTATCGCATTAATAGTGAATATTGGCTTCCAATGGCTCAAGAGTTTCTATTTCATCAGCATAAGCTAATGACTTAACATATGTATCTCCAAAAAAGAAATCCAGAAAAGTTTAAACACACGAATAAGGTAATAGCTACCTTGTCCTAACAGGACAAATTTCGATAAGAATATTATTACAAAACGGGAGAAATTTTTTAAGTAAATTTACAGAATGAAGTACAATATTTGGAATACTTAAAAGCGAGATGCATATGTATATCGAAGTAGTTTCAGTACATTTTAAAGCAAAGATCAAGATTGCATAAATTTCAATGCTAATAAGCGGAGAATAATTATATCCGGGGTATACTGTGTACTATAATTTTTAAGATGAATGAAGGCGAATTTAAAATAAATTAATATGTTGTAATACTGTTTTAAAATCTGTGATGTTTTCGGCCTGAAGAATATTTATATCATCATTGAAAGTTTTGCTGAAACTAAGTAATATTGGTATAAATTATTAAAACTCTACCTTGTTGTCGAGGTTAAGTAAATATACATATGTATGTACATTAGAGCGACTCAAGTTGTATGGAAGCGAAATTCGTGCTCGATGTACCCCCCTAAAAATGAACCTTGGACTTTTTTAAGATGACATTTAAAATATTTCGGCTCCAGCTTTGACCTCTCGTGAGCTGGACCATTTTGAAAAAGGGTATATTTTTGGACGTTTTGTTAATTTGAGGATCTGTTTCCTTACCAACATATACAATATATATATTATAAGAAAGGTTTTTTTAAGGCGCGTCCAACTGTATATACAATTTCTCCAAGGACGATCATCCATGTCCTTTTTTTAAGGATATTCTGTGAAAAAAAAACGGTTTTTGAATTTTTTGTTCGGGGTTGTTTGTAATAATAATGCCAAATTAACATATTTTAATCTTTAGTCGATTTAAGTAAATACGGGACTCAGCTTTTTTTGAAATTCACGCTAAACCAGAAACACAGCCAGAAACCGATTAAGAGATGCAAATTTATTAGCTAGAAGACCAGCCAAGAAGCCACTTATAAGTGTGGTTAATAAGAAAAAACGGCTTGACTTTGCTAGACGGTATCTGCATTGGTCAAAAGAGCAGTGGGCCAAAGTTTTGTGAAGCGACGAATCAAAGTTTAACTTATTTGGCTCTGATGGATTAAATTACATTCGGCGGCCCCTAAAACAAAGATATTCACAGCAATTCTGTAAATAAACAACATTCTGCAAATAAGACAAGACACGGTGTTTAACATAATATAGCATCGAGTTGCATTTTTTTTTCTCGCAAAAAATTAATATTTTAATTAATTTTCACTGGTTATAACACTTTTGTGCCGACTAGTACCGCAAAAAGGTTATTTGAAACTTCAAACGCTCACTACGATTAAACATTTGTGCTTGTGGCAAGGAAAAGCTAAAGTTATCCATTACCTTTCAAGTTCATTCGCACTGACAGTAGTATCCGTTAATATTCACAAATATTTGCGCAATATTAAATCAAATCTGTGGATAATTTCTTGTATTAGTGAATTAGTTTTTATTTTCATTCAATTTGCTATTTTCCAGTCAGAACAACAATCAAAGAGAGATTCTAGCAAGAAAAATTGCTTCCAGCAAATCTATGTGCAAGTAAAGATAAAGATAAAATTACTAAAAAAAATAAATGGTTGAAGCATGGGCGAAATTACAGATATTTTACGATTCATTTTTAATTTAATTTAAATTTTTTTTTTTTATTTATTATTGACAGCTGTATATGTATACACAAATTTAATGTTCTAAACAGAGACCAATAACACTATGCGACAAAATACAAAAAATTAAATACACCCGAGTAACTATATAGTCTAAGTTGTTCAATTAGTTGAGTAGAACCAAAGAATATGGATATAAAGAATGCGCATCATGTAGAAGTAAAATTTCTTATGGCGGGATGTACCAGTAAGACCCGCTCTCACCAAAATCTCTTTTAAAAATCATTTCTTGATGAGGGAGGGAAGACAGGAGAAAAATAAACACAAAAAAAGAGCATAACAATGTGTTGCTCTCATCGTACGTATGTATATGCGTATGTACGATTATGTATGTATGATCGTTTTTATTGTTTGACCAAAGACTATAAATATGTAAAGATATTGCACACAGTGTATTTAAAATTGACAAAATTTTGTGGGATATTGCACACAGTGTATTTAAAATTGACAAAATTTTGTGGGAAAACATATTACCGTTTGTTTTATTGTAGGGTAAGAATATGTGTTTTATTGTTGTAGAAATGAAATTATATCGATTCGCACCGAATTATATATTACTAATCAATTATGTATGTATGTATTTACCATATGTGTCTATTTTTGTATAGAATGAAGTTGTAATAAAACGAGTGCTTTTTTTGTTTAGTATTTATTAAATTTATTTATCATTTTAATGGTTCAAAATTTTAACTTTTTCCATACTGGATAATTTGAATTTGTATGTTTCCCATGAGGAATGCTTCCGTAGTAAAACAACAATTAGTAAATTAAGCATCTCCATTCTGTGTTTATAACATTCGTTATTTTCATCAAACCAAGGAATAAATTGTATTTTTTGTACATTTTTTGTATTTTTTGGCCAACTACAAATGTTTTTTTGTTTTTTATAGATTTATTTTCTAAAAAAAATTTTTCGAAGACTTATATGAATTTTGCAAACTTCAAAAAATAAATCAGATGGAGCGCACAAACTTCCAAAGTCGGAATCTTTTATATAATTTTTTGCATGAACGAACATTTCTGAAGGATATGACAAAATTTGCGCTGGTTTGATTATATCCACACGACATTTAACGCAAGATATTCGTTGAGCTATGTAACCAACAAAATATCGACTTGATGTTAATTCAATTGGCACATTGTTGGACGTAAAAGAATCGGTGCCTTCATTAAAATATTCTTTATTTTCATCGTATATATCTGCGACATCTATATCAGGGGTATGTGTACTTTCTGATATATTTCCAGTCCTATCAATATCTTCTAAAAATATGATTTATGATTTTAATTATATATTATATTTATTAAACGTTTTGTTTGAGCATGCACTACAATTTTTAAATTCACACTTTTTATAAAACAATTTTTCAGTTTCAAATGTCCACACAAAATGTGGATTTTTTATTTCGGTGCGAATCGATATAGTTTCATTTCTACAACAATAAAACACATATTCTTACCCTACAATAAAACAAACGGTAATATTTCTTTTCCACAGGCTATTTGCACATACATTTTGTGAAAACAAGACATCTTTCAGTTTGTTTATTATTTTATTTGGCAATGTACAAGCACACACGTATACACGCATATGAGAATAAATTAGAGAAGAGAACAATACGTTCTCTGAGTATAATAAGTTCTCTGAGTACAATAAGTGGCAGTAGCCGTACTGCCATCGACAAATTTGGCACTGGCAGTGCAACATCTTCATATATTTATAGTCTTTGTTCTCATCGCGATGAGAGCAAAGAATGAGAGCAACGCATTGTTACGCTCTTCGTTTCTGTTTACTTCCCTCCTATCTTTCCCCCCGCGTCATGAAATATTTTTGAAAAATATTCCAAAATATGTTAAGATGCACATTCTTTATACTTTATTTTCTTTGGTAGAACCAAAGAATATGGATATAAAGAATGCGCATCATGTAGAAGTAAAATTTCTTATGGCGGGATGTACCAGTAAGACCCGCTCTCACCAAAATCTCTTTTAAAAATCATTTCTTGATGAGGGAGGGAAGACAGAAGAAAAATAAACACAAACAAAGAGCGTAACAATGTGTTGCTCTCATCGTACGTATGTATATGTGTATGTACGATTATGTATGTATGATCGTTTTTATTGTTTGACCAAAGACTATAAATATGTAAAGATGTTGCACACAGTGTATTTAAAATTGACAAAATTTTGTGCTTCTTTATGATGAGGGGGTAGGTAACAGGGAAAGCTAAATTGTCGTTCTCACTCTCATGTTAACTGAGAGAAAGAAAACAAAAAAGACTCAGTACACTTATTGTACTCAGAGAACTTATTATACTTAGGGCCATTATTACAACTTGCCGTTAACTAAAGGGAGGATTTTAACGGGCAGATAAATTGTTTTTCATTATTATGAGTACCCAATAAGATAGAAGTGATCGTTAAGCTAAAGGGAAGATCATCCTACCTTTAACATTTAAAGGTCACTTTATGTTTGAACTTGCCACATCATATACTATTTTCGATATGGCAGCTTCAAATTTAAACAAAATGAGCATATACAACAAAAAAAACGAAGTCCGCTGTTGCCACTGCGTTAAAAAAAACTTGTTTAATTGAGCAGTTTTATCGACTTTGCTCCGGCACTGCCATATTTTAATTTTATTTTATCTGTAAGTTGTAATAACGAAAATAAGTTAAAGGTAACTTTGCCGTTCACTTTAGCTAAAGGTACCTTTAACTAACCCCAACTTTAACGGGAAGTTGTAATAATGGCCCTTAGAGAACGTATTGTTTTTTTCTCTAAGCAATTTATTCTCATATGCGTGTATACGTGTGTGTATACATACATTGCCAAATAAAATAATAAACAAACTGAAAGAATTTTTGTTTTCACAAAATATATGTGAAAATAGCCTGTGGAAAAAATATTACCGTTTGTTTTATTGTAGGGTAAGAATATGTGTTTTATTGTTGTAGAAATGAAATTATATCGATTCGCAACGAATTATAATGTTATTTTTTAGACTATTCAATTATGTATGTACATATTTACCATATGTGTCTATTTTTGTATAGAATGAAGTTGTAATAAAACGAATGCTTTTTTTGTTTAGTATTTATTAAATTTATTTATCATTTTAATGGTTCAAAATTTTAACTTTTTCTATACTGGATAATTTGAATTTGTATGTTTCCCATGTGGAATGCTTCCGTAGTAAAACAACAATTAGTAAATTAAGCATTTCCATTCTGTGTTTATAACATTCGTTATTTTCATTAAATATCATTGTATTTTTTGTGCAACTTACGCATTGGCCAACTACAAATGTTTTTATGTTTTTTATAGATTTATTTTCTAAAAAAATTTTTTCGAAGACTTATATGAATTTTGCAAACTTCAAAAAATAAATCAGATGGAGCGATGGATTTTCATGAACGAACATTTCTGAAGGATATGACAAAATTTGCGCTGGTTTTATTATATCCACACGACATTTAACGCATGATATTCGTTGAGCTATGTAACCAACAAAATATCGACTTGATGTTAATTCAATTGGCACATTGTTGGACGTAAAACAATCGGTGCCTTCATTAAAATATTCTTTATTTTCATCGTATACATATATCTGCGACATCTATATCAGGGGTATGTGTACTTTCTGATATATTTCCAATCCTATCAATATCTTCTAAAAATATGATTTATGATTTTAATTATATATTATATTTATTAAACGTTTTGTTTGAGCATACACTACAATTTTTAAATTCACACTTTTTATAAAGCAATTTTTCAGTTTTTCAGTTTCAAATGTCAACACAAAATGTGGATTTTTTATTTCGGTGCGAATCGATATAGTTTTATTTCTACAGCAATAAAACACATATTCTTACCCTACAATAAAACAAACGGTAATATTTCTTTTCCACAGGCTATTTGCACATACATTTTGTGAAAACAAGACATCTTTGTTGTTTTTGCGTTGCTCTCATTCTTTGCTCTCATCGCGATGAGATCAAAGACTATAAATCAGGGATGCCCAAAGCTAAAACTGTAGTAGTATTGGTGAGCGAGAGAGAACTGCACTGAAAGAAAAGTTGTGTAAACTGAAATAAAATATACGGAAAAAATCCAAAAAGCGGAATTTACAATAAAATTTGGAATAGAAATTTTTCTACAATGGCGGCTTTTAAAGATGCCCCCAATTGATCAGTGCGCCGAATAACACTACTGCGTGACAATGGAAGGTTTTCGATAAGCTTAAAATTAAGTTTTTGAAAACATTTATTTAAAATTTTTTTAATGAACTCCCCATCAGAAAATGGTCTACCATGATTAACAATATCCAAGCTTATTAAGCTTGATAACTCCATTTTTAACATTTTATTTTCTGAGGTTTTTTCATTGTTTTCTTCTTCAAGTAACCACTCATTCAATTTTTCTAAATAAATTTTTTTTATTTTTACAAAATAAATCATTAAAATCATCCATATCACTATGATAAGAACAATAGTGCCTTCTAAAAGCATATTCTCTACATTCCTTCAATATTTTATAACATAAAATGCATTGAGCATCACCAAACGCATTTTTTATCATAAAATATGTTTCGTAAGTCATAGTAAATTTTTTTCAGTGCTTTAAGCAAAAAATATTACAAAAAAATCGTACACCCGCTACGCATGTGCATTCGTCGCTGTCTGAGTGACGACTAACCAAAGAGAATAAGAATATGTGTGTTTTTAGTTTGCGCAAAAGCACTATGAAATGGGCATCTTGCTATAAATCATAGCACTGAAAAAAATTTACTATGACTTACGAAACATATTTTATGTTAAAAAATGCGTTTGGTGATGCTCAATGCATTTTATGTTATAAAATATTGAAGGAATGTAGAGAATATGCTTTTAGAAGGCACTATTGTTCTTATCATAGTGATATGGATGATTTTAATGATTTATTTTGTAAAAATAAAAAAAATTTATTTAGAAAAATTGAATGAGTGGTTACTTGAAGAAGAAAACAATGAAAAAACCTCAGAAAATAAAATGTTAAAAATGGAGTTATCAAGCTTAATAAGCTTGGATATTGTTAATCATGGTAGACCATTTTCTGATGGGGAGTTCATTAAAAAAATTTTAAATAAATGTTTTCAAAAACTTAATTTTAAGCTTATCGAAAACCTTCCATTGTCACGCAGTAGTGTTATTCGGCGCACTGATCAATTGGGGGCATCTTTAAAAGCCGCCATTGTAGAAAAATTTCTATTCCAAATTTTATTGTAAATTCCGCTTTTTGGATTTTTTCCGTATATTTTATTTCAGTTTACACAACTTTTCTTTCAGTGCAGTTCTCTCTCGCTCACCAATACTACTACAGTTTTAGCTTTGGGCATCCCTGACATACATGCACACACGAATACACGCATATGAGAATAAATTGCTTAGAGAAAAGAACAATACGTTCTCTAAGTATAATAAGTTCTCTGAGTACAATAAGTGTACTGAGTCTTTTTTGTTTTCTTTCTCTCAGTTAACATGAAAGTGAGAACGACGATTCAGCTTTCCCTGTTACCTACCCCCCTCATACGAAAGAAGCACAAAATTTTGTCAATTTTAAATACACTGTGTGCAACATCTTTACATATTTATAGTCTTTGGTCAAACAATAAAAACGATCGTACATACATAATCGTACATACGCATATACATGCATACGTACGATGAGAGCAACACATTGTTACGCTCTTTGTTTGTGTTTATTTTTCTTCTGTCTTCCCTCCCTCATCAAGAAATGATTTTTAAAAGAGATTTTGGTGAGAGCGGGTCTTACTGGTACATCCCGCCATAAGAAATTTTACTTCTACATGATGCGCATTCTTTATATCCATATTCTTTGGTAGAACCAAAGAAAATAAAGTATAAAGAATGTGCATCTTAACATATTTTGGAATATTTTTCAAAAATATTTCATGACGCGGGGGGAAAAAGATAGGAGGGAAGTAAACAGAAACGAAGAGCGTAACAATGCGTTGCTCTCATCGCGATGAGATCAAACACTATAAATATATGAAGATGTTGCACTGCCAGTGCCAAATTTGTCGATGGCAGTACGCCTACTGCCACTTATTGTACTCAGAAAATTTATTATACTCAGAGAACGTATTGTTCTCTTCTCTAATTTATTCTCATATGCGTGTATACGTGTGTGCTTGTACATTGCCAAATAAAATAATTAACAAACTGAAAGATGTCTTGTTTTCACAAAATGTATGTGCAAATAGACTGTGTAAAAAAAAAATATTACCGTTTGTTTTATTGTAGGGTAAGAATATGTGTTTTATTGTTGTAGAAATGAAACTATATCGATTCGCACCGAAATAAAAATCAACATTTTGTGTGGACATTTGAAACTGAATAACTGAAAAATTGTTTTATAAAAAGTGTGAATTTAAAAATTGTAGTGCATGCTCAAACAAAACTTTTAATAAATATAATATATAATTAAAATCATAAATCATATTTTTAGAAGATATTGATAGGACTGGAAATATATCAGAAAGTACCCATACCCATGATATAGATGTCGCAGATATATACGATGAAAATAAAGAATATTTTAATGAAGGCACCGATTGTTTTACGTCCAACAATGTGCCAATTGAATTAACATCAAGTCGATATTTTGTTGGTTACATAGCTCAACGAATATCTTGCGTTAAATGTCGTGTGGATATAATCAAACCAGGGCAAATTTTGTCATATCCTTCAGAAATGTTTGTTTATGCAAAAAATTATATAAAAGATTCCGACTTTGGAAGTTTGTGCGCTCCATCTGATTTATTTTTTAAAGTTTGCAAAATTCATATAAGTCTCCGAAAAAATTTTTTTAGAAAATAAATCTATAAAAAACAAAAAAACATTTGTAGTTGGCCAAAAAATGCACAAAAAATACTATTTATTCCTTGGTTTGATGAAAATAACGAATGTTATAAACACAGAATGGAGATGCTTAATTTACTAATTGTTGTTTTACTACGGAAGCATTCCACATGGGAAACATACAAATTCAAATTATCCAGTATGGAAAAAGTTAAAATTTTGAACCATTAAAATGATAAATAAATTTAATAAATACTAAACAAAAAAAGCATTCGTTTTATTACAACTTCATTCTATACAAAAATAGACACATATGGTAAATACATACATACATAATTTAATAGTAATATATAATTCGGTGCGAATCGATATAATTTCATTTCTACAACAATAAAACACATATTCTTACCCTACAATAAAACAAACGGTAATATTTTTTTCCACAGGCTATTTGCACATACATTTTGTGAAAACAAAAAATCTTTCAGTTTGTTTATTATTTTATTTGGCAATGTATGTATACATACATGCACACACGTATACACGCATATGAGAATAAATTGCTTAGAGAAAAGAACAATACGTTCTCTAAGTATAATAAGTTCTCTGAGTACAATAAGTGTACTGAGTCTTTTTTGTTTTCTTTCTCTCAGTTAACATGAGAGTGAGAACGACGATTCAGCTTTCCCTGTTACCTACCCCACTCATAAGAAAGAAGCACAAAATTTTGTCAATTTTAAATACACTGTGTGCAACATCTTTACATATTTATAGTCTTTGGTCAAACAATAAAAACGATCATACATACATAATCGTACATACGCATATACATACGTACGATGAGAGCAACACATTGTTACGCTCTTTGTTTGTGTTTATTTTTCTTCTGTCTTCCCTCCCTCATCAAGAAATGATTTTTAAAAAAGATTTTGGTGAGAGCGGGTCTTACTGGTACATCCCGCCATAAGAAATTTTACTTCTACATGATGCGCATTCTTTATATCCATATTCTTTGGTAGAACTCAAAAATACTTTTTTTTATTATTTACGAACCATCCAAATTTATTATATTTGATAAAAACGGTTTTTTTTTGTCTTTTCACACAAAATTATTGATTACACAAACATTTCTGAACCAATGCCCAAAATTTAAACCTTATTAGAAAGGAGAGGGATGGGCCTTTAAACATAAATATATATATTATTTGACTTAATGATGTGTTAAACTTGACAAATGCCAATTTTTTTAAATTTTTTCAAGTTTGTCCTTTCATAGTAGCAAACTTTAATTAAAAAATATGAAATAAATGATGACATTCTGAAAGTTCATTATCTTGTGAAGAGATTGACATTTCGTTTGATCAAATGGGGAAAAAATTACTGTAATTATTATTTAAAGAGTCTAACAGTCGAGTTATATTTTTCATATAAATATTTTTTTAAATGAACTTTTAGCTCAAAAATTTTCAGAATTTTTGACGGATCTTGATTTTTATCGCAAAATGTGTCAATTTCGCGTTTGAGCGACCACCAGAAGTTGAACAATGTTTGCGCAAAGAGAAATAATAATATTTGCAAAAAACACAAATATTAGCCGACTTTTGGAAGTCGTGCAAACGTGAAATTGACACATTTTGCGATAAACAATCAAGATCGATCAAAACTTTTGAAAATTTTTTAACTGAAAGTTCATTTGATAAGGTGACATACATATATAAAAAATATAACAAGGCTGTTATACTATTTAAATTATAACTGTGTGTCAATCTCTTCACCAGATAATGCTCTTTCAGATTGTTATCAATTATTTCATATTTTTTAATTAAAATTTGCAATTAAGAATAGCTAAACTTGAAAAAATAAAAAAAAAATATTTTCCAAGTTTATTCCATCAAAGCTCATAACATAAGTTTGGTCAAAATGTTTATGTTTACCGTTTTAAAGACTAATCTCTCCCCTTTCTAAAAAAAACTTTGGATTTTTAAAATAGGTTCAAACATATTTGGGTAAACAATAATTTTGTGTGAAAAGATCAAAAAAACCGTTTTCGCCAAATAAAACAAGTTTAGAGGATTCGAGAAAAATAAAAAAAGTATTTTTGAATTCTACTCAACTTGGTGAATAACTTAGACTATGTAGTTGCTCGGGTGTATTTTCACTGTCGCACCGTGTTATTAATTAATTTTTGATATTGAAAATTAATAATTTTTACATTTAAGAAAAATAATTATTTTCGAGAACATGTTTTTACTTTGTTTAATAAAAGTTATTTTCAGGAGTTTATTTTTTTTTTTTGCTCATAACTCTTGTTTTCGTGGGTTTGTTATTTTCAGTGTGTTTTTTTTCATTTACAAGGAATTTGGCTTCTCAAACAATGTTTTGGCATGCGCATCATTGCATCTTTTATCAGTCAACAAAACATCGAAAACAAAAACTTTTCTTTCAACAGAAACTTATGTGGCTAGTATTACACAGAAAATACCAACCAATTTAGCAAAAATAGAAAACTTTCCCTTTTTCTAATCTTGAACAACAATTCGGTTTATACATCCAGTGTCACAGGTTTAAAACTATATACTGCAGTTCTGTTTACTAATAGCTATCGCTGTTTATTGACGATGAATCCATTTCAAGTTCTCTAAATTATAGCCTCAACAATCATAGCGCACATACTTTCGTTAATCCGATAACCGGATATTGGTTGAATTGGAAGTACATCATAACACAGAAGAAATATTTTTCTCCTAAACAATTTTTATTTACATACATATGCGCATATATTTGTGATTTAAAATATTATATTGCCAATCTCTGCAAGTTTATATTAAAAACAGAACGATTAATGTGCGTTTTCGGGTTCATTTTCAGAGAATCTGATTGATTTTTTACACCGGTTCTGCTAAAATTTTTTATTTGCACATACCACTCACTTATTAGCTCTCTCATAGCTGTGAACGCCAACTTTTTCATATCCAATCCTTTAAAAATCGATGCAACTAGGTTAATGGATCCGCGTCAAAAAATTAAAACGGAAGAGAGTACTTAATTGCAAGAGCATGCGTACAAAAATTAACTTTTACTTCTTTCCACAGAGAATGTTATCTTTTTATTATCGTCACAATTAGTTTGAGACCCTATTTCTTTTCTGGTCTTTTCATATTGTTTGATGTGAACCGCTATAATATGTTTTTTTTTTTTTAATTTGTTACATTGTCTCTAGCAAGATTACCAGAACATATCTAAAACCTAAGTCTGTTACTTCATAAGCTTCGAATAACTCGCAATATAAAATTGTTACATTTTCGAACCATTTCAATACATACCGTGAGGGTCAACGGACAGCGACATGGAAAATTTTCTGCTGTCTCCGCCTCTACCTCGTCGTTGCAGCTTCTGCAGAAGTCGTAATATATTATGTGACGGCCGTTTAGACTGACCACCCTCTAAAGCAGGGGAGGAATCTAGAACATTTTTAGCTTACTGGAGAAACTTTTTCTCCTGTTCCCTTACAATCTTACCGATTTACAATTTTGTAGGCGGAGTGCCTGATAGTGAAGTCCCTTATTGGAATGAAACAACTTGGGGAAATAACTTTCAAGGAAGTTGAGCTCGAGAGAGATGCTTTAGAGAATTGCAAATAATTCTTCTTCTGATTGCCCTGCATATCAGTTACATCCTGGGAAACTGGTTTAGCCATTACCTCTTTGTCAGCCTCCGAAACATGGAATTCGATGGGATTAGATCCCATGTGGGCTTTTTAAACCTATGAGGTGCCTGGTTTCGGAGAACCAGTTACTAGAAGTGTTTACCGTCGTCTATCAGCTTTACCATTTTTGAGTTTGACGCACTAGTAGCAAGCCTATTAAAGGTGCATTTTACCCTGTAGTAGTAGGGTCTTCGAAGATTATGAAGCTCTTTCCCGGAGAGTGAATTTAGTTTGCCAATAATAACGAAACGGGTGGTTTGCGTTTTATGCATACTGTCAGGCTTTCAAGAGACAAACGCAGTCCACCAGCCGCACACTATGAGTACAGACGCTGATGGAATTTTGTTTTACGGATCCACAGGGCCAACGGACAGTTGGTTTGTGTTTAATATCAACTAGGGATATAGAAGCTAATCGATGGGAAGGGCAGTTCTTGTTCTCGTGCTCAGCTTAGGCCCCCTGTCCTGGATGACCCTTCTAGTAGTGACTAAACGACTACTGCCAGCTCGGCTCTAAGCATACTTCGTCTTCAACCCTCGCAACACTATTAGCGATGTAAGCTTCAATTCAAATTAAACAGAAACCTTAATGTAATACTTAATTACTATTTAATACATATTTTGTATGCCGCCCTTTTAATTTTGTTATGGCTTCTAGCCTCCTAGGCATTGAATCCACAAGTTAAGGGTTAATTCTGTGGTTATTTTATATTTTTTTCTTTCTCCGACTTCTTTATCAAGGTATTCCCATAGGTATTTAATTGGGTTCAAATCTGGCGGTTATGAGAGATACATATTCGACAATTTTGGAGGTGAGTTCAGGACCGTCGTGTTGTTGAAATACCCCGACATAATGCGCAATTTCCTATAAGAGCGACATTCTGTTTGAGAAAATCCAGATAATTCTCATTTTTAATCGAAATCTCCAACTCCCGATACTGCCAAGCATAGCCAGATTATCACTGACCCTCCGCCATGCTTTACTGTTTGAAGGCTTTGGTTTCACTTTGAAATTTCTTTGCGCTTTTTAGCAGTCAGTTTATTAAATTTTACTCCAAAACAATATCGGCCAGTTCATATATTTTTCCCGTAAATTTTAAGCTTTGTTTTTGATATGGAAGGCTTTTTGGCGGAATACTTTGGTATAAAATCTATGTTGGTGTAGGGATCATTTTATACTTCCTGACTTTCCAGTTGCTTGTGAAATATCCTTAGCTATTTATACTGTTCTGGATGATGTTTTGCCCTTAACTTTACAATAGAGCCCCAGTTATGCTACCGTAACGGAATGTAACCGCAACAGTAAGAAACAGCTGATCGTTTTTGTTATGTATAAAGCAATACGAATGGTTATAGAAATGTAACGTAACCGGAACGGAAGGTAAGAATCTGTAAAAAATAGAATTTTCTTACATTTTACGTGACATCTGTTTAGCAGTGTTAATAACATGTCAATATTAAAAACCACCAAAACTGAAAATTGAAGATATAAACAGAATTTACATTTTGTATGTATGTTATGTTTGTCTGTATGTGGAATTCTCTTTAAATAAAACTTCACATATTTTAAAAACCCAAATTATAATTTATTTCATTATTAACTTTTATAATTTAAAATAAAAATAAACACTATTTTATTATTACATTATGTAGATAGTGTTTATTTTTATTTTATATTAGAAAATATAGTTTCGACTTTTAACTAATTAAAACCTTCGAAAAGCATTTCAGTTTGCCAGTTTAGTTTTACTAGAGAAGGTTTCCGAAATACCTGACCTGTTTCTGTAGGATAAACGATTTCACTTGCTTGTCTATTTATATGGAAATTACAACCAAAAGCACTCAATTTCAGTTTTTGTTTGTGTGAAAGTAAAATTGTTTGGCTTACAGAAACAGTACATAAAACCTTTAATAAATACCTTTAAATAAATATAAAATCGTTGAAATTAATCCAAAAACGCTGTAGTGATTACACCGGTTAACAGCTGAATTAAATAAAAAAAAGACGCCATATTGAAAGTGATAAAAGGAATGAAAACAAAGTTTTTAAAATTTGGAATTAATATTGAATATGTTTGAAAAACAATAATAAAATATAAACTCAAACCCAAAAACATGTCTTCTATATCTAGTATATCCATATCTAAATTTTTGTCTTTTAATTCTTGCAATTTTTAATTCTTTATTTGTTTTTGTTTATTTCTTTTATAGTTTTGCTTACCTAAAAACATATGATACGTTTTTACGTTCTCTATAATTGCTCTTACATTTTTACGTTCAGTAGACATTACTGTTACATTACGTTACTATACGTTCCGGTAGCAAAACTGGGGCTTAAGCCTTACCTTTGAGTCTGTAAGACGCTTCGGCGAATTCTCCAGAGTTTTATATTTTGTGTACTTGTCTAATATTTGTATTTTAATTCCAGACTATAATTTTTTGATTACATTGCGAGCGTAAATGGATTCCTATTTGCAGATAAACTTTGTAATTGAGAATTATATTATATATATATATATTATTACTGCAGTTCCAGGGAACTGCAATAATATTGTTATTTTTGTCAGATGAACCCTGAGGTTTCTTTTTCATCAATTTAATATCATCCAACACTGTGCGATTGCTGCGATTATCTCGTACAGTACCTGTTGCAAAATAACCTTTTCGAGATAACGTACATAATAAATTATGGCTTGTCGAATGTAACATTATATTGACTTGGATCTGAAATATTCTCTAGTACCACGTTTTCTCCAAGGCCGTAGTCAGCATTATTATTAGCAGAAGCGCCAGCATATGGGATAAAGGAATAGAAGCTAACACTCAGTATTTGTAGGCAAATCGTATTGGCTTGTCCTTTATGTATATCTTTAGGGAATGGCGACCATAATCACCGAAATCGGACCGCGGATTCTGGGGTCAGGCGTTAATGGGTTAAAAGAGTGGTTTTATTCGGTTGTATGCCAACAAGATGTAGCCGACTGCTTAACAAACTGAGCCCAAATGTGAAAACATGGTTAAATATTCCAAATATTCTAAAACGATTTCAATGATTTTATATTCAATAGTATTCTTTTTCTAATCATTACATTGATTATTACACTTTGTCTTAAAATATTCTGAAAATGCACACGCTTTTGCTTGCTAGTATATGTACTCACGTACACTTTATATCAATGTATCATCTGTCGCGGTATTCCGCGAAACATAATTCAATTTAAGTCATATCTTTTTGTCCTCTTTAAACTTGTTTTACAACCGGACACAGATGTCTAAATACAACTACAAATATAACTGGTTTCTTTAAATTTTTTTTGTTTGTATTCCATTTAAAATGAATTTTAAGGGCGCTTTAAAAACGTATAAGAAGAAGAAAAAAATATAGCTTTAACCAATAAAGGTTACACATAGCGACCCAAAGGCTTTCATGAGACACGCGCTTTTATAAAATGTTTTTAAACACGCGGCTGCCCTAACCTTTGCAAATTTATGGTTATAAGGTTGCGTCTGAAATTATTAATTCTATATACTGTGAGCGACAAAATAGGATAAACACCATATATTATTATTAAAAAAAAAACATGTATGTAAACACTGATATGTACATATGTATATAAAAATTACTACATTAATAAATATTAACTAAAATGTAATTATGTTCACAGAGAGAAATGACCAGAGAGTATTACAATTCATTTGATTTCCAATTCATTTAAATACAAAATAATTCGTGAAAAAAGTGAAGAAAAGAAAATAAATAAATAAGAAATAAATCGTAGAATCTTACAGAAACTGAAGTAGAAGTAATTTTAAGAAAAGTAAACACAAAGCAGACATCTATGGATGTAAAAGTAGTAGACATGTGTAGACTTAAGTTAAACCAAAGATACACTTACTCAAAAAATTGTCCGTACTCGATGCTAATGAAAATACATGGCATTGTACTTTAAAAAATATGAGCTTAATTTACTTCGCTAGGTGAAAAAAGCCGAGACAACAAAATTTTCAACATGCACTACAAAAATAAAATAAAATCATAAGTTCAAGAACTAAGTTTTTGGATTCAATTACTAACATAAGCTCAAACTGAAGTTTTAAAATAATTTCACTTTATTCAAATTTGGTAAGTAGTTTCTGAAATATTATGAAAATAGTCTCTGACTGGTACGTGAACAGGCAATTGTCAGTGTACGAAAAATATAGAAAACTGTATCAAGCTTTCTGAATTAGTACATTGTTAATATTGTGTCATACGATCAATGGGTGTTTCAACAGGATAATGAGTTTAAATATTGTTACGAAAATGAAAACGGTGTACATCGTTTAACATTAAAATAAGCAAAAGCTACACAAACAAATACAATGAACTTGTTACAAGTAAACCAACAATATCAGTACAAAAAAAGGGGATAGACAAGTAAGTGAGAACGCAATAAAAAGCAATGTGTACACAATACACAAACAACAATGAAGTCGCGATAGAGTTCTCGAGAAGGCGAAACCCCGAACGTTCGACTTCAAGAACTTTCATCAGACTGATTACGTGGGCATATAAAAAGGCAAGACAAAGCAAGCAACGAGTAGTAAGAATTCAGTCAGTCTTGTGTGAAGACGCGTTGAGTGTGAAGAGAACAGTCATGGTTTGATGATCGCCGTTGAAAAGATCTGCGTTGTAAGCAAAGGAGAATAGCGAGCAAGCATTTATTGTTGTATTCGTCAAGTCAACAATAAATAAGAGTCAACAATGAAGAGTTTAATTGAAACTAAACACATATTTGTTTTTATTTTGTTTGCAATCATCGAACTCATATTTTAAACGTTTTTAAAAAGTAAAACGTAACAATATATTGAAAAGTGTAATGAGAAATATTTCGAAGATAACAATATGGATGTTGGTATAATATACCGGATTAAGTATGGCAATATTTTTTTCAGAATTAGTACTTTAAACTTTATTTAATAAAATATTTAAAATAAAACATAAATTTTCTAAAACTGCAATTAAATTTGTTTTTGTGGTATGTTATAAAACTGAGAATAAGTCTAGAGATTTATCAGTAATTTTCTAAGTTAACTTACTTTCCCATCAAATCTCTGTGGGTTACATTGTTGTTCTTATAATATATTAGAAGAGGAGCAAACACAATTACTAACCAAGTCTCTATATCTATTGCTAGTAAGCGTAAACTCCCTTCGTCAGTTAGTAACAATTTATTTATTTATTTATTATTACGATTTTACAATCTATATACTAAAATATATATATATAATACTTTATTAACAATTATTCTTGCAAAAATCTCTAAGAAGTTTCCTAAATAAAGTCATATTTTCACAATTTTTTATGTTACTTGGTAACTCATTATATTTTTTCAAACCCTTATATTCTAAGCAATTCATATCTCTACAAGTTTTCATATATGGTAGCCTGTAATCCTCTCTTCTTCTTGTATTATAATTATGAATATTATTATTATATTGCAATTTTTCATTCAAATATGTAGGACAAAGTCCAAACTTTATGTTATGTTTTATTTTATTTATTTATTTATTTATTTTCTATCATAGGTACATAAGTGAAATTATTTACAATGTTTTGAGTTTCTATCTTAAGGATATTTCAACAAATTATCACATTTTGATTATTACTAAATACTTATTAAAATTATCTATTTAATAGGAAAAAGATAGTAAAAAACCTAAAATTTAATATCACATAAGGAAATTGAGAAGCTCTAAGACAACATCTAATGAATGCTATACATAATAGTATAGCTGAAATTAGAAGTTATCAAATCAAACCTCTCAGATGGGCGTAGTTTGACCTTCTGCATTTTTCTCTAAATGACAGCGCCAAGTCAGTTATAAAGTTTTCAATCATCTGGATGTTAGCCTTTGAATGCAGTTCAACGGTAGGAAATCTTGAAGGCAGATTGTAAATTATTTTCAAATTCTTATTCTGTATTACTTGTAACTTTCCCAGGTGTGACCTGGCACAATCATACCAGATTTGGCAGCCATACGTAAGAATTGGCCTTATACACATTTTGAATAAGAGTAATTTATTTTTAAAATTCAATTTCGACTTCCTATTCAGAAGAGGATATAAAGATCGCCCGCACCTGATTGCTTTAAGACATGTATTCTCTAGGTGCTCTTTAAAATTTAGTTTTTGGTCCAATGTAATACCTAGATATTTTACGGATTTCGCGAACTCTATTTCATTGCCTTGTATCCTAAGTTTCCTACAAGGAATTCTCTTAGGTGACTTGTTGTAAGGAAACAAAATGGCCTGGGACTTTTCTTCATTGATTTTAATTTTCCATTTAGAAAAATATTTTGCGGCTGATAATAGAGCGTTCTGAATTTTCTTCACAATTGAGTTAGAAACCTTTCCGTGACAGATTATAGCACTGTCATCCGCATAAAAGGCCACATCATTACCTCTGACAATTTTGAAGTCGGAAATGTAGAGGGAATACAGCAATGGTGATAAAATCGAGCCCTGGGGAACACCAGCTGGAATGTCACGCATTGTGGATTGACTTCCGTCAACATCAACCACAAACTTTCTGTCCCCAAGGAAACTTTTCACTAATTTAATTAGGTATAATGGAATATTCATTTTGTGAAGCTTGAAAATAAGGCCTTTATGCCAGATAGAGTCAAAAGCTTTCTCCACGTCAAGGAAAAGAATACCAGTAGAGTACCTTCGGTTTTTATTCGATCTAATCATGTTGACCACTCTCTTAATTTGGTGAATAGTGGAGTGTCCTGCTCTGAAACCAAACTGATAGGGATGAATTAGGTTGTTGTCTTCTACAAACATTTTGAGTCGATGATGAACAATTTTCTCAAATAATTTGCCTAAGGAGCTTAATAGACTAATTGGGCGATAATTGGATGGAAGTCTTTCATCCTTTCCTTTCTTTGGGAGTGGGATAACTTTTGCTAGTTTAAAAGCGCTTGGGAAGTATGAATTGGTGATACAGAAATTGTAAATTCTTAGTAAATAATTTAAAGCAGTATGAGGAAGATTCTTTAACAAAATATTGTTAATTTGATCTATACCAGGCGCTTTGGAGCTCCTAAGGCAAGAAATGAAGAATTTTATTTCGCCCAAAGACGTCAAAGAATGGACGTCGGTGAACGACGAAGTGTCTCTTTCCAACAGATTGAAAATAAAGTTAGCTTTATTTTCCATTGAGCTGTGGGATCCCGCAGTAGTTAAATGGGCCTTTTCAAATTGATCGGCAATGCTGTCGGCCTTTTCTTTATTAGAACAAATCTCTTTATCATTAACTACTAAATTTCTTATAGGCTTATTCCTTCCTTTAATTCTTTTTGTAATTTTCCAGAATTTCCTGCTACCGCTAGGAATTGTGAACAAAAATTTTGACCACTGGGCGTTTCTTTCGTTGTCAATATTGATGGAAATTAGTTTATTCAGCTCCCGTAGAATTGCACCTAAGGTTATTCTAGAATTTGGATCAGTACAACGTTGAAATTTTCGCTTGTACTTGTTTCTTGTTGATATTAAATATTTACAGATTTCATTTAATTTGAAGTTATGAACTTTTTTAGGTTTAATGGGAATTGAGTCGAAACATGAAGCTCTAACGAGATCAGTAAATTCTTTTATAGAATCCTCAATATTAAAAGAAGATATGTTTTCATTGAGGATTACGGAGGAAGTAATTTTAGAGTTTAATGAGATTTTGAATCTATTCCAATTAGCATTATGGAAGTCTGGAAAAGATTTTTCTATATGATGAATATCCTCATTAATAGAAAATAATATTGGAACATGATCCGAATATAAACTATGCGGACAGGTCACTAAATCGCTGAATTGTAGTGTGGAATTAGATAGCAGAAGGTCAATCGTCGATGCCTGTCTGAAGGTGAGATTTTGAGGAATTCTAGTGGGGTTAGGTGGATAATATATATAATAATTATTACTATTTTGATGATTAAATAGAAGATTTCCAGCAGTATCGGATTTAGAGCAATTCCAACTGAGGTGATGTGCGTTTAGATCCCCTAGGATGAAGAAGTCGCCATCTGTAGATGTCATCAAATCGAGATCGCGGATGAAGTCAGGAGTGTAACGAGGACAATAAGCTGATATGAATTTGACTTTAGAATTAAGAAACTCCACAGACACGCATATGTTTTCTATCAGTTTCGTTGGAAATGACGAATCGACGTTGTGTTTCAATGTTGATTTAATAACTATTGCAACTCCTCCTCCATGAGAAATTCTGTCTTTTCTATACACTTTGTACCCTGACATCTTAAAGCTGTGATTTGATTTTAGAAATGTTTCGTTCAATAGAAGAATATCGATAGAGTTTACTTTTATAAAATTATGAAGTTCCACAGATTTAGAGAATGTAGTAATGCCTTGACAATTCCAGTGCATTACTTTAAGACTATTTTGAACTTGATTAAATTGCATATTTTAGCATAGACATGATAACATTGAGTTGCTCCATTTTCGTTCTACAATTGCGTAGGTCAGAGATGGCTCTTGTAAAAATTTTGAATAATTCATCGATACTGTAAAGTTCAGCTGTTGAAGAACATTTTTGAGCAGGAGTTTCAAGTATACTGGCATAGGAGTTATTCAGGACGGTGGAATTAGTCACGTTTGGAACAAATGAAGATCTATTTAGATGGGGAAAATCAGCAGCGGATGCATCGAAGACATCGGGCAGAGGACGGTTTTTAGTATGTGATTTTTTCATTAGATGTTCGCGAATTGTTAAATATTCTTTGCGGCTGGGGCAACGTGGGTCGTCGGCTCTATGATTATTGTTCTTTAAATTTTTTTTTAATGCAATTGAAGCATTTGTAGACGGGGGGGCTGCCTTCAGGTATTTTGTTAACCTGGCAGTTGGCTACGTCATGATCACCCCCGCAAGCAATGCATGCACTTTTGCGGTAACAATTTTTAGCTCCATGGCCGTACATGGCACACTTTGTACATTGCGTCGGCCCTCTGTTTCTTTTTTGAGGATTTCTCCAATAGACAATAATTTGGCACAAACGTCTAATTTTTAAGACTTGAGATTTTGAGATTATCGTGCGATCAAACTCAACCATATAAATAGCATCATCTACAGAGGAGCGAGCTGTAATTATTTCTTTAATATTGACAACATTGATGTTGTATGAGTTTTTTAATTCTTCTTTAATATCATTAGGATTAAGTTGTGGTAGGCCGTAGAGGACCAACTTAAATATTTTGGTATTTTTGCACTCATGAGTGTAGAAGGTATAGCCTAAAGCAATAAGCTTTTTCTTTGCTTGTTCGAAGAGCGTTATTGATGGTGAGATAATTTTAGTACCGATGGACATTCTCTTAAATTCATATGATGATCCAATCAGCTTGTAAACACATTGGAACTTATGAACAGCATCCACAATGATTGGGGGAACAACAATTTTATACTCACGTACTTCACTCTCTTCTTCACTATACGTATCATCGTCATTAACAAGTGATTGTAGAATGCTAAACCGGTTTTCATTGTTTTTATGTTTTTCTTTTGGTGCTCTGCCTGACATCTTCTTTCGTTTCAATGAATGCATTGAACACTTAGTAGTTGTTATTGTTGTTATTTATTGTTATTGTTTATTGCTATTGTTTATTGTTTCAATATGAAACAGAAATTTACAGAATAGAAATATTGTTATTTTTTTTTTTTTTTTTGTTTTTTTGTTTTTAATAGTGATTACACTGATTTTGTTGGTATGGTAGTTAGTACTACGCAACGGAGGAGAAAGAAGAAAAAACGTCTGCTTACAATCAATGATAGCATAAGACTAACCAACTTTATGTTATGTATAAATTTCATTGTATGTAACATTATAGTCTGTCCAACATTAAGTCAGTTTAATTCATTTAACATGCTTCTTATGCTAGTATAATAATCTTTATGTAAAATAAAACGCATTGCCCTATTTTGCACTTTCTGTAATGTGTCCATCTGGGACAAACTTAATAGAAATAGTATTGAGGGACAATAAAGAAAGTGCGGTAAAATTATACTATTCTACACTTTAATTTTATAATTCTTATGTATCAATGGTGCCAATATAGTTCCTTGTGGTAGTCCTATGTTTATATTTATCTTACTTGACACTGCATCACACATAACTACTCGTTGCTTTCAATCAGTCAGATAGCTGGCCATCCAATTGTTCTCCATACCAACAATACCTATGCCACTCAATTTCGCCAACAATATATTTCTGTCAACAGTTTCAAAAGCTCTTTTTAGATCGAAAAATGTTGCAACTATGTTTGACCTTTGGTTCAGATTATTTTTTCTATCAGACAATACCAGATTCAATGCTGTTTCACATAAATGATTACTTCTAAAACCAGACTGTTCATCAATTAATATACGATTCTTGCTCAGGTGACTGTCTAGTTGTTTCTTTACTATTAATTCCATAAGTTTGGTGTCACTAGTAATAGTATTTATTGGTCTTAGTTCCTCAGCAATCATTGTATTTGCAACTTTTTCTATTGGGAAAATAGTTGTCAACTTCCATTTTTCTGGAACTACACCTGTCATAAAACATTCATTTAATATATTTGCGTAGAAGTATGCAGTGTATTTCAATGAGTCTTTCAAAACACCTTCTGCGAATAAATTTTCACCACCAATTTTGTATTTCAATTTCTTGGATATGTTACACAATTCGCTTGTCGTTACCATTTTAAATTTAAATAATTCTAATTGATCATTTGAATTTGATGTTAAATCTACACAGTCATACTGTTCAATCGAGTCGTTTATTTCCTTTACACTACTATTTACGAAAAATTTATTTAGGTTGTCTGTCATTTCATTTTGATTATTGTAAACAATATCGTTTATTTTAATAGTCTTTATTTCATTTTTCTGTTCTTTTAAATTCGGAACTTCTTTTAAATACTTCCACATATTTCGACTATTTTTTACATTCATGTTTATTTTCTGTTCAATATACTTAATCTTCTTTAACTTTATTAACTTTTTATAGCGCCGTTTAATTTCATTATAGCCGTTCCATTGACCAGTTTGCATTGATATTTTATATAATTCAAACTTTCGTTTATTCATCTCACAAAGTTCTCTGTCGTACCATTTATTTCTTATTTTTAATATCACAGTCCGTTTCACAATTATTGCAGACATTATTTCCATTATTTAATTTTTATTTAACTTTATTCTCCTTATCAGATGTAGCTTGTGATGGCTGGGTTCTCACACTAGGACCGGGCACTAACGTCGGCAGGCTAAGAGGCTCTTCATTTGATGAACTAAAAATATTTTGCGTCGATACAGCAGGTGTCGTTTCACAAGGTGCACTAATGGAGGCACAAGTTGCAGTTATTGTTGTTCCGGGGGCAGCAGAGCTTACATTTAGTGACGACGGCATTTGAGAAACATTTGATGAACTCTCTGTTCCGGCTGGCATGGAACTTTTCGCATTTTGGCTCGTTGCTGCCTGCAAACGAGAGCTTTTTCTAGCTGGCGACCGTTGCATTATGAAGCACAAATGTTTTTTAAATGGCACACAAATTCACAAATATTTAACAGCAACACACTCCAATATTTCCCAAAAAAAATAATTTATTCCGTCCGGCTTGGGGTACACAAAATTTAGATTAAAAATTTAATTGCTCCGGCAGCCAAGGAACCACACAAATTTTCATAATTATTTAAACACTTTATTCCGGCAAACATAGAACCACTTCGCAATTATTTCAATTTGTTCCGGTAACTTGGAACCACAAATCAAAATCCAAATTTTTTATTTGTTCCGGCAGCTTGGAACCACTTCGGCCAAGATTGCGAAATAAAATTTGTCGCTGGCTGCGACCTGAGCCTATATATTGAGGATAGCGAATTTAACAAGACCCAAATAAATGAACCACAAATTCTTTAAGTTATGATACATTTATTTGAACAACCGTTTATTTCTGGTAAAAAAATATTAAATTAGCACAAAATAACTTATAAATAAATTAAGCGACTTACCACAGTCTTTATCCCCAACAAACTAAATTTTATAATTAGAGTCAGTAGTTACTGAGCCTACAATTTCTGTTTGTTTATGTACTTTTACAACAGTTCATTTCTAAATAAATAAACTGCAGTATATTATAGGGACAAAGGATGCGTTTAGTTCGTAAACAAATAAGGACAAAAAGAAATGCAAAACAATATGAAAATCCTAACGGACAAATGAACCAAACGACAACAATAATCCTACAATTGGTAGATCAGACAATCTAAATGAACATTAAGGTAGCTCACATACAATATTTAAATTAACAAATAATTCAAATTAAATAAATAAAATCAAGTTAATGAATTTATAAGCTATTAGGCGACATTCCCACCCCCGTGGATCGGCAACGATTCACCATCCAAATCAAGAACTGCTAGTTTGGAAACAGGGCGTTTAAGTATTCCACTACTTGTTTGGACATCAGCTCTTCGTATTACACCATCACTGCCAGGAAACACATTTATGACACGACCTCTCTTCCAATCTCGACGGGAAACAGTTGGATCACAAATTAGTACGAGATCACCCGGAACCACAGACTTGGTATATTCACACCATTTAGACCGTCTTATAAGTGTGGGCAAATATTCCACAATCCATCTTTTCCAAAAATGTTCTCTTAGCTGTCGAGCAATTCGCCACTTCTTTTTCAGTACCACTGGCTTTGTAATTTCAGTACCTTCGGGTGTTTGAGCCGTATTTGCAGAACCCAACGAGAAATGATTAGGCGTCAATGGTTCTTCGTCTTCAGGGTTGACAGGCAAGTGAGTCAATGGGCGAGAGTTTACGATGTTTTCGGCTTCAATTAAAAAACTTTGCAATGTGTGCTCTTTTGGGGCGACTTCTTTTAGAGTTACTCTTAAAACCTTTTTAACACATTGAACCATTCGCTCCCATATACCACCTTCTGCAGGATTATGTGGACAATTGAACTGCCATTCAATACCCTTTGTGGACAACTCATCTTCAATTTTAACCAGATCGAAATCTTCATCAAATCGCTGGGTTTCCTGGTTAACTCCAACAAAATTCTTTCCGTTGTCGCTTCGAATCTTCAACGGGGTCCCACGACGATTTATAAAATACCGTATACACAAAATACACGCATCAGTCGAAAGATCATAGGCCACTTCTAAATGTACTGCTCTAATTGAGAGACACGTAAACAGTGCAACCCATCGTTTTTCATGACGTCTACCAATAGTCACATTTATTGGGCCAAAATAGTCCACACCAGTATAAGTAAATGGACGGACGTATGGAGTTAGTCTATCTCTTGGAAGTGATCCCATAAAAGGAGCAACTGGAACGGCACGACGATTCTTACAAATGTTGCAATTTGATGTGGTCTTACTCAATAGCTTTCGTAGTCGTGGAATCCAGAACCATTTCCTTATTTCGCCTACGGTAGCCTCAAAATTTTGATGTCTCATCTTGTTATGCACATGGGCAACAAATAGTTGTGAAAAACGGTGACAGGGTGACAAAATAGTAGGGTGCCTGGCATCTAAAGGCTACCAACTCGCAGCATCAATAAGACCGCTCACTCGAAGTAAATTATTTTCTTCCAAATAAGGCGAAAGCGAAAATAACTCGTTTTCCTTTTTTAAAGATCCACCATTTTTTAAAATATTTATTTCAAGGGCGAAACACACTTCTTGGGACAGACGACACAGACTAGTTTCAGCAACCCTTAACTCTTCAGCACACAGGCATCTCGAACCTTTATATTTATCATCTTTTCGGCATCGATTTGTAAATCTCAGAACCCAAGTCATCGTTCGTTTCAGCCTGAAAAATGAAGCAAAACGATTGAAATCAATAACTGAATTTGTACGAACGACAGATTTTTGAGCTCTTCATGGCAATTTTATTTACTCTCGGATTTTTTGCCAGAAATCTGCTGAGAGGCAATCGCCGAAGAAATATTTTTTTTCATATTTCGTTTCCTGACCTGGGATACGAACTCGGGCTTCATGTCTAATAAGCCAACACACTACCTACTAGACTACGGCGACTTATGATATCTTTTTCTTAAAATTTCTGGTTGCCATAGGGGCTTATTGTACCCATAGTATTAATTGTCGCTTTGAACATATTTCTTAAGTATTTTGTTCATCTATAAAAATATTCCAAAAAAAAGTTGTATTTTGTTCAACAGAACATTTTTAATTACTTTCAGCTGCACTTAAATTTGAGTTCGATTAAAGGTTTTACCTTTAAATAATTTGATTTCATTTTAAATTGGTATATTTTTAACTTTAGTAGCTATTCGTTTTATTTTCAGTGCTATAATGCTAAAACGTAATCTATTCAAAATTTTAAGAAAACAAATCCAATTACATCCAGTGGTGTAACCTATCACTGAAAAACATACCCTTTTTTAACTGCATAGATTTGATAAAAAATATCATGTTTCTCACGACAAGTAACTGCAGAGAGCAAAAGAGATTGCAAAAAAGAAAAGCAATCAATAAAAAAAATATATAAAATAATATAAGATTTATATACATAAATACGTTCAGGAAAAGATTACGACCTAGTTTTTCACCTCACTTTTGTTGTGTGTGTTAATTTTTTACTTGAGTTACGGGACATACAGTTTAAAGCCGACTCCAAGCGTCAGATTTTTGAGAAACTTTTCATGGCAATTTTCTTTACTCTCAGAGTTTTTGCCAGAAATCTGCTGAGAGGAAGTCGCCGAAAGAATATTTTTTCGTATTTCATTTTGATGGAAATGTCCGACCTGGGGGTATGAACCGTGACCTCAGGTATAATAAACCAACACACTACCTACTAGACTACGGCTGTTTTTAGTTTTAGAATTTTCTAATTGAAAATTTTATCCTTTGGGGCTGAGGTTTTTGGTTCTTTTTTTTAGAATTTATGTTTTGTTGTACAGTTTTTGATAAAAAAAAATGTTTAAATATGCTAAAACTCACTTCTAGTTCTAGATTTTAGTTGCAATATTTAATATAGAAAGCTATTAAACATTTTTTAATCACAATTAGATATTAAATAAATTTATTTCCACTTGTGTTTCCTATTTCTAAAAAAAACTTGCAAACATTTGTTTATTGCTCCCAATTACAATAATAATGACGACGAAAGGGTCACGTTTTAGGCCAGAACTGCAAATTGAATGTAAGCCCTTTGAAAAATGTTTGCAGGATAGTGCTTATATCGAAATCCCGAACCCGACATTATAGGAAATAGCCGCGTGTAATTCTAGCTGATAACTTTCTATTTGTTTCATAGCTGTCAATGGCTTCGCATTCGATGGAATACTGATCGAAAAGGCCTTTGATTATCTTCTAAAGCTCGGTGTGTTATAATATGCTGGGCACCTTGTCACTCCGGTAATACCGAATTATTACTACGAAGAAATTGCTAAAGGAGATGGATCCACAACAGACTTTTCAGACATAGTCAAGAGTCCTATTGTAGCATTAACTAGTAAAATAAGAGCTTTATAAATTACAAAAGGCGAATATTGGCGGATTTTAGGTTTTCTATCAGGAATCGGTTATTGAGATTGCGTTGCCTCAGATAGTTATGTCTTCTGAATGAAGACATATGGAAGAAATTTAACCATAAGGACCATTCTATGGAATGGCGCTGTTCAACTTCTTGTTACTTTTTCCAATAAATGTGTCGTAAAGCGTTAATGGTGAATATTGGCATCTAATGACTCAAGAAATCCAGAAACATTTCATCGCACGAGGGAACAGGATAAATTTTAAAAAGAACGTTATCACAAATTGGGTGCATATAAACGAATTTTTTTTAAATAATTTTTTCGTGTTTATAAGCAGGGAATTCCTTAAAAGCGGGATGCATAAATCAAAATAGTTTCAATACATTTTAAAGGAAAAATCGGGATTGCCTAAGTGCTACTAAGCGGGGAATTATTTACGCAAAGCTATTGATTACCTAAATATTTGTGAAAAGATTTTGAAAATTCAAAGTATTGTCTAAACTTATATGCTTATGAGTTGTGATCGGGTAAACCTGAAGAATAGAATTTTTTCTTATATTTCAACCCTCCTTAATTATGTTTTAAACTACATTTTAAGGAGATATCCTTCCCCTTTTCAAAAAACTTTGATTTTTCAAAATCGATTAAATCATTTTTGTGTAGTCAATAATTTTATGTGACCAAATGTACAACTCAGTGAAATCGCCTTGTTCTAGTAGGTAGTAAGAATGTTGTCTTATTAGACTTGAGGCCTCGTTTCAAACCCCAGGTCAAATACCAAAACGAAAATATGAAAAATATTTCTTCTTCGGAGACTTCCTCTCAGCAGATTTCTTGCAAAAACTCTGAGAGAGAAATAAAATTGCCATGAAAAGTTTCTCAAAAATCTGTCGTTCGGAATCGATTTTATACTGTAGGTTCCGCCACTCATGTATAAAATTAACACACACAGCATCAGTGGTGTGAGAGGCTAGGTCGTAATCCTGACTAAAGGGTTGTAATGACCAATTATGTATGTACATATGTATGTACAACTTAGTAGTTATGTAGTTAGTTAGTGTATTTTCACAGTCTCACCGTGTATATTAGCGAAACTTACAGTTTTACATCGTCCCCGAACGAGGGAGTTGAGAACATTTTTCACGGAAATTAGTTGTATTTTTAGAAGGGGCTGTCAAAAAATGTCATAAGCTACGAGTATATACATATGTGTGTATGTATGTATATGTACATTACTCTGTTTCACTTTTTTGTGTTTTTCCATACAACCAGACGTTCGACTGAAGACAAACAGTAAAAGAATGCTTGAGAAACATGGATGCAAAAAAGAGGAGCAGCACTTCTTCTCTTCGAATGTTTTCTGAAGGGATCTGTGGGTTCGTTTTAAGGTGTTCGCATTTAACATTGATGATAATTTATGCATCAGAAGCTTTCCAAACAATTTTGATACTATTGGCAATAGACATATAAGCCTATAAGACGCAACTTTGGTATGATCCATGCCAGGTTTAGTCCTAGTCACGACGAAATTTTCGTCTACGATCAATAAGTTAATTAGTCGGCACTGAGAGCTCTGTCCTCATGGATTCACTGGGGATGTTCGTATTCACTGGGGATAAAAGGCTGTCGGGTTAAGACCACATGTTCTTATCAGAGTGGCGCTAAGACTGCTTCGGAATTATACGGCACGGAGCAATAGGAACATTCTTTCTAAATTACAGAAGTGTGCCTCTGTTGACATATATGTATATCTCAGGCAGGTGTGGTCATCATTCTTCACTTATGTCGAAATTAAGGAATATTGGAAAAATTCGGCAAATATTAAGAAAATAAGGTGAAGAAAATAACGTGGCGAGGTCAAGTTAGTTCCACTGTCGGAATCACGAATTACATGGCTACAAAATTTACTGCTGCAATACCCTATATATATGGAATTCTAAATAGGTTCGGATAAACTCTTAGACAGCTGGGACTTTCATATTGGGTGCGGTTGACCTCTGTTGCTATAAAGTAAGCTATATTTGTTCATACTTAGAACCAACTTCAAGTATTGAACGACAAAGTTTTACATTTTGATTGAAACTCTTATTTAGTCAACATCAAAAATGACTTCTAAATGCGTAGTTGATTGCTAAATTAAAGGATTTTGAATCTGAAAAGCACTGAACATCAACTGAAAAGTATTTCAATATCATTAATGTAGCATTATCTAATAGTCTCCGATATTATTGTAAAACACAAACAAAATTGAGTGCTTTTAAACACAAAACTGACTTTCGTCTGAACCCATTCGTCTTATAGAAACAGGCCCTATAAACGTGATTGGTAATACTATACAATTGTAATGGAAAATAGTACTTTTTCAGTAAGTTTGGTACTGAAAAGAAAAAACTACTGATACTGGCATTCTCAAATTCTATGTATATGTTGTACATACATACATAATTGGTCATCACAACCCTCTGGTCAGGATTACGACCTAGTTTCTCACACCACATATGTATGTTGTTTGTGTTAATTTTATACATGAGTGGCGGGACCTACAGTTTAAAGTCGACTCCGAACGACAGATTTTTGAGAAACTTTTCATGGCAATTTTATTTTTCTTTCAGAGTTTTTGCCAGAAATCTGCTGAGAGGAAGTCGTCGGAGAAATACTTTTTGTGCAATGGGCCAATTCGACCTCCGGGTACTGTACTTGTCTTAACTGACAAGTACACGTCCTCTAACCTAATACTTTTTGTATTTCGTTTTGATGTCTGACCTGGGGTTGGAACTCTAACTTTAAGTCTAATAAGCCAACACACTACCTACTAGACTACGGCGACTTCTCTATGTATGTATCTATATGTGGTAACTAAAAATATTGAACTGTTTACCTTACGTGCACATTCTTGTGTATCACCAAATTAGAAAATAGCAGCTGTTAATATTGTTATATGTATATACTGTGGTGCAAAAGCGAGCCAATATACTAAGTAAAATATTTGTAAACAAGTTCCTATTTTTCTCTTTGTTTTACAAAAACAAGACCTTTAAAATTTTTTTTGATTTTATATTATTTTTTTTTTTCTTGAATAAAAGAAATATGTTTCGTTTAATTATTTCGTTGAAATGAAATATCATATGTGTGAAAGTTTTGTTCTGATATACCGTAGTGTTCGGACGTGCTACGAGATTGAGATATTGACAAAAAGGAATTGAAAAAGTCAAAAAAAAAATTCTTTACCAAAAACAATTATTTCAAATTAACAAAAAAAAAAAACAATAAATAAATAAATAAAAAACAGCAATATATCCAGCAAAATAGTTATTAACAATAACAATTCTACTGTATAAATTCTGATAGTAGTGATAGCAGTGAAGACAGTTGGTCAATTCACACAAGCCTTTGTATCATTGTATTGAGTGTATTGTTGGACGATTATACAACAGTGTATGGTTGTTTTTGATAATTTTCATGTAAAAATCCGATAGGCTTATACACATTTTTTTCATATGTTTTTAAAAGTTGTATTTGTTTCGTGCTATCAAATTGTGTGAATGAAAAACTTGTGTATATATTTTCATATGTTTTTAAAAAGTTGTGTTGGTTTCGTGCTATCAAATTGTTTGAACGCCGAAATGGAATACGAAACACACAATACAGAATAGCATTGAGCGTTCACAAACAACCAAGTGTGTTCAATACAACATACACGATACATGTATGTTGAATATACGTGTGAATTGCCCAATTGTTATGAACTGGCAAGTGATGAATAGCAGTAATCGTAAAAAAATGGCAATTAAACAAAACATTGATAAGATGCTAAAACATGATGACTTCTAATACCAACAAATAGGCAATACTTGATAATGATCATAAAAATTAATCTCAAGACGAAGAGGGCGAAAAGTAAACATCAGAGGTAAGAACCCCAAAGCCACCGCCAGTATTTATACCATGTGTAGATAGTGATAGTGATAATGATAGTGTATTTGCTAGTATTATTCCCAAAAAATGATGACCAAGTGATAATAACCTTTAACCAAAGAATATGGATATACTTTATTTTCTTTGCTTTAACTTAATAGGTGTATTTTTTTACACTTAGGAAGAGGTGGTAGTAAAATTTACACCACAATTTTTTTTTAATATAATTTTTTATCTTTATATTTTATGACAATTTTTTACATGGATTATTCTAGATTACATACTTTTAAACAAATTTCTTTAAAAAAAAAGAAAAATTTTCTATTTTAAAAAAATTGTACTTTATTTCAAAGCCATTTTTTACATAAATGAAAATTTAAAAGAGAGGGTAAAAAATTTACCGCCACATATTAAGTTAAAGGATAAGGTCATCAAGTTAGAAGCGTTATTAACGTTAAGAGCCAGATAACGAAGCAACCATTACCTGCGATTTTTCGTTAATTTGGATCCCGGAAAACAACAAAATATGTAAGGGGTTATCCATTTCGTGGTTTCAAAAGTAAACGTAAATAAAACACATATAAAATATTTTTTTTATGATATTTCTTTTTTATTGTAAAGTTTGAACGTTGACATTACGTGTGACCTCCACGCGAAGTGTTGCAAGCATTGATTCTTTTGAGGTAATTTTCGACCACTTTTTGACACATATTGGGCGGTATCTCAGCCATAACTTGACGAATGTTGGTTTTTAAGTGCTCAAGAGTTGAAGGTTTATCTGCATAAACATGGTCTTTCGAGTAGCCCCACAAAAAAAGTCTAATGGAGTCAAATCGCATGATCTTGGTGGCCAGTTGATATCGCCACGACGAGAAATTGCGCGGCCAGGAAATGTCTCTTGCAATAAAGCCATATTCGTTCGAGTTGTGTGGCATGTAGCACCGCCTTGTTGAAACCACATATTCTCCAAGTCGTATTCTTCAATAGCAGGCAAAAAAAAGTCGGTTATCATATGACCATAACGCTCCGAATTGAAGGTGACAGTCGTTCCATCGTCATTTTCGAAGAAGTAAGGTCCAATCACACCTTCGGACCAAAGAGCGCACCAAACAGTGACTTTTTCTGGATGTAATGGCCTCTCTTCAATTACTTGAGGATTCTCAGAACCTCAAATACGACAATTTTGTTTATTAACATACCCACCGAGTGTGAAATGTGCTTCATCGCTGAAGAAAATTTTGTTCGAAAAATTGCCGATACGCACGATACGTGGCTGTGGCAGAATCACCATTTTTTTTTGTAGGTTTTGATAATTTTTATGCGTTGTGTGATAGTTAAGCGATCCATTTTCGTCAATGTCAGACTTTCAACTGAAAAGAAAAAAATTGGTTTCACAACTTAGTTTGACAGATGTCGAATTCCAGTCCCATACTTTTGAAACCACGAAATGGATAGCCCTTTATATGAAATAAGATATATCAACAATGCTGTTGTTAAATTTGAAATGCAATGCTATCGTTGTCAAAAATTTGGTCATACAAAATTATATTGTAAAAAACCATTTGCTTGCGTAAAATGCGGAATGGATCATTCAACCATCGAATGCAAAAAACCTAAAGATGCTCCAACTAAATGTGTTCTTTGCCGCAAACTCACACGGCTAATTATAAAGTATGTCCAGTATATATATTTCTCAGGCAAAAGTTCGATTCAGCGAATTAATCGTCAATTTAGTAATCTTGCGAATTCAGGACAATTTCCACAACCAAATTATAATTCTATAAATTATCAAAATAATAATCCTAATAATTATACAAATTCAGCAAATCTAACGTACAGCGAAGTACTTAAGCAAAATAATAAAACCCATCAAATTGAAACTAGAGCTTTAAAAAACATTGAAAATATGTTCTCCCAGCTCATTAGCATGTTGTCTCTCTAAATAACCAAATTATGTAAATAAACCTTGGAATAGCAGTATGGAATGCCAATGGTATTTCGCGAAAATATAATGAAATTGAACTTTTTCACAAAACGCAATATATTGATATATTTCTTTTATCCGAAACACACGACATCACATTTTAAAATAAGAGGGTATGACTTAATTACTGCAAATCATCCTGATGAAAGATGTCACGCTGGAGCGGCTGTACTTATCAAGAAGTCTATTAAATAAAATGCAATGATAATATTATCGCCGTAGTCTAATAGGTAGTGTGTTAGCTTATTAGATGAAAAGCCTGATTTCAAACCCCAGGTCAGACATCAAAACGAAAATATGAAAATATTTCTTAGGCGACTGCCTCTCAGCAGATTTCTGGCAAAAACTCTGAGAGTAAATAAAATTGCCGTGAAGAGCTTCTCAAAAATTTGTCGTTCGGAGTCGACTTTAAACTCTAGGGCCCGTCACTCATGTATGAAATTAACGCACACAACATAAGTGGTGTGAGAAGCTAGGTCGAAATCCTGACTGAAGGGTTGTAATGACTAAATTATGTATGATAATATTATTTCTATATACTCGATCAATATTCCACCAAGACATACATAATGTTAAATGTCAGGACTTTGAAAATTTCTTTAGACAATTTAGTAATCGTTATTTAGTAGCAGGTGGAGTTCAAGAGTATTGAATCCTAAAGGTCGAAAATGTATTTTAAAAAATCGTCTCTCCGCATTATCTGCGTGGCAGACCCACGTATTGGTCATTTGATTGCAATAAAATTCCAGATCTCTTGGATTTCGTTGTATTTAATGGAATTTCAAGATCATTGTTAGACATAGTGAATAATTATGAACTTGATTCAGACTATACAGCTTTAATAATTAATCTTAATACCGTCGTTAAAGTTATTGATAAAATTATTAAATAATTTTCACTTAAATCTGATTTGAAGTTCTCTGGCTATCGGCTAGAGAAAGATCTGAATTTAAATGTTTCAATAAAAACTTCAGAGGAACTAGAGTGTTCAGTCGAAACATTTACAAATTTAAATCACGAATCCGCCAATTTTTCACAACCATTCATTTCAGCAAATGTATCCTATGGATCCGGTGTATACGTTTCCCAAGAGATAAGAGAACTAATAAGAAATAAAAGGAGACTTCGATGAATATGGCAATATTCTCGCAATCCGAGAGACGAACCAATTCTCAACTTAGCAACCAAACTTGTAAAGGAACTTCTATCCGGGTACAAAAACAAAGATATTGGAAATTATCTTAAATTACAAATAAATATATCTAAAAGTGAACAAAATCTCTGGAGGATAAGGAAATTGTTAAATTAAATAATAAATAATCACCGGGATATGACTAAAAAGTTTGCCAAGAAAATGAATTGTGTTTCTGGCGATAACACTTAATTCTATTTTAAGTCTCCAACATTTCCTATTCAATGGAAATGTGACGAAATTATTATGATTTATAAAACAAATAAGCCTGAGAATTGTGTAACATCGCATAGACAGGTTTATCGGTCTATCAACGTTTGCCAAATTATTTGAAAGATTATTCGTTAACCCTCTAGCGCCCACGACCGCCTGTAGACGAGTTATATTCAATGCTCATTTATTCGCCATCAAAATTCTGTTTTGCTTTCTTTTTGTATTTTGATTACTTTAGGGAAGTCCAAAAATTATTTTTATTATGTTTGCAACATAAATGCGGACAAAATAATAATTTTGCAAAAAGTTTGAATTTCAAAAAATCAAATAGAATATTAAAAGTGGTCAAAGTTAAAAAGAAAAATTATTAGTGTGTTGCTGATAGTGTTAAGAAAGCACAAAGAAAAAAAACTTTCGCAAACTTTTTATCGATCTTGAAAGGTAGCCCGTCTGGAGGAGGTCTTAGGACAATTCAACAAAAAAACAAAAATACATGTATTAGGTAAATTTGGAAGTGGAACATTTCTGAAGATAAAAAATTGTGGTTAATAGACATGGAACGTCGACAAATGCAAAAGTTATCATCTCTTTCTTATGAAGAAATTGAGAAAATTTTGGATTTGATGAATTTCCTTGTGGAAGGTGACTTGGATGATGATGCTTGTGAGACCAAGTTGGTTTTGACGAGGCGGTAAATAGAGCAGTGAATATGTCAGAATCAATGCTGGCATCAGAGATTTGCCTACTCCAAACGGAAGTCCTTCGTCATTGGGAAAATTATTATCACTTTCTAATTCGATTGATTCAATTACTCCTCGGCCACAGAAACGCAAACGTAATGTGCCTGCAGAGCAGTATTAAAAGTAAAACAAGGGAGTTTATTGCATCTGTTTCGGATATAGATCCCAAATCCCACAATTTCGCGAAATTCTTGTGGCGCTAAAAGAACTTAGTACTAGATAACTCCGCGATTGCATTTTCTGAGCCCGAACTAGGAGCAGATCTCACAAAGCTTGATACGCCTTTCAAATGCTTCCACTACTTTCGGGGCGACACTATTATTGAGCACATTGGTGAACCATCGAATTTATATGCCACTCAAAAAGATATAAGAACTTCCTTCTTTACAACCAGTTCGGAAATTCCTCAATATATTGGCACAAAAATACAGGTATCACGTTTTGTTAGCTTTGAAAAAAGTTTGTTGACGTCGGTTGCCCCAATATAATCCATGAATAAAATAGCCATATGTGTGGTGTCGATCTCATGGATGGTCGATATAAAATTCCAGTGAAGAGTAACAAGTATACAAATCGAATGTTCTTACATTTGCCTGACTTAGCCATGGTAAACGCCTACATTTTGTTCAACAGAATCAAGTAGCCTAATGCTAATGATACGAGATACCAAACTTCTGAGCAGAGATTGCATCCGTACTTTGTAAGCAGAGACCTTCGTTGCTAAAAGCTCCATGGCGCCCACTTCAAGATCAAAAAGAATCCTTCCTACCACCTAAAGACATCCGTTACGAGACGGACATTTTCCGTAGTTTTTATCAGGTGGGGGTAAAAAAAAACTTGTAAATTTGCTGTTTGCAATTCCGAAACTCAAAGTGTAATGTTAACTTGTGTTTTTCTAATCACGATTTTCAGCATAAATAACTTGAACAAACTGTTTTTTACCCATAAATATTGATTTTTTTTTTCAAATATTTTTTGGATTACCTTATAAAGAAATGAAATCTGAAATTTATCTTTATTTTTAAAACATCTTTTTTATAATCTGTTCTTTTTTTAAATAAAATATTTCACTCTACTTATATGAAGAAAAAAAATTCCTGTAAATTTTTTTTGGATTTTTTTTTTCCTAAAGCCGCCTAGAGGCGGTCTAAGATTTTGAGGCTATAAAACCCGATTTGACCAAAAAAAATATTTTTTTTTTTAAATTATCCTTTACTTTTAAGACAAATCAAACCCAAAAATAATTTTTTAAACCAGAAAAAAAATTTGGGCACTAGAGGGTTAAAAGACTATTGCCTATTTTAGGAGAAAGCTCTATAATTCCTGACCAACAGTTTGTCTTTCGCCGTAAACACGGTACACCGGAACAGTATCATCGATTAGTAAATGAAATTTCGGGATCATTGGAAAGAAAAGAGTACTGTTCTGCTGTATTTCTAGATATACAGCAAGCATTTGACAGAGTCTGGCACTGTGACCTGCCTTACTATTTGGTTTTTTAAATCTTTTTTAAGCGAATGTCACTTTTATGTAAAGGTCAAAAATGAAACCTCAAGTTATTGCTAAATTGAAGTCGGAATACCATAACCTCTTTACGCCCTTGTCCACATATGTGGACGTTTGATTTTTTTTAATTATAATTGTAATAATAATAGAAACAACAAAAATTTGATAATAACTTATTGATTACCATATCTTCTAACAAGAGAAGTAAACATTTTACCGTTTGTCTGCACTGATGATATTATTTCCGGTGCATAGTTGGATACTTAAAAAAAAATGTGAAAAAATTCTTTGGCAATCTGTTTTATTGGTTATATCAAGAAATCGTTAATATTTGAAAAAAATAATATCAGATTTATTTAATATAATAAGTTTTACCATCACTACCTAAAAAATCTAACAGCTGCACTAAAGTTAACACCGGAATCAGACTGGACGGTATAAGTCATTATCCTAAATACAAGGAACTGAAAAATCCCCACAGATGTCACGACAAAAATTGTATAAGACGAGCTCTCTACATTTGTGAGAAATGTTAAGAATATATATGCCTGATATGCCCGGAATGTATGAAAGCATTTCACACATATATTACCATTAACGCTCAGTGGCCACAAATGTGGACGTTATCCCTTTTTGTGAATTTTCATTTTTTTTTTGCTTTTTGAATTCCTATTAAAATAAAGTTAATTAATTTAAAAAGAAAAAAAATTTAATCATTTTTTTGTCACCATAAAAAAATCGTCCCTGAAGAGGATAAGGAACCGTACTAGAACTGATGTTATATACAATTTATGCTTCAGATATGTCTTGTTTGGATGATGTTACTGTGGCCACTTATGCTGATGACACTGCATTCTTAGCAACAAGTTCGTCGGCAATAGAAGCATCAAGTCTGATTCACGAACAGATTGATAAACTGCAGACCTGGTTAAATAATTGGAATATAAATGTAAATAAACAAAAGTCTACCCGAAATGATTGCCCAGCAATAGTCATGAATGGTTCACAAATTCCGAAAAGCAATCACGTTAAATCAAGTCGCCGTAGTCTACTAGGTAGTGTGTTGGCTTATTAGACTGAAGGCCCGAGTTCGAATCCCAGGTCAGACATCAAAATGAAAATATGAAAATAGAGACCTCTCTCGTACGACAAAACTAATACTCTACAAGACGCTCATCCTACCCGTGCTTCTTTATGGCGCAGAGGCATGGACCCTATTAAGCACTGATGCAGCAGCCTTGATAATATTCGAGAGAAAAGTCCTACGTAAGATCTTCGGTCCAGTGCAAGTTGGCGATAATTTCCGCATCTGAACCCACAGTGAGCTGTATGTACTCCTCAACGACATAGACGTTGTGCAGCGTATTAACAACCAGCGGCCGCGCTGGCTCGGCCATTTCGTTCGAATGGAGGAAGATGCTCCGGCGAGACATGTATTTGATACGGGCATCTGCGGAAGTCGGCGAAGAGGACGACCTCTTGGAAGGACCAAATCGAAGAAGCCCTGTCATCGATTGGTGTGACCAACTGGCGAAGGCGCGCAAGAAGCAGAGGCGCCTGGAAGGATGTGTTGCGGCAGACCGAAATCCGTTAATCGGGTTGTTAATGGGCAATTAAGTAAGTAAGTAAGAATAAATTACTTCTCGATAAATGTATTTTGAAACCCATATGGACTTGTGCCATTCAACTTTGGGATACTACAAGGAACACGAATATTGAAATAGAGATTTGGATACTCCTTTGATTAGAGAATCAATAAACAAATTCAGTATAAGATACCTTCAACGATTAAGCGATCACGTTTATCCGTTGGACATCTCTTTATTAGATAATAGTTTAACAATCAGACGATTAAAAAGATTGCATGTTTTACAATTCCCATTTAGGTAAAAGATTTTCAATTAATATAATTTATATATTTATATATGTATGTAATTTATAAATTAAATTGTAAATATACATATGTATAAGTACATACTCGTATAAATAATAATAATAATACTTAGTATAAATAATGTTTTTCATTTCACCACCAATAACTTGTTTGAATTTTTTAAATAATTATCTCCTTTGCTTAATGTTCTAGAATATATTGCAAATAAAACATTTGAAAAAAATATTCATATTTTTTCTTCTCTTTTTAATAAACATTACAAAACAAATTTAATAAACATTAATTTCTTCGGTTGTCTTATACACCTGTACCTCGATTTACGCGGTAGATACGTTCCTGGCCAATTCGCGTAAATCGAAATTTACATTTTTATATGGAAAAACCGCGTAAAGCGAATACCTACTTTAAAAAAGATTCTTCATTGAAAAAAAAGAATATAGTTTTATACTGTTAAAATTTATTAAAGTACCGGGTTATCCATTTCGTGGTTTCAAAAGTAAACGTAAATAAAACACATATAAAATATTTTTTTCATGATACATATTTCTTTTTTATTGTAAAGTTTGAACGTTGACATTATGTGTGAAACACTACATCATTTAAATGACCTCCACGCGAAGTGTTGCAAGCATTGATTCTTTTGAGGTAATTTTCGACCACTTTTTGACCTATATTGGGCGGTATCTCAGCCATAACTTGACGAATGTTGGTTTTTAAATGCTCAAGAGTTGAAGGTTTATCTGCATAAACACGGTCTTTCGCGTAGCCCCACAAAAAAAGTCTAATGGTGTCAAATCGCATGATCTTGGTGGCCAGTTGATATCGCCACGACGAGAAATTACGCGGCCAGGAAATGTCTCTTGCAATAAAGCCATATTCGCTCGAGTTGTGTGGCATGTGGCACCGTCTTGTTAAAACCACATATTCTCCACGTCGTATTCTTCAATAGCAGGCAAAAAAAAGTCGGTTATCATATGACCATAACGCTCCGAATTGACGGTGACAGTCGTTCCATCGTCGTTTTGGAAGAAGTAAGGTCCAATCACACCTTCGGACCAAAGAGCGCACCAAACAGTGACTTTTTCTGGATGTAATGGCCTCTCTTCAATTACTTGTGGATTCTCAGAACCCCAAATACGACAATTTTGTTTATTAACATACCCACCGAGTGTGAAATGTGCTTCATCGCTGAAGAAAATTTTGTTCGAAAAATTGCCGATACGCACGATACGTGGCTGTGGCAGAATCACCATTTTTGTAGTAGGGTTTGATAATTTTTATGAGTTGTGTGATAGTTAAGCGATCCATTTTCGTCAATGGCAGACTTTCAAGTGAAAAGAAAAAAATTGGTTTCACAACTTAGTTTGACAGATGTCGAATTCCAGTCCCATACTTTTGAAACCACGAAATGGATAGCCCTTTATGATTTAAGTACAAAAACATAAACATTTATTCCACTAAAAACTACACTTACATATAGTATGTACCTCATTACACAAAACATAAAATTTTTAAGCTAACTTAATCGCTATTATTTTCAACAACAAGTCTTTTTTTTACGAATTTCTATGATTTCCGACTTATCACTGGATAAAGTCATCTCATAAGATTGTGCAATGGTTGAATTAGTTTCAATTTGAATAGAATATAAGAAAAAAAAATTGTTTCGTCATTTTAAAAACCGCGTAAATTCGAAACCGCGTAACCGAGTTCCGCGTAAACCGAGGTACAGGTGTACTTAAATACATTGTTTTTGTTCCAGTCAAAAAATACTCGATTAACGATATTTTAATATAAAAAAGTTTTTGCATTTAGCATTATTAGTTTGGAAAGATTAAAGATTGTGTGCTTACTAAAGTTAAAAGTAAAATAATAAATTAAATGAAGCCCTTATCAATTAATTTAAAAAACTCGAATATCGAACATTTTTATAAAATAGGACAGCGTTTATGTCCTTGGATTCTATTATTCTTTCTAATTACAAAAACTATAATCCACGTCAGAGTTTTCAAAGAAAAAGTGGAAGGCCGAAAAAAATTATTGACACTGAAGCAAGACTCCTTGGACGTGCTTTTATTTCAGGGAACATAAATCGCACAAAAGAGGCAGTTTCTGCCTGTTCTGTCGATTTAGCAGATGTGCTGTCCAGAGGGCTCTTAAACGTATTGGATACAAAGCTTCTATAAAAAAGAAAATGCGTAATTATCCTCCAAAACCGTAAAATCACGACAAACTTTTTTTTTGAAAAATACAAGTCATATATGGCACAGTACAGATTGTCATATGGTGATATTGTAGCTGATATGATCAGATGAGACCAAAGTCAATAAATACAATTCGAATGAGAATATTTCGTATTGGGCCAACCCAACAGCACACCAAATCCTGACCATGAATCTCAAACCATTAAGCACGGAGGTGGTTCTCTTATGCAAACCCCAGATGGTGTGGCGTAATGCGAAAGAAAGATTATTTTCGCATTTTGCAAAATAATCCAGCTCAGTACTCAGATGTTTCGGATCACAATACAGATCTGAATCCAATCGAAAACTTAATAATTCAGAGTGCCGGCTGGCAGAATAATACTATGAAGTCCCGAAAAGTATTAATGGGAGGGCAGAAGATCAATAGGACAATATTTCTGAAGATTATGTGGCATAAACTTAATCAATCTATGCCAAACAGGATGTATCAGTTGAGGAAAGTAAAAGGATACCGGATTAATTATTAAATTTGAATGAGCAAAACCTTGAAACAAAAGAGTGTTAATGGCTGAATTAGAAAATGTTTTGTTGTTTTATAAACTTAAATTATCAATAAATATTTTTGTTATTGTTTTATATTCTTCATAGATGTATAATTTTTAATTTATTAAAAAGTTGGGAATTAATTTAATAAAAACCATAAAAAAAAAAATTCTGCTAATCATTGGCTCAGTTTTGCACCGTAGTATACTTTAATGACGAAAATGAAATTCTGTTTGAATACTTTTATGTTTTTTTTGTTAATTATTTTTTATTTACGTGTTTAGTTAGGTGCCACCACTTATGTTGTGCGGGTTAATTATTTTATACATGAGCGGCGGGCCATACACTGTAAAGTCGACTCCTAACGATAGATTTTTGAGAAGCTCTTCATGGCAATTTTAATTTTTTGTTTTTTAATTTTATTTATTTATTTGTCATTAATATAATACATGAGAAAGTTAATATAACCCGATAAGCCATTGGCTTGTCAGCAGGAAAAGAGAATTAAGATTTACTCTCAGAGTTTTTGCCAGAAATCTGCTGAGAGGCAGTCGCCGAAGAAATATTTTTTTTCATAATTTCGTTTTGATGTCCGACCCGCGATTTGAACCGTGGCCTTACGTCTAATAAGCCGAAACACTACCTACTAGACTACGGCGATATATATCATTTTCAAAAAACAATTGGGATATTCATCGATTCTATATTGAAGAGAAAGATTACAGTTCGTAATAAAAGCATTTCATACAGACAAAATTTTTCAAAATATCTATTTTCAATGGACTATGTTCCACAATGTGCCTGTGTTATATTTTTCAAACTTACTAAATGCAAAAATTATCTTTAACGCGTGGACGGTTTGTTATTTTCCATTTTCTGTTATAAATACATACTACATACATATGAAACATGTAATTTTTTTGCTCAAATTTAAATCATGTATCAAGTATATTACATACATACATACAAATGCATTTCTAAATTAATTACCTCAATTTATTGAATTCAACTCGTACAGTATTTTGTTTTCATAAATTATCTCTTTGAATGCTTAAATACTCACAAATTTGGACTTTCACATACGAACGATATTTTAAGGGTGCCATCCATCGGTTGTGTTTAATATACATATAATACCCATACATACCATGCCATGCCATACCACACATTTACCCTATTATGCAAAATGTATGTACATAAACAGGACTTCTTACTTCAGTGCCAAAGGGTTGAACATTTTCAACCCTTCAATTTTCTTTATTATTAAGCCAGCAACACACAGGGGTCTCTGACGGCTGACACGCATACCCGCTCTGCGGAATTTTCAACTCAAACATACAAAACCATGTTGACCACTACGTGTGTATACTATAGTGTTTGTTATTGTGTTGTAATTTGTTATAAAAAAAATGACTTTGACCAGTGGGTGTGTTTGGAGTTATTCATTCATTCGAAATATACGAATTCAAAATGGCGTAAATAGTATGTAAGTAGTCGTAGCTAATAAAATAAGACATCGTAAGCAAATGCAAAAACTTTAAAAAATTAATTTTATTTAATGTTATTTGTAATTTATTTTCTAAAATGATTTCGTATATATATGTACATATGTATGTATATGTACAATTGCTAAAAAGCTATTTTTTTAGGATACAATATAAAAATTATGTATTAAACGCCACCGTTAAAAAAACCAAATGGCGAATGGGCAAGAGACGAGAAGGAAAAAGCCAAGCTGTTTGCAAATCATCTTAGCCATGTATTCTCCCCTAACATAGCCGAAGTTACACAAGAACTGCCGCCCTTTGTTCCACTATTCAGCTCCGCTGCAAATTTAAGATTCTGCTTACGAGATATAGAAGAGGCCATTGACGACTTAAATCCTAAAAAGGCGCCCGGAATCGATAAAATTAGCAACAAAATGATTAAAGAGCTACCACGATCAGTTCGAAAATTAATTCTTTTTATATTTAACGCTATTTTCGGCTTAGAATATTATCCTCGAGCATGGAAGTTATCACTGATTATTATGATCCCTAAACCTGGTAAGGATCACATAAATGTTGAGTCGTACAGGCCCATAAGTCTGTTATCGCATGTATCTAAACTTTTTGAAAAAGCATTCACTAAAAAGTTGATCCCTATGCTAAATGAAGGGGAATGCATTCCAGACCATCAGTTTGGTTTTAGACGACAGCATAGCACAATCGAACAAACTCATCGTTTAGTTAACGTTATAAGAAAGACTTTTGAAGAGAAAAAGTACTGCTCAGCACTCTTTATCGATGTCTCTCAGGCATTTGATAAAGTATGGCATGAGGGGCTGGCTCATAAACTGAAACAAAAATTGCCACCAAACGTCAGCCGTTTACTACTGAGCTATTTAACCGGACGAAAATTTCGTGTTAAAGAACGTGAATTTGTGAGTGAGACCCATGACATTAACGCCGGAGTGCCACAGGGCAGTGTTTTGGGGCCAATATTATACCTAATTTATACTTCCGATATGCCAACAAGTAGAAATATTCATATCTCCACTTTTGCAGATGATACAGCTTTTTTAAGCATTAATGAAAACCCTCAACAAGCAACTCGGCATCTGCAAAACCATGTAGTAGAGTTGGAGTCATGGCTGAAGTTGTGGAGAATGAAGGTTAACGAAAACAAGTGTACCCACGTTACGTTCACACTACGCAAAAAATCTTGTCCAGAAGTGTTCATTAATAATAAAAAAATTCCCCAACGAGCAGACGTAAAGTACTTAGGTATTCATCTTGACCGCCGTTTACCTGGAAGCCCCATATAGAAGCCAAAATGACGCAACTTAAACTAAAAATTATCCAGTTAAATTGGCTTATTGGAAGAAATTCAGTGCTAAACTTGGATTGCAAGCTCCTTATCTACAACTCTATCTTGAAGCCAATCTGGAGCTATGGTGCTCAGCTATGGGGTACTGCCTCAAAGACAAATTTTGAACGCATTCAACGGCAGCAAAACAAAATTTTGAGAACTATAACAAATGCCCCTTGGTACCTAAAAAATTCAAACATCCATAAAGATCTAAATGTACCCTTGGTTAAGGACGAAATCGCAAAGTATGCTGTGAATTACTTGAGTAAGCTTGAAATTCACCCAAATCCCCTGGGTCGTGCAATCTTAGGTAGTGGAAGTCATATCCGATTAAAAAGAAGAGTTACTTCAGACCTGATATAAAGTCATCCGCAAAACCGGAAACCCAATCAAAATCAGCAATATAACAATTTCACGTCCAGCATTGGCGGGACTGATTAACGGTTTTTAGCTTTAAGATTTGATACACAAATCGTTATTTCACAAAGGTGAAGATTCGATTTTTAAAATAAATAAAAAAAAAAAAAAAAAAAAAAAAAAAAAAAAAAAAACTTGCTTCTAAAGGGTCCGCCAAATAACTTTTTTTTTTTGAAAATGCTTTAAAAAAAAGCTACTGAATATTTTCTCAAATTTCTTTTTTTATTTGAAAGTACAGTCCTTCCGGTTAATAATGGAAAATAATTTCATTCAAATGGCTGCCTCGGCTGGCCATGCAGTAGCCTACACGATCGGTCCAATTTTTAAGCACATTATCGATTGTGTGCAGTTATATTTCACCAATGGCTTCACGAATATTGTCCTTTAAAGCGTCAATTGTCTCTGGCTTGTCGGCGTAACACTTATCTTTGACGGCACCCCGCAAATAATAGTCCAACGGTGTCAAATCGCAGCTCCGAAGTGGCCAAACGACATCAGCTCTGCGGCTGATAATGCGATCTTCAAAAACAGGGCGCAAAACATCGAGTGTAGCTTCGGCTGTGTGGCACGTAGCGCCGTCCTGTTGAAACCAAATGTTGCCAATATCCTCCATATTCGTTCAGCGGAAGGATAAAACTAATTATCTGTCAAATTAGACATGAGCTAAGTGTTACCATTCACGAAATAAGCGCTAGTTTAAAAAAAACGTTAGATGGCGGACCCGATATATTGTTAAAAATAAATGTTTTAGGTAATTAAACAATGAAAATAAAACCAAGTGTATATGAGGCATCATCGAAATTTTTTGTACGTTTTAAAGACCTATTTTGATGTCATTATGTATGGAATATGGTATCGTTCAAATGTGTCCCATGGCTTATCTGAGGGGTGCGTGCTCATCATAATTATCCAATTTTCCATGATTCTGGCGCATAAATCAGGCGGAATTTGATCAGTGGCAAAGGTTATGTTGGCTTTGGGGACCGCTATTGTTGGTGGCTTTTTCGCATACATCTGCGTTTTAGGAAAAACCTTTAGGCAAATGACCAATAGAATCAAATTGCACAATCTCGTTGGCCAGTTAACATCATCTCAACGTGACTATGTCCTCAAATTGCTCGTGCAGTATATCCAATGTGACATGAGTTTTATGGTGTTACATTATCCAATTCAGGCCAAAGAAGTTGGTAACAATCGATCTGGTCAACGTCGTCCTCAAAGATGACGCCGCTGGTCCAAAATCCACAGCAAATAGTTACTTTTTTGGGATGCATTAGACGCTCATGGATCTGATGTTAATTTGTATTGTCCTAAATTAGACAATTTTGTTTTTTCACGTACCTATCCATCGCTGAAGTTGATTTTTCGATGAAACTTAGGTTCAGTTGACATTCACTCAACACAATTCGTTGTCTACAATCCATGTCTGACTATCAATGATGATTTGCAAAACACAATGAATTAATAACAACAAAATTGACAGATGTAGCTTTAAAAAGATGGTTGCTATCAACTGTAAAAGTAAAGGCCTATCCATTTCGTGGTTTTAAAAGTATGGGACTGGAATTCGACATCTGTCAAACTAAGTTGTGAAACCAATATTTTTCTTTTCAGTTGAAAGTCTGACATTAACGAAAACGGATCGCTTAACTATCACACAACGCATAAAAATTATCAAAACCTCTACAAAAATGGTGATTCTGCCACGTATCGTGCTTTAAGAGGAGATTATGGTTTACATAATCGTCCAACTACGCAAATAATTGGCAAAATTGTGAAGAAATTTGAAGAGACTGGAGTGGTTAAAAAATTAACACACACAACATAAGTGGTGTGAGAAACTGCGGGCTTCTTGGGGACGATTGCCTGTAGACTGTCTAATGGCGAAGGTATAGCACTGGCCATTTTATAGTCACCTAGCAGCAATTCGGTTCCTTGCCGTTCGCATCTTCCCCCTTTCCACCTTTCCTAAAAAACCTGCACAATGCACTGCATGAGTAGGGCCCATCCCCTGAGTGCTGGTTTCATAAAAAAGAAAAAAAAATATTGAAAGGCCTGTGCATCATCGTTTCGATCGATCCGCTGAAAATATCGCTATTATAAGTGAAAGTGTTGCCGAAGAATGTGTCGATTCCTCGTCGTTCTCAGGAATTAGGACTGTCTTACGGCACATTATGGCGTATTTTGCATTTAGATCTACACCTACATCCATATAAAGTCCAGCTCACGCAACAACTGAAGCCAGCTGACCATTCACAACGTCGTAGATACGTGGAATGGGTGCTTGAACAACAGGCGGTGGACGGCAATTTTTCGAACAAAATTTTCTTCAGCGATGAAGCACATTTCACACTCGGTGGGTATGTTAATAAACAAAATTGTCGTATTTGGGGTTCTGAGAATCCTCAAGTAATTTAAGAGAGGCCATTACATCCAGAAAAAGTCACTGTTTGGTCCGAAGGTATGATTGGACCTTACTTCTTCGAAAACGACGATGGAATGACTGTCACCGTCAATTCGGAGCGTTATGGTCATATGATAACCGACTTTTTTTTGCCTGCTATTGAAGAATACGACTTGGAGAATATGTGGTTTCAACAAAACGGTGCCACATGCCACACAACTCGAACGAATATGGCTTTATTGCAAGAGACATTTCCTGGCCGCGTAATTTCTCGTCGTGGCGATATCAACTGGCCACCAAGATCATGCGATTTGACACCATTAGACTTTTTTTGTGGGGCTACGCGAAAGACCGTGTTTATGCAGATAAACCTTCAACTCTTGAGCACTTAAAAACCAATCAAAACAAACTCAAAAGAATCAATGCTTGCAACACTTCGCGTGGCGGTCATTTAAATTATGTATGTAGTGTTTCACACATAATGTCAACGTTCAAACTTTACAATAAAAAAGAAATATCATGAAAAAATATTTTATATGTATGCATACATAAGTCCCTATTGGAAGTCGCTATAAATAAATGCAGATCCTTTCGGATTTCTTTACTTTTAAGAGGTATTAGAAGGAAATTATAAAATTTTCTAAAATGAGTACAAATGAGTACAAATGAAATCAACCATCAACCTGATGAATCTGTGAAAGTCATATTGTCCAAATTTATTGAAGTTGTTCGACCAAACAAGCCTTTTAATTTAAACTGGAATAAGAAAGTTAATCAAAAGGTTTGTGGGATACAAAACTGAAACTATTGCTACTGTAATAAAAATTATTGAAAAAAGATTAATCTAAAATCTTACAAGTCTTAACGTTCATCGAATCAAGGAATTGAAGCTAAATGAACATTAACCACGTCTACAAGTCATTGATTTCTTTGAAAAAGGCGGTGATGGTTTAGCAAAAAAAAAATTGCCTCAGAAAATTTTCATTATGATTTTAACCGATTTGGGTATTTTTGTTGTAGAGCATTATTTCTAAAAGGAGTAATTAATACTTCAGATAAAGGGTAAGCTGACGCTCCTCTTATTCATTGAATAGCGAACTATTCTGTATGTTCAGCATCATACCAACGTGCAGGATGACCAATAATCACATGTCGAATTATTTATTTATAGTCACAAACTACTTATGCTTTAATTGGATATATGTGGCTTCTGGAGACGTACGAGATGTGCCTTTGATAAGCTATTTTGCTAATTTAATCTTAGTTAATCTAATGCAAAAAGCGAGCTTGTCGAACCTTTCTAATTTAATTTGATGTCGTTCAATCTTATCATGCTAGTAAATGTATTTCCATTGAACACAAAATATTACTTTAAATATTCGCTGTGTTATTTTCAATATTGTACCGCCCTCATCCACTAACCATTTTATCATTTTACTAAGAGATGCGCTTTCTCGAGCCTAGTCGAAAAAGTACTATTGCTAGTTGTCACTCGGCTGAAAAGTGTTTGCAATTAGGTGCTTTGTTAAACTCAGTTTCGCCTCTTTTTAAATATCACAACATAGCAAATTTTTGCTTTCTATATGTTTACTGCATTTGCCAGAATCTCTCGTCATCCATTGTTGTCAAAATATTATTGCGCGATGTATTTGATTTCGGTAGAGCCGTAAAAAAACATTCGTCGGCACTCCATCACTACAGATACGCTTTCTGCAAGCATATGATATTTCATACCAGCGCTGAATTTAATTTCTTAAGCAGCTTCGTTTATTAAACAATCTACGAATTGTTCTTTAAAACTCTCTGAAAAATATTGTTGATAACATTAAAAAAATTAAACAAAACATAAAATAATAATTTTTCTTCTGACAATCAGCTGTCATTTTGTGTTTGCATACTAAATCAATATTGACTGCTCATAATCGATGGGTGGTTGTTACAATTGCATAAGTTTACAATGTCAATGCACATAATTGTGAATTGTGGTAATATTTCCGAAATTCCGAGACATAACATCAAAGATTGATATTATTTTAATAAGCAAAGGGCTTAAAATATAAGAGAATTGTTTGTATTTTTCCTATACCATAAACAGATTTTCAGCATGCATTAATATTCTTCGTTCTGCAATGTTCCTTATGCAGCGTCAATCTTTAGGGGGAAAAATGCTGTAATGGTGAAAAACTATCGTTTAGTAGAAATATATTTTGTGGAATTTTTCGTAAATATTATAGGACGTAGTTGTACTTAAAGGTTAATTATTTATTTTATTAGTTTTAAAGATGTGTAGGAAAATTTATTTTATTTCGAGAATTCTTATCAGAATTTAACTATCCTCCAATTCTGTTTAATGTAAATATTAAAAAGTTCTATGTAGTTTCCTCAATGCTTCTTTAGAGTCTATTTATTACAAAAATAATTTCGAAAATGATTTTAGGGGTGAACCCTATTCTGTGTTGCAATTTGAATTGAAATTTTCTCCGTTTGGTAATTTTGTTGCTCTGCATTTCAAATGCGTTTTTTTTCTTTCTATCATATGTATTCTTAAGCTGGATTCACCCATTGTTTCGGAACAAAATGCTTGTTCGGAAACAAGTTCAGTTTTTTAAGAGTTTGTTCCAAAACGATTCACCCACTTCGAACAATTGTTCTGTAAAAATAAGGTTACCATCCTTTTTTTTTTTTTTTTTCTCAAAATTTATTTGCAATCTATCTTACAATAATAAGCAAATTAACTAAAAATATTACAAAATAACATTGGTTTAAACCCCATTGGGTTTAAAACATATCTTAACAAGTTAAAAAATAATTAACTTAGTTTTTCTTAAAATAATAATAATAATACAATTATTTACTTTAATTTACTTTAATTTACATATTTACAACTTATTATAGATTAAGTACTAAAAGGCAAGTCTAGTACGTGACATCTTTTAAGTCTATTAACCTCATCACTGTCATCTAGTAGAGTTATTGCAAGGACGTTCGAATGACGACTAAGTCTATTGAGATAGTTCGAACTATATCTGTTAATTTCAATTTTGACTTTTGGTATAGACAGGTCTTTATGGATATAATCATTGGTGACAAACCAGGGCGCATTTACTAACATTCGAAGAGTTTTCGATTGGTAACGTTGCAAAATTTCAATATTGGAGTTGCTGGCAGTACCCCATAACTCTATCCATACGTCCATACAGGTTTTAAAATCGTTTTATAAAGTAATACCTTGTTGTCCAAACTTAATTCAGAATTACTACCCAGCAACCAGTACATGCGTTTTGTTTTAATATTAAGATGTTCTTTCTTTGCTTTTATATGATTTTTCCACGTTAACCTTCTATCTAAGTGCATCCCAAGATATTTTACGCAATTCGAATTCGGAATTTGTTGTCCGTAAATATATATATCTGGACAATCGCCTTTTCTCAAAGCAAATGTGACATGGGTTAATTTTTCTGGATTGATGCAAATGTTCCACTTTTTAAACCAATTTGAAATAACGTCAACATGCCTTTGTAACATCCTGGAGGCTTCTGTGGAGTTATTATTGCACGCAATTACAAAAAATATTGGACAACAAAAAAGTTATTCCAGAATATCAGGTTACTATCTGAAATATTTTTGGAAACGATGCGTGTTAGTTTCACAATTAGGCAGCACAGTAGCAGATAATTGCAATTCGTTTGTTTTCTTGGCTTGAGTGTGATCATATTTTTTATTGTGTTACAAAGAAATTGTAAATTAAAACAAATCTTAGTGAAAAAAGGTATAAACAGTATTAAACAACCGCTCTGTATTTTATTATAAATACATACATACATACAAATGTACATATAATATGATGTGGCAGTTGAGTTCAACTTCACGTAAAAAATTAAAGTAGCTGACAGCACAGTTCGATTGTTTCGGAACAAAAATTAAAATTAAACCAATTCGAGCTGAAATTATTCCGAAGCAAGCTTTCGCTCTCTCTCTCTCTCTCTCTCTCTCTCAAAAAGAGAAATGTCAAACTATACATAAAAAAATTGTTTCGGAACAAAAATTTTTTTCCGAAAAGATGGGTGAATCCAGCTTTAGTTTCGATCCTACTTACATATTTTTAAGTTGCTGTTTGTGTTTTTGCAGAAAACGAAATAAATTTATAAACTTTAATAATAAAAAACAATAAAATTAACTATTTTTTTATTTAATCTTATAATTTTTTGAACTATAAAGTACAGATTTTATTTATATATTGCAGATCAAAAAATCTTTGGCTGCATTATGTCAAGAAAAAAACAAAATATCTTGACACAATACACTGATTCAACCCAACATTATGTTCTGCTTTAATTTTGTTTCCTTTCGAAAAAAATTTTAAAGTATCCACAACTCGATTAAGCAGACTTTAAATAATGGGACCCTAACTGTAATTGGAAAGCCTGGTAAAAAGTACTGCTGGGATAAATTTTCTTTCAGTTTTCGTTTCTTCAATCTCCATGTCTTCTCATCTACTAAATATATTGAAAATAATTAAATATTAACCTAGTCACTATGTTCCTTATACAATATAGTTTACACATTTACCAAAATAGTTAATTTTTGCATTCTCATGTATTCTAATTTTAAATATTACAATTAGGGCCATTATTACAACTTTCCGTTAAACTTGGGTTTAGTTTAAGGTACCTTTAGCTAAAGGGAACTGTAAAGTTACCTTTAACTGATTTTCGTTATTACAACCTACAGAAAAAATAAAATTAAAATATGGCAGTGCCGGAGCAAAGTCGATAAAACTGCTCAATTAAACAAGTATTTTTTTTAACGCAGTGGCAACAGCGGACTTCGTTTTTTGTTGTATGCATATGCTCATTTTGTTTAAATTTGAAGTTCCCATATCGAAAATAGTATGTGATATGGCAAGTTCAAACATAAAGTGACCCTTAAATGTTAAAGGTAGGATGATCTCCCCTTTAGCTTAACGATCACTTCTATCTTATTGGGTACTCATAATAATGAAAAACAATTTATCTGCCCGTTAAAATCCACCCTTTAGTTAACGACAAGTTGTAATAATGGCCCTTAGTCATTATGGAAGGTAATGAGCGGGCTACTCTGCGAGTAGTGTGGTTGAATCTAAATTGACATTTCAGGTATGTTATACTATCAAAACCATGTTTTCAATGTTTTGTTAAGCAAAAATTCATTAAAAAATTTGAAAACAACTAATTGCTTATTAAACCTTAAGGGCACGTGTACCGCCATTTTAAGCACACTGTTAAGTAAAATTTATATATATTTATATCAGGTATTTACATTTTTAACAAAACGGTAAATTTAATTATAAAATTAATAAGCAATGAATTAAACTTTTTTATTATTATTTATTTATTATTTTTTTTCAGATTTAAATCTTGGTTCTTCGAACATGGTAGTAAGTAGACATATCCTTAATCCTAGTTTTCCTATGATATGCTGGCCTTCGCGTATATAGTATGTTTCTCGAATTCTCTAGATTCATGCAGAATAACATCCTTCAGCTTGAAAAGTGGTTAAGAACAAAAATGTGTTCACAAGACATTTGCTTCAAGGAGGGATATATCATCCTCAGTTCGAATAAATAACCAAGTAGTAACATAAAAATCGCACATAAAATATTTAGAAGCACACTTTGTGGAATATATCTGTGGCAATAAATGATAATAGCTTAAGTCGACATAAGTGTTTTTTCATTTTATTACATATTCTTATTCTCTTCTTCAAGATCTATCACTCAGCTAAATTTCATGTATAAATTGCCATTATTAATAAAACTATACGCATTTATATTTTAACTTTACTTAACTTAAACACAATTTATTTTATACAAAAACCTTAATATCTCTAAGCACGAAATTTCGACTTAAGCTATTATTATTTAATGCCACAGATATATATGTATATATATACGTATATATATAAGTATACTATATGTAATGGTTAATTGGTAGAAACTTATGGCTAAGTTTGGACTGTAAACATAATAATTCTCTTATGAAACCACTATGATGTTATAGTGAAGTGTCTCATCTTCCCACACCACCAACAGAATATAAAAATATAAATTTTTTTCTGTCAGCCGAGGGCCACAATGTCATGGGAATATGGATGCTATGGTTATGACAAAATCCTGGATATGGTTGATCGGAATGCACGATACATCCTGGTATTTAAGTCTGACATTTCTAGAGGACTTAGAAAGACATACGGTTACTCTCATTTGGGTTCCAACTATTAATGTCTGACGTCTCTAGAGGAGATAGCGAGACATTCGCGGTTACTCTAATTTGAGTTCCTGGACACGGAGACATTAAACTTCATTCACTTGCAAAAGAAAGATAGTATAATGAATATATTTGCAGTGCACACGCGCCAAGAATGAGCATACTTTATAACGACTTCTGTCAGAACAAGGAAGAAGAAATTTTGGAATATATTCTTCGTTATTGTCCGATGCTTGGAAATCTAAAAAGAGATAACAATCAGGAGTTGTAATTATACGATGGAAAAAGTAAAAACGGGACGCTGGTGGAAATAGAGAGGTCGATACAGCTGTGTTATCCAGAAGAAGACACCCAACTACAGACCATTTCAAACCCTAGGTGTTCAGCAAGGAAAATGACAGTGAGCTCAGCACAGATAGCAACCTTCACCCAAACCGCGATGTTTGCACTTCAACAGGAAACAGTTCGAATAATTTCAAGATCACACATATGCAAGGTACTCCACACAGAGGTTTTTTCAAAGGAACAGAATTTGTTCAATGACATGGAGACAATGACATAAAAAATAATGTAAATACAGAAATGCCGATATGTTTATACGATATTCCTTCAATTGATGCATTATTTTGATTTTTTGATTGATATTTTGATATTTTACTATTTACAGGAAAAAAAGTACCCATCATCAGTAGCAAAGCTGCTGCTCCATCAACACTGTCAGCACCATCGTTAGCATCAGTGTTATTAACCGCATCAGTACCATCAAAAACAACCAGTTCTCAAAATCTCTTAAAAAGAAAATTTAACTCAACGTCAAAGAGAAGAAAATTCAGACCCTATTCAGAAATAATAAACATTTTCATAGTCGTTATTATTTGTATATTAAATCTTATTTTACACACAAATACTACCCTTTTTATCAAATTTAATAAAATTAATGTTGCCTTGAAATTTCCGTTAATGTTGTCATCAAATAAAATAATGGTGATTGTATATACCACCAACAGTTTTCAATAGAATCTTACCGTAATCCAATAATTAACAGGGATCACCGAAAGCAAACGGGGCTATAAGAGGATGAGTTAATGTACCTAAATACAAAAGATGTACGATATTGGTAGAAGCAAACCCGAAGATTCTTTTACTGTATACTTCACCAGTATGGGAAGCAAAGAAATACAATCCACAGCAGCATGCTGATAATTTTTTGAAAGAACAGCTTATGGATGGTGAGTAAATACCAGAAATGGGTACTACACATTTGGAAGGGAATAAATATTGTTTGAGCAAGAATTATAAATGACATTGAAGTGCCGTAGTCTAGTAGGTAGTGTGTCGCCTTATTAGACTTAAGGCCACTGTTCAAACCCCACGTCAGACATCAAAACGAAAATACGAAAATATTTCTTCGGCGACTTACTCTCAGCAGATTCCTGGCAGGCCTAGGTCCACAAAGTCAATTAGTTTGCTGCAAATAGATTACCTTAATAATTTTAGCCTTTGAGTAACTACATAATGTAAGTGGTGTATTTAGTTGAGTAGAACCCTCCAGACTTATTTTATTTGACAAAAACTGTTTTTTGAATTATTCACTTAACCCATTAGATCCCAACCATCTTTAAAACAAACAAAAAAATACTTTATTGTGTTAAAATATATTTTATTAGGATCTACCTTAAAATAAAATAAAAAAAAATTAAATTTTTTTTTTGAAAAATATGTTTTTGGGGCTGTACCCAAGCGAGTACACCAATATTTATGCTTACCAAACAACACTTTTCTAAATTTTTTAAATAATTTTTTTATTAAATTATAGTTCATTAATCTGTTTACTTTACTCTTCACTTACTAAATTCGACTGCATTTAGTTTAAAATACAAAAGATATACATACGTCAACATGTGATGAGAAGTGCAAAAAATGACAAAATATAAAAACACTGTACAGATAAAAGAGAATGATAACTTACCGTTATATTTTTTTTACTTTATTTTACTATTTATTAATTCTTTACATTCTCTATTAATGTTATGAAAAACTTCCTGTATATAGCGCTATAAAGTTTCTGTACTCAAGCGAGTACAGTGGGAACGATTGGGTTAAGATTATGGATTACTCAAATATTTTTGAACTGATTTTGAAAAACCAAAGTATTTTCGAAAGAGGAGAAATGACCCTTTGAAACGGGTTATTAAGTTATGAACATATTGTTCAAACTTATATGTTTATATGATTTTTTTTAAATTTTTCAAGTTTGACCATTGTTAATTACGAAATTTAATAAGAAAATATAAAATAAGTGCTGACAGTCTCAAAGTAAATTCTCTTGTGAATAGTTTGACACTTCATTTGATAAAATCTGACAAAAATTGCCTTAACTCTTATTTAAAGAGTACAACAGTCATGTCATATTTTTTATGTATATTTTTTTTTCAAGTAAACTTTGAGTTTAAAAAATTTAAATTTTTTGATGGAATTTGATCTCGTTCATGTTTGAGCGACTACCAGAAGTCGGATAATATTTGTGTTTTTTGCAAATATTATTATTTCTCTTTGCGCAAATATTGGCCAACTTATGGTGATCGCTCAAACGTGAAATTGACACATTTTTCGATAAACAATCAAGATCCATCAAAAATTCTGAAAATTTTTGAACTAACTGTTTATTTGAAAAAAAAAAATATAACTCGACTGTTAGAATAACTACGATAATTTGATCAAACGAAGTGCCAATCTCTTCACAAGATAATGCACTTTCAGAATGTTATCACTTATTTCATATTTTTTAAGTAAAGTTTGCTACTATGAACGGACAAACTTGCAAAAATATAAAAAAAAAATCGCATTTTCCAAGTTTACCTCATCAAACCCCATATTAAGTCAAATAATATATATATGTACACCGTTTGAAAGGCACATCCCTCTCCTTTCCAACAAGGTTTAAATTTAGGATATCGGTATAGAAATGTGTGTGTAATCAATAAATTTGTGCGTAAAGTCCAAAAAAACAGTTTTTGTCAAATAAAACAAAGTTGGAATGTTCGAGAAAAATAAAAAAAGTATTTTTGTGTTCTACTCAACTAACTAAACAACTTGGAATAGGTAGTTTGCTTGGGTATTTTTTGTATTTTGTCGCATAGTGTAATGATTGAAAACATAAAAATTTTTCAATCTTTTACATATTAATTCATTATGACTTCAAGACTAATTTAATTTAGATTTATGCGCTTAGAAATTGATAGATCAATGCGGTTTCTTATTCAATAATTTGTAATAAAAATATTATTTTGAATAAAACGTTCACTTTTAATGAAAATTAGACTAAATAAAACCTGATCGCATAGATCAGAAGTATCTGTTTTTAACATTCTGTTGATTGAAAGCAAATGAAATAAAGAATTCAAAAATATATATTTTTATGTTTTAAAAATATATGTATGTGCACATCAATAACTTTTTTGGAATACCTTTCGAATTTTAGAACATTTCCGAAATGTATTTTCTTTTTTTCATTTATCATTAATAAATAAAGTATGCGCACAGAAGGGTTGAACAATTCATATTTTTGTAATGTAAAATACATACATGTTAGACAATAAACGAAAAGATATCATTGTTGAAATATTGCCATCTGTACTTTAGTAGTCGAACTAAAAGTGTTCGTACGATCACTGAATTCATTCAATTATTTTTCGCCTTAAGGTATACATCAATAAATTAAACGAATGCAACATTGATGCTACAACCACCATGTTGATTTACATTTAAATTTTGTTCTTCTATTAAAATGTTAAATCCATATTTAAATTTACACTGTTGAAAATCTATGAGTCTAATAAATTTTTTTTCCAAAGATGACAAAAAGTAATAAATAACTGAGACAACATAAAATTTTGAACGCGTACTATAAAACCAAAAGTAAGCTCAAACAATTAATTGCCTATAAAGATTGGTTAAGTGCAAATAACAAAAATTAAATACACAAATCATACATAAAAATTATAGTAATATTGACGTGAAAAATTGCTAAACTAAATGATAATAACAAGTTCCATGTGTGTCACTAGGTTAACACAATAGTTAGTGTTGCCTTTTAATTTCCCCAGGAAGAGGAAGGAAAATCGAAAGAATAATTTGATTAAAAAAATGCTGTTTCAAAAGAAAAACTTACTCGTCACTCGAATCAATAATAAGCATTACAGTAGAAGCTCACAAATTAGAACCTCCAGTAATTAGAAATTCCAGATATTAGAATCAGTGCTTGCAATACATACATACTCTAAAATTCGAATTTAAAATTCTAATTTCTGAGCGTTTTTTTTTTTGCTATTTTAACACAAGAAATCCCCGAATTATTTTTACTCTTTAAAACTAAAAAGGGGAATCACCAAATTATATACGTTTTTCCGTATTTGATGTTTTTTTGTCGCATTTATGTATTTTGTGGCTAGTTTATTTGTCAAATTTGATACGCGTGTACAAAAAAAAAAAAAACGTTCAGAAATTAGAATAATTCAGAAATTAGAATTGCCTCAAAAACAAAGCGGTTCTAATTTGTGAGCGACTACTGTATAAGTATTTTTCTAAAGTTACGAATCAAAATTAGTAGGCTTATGAATCAAACATATTTCGAATGGTATGAGATCGATGTCAACGTTGTACGCATACTTATTGCAACTTATACGTATAAATCAATCAGAGTCAGAGTAGTTAAATTTCAATATTTGGGCAATTCACACAAGCCCTTGTATCGTTGTATTGTGTGTATTGTTGGACAGTGTATGCTTGTACACACATTTTTTTATATGTTTTTAAAAGTTGTATTGGTTTCGTGCTATCACTTTATGTAAATGCCAGTAATCAAGAAGAAGAATAAAAATACAAAATATTTTCTAAGTAACTAGAGTCAACGATTAGTATTTCAAAATAATATTGTTCGCACAGATAAATAATTAATTTAGTTTTTTCCGTAATATATTTAATTTTGTTACTTCATAATCAAGTTGTAAATACTGGTATTCTTCTTCTTATTCCTTTTTAACGTTTGGAATACGAAACACACAATACAGTATAGCATTGAGCGTTCACAAATAAAAAGTGTTTTCAATACAACATACACGATACATAGTCGTGTGAATTGGCCAATTGTTGACTCACTTACAGTCACACAGATAATTAATTATACGTACCCCCCTAAAAATCATTTTTTTTTTAAGTAATGAACTTCTAATCTAAAATTTACATTAGCGTCTGTAACGACACATTTACTTAAATAAAGAAAAAAGATTCCCAAAATCTATGAATTTGTGACTGCAGTTTGCTTAAAACTAATATGGCACCACGGAAAATTATACGTACGACATATATTTTGTATTAAATTTCTCCAAGGGTAGCCCGGTATATAAAAGGTATTGTGAATAAAAGTCCTATGACTCCGATTATAGATGATGCAATATTATTGCTGCGCTTATGTGTCAATAAAGAACACTGGGAAAAGTTGTTTAATCCTTAACCTTTATGTCAACAGATAAATACCCGGGTATGTTTTGTGTTTTTAAATCTCCGTATCTCAGGAAGTAATAACTGTATTAACCTGAAATTTCATGATATCCTCACTAGTCGTGTTTTCTACCTTATTCCTAGACTTGAGTAAAAAAGGGGGATGGGGGCCAAGGATGTGACCATTTTTCCATTCCTATCCCTTACGTCAACAGTTACATACCTGGGTATGTATAATGAAAATATGTTGATATTGGATGGTTATTGAGTAAAATTTACAAGTTCTTAATAATAAAATAAATTCAAATTCAATCAAATACTCGTATAAGAAAACATAAAAAAATATTACATAGTAATTTTTCTTAAATGCATTTATTACATTGCGACATATTACTTGAATGAACGGCACACACGGGCTTTTTGCATAACGTGCAGGATTTTCTAGTTGGCCGACGTTTTGTACATATGTATGTAGCAATTACCTTTCGCTTTTATTCTACCAGTGCTGTCACGTTCTTCCACGCTTTCATCTGCAGCACCTCTTACGGTCAAATATTCCCCATATATGGCTTCAATAGCAATGCGTGTGGAAAATATTTTTGTTACGTGTTTATTTTTGACTCTGTTTTCTATTTCCGGCTTCACCAGTTGTTCGCTGAGGCTGTGTAGGAACATTCTACGGCGGCTTGTGGAAGCTTTTGGCATTGAGTTATACTCAACGTAAATTACGTATGATGCAAGGGCAGCGACGTCTAGTATATTGTAGAAGAAAGCCAAGGGCCATCTATATGTTCATCGCTTTGTTGAATATTCTGCTAAAAGCTTGTCCCTATTATCGACGCCACCTTTATATTAGTTGTAATCTAAGATCATGAGTGGCTTTTTCTTTGGACCTTGCACTTCGCATGAATAATGCATTGTGGAAAGAAGTACAACCGACTTATTTTTTTTTTGGGATGTAAGAGCACAAGGCAATATTGTTACGGAAACCAAATCTAGTTGACTCTACTTCCCGTCCTTTAGATAAAGCGAAATATGGTGGTACAAACAAACACTCGTCTTCTATTCACTGTACCTAACATTGATAAACTGCTGTCCATTATTAAACTTTTCGGTAAGTTAGTAGTTGTGGAGAAATTATCACAAACAATATTCCGTCCACTTCCACGAAAAAGATTGACACACAAGTCCTTCACTACCCTCTCGCTTAAATTTTTTTTTCCCGTTCGCCGGAGGCCGCCAATCCAGTATAAATTTGTCCCTTCATTGGATAGGATGAGACGGAGTCACATACCCACCATACTTTAATTCCGTACTTGGCGGGTTTCGATGATATGTATTGGATAAACCCACTACCACCACGGTAGGGATACAACTGCTCATCAACTATCACGTTTGGAACTGGTACTTAATTGCTGCGTAAATTATCATTCAGCATTAAATATAAGTTGGTTATGGCTGCAGCTTTGTCGGTTTTTTTACGCTATCGACGGGTGTTTCCGTTGTCGAAACGTACAAAGCGGCTCATATCTCAAAAATTCCGCACGCTCATGGAAGCCCGATATATTGGTCGAGCAACAATGTAGCAACAAAGCACAAACAAAACAAAATTTAAACAGAAACAAAACAATGCAACTACAAAACATAAGTAAAACAGAAATAAACTTAGCAACAAAAGAAATTCCATATGAAATGTATGAACATATCCGGGTATGCTTCTGTATGACGTATAATTTTTTATCTGTTGACATAAAGGTTAAACAATTGTTTAAAGCTTAAACAATTTTTTCCTGAAATGATATAAAACTTCTCGAATTTTGAAAAAAAGATCAGAAATGAAAATGAGGGATGGTAGCTTTTAATTTCCAGCCTGTACTAAATTTATTAAGACATATTATTATTATAGTATTATCACATTCCTCACCTAATGTAGAGAGAGTATTAAGCCCAGTGTTGAAAAATTTAGTACTATTGTACTTTTTTCAGTACTTTTTCATTTCAAAAATACCGCAGCGTAGCGGGGGTACGCTTTTAGTACTTTTTTATTATTACATATTTTTTGTCTTTTCAACTATTAATGCATTACTAACATGTTCAACACAATGCTAAAGGTAGAGTTAAACTTTAACCCCGGTTAGCCAAACGTCCACGGAACGTACGTTCGTTTTTAGAATACGAAAAGCAATGAAAATGCTTGCCGAGCCATAATGTAATTTCGGTAAGCATTTGCATTGCTCTCCATGGGTTAGTTCCAAATCGTCATTTGCAATGTAACCGAACAAAGTCATGCATTTCTAAACGCAACTTTGTAAACATTGACAATGTATCGCATTCCTAAATGTATAACAAAAGTTATCGATACGCAAACAAAAAGCAAACTGTTCATCACTAATTTTGTTGATGCTTTGTGTTTACATTTATAAACAAAATACAAATATAACATGGCGGATGAAGAAAATATTTTTAATTTTTTTTTTTTTTCTTTCAATGAGTTTCGATTTAACTGTCAAGGTAAACGGAATAAAAAAAAAAAAGATACGAAAATTTTTTATGAAATTTCAATAAAAATTTTAAAATTTTTAATTATTTCGTGGATATAAAAAAACGAATAAAATCATCACCTAAGAAATATAATCGTGTTCGGTCGTGCTACGAGATTTAGCTATTGACAAAAAGATTTTAAAAGGAAAAACACAAAAAAAAGAATTAAAAACAACAATATATTCAACAAAACATTTATTAACAATTACAATTCTGCAGTATGAATTCTGATAGTAGTGATAGCAGTGAAGACAGTGTTATGGACTGGCAAGTGATGAATAGCAGTAAACGTAAAAAAATAACAATTAGACCAAACATTGATAAGAAGCCAAAACATGATGAACCCAGCACTTCTAATACCAACAAATTTGCAATACTTGACAATGATGATAAAAATAATTCTCAAGACGAAGAGGGCGAAAAGCAAACATCAGAGGAAAGAACCCCAAAGCCACCGCCAGTATTTATACCATGTGTAGATAATATAAATAGAATGATATTGTGTTTTGCTAATGTTATTCCTAAAAATGATTTTAGTTACAAATCCTTAAGAGATGGCCAAATTAAACTTATAGTTAAAACAGTGGAGTCTTATAGAAAAATTATAAAATATTTAGATAGCAGTAAAATTTGTTTTCATACTTATCAGCTTAAGAATGAACGTGCTTATAGAGTAGTACTCAAAGGTCTTCATCATACAACTCAACCTGAAGATATTAAAGCTGAATTATTATCACTTGGTCACCAAGTTAGAAGCGTTTTTAACATTGAGCCAGATAACGAAGCAACCATTACCTATGTTTTTCGTTGATTTGGATCCTTGCCCGGAAAACAACAAAATATATGAAATAAGATATATAAACAATGCTGTTGTTAAATTTGAACCTCAACGTAAATCAAATGATATCGTACAATGCCATCGTTGTCAAGAATATGGTCATACAAAATCATATTGTAAAAAACCATTCGCTTGTGTTAAATGCGGAATGGATCATTCAACTATCGAATGCAAAAAACCTAAAGATGCTCCACCTAAATGTGTTCATTGCCTGCAAACTCACACGGCTAATTATAAAGGATGTCAAGTATATAAATCTCTCAGGCAAAAGTTCGATTACACTCAGCGAAACAATCGTCAGTTTAGTAACCTTGCGAATTCAGGGCAATTTCCACACTCTAATTTTAATTCTATAAATTATCAAAATAATAATCCTAATAATAATACAAATTCAGCAAATCTAACATACAGCGAAGTACTTAAGCAAAATAATGAAACCCATCAAACTGAAACTAGTGCTTTAAAAAACATTGAAAGTATGTTCTCCCAGCTCATGACCATGTTGTCTCTCTTAATAACCAAATTATGCAAATAAACCTTCGAATAGCAGTATGGAATGCCAATGGTATTTCGCGAAAATATAATGAAATTGAACTTTTTCTCAAAACTCAATATATTGATATATTTCTTTTATCCGAAACACACATGAATACGAAATCTCATTTTAAAATAAGAGGGTATGACTTAATTACTGCAAATCATCCTGATGAAAGATGTCACGCTGGAGCGGCTGTACTTATCAAGAGGTCTATTAAATATGAAATAGCTGAAGAAATCAGAAAACCATACGTTCAGGCAGCTGGTGTTAAAATAAAGTGCAATAATAATATTATTTCTATATACTCGATCTATATTCCACCAAGGCATAATATTAAATGTCAGGATTTTGAAAATTTATTTAGTCAATTTAGTAGCAGGAGATTTTAATTCTAAACACCCATGGTGGGGCTCAAGAGTAATGAATCCGAAAGGTCGGGAACTATATAAATGTATTTTACAAAATCATCTCTCCACATTATCAGCAGGCAGACCCACATATTGGCCATCTGATTGCAATAAAATTCCAGATCTCTTGGATTTCGCTGTATTTAATGACATTTCAAGATCATTGTTGGATATTGTGAATAATGATGACCTTGATTCAGATCATACAGCTTTAATAATTAATCTTAATTCCGTCGTTAAAGTTATTGATAAAAATACTAAATTACTTTCACCTAAATCTGATTTGAAGTTCTTTGGGTATTGGCTAGAGAAAAATCTGAATTTAAATGTTTCAATAAAAACTTTAGAGGAACTAGAGGATTCAGTAGAAACATTTACTAATTTAGTTCACGAATCCGCCTATCTTTCACAACCATCTACGACATCAAATGCATCCTATGGATCCGGTGTATACGTTTCCCAAGAGATAAGAGAACTAATAAGAAATAAAAGAAGGCTTCGACGAATATGGCAACATTCTCGCAATCCGAGAGACAAAACAATTCTCAACTTAGCAACCAAACTTGTAAAGGAACGTCTATCCGAGTACAAAAACAAAGAGATTGGAAATTATCTCAATAAATTACAAATAAATACAACTGAACGTGAACATAATCTCTGGAGGGCAACAAAATACTTAAAACGTCCAACTAACAGAAATATTCCAATTAAAGATGTAAACGGCCACTGGAAACGGACAGATAAAGATAAGGCTATAGCTTTTTCAAAACATTTGGAAGATACATTTAAGCCCTTTCAGTTTAATCAAAATGATGCGCATATTATGTCGTTTTTAGACGTTGCATGTCAAATGGAGTTACCCATGAAACACTTTTCTCCAGGTGAAATTCGTCAGGAAATTATTAAATTAAATAATAGAAAATCACCGGGATATGACAAAATTGATTCCTTTGTACTAAAAAATTTTCCAAGAAAAGGAATTGTGTTTCTGGCTTTAATACTCAATTCTATTTTAAGGCTTCAACATTTTCCTATTCAATGGAAATGTGCTGAAATTATTATGATTCATAAAACAAATAAGCCTGAAAATTGTGTAACATCGTATAGACCGATAAGCCTACTATCAACGTTTGCCAAATTATTTGAAAGATTATTCCTGAAAAGACTATTGCCTATTTTAGAAGAAAACTCTATAATTCCTGACCACCAGTTTGGCTTTCGACATAAACACGGTACACCAGAACAGTGTCATCGATTAGTAAATGAAATTTCGGGATCATTGGAAAGAAAAGAGTATTGTTCTGCCGTATTTCTAGATATACAGCAAGCATTTGACAGAGTCTGGCACTGTGGTCTGCTTTACAAAATTAAAAGTATTTTACCTGCACCTTACTATTTAGTTTTGAAATCTTTTTTAAGCGAACGTCACTTTTATGTAAAGGTCAACAATGAAACCTCAAGTTATTGCAAAATCGAAGCAGGAATACCACAAGGAAGCGTACTAGGACCGATGTTATATACCATTTGTACTTCAGATATGCCTTGTTTGGATAATGTTACTGTGGCCACTTATGCTGCTGACACTGCATTCTTAGCAACAAGTTCGTCGGCAATAGAAGCATCAGGTCTGATTCAAAATCAGATTGATAAACTGCAGACCTGGTTAAATTATTGGAATATAAAAGTAAATGAACAAAAGTCTACCCATGTTACTTTCAGCCTAAGACGAAATGATTGCCCAGCAATAGTCATGAATGGTTTACAAATTCCGAAAAGTAATCACGTTAAATATTTAGGCATGCTTTTAGACAGGCGATTAACGTGGAAAATCCACATAAAATCTAAAAGATCTCTTTTAAACATGAAAGTAAAGAAAATGTTTTGGTTGCTAGGTCCAAAATCTGAGTTAAGTTTAGAGAATAAAGTACTTCTTTATAAATGTATTTTGAAACCCATATGGACTTATGGCATACAACTTTGGGGTACTTCAAGTAACTCGAATCTTGAAATCCTACAAAGATTTCAATCAAAAACGCTACGAATGATTGTTAAAGCACCATGGTATATTACAAACAGCGCAATACATAGAGATTTGGATATTCCTTTTATTAAAGAAGAAATAAACAATTTCAGTAACAGATATCTTCAATGATTAAGCAATCACGTTAATCCGTTGGCCATCTCTTTATTAGATAATAGTTTAACAATCAGACGATTAAAAAGATTTCACGTTTTAGATCTCCCATTTAGATGAAATTAATTAAATTAAATAATTAATATAATTTTCCCTATATAATATATATGTATATATACCTATTTGCCTGTAAATTATAATTATAATTGTAAATATGTATGTAAGTACATATAAATAATATATGTATATACTAAAGTATAAATAATGTTATTGATTTCACTGGAAACCAATAACTTATCTGAATTTCTTAAATAATTATCTCATTTGCTTAATGTTCTAGAATAGATTGCAAATAAAAGATTTGAAAAAAAAAAAAAAAATTTTATTTTTTATTATTATTTAAATAAATTGAATTTATTTTTCAGTGAAAAAAATGGAGTTTTGAAGTGAAGCCGATTTTGCTTCGAAAACAAGAAAAAGAAACGTATTGTGTTGTGGGAGAAAGTGCTTCGCGATATAAAAGCAATTGACGAAAATTTTCCATTCAGTCGGGATGAAATTATGAGAAAATACTTAAACTTCATGGTAACATACAAAAGAATGAAAAAAAGAAATTGAACATCCGGAGAGTCGGCAACAACATGGGAATTTTTTTTGATAAAAAGGACGAAGTGTATGGAACTCGAACCGATGTAACAGTTCCAGAAAATATGCTTGGCAGCTCGTTGGAGTTGTTACTATCAGGTACTGTTATATCAGCTACCCCTGATACTTCACCAATCCCACAAGAACCTCCGCGAAAACGACCGGGATGTGATGTAAAAAAATTCGGAAATAAAATAAAATTTTTGGAATTAATATTTTTTATTATTGACAGTTCTATTTCAAAAGCAAAGTGACTGCAAACCATGGTATAAGAAATATAGAAGGTAGTTTCATTCTCTCTTTATTTTTAAAATAAGGAACGACTTTTGTCCAGCTAGATTAGCAAAACCTTACACTGTGCGCTGTTTGCAAAAATAAGCAAGTGATTAGAAATTGACACTACACGATTTCATAAATTGTTGTTGTGTGCTGAATAAAACCGAAATAATTTTTTTTTTCCGAAAACTCTTCTCATTGTTTAGACACATGTGTTTAGATGTGGGCCAAGAGAAAATGCTGCAAATCCGAGAGCATATATGCATGTATGCAGTGTAGTACACATACATATGTACATATTCCTTTAACTAAAACTGATGAAATGTCTGCCTGCGTGTGTGTTGAAATCAAAACGCTTATGACCAGACGTCGGCACCAATGTCCGGTGATTTTCGGGAAGATTTTCTTCGGCTTTATATGTTCATATGTTCTCTTTGTGCCGACGACTGCTTATGACTAGTACTTACGATAAAAAAACTGAATTTTGTAAATTTACAACGCATATACGCATATAAATAATAATCACACGGTGACAATATTTCAATTCCAAAGTTACTAGTAGTGTGTGTATTATGTTCGGTGGTGTATATGACATTTGCATTGAAAGCAGGTGCCGCAATCGGTTCGGTTTGAATAAAAAACAGTCTTTTTTTTAATACGAATTTTTTTAATATATTTTATTTTGCAGTTTTTTGTGTATTTTATTTAGTTATGATATTCTGTTTTCGTTTTCCTTTTTTTATTTGTTTATTTTTATGAAATATTAACACATACAACTATAAATAATTATATAAATGTATATTTTTCATAAGAAACTCTTTACTATTATATATGTATATACATACATATATGCATATGTATTCCATGTATTTATGTATATACTTTACTACTTAATTGAAAGACGTCTTTTTTTTTGTTTTGTTTTAATGTTAATATGTAAATATTTTGTATGTATTTGCACGTTTGTTTTTCCATTTCAAAAATATAGATTTTTTTGTTTTGTTTTTGTATAAAATGATTTATTGTTTTACGAAAGCCCATAATAATTCAGACATTTTTACAACTAAACAAACCATTGGATAGATAATAAATTGTCTAAATAACTTTCAGTTTGAGGTTTAGATTCTTAGACAATATTTACATACATGGTTAATTAGCTAAACGTTTAAAGTTTTTGGAGAAAACCGTGCGTTTTGCGTTCGAACACGAAACGCTTTAAACGAAATAACAAAATAAATAATAATAATAGTTAAACAAAATTTCGAAACGAAATCAAAATTAAAATCTAAAATTTTTAATCAATCGTTTTTTTATAATACATTACATACATACAGTTTAGTTTATTATTTTCTAATACAAAGTACAAATTGTTTGTTTATACAAAATAATAGTGTCTAGGGTGAAATTCTTACATTAAGGGGGGTTTTTTTTGTTTTGTTTTATTTTTATTTACACTTGTCTTGTAAACACTGGTATGGATTTGTACATTTCGTTTTAAATTTAATTAAACTAAAAAGGCAAAGAATAATTTACAAAAGGCTTGGAGGATTATAAGGGATTTAAATGTTGAAATGAGTTGTATTGGCAAGTAACACTTGCCAACAGAAGTAATTTCAATCTTTGGATATGTTATAAATATACAGTGAGTGTCAAAAGAAAGTGTACACTATGAATAAAATTCTAACAATCTCAACTCAAGTTTTCCACTTAAGGAGAGTGCCCGAAAAAATTTTACAATATTTCCAAAATTTTCTAATTCTTTTCTTCTTGTTTCAATTTTAAAAACTGGCAATAAAATAATTTGAAAAAAATGAACGGTAATTTATTAATGTATATTTTTTTGAATTGTACACTTTCTTTTGACGCTCACAGTAGTTGAGCGAATAAACTTTGTACCGCTAATGTTTAATTTTTCTTGCGGTACAAGGTAATATCCTCTCTAGATCCGCCATTTACCTAATTCTTTAATTTATTATTAATTAATTTTTTGTTTTCTTTTAGCATGTATTTCCTCTTTACAATGATGCTTTCAACCAAATTTTATCAATAAACAACAGAAGATAACATGAGAAATATTAACGATGATCATAAAAATATATAAAAATATTAAAGAAATCATAATTCTAACCATAACGAAAATAATAAAATGTCAGTCTCTTCAAAAGAACAAGAAAATTTTTTTTTGAGTTGGCTAAGAGTGGCGAAATGGCCTTGCCAAATTAGCGCTTAAAATTTACGTTCAATTATTGTATTTTTTTTTTGGTTTTTTTTTTTGTCAAATAACGTATCTGAGACGTTTGTACTCGTATATTTACAATTCTTTTAAAACTTCAAGTTCATTCTTTTTGAAAGGGAATTGAGCTATTTTGAAGGCATTTAATATTTGTAGTAGTGTGAGCATGATGAACGTAGTAGAAACACAACACAACTATTTTTTTAGAATATTCGTGACATGATGCGATTCATTGTCGGTATTGGTTGTTGATGCTGTTGGGGTGGCAATAGGTGTTGTTGCGGTTGTGTGTGCAGAATTGGTTGAAGGACTAATGCTGGCGAATTGAATCTAGTGGAATTGTTGTTCCAGTTATGAAAAAGTCATGCCTCGTGTTTAAGCGAAATAGTGTGTTGTGAAGATACACTTGTGGAAGCATTAGAGTCATTGTCCCCTATGCTGCTAGGCAGAGAGATCGTGTTGCTAGTCATGTTAGCATATTGAGCGGGAAACGAGTGACTTGTAGGTGACGAAGACAGCTGTTGTTGAGGCATTTGGCTTTGAAGCTGAGCTGCTGCAGCAGCAGCTTGAGCTGCGGCAACAGCATTAGCTGCGTTTGCTGCAGCTGCTGCTGCCTTTCCCTGATTGACAACGCACTTACGCATGTGCTTTTCTAATGTGGACGGAACACTGAAAGGCATATCACAAAAACGGCAGCGATATACATCCTTGCCAGTTCGTCCATGCGTCTTCATGTGTCGCGTTAGCTTTGAGCTCTGAGCGCATGCGTAAGAGCAGAGTTCACATTTGTACGGTTTTTCACCAGTGTGGCTGCGGCGATGGACGGTTAAGTTCGAACAGTTTTTGAAAACTTTTCCACAATACTCACAAGTGTCATTGCGTTGACGGCTTTCCTTCTTCATTAGAGGGCTTTGTGATACCAATGAATTGGCCGTACCTAAACCAAGCGGTTTTAATTTAAGATTTTCAAAGAGCGTGTCATTGCGATGGAGGGCTTGTAAATTCCACCAATCGTTTCCATCCATTTTCATTCGTTTCGATAGTTCAAACGGATTGGGGAAAGGATTAAATATCGGAACTTGTGACAGAGGAAGATTGGAGTCTTGCTGCTGCTGTTGTGGCTTCTGAAGCATGCTTTTCGCATAGTCTTCTCTGAGACGTAAAGCAGTGGGAAATCCATTTAACTTATCCCCCATATGATTTGTCGTTGAATTGAATGATTTTTCGTTGTCCTGATCTTTGGTAAGTTGCTTATAGTTGCTTGATTCCTGAAGAGCCTGTTTGTAGGCTTCCGAATATTGGGCAATATTGGACAAACCAAATTTATCCATTAACTCGCCAACTAAAGACGTGGGAGCAACTGAAGTATTCCCTTTAGAATTTTCTTTTCTGACATCTAAGCGGCTGTTTCCAAAACTAAGATCTTCTGCCTCATAATCAATATCATATTGTTCATCGATTTCTTCATCATCGTCTTCATTGATATCCTCATCCGGATTGTCGTCGTTATCTTGTTCATTCTCAGTATCGCATTCGTTAGTCTCTACTGACCCTGTGTTACTAAGACCATCCTCCATTGGACTGCGATGAACACGCATGTGTTTCATCAATTTTTGTATATGAGAACATTCAAAGTCACACGTTGTGCATTTGTATGGTTTTTCGCCAGTATGAGTTCTCTGATGAATGATGAGATTATTTTCGAAGCGAAACTTTTTGTCACACAGTGTACATGTGTAAATAGATGATGCATTAACCGGTAATTCTTGACTGGGCTTTGAGGGAGGTGTCGAAGCGGATCGTGGTGTGGTGTTTAGCGTTCTTTCGTTGTCTCCCAACGCTGTATTGCTTTTTTCAGGTGGAGTCAAAGAATGTGGTCGAGTGTTATTTGTTAGAGGTGTTGGTGGAAGCTGGTGTGAAGGAGATGGGCTCGCAAAATTCGGCGATTGCTTTTGACGTGGACTCGGCGAGCTCGAGTTACCAATATTTCCAGCTCCAGGACTTGTTGTTCCTGCAAGCTGACGCAATCGCTGCGAGTAAAAATCCATCTGAGGTTCTATTGAAAGTGAGGATTGCTGTGTTCCTGTGCCTCCGGCCTGTTGTTGCTGACCAACAATCAGCGGCAGTGATGATGGCGTTGTAGATCCGCGATGACTACTAGTTGTAGATGGCGGTCTTGCTTCTACGGACTGAGGTGTTGGCGTATGTGGCGTCGCAAGCGAATTAGCTGCTGCAACTGCGGCAGCCGCAAGATTAAGTCCGTGGTGTCGAAACTGTTCAGAAACAAGCTGTTCCATGCGATAGTGATCGGGATGAGGTCGGGGAAATAAAGGTGAAACTGTAGGAACTACTGATCCCTGAGAAAGAGCTGGTGGTAGTGGCATTCGTAGCAAGTTGAATGGATTTGTCGAATGCATGTCTGGCGGCGGTAATAAAGCATGATGGCGCATTCCGACTGCTGCAGCAGCCAAGTTTTGAGCGTTTTGCATAGCAGTTGTTAAATTATTTTGCTGATGTTGTTTATGTTGCTCTGCCGCAACTGCAGCGGCAGCAACAGCCGCCGCTCTATGTTGCAATTGATTTTGTAGCTGCTGTTGTTGGTGCTGCTGTGGATTACTAGGTACAACAGGAGGAGACGGACATATTGGATTATTAGAACTATTATTGCTTGTATTATTGTTTAAGTTATTGTTGGTATTGTTGTTATTACTAGTGCTAATATATTTGTTGTTATTGTTTGAGTTATCATGGAGTGCAGGCACTGTTGTCTCAGATAACGGCAGTGTCAAATCTGCCACTATCGGTGTTTCTATATAAATCTTAACTCCGTGTGAATGCTGGACATGTTGAACTAGACGCCACGCTGAACTATATTTCGTTTTACACGTTGAACATATAAAGTTGCTTGGTTCTGAAAAAAAATGAAGAATCGAATTAATATGATATTATGTTAGTTCATGTTAAAGTTTTCAATCAAACGAACAAGAAGAACATCTTAAAATATTACATACTTTATTATGTACAAACGCAGTACCCACAGTATCCGCAGTACACTAAGAGCGCTGCGATGTAGTCAGTCTTCCCACAGACAGATCAGAGATTTTGGAATTAATTTTTGTGTTTTATGTAAATGAGCTGCCTAACCTATCCCTAAATTGCTCTTTCGATACGATTTCATTAATATAATTAATAGTGTGCGAAAACGCAATTGTTTTTTATGCATATAACGATAACAAAAAAAAAAACAAAAATTCACAACCACGCGACAATCTTTTGGCAGCGCACCTATGTATGTATGTAGTATGTAGTCTTCGAAAGATGTGAATCGCTTTTAAACTGCAATCATATTACTTACAGCACAATATAGTAATATCGATGGAGTTGCTGTTTCAATTGTAATTTTAATTTCAATTGTTATTATCGTCGCTGTTATTTTAGTTGAATACAGTGAGCATTCACATTTTAAATGAGTGAATAAACCGGGGGAAACGAAACAAAGGTGCGGATGCGATGCCACAATGTGTAGGCAGCAAAGATTCCCAATAGTTTTTAAGCCAGTAGACAATTTAAACATCGTCATCGTGGCAAATATTGTTTTAAGGTTGCTTTTGTTGTTAGAGAAGAAGAAATTTAACAAAAAGGTAACGTCACGCAACACACCTTAATTTTTGATCAAGACCGGGCACACCAAGCAAAACTTTTGTAAATATTTGCAACATTCATTCAAGATGTAAATGCTAAGATTTTTTTTTGATTTTTTTTTCGGCCTACGACGCTGGGCTTTCTTAGTTTGACATTCATGTATTTGAACACAGACAGACAGACACATGAGCACATACATATACTTGCACCCAATTTCCGTTTAGTTACATATGCTTTATTTTTAATAACATACGGGAGAGTATTTATATCACAAAAATTTACGAAATTCGGTAATAGCCCATCATTTGTCCCCACCTCAAAGCATAAGCATAAGATTGTTAATATTGATGCGCACTGAAATGACCGATTTCGGGGTACATCGTCTTATACTCATAAAACGAATCGAGAATTGTCTAACCGTAACGAATGACTTCAAAAGCGGTTTAAAATCAAAGAAATTTCATCCCTTTCGTCGTAGAAACTACAAATACAAACGCAATAATAGACATATTCACATTGTATACATATACACATACATATGGATACATACATACATACATAGTTGCGGTTATTTTTTGCAAAGCTTATTGCTATTCAGAAAAGAAACAAAAAAAAAAGTACTTGAGAACATCTACATACTTGTACACAAATGTGATTGTCGCGCCGCAATGGGACCCTGAGAAGCTCACAAATGGTGGAAGCCCACCATAACTGTGGCTGGATGTGTGGTGTTGATGTTTCTAATTTGATAGCTTCACCATATGTTGCTAAAATGAAAAATTGCAAATTCTACGTTCGATTAAGAATGAAATTTGCAATTTTAAAAAATTTTAAAACAATAAATATGTAACCGCACGTATAGCACATCATTATATCCATGTGGACCAAACATAGTACATCAATTTATTCACCATCCCTTACCGCGTTATAAGTAAGTTACTGCCAAAATATTTCATAAGTTCAAATTTATTTATTTGTATGGTATGTTGTATGTATGTATGTATATGTATACGATATCATTGCGAAGGAGGGATTGCATAATTCTTAACAGTGAATATAATTTTTAAAAAGGAACATAAGACTACATTTCAAGCGTTTGGTTTAAGGTTGCCTGTGAGCAGCTGCAATACGCCTTTGATTCGCTTGTAACGGAAACATATTTGTTTACGATATCAATAATAATAATAAAAAAAACCCACTATGTATGAATGTATGTATGTATATGTTTCTATATGGTAGAACTCTACGAGAGAGAAAGGTACAACGACTCTTCCTTATCTCTTCATTTTTTAGCTCGTGGATGCATTGTCACCAAAACGTGATCATTTTATGATTCTTCAATCAAACATTGTTTTTTCGAAGGTCAGCTGGCTCTTGTGTCAGCCACAAATGAAATTTTTAAAATATTTTTTTCCTTTTTTTGTTTTAGTGTGATTTAAAAACTTAACATACATATACAGTATGTATGTATGTAAACAATAATGCAAATGAATAAAGGAAATAGACAATGCTTCCTCATATAAGCAAATAAGAAAGCAAGGGTTGAAAGCAAATGCGTTTTTTACCTTTCAGAACACCACAAGAGATATGAAATACAATTTTAGCGCGTTTATGTAAAAATTTTATTTTTTTATCTCTTAAAATCCAAAAAAAAAGGGGAAAGTCGCACAATAGAATAAAGAGATCATCACATGCACATAGTCGTAAGCAGCGCTCGTGCCAGCCACTCATTACTTACTGAACCGGAGGAAATATTTCAAATTTATAATTTCATTTTATGTATTTTAATGCTAGGCATGATCATAAGAAGGCATTAAAGAATTTAAACTCTCTTATGGATAATTCAACTAAGACATTGTTAGTTTTACTTTACAACGAACGAACTGCCTTTGGTTAGGGATACAGAATTTGGAGCTGACAGCAGGACCAAACTGATGCGGTACGCAGCTTGTTATTCCTTCCTTCCTAAAGGCTTGATTTTTTTTTTTTTTTTTTTGTTTAACACATGTAGCAATACATTGTTGCCAAGAAAATGTTAACAAACATAACCAAAGTACATAAACACACACATAATCCACAAAAAAAAAAATAAAAGAAAAAATACGAATTGAGTATGAAATTAAAAAAAAAATGTTCACTGTTTTTGGCAGCTCAAGACGCAACCCTTTGGTGGCAGCTAACAACTCAAAGAAAGAAAAACAGTAAGCAATCTACTCCCGCCATTTGGCACACATGGGATAAGTGACCGCATTTGACAAGAAAGCCATAAACAAAACAATTGCTCGCTCGCCTGCTGATTGATATTGTATGTTGTGAGCCCTTCTTCACAATTTGATGTCATAATAATGTCTGCATTTGTGTATCTGTTTTTGGATTCCTTCTTCATGTTGCTGCTGTTGTTGCTGGCGCTGTTATTACTATATTTGCCTCTCTCTCTCTATGTCTATTCTACTTAAATAGTTATATATTATTTCTATTGTTGTTGCCATTATGTTTGCTGATGAATTTATTCTTTGTCATATTGAAATAAAATATTAGTCGATGTACACTTTTCCTCACATGTACTTGTATTAAAGGAAATCCGATTAAACTTATTCAGTAGAAAAATATTTATTTGCCCGACTCCCGAAAGAATACATAGGCAAAGCCCACAAGAGAATAAACAAACGAAAATAAATACGAAAAGTTGCATACAAATTCAATGGATAATAAAAATAATCCGCTCTTTCAAAGTACTCGATGTCCTAATGTCCCTATTGTTGTTAAATCAAAAATCATATTTAAATGGATTTAAAAGGATCAACCAACACCGATTATATGGAATTGACCGAATATTAAAATTATTAGTTCATTTTCACGTTCAGGGCTTTTGCTTATTTAAAGAGATTCTCTTAAATTATGTGAATTAAATCAACTATGATACACACATGTACTCAGTGTACATACCATTTTGGTGGAGAAGGAATAACTCTTTTTCATACTCTTTTTTATTTTGGCGATGCTAATGCTGTAAACACAATAGATGCAGCACAGCAAGCACCACAATTTTGCAATTGCAGTCTCAGGTAAGCTGCAAGCTGTACTAAAGGTACCAGTGGCAAAACATAACGATGGCTTAATATAGAAAGATCGTATCTCATTTTTTTCAAAATCGGGGATTTTACATAATATGTAAAATACTATGTATGTATGTACATAATATGTAAAAACCCCGATTTTGAAAAAAAATGAGATACGACCTTTCTATATTAAGCCATCGATAAGCAAAGCAAGTAAAAAATTGAGAGTTTATTTGCGTTATATTTCACACATCGCATTTTTAAAACCTCTATTTCATGTATGTTATTGTATTGACAAAATTAATACTTTCATTACCAGCACAAATCCTCTCACTGTTGGCATCAATTTTCTTATTGCTGCGAATAGATAATAAAGCAGCATCGTTGCTTTAAAATAATCATTTCCATATATGTACACCCATATCTTACTTTGCGTTTTTTCAAAGTTGCGTCGCTGCTAAATTAGTGCTAATTTTCCCTGTACGAAGTTGCGTTGTTTTGAGTTCGAGTTTATATTTTTTTTTAATTTCCTTTTCTTCTAAAAGATGACACGACCTTAGTTTCTAATTGCGTCATGCTATCAAAAGTTTGGGATTCCCTTTCTAACTGAAAATAATACAGTTTATATTTCACCTTGTTTTTTCTAATTTTAGATTTCAGTTCCTATTATAGTGTGTTGCAAATTAAGTGAATTTTTTATTTTACTTTAAATGAATTTGTTTTATCTTTTTGTTTTTTGTATGTAGTACATATGTATGTATGTAATACAATTTTATACTATTTTTGTTTTTTAAATGTTTACTTTGTTCAATTTTCTTTTTAAAAAGTAATATTTTCGTAACCCTGGAACCTATCTTCGATCTTTACATGGTTGGCTATAGAAAATGATAATTCACTTTGAGTCGTTCTTTTTTTTTATGGGGCATGGCTGTACATCCATGTATGTATTCCATTTTTGAAAGCTTGCTGTGTTGCCTCTATTGTGTTTATACTTCAACTTATGCATGTAATGTTATGCCATACAAATTAAATAATTTTTCGTAAATTTTCACAAGTCAAATCACCGTGCAACATTTCAATTAAACAAGAGACACATACATACATAGTTGCTGCTGCTGTAACCACAATTCCATCATATGCATATCATTGTCATTGTATCTGATAAGAGTAGAGCAGCGCTTTTAAAGAATTGAAAATCCCATAATTTTTGAATTCAAGATGAAACACTGTAACAAAAGGTTCATTTGATTCTCTGGTCACCGAATTTAATATTTAATATTATAATTTGTATAATACAGGAACTAACATGGAATTGTAATTAAATTGTATAAAAATGAACAATTAAAAAAAAAACACATACATACACATGGAAGAAGACATTACCAATGTCAACTTCAACAGTGATGATGTAATGAATCCTTTGAAAAAAACAAAAAAGAAAAAAGTTAAAAAAAATACATACATATTTATAACATAACATTCATACGTGTGTATTTGTACACGACAATTACAAGCGTGTAGAACGTCAACTCGTTTGTCAGTATAAATATATATGTATGTGTGTGTGTGTGTGTTTATGTATTAATGCTATTTTCATTATATGTATGCAATAAAAGTGAACAATTTCAAATGTCAAACAATAAAGTGAAGTGAAAACAAAAAATCAAGAAAAAACAACACAATAAGAACTAATGTGAGTACGTACAGTAGATGAAATTTACAATACAAAAGAGACCAAACAAATCACTGTCAGTCAGTTAAAAGAAAAAAATATATATTTGTGTACATACATACATATGTATATTCATATAGCGGTCAAAAGAAATTTCTCATACGGTTTAGCTTTTAAATGCTTATCAGGCAAGAATAAGAAAACAAAATAAGAAAAATAAAAACAATGGTAAGCACAGCAAATGAAACAGCAGCTTTTGGAACAAAAAAAAAACTTGAACGATTAATAAAGAAAATGATTTCAGCTTGAGCAAGTTTAACTGACTAACAAGAGTTGATTTGAACTACCAACAATGTTAACAAAGATGCTGTCTGGGATGCTGTTCTTACAGCATAAAACGGGATGGGACGGGACAGGGTAAGGCGAATATCATATGTATGTAAAGGGCTATCCATTTCGTGGTTTCAAAAGTATGGGACTTTAATTCGACATCTGTCAAACTAAGTTGTGAAACCAATTTTTTTCTTTTCAGTTGAAAGTCTGACATTGACGAAAATGGATCGCTCAACTATCACACAACGCATAAAAATTATCAAAACCTACTACAAAAATGGTGACTCTGCCACAGCCACGTATCGTGCGTATCGACAATTTTTCGATCAAAATTTTCTTCAGCCATGAAGCACATTTCACACTCGGTGGGTATGTTAATAAACAAAATTGTCGTATTTGGGGTTCTGAGAATCCTCAATTAATTGAAGAGAGGCCATTACATCCAGAAAAAGTCACTGTTTGGTGCGCTCTTTGGTCCGAAGGTGTGATTGGACCATAATTCTTCGAAAATGACGATGGAACGACTGTCACCTTCAATTCGAAGCGTTATGGTATGGTCGGTTATGATAACCGAATTTTTTTTGCCTGCTATTGAAAAATACGACTTGGAGAATATGTGGTTTCAACAAGACGATGCCACATGCCACACAACTTGAGCGAATATGGCTTTATTGCAAGAGACATTTCCTGGCCGCGTAATTTCTCGTCGTGGCGATATCAACTAGCCACCAAGATCATGCGATTTGACACCATTAGACTTTTTCTTGTGGGGCTACGCGAAAGACCGTGTTTATGCAGATAAACCTTCAACTCTTGAGCACTTAAAAACCAACATTCGTCAAGTTATCTCAGCCATAACTTATGTGTCAAAAAGTGGTCGAAAATTACTTCAAAAGAATCAATGCTTGCCACGATGGAGGTCATTTAAATGATGTAGTGTTTCACACATAATGTCAACGTTCAAACTTTACCTCAAAAGAATCAATGCTTGCAACACTTCGCGTGGAGGTCATTTAAATGATGTAGTGTTTCACACATAATGTCAACGTTCAAACTTTACAATAAAAAAGAAATATCATGAAAAAAATATTTTATATGTGTTTTATTTACGTTTACTTTTGAAACCACGAAATGGATAACCCGTTACAACATTTTACTATACTGTCGCGCATAACTAAAGCTGGACTACGGCAGAATGTGAGACAGTGAACTCCTTTCCAGTGGATGAGTTTCTTCAATTGAAGGTCATCCAAGCAAAAACGTAATGACAAGAAAACAAAGACGAAACAAAAAAGAATACAAACAAAGCAGCAAAATAAAAGTACAAAAACACACACATGCTTAAGTCAACAACAAAAGGACTTTCAGCAAAGAAAATTTTTAAGACGACAGATTATTTTCGTATGTGCATATATTCAGCATCATATCACAAGCTTTTGTTGCACCCCTTATTTCTTTTTACGTAGCAACCCCTTTCACTTAACGGACTTTATTCAACGGTAGAACAAGCTTAGTGTATGGTAAAATCTTGCCGTTAGCTGCCTAGTTACTTATAACTTTTTACCAGGAAATTTTCTAACACACGCTAAGCACGGGTGTATTAATGACCTTTGGCCAGTTTTGCTTGACCACTCAATGAACAGTGAATATATTTAGGAACTTTGTCGTTATGTTGCTAACAAAGTGTTGTTACCTTCTCCACATATACATATGTACATAAATCATTCAAATCAAGTGTGTCAAAGGTCAATTCGTTTTCTGTCAAAATATTAAAAGCATGACTTCACAAACCTGAACGCAGCATCCAGTGTTGTTTTTTTTTTACGTAGGTTTACACTGTCATGTTATGGATTGTTTTTAGTTTAAAGGTGAGTAAGATGATGACCATCGACTGACTCTGCGATGGCATTTATTTGTTGAGGCTGAATAATGAATAAAGGGTTGTTTGGGTATTTTGAAAAGTGCAAAATTTGTTTATGTCAGACGCGAGGCGGACTGGTATGATATTTTAGATGTCACGAATGTCTTTGTTATTTTTCTCTCATTACTTTTAATAAAAAAATTATTTACGTAGAATGAACCGGCATACTGATGGCAGTTTATCTCTGCAGTTTGAACTTCATGTCAACAGCACAAATATAACTGGCTTTGATGTTCTTGTCCATGGACTGTTTTTATGGTTGCTTTTTTGTAAATTTTTTTTTAACAAGTCGATGGTCAAAGAGATAAAATCCAGTTTTCAATAGAGCACGACGACAATAATAATGTTGCATACTATGTATACATCCAAATAAGAAATACTATGAAAAGCGTTCATTATAAGGGTGAGTGAGTGCCTGGGCGATTTACGAATTATTAGCCAAGGAATTTTAATTAAATTCTCCAATTTTGCAGGAGTTTTGGTTGAAATATTACATTTTTCAATATGGAAAATACAAAATAAATTTTTGCATATGCATTTAGATACTTGCATATACATACATACATATGTATGGTTTACCTGTTTGCAGAGTATTTGATTCGGCATCAGCAAACTCGAGTTTGGGACGTTTTGATGGCGGCTGCCCGTCATTATCTGTACTATTGTCGCTTGTTTCTTTCTCATCATCATTATCACCTGTGTTCAGCTCTTGCTTTATAACAGGTATATTACAGGACTTGAACTCATTACAAGAAGTGTTAACCTTTTCGGGTGTAGGGTTGTCGTTTTCTTTGGAGGTAATAGATAAGAGACAACAACATCACAAATTGGTTTAAAATATAACAAATTTTTCTATATGGTGACTCACCATCAACTAATCGTTTTGGTGTACTTGAGGCGCCATCGCCCAGCACGTCCGCTGGACTAGGAGGTGGCGTATGGATTCGAGAACTGCCAGTTGCTTTGCGACTTGATGCTGTTAAGGATGGCCGTCTACTCGTTATACTCAATGGTCGACCGTCTTCATTGTCGGCTCTGTCACTGGATGGACCTGTGTAGGTGGTTAATGGTTCAAAAATCACTATAAAACAAAGCTCTTCAAAAACTTACCTTGATTCGAACACTGGCCGTAACTCTCCTTATTACATTGCAAAACTTTGTGCTGTATGAACTTGACTATATCAGATAGGACAAAAACCTTTTGACAAATACCGCATGTTAACATATCTTGAGCAGCACTATCTGCTTCTGTGGAGTCAGAATCTACGAACAAACAAACAAAGAAAAAAAACATTAAAATATAATCCAATTTATTTGCATCATTTGCACACTCAGTTTATGATATGCTTCGCAGTTAATAAATAACAAAATAAAATTTATTTTAGCGAAACAATTAAAGCCTGTCATCCAAATAGGCAATTAAGCAGAGAGAGAGAGAGAGAGCAAAAGCATTACATATGCGCTTTAAGTTTTTGTTCTTGTGCCTTAAAATGTGTGTGTAAGTGATTTGGTGGGTTTATGGTTCAACTCAATTTCCAACCAAATTTATGGCATCCAATTTACAATGGTCTACGTTTCTTAATCTTATATGCTAATAAATTCATAAGATGCGTAAAAGCAATTAATTTCTAGTGTATTGATTTGCAGAAAAAGTATGCCAGTAATGATATGCAAACTGTTAGATAGGCACTGTAATAAAGTAGTAAAACGTATGTATATCCAGGGGATGATAGTATAATATGACTGAATATTATTTCCTTATACTTAATCCCACAACCCATTAAATTCATTCTAATTTTCGTCGATGATACAATTTATTCATACTTGTACGATATTATATCGAAATCCTAATTTTTCATACGCATAAGTATACACGTAGGAGTATGCTCACGTACATATATACTCGTACTTACATATACATAAGTACATGTATGTATGCTGTGCATATCTAAAGCAAATAATATATGGCTTACATATACCAGTTAATTTTTGTGCAAACTTCTAAATTCCAATCAATGTTTGTTAATGGACAATTTACCAATTTCAATTTGTTATTGTTGTGCTAATGTGCTTGTTTTTTAAAAAACTTTTTTATTTATTTTTTTGGGTACGATTTTTTACTATTTTTTATTTTTTTCGTCCTATCTTTGACCAATAAGATTAAGGGAGTGAGTGGTTGAAGCTTTTCAGCTTCAGGCTCTTTAACACTATACCATCGAAAAGAAAAAAGAAAGCAAAAGAAAGAAAAACAAAAAAAAAAACAAGAGGCACGAAAGGAATTTAAAGACTTTTTCAGTTTGGGTCGCTTTGGCACTGTTTGACTTTTGGTTTAGAACTTTTGTTCACAATGAAACTTAACATATGTAAAAGTTTTGCCTGGATGATTTCATGATTAGCCCCATAACTTAAGGCATTTTTATTATCTCTGCTTGAATTGTCAATACAACACACACAGAGTGTATTAAAACAAAAACAAAAAAAAAACAAAAAAAAAGGCAAATAAAAACCCACAAAAATACTAGTAAATGAGGTAAACCCCCTGATAGATGAAACAACGATAATCATATAAAGAAAAAAATAAAGAAAAAAGCCGGCACATCGCTATTCGGTTGTCAATTAGGTGCTGTACGACATAAAACACTAGATTATGGACAAGGGAACGAATACACACAACTATGATGAGTGATCAAAAAAAAAAAAAAAAAATGAGTAGGACAGAACAATAAATGTATTTAAAAAAAAAAAAACTAATATTACAAGATGATAAACGAGATGGTATGTCTGTGTGTGAGTGTAAACATGGCCAAACAAATGGACACAATTTCATGCCTAGAAGCTGTAATATCACTAGTTTTTGTTTTTGTTTCGTTTTTTTTCATTCTTTTTCATTCTTTTATTCTTTATTATTTTCCTGGGGGGTGAGCAAGTTAATAAATAAAAAAAATACTAAAAATGGGCAAAAATAAACGCACATTTATAGTTGACTTATTAATTTCTGATTGACTGGGATGAGTTCGTAAACGATGTGTATTATTATTAGTTGTGGTTTATGATTTCAATGATGCTCATGATTACTCCATCCCTTTTTTGCTATCAACATAATCATTGTTAGTTATTATTATTGTACACTTTTTATGTGGTGTCATAAGTTAGTGAATGATAATTAATAATTGCCTTCGCTGAAATGTCAAATAAAAATTCTAAACTTCTTTCTATTGCATTTGTACTACATATACATATACACGTATTCCCCGATTTACACTGAGGATAGGCTCCTTAGAAAACCGTGTAAACCGAAATCATAGATTTCGCTATGTAAAACCGTGTACATCGAAAACAAACTAAAATAGGCATATCTCAAACATTTATTTCAACGTAAAATAAAAGTAAATAGCACATATGTATGGTTATTTTGAAGAATATAAAAGTAGCAATCTATTCATTAAAATACAAATATATAAAAGTGTACTCCTGTATAAGGATATGTTATTCATTTTACATACAAAAATCAGAAATATAAATATTTAAAAAATTTTACCAAAAATTTAATTATGTACTGTTATCACTGTCATAGTCACTTTCATCACTCGATAATACTTTCTGCGATTCTATTTCGGTGTTAGATGGATTATGAATGATTTTATATTGGCGAGACTTCGTAATGAAATCCGTAATTAACATTTGCCTTTGGTTTTTTCTTTAATCCTTATAGACCTCCTCATATTGAGCTAGGCATTTATTAATATCTTGCCCCGTGTAAAAGCGAAATCGTGTCAAAAAGTACCGTGTAAATCATGGGATATGTGTATATCTAGACCATCTCGCAATACTAAGCTATTAGGCATAACATACTTCTGTTGCATCTTAGTCACAATATATTTGAAGATACATATTAAAAATGTTTATCAATACTGTCATATTCTACGCAGTTCCTTCTGCTTAAATTACTCGTATTTGACAATAAAAATGAAGAAAAAATTCAGCATGTACTACATATTAGAGATGAGCGATCCAGTGATTTTTGAAGAACGTTGTTCTCAGTGAACGTGATTTGTTAATCACTGTTCTTTAGAATAGTGATTGTGATCACAGTATTCCAATAATACAATAATGACAATAACGTATTTTATTAAGTCGTAAGAAAGAGACAACTAGATACATACTACGAATAGACTACTAAACAAAAAGTGGTGTCATCAATGTTATTATTTTTAATGTAATTTTTTTTTTTTATATGAAGTTTGACAATTAAGTTTCACAGAAAGTTCATGTATAAAAGACAAAAGTAAATAATCAGCATCATCTAATAGTAATTCTGCCTCGCTCAAAATAAAATGAAATAAATTTGAGTATGTAACAATTTTGAAAGAACGACATTATTAGTAACTGTTATTTGGCAATTACCAGTGAATTATCAATCACAGTGATTAAATCACAGTTTTGAAAATATCGCTCATCTCTACTACATATGTATATAAGCCAATGCAAATAGCATGGATCACTATGAGTTCGAAAATAATGTTTTAGAATTTGATCTATTGACAATTGCTGTTGTTCGATATCGATGGCTTAATATAGAAAGGTCGTATCTTAAATTTTCAGTACTTTACAGGAGAAGGAAAAAACTTAATAAAATCTAAAACAAAAATGTTATAAAAAAAGTTTAAATGCAGTTTTTATTAAAAATAAATGAAGAATTCAATCATAAAATAATTTTTTGAATTTCGATTGATTTTAATGAGTAATTTAACATAGGGCTTTTGATATTCAAATCGTTGAAAATTAATGTAGAGATAGAGCTTTTTTTTATTGATTTAAAGTTCGGCGACTTCCTCGCAGATTTCTGGCAAAAACTGCCATGAAAAGCTTCTCAAAAATCTGTCGTTCGGAGTCGACTTTAAACTGTAGGTTCCGCCACTCATGTATAAAATTAACGCACACAACATACCAATTATGTACATATGTATTACATATATTATACTCCTAAAACAATTCATGTTTAAATTAACAAAAAAATAAATCAAAGAAAAATTACATACATAAGTTAAGTAAAAAACAATTTACTTTTAAATAAAATTAGTTTTTATAAGGAAATTATCATAGAAGTGGTGGCAATCTAGTGGCAGGACCTTTTTTAAATGTTGCAAGTGGTCCCACTTTTTTTAGATATTGTTATTTTTTCTTTATAAAACCGTTCAGGAGAAACATTTTTAATAGCAGAGATCGATCTCTGTGGGAGCAGCTCATATTCGTCTGTTATATTAATTTTAAAATAAATTAGTCCTGACAATTCGTAACCCAAGGCTCGTAGCATATTTACTGTTGGATCACTAATTTTTCTGCCTAAAAACTGGGATTAATATTGGTTATAAATATCTTTGGAATTTTTTTACTTAAGCAATATTTTTTACCATTCTAAACCACTTCTAACTCTTACCAAATCAAATATTGCTATCTCTTTTTAATTATAGAAAGTGGAAAACTGATTTTAGCCTTTTCGACCTGGTAAAGTCCTCGGTTCTATACCACCGCGGCTAATGCAGGTGCATAATATGCAAGCATTCAGCTGATTGGGTTTTACTCCCATTATGGAGTATTTTTAATAATCCAAGTAGGAGGGCGGTTTTGTTGTAGAGTTTCACAGACCTTATAACCTGGCTTTGGTTTTCATTCGATCTTTCTCTTATGAAAAATACAATTATCGTAAAAATGTTGAACTATGTGTATAACAAAAAAAAATAATAGTTTAAGAAAAGTTTTTTGTTTTTATGTAAGCCAAAAATCTTTATTTTGAAAAAAAACGAGATACGACCTTTCTATATTAAGCCATCGATATATTGTTAGAAATAATGAGACAATCGACACTGGGAAACTCCTTAAAACATCATCCCAACAAATTATTAATGCAACAACTTGGACTATTTAATTGAATAACTGAAAGAGAATTCAGTGGTCTTTAAGTCAACAAACAGCAGGTACGTTTTGTGTTATTAACGGCCTAGTCAATAATGTCGATTGAAATTGAAAGTTGACTTTAAGTTTGAATAAATGTCAAGTGTCAGCTGGCCACTTATTGCCCATGTTATGTTTATAAAATTTATAAAAGAGTAGTGTTGTGTGTTGAAAATGTGTTAGCTATTCAACCCTTTTTTTTATTTGAACAACATTCGCTATGGCACTTCTAATGTGTGATATTAACTGAGAGATTACCGTGATTTCAACACCATATTTGCTCAATAATGGCAGTTATTGAAAAAATTACAAAAAAAAAAAGAAAACAAAACAAAAAAGAACGATGACAACAAAAGATTGAGTTTTCTTTTAAAATTGGGTTTTATTTTCCATACTTTGATTGCAAGCCACTGAAATTTGTCACATTTATGACGTTTGGTGCCACCACCCTACCCTGATGGTATGATTTGGAAAGGCATTATTTGTTGTGTTTTTTTTAGCTGCAGTGGAGATGAACATACTTGTATTAGGAATATAGGATTATTTCTAGACGTATGTATATCAATTCATTAAATTTTATTCTTGTCATATCAGTCAACTTTCAGTTGATGATATTGGAAATAGAAATTATCCAAATCGGATTGCTGGTTGCATGCGCCAGCAATAGTAAAAGTACATATTTTTCTTATTGGCATTAGCATATTAATTATTTGAGCGTAACCAATGTGGTGCGATCGATTTAATTGAAAATCTTTGACTACCCCCTTTTCTGAAGCCATCTAAAGTTTAAGCATTTGCTTTCGAATAATTTATTCACATACGAACAATGAAAATATGTTTACTTTTATTTGTTCGCTACTGATTTGTATACTGGCGCACCAAAGATATTATTTTACTTTCAGCAATTCTAATGCTAAATGGTAATGTTAAAGTGCGCCAATGCCACTGAACGCAATGACATACATACGTACTTTACATGTGTGATGTGCGTAGATATTTTTTGAGTGGATAATTTTGTCTTTGCATTTTCAGAAATTCCTTCATATATGTATGTATGTACATACATACATGCGTATATACAAACAAACAAATATAATAACGTACCCTCGATGTAATAATAGGCGGGCGGGCAATCTATGTTATAATAGAAACTAATATTTACATTTTTTTCTTTTTTTCTCTGTATTTAACAAAAATACTAATTCATAACCCAGCTAGCATTTGGAAGATTGGTTTTTAAAAAAATCACCTTGCTGAGTCTTTTTAGAGCACTTTTGGTGATTAAAAACTTATTAGTCAGTTACACGATTAAAAAAGGACTTCAATTTAAAATACAATTAAAAATTCTATAGCAATCGGAAATTAATCATCCAGACGTTTAACACGTTCCGTGCCAAGCTGTTTATGCGAAGGTGTCATTTCTAGGCCACGTGTACCATTTTCGGTACACGATAACTACTTTTATAAATTGCTATAAATACATGTTTTTTTTTTTGTTTTTGATAAAATGTATATTATTTTCAAAGTTATTAATATCTAAACGACGAAATGCACAAAATAACAATAAAAAATTAAATTTATTTCACTTAGAATAAGAGACATAAGGGTGATGTACAAAAGAGAATATATGTTTTACTTAAGTTTGATTACACTACTATAATTTTTCACACTTTCTGCATAGCCTGATTTGCAGTGCTTCCTTTTTCCTGGTCTGCCATTGCCTTTTTGTAATTTATGGCGTTTTCTAGAAGGTGGGACATGGTCATCTTCTTCAGAAAATATACTATATGAAATCAGTAGCTTTCTACATTGTAAATATGAAATTGAACAGTTGGGTTTGTATTATACAAAATCGATGCATTTACAACTCCCGTACTCATTAAAAGCTCAAAAGTGCTCTGATAACTAATTACCACGCCACATGTACCGTTATGAGTACATGACTCAAAAATTGCTCTAAATATCATTACGTTACCTAAAACAGTGCTATCAATAATTAAATTTTGGATATAACCATTTTAAATTCGAAAATTCAGCTTGGCGTAGAAATGAGGTTTAGTGTGCACCGAAAACGGTACACGTGGCACGGAACGTGTTAAAATGCGACTATTATTTCCGTTATTTATTATTATATTCTACTTATACTGAAGATTGAAAAACGCTTAATCAAAAACAGATCATGCAGGTGTTTGAAAAGTGATTGTAATTACGTATTTTATGATCATATTTTGCGCAGATAGATGATTAAAGACTGAAATATTTTCATATTTTCGTTTTGATGTCTGACCTGGGATTCGAACTCGGGCCTTCAGTCTAATAAGCCAACACACTACCTACTAGACTACGGCGGTATATAATATTCTTATTTCTAAATATTCTTTATTTGTTACTTAACGTTCATGCGAACGTGATTTTTGAAATCGCAGCAGTGTAAACGCAGGACTCAGAAAACCGACTAAAAACACTTGAAGAGAGTAAAATACATTTTGAAATACGACTAATAAATGACTCAAATTATAGTCATAAATTACATAAAAACGAGTCCAAATTAATACAAACATGGCTGATAAATGACAATAAAAGGACTCCTAAACATAATGATAAATTACTCATAAAAGACTAGTATGCGATTAAACGATGACTGAAAGACGACTCGAAAAAGAATCATAAACGAAGGTAAATAAGACTATTAAATGATCAGAAAGCGATTCGAAAATTATCATAAAACTACTAGGAAAAGGATCGAAAATTACTCTAAACTAATATAGAAAATGACTCATAAATGACTTTTTAAGAAGAGTCGCTCGTAGTCACTTTTTTCTCCCGACATCAGAGTCTTTTGTGATAAGAAAATGAGCGCATATTCTAGCTTTTTAATCGCGCAGAAGAATCTAAAAAGACTCGAATTTGATTAAAAATTTTCAAAAATGCTGGCTGGGTAAGTGATGTGTATGTATGTATGCATGTGTGAGTGATTTGGCATGGTTAAGTATTGTATTTCGTTTTAAAATGTTAATAATACAAACGTTTGGAATAGAATAACACACACTGATAAGTTAAAACCGAAGAAAACAATGAAAGAAAAGACAAAAATAATATTTAATAAAAAATAAAAAAATAATAACAATAATAAGAAAAACGACTGTGCAAATATTTATTAACGCGGGCAACATTTAACTCGTGCTGTTTCTTTTTCCCCTTTAGTTTTTTTTAAATTTTTTTTTTTTTTCTTTGATCCAGTCATCACAAAATACGTATGTATGTATGTATGTATTTATTTATTTTGGTTATGTACTTTTTGAACACAACTTGTACTATTTGTTAAAACGCTCGCTACAGTAACAGCAACGAAACTAATACCTAAAAGTTATTTTTCTGATAAGAAGCGAGGGAGTTTTAAATTCCACATTACTTTTCAAAACTCAGCTGAATACAGAGAACAAGAGAATGTATTTGTAAGTAATACAACACATAACACCAATTGGAATGAAATTAAATTGAAATTGTATTTCCTAATACCATACACCGGAAAGTCTGTAGGTCTTAGGGCTTTTTAGGGGTTGATAGGGGCCCCACCAATGTAAACTGGTAGATAGCATGGGACTGACAAATGTATGTACGAATATTATTACTACGTACTATGTACATGTAACCAGGTGTATTTAGGTTAAGCACCTTTGATTATATACGAAAAAAAGAAAAAAGTAAAACTAAACAAATGTTCTTATAGATAACACCCGCATTCTGTCACTAAACAAACTGACAAGTCATATGCAAATAATTTACTTTTCAATGGAACTGATACCGAGTTCCAACACCGTTTATTATACGGTCAATAGTACGGGCATGGAAATTTCTACCTTTGCTGGTGCTCTGTTAGCTGATAAGGTAGAATATATTTGTTGATCCGGTCAGTAAAGCATGTCTGTTATACAGTTTGCTGGAAATTTTAATTATGGAAAAATAAAATAAAACAAATTGCTTAATTAAGCGATAAGCGATTTTACAAATAACGAACAAAGTCAATAAATAGGACAGACGACATAGAGACCCGATTATGTATACTATTCAGAAAGACATACAATGACAATAACAATAACAATAATTGTTGATAAAATCGTAACTGAAATAACTTACGACTCAATGAACGAAATCCTTGATCCTCGCATATTGACATCATTTTCGTATACATTTTATATTTATTATTACATACATATGAATAATAATCACTACTATACGGTATATTGGTTTCAGTTTCGATATTGATATTCGATTACGATATTCCTTTTACACTAAATCACACACATTAAGTTTTGGAGTTTTGGTTAATCCACAACAATTCCTTCGGAAATTCATACATGTATGTATGTCGTTATTATATGTATATTGTAATTATTTAATTTTTGGCTTTTTTGTTTTATATGTTTCAAATAAAAACATTTTTTTTTTGTTTATAAAATTTCGATGGTTTCTTAGATTTCAATTAAAATTAAATTTTGTTTGGCGAGTGTGTTCACCCCACAAAGACTTTATGTGGACTGATGTTATAGTTTCATATACATTGGCTTGACAGTCCTGCAGACTTTTTTCATGGTGACTGAGACTCATACGCACACTGGATAGATGACCCAGACAACAAAATTTACAAACAAACAAACAAACAAAAAAAAAAATGTGAGTCCTCAGACACATATACGCTATTACTGCTCTCTCTCTCCCTTTTTTCAATCGTCGCTAGTTCGAGGTCTATGAAACATATGAGTGTGTGTATGGACGGGTACGTTTAAATGAGTACATGCGGTAAAAGTGATTTGTGTTTTGTTGCAAGGGGATGAATTTTGCTCTCTGTGGATTGGTTGTAATGAGTTCTGCTTCCGTTCTAAAGACACCGCTGCGACATCTTCAAACGTAACGTGATGCTGAGAGCTACATTGGCAATATTGAACTCAAAGTATTTAACTGATGGACGATGATGGTGAGTTTTATCTTAAAATGTTTTAATGCGCAATTTTTCCTAAAGGCACCTCTTTATTAGTCATTTACGCAATACAATGAAATAAATTATTATCAGGTAAATCATTTTCCTTCTAATAATTAAATTTATTAATTTAGATAGTAATTCCTAATTGCATACAATTTTTCTTTCGAATATAAGAAGAAGAAGAAAGTGTATTATTACATAATATTTTGTTTTTATGTCAATTATAATACAATGTTTTTATAACTAATAATTGTAGGTACATACATAGTTAACGAAAATAATTACAAATAAAGAATATTTCGATAAAATTTATTCACATCATCTTGATTTTTTAACATGGATTTTAAGACATAAGTATTCTCTTTGATCAGTGCATAAAAGAGTTATTGGAGGACAGTGTAACGTAATAGAAATTTAAATTTACACAATATTGAACTCTTTAATTTATTAGCTGCTATTGTTAATTTTTATGCGAACCGGACTATTTAATAGAATAAACTTTTGTGTTTATAATAATGTTATTATTTCTAAAACAAGTGTGCTGGCTTATTAGACTGAAGGCCCGAGTTCAAACCCCAGACATCAAAACGAAAATATGAAAATATTTCTTAAGCGACTTCTTCTCAGCAGATTTCTGGCAAAAACTCTGAGAGTAAATAAAACTGCCATGAAAAGCTTCTCAAAAATCTGTCATTCGGAGTCGACTTCAAACTGTAGGTCCCGCCACTCATGTATAAAATTAACGCACACAACAGAAGTGGTGTGAGAATCTAGGTCGTAATCCTGACTGTAGGGTTGTAATGACCAATTATTTATGTATGTTATTGCAAATGCAGATTTCTCACACACGTTGCAAATTCCAACAAAAAAGATACGTTTTGCAATTGTTACCATATATTTTAAGAAAACTTTCAACCTTATTTTACTAAACTCATATTCACTTTTAATACATATACGAGTACTACTCCATCTTAGTCTCATTTATTGTAATTCAATTAATACAAAAAAGTATTAAATCCGTATACATATATTTCAAGATAAGCTTAAATGAATTTTTGACGTTAAGTATAAGTTAATTGTTATTTTTACTTTGGAATTACAATTACATATTATGATCCTAGTGACTAAGATCATATGCTCGGCAAGATGTAAATACTCTGTTTGAAATTGTTTCTACAATTTCTAAACTAGTCGAGCGTCCGAAATGGTATAATTTGTTTACTTTGTTTTCATTTTTTATAAAAGAAAACTTATAAAATAGACCAAGGCACATCTAACAGGTAACCGTAAGTGTACAACAAGTACAACAATGCAAAAACAACAGGCATTTTGTTTTTGTTAAAGCGTACGCGTAATGTCAAAAAAATTAACCCTCAAACCTTTATAGGAAATTAATAAAAGCAATTAAAAAAACTAAATACATTTTATATATTGAAATTTCTTTTGATTTTTATGTCATGCTTAATTACGCAATAGTGGGGCACCTATAAATTAAAAAAAAATTATTCCATGCAGTCAATAACATTTCCACTTTATCTAAAGAACATGTTTTTATATGGCCATCGATAAAAATGGCAGATGCTAACGTTATTTGTTATTGGTCATAGTTTTGGCACTTAGTTGGAGAGACCGAAATCTTTTTTTGGGTAATTCATCAGCCTCGTCTAAATAAATATAAATATAGTAAATCTAGGTTGTAGTTTAAAAGATATATGGATTTAGTGTTAAAGGCTTAAATATTATTAATCATCTTGCAAAAATTTTAATAAAATTGGCTTTGAAATAGTAATCCTGAAGAATTTCTAGAGTGCGTATCGTTAAGGATACATCCGGTACATATGAGGGTTTATAAATGCGAAAATGATTATCGAAACAAAACAAACAAAAAAACAACAAAATTTTGACATTTAAAAACGCGTCAGCTGTTGACATAGGTTTACCTATTAGATTTGCCTTGAAATAGACTTGTCAAAAAAGGAAATAATAATAACAACACTATGCGACAAAATAAAAAAAATTAAATACACCCGGCTAATGACATAGTGTAGGTTGTGAAATTTGTTGAGTAGATCTTAAAAATATTTTTTTTATATTCCTCGAACCCTCCAAACTTTTTTTATTTGACAAAAACTGTTTTTTTAGACTTTACGCACAAATTTCTAGATTACTCAAACATTTCTGATCCGATTTCCAAAATTTAAATCTTGTTGGAAAGGGGAGAGATGGACCCTTAAAACGGTATACATATATCTACTATTAAGCTTAATATGCTATGAGTTTTGATCAGTGGTGTTGTGCTAATTTTTTTTTTACCGGAACGCGTATATACATATAATTATATAGACAGGGCCGATCCTGGGTAGGCGGCCGCTCTGTGCGGTCTCATGTCCCAAATTTAACGACGGGGGTGATTTTCCATGATAATCCTGGCGGCGGGGTGAGGGAGATTTCCCCCAATTCAAATTCTTAAGTAGTAATTAGTACGGGTTCGGGTTCACGTATTTGTTTCGGTTTGGGTTGAGTTCCGGTTCAGCAGAAAAAAACGCTCCGGACTCCGGTTTATGGTTCGGAAAAACAAGCCGGTTCGTTCCGGTTTTTGTTCCGGTTCGGGTTCGGTTCAAACCCTTGTTTATAAAAATACATATAAAAATTCGTCAAAAATTAGAAAAAAAAATCTGCAATTCTTTTTATTTTTTTTTTCAAAACGTCAGCCAATTCTCGTTATCAGAAATCATCTTTAGTTCCGGAACGCGTTCCTGTCCAAAAAGGAAGTACCGGAACGACGTTCCGGAGCGAACTTTAGTAGCAAACTTTACTTAAAAAATATGAAATAAGTGATGACATTCTGAAAGTGCATTATCTTGTGAAGAGACTGGCACTTAGTTTGATCAAATCGGACAAAAATTACCATAGGGAATAATCATTCACTTTCGAATTAGGTTTATCAAAGTAGTCAGTCGTTCCATGACTTTTTGCTCTAGTCCCTGCACTTTTCTTTATCTTTATAGATAAAGAATTTGCTTTTAAATTTAAAATCAAATTTTTTCCCGACAATTCATTTTTAGAAACTTTCGGACCCACGACTCTGATGCTAATAGAACACTACTCACTACACTCTCAGGGCATGCAGTAATGAAATCATTTAGTATTTAAATTAATAATCATTATTTTCTATAAATTTTGTATTTTTCAAGCTTATTTAAAAAGAATTGCTTTCCGTAAAGCCAAGTAATATGTAAAGGTACAGACCTGTTCTGAAATGATGGTGACGTAAAATTACGAACGATTTCATAAACTTAAAATTTTTGAAAAATAAAATATTTAATATTTTTTTTGTTAAAAAGCCTAGAGTAATGCTATTGGCAATAATCGATTTAAAAAGGAAGAAAATAAATTAAATCTGCCGAATGCTACAAATTCTATGAAATCAGAATCAGTGTAATAGTATTTGGATAAGACTTTTTAATACATAAATTTGAATACTGAATTTAAGAATTAGAACTATAATGTCCAAGCAGAATATCGTATTCCTGCGTATCTAATGGCAGGAATCGAACAATTTCGATTGCACAAAATTTGACGTTGAATTCAATTCTAATTCTAGTATTCGCTTGGAAAATAGTAAAAACGCCTATACAAATTTTGTTTTTAAATTATTTTTTCGATTTCTTCTACTCAAATTACTAATGAATGGTAGTAAAATTGGAGAAAAGATTCAGCATCTTAGGATGTCAGTGTATGAATAAGTGGTATGGTAAGAAAATAGATTCTTTTCTTTCATTTAATGTTTTGAGTTTTTTTTTTGTTTTGTTCTTAAGGATGATTATTTTACACATTGTTCACCGCGACCCCTAAGACTTTACGCAGACGCCGTGTGAGCTAAAAAATGTCCATACACACGTACAAAGCGATATGTGCTGTCTTTTTATTATTAACTACCCTTAGATCTTTTATTAAGATTTTTTAACAATTAATAAAAAAAACACAAAGCGATAGCGTTTTGGACACACATATCTACACATGCCTGTAAAAAATGTACAGGCTTCGTGAAAAAAGATGCTGCTAATGTCCTGACGCAAAAAAAAAAAAAGAAATCATAACAACAATATATAGATGAAACTGGAATGTTTACCCAACAACAAAATGCGAAAATCTACTTCTATTTCTTCGTAATAAACGGTAGATTCGTCAATGTGAGTGTGAATGTTTTTTTGTAGCATTTTTGTGACCCCTTGCATAAAATTTAAGGAACCTTAGTCACTATTGTACGTGTTTATTCTTGCAAATCCAAATTATTGTAGTTTCGTTTACCGTTTTAGGGGTCGTCTTTTCTTTTTTTTTACCTTAAGAATCTGAATCTATATCTTATACATTTAATGAGTGCCAAAGAAAGAAGCACACATAGAATTTGTTCCGAATACAGTCAGTATAGACGTTTGCAATATTACCCTTTAGTATTCATTTCGTTAGGGCACTGTTCTCTTTTCGAGGACTACCAAATTATAACGTAACCCGCTCCTTTGCAATCACAACATTTTGTCGCGTATCCATTTTTTAGGTAGAAGTTTAAAGTTCTTTTTTAATTTTTTTGTAACGGTATTTTTTATGCAAATTTTGTTCTGGGTTGGGTTGTGTGTGCGACGGCATACCACTATGTATGTATGTGAACATAAATTTTTTTACTCTCTACCACAGATATTTAGGGGTTGTGTGTACTGTATCAAGAAGATATGTTTGGTCCATAGAAAACTAAAAGATGCATATGCTGTGTAAAAAAATGAAAATATAAATATAAGAGTGCTGCGTGCCGCTTTTCTTAGGATATTATGTTTTCATTTTTTTGTTTGGTTTTTTGTGGGCAAGATTTTCCCATGATTTAAAGGAAACATCCTTTTAAAAGAGGGTACCCATTATCAATAAAAAAAACTGTCGGTTAACTGAAATCTAGAAAATATAAAACTCTATAAGACGGAACGGGATGTAATCCAAAAAAAAATAATAATAATATGCATTGTAAACCTTCGTCAAATAAAAAAAAAAAATGTCCCTAACAATTGCTCATTAGATATTTGTTTGAATAACGGCCTATCATTTTTTTTAAGTAATAAAATACACTGATCTTAAATTTCGTGCACATCTGATCGTATTTGAATTGCTTTTTCTTTTTTGGTTTCTTACACTAACGTCGTTACGCAATAAATGCTAATATTTTTTGAAATTATTTTAAATAATCTTTGATAAAAAAGGTCCACAAAATTGTTCAAAAATGACTAACTTTTATACACAAATTTTTAAAACGTTATTTTTTTATTATTAAAATTGGTTGCGTGTTGATTTTTGGTATTTGACTGAGTTTTGAGGTGTTATCAAAATTAAATCAACGTGAGTATTATAATTATTTTAACTACAAATAGTAGTTATTATCAGGGTTATAATTTGTTATAAGTATCCTCCGAAAGAAAATCGATGGAGATTATTTTGGAATTTTAATGCTATTTTAAGAAATGATACAAAAGTGTAATTGAAAAACTAATTAAATATGTACATAGCTCAAAACATTGTAATTTTAGTAACACTTACACAGCAAAACACATTGTAATTTTAGGAAATACTTATAAATGAAATGATTTTCAGTAAAAGAAACGTTTCATCTGTACGATGTGATCGCATTGGATTATCCTATGTTCAGACAGGCACTTTTATTGCGTAAATCGCAATAAACGCCATTATTGAGCTTAATATTTCATATAAAGTTTCAATTAATTACTGCGCAATATATACGCAAATTGTTATAATATTGAGTAAAACTTAAAATACAGCACTCTCATAAGTACGTTCAGTGAGCATATCAGAATTTTCCGAACACTTTCAATTGATATTTGACAACTTAAATGTCAACAACTACAAACAAAATAAAAACAATGTTGTTCAAACAACCAGCTGCTTTGTTTACCACTGTCAAATAAATATTGCGTATATTATGTGTTTGAACACTTATACTATGTTCAGACAAGCACTTTTATTGTGTCAATATTCGGTTTATTGATTACAATATTTTAGTGTTTCGACATAACAATATACGGAGTTTAGCTGCTTATTCAATATTTATTTGACAAATGGTAAACAAAACAGCTGGTTGTTTCAATAACATTGTTTTTGTTTTGTTCGTTGTTTTTATTGTTTTTTTTTTTTTTGTTTGTCGTTGTTGATATTTGAGTTGTCAAATATCAATAGAAAGTGTTCGGAAAATTGTAATATGCTCACTGAGCGTACTTATGACAGTGCTGTATTTCAAGTTTTAATCAATATTATAACAATTTATGAATTTATTGAGCAATAATTAATTGACATTTTATATGAAATATTGAGATTAATAATGCCGTTTATTGCGATTTACTCAATATAAGTGCATGTCTGAACATAGTATTACAATATTATACTCAAATAAACAAATATTGACTTAATAAAAGTGCCTGTCTGAACATAGTATTAAGCTTAAAGTCTAATTTGCAAAGTGGCTGCTGTTATTTATTGCAATATATGCATAACCCTACTATGGCGTGCGAAAATAGATTTTTGTTTTAATACAACAGTATAGCAGGTTTATCGGTATAAAATGAGCATCAAAATGTAAATGTCGCCATAGAAGACATTAATATCTGTCAAACATATTCAGTATACACAAAATCAGTGAACAAATAACATCATATTTTTCATTGAATTTGTTCCAGAAAATGATAATTTGCGCAAAGCATACATTAATTTTGTTTTCATTTGAACAGTAAAGTGTTCTATCAAATGCATGTCGAGACATATGGTGATCTCACTCTATCATAAGCAATATGCAGAATATGATTTCGACGGTTCAGTGAAAATGAAGAACATGGAAGACAACCAATAAAGTTTGAAGACGTCGAATTGCAAACAATATAGAATGAAGATGACACTTTGGGTCAGAAACAAATGGCGTATTTAACATAATGAATCATTGCAAACAAAAATTTTGAAAATGGGTGCCACATGAATTGAATGACAGGCAGACGAAAAATATTTTAATTGAAAGACACAAGAGAAAATTAGTGCTGCATCGAATTGTTACTGGTAATGAAAAATTAATGAAATCGATTCGGTAGAAGACAATTCTGTGCGTCTGGTGAGACCAGACCTATAGATTGATGTAGGATCGCTACCGACAGCAAATGATCAATTTGAACCATGCATTGATCAAAAAACGACTAGAATAGACCACAAGACATTGCAAGTAATTCTGCAACATGGCAATGCAGTTGAACGTCTGTTCAGAATACAATCAAGGCATTAGGCTGAATACTACTGGCCAACTCTACGTATTTACCAGACTTGACTGAGCAGGACTTCGATTCCTACGAGGAGGTCAAAAATTGGCTGACTTATTGGTTTGCCTGGTCAGCTCACATCAACTTTAAGTGATCTTTGGTATCAAAGCTACCGCTCCAACCTACATGCATAGTTGGTTTGCTTCAGAAATCTAAAGTCCCGGTTAGCCAAACGTAGAAGGCGTAAAACGGAACGTACGTATGTTTATGTAGTTACGAAAAAGTTAAAAATATGACACCTACCAACGAAGAATGTAAATAAAAATGAAACAGAACACAAAGCAGAAAATACACACAAACACGACACAGCGCAAATTAAATTTATTTACATACATTTATAAATGTCAATACGAAGTCAGCTGTTCAGGACAGTGATGAGTGTTATTAAGTAAATGCAAAATTATAAAAGTACCAACAAGACCTTAAAAGGAAAAAGTTTATTTGTTTCTTTCGTTTTATGTTATAATAAATATTCGATCTTGTAATATTATAGAATACAGTAAGACCCCGCTTAACGCGGGGGATACGTTCCAATAAGTTCCAGCGCTAAACGAAACAGCGTAAAAAGAGGCAACGAGGAAAGATACATTCGTACATTGCGACTTCGGAAAATACAGTTGGAATCTTTATTCTGGAGAGACTAACAAAAGAGCGTTGAAAAAGATGCATAGTATACACCTTCGCTATATAGTGCACCGCTTTTGGTTGGTGCATGGCTGTTTCATTTGCACACATATACAACAAGTATCAAAACAGTGTACGATTTAGGGAAATCCCAATAATACCGCGTAGTACTAAAACAGCTTTAAGCGGAGCAGCGTTAAGCGGGGTCTTACTGTATTACATATTTGGTTTATTGAATTTACATACATATAAGCTCACTGTCGATTATTGTTCTAATCGAGGTAATTTTTTGTATTAATTTCTTAAAAATTAATTTTTTTATTATTTTATTTATTTAAGATTTATCAAAATCTACTATAAAAATGGTGATTCTGCCACAGCCACGTATCGTGCTTTTTCGAACAAAATTTTCTTCAGCGATGAAGCACATTTCACACTCGGTGGGTATGTTAATAAACAAAATTGTATTTGGGGTTCTGAGAATCCTCAAGTAATTGAAGAGAGGCCATTACATCCAGAAAAAGTCACTGTTTGGTGCGCTCTTTGGTCCGAAGGTGTGATTGGACCTTACTTCTTCGAAAACGACGATGGAACGACTGTCACCGTCAATTCGGAGCGTAATGGTCATATGATAACCGACTTTTTTACCCTGCTATTGAAGAATACGACTTGGAGAATATGTGGTTTCAACAAGACGGTGCCACATGCCACACAACTCCAGCGAATATGGCTTTATTGCAAGAGACATTTCCTGGCCGCGTAATTTCTCGTCGTGGCGATATCAACTGGCCACCAAGATCATGCGATTTGACACCATTAGACTTTTTTTTGTGGAACTACGCGAAAGACCGTGTTTATGCAGATAAACCTTCAACTCTTGAGCACTTAAAAACCAACATTCGTCAAGTTATGGCTGAGATACCGCCCAATATGTGTCAAAAAGTGGTCGAAAATTACATCAAAAGAATCAATGCTTGCAACACTTCGGGTGGAGGTCATTTAAATGATGTAGTATTACACACATAATGTCAACGTTCAAACTTTACAATAAAAAAGAAATATCATGAAAAAAATATTTTATATGTGTTTTATTTACGTTTACTTTTGAAACCACGAAATGGATAACCCGGTATTATATTATAGTACTAGCAGATTGTACCCGACGTTGCGCGGGTTATGTAGTTTGGATTAGTTTAAAAAATGAAAAATGTTTTTAAATTAAAAAAAAAAAAACAGTGATTATTTGTTGTTGTTAAAGAAATTTAAAAATTTCTATTATTAACACTTAAAAAAATACAAAAATGAGTAACTTAAGTATATAAACACCCAGTTTTTTGAATACTCCTAAATATAAATGCACTCAATTTGCCCGTTTTTCGCCCATTTCCCCATTTTTGGAGCCCTTTTGGTTCAACTTTGGTAACGAAACACTTCAATAGCTATTTGGGAAACTTAACCATATACCTTTAAAACAGATAAAATACTAAATTTTAAAATAATAAATTTATGCATAAAGTACTAATTTTTGCCCATTTTTTCTTCCTTTGTCCCATTTTTCTCCCTTTTGGTCAAAATTTTGAAAAGATTTATAGCCTATAAACTGGACCGACAAAAACTCGATCTATATCCCAAATTTCAAGAAAATCGGTCCAGGATTATTATTAGGATTGGGATATTGGGGTTAAATTAAATAGTATTATTATTTTGATAAAACGCTTCTATACACAATATTAGCTGTTTTACCATTTGGGGTAAAAATATATAAATTTTTCCCACTTGGTACCCGTGAGCAAGCTACATACAATTGACCATGAGGAAAACAGGGTGTTTCCAAATTTAAACCAGCCACCTTCAATGTTTGACCTTGAGACTTATTAATGGTCATAGCAAATGCTATTTTTTCTATAAATTTAAAAAAAGTTATTATTGGGTCATTTTTGCATTAAAAATAACAATAAATAAAAAACCGGTTCATCGGTTTCGAAACCGGGTTTGAAACCGGTTTCTTAAAAAATGCAATTTTTCAAATTATTCGGAAACCGGTTTAACAAACAACCCAGTTTTTTGAATACTCTAAGTCCTAAATATAAATGCACTCAATTTGCCCGTTTTTCGCCCCTTTCCTCTACTTCAAAAACTACTTATAAGATTTGATTTTTTTTAAATATTATGAAAATTGTCTCCGCTTGCTTGATGTACGTTGACTTATTTAACCAGTATAAATAGAAGGCCATGTAAATGATTTAAAAAGATTCAATTGTTGTGTAAGAATATTTTTAAAATAGTGAATGACCACTGTGTACTCGGCCACTAATACTATGTTATATCCAGACAAAATGAGAATGACATCGAATGTACAACGTTTTCTTCAAAAAAAAAAAAATTTAAATAAACAATGAAACATGTTGCACATGCTGATGTCCGAAAAGTCATTATTCTTGTTCAAGTAGAGAAAACCCAAGAGAACAAATGGAAAATAAGTAAATATTAAGACGTAAATTACAATAACGCATATGACATTTTTACGTGAAATCAAGATTAAAAATGTGGGACTATACGAGACATAACGTTAATACTTTTGGGCAACCATTCTCTCGTTGATGTTGATGTACTTTGTAGTTAGACGCTTCTTCTTGAACTGTTGTGCTAAACACAAAGATTCTTGGATCATACGTGTCCAGCATAAAGATTTTCGTATCGTATGAAAAGATAAATTTTGTTTCTCTGTGTTTTCTTTTCTTTTCTGTTTTTTTTTTTATCAAAAAAACCAATCGGATGGGTGTGAAACTTTATAGAAAATTTAAAATCTATGTACATGCAACATATATGTATATACATCTGTACGATATATGAACATTTACACTATATATCGAAACTATATATATTTAGAGTAAATATTTACACCAATTAATAAATATATGAATGTATCATGTTAAAATAGAAATCCAAAAAAAAAAATTTTAAAATTTAAAATATATGTTCAGTCCTACCAGATGTTATTCTTTAATACAAACGCATTAGAGAGACTTTATTTTGTTTAATGTGTTTTATTATCATCCACTGCTTTAGTGTCAAAGTAAAATTTGATTTGATTTCCCATCCAAATTTCAAGACCAATTTTGGTATAGATTTTAGTTATAGATTTAGTTTAATACTAGCAGATTGTATCCGGCGTTGCGCGGGTTATGTAGTTTGGATTAGTTTAAAAAATTAAAAAAGATTATTATTGGGTCATTTTTGCATTAAAAATAACAATAAATAAAAAACCGGTTTATATGTTTCGTAACCGCTTTTGAAACGGGTTTCTTAAAAAATGCAATTTTTCAAATTATTCGGAAACCGGTTTAACAAACAACCCAGATTTTTGAATACTCTAAGTCCTAAATATAAATGCACTCAATTTGCCCGTTTTTGGCCCCTTTCCCCCTTTTTGGACCCCTTTTGGTTCAACTTTAGAAACGGAACACCTCCAATAGCTATTTGGGAAACTTAACCAAGCTAAATCGTAAAAAATGCCTTTAAAACAGATAAAATACAGTATTTATGCATAAAAGTACTAATTTTTGCCCATTTTTTCTCCCTTTATCCCATTTTTTCTCCCCTTTTGGTCAAAATCTCGATCACCGGCAAAAGCTCGATCTATATCCCAAATTTCAAGAAAATCGGTCCAGGCATTCAGGCGTGATTGGCTAACAAACAAACCAACAAACAAACAGACTTACAGAAAGATTTATAATATATATTAGGATTGCTAAAATGTATTCATTACTACAATACAATTGATTAAAAATATACTCAAAGTGCTTTTGAAGTTATTTCTTTTAAGTTTTGCCTCAAGTGCATGGAGTTTGAAGCGATTGCTTTAAATTAAATATTTCATTCGATTATTAACACATAATATAAAAATCAATTTGTTGCACTCTGTCATATACATATGTAGGTCTGTAGGTATGCAGAAGTCATCACATTGAAGCTATATTGGTAACTGATATACAAAACATACGGGTTTCAAAGGGTTAAACTGTTCAAAATGAATTACCTAATATGTACATATCTTGCTTGCATATTCTATATGTACATACATGTCTCCCGCATTGTAGAATATATATTGACATAAGTGAAACAAATTGAGACAAATAACCACAATTAAAATTTTTACCAATAAATATATTGTTTGCTTCTTTTGCAAATATTGTATTTCTTCTTAAAATAACTGGTCAATTCACACAAGCCGTTGTATCGTTAAAATATATCGGTAAACTAACGATTCACCCCAACACATTGGCAAGGGACCTGCTTCAATTCGATGGCCATCGGAGGTTAAAACGAATCGACACATTGAGCCTCGCTAATTGCTAATGTAGTATAATTATAAGATTTGAATACAATATATAGTTAACACACTGGTGCTAACTATTAACCTTCAAAACTAGTTTTAAGATTTGAAAACTATTGTAAATTTCATCAGGAAAGATTCAATAATAATAAAAAAAAATGTTATGATCTTTAGCAAAGTTGTATGACCAATTTCCGACATGTGGCGCTACGCTAAATTACTCAAAATGAATTGAATCGTAAACTATGCATATGCATTTGATTATGTAATGATCTTAAGCAAAGCTGTTGTGCATGAGACGACGAAGGTTTCTAAGTTGGTGCGAATAATTTTCGTCAAATGGCGCCCTGAAAATTAATCAAAGTGAATTGAATCGTAAACTATGCATTTGATCATGTGTTGATCGGACAAATAATATACATTCTAGGATTCATCATTTATGGTTTTAATAACATTTGGTCAGTGGCGTACCTAGAACTTTTGCCGCCCGGGGCGATCTCCAGTTTGCCGCCCTTTCTATTATAAGTCAATCAAATAGTGGTTTTTATAAATTAATACACATAAATAAATTATTAAGTTATTTGATCAATATTAATTAATTAACACAGAGTAAATTTTTTTAGACATATTTTTATGCACTCGTAAACATATTTATATAATATCTACTCTTCTAGCTTTCATACTAGAAAAATCGTGTATAATGCTCCCAAAATTTATATTATTTGTAATTTCTTGTTCTATTGACAATATTGCAAGATTTTGTAGTCTTAATTGACTCATTGTAGAACGAAGATAATTTTTTATCAACTTCAATTTTGAGAAGCTTCTTTCGCAACTAGCGACACTGATTGAAATTGTTAAAAAAATTCTTGACAAAATTACAATGTTGGGAACAGAATTTTCCAACCTATACTGCTGAATAAATTTTGGCAGATCAAGAGGGCCCTTCTCCCCGTTTTTCCAATGTTTTGCCTCTTCTTTTAGTTTAGGTACAGCCATAAAAACCTGGATCCTGTTTTCTTTCAATATGGAACTGTTCTTTATCAATGTCAATCAAGTCATTTATTTGACATTCAAATTCTTCATTTAGTAGGTTACACGGTATTATACACGAATATTTTCTTACAAGGCCATGCAACTGATCGAAGCGTTCTTTTATTTCCTTTATAATTCTGTCCATAGATGAAAACATTTCTCTTCGTACTTCTTCTTCTAAGGATAGCCCCACGTCTCGCGAATTTTCCCCACCCATATTTTTTCTCCTTCTAACTAGACGCTCAGTCGATATCTCCAACTCTTCACAAATTATTTTGGCTGCTATAACAGCGTTTTGTACTAGCGTATCTCTTTGTTCCATGAAATGCGTTTGCAAAGAATTTAGTTTTATATGGCATTGGTGGACATTTAACCCTTTTATTTGCAGGTATTTTTGAGCGTCATTAATTTCCAAAAGGACGGGTTCCCATAAATGAAGGTAACATAGAAAAGAAAAAGATTGCATAGAATTGAGTAATACTCCAGCATCTGATCTCGTTTTACTATTTTCTTCTTCAGATGTCAATTTTTCCAAAGCGCTTAAAATGTAAAAAAAATGTTTTTTTACTATAGTTACCGCGGCAGCTTTAGCGCTCCAGCGAGTTTCTACACTGCGTTTAACACCTTGACCAGTGACAGAAAGTAAAACATTCCATCTATGAGTGGAAGAAGAAAACAACGAAAACAACTGTTCGATAGTTCAAAAAAATGTGATGGAATTCATAGCTGTAGAAGCTGCGTGTAAACATGCCAGGTTTAAAGAATGATTTGTACATGCTACAAATTCTGCATTTGGATTTATATCTTTAATACGAGTTTGAACACCGCTGTGCTTTCCTGCCATGACGGCAGCATTATCGTAAGCCTGTCCTCTGCAATTTTTTATATCTAAACCGTCATTTTCTAATTTCGTTAAAATCATATCTGTGATTTCACCAGCAGTTTTTCCTTTAGTTTCTACAAAATCAATAAACGATTCTACAACTTTAACTTCGGTACCATCAATAACTACATATCTAATAATTTGACTGGTTTGATCTTTGTGTGAAATGTCAGGAGTGCTGTCAAATATAATACAAAAGTATTTAGCCTGCTTTATTTGATCCATAATTGTTTTTCTGACTGCGCCTCCCAATAGCTCTATGAATTCGTTCTGAATCTTCGGCGACAAATAAGAGATACTATATTTATTACCCATCTTAATTTTTACTACGTGTTCTCGTAATACTGGGTCGTACTTAGCCAAGTACTTAGTGATGAACACTTTCACGATGTCCTCGAAACTCCAAATTTTGTTTTGCTAAGAATCTAATTATATCAAGTATTCTTGTTAGAATTTCCTTCCATTTTTTTATTTCTTTATCAATATTCTGTTGTTGTAGTTTGTCAATAGTTGCGCCACGTCCAAGTCTTATTTCTAATTCCTTCCATTTGGAATATGATCGAATGTGCAGTGGACTCACCTCATGTTGACTAATTTTGGGATTAAGTTTCCACCATTTGTTAAAACCATTTTCCGTATTAAAACCTGCTTGACAAAGATTATCAAACAGTTTGCAGCAGAAACAATAAATACTTTTCTTCGATGGTGAATATACCATCCACGATCTTAAGAGCTTTTCGCCATTAGGCAAAATTTGAAAAAACCAGTCCTGACTCAGTTTTCTTGTTTCACCTTTGGCTTTGATTGTATTATTAGGACGTTTTACTCCTTCGCTGAAGTCGGCGTCCAAATTTTGAATTGCAAAGCGATCTTGACGTACCAGAAATACTCTTGTATTGTCGTCGATTTTGTTAGGCCATAATCCAATATCTTTCATAGAAATAGACGGAATAATTTGTGCAGCAGATTCTTCGTCAGAACTTGATGAACTTTCTACTTCTTCGCCAGTATGTGAAGCAGGTCTTTCCTCTTGAACAACATTGGAAAATGTTTTTTCGCCTTCGAGGGCTGCTTCTTCGCCCGTATTTGAGGCAACAATACTAAAAGAACTAGAAGTTGACTTATGGGAGATATATTTGAGTAATGCTCCAGTATTTTTAGTCTGTATTTCCTCCCTTCTCTTCCTTTTCTTTCTAAATGACGCACCACTTTCTTTTACTCGTTTCATCCTAGGGATATATAATAAAAATATAACTTGTCGAAATAAATAGTATATTATGTATAGAAAACGGCAAAGTCATTGTATGAGCCAAGAGCTTTTTCCTGGCACAAAACGATAAACTTATAAAATATTGTGCTCTAATATTTAACCAATATGAAATATTTTAACACACCTTTACGAGTTGCTTTTACTTTAAAGAAAAACACTTGTTTTACCAATGACGGTCGCAAAAAGAATGAATTTATTTTAAATTTACAAAATAATATTTGTCTGCTATTTACCAGCATAAAGATTTCGGTGACAAAATTTACATTTTTTTACATAGATTTTAAATGAGTGCGTTGATTAGCGGTACTTTAACCGTAGATCGAGCTTTGTATCAAAAATGATACATTTCAATTTTTGAAATTATATAACTTTAATTCAGAAAACGTTAGATGCCTGATATTTTTAGAATTCTTAGGAATTGTTATCGTCATTATTTTAAACCAAATAAAAAAAGAAAATTTCAAACAGGGGTGAAAAAATTCAAAAACTTTACAATTCTATCTTATGTATCATTTTTGATACATACGAATTTCCTAGAGATTCTTTAGTGTTGTGTTTGAAATTTTTTTAAGTATTCAAAGATTTTGTGAAGTTTTATCGTAAATAATACATTATTTATGGTATTTGAGAAGAAATTGAAAGTTAAGTGTTGGATGAAAGTCAAAAGGTTGAATTTTCTGTTCATGATATATTATTCATATTGACTGCAGTAGTCGTAGTCTAGTATGTAGCGTGTTAGCTTATTAGATGTCAGACCAATGTTCAAACCTCAAGACAGTTATTTCCAATTTACAACGGAAGGTTGTAATGACCGATTATATATGTATTTATGTAATATTCCTGCTGCTGAAGACTCTAAAGAGGAAGAAAACAGAAGCTCGTCTTATGAACTGACGAAAGTATTGGCAGCAACAAACATGACAATAGGATATTTATCGCCTAAGATGGTACTACTTGGAACAGAGAACCGCATTCCTTTAGCTGTTAGGGAAGAGAAAATATTACCAATTTTCACCCAGATTACTAGCAGCTGTTTTCTGAAATGTTGTAGAGTCATTCTTACTGGTCTTCTCATATTTATATCACGTGACAGACAAACGTTAGAAAAAAGTGTTTCGTCCTATGTTTTATTTCATAGATATTACGTATGAGATAACAGAATAATTCGCTTTGATAATGTGCTACTCGGAAATGATGATAATTTTATACCTATAATTGCTCTTCGAAAAATGAGCTGAAAATCTTCCAGCTTTTAATAATCCCAATAATTTTGTCGCTCTAGATTAGTAACAAATTGAATTTTATGGTCGTTATAAATTTCGTGGTCCACCGAAATCGAATTGGCTGTTTTAGATTCAAGTACATGCTACATGTGTAGCAAGTACTTACAGCTGTACTTGGGAAACCTGTATCCGGAAAATCAGAAAGGACTCAAAAGGAGAGCATTGATATTGACATAAACGATGTTCTATTGCTTTTTTAACCTCACATGACGTTGACAACAAGTTTTTTTGAACGAAATATAGCAATGGTTTGTACCATCAGGTTTCAGCCAGCCCTCAATTGAGAGTGTTACTGATGTGAGTGACAATAAGCTACCCCATCTTAACAATTGGAAATTTATAAATCGCCACAAAGCAGGGGTGCTAGATATAAAATTATTGCCATTTATAAAAAAAACCAAGCTGGCATGAAGTGTTTGATTTTTACGTAAAAACCAATGCTGCAATGTGCATCAGTCAAAAAATTTTGGCGTAAATTTCATAAAAGTGATAATAAAATGTAATAATATAAAATAGTTCTATTAAAATGAATTAAAATAAATCAAAATATTTAAATTTTTTAACAAAATCTAACAATAAGTGCGAAAATTTTATGTACTACAAGTATGTATCAAAAGTGATACATAAGCTAGAATTATGAAGTTTTTTTAAGGCTCGATCTACGGTTAATAAAGAATTTTATTGTGGTTTTGTATGTTTTCTTTGTAACTTTTTTGCAAACGCATACCCTGTAGGAAATTTAATCAAAGACTCAAACAGTCATTTTACTACTCTGAATAGCATTTAGAATAACATCTATATCTATAATACGTAATATAATATACTTACCTATAATAAACTCTACAAATGCACTGGCACCCTAATAATTTGTTTCACTCTTCACTGTTAAAAGATTGAATCGCGAATGAACAAAATGGTTTATAAGCAATTTATCATTCCAAATACAATTCTTCAAAACGGACTGAGTATAATTATCTATTTGCGATTCCTGAAATTATAACTTCGTCAGTATTTTTGTTTTGTCTCGTTTAGATTTTGTTGTTTGAAACAGATAGTTCTTATGCCGGCGCCCTAATGCTTTGCAGACCTAGCAGACCGCCTTCCGCCGGCCCTGCTTTTCAAAAGAAAAATCGATGATTTAAAAAAATATTGATATATCACTTCAAAGTAATCATATAAACTTTTCAAAAGAAATGACATATATAAACTGATATCAAAAAATTTTAGTTAGGAAAAATTGCCGAACAAAGTCGTAAAGATCCTTTTACGAATTCAACGAATTTTAATGAATTCAATAAAATAAAATTATTATCTTGTTCTTGAATTAGAATTCAAAATTTACACTAAAATGGAGGAATAATATTCGAAATCATATAGTTAATCATAATTTATATAAACCAAATATTAAACTTATAATAATCATAATAATCATTTATTATTCAAGAAAGAAAATAAATATGAAATGAATAAGTTGCTTTTTACAACAATAAGTTAATATAAAAAATGCCGCCCCAAGGTAAGTGTCGCCCGGTGCGGACCGCACCCACCACCCGCCTCGTAGGTACGCCACTGCATTTGGTATAACTCATTCCCATAAAATGTCAATCACAAATTTGAAACCTTTTAATTCTGGAAAATTTTTAAAAATGCTGTTTGTATCTCAGACATTTGAAGACATTTAATTTTTATAAATATTTACGGTATAAAATTAAATCAAAATATTTCAAAAGACAAGACATCGTTTTGGTTTTCCTTCAAATCCCAGGTCAGACATCAAAACGAAAATATGAAAATATTTCTTCGGCGACTTCCTCTCAGCAGATTTCTGGCAAAAACTCTGAGAATTGCCATAAAAAGATTCTCAAAAAATCTGTCGTTCGGAGTCGACTTTAAACTGAAGGTCCCGCCGCTCTTGTATGCAATTAACGCACACAACATAAGTGATGTGAAAAGAAGAAGAAGTGAGAGGGTTGCAATCCTGACTGAAGGGTTGTAATGACCAATTACGTACTTATGTACATATGTCTGAATGTATGTAATACAGCTGATGATTTAGAAAATTAACTTTCTAAACAAATAAGTATGTTTTTATTACGAGGTGGCAGAGATGAATATTTACATCCTGCATATGCAAGCTAACATGAAACCATGCTAGATTGCGAAAGATGTTTTTCAGTGACAGCGTATTTTGTCAACAAAATCCATTCAAGACACTCCGCTGAAATATTAGATGCTTTGATCTTTTCAAAAAATTACTTTAAACAATAAGTAAATATAAGTAATACATATAAGTATGTACATATATATTTTGGACTCCAAATAGTCTTCTTACAAATTTGTTTCTTCACTAATGTATTTACATATTTATGTACATATGTATATTGACACAGATGCATTATTTTTATTTTTAGTAATTTAAGATTTTTGTTACTTTTGTTTTGTTTTTTTATTTTATGCACTTGTAATTGTGATAAAGATTAAAAATATATTTAATAAAACAATTTTTATAACACTTTGTTATTAATAAAAGTTCCTGAAATCCCGGGATATTTCGGGATTTTTTGGAACTCGAATTAATTTTTAAAATCAAATCGCATTTGGCATCTCTATTTTCAACCAAAGCCATTTAAATTACATCATTTAATTACATTACTTTGTTCATAATTTAAAAGAGAGATTTTGAAAATTTTATTTATTCAATAAAATTTTTAAGTTGTTTTGCAGCCTAATCAGGATTTACTTACTGTCGTTTATTTACATATCATATAAATAATATTTTGAAATTATTAAGTATTTGACATAATTTTGAATCCTATTTTCTTTTATCATAAATATAAACCTATATTAACGGACTACATTTTTCCTGTTCATTTTTTAATTGTGATTAAGGGCCATTATTACAACTTGCCGTTAACTAAAGGGAGGATTTTAACAGACAGATAAATTGTTTTTCATTATTATAAGTAGACAATATGGTAGAAGTGAGTGTACAGCTAAAGGGAGGATCATCCTACCGGTAACTTTTAAAGTTAGGTTTATGTTTGAATTTGCCATATTATATATTATTTTCAAAAAGGCAACTTCAAATTTAAACAAAATGAGCATACACATTGTATATTATACAATAAAAAAACAAAACCCATCGTTGCCACTGCGTTTAAAAAAAAACTTGTTTAATTGAGCGGTGTTATCGACATTGCTCCGGCACTGCCATATTTTTGAAAAAAGTTAATTTTATTTTATCTGTAAGTTGTAATAACGAAAATAAGTTAAAGGTAACTTTACAGTTCCCTTTAGCTAAAGGGAACAAAACCCAAGTTTAACGGCAAGTTGTAATAATGGCCCTAAGAGTGTTATTTTATTATTACTTAACATTGAAAGAATTATATAATATACCGACAAATGTGTACACACACACACACATTGTATACTGTAATGCTCCCAAATAATTTTGATGCATGAAACAACTGAAAACCATTAGCGATCACATAAACTTGTTTGTATTATCATAAAACATTTGCTACTCTTACAATATATGTACATTTGTACGTATGAATATGACCACATGACTTGAAAATTTCAATAAAAGGATGAAAAGATGCAATTGCATTCATAACTTTTGCTAAGCAAACCCTTTCTTATCATTTGCGAAACCACCTAAGAAAAATATAATTCGTGCACTGGCATGCTTTTATGGGTTCTGGACTGTTGTGAATTAACGGAAATCAGTTTTGTTATAAGAAAACAAAAAAAAAATACTGACTACTTACTGACTGGCAATAATGTTTGCTACATTACAATGGCTATTGATAATTGTGCTTTTATTTTTGCTAAAGTTTCTGTTGAGTGACTAACAATGTAAACAAAAGTTAGGTCGTGAGAACTGAACGTTTATCAGTGAACTATAAATAATTCTAAAACAAAGAAACAGTTAGTGCTAGAAGTATTGTATTGACATAAGGAGCAGACATACATATTTTTGGAATGGATGTTGAGAAGAAAACATAAAATAAAAACTTAAAATAGTTAACAATTTGTTAAATCATTTCGAAAACTATAAGTCGAACCCGTTAAGTGAAGTGCGTCAATTGTAAAGGGCTACCCATTTTGTGGTTTCAAAAGTATGGGACTGGAATTCGACATCTGTCAAACTAAGTTGTGAAACCAATTTTTTTCTTTTAAGTTGAAAGTCTGACATTGACGAAAATGGATCGCTTAACTATCACACAACGCATAAAAATTATCAAAACCTACTACAAAAATGGTGATTCTGCCACAGCCACGTATCGTGCGTATCGGCAATTTTTCGAACAAAATTTTCTTCAGCGATGAAGCACATTTCACACTCGGTGGGTATGTTAATAAACAAAATTGTCGTATTTGGGGTTCTGAGAATCCTCAAGTAGTTGAAGAGAGGTTTACATCCAGAAAAAGTCACTTTGGTGCGCTCTTTGGTCCGAAGGTGTGATTGGACCTTACTCCTTCGAAAACGACGATGGAACGACTGTCACCGTCAATTCGGAGCGTTATGGTCATATGATAACCAACTTTTTTTGCCTGCTATTGAAGAATACGACTTGGAGAATATGTGGTTTCAACGAGACGGTGCCACATGCCACACAACTCGAGCGAATATGGCTTTATTGCAAGAGACATTTCCTGGCCGCGTAATTTCTCGTCGTGGCGATATCAACTGGCCACCAAGATCATGCGATTTGACACCATTAGACTTTTTTGTGGGGCTACGCGAAAGGCCGTGTTTATGCAGATAAACCTTCAACTCTTGAGCACTTAAAAACCAACATTCGTCAAGTTATGGCTGAGATACCGCCCAATATGTGTCAAAAAGTGGTCGAAAATTACCTCAAAAGAATCAATGCTTGCAACACTTCGCGTAGAGGCCATTTAAATGATGTAGTGTTTCACACATAATGTCAACGTTCAAACTTTACAATAAAAAAGAAATATCATGAAAAAATATTTTATATGTGTTTTATTTACGTTTACTTTTGAAACCACAAAATGGATAACCCGTCTAGTAGGTAGTGTGTTGGCTTATTAGACGTAAAGCCCGGATTCGTATCCCAGGTCAGGCATCAAAACGAAATATGAAAAAAAAATATTTCTTCGGCGACTTCCTCTCAGCAGATTTCTGGCAAAAACTCTGAGAGTAAATAAAATTTGCCATGAAAAAGTTTCTCAAAAATCTGTCGTTCGGAGTCGACGTTAAATTGTAGTTCCCGCCACTCACGTATAAAATTAACGCACACAACATGAGTGGTGTGAGAAGCTAGGACGTTGTACAATGGGTAAATTCGACCTCCGGGTACTGTACTTGTCCATTGACAAGTAGACGTCCTCTAACCTTGGGAAATTGTGTAATACATTTATAGACATATATTTATACAGTAGGACCTTGATTATCCGTGATTCGATTATCCGGGAACATCAATTATCCGGTATGCAAAAAGAACATTTTTTGCATCGACTTAATTTTATTTTGGATCGACTTAAATTTTTCTGCACCGTTTAACCGTGTTTACCTCTATTATCCGTGATTATAAGCTAAAATTTTTTTTTATTATTTTGGACAAAGAAGCGAAAAAGGGGAATTATCTCTTTAGTATACGAAATCCTTATATACTGTTCACTGTTTTCTGACAAAATTATTTTTTTTTTATATTTTTGAAATATGTAGGTATACAAAATCCTTGAATTATTTAGTTTTTATATTAATATGTACATATTCATTTATTAACTAATAAAAATATCTATTAAAAAACTGGCCAAAATTGGTACTCAATTAACCGGGAAAATCGATTATACGGAATGCTTCCGGTCCCGACCATTACGGATAATCAAGGTCCTACTGTATACATTTTTTTATTTTAATTAATTAATTAATTTAATTAATAAATTGAATTCTATTCTAACATGTAAGCATGTTATATAAATATATGTACATACATATACATATATTCTAATGTTATAAATATTTAATTTTAGTTGCCAATATACCACTCTAATTACACTAGTGGTGCTGAGGCTATGAATATTTTAAGGTACATGTATTATTATTTGATTTCTTTTTAGATAATAAATAACTTCTGAAATTTATTACGTCTAGTGTTCTTAGTTTTAACAAAATTAGGGCCATTATTACAACTTATCGTTAAATATGAGTTTAGTAAATGCCAACTTTACCTATAGTCAACTATAAAGTCACGTTCAACTTTATTTTTGTTATTACAACCTACAGATAAAATAAAGTTAGCTTTTTTTAAAAACATGACAGTGCCACAGCAATATCAATAATTTTTACCAAATTAACAAATTGTTTACAAACGCAGAGGCAACAAATAACTCCTTTTTTTTGTTGTGTTTGCCCATTTTGTTTATATTTGAAGTTGCCATATTGAAAATAATATACTCGTATAATATGGCAAGTTCAGAAATAAAATTAACTTTAGAAGTTGCAGGTAGGATGATCTTCCTTTTAGCTTAACGCTTACATAAGCTGACCATACGTCCTCTTTTTTAGAGGACAATCATCTATTTTAACTGGCTGTCATCTATTTCTAAAATCTGTCATCTTTAGTCATCTAAATTTTTAAAACCTTGATCAATATTTATTTTTGTAAACTAAAACATATTTTATTTTTTCTGTCAAGTCGTATGGAAAATGTCGTGCCGTGTAAGTTAGTGCAATGAGTTTTTAAGTTTCGTTATTTTTTTTTAAATTAATTTTATATATTTATAAGTAAATCTAAATGTAAGTTTTTATATACATATGTACAATGTACATATGTATATTATTATTTTTATTTATTTTACATACATACAGAAACTTTTCTGTAAAATATGTAAAAAAATTTTGAATTCAAATAAATTGTTTACTTTTTTCTTTGTCATCTATTTTCATTTCCAAAATCTTTACTTTTTTCTTTATGTCATCTATTTTCACTTCCAAAATCTGGTCGCCTCAGCTTACATCTACCTTATTGTCCAGTTATATTAATGAAAAACAAATTATCTGCCCGTTAAAATCCTGCCTTTAGTTAAATGCAAGTTGTAAAAATGGGCCTTAGACTGTTAGAGCAAGTGTATAGGTTTCAGTACCACATATTTAAATAGTATTGAGCCGTTAACGCAGTTATCGTTTTTGTTTCTGGACAATATTTTTTAATAAAATCATATTTAAGAGGTTTGATTAGCAAACTTCCTTTAAGGATCTTTTATTGTAGAGAACACAATAAATCGTCCAAAATTGAAATCTAAAATAGAAATCTTAGCGTGTGAAGATTTTTTCCTGGCAATTGCTCAAAAACGATTAACGGTACCAGATCGATTGTGTTGCATACAAAGGAATATAAAAAAAATTGAATACATACAGGTAAATTACACTCATAAGTAGATTGAATGTAGTAAGAAAAAAACACTCTAAACTACCCCCAATCTTTTCAAAGACCATTTGCAAAAATATCCAAACAGATTTAAGACAAAACAATGGTAATCACGATCAATTCAATTACTTTTACAATAAAATAGTATAGAAACAGCTATGACAAGCAAAATATACATGAGTAAGGTTTTGGAAATACACATTGTAAAGCAACTGGTATGTTAGAACCGGAATAGATAAGCCTTAGCGGTTTAATAGAATAAGAAACACACCTGTCATACGTTCCCATGATGATGAAATTAAGGAATTCGCAGTCATATAGTATTACACACCAATTGAAACTCAAATACTTTTTTGAAAATCCACTAAACGCACAGTAGCATTCATGTTTCTAATTTTATTTCTACGTCAAATTGTAATGTTCAGATCAATACATATGTACGTATGTACATACATCACTAAATCAATAAGAAGGTAAGAAAGGAGTAAAACATTGTTTTGGAATACATAGTATTCATATCGATACTCGATTTACTGTATTTAAATATTGCTGGAAATAACTCATAACTAAATAATTGCATGGTGTGACACTGAAAATATACCCGACTAATGACATGGTGTAAATCGTAAATTTAGTTGAATAGATCTCAAAGACATTCTTTTGTTTCATATATTGAACACTTCAAACTCATTTTAATTGAAAAAAAACTCTTTTTTAGCTTTCACAAAAATTTATTGATTAATTAGACAATTTTTAACCGATTTTTAGAACTGTAACCGTTACCAGGTTTATGAATTATTTTAATTAGTGCACTAATTTTCCTCATACTTCATCGTTATTATCACCTCATCAACATGGTTTCCGAAAGGGCTGCTCAACAACGACTAATGTGGTTCAGTTAACATCCATGATAAGTGAGGCCTTTTCTCAACAGAAGCAAACTGATGTAATTTTTACGGATTTTAGCAAAGCGTTTGATAAAGTGAATCACAATCTTCTGTTAACTAAATTGCATTTAATGGGTGTAAGTCATAGGAGTTTAAGATGGCTAGAGTCGTATTTGACTGGTAGAAAGCAGACCGTATGTGTGAACAATAGCTTATCTAAGTATATTTATGTGCTATCTGGTGTTCCTCAGGGCAGCCATCTTGGTCCACTTCTTTTTTCGCTGTTTATAAACGATCTTTCCAACATAATTAATTTTGCCAATATCTTGATGTATGTAAAAGTTTTTCTCTCCTTTAATAATTTCATCGAGCATATGTATCTTCAATATGATCTCAATAACTTCTTTTTGTGGTGCGAGTACAACATGATGGGCTGAATATTAAAAAATGCAAATGTATGCGGTCCTCAAGAAATAATTTTATCGCGGTTAATTACTTGCTTGGAGGTCATCAATTGGAGAATGTTGAATCTTTTATGGATCTTGGGATCCTATTAGACACAAAATTAAACGTGAATGATCATATCACTTTGACTGTAAATAAGGCAAGAAGCACCCTTGGCTTCATAAAACGTTGGGCAAAAGAATTTTCTGATCCATATATTACGAAACAGCTATATGTATCGCTTGTCAGACCAATTTTGGAGTACGGATCCATTGTATGGGATCCTCACTATAATGTTTACAGCGAACACATCGAATCTGTGCAGAAACAATTTCTACTCTTCTGTTTGCGTGGCCTGAGATGGAATTATTTGGATATGCCTTCATATACTAGCAGACTGGCATTAATAAAACTGCCTACCCTTAAGAGTCGTCGAACAATGCTAAATATATCCTTAATGATTAACCTGATCAATGGTAATATTTGCTGTGAATTTCTGTTAAGATCTGTTAAATTCAAGATTCTTGTCGTAACTTCTACTGTTATAATCTTATTTATATTCCATTCTGCAGGATTAATTATGCTGTTGCTGATCCGTTAACTAGAATTTGCCTTCAATTTAATTATTTGTCGGACTTTGTTGATTTTTCTTTAAATTCTTGCGTTATAAAACGGAATATTATTGTTTTTCTCATTGTTTTTCATATTTTTATTGTAAAAATTTACTTGTATTTTTGAAGAAACTGTTTGTAATTGTATTTAATTTTATTCGTACCTATTTTTATTATTAGTCAGTAAGGAATTTGTCCATTGACTTAAATAAATAAATAAAAATTACTTTTTAAGGTAATATTATTGTATTTGAATTGTAAAATAGCATTAAAGATTAATAAACATCAATAGTATGCTGGATAGCTCGCAACCAAAATTTGGGAGTAGTAGAGGTACAGTGGTTGTTGTTTCTACGAATGTGGTGCATATCTTTACTGATAGCGGTTTCACCTTTGAGGCCTCGTTTCTGAGAAAACATAGTCCTCGAATTGTGCTCGACTCATAAAGAGAACAGTTTAATATTGGAATTATATGAGTAACACGCAGAGAAACAAACAGAGGAATATAAGAGAGAAGATTAGCGTATGCTGGCACCTCCAATATGTTCCGCCAAATATGTAACACAAAGTCAAAGCCGACATAATACATCCGTCGTATGAATGTCTTTAATAAAACTGAATAGCGGCGATAGTCGCCGTAGTCTAGTAGGTAGTGTGTTGGCTTCTTAGACATAAAGCCCGGGTTCGTATCCCAGGTCAGACATCAAAACAAAATATGAAAAAAATATTTCTTCGGTGACTTCCTCTCAGCAGATTTCTGGGAAAAACTCTAGTAGATAGTGTGTTGGCTTCTTAGACATAAAGCCCGGGTTCGTATCCCAGGTCTGACATCAAAACAAAATATGAAAAAAATATTTCTTCGGTGACTTCCTCTCAGCAGATTTTTGGGAAAAACTCTGAGAGTAAATAAAATTGCCATGAAGAGCTTCTCAAAAATCTGTCGTTCGAAGTCGACTTTAAACTGTAGGTCCCGCCACTCATGTATAAAATTAACGCACACAACATAAGTGGTGTGAGAAGCTAGGTCGAAATCCTGACTGAAGGGTTGTAATGACCAATTATATATGTATGTATGTAATAGCGGCGATATTGTCTTACTTGTATCTATGAAAACCTAAAATTTTCTTACAAGAACACACGCACAGTCTTTGCGAATACTGTCGCAGCGGAAATTAGTTTCAAGAGGACAGCAATTTAACGATTTGGAACAAGTTTCTAGGCATGTTTTGGGTCATTTCAAAGTCGATTACATATGGAATTTTTGTCGACCTCTTAATGTAACATCTTATGTTCATTGCATTTATGTAGCATTTATACAGGCCGCACAATATATGATGGAAAATTCTGGACTTTATAAGAATAGCTGAACCTTCGCGTGTTCTATCTTGTATCAATTTTTGTAAGATCACATTTTTATGCCGGCGGATATTGCTTGTGTACCAGAAGTAGATGTTCAAACAGTTCATCGATTCACTGGGCACCCAATATAATTTTCAGTGTGATTACTTATTTTTATTTTTTTATTTTTTATTCGGTTACAAAGCAATTCATTATATCATCCTAAAGGTACCTCTGCGCCGTATAGGCAAATAATGAAAATAATTTAAATAATTAATTTAAAAGATAATAATAATAATAATTACATGCATTTGGATATAATATTAAAAATAAAAATAAATAATTTTATCGAAACTTCAAAATTTTCAAGGCAGTAAATCTTCCAAGTTACCTAGCAAAAATTTCTTTAAGTTTGTCTTAAATAATGAAATGATATTAATTGATTTTACGGACTCTGGCAAGTTGTTAAATTCCCGACTACCAATATATTCAATGCGTTGCTTAGTCACCTCAAGCCTACAGCGAGTTAATACTAAACTCGTACTATTCCTCGTAAATATCGTATGTTGGTTACGCACAAATTTTATGGTATGATGACCAATATTGTTCAAGGACTTAAACACAAAAATTAAAAGTTGATACTTGTATATTCCACATATTGGCAAAATCGTTTTGGAAACATTTCTATATAGTGATAAAGTTGAGTACCTTTGAGGAAGGTTGTACACTATCTTTAGAGCTTTCTTCTGTATACGTTGTAGGGATTTTAGTTCATTTGTATGTTTACAGCCATACAAGATGGTTAAATATCCAAATTGGCTTTGTATCAATGCATTGTAAATCGATAGTTTTGTATTTTCATCAAATTTATGTTTGAACTTGTAGAGTATTCCAATCGCCGAACTTATTTTGGACCTAAGATATTGTATATGTATGTTCCAGGAAAGATTACTTTGCAAATGTATTCCTAGATAAGTTATTGAAGAAACTTCCTTAATTTCGGTACCATCTACCCTTACACTGAAATTATCATTTGGGCAATTAGTTGGCCTTAATTTAACCAGCTTTGTTTTATTAGCATTCAAAATGAGTTTATTTATTTTAACATATTCAACTACTAAATCAATTATTTTATTTCATCAAAGATCTGTACTTTCAGGATTATCGCATTTGTCGGTTACTTGGGAGTCACCTAAGGCTACCCACACCTCAACTCGACAAGCTTACAATATTTTTTGAAAAATAATATCCTGATTCCTAGTGGGAATCTTCTAAAATGATTTTTTGAATTACCTCACATTAGACACATATGGGCTGCCTTCCAAAATGTATCAATACAAAGTTTGTATGCAGTTCTACTACTGTATATAAACTATGTAGATTTGCAAAGTAACCAAACAATGCAACAACTATAAATCCGATGCCTGATCGCTTTTTGACTGCGTTAAAAATACACATTGACGGCGTTTTGAAATAGAATACATTGTATTTATTTTGTACAGCGGCATTTTGAAACACCATACTTTGTTCAAAGCAACTAACATTTTGGAAGGCAGCCATGTACATATGTAACGTTTTAACAATATTTAGTCTGACGTCAGCAGGTTCATGTGTCATTGCATTTATCGCTTAGTTAGGTTGAATTGTCTTGCAATTCTTCTCAGTAAGATTACTTTTCATATTCCATGCTTTTACTTTTTTAAATCTGATCAGTATTTCTCCACTGATCTTCAGGATTGATATAAGTGCCTTTGCGTTTGTGGTCAGCCGTGCAGTATTGGATAATGTGTTGAGTCTTTGATATTTTTTCAACCCATAAAAATAGTTTTGGATAAATTGATGTTTTATTTAATACACCGACTTTTGGATTGACATTCTTTAACTTGAATATAAAATCGATTTTTACTTAAAAGGTTCCAGTGAAATTTTGGATCTGTAATATTTTGATTGCTAACACATGCAGAACTAAAACCAAATATTGGATCTGCTCGCAGTATTAAGAAAATTAGTAGAGTTCATCCACCATTACTCCGATGCCGCAGCACAGATTTTTATTTATTAATTTGTTATTAGTCAATAAGTATTCCTTTTTATTGAATTAATTAATTTAGATTTTGTCATTGTCACCAATTGCTATTGCTATTGTTTTGTGTTTTATCCGATTTTTTTTAACAGGTACGTAAATATGTACAGTGGCTCCCACCTTATTTCAACCAGCACCTTTAAAAAAAAATTTAATAAGAGTTTATAGAATATGTTTAAAAATTAAACAAAAAAGTTTTATTCAGTCTCAAATTTATGGGCAATTTGTGATCAAAACGTCCGCCAACACCAGATTTCGAACAAGAATGACCTTATAGCAGCTCTGAGAAAGGAATGGGCAAAAATAACTCTTCAAACCACTAGGAAGTGGAATCAATGCAAAGAAGGCTGAAAGCTGTAATTAAGCAAATAAGAGGTCATACTAAATTTTGAAATTAAAACTATTAGTTAATTAATCATTTAATTGGTTGTTTATAGTAAGTGGTTGAAATAAGCTGTGACGAATTGGGTTCCTATATTTTTGGTTTTTAGTTTGTAAGTTTACATTTGAGACTGAATAAAACTTTTTTTCTTAATTTTTAAACATATTCTATAAACTCTTATTTAAATTTTTTTAATATCTTGTTTCGTTTCGAAATTATACGAGCTTAATTTTTTTTAAAGGTGCTGGTTGAAATAAGCTGGGATCCACTGTACATATGTGAAGAGGACTAGACTCATTTATAAGAACAATTTTTGATTGAAAATTGCTTTGTTTGTAAGAATTTTGAGAAATGTTTTATTTTTTATACAGTAAAGTTTTCGACTTGTAACCGGCGTGTTCCCTAAGTTGTATGTTGTACTTTGATAAAGTTTCCCTTTAATTTATTTTATTGAGATATATTCATTAATTCACCCACCATATACATATAACGGTTAACTGTTGCGTTTTATGCAATAAATAGTTCCCATCGTGGGACTATCCCAAGCTGTGTAAATTACTTTCATTCACAATATGAGTTCATTTCAGTGTTGGTAATGCTGATATTGACGTTGCTTACTAGTAAAGCAAAGAAAACAAAATAAAAGCAACGAAACTACGAAATAAAAAAATAGAAGTATATAAATAATTTGCAAAATAAATGCTATTTTCACCTTAACCGAAAATCTAATAACAATTGTAAAAAAAAACAAAAACAGCAACAATAAAAAAACAACAGCATCAGCAATAACAGCCCATAAGCCCATACCTATACTCATACCTATACCCAGCTATAAGCCAAAGGCAGTAGCTAAATAGTAACTGCTTCTTCACCGGTACCAGACCACTACTATAGGAATAGTTGTAATTATTATTGTTGTTATTGTTGTTGTTTAGAAAGAAGGTAAGAAGTTGTGAGGTACTCATTGTAGAGCATCATCATTTGAAAGTTCATGGCATGCACAATATTGTAAATATATTCATACGACGATATACTACAAGAGGATCATCATTTGGTTTTTTTTTTTTTAAATGCACGGCTAGTTGTTGTGTCCAAAAACAACAATTGTGAGAATGTTCTCATGAAAACACGATTACACTTAAGAGTAATATTTAGTGCAAGCACCTCGCGGTCTCGTGTCTTCGTGTAAGTCAACTACAACAACGAATTTATGTTGGTATGAATGAATGAATAATCCTACATACATACATACATACATATGTAGGCTTGTATGCATGTACATACATACATACATATGTATGTATGTACCCAGAGCATGTATTTAGACATACAAACGTACATATTTTTGCGGTATTGTATGTAGCATTGTCTATAAGTGTACTATTTGTTGTCCCACTGTCTGTCCATCTTTAGTTAAAAAACAAACAAAAAAATGAAAGAAAAATAAAAAATAAAATAAATGAATGAAAGAATGAATGAATGTAAGTTGGTGGTGTAGCGGCAGTAGCATGTCGTGTCCAGAAAGCAAAAACTTTAGAGTTTGCAAAAGTGAAAAACAAAAACAAAAATAAAAATTTTATTTTATTAAAAGACCAAATCTTTTTGCTGTGAATCTGAGGTAAGTACATTATACATTTGAACACTCATGAAAATAAGGTGCAGCTATACATACATATAAGCTACATTAATACCATCATCAATTTGATCATCATCATCATACACCTCTCATCACTATTTTTATGATTATGACAAAATAAAAAATGGTTTTTAATCATTTCAAAATAATTTACAATGGTTTTATGGACGACAATAGTCAATAACAATGTGAACATACATAAAAGTATGCATGTAAGTATGTATATATTGTAATTATAACGTATTTGCCTGAAATTGGCGCCATTGGTATGCACCACAGTTGAAGAAGATACTGAATCCATTTGTTATCTTATCTATTACCTTTTTTGTTAAAATTGATAGTGTGATTTACATACCATATATGGTATGTATATAAGTGCATACTTAAAGAAAAAACTGAACCAACTATATGAGGCTTATGAATTAATTACTACATTAAACTTTTATTTGAACTTTAACTTTTCAAAACGTTTTGTTTACTGACCACATTCAGAATTGGAAATTCATCATTCAATTCAACACTCAATTCGCTGTTGTGGTAAAAGATTTCCAATGTAATTTTTACATAAAATTAACAATTTAAAAAAAAACAAAAACTCCTTGATCCTGGCACTCTCAATCTGAAGTAGTGTATTGTCTTTAAAAATTATATTATCGTTTAATATAAAAAAAAAAAAAAACAATAATAATATGAATTTGTCAATCAGTTAATAACTATTCGAAATCACAAAAACGCTTTTTTTTTGTATGTGAGAGAAAGAGCTAAATAAGAGTCAATTTTTTCATCCTATTTCGTATACATTCTTTGCATCCAAATAGTATGTGTAGTACATGTAGCAAGGCAATTAATTAGCCAAAATTCTCACGACCTCAAATTAAAGAAAGCCCATAAAAAGTCGACAATGCAATGTAGACACTTCACGTAGGAAAATCTAGCAAACAGAATACCAAAAGAGAAGCTTTTAATGCTACAATACATAATCAAAAGAGAAACATTCAACATCAATATTCAGGTAAGCTAAATATACACATACACATATACATACATATTTATATACATATATTTAATTATTCCCAACCAGCATTTTGCAAGAAATAATCTTCAAACATTAAATTATATGGACCGTACTATCGATTCAAATAAAGATTTCATGCATTTTTCTGAATTTTATGTGTTTTTTTTTTTTTTAATTTTCCTATAGCTCTTAAAAAATCACCCCTTATAAGAAATCACTCATATTAGTTAATATAAATTGTTGTTAATGGTGTTAAAAAATTCTAGACTAGAAAACTTCATACTGCAGTTGAGAACAGAATGATTTTGCCAAATATAAAGGGCTATCCATTTCTTGGTTTCAAAAGTATGGGACTGGAATTCGACATCTGTCAAACTAGGTTGTGAAACCAATTTTTTTCTTTTCAGTTGAAAGTCTGACATTGACGGAATTGGATCGCTTAACTATCACACAACGCATAAAAATTATCAAAACCTACTACAAAAATGGTGATTCTGCCACAGCCACGTATCGTGGGGTTCTGAGAATCCTCAAGTAATTGAAGAGAGGCCATTAAATCTAGAAAAAGTCACTGTTTGGTGCGCTCTTTGGTCCGAAGGTGTGATTGGACCTTACTTCTTCGAAGAAGATGATGGATCGACTGTCACCGTCAATTCGGAGCGTTATGGTCATATGATAACCGACTTTTTTTTGCCTGCTATTGAAGAATACGACTTGGAGAATATGTGGTTTCAACAAGACGGTGCCACATGCCACACAACTCGAGCGAATATGGCTTTATTGCAAGAGACATTTTCTGGCCGCGTAATTTCTCGTCGTGGCGATATCAACTGGCCACCAAGATCATGCGATTTGACTCCATTAGACTTTTTTGTGGGGCTACGCGAAAGACCGTGTTTATGCAGATAAACCTTCAACTCTTGAGCACTTAAAAATCAACATTCGTCAAGTTATGGCTGAGATACCGTCCAATATGTGTCAAAAAGTGGTCGAAGATTACCTCAAAAGAATCAATGCTTGCAACACTTCGCGTGGAGGTCATTTAAATGATGTAGTGTTTCACACATAATGTCAACGTTCAAACTTTACAATAAAAAAGAAATATCATGAAAAAATATTTTATATGTGTTTTATTTACGTTTACGTTTGAAACCACGAAATGGATAACCCGGTATATCAGAAGAAAACTCAATGTTTGTATTTTTTGTTGTTTGTAATTGTAAGAGAATTGTATTGAGTTTTGTATCTTTTAAATCTATTTTTTAGAATCGATTTAAGGCGTCTAAATGTTGGTTGGGTTATAACGCCAATAGTGCTGCTGCTCCCAATGTTAGTATTAGTTGCAGTAATAGTTGCAGAGATGACGGCGGCAATAGTGGTGGTGATGGCTGTTTTACAGCTCAAGTCCAAACTAAAGAGCCCACTAGCTGTAGGCGGAGGGACACTGTTATGGAAATGTTGGTTTTACGAATAGTAATGTAACGATCTGATTTAAAGTGAAATTAGAAATAATGAGTACCAGCTAACCAGTCAAACATACAAACATGACAGTAATAGCAGTATAAAGACGAAAAAACCTTAAATTCAAGTACATACGTCTAAGGCCAAACTAAATGCTTAATTGGTATTAAAGTACATATATGAATGAGTGTGAGTATGTATGTATAATTAATAATATAAGTTTAAGCTAAACTCTAAACATTAATAGTTTACAATACACAAGTACACATGGATTTTTGTCTTTTCGAATTTCAGCTTGACAATGTTGCTAATTTATACTTCTGCACTGTTAAAATGCCCTTAATGTTGCTATAAGTGTATTCAGTGGATATCTTTAACATTTTTTGGTGCTGCTGCACAAAGCTAACAAAACAACAAAAAACATCTGTATGAACAGCAAAAATACGAAGATAAACTAAATAATCCAAACTGTCTAAAGTCTCAGCAGCGTCTACTGTGGCAGCAGTAGTGGCTGGCTATACATAGCTGTATGTATGTATGTATAATAGTAACAATAATGGTGTACTGTAAAGTAACTGGCAGCAAAACAAAGAAATCTTATTACACCTGACTACAGTTGTTGTTGTATGGCAAAAGAAAGGGTACCATGTTCCCACACTCAGTTCAACTCGATCAACACAATGGAAAACGGTGACAACTGTACCCACTTACTGTGGGCACGACAGATTTGAGCGTGTCAATGTGTAAAACGACCTAAGCACTCATGTACCTTCAGCACAATAAAGATGGCAAAGCATTTCCAAACAAAAATAATTATTAAAATAAGATTCATTCATCTCAAATGACAAGATCTCCCTCCAACCAATCTACAAATATAGTGAGATTTCGACATTATCTTATCTTCTTTTTCTAAAAAAAAAAAAACAAATAGAAGAAAAGTTTCATGATTAGCAGCATTTCAACATTTTTGAACTACATATGTATTGCGAATTTCAGAAAGTCAAGCAAATGAAAACACATAAATACATATGTACAGCTGCGTGCAACAAATTAAGGACACGAAGCATACATGTGAGCATGAAGCAAAAAATTCAAATGGTTGTATGATATTGTCAAAATTTGTCCAAGTTTAGTTAATTAAACTGGGGAGAGACTCTATTAATTTTTGTTTCGTCCCAAAAAAAATAACACTCTTTTCCATTCCACAGCGGTCCAATGGCGGTATTTTTTTGCGAACTCTATTCGCTTCTTCCGGTTACACTCATGCAACAATGGTTTCTTTCGGGAAATTCTTCCAAAGAGCCCAGCTTCTCGGAATCGACGTTTTACTGTCTACAGATGTCTACAGATAGTTTTGCTCCATTTTCACCAAATACTATTATCCGAATTTCATTTGCTGATTTCTGCGTATTTTTTGTTTTTTTCGACTCGCGGACAATCAGTGCATCTTCACGAACTGTCGTAATTTGGCTTCTTTGATTACGAAGCACCTTTTCAGCTGTCGAATGTTTTCTGAAATATTGCACCGCTTGGAAAACCATTGTTTTAGAAACTTTTAAGGCTGTTGCGATCTCCCGATAAGAGCTTCCATCCTGATGCATTTGTACAATAATCTTTCGAGTACTGACCATCACATTTTGATGATCTCTTCGCCGAAACAAAGAAAGCTTGGGAGGCCATTCTAACCAGTGTATGTGAAAATCTGGTTACCTCGATGCCTCGCAGATGTCAAGATGATTTTCATAAAGTTTACGGTGTGTCCTTAATTATATGCACGAATGAAATCAATATTCTTTAAAATATGGCTCACAGCTTTATAAATAATAATTTATTTGACACAATAAGCAGTTATTTTCTACGACTAAGAGTAAAATTAACTAAACTTGGACAAATTTTGACAACATCATACAACCACTTGTATTTTTTGCTTCAAGCTCACATGATATTCATACATAAAGAGTAAACTTAGCTTTTTTTTAGAATTTTATATCAGATGATGATAGTGTTCAAATAAAAAATAGTATTGTACTGGAAACTATACAGTCGGAGTCCATTAGTCCGGCATCCAACAATACGGAATGCCCGATAGTCCGGCATAGCTCCGGAAAATTGTAAAAATTTTGGTTTTCTTCAAAAGTGTGTCTTTAAAGCAAATAAAACCGCTCGAGAGCTATTCGGAAGATTTCGGGGTAGTTCGGGATCATCCAGAAGCGCTAGGTATTGTTCGGAAGCAATTAGCGGTCGGCTAGTCTCAGCTGTCACAACAAATTCAGGTGCAGTGCAGCTCCGTTAATCAATCTTCGCCATTTTTTTGTGCGTTTTTGTTTTGTGTCCTTTCACATTGCGGTAAACGTAAGTTTTGAAACTGTTTATAAAAAAAGTGATTTTCGTTCTATCTGTACAGTGACCATATTTTCAAAACCTAAGACTTCGTTTTTAGTTTTGGATGTCGTTAAAAGTGCTGACAATCCCTTGAAAAACCTGATTAAAGATGAGGTAGAGGAGTGGCTTCTAATCGACGAGAATGAGCCTGTTGAACAAGAACTAACCGTTGAGGGCATTATCAACTTTGTAGTAAACCCTCAGCCTACTCAAAATCTTGAAGAAAGTTATTCAGATGCCGAAACGGAAGAAAAGGAAAAAAATCAGCTGGCTAGAAGCCGCAGAATCACTAAATAAGTTTATCTCTTTTGCTGAGGCTAGTACTAGCTACAGTGCTTCAGAAATTATTGATTTCCATATCATTAGAAATAAATTTTCAAGTCAAGTCAAGTCAAGAAAACAAAAAGACATTCGTGACTTTTTTAAATCTAAGTAAAATATGTTTTACAGTACGTGTACATACATTGTATGAAATGTTAAATAAACTTTTTGTTGTATGTATGTATTTGCATACTGTATTTGTAGATTAATTACACGTTGCGACAGTGAAAATACACCCGAGTAACTACATAGTCCACGTTGTTCAGTTAGTTGAGTAGAACTCAAAAATACCTTTTTTATATTTCTCGAACCCTCCAATCTTGTTTTTTTTGACAAAAACTGTTTTTTTAGACTTTACGCACAAATTTCTGGATTACTCAAACATTTCTGACCCGATTTACAAAATTTAAATCTTGTTAGAAAGGGGAGAGATGGACCTTAATTTAATTGTTTTTATAATTACCGCCCGATAGACCGGAATTTTCGGTAGTCCGGCACCGGACCATACACCATACTGCACCATACTCTTTGGAGACTATCTTTTTAGAAAGAAAATGTTACTTGCGACAGATTAGACTAAATTAATGATGCCATCTGTTATATTGATTGATAATACCCATCGGGCAATGATCACCTAGGTTCTAATAGAATAATTAAATGGCTAACTATGTTGTCGCCCAGACATCTCGAACAAATTGAAATATGAAAAAAATATTTCTTCGGCGACATCCTCTCAGCAGATTACTGGCAAAAACTCTGAGAGTAAATTAAATTGCCATGAAAAGTTTCTCAAAAATCTGTCGTTCAGAGTTGACTTTAAACTGTAGGTCCCGCCACTCATCTATAAAATTAACGCACACAACATAAGTGGTGTGAGAAACTAGGTCGTAATCCTGACTAAAGTGTTGTAATGACCAATTATGTATGTATGCAGCAATGACTAGAAGCTATAACTGCATAGTTGCGATCTGGCTACGGGATCTTAATGTCTAGAAATACTGATGAACTATTCATCTGACTTCATTAGATGGCACTTTAAGCTTAGTTATGTAGAACGATATGTGCAATGGGGCATGCTAAGGATGATATACATATGTGCTATAACGTTGCAAATCTGACTGTTCACAGAGCGATTATTGGTCACTACCACCTTGATGTTAGTGGAACAAGACTCACTCTTTACGAATTTCGCAAGGGCAGTAATCGCGGGTAGGAAGTTATCTTCAATATTGTTACTATTTCCATTGCTGCAGTCCTTGAACAGTTCTTGTACAGAAACTCTCTGCACAGCTTGGTGACCTGGCATCTATGAATGTCAGTTCGAACAATGCCTTCAGCTTGAATTCATTAGATTTTCAAATACATGTTTACGAACGCTAAATAATCACAATTTAATTTGGTGACTAATATTGTTCGAACTCCATGCCGCTTGCCGCTTAATTTTAACTTCGGAACCTCCATTTTTTAGATATTGTGCAATTATACATACATTTACATGCAAGTACAAGAGATATTGATCTTATGTTCCTTCCCGCATCAATTCTGTCTTCTAAATATTAATTCTCAGACTGGTTACCCATTCATTTACGTTTCACACAATTCCGTTTGGGGGTCTACTTTAAATTCTGCGTATTACTGCATCTAACAGGATTCGAAAGGCAAGGGTGAAAAGTTCTTTCGTAGTCAAGGAATAACAGAGGGTCTGTAGGTATGTATTTCTACCGCACTTCTAGATTTTCTACATCGCAGTAATTTCAGCGCTGTTTTAATATAACGAATGACAGAGTTACCGGGTTCGACTGCATGGGATATCATTCGGTAAACAGCACATGTCACTGCTTTAATTGCTATTCAGTCATACATTATTTCCACCGATTTATCATCATATGCTTGACTCATGCTATCGGCTTTTCATAGTAGTTCCTCATCTGCCAAGAGAAGGTTTTGCAGACGGCTTTTTTGTACATTCCTACAAGACTTTTAATTGTTACTGCTGATCTTGAATTGTATCTACGTTCTACCAGTTAGCCATCGTTTCGTACGGCTTTTTGTCAACCAAGTATGATCACGGTAATCGCTTGCTTCCATAACCGCATGACCTTATACTTAGACGCTTTGATTTGTGTTTTATTGACGCCGAAAGAAGATGATCAACATCTTCTATACAATGAATTTTAACATCCAATAAAGACTTTACCTGTCATTGCCTAATCTAATTGATTCCTAGTACTTCCATCGGAAGAGGTTGTAGTTTGTAGTTGTGAATATCCCAGTCGATGAATTTAGAGCAGTCTGTTATCATACTATAATCACTTCTAAGTGAGAGTTGTTATTGCCAACATTCACGTTTAAGTTTCCAACGATAATTTTTATTTCACCAATAGGGAGTGAAGTCATCGCTGTATCGATTTGGGAAAAAAAACTGTCCTTTGCAACAGCCTTATCGCGTTCGATAAGAACATGACATAGCATAAAGAATGCCATCACGTTTGAATTGATTCGCAATTGACTGGATATTTACTTGCATACAATGCTGGCAACATCTTCGCTCCACTAACACCACACATGGTACAGTCGTTGCCAGACGGGATAAACTTGTGACTAGCAGAATATGGGTAGATCCACTATGAAACTGTCTAACCAAAAATAATCAGATTATAGAAAAACTTTCCACTGCATACTTGTTATAATCTGGATGATGCTTGGAGAAATCTTATATTCCATTTACCGACTATAATCCGGATTCTAGAGCTAAAGGTCGCCAGCGTATAAGAAGCAGTTGTAATTGAAATTGTATTCGGTTTTGGGAAATGGAAATTATTTTCAAATCATTTTAATATTATATTGTTTCTATTGCTATTTCTAATAATATTATTATTTGAGTTTGATGATATGATCTGCTCTGATCTTTTCTAAAGTGTGTTAAATATTTTAGTTTGTGAACTGAATTGAAAGTCAAATGGCGAATTAGGCTACTAGCAATGCCTCAAATATATGTATGTACATATGTTGTTCTCCAATTTTTCGCTTTGAGTGTGCAAAAATAAAATCTGATTTCAAATAAAGCTACGCTTATGGTCACAAACCAAACAAATATATGTATATGTGTGTACGTATGTATGTATGTATGTATGGTATATTATAATTTTTATTATTTTTCGCTTACATGCGCTCCCCCATTTACCATTACCATCACCACAAATTCACGAGTATTAATAATAATTCAAAATTTAAAATGAAATGACTCAAAAAGTTTTCTGAACCTACAGTTAACGTCAGTCGTGTTCATTCGTCGTGATTACCTTTCAATTTGTTTCTGCGGTGGTACGTATTGCATGCTTACCTAGTTGGTCTAGCATTTTGGATAGCTGGATGGATGAATAGATGGATGAGGTGTTCATCAGTTTATCGATGCTTAGGAATATGTGGGGATGGTAAGACCATTTATTTGTTGTCAGAGTCTCAAAAATATAAATAAAAAAAAAAAAAAACAAAACCTTCAGCAAAAGCCATTGTTGTTCCAGATTGTTTTGAGGTTTTGTTCAAAATCTACATACTCGTACATAACTCCAATACAATCACAAGTCAACTGTTATGTGTGTTTCTGTTTGTTGGTGTGTTTTTAACAGCTGTAATCGTGTAACTACCATGTTTAGGCTTAATTTGACAAAATGCTGGCCTGCTCTTAGTCGACAATATTTTTTCAATTGCATACATATTTCACACATTAGTTTACAACATTCACTTACCACTTACATACATATGGAGTGAATATCTATTGAAATTTCTTTAGTATGTTTTATTGTTGTAAAGTTCTACATACAATAATCGCCATCATCATCATCATCATTATTATTATTATCAACATACATACATAATAATGTCAGGCTTCTTTATACATAGATAAAGATAGTTCATGCTAGCCATGAACCGTACGTAGGTGTGTAAGTTGCCTTTTGAAAGAAGATTTAACATGTTAAATCAAAAACAATATAAATAAACACAGTCATGTGAGTGTAACTCTTTTGGTTCAATTTGGTTCAATTGGCTTATGGTGTTGTCTGGGGTTAATACTGTTTGATACCAATTTAAATGCGTACATATGTTAAATTCTATACAATTCAGATAGTTAAAGCAACGAGGTAAAGATGTTTGTACCAAAGTGATGTTCAAGCCAATAAAGTAATTTAATTGCACAAGGATACGACAATTGAAAGCGGCCAAGACATGATAGTTGGGCAGGAGACAATAGGCATTATACCCAATTAGTTGTGTGTATGGCCAATTTGTCCTCAATGTTTTATGTCACTCTATACAAATAATTAAAGCAAAACAGACAAACATGAATATGTTAAATGTTGTAATCTAAGCATATAATGTAATAGTAGCAACACAACAAATAAGAATGCATTGAACTGATTAAAAAACTGTTGACGTCATCATGTTACGAAATCATTAAAGTTTGTAATACATTATTTTTTAATTTGATTGGGAAACGTCTCCTTACTATGTATATATAAAGAGATATTTGAGACGGACAACGTCAAAGCAGGGTCCAATGCAAGTACATGTCTGCTTATGTAAACTGTATATATAACTGTCTGTTACAATTTTTTTGTTATTTTATTGCGTATGATTTTGGCCGATGACTGCGTAGATCAAAGGCAAATGATCATGTACTTGACATTGATGGGTTCCACATGGACACTATAGTAAGATCAGAAAACAATAATACCTTGTTATTCTAGATTTTATAACTAACCATTGAAATGTCACTTTTGTAAATATAAGATTGATACAGAATGATCAAAGAATAGATTAGCAAATCTGCATTTTTATCGATACAATTTCCTTAATATGTTCTCTTTCTATTATTCTCATTGCAAATGTTAGAATGTTGTCAGCTTTCGATATTTCGATATTAAGAATTACGTTTAAAACAATTTAAAATAGTTTAATGTACTGTACTTCTCAAAACTTATTCTTCAATATGTTGCATACCTGAAATAAAAAGAAAAAAATTACAATCAAGTATTAAGTTTCAAACAACACTATGCGACAAAATAAAAGAAATTAAATACACACGGCTAATTACATAGTTTAGGTTGTGAGTTTTGTTGAGTAGATCTTAAAAATATTTTTTTATATTTCTCGAACTCTTCAAACTTGTTTTATTTGACAAAAACTGTTTTTTTTTTTGACTTTACGCACAAATTTCTGGATTATTCAAACATTTCTGACCCGATTTTCAAAACTTAAATTTTTTTAACAAATTCAATTAAAAAACTACAATAAACGTTTGTAAACCAAAAAATAAATGACATATACAAAACAGCTGACTTTGAAAAATTTCGATTTTCCTTATCCCTTATTTTTCTTTCCGCAGATATTTATGTTCGTAGAATTAATTTTGGGGGGAATTCAATATCTTGAGAATATTGATGATAGGACAGATTATTAATAGCATATTATCCAAGGGCATTATTTATTTATGTGCAATCATACTTTTCGAACTGGGAAATTATCATCCATCAAACTATTCAAAATATAAACGAATTTAATTAGGCGTGTTGTTCCTGATAAAATGTCAGTACAACATACATACACTAGGTACAAAAAGCCTGCGAACACGCCTTTACTCATTGTTTTATACTCAAAATTTTTTGAAAATAATAAAATGTCTTAATTAAATTTTTTTTCCAATAAAATCACTCTCTGTAAAAATCAGTACCAGCCTAGTTCACAAATATCGATCTTTTCTGTTCAGAACAAATTTACTTACATATAAAGTAACAATATGCTGCGTACTGTTGTTACAGTTAAACCCGTCTTGTGTAAAAGCGGAAAAGCTAAAGTTTGAAGAAGATATTAAATATTATACTTTCGCTACTAAAAAAGACAAATGTTGTGGAAAAAGGGGGATACTACCCGCCTTATGAGCAGTTGTCCATCAAAGTGAAGTATGATGGTGATGCTGTGATGGTTTAGGGATGCATTTTAACATGTAAAGTGAGTCTGTTTCAATTTATTGCAACGATGATCGAGGTGTAGGGTTATCAAAAACATTTTCCACAGAGTAGCACAAAATTGGGTGCCTCATGTAAATTCAAAATCTATGCCCGAAAATTGAAGAGGAAGAAACGAAATAGTACAACCCAAGAATATACTCAAGAATTCGTAAGTAGTATGGCAAAAAGATTCGCAGAGACTTTTAAATGCAAAGGTTACTCTACCAGCATTAAAAATAAGCAAAAAAATAAAAAAGTTTTGAATTTACTTTAGCTGTACAATAAATAAAAACTAATATGAGTTTTTATTTTTATTTTATTGCGTAAATTGCAATAAACGGCATTATTGAGCACAATATTTCATATAAAGTTTCAATTAATTATTGCACAATAAATACGCAAATTGTTATAATATTGAGTAACAGTGAGCATATTACAATTTTCCGAACACTTTCAATTGATATTTGGCAACTCATGCGTCAACAACTACAAACAAAAAAAAAAAAAAAACAAAAAAAAAACAAAAAAAAAACAGAAAAACAACATAACAAGAAAACAAAATAAAAACAATGTTGTTGAAACAACCAGCTGTTTTGTTTACCACTGTCAAATAAATATTGCGTTTATTCTGTGTCTGAGCACTTAAAATATTGTACTCAAATAAACGAATATTGAATCAATAAAAGTGTCTGTCTTAACATTGTATAAGCTTGCCGTAGTCTAGTAGGTAGAGTGTTGGCTGCTTAGATGTGAGGCCTCGGTTAAAACCCCAGGTCTGATATCTCCAACAAAACGAAATATGAAAAAATATTTCTTCGGCGACATATTCTCAGCAGATTTCGGGCAAAAACCCTGAGGGTAAATAAAATTTGCCATAATTCGAATCGGTAAACTGTAGGATCCGCCACTCATATATAAAAATAACACACACAACATAAGTGATGTGAGAAGCTACATCGTAATCCTGAATGAAGGATTGCAATGACCAATTATGTATGTTATGTCAGCTAAGTTAATGTATGCAGACTTTTTACGCCTAGTGTACATAATACTACTGTGAAGTGAGTGTTAAACTTTGGTCAATGTTTTGAATAAAAATATTTTGGCTAACTTTGAGCGATATTTATAATTTTGTTTGTAACTGCAATACAGATGATGACATATGTAAGTACATAAAAAGTATTTATATATAGTAGCCATGGTGTCGATATAAAAATATATCACAAAAATGCACATAAACTCAAAGACACATAATAAAACTAAACTTAAGCATGCGATCAATGAACTTTTGTGGCGATTTCACCCGATATTGTACGTTGCGGTTAATTTTATACTTATACTGTAAATTAAAATCTTGATAGCTAATTTGATCTCTCGATCGATAGATAGATAGCAACCATTTAACCATTATTTAGTTACATATGTACATACTCCTATTTATGTGTGACTCTATTTTGCAACATAAAATATCATACAGAACTACTATTATTTACCAGTAGTCAATCAGTTGGTCCATGATGTTCGCTTGTACTGATAAGTTTCTGTGGTAACAAATATGTACATACATTCATATTTTATTAATATATGTATGTATGTATATACATATACTCTCATTTCTGTAGGCGTTGGATATGTTTATTGATTTTGAGATACGTGTCTATTGGGATTCATAAAATACAAATGCGGTTAACCAATGTTGTCCATAAATTCTGTAGAGGTTTATTATTCATATGGAAGACAATGAAAACATTCACCTAAAGCTTGAATAGTAGATAATCTTTTATTGCAGACTCATTTTTTTCTCTTTATTTTATCTTCATTTCAATTGTGGTGTAGAGGATATGCATACATACATATGTACATATTAATCGATATCGATTAAACAGCTACAATACAATGAAGTTTGTATTTAATATTATAGTTTTGAAATTATTAATAATTGAAAACTATTTTTAAATAAGTTTTCATCACATCATCAATTGTGCAGACTCTTTTATTACAAGAAAATTAGCTGAAAATTAATAGGAAATTTCATCAAATTAATATGATAATGAGAAGTCACCGTAGTCTAGTAGGTAGTGTGTTGGCTTATTAGACGTAAGGCCCGAGTTCAAATCCCAGGTTAGACATCAAAAACGAAAATATGAAAATATTTCTTCGGCGACTTCCTCTCAGCAGATTTCTGGCAAAAACTCTGAGAGTAAAAATTGCCATGAAAAAATCTGTCGTTCGGAGTCGACTTTAAACTGTAGGTCCCGTCACTCATGTATAAAATTAACGCACACAACACGATTGGTGTGAGATGCTAGGACGTTGTACAATGGGTCAATTCGACCTCCGGGTACTGTACTTGTCACAATTAACATGTACACGTCCTCTAACCTAACCTAACCTAAATATGATAACGAAGTCGCTGTATTGTAGTAGGTAGTATGTTGGATTATTATTATTCATAAGGCCACCATGGTTCAAACACCAGGGCACACATGAAAAGTTTCTCAAAAATCTGTCGTTTGGAATCAACTTTAATCTGTAGGTCCCGCCGCTTATGTATAAAACTAACACACACAACATCAGTGCTGTGAAAAGCTGGGTCGTAATCATGATTAAAGGGTTGTAATGGCCAATTATGTATGTTACATTTAGTATAGAAATTATAAAGAGCTATCCATTTCGTGGTTTCAAAAGTATGGGACTGGAATTCGACATCAGTCAAACTAAGTTGTGAAACCAATTTTTTTCTTTTCAGTTGAAAGTTTGACATTGACGAAAATGGATCGCTTAGCTATCACACAACGCATAAAAATTATCAAAACCTACTACAAAAATGGTGATTCTGCCACAGCCACGTAGCGTGCTTTAAGAGGAGATTATGGTTTACATAATCGTCCAACTACGCAAGCAATTGGCAAAATTGTGAAGAAATTTAAAGAGACTAGAGTGGTTACAAATATTGAAAGGCCGGTGCATCATCGTTTCGCTTGTTCCGCTGAAAATATCGGTATTGTAAGTGAAAGTGTTGCCGAAGACCCGAATGTATCGATTCCTCGTCGTTCTCAGGAATTAGGACTGTCTTACGGCACATTATGGCGTATTTTGCATTTAGATCTACACCCACATCCATATAAAGTCCAGCTCACGCAACAACTGAAGCCAGCTGACCACTCACAACGTCGTAGATACGTAGAATGGGAGCTTGAACAACAGGCGGCGAACAAAATTTTCGTCACCGATGAAGCACATTTCACACTCAGTAGGTATGTTAATAAACAAAATTGTCGTATTTGGTGTTCTGAGAATCCTCAAGTAATTGAAGAGAGGCCATTACATCCAGAAAAAGTAACTGTTTGGTGCGCTCTTTGGTCCGAAGGTGTGATTGGACCTTACTTCTTCGAAAAAGACGATGGAACGACTGTCACCGCCAATTCGGAGCGTTATGGTCATATGATAACCGACTTTTTTTGCCTGCTATTGAAAAATACGACTTGGAGAATATGTGGTTTCAACAAGACGGTGCCACATGCCACACAACTCGAGCGAATATGGCTTTATTGCAAGAGACATTTCCTAGCCGCGTAATTCTCGTCGTGGCGATATCAACTGGCCACCAAGATCATGCGATTTGACACCATTAGACTTTTTTGTAGGGCTACGCGAAAGACCGTGTTTATGCAGAGAAACCTTCAACTCTTGAGCACTTAAAAACCAACATTCGTCAAGTTATGGCTGAGATACCGCCCAATATGTGTCAAAATGTTGTCGAAAATTACCTCAAAGGAATCAATGTTTGCAACACTTCGCGTGAAGGTCATTCATTTAAATGATGTAGTGTTTCACACATAATGTCAACGTTCAAACTTTACCTCAAAAGAATCAATGCTTGCAACACTTCGCGTGGAGGTCATTTAAATGATGCAGTGTTTCACACATAATGTCAACGTTCAAACTTTACAATAAAAAAGAAATATCATGAAAAAAATATTTTATATGTGTTTTATTTACGTTTACTTTTGAAACCACGAAATGGATAACCCGGTAAAATTGGGAATTCGTATTATTCTTATAGCACAATTATTTAGAAATAAAAAAAAATAATTGCTTTAATGGCATAAACTAAAGCAGCTAGCTGACTTCATATTTTAATGTTTCTAAAGCATAAATCAAAGCATACATGGCTCCAAAATATTATGTACAACATATTATGTATACAGCCAGCTCAGCCGTCCGTTCTAAATCCTACAGAGAACCTGTGGGACTGTGGATGGATAGAAAATAAGACGACATTAGGAGTCGAATAAACGAAATTTTTCCATTCAAATAAAAGAAGCTTAGGAAAACATTTCAGAAATCAAAATTTATAAATTAATAGTTTCAATGTATTGAAGATGAACACTTGACTTTTTAAAAACACGCCAAGAAAGTACAAATCAATTAATACAAATCACTAGCTAATTTATTTGTACTCGTATATTAAACACATAACTTTCAAATGTTACACCGCTGTACCGCTTTAAGACGCTTCTTTGAGTCTAATGTTGTGGTTTTTAATTTGGCAATCAAGATGGCAACACAAATACTCAATGGGATTAATATCGGGTGGATGAGGTGATATCTTAAATTGATTTTTTACTTTAATGAGGAGTACCTTCTTTACGGTAAGCACGATGTTTAGCCAGTTTATCTACACCAGATATGTATAGTCATTCCCTATCAAACAAGTACACCTATCGCCCGCTTTACACAGAAGATGGGTTCCATAAAAAACCGTGTACGAGTAACTTGAAAAATTCACTCTTATATGGAAAAACCGTGCTAAACGAAAATCACTATAAAAAAGCCCTTTTTGTCAGTTTTTAATATGGTGAATAACAAACACATTTTTATAAATTATAGATTTTGTAAAAAATAATTCTGTTATTTGCTCACCTTGAATAAATTTACGCTATCAATTATATATAAACACTAATTAAAAACAAATTTTAAAAACAATGATGCTCTTTGTTTTGGTATTTCAAACAAACTAGCTTATACACACATAAAATTTAGTTTTGATCATAAAACCGGGAGTTCCCATCTTATCTATTTCCATCATAGACATAGACTACTAAGAGTTCGTAACTGTAACATACATTTTGTAGTGTTGTATTTTGATAGTAAAATATTTTGACAGTAAAACAATGCAAATGTTATTGTAGATATAAGCAAATTATAGTTTAGTATTTATAATTTCGTGTAAATGCAAAATTAATAAATTTCGTTAAAAAATTTTTTATTTTCAAAAACCGTGTAAGATCGAAAACATGTAAAACGAATACCGTGTAAAACGGGGGATAGGTATACTAATCCATCACCGTGTTTGAAAGTACACATTACGTTTTGTTGCTAAAACTCAGTATTGTGTTTATGCATACCTTGTGGCTCGTTCGTCCATTTGATTCGTGAATATTGGATTTGCTTTCGTTCAAAAAATAACGGAATTGCAAAAGCTTTGGTCGTCTGTTTCGTACTGTTTTGTCAAGAAGAATCTCTATTTTAGTCTATTATGGCCGCCGTGGTATCCAGCTGAATGGATTAGTTTGCGAATTTTTTGTACTCTACAAACTTTTCCAACCTAATCTTCAATTTCAATCCATATCCATATGTTGGGTGCGTTAATGAGCAAAATTGCCGTATTTTTGTGGCTTAGAAACCTCAAACCTGCTTTTACAAAAGTCAATGCACCCATATTTCTTTGAAAATGAGGACTGCGCAACGTTTAAGGTCAATGGAGACACCTATCACACGATGGCAATCGATTTTTTTGTACTCGCTTTTCATGGTATTTATGTGAACTATGTTTGGTTTCAACAGAATGGTGCAACATGCCACGCATCTCATGCCACAATCGATTTATAGCGTCAAACGTTTGATGGCCGTTTAATTGGTCGAAATAATTATGTCATTTGCCGGTCACGAAGCTGCGATTTGACATCGTTGGAATATTTTCTGTGGGGCGCCGTTAAAGAAAATTGTTATGCCTACAAGCCAAAGACAATTGAGCATATCAAGACCCCATACTCTCGAAAAAGTGCACGAAAATTCGTCCGATCGAATAAGATAGTGTGAGGCCAGCCGCGGCAGCCATATGAATGAATAATAGTTGTAGAAAAAAAATTCAAGCCGGTTTTGTTTTATTGCATTTTTAAATTCCAACTTTTAAATAGCCCAAGCCGCTTTTTGGCAGTCAATTGACATCACCATTTCAGCAAATTAAACGACTTTGAAACTAGAGATGAGCGATCCAGTGATTTTTGAAGAACGTCGTTCTCAGTGAATTTGATTTGTTAATCACTGTTCTTTAAAACAGTGATTGTGATCACAGTATTCCAATAATGACAATAGCGTATTTTATTAAGTCGTAAGAAAGAGACAACTAGATACATACTACCAAAAGGCCACTAAACAAAATCAAAGTGGTGTCATCAATGTTATTATTTTTAATGTAATTTTTTTTTATACGAAGTTTGACAATTAAGTTTCACAGAAAGTTCATGTATAAAACACAAAAGTAAATAATCTGCATCATCTAATAGTAATTCTGCATCGCTCAAAATAAAATGAAATAAATTTGAGTATGTTACAATTTTGAAAGAACGACATTATTAGTAACTGTTATTTGGCAATTTCAATCACTGTAGTTACCAGTGAATTATCAATCACCGTGATTAAATCACAGTTTTGAAAATATCGCTCATCTCTATTTGAAACGTTTGACGCTATAAATCGATTTTGGCATGAGATGTGTGGCAAGTTTCACGACCTTTAGCAATAAACTTGCGTGTATGTGGACACTGTTGGTCCCTCTCTGCGACCAAATTTTGTACGACAGTTTCGTGCAATTTCCGATTAATTATCTTTGTTTTGCTTAAATCTATTCATTACGTTCTGTGAAGATAATATACTGAATTTTGTAACAGAATAGAATGACATAATTATGTATTGCCAGATTCAAAATAACTGTTGTTTCAAATTTAAACCGATAAACGTCCCGCCCGATATATGCATATGTATATTAAATACAATATTTATATTATATAATAATGATTTACCCTTATTCTGAAACAGATTGTTCGTGATTCATAAGTACGATACATATTTAAATGAAAAATTTTGAAAATCAGGACAGTGGTATCATTTTCAAAAATTTGAAAGTAATAAATAAAAGCGGCCGTATGCGACTGTAGGACAGTGGATAAATTTCTACTCTATCTATGGCATTTGGTATTAATTGCTTATATATTTATTTATATTATATATTTATTATTATTCAGACATATTTTATGAATGAATTGTATAATTGATTCATTTCAGAAACTTTATATTTTGTGAAATTATTTTCTCACTTTGTCTAGTAAGTGTTTGAGTTTACTGTCAAACCTAAAATCTGACACTACGACAAAAAAAATTGAAAAATATTTTGTTCGTTATCGTTGTTTTCTGGCAAGAGCTCTGCCAGCTCTGACATGAAAAACTTCTTAACCTAGGTCTCGCCACTCTTGTATGATAGTAAAGCCGAAAGTCTATACCATCCGTTTCATGTGACCTTGCGTTTCATGCGATTCTTGCATTCTATGCGGTTTTTATTGCAAGTTACACACAATGCGTTTTATGCGACTGGTTTTTTGTTATGGTAAATTTTTAAAGAATTTATGGCATTAGTTACATGTTTATGAATTTACATACATATATGATATCTTGTGCTGCTAAGGCCTACGAAAAGCTTCAAAAGAACACAACACGAATGTTTTCAATTAGTTTCTCCCCCATTGCTCTTGTTTACAAATTAATAAATTCAAAAGAGATGACACTCAGTACATAAAAACAATCGATAACTATTATACAAATTTTGTTCATGAAAGAAATGTGTTAAAAAATGTATTTTAACGTATTTTCGTCTTAAATTAGTAGTAAACTTTATTATGAAATATGTTTTTATTAATATTTCTATAATGCAAAAAAAAAATTCGAAAATAGTAATTCAAACATATTTATCGAAACCATTCGCAATAGAATATAATTTGTCATCCCTAAGTTTAAAAAACTGCTGACTTTTTCCAACACTGCATGAGTCGCATAGAAAAGTAGAAATTATACCTACTTGATGCATTCTATGCGCTGTGCATTCAATGCGTTTTCTTCTGTAAGTTGTCACAAACAACTAGACTGATTCTACTTTTTTGGCATATGCATGTAACGCAAGGTCGCATGAAACGGATGGTATGGACTTTCGGCTTAACACATCGATAATGGTAGCATGAGAAACGAGGCCATAATAAATTTAATTTAATTCAATAAATTTAAATTAAAAATTAATAAATCTGTATATTTATTTTATTTTTCGTTTTGATATTATTTTAATTGATTAGGATTAGAAGTTTACAAAAATCTTAAATATTTTATGGTATTTATTGTCAATATGTACTTTTCTTCACTTTTTCCATGCCGAAACAAAATGTTCTTATTTGATTTGTGAATCATAAATGGAAAATCAAGAAACAAAAAAAAATCTATTGTACTGCAAAAATATAGTATATGATTTCACCTTTCCCTCCAAACTTGTTTTATTTGACAAAAACTGTTTTTTTTTTTACTTTACGCAGAAATTTCTGGATTACTCAAATATTTCTGACCCGATTTCTAAAATTTAAATCTTATTAGAAAGGGTTGAGATGGACCTTTAAAACAGTATACATATATCTGTTATTCGGCTTAATGTGCTATGAGATTTGATGAGGTAAACTTGGAAAATTCGAATTTTTTTCATATTTTTTCAAGTTTGTCCATTCATAGAAGCAAACTTTAATAAAAAAATATAGGATAAGTGATAATATTCTTAAAGTTTGCCAATGTTTGCGCAATGAGAAATAATGATATTTGCAAAAAACACAAATATTAGCCGACTTCTGGAAGACGTGCAAACGTGAAATTGACACATTTTGTGATAAACAATCAAGATCCATCAAAAATTCTGAAAATTTTTGAACTAAAAGTTCATTTGATGAGATGACATATATAAAAAATATCACTCGACTGTTAGACTCTTTAAATAATAACTACGGCAATTTTTGTCCGATTTGATCAAATGATGACTCAATCTCTTCACAACAGAACAGACTTTAAGAATATTGTCACTTATCCTATATTTTTTTATTAAAGTTTGCTTCTATGAATGGACAAACTTGAAAAAATATGAAAAAAATTCGAAATTTCCAAGTTTACCTCATCAAATTTCATAGCATATTAAGTCAAATAATAGATACATGTATACTGTTTTAAAGGTCCATCTCTCCCCTTTCGAACAAGATTTAAATTTTTTGAAATCGGGTCAGAAATGTTTAAGTAATCCAAAAATTTGTGCGTAAAGTCCAAAAAAACAGTTTTTGTCAAATAAAAAAGTTTGGAGGGTTCGAGAAATATAAAAAAAAATAGTTTTGAGATCTACTCAACAAAACTCACAACCTACACTATGTCATTAGCCGGGTGTATTTAATTTTTTTTATTTTGTCGCATAGTGTTATTGCTCAATAAATTCATAAATTGTTATAATATTGAATAAAACTTGAAATACAGCACTGTCATAAGTACGTTCAGTGAGCATATTACAATTTTCCGAACACTTTCTATTGATATTTGACAACTCAAATACCAACAACGACAAAAAAAAACCACGAACAAAACAAAAACAATGTTGTTGAAACAACCAGCTGTTTTGTTTACCAGCTGTCAAATGAATATTGAATAAGCAGCTGAACTGCGTATATTGTTATGTCTAAACACTTAAAATATTGTAATCAATAAACCGAATATTGGCTCAATAAAAGTGCATGTCTGAACATGGTATTATGTAAAAATGTTTAATTGTCAACATGAACATTTTATACGTCATTTAGAGAATTCGTGGTATTTCAATACACCTGCAATCTACATACATACATACATACCAGAAGACGAATAATTTCCAGGGACAAATTTCGTTTCAATATGTTACTTTAAAGTATAAATCATTTTCGTATTGTCATTTAGATTCGACAAACTGTTAATGTTTAGCCTTTTGCTGATGTACTATGTATGTACATACATTATCCGTACACATAGAGAACAATGGATTGGCTTCAAACCTAAAGTCTTTGTATATTTTCAGGGCAATTTGAAAGTTTATTAAAGTTTCTCAGCTGCTATAAGACACATACATAGATTTGCATATGATTTGAAAACTTTGCTGAAACAATTCTAACACATTGGTCATCAAAGGAGCATTGGTATACACAGGAAGGAATGTGTTGTAAATGCGTCTATTCTACCATACATTTGTAATGGTTACATGTGTTTAGTAAATCATTTTATCTTTGATAAATGTCATAAATTCAACATCATTTAATACTGAGCATCAGCAGCAGAAGAACTGTGCCGTGTAAATTGTTTATATTGGATGGCATCATTGAATGCGCGTTGGTGCGAAGTTATTACTTTTTGTCCCAACCTTAATATCTTTTGAAATATTTAAGGATTCACAAGAGGAATCCTAGTACTGAAAACTTAAAAAATGCACTCATTTATACTACTGTCGAGAAGGTACTGAAGCACAAAATATTCTTCAAAATTGCATGCACACATCCATGCACACACATATCCACAGAATGAAACTTTTACTATTCATCTACCATACATATATACATACAAGTATGTATGTATGTACGTATATGTATCTTTATCTGCCTATTCATAACTGCTTTGAGATGTTTTCAATAGCAAGTGAACAAATAATTTTCAAATGTCAAATGGAAATACTATTTTTACACTTGCCCTTGTCCAATAATTGGACCAAGTAATTCAAGGGATACCCACACACATGGGGATATACATATGTACATACGCATATGCTTGCTTTTGTTATTGAAGTTGAAGAAAAAGTTTTACGGGATCTTATTTTAAAATCGCTGCATGAGAGAAAGATGCCACAGAACAAAGCCTTCACAAAGAACTATATTTTCTGTTTTAGTTGTTGAATTTCTTTGTGTCTTTCAAGACATAAAAATAAAAACCACTACATTGTTGTCTTTTCACATGTACTTACATACATATGTACATATGTATATATATAGTAGGGATATAACTAAATTTTTTTGTTTTTTAAACATTACAACAACTAACTATTGTTATTCATATGGGGCAGGGAATTTATAAAGAAAAATATGTTGTATTTGTGGTCATTAAAGTGACCACCACGGGCTTAGTTGGTGTGTTTATTTTGGTTATAACCCTAATGCACAACATCTTTGGCATATGTTTTGTAGCTCAGATATACTAAATTCTTGGTAGACAAATAAACATTTGTAAATTTAAATTATCTCCAATGTATACCGTATACCGTATGTGTATGTACATATGTATGTCCGTAGCTGTGTTTATGCTGTGGGTTAGATGTGTTCACCTTTGAATATGAGTGCGGTTTAGTTTTTAGTCCCTTTTATTCGTCTTCTGGATTTTATTATTTATTTTAAGTTACACAAATACACTTACAAATTTACAAGTGTGTGAGTGTGTGTGTGTGTTAGTGGTATGAGAATTCAGTGAATTTCTAATAAAAGAACGAATAGAGTCTACGGTAAAATGATGCAAGCAGGAAAACATCGTGTCCTATCACTTCCATATCTGTTATACTGATTTCGTTCGGACCTGCGAATCCTGTAACTTACATGACAAATGCCAATGCCCATCTACTGAATATTATGGTAATATTATACCACTACTACCCTCATAAGATTTTCACATATCATATGTACATACATACAATTACACATACATACGAGTATATATGTACATACATACGTACATATATAAAAAAGAACTTATATATAAAAACAATACAATATTAACATCTGTATCGCCATCGCCATCAAACCAGCCAAAAGAAATAACAACTAAACCAACAAACAACAAAATACCCCTAAATCCCCACAAAGAATTTTCTGAGTTTGACTCCCTTTACTCCATTACAGATATGTTATTTGAAAACAGACATACATATACACGTACATACATACATCGTACTACGTACGTACACAGTCAGAAACAAATGTCTACTTTCATCTTTTGGCTGGCTGGATAGCTGCTGGATGGCTAGGGACTTGGTTATTTAATATTTTTTTTTGTTGCTGCTACTTTTGTTATTGTTGCTGCTGTTTTTTTTTTTTTTTGTGCTGGGATAGTATTGCAACATATTGCTGCAAAAGTTTTCATTGTGGCCGCAGGGTACTTAAATCTAATATAGGTTTGATGCTACACATACTCAAACTCATACATTGGCAACCCAACATATACCATACCATACCATACCATACATTAATATCGCAACATACACACGTACAGTTTATATGGTCCTTAAAATCATCGTTGTTATGTCGAGTTGCTGTTGCTAGTTATGGCACAGGACAGCGGATATCCAAATGAAAATACACACAGAAAATAAACTATACATACATACATCCATATGTATGTACATACATATATTTGCACAAATACGAATACAGCATTACAGACAAATCCACTTGTATACACAATTCAAACTAATGTTTGTTCATATGTTCCATATCTCTCTCTCTCTCACTCTGTATGTTGAAAATGGTATCCACATTTCTTGTACGTTAAAAAAAACAACAACAACAACAAAGAAAAATTGAAATTTATTTGGGAGTGCGCCACAATGTCTGGTACTTGCGAACGACCGACCGTCCGAAAGCAAGACCATTTGTATGTTGTGTATTTTCGCACATGATATAAGTCCACATACACATACACACACACAGAAACACAAACATACGCGTACATCCCCATCCACATCCACACATATTGATTTTAGCAAGGCACAATGCTTTTTACTAAATTGGTCAACGTATCTTTATGTCTGTATTCATCTTTGAATGTATTTTTATATGTACGTGAGTCACACGATAACTCCGCCCACTCACACACACACACACACCTATACACACAAAAAAAAAAAAACTAGATTTCATACATGTGAATGGTCCATTTTATAGTTGGCGGAAATTTTCTATTCACAAAATCGTTCGTTCGATAAACTTAAATTGCTAGTCGTCGTCATGAGAGAAGAAATGAAAGGAAAAAAAAAAAACGAAATCAAATGCTAAATAAAACGAACAACCAAAAACAATAAATAGTGCAATACAAGTTATTAAGGCATAATTTGTTTCAATGTATGTATGTATCTCTACTGCTTTGATTTGCTCCTATTGATCATAACACAGTTTTTTTTTATTTGTTACAGACTGCAATACAACTTGATTTTGAATTCTCTTTTCGTTCATATCCAATGTTTTAAGACTGTATTTTCCAGCATTTTAAAATTAATTTCAACATGACATGAGTATGTATACGAAATTTTAACAGGAACAGATTCTAATTATATGGTAGACGCTATTCCGCGGCAACACTCCTATTTCCTGATTAAATTTGTTGTGGGTTTTTTTCTACTTTTCAAAATGTGGTATCGCAAAGGCTTAACTTTAATATCTACAAAACTCTAACAAATTTGTAATGTATGTACGAGTATTAAACATATTGAATTCAGCAAAAAACTTTGACTCAAGATAAACAAAAATCGTGGACTAAGAGGTACAATTCATTGGCTCCAGATTGATCATCAGAGTTGGAAATAAAGGGCTATCCATTTCGTGGTTTCAAAAGTATGGGACTGGAATTCGACATCCGTCAAAATAAGTTGTGAAACCAATTTTTTTCTTTTCAGTTGAAAGTCTGACATTGACGAAAATGGATCGCTTAACTATCACACAACGCATAAAAATTATCAAAACCTACTACAAAAATTGTGGTTCTGCCACAGCCACGTTTCGTGCTTTAAGAGGATATTATGGTTTACATAATCGCCCAACTACGCAAGCAATTGGCAAAATTGTGAAGAAATTTGAAGAGACTGGAGTGGTTACAAATATTGAACAAAAGTTCCGCTGAAAATATCGGTATTGTAAGTGTTGCCGAAGAGCCGAATGTGTCGATTCCTCGTCGTTCTCAGGAATTAGGACTGTCTTACGGCACATTATGGCGTATTTTGCATTTAGATCTACACCCACATCCATATAAAGTCCAGCTCACGCAACAACTGAAGCCAGCTGACCATTCACAACGTCGTAGATACGTAGAATGGGTGCTTGAACAACAGGCGGCGAACAAAATTTTCGTCACCGATGAAGCACATTTCACACTCGGTGGGTATGTTAATAAACAAAATTGTCGTATTTGGGGTTCTGAGAATCCTCAAGTAATTGAAGAGAGGCCATTACATCCAGAAAAAGTCACTGTTTGGGGCGCTCTTTGGTCCGAAGGTGTGATTGGACCTTACTTCTTCGAAAACGACGATGGAACGACTGTCACCGTTAATTCGGAGCGTTATGGTCATATGATAACCGACTTTTTTTTGCCTGCTATTGAACAATACGACTTGGAGAATATGTGGTTTCAACAAGACGGTGCCACATGCCACACAACTCGAGCGAATATGGCTTTATTGCAAGAGACATTTCCTGGCCGCCTAATTTCTCGTCGTGGTGATATCAACTGGCCACCAAGATCATGCGATTTGACACCATTAGACTTTTTTTGTGGTTCTACGCGAAAGACCGTGTTTATGCAGATAAACCTTCAACTCTTGAGCACTTAAAAACCAACATTCGTCAAGTTATGGCTGAGATACCGCCCAATATGTGTCAAAAAGTGGTCGAAAATTACCTCAAAAGAATCAATGCTTGCAACACTTCGCGTGGAGGTCATTTAAATGATGTAGTGTTTCACACATAATGTCAACGTTCAAACTGTACAATAAAAAAGAAATATCATGAAAAAAATATTTTATATGTGTTTTATTTACGTTTACTCTTGAAACCACGAAATGGATAAATTAAAAATGTTTCTCATAGATGCATTTACATGTACATACATATGTACATATACACTGAGCGCCATAAGTGAGTCAACACCCAATAAAATTTAAAATTTTTTATTATAAAAAATATACTTGTAGCACAACAATAATTTTTACGGTGAAAATTTAATTTAACATTTTATAAGTAATAAATAAACGTTTTTATTTTTGGAAATTTATTCCACTATTCTCATTTACTTTTCTCGCTATCGTAAGAAAATGAAATATTTCAGTGGTGTTTACTCACTTTCGGTGCTCAGTGTATATGTACGTATGTGTATGTACAGCTTATTTCGTATATTATAATGAATTTATGGATAAATTTATTAAAGCTTATTTGTGATTTTCACTATAACGAATCTAATTTTAAAAATCAAAATAAAAACATTTGTTTCCTATCTGTCATTATAAAAAAATAATAATTAGAGAATTAATTTGCTAAAGAGAATTTGTCACCCAAAGTAATCAGTGAGCCATTGAAGGGACATAACTGTTAAGCTTTTAAATAAAACATTTCATTACAATTTTATTACACGTGTTGATGTATTTATTTAAAGACTTTTGTGATTTTTCTGTAAAACAAATGGTTTCAGACAAACGTTTGTTTATATGAAAAACACAAACAAAAACACACAATTCTATTTGTTTCTTCCATAAAAACAGACGTTTCTTTGAAATCATTTGTCTTACAGAAACAGAACATTAATTGTCATGTACATACCTATGTATATATGTAACGGTGTTAAACAGCTTCGTTGCTGTGATTAACAATTCTAAGGCAAAGTAAAAGTACAGTGAAACCTCTAAATGGTTAGATGAGATTCGATGGTTAACATTTTTTTATAATCTCTTATATTTTTCCATAAGTTGATGTTTGATTGCTAGTCCTTCAGATTTAACTCAAGAACCATTAGTTCTCACTTAATTCTTCAACAAATTTCATGCTGAACCTAGGGATAGTTTCCCATTTGAGAATATACAAGAATTATTGGCAAGCAAAAAAAGGTTTTGGCGTTTGAATTTGGAACTGACACAAACCATTGAAGTTTGAAGTCCTAACCGAAAATGAAAAAATAAAAAAAATTTCAAGAAAAGGAAAGAAAATCGTGTAACGGTTGGTGTTGGTAATGCAAATGCCCAAACAGTATTACCAAAATCTTCCAATCTATTTATTCACGAATTATCTGTTCCAATCCGGTGTACATTAATAAAGAAAAGTCAGTGTTTTAAATCTAACACTCCAACGCTTATTCACGATTGACTGATAGAAATTATATGAATACTAGATGTCTGGATATAATTTGTTTACAATCCGAAAGAGATATATTCTAATGTGTTCTTAATTTACTTACATATATGTCGCACTACGTAATTAAATTTAAAAAGGATAATTAAAGTAATAATTTTGGTTCTCGAACAAGTAGAATTATAAATTTGAAAAAAAAAAAATGGCTTATATTGAAAAAAGGCTAACCAAACTACGTGTGTACAGTTTTGGTCGATAACATTTTGCCATTATTGCAATTCTGAACATAACACTGTTATACTATGTTCAGACATGCACTTATATTGAGCAAATCGCAATAAACGGCATTATTGATCTCAATATTTCATATAAAATGTCAATTAATTATTGCTCAATAAATTCATAAATTGTTATAATATTGATTAAAACTTGAAATACAGCACTGTCATAAGTACTTTCAGTGAACATATTACAATTTTCCGAACACTTTCTATTGATATTTGACAACTCAAATATCAACAACGACAAACAAAAAAAAACAAAACAAAAACAATGTTGTTGAAACAACCAGCTGTTTTGTTTACCAGCTGTCAAATGAATATTGAATAAGCAGCTGAACTGCGTATATTGTTATGTCTAAACACTTAAACTATTGTAATCAATAAACCGAATATTGACTCAATAAAAGTGCATGTCTGAACATAGTATTACAATTGCGCTTTTGGTACTCCATGGAATTTGAACTTACACAACCAATAGAATTCTGCAGAGATAGAATCAATCAATCAGATATAGTCAAAGAGCACAACATTTCGAGTATATTGGGAGATATAAAAAGTTCATGTCAAGCCAGCTCTCAATCTCTGCCAGTAATTGTAGAAGAGTGCGATCGACCGGTAACACGATGGAGTTAAACACTTTTTCTGTTTAATCAATTCAAGCCATTTTAACTGCATTGATCGGTTCAATTTCGTTTATTTTGATATTATCAGAATCAATAGGTAGAACAGGTCCCACTAGACGCTAAACGTTACTCTTCTCCTTGTCAATCCTGGTTTTGTGACCATGATCTTCTGAGTACCTTATTCCTCTTTACTTTTCATTCCCCGTAATCATTCGCTTCATGATTGATTCTAATTTCTGAATTTTTCACTCATAATTCATGTGGCTCCCAAACATGGTTTAAAGCTGCTTAGAGATGAATGCTTAGTTTCTTGGCAATGTTGATTTTATGCCAGTATTCCATGATTTCATAATTTTTAGCGAAATCAGATCATCAAAACTTTTAGATCGAAAACCTAAACTTTCCAAATTTTTTCAGCAGCTTGAAAAACATTCCTACCTTTTCTTAATAGAAAGCGAAATACGATTTTTAACTCAGTTTTAAATGAATGTAATGTTTCACAGAATAATGTGGTTACAATAACAGTTTCAATAACAAAGTACAGACTAAAATGGAATTTTTCAAACAATCTATGGCATAATGTTGCCAGATACAATTAATATTACCATAGATATTTGGTTAATTCACACAAGCCGTTGTATCGTTGTATTGAGTGTATTGTTGGACGATTATACAACAGTGTGTGCTTGTTGTTGATAATTTTCATGTAAAAATCCGATACACTAATACACATTTTTTTCATATGTTTTTAAAAGTTGTATTGGTTTCGTGCTATCAAATTGTTTGAATGCCGAAATGGAATACGAAATACACAATACAGCATAGCATTGAGCGTTCACAAACAACCAAGTGTATTCAATACAACATACACGACACAAAGTCGTGTGAATTGCCCAATTGTATTTTAAATTTTAATTTAAATTTTAATTTTTTGCGATACACACTTTCTATAGCAAACATTCATCAGACAAAAGCTTATCAAAACTGACACAGTCAGTTATATTTTAATTGATATTAAATTGGGTTGACTGTTTTATACTATGTTCAGATATGCACTTTTATTGAGTCAATATTCGGTTAATTGAGTATAATATTTTAAGTGCTCAGCCATAATAATATACGCAATTCAGCTTACTCAATATTCATTTAACAGCTGGTGAACAGCAACATTGTTTTTATTTTGGTCGCGAAAATTAGTGGTGTTGTTTAGTTTATTACTGTTTGTTTGTCGTTGTAGACATTTGAGTTGTCAAATATCAATAGAAAGTGTTCGGAAAATTGTAATATGCTCACTGAACGCACTTATGACAGTGCTGTATTTCATGTTTTATTCAATATTATAACAATTTATGAATTTATTGAGCAATAATTAATTGACATTTTATATGAAATATTGAGATCAATAATGCCGTTTATTGCGATTTACTCAATATAAGTGCATGTCTGAACATAGTATTAGATAGAAATTGAATAATACAATAAAAGGTTCTCAACTTTTCTTGAATGAAATTATTGTAACTCGTTTCGTATATCTAAATGTAAAAATAAATTAATTTGGGAAAAGCAAAAGTCTCCAATAAAATAAATCTTCTTTCTCATAGTATTCGGATTGGCAGTGATTGAAAGACCCACAAATAAAAGTATTGTTAAAAGGTGTTAACTTTTTTAAATGAGCTTTAAGCCATTCAACGTATAGTCTTCGATTTTAATTTTTATTATCTATTATCAGTTTTCGTTATTTTTATGTTAGCGTCACCGCCTTCTTTGCTTGTCAATGTAGTACCTATAATAATAGAAAAGGTAACTCTACCGATAAACTGGAGTTTGTTTGTACATATGCCTTTAGTGATGCTTTATACAATACATATGTATTCACTTTGGAGTGTATGATCGGTATGTCGTCTGAGCCATTCGTTTGTGAGCTTAATTGGTCGTCATCAGTTTATTTACTTGGGAGAGTTACTATCGAATCAGGTTTGCCATTGAATATTCTGCGTACACGAAGTACATACAGACATTGTATATACAATATCGTATCATATTGACTCATTTTCTCTGTGCTACGCCTTTTTTTGTTTTCGGTGTTTCGATCGTTGTTTAGTCTCTCTCTCACTCTGTCTCTCTTTTTCTCTTAACTTCTTTTCTGTATTCCAAATCACATTTTTGCGTTATACGCGTGATTACATAGGTACATACATACATATATTTTTTTTCTCTTGGCTCTCATGACCACGATAATGACTATAAGCGATCCCCTCTTATTCAATTTTTATTATTATTTAAAAAAAACGAATTGTTCGCTTACGCTTATTTGTCAAAACTAAGCAATTGTTTTTATTTTTTTGGCCTTTTTTTTGTTCTTAGACAAACTGGAATTTCTGTTGAAATGCAAATACACACAGGTATTGTTTGGTTGGCGTTTTAGCTTGTGTTGGCGCGTGCTTCGAATAAATTGAACCTTTTTACCATCCATGTACAGCAGGCATGCATTACGAGAAATATTATTTTACCAAGATCAGGCCACGACATAAATGTTTTACTGTGTGCTGTGTGTATTTGCACATTTTTTTTATCGGTTCGAATGTGTCGAGAGTACATACATACATATGTATGCATGTATGTATGCACATTGATGGAATGTCTTTTAGTAGATACAATACTAATGCCACTTGATGTTGTAGTAGGTATCTGGTTTTGCGCTTCGAACGTTTCTTATGTTTTCGGCGAACCAGTCACTCAAAAATTTAACACTTTTGAGTGCTCTAGTGTTTAATATGATGCTCGTTGATTTTTTTGTCTCTTTCTATCTACGTTTACAACTTGAGTTTAACTCGGCTCAAAAATGAATACATACTCACTTGCTCTTTGATTTTTGTTGTGTTGTTTCTGTTTATAATGTTTATTTATTTATAATGCGAATACTGATCGCAGCTTAACTAAGCACCATAAGAAGGTGGGCTTTTGATTGGCCATCGTTGCTGTTCGTGGCTGTGTGCTGTATGCATACATATATGTATATATACATACAAACAACATATGAACATGAACAATATGCTGTTAGCGATTGAATTGCAATGCTTATATATGTATATACATACATACATGCATAGTTATAATTTTTTAGATATTACACTGAGTGCCAAAAGTGAGTAAACACCATTGAAATTATACATTTTCTTATGATAGCGAGAAAAGTAAATGAGAATAGTCGAATAAATTTCCATAAATAAAAACGTTTATTTATTACTTATAAAATGTTAAAATAAAAACAACAATTCAATTATTGTTGTTCTACAAGTATATTTTTTATAATAGAAAATTTAAAATTATAGTGGGCGCTCAGTGTACATATGTATATTCAAACATACATACAAATATTTTAATGATTGTGATTCAGTGTTGTGCACAGATTTCTTTTTAGTTTCGTTGTGAAACTGGGATTGGTGTCTAACTGTGAACACGAGTTTTATATAGAAAAACTTAAAGGGAAAATAACATACATACATACATATGTACATACATATTTTTTATCTTATTTTTTTTTTAGATTTACTTAACCCGAACTAACCGATCATGCATTTACAGAAATTATTACAAATATTTAAGCTAAAATTTTGCTAGATTTGTACATATGTATGTAAATGTTTATAGTAGATAAATACATAGATATGTAAATACATACATACGTACATACATATATTAATTATGACATGCACAACAAACAAACAATAACGTTTTTATCGATAGTGCTTTATTGCAACATTGCCACTCTTTGAAGTTACTGAAGAAAAAGTTCTCCACAGCAAACTCTTTATCTACAAAAAAAAAAACTTCTGAACATATAAAGGGTCCGCCAAATAACTTTTTTTTTTTAAAATGCTTTAAAAAAAACTACTGAATATTTTCTCAAATTTCTTTTTTTATTTTAAAGTACAATCCTTCCGGTTAATAATGGAAAATAATTTCATTCAAATGGCTGCCTCGGCTGGCCATGCAGTAGCCGGCTTACAGAAGATGCCGATTTTGGCAAAATAATCATCTTTTCAGATGAAGCTCATTTTGATCTTGGCGGCTATGTAAACAAGCAAAATTGTCGCATTTGGGGCATAGAAAACCCGCACGCATACATTAAAAAGTCGACGCACCCAAAACTGTTTGGTGCGGATTTTGGTCCAGAGGCATAATTGGGCCATTTTTCTTTGAAAATGAGCAAGGAATGGCCGTTACAGTCAATGGCGATCGTTATCGGGCCATGTTGAACGAATTTTTTTCACAAAAATTGAAGAGGAGGATATTGGCAACATTTGGTTTCAACAGGACGGCGCTACGTGCTACACAGCCGAAGCTACACTCGATGTTTTGCCCCCTGTTTTTGAAGATCGCATTATCAGCCGCAGAGCTGATGTCGTTTGGCCACCCACCTCGGAGCTGCGATTTGATACCGTTGGACTATTATTTGTGGGGTGCCGTCAAAGATAAGTGTTACGCCGACAAGCCATAGACAATTGACGCTTTAAAGCACAATATTCGAGAAGCCATTGGTGAAATACAGCTGCACACAATCGATAATGTGCTTAAAAATTGGACCGATCGTGTAGGCCAGCCATTTGAATGAAATTATTTTCCATTATTAACCGGAAGGATTGTACTTTCAAATAAACAAAGAAATTTGAGAAAATATTCAGTAGTTTTTTTTAAAGCATTTTCAAAACAAAAAAAGTTATTTGGCGGACCCTTTATGTTAAAATAAGAGTCCTTATGGCTCATATAGATATCTTATAGGTATTTTTAAAATCTTATTCTCAATTTGACAAGTTCAAGGTTATTTAGATACATATGTATATACCACATACAATATTTCTTTTTATTATATCGGGTCTCCCAATAGACACCTTTTTTTTTGTTTTATTTTGGCAAATCATCATATGAGATCCTAGACGACAGTGTGTGTATGCTGAATGGGCTCCAGAACAGTTAACAACTGACAAAATTGTGAAATTAAAAGCAAGATCGAATCCACATGAGATCGAAGATCGTCAAATGCATTGTTAGAAAGCCATTGTTTGGGGGTGAATTTTGGGTTGCTGGCGTCATAACAACCTTGGCCAGGCAATTACTATCAACGATGAACACTAACTGTCGATGATTACAAACTTTGTCTGGCATCATGAATTAGATAATCTGGTCACCAAAAAAAAAATGTGGTTTCCATAGAACGTCGCTACATGGCACTTGGCTCATGCTGAATTTGATATTCTGCACTAGCGATTTGAGCATGGTCATCTCAAGTAAGAGAAATGAGAACTATGATTTTAGCCCGTTAGACTTTCTCTTGTGGGATTCTATTAAGTCGCAGGAGTATTTGAAAAAACAACAAACCACAGCGGTTCTTAAATCCAAAATAACCCAAACTATCGATCAAATTCAGTCTGATTTTTGTGTCAGAGTTATAGAAAATTGGACATTTCAGATACTCTTCACCCAGAAAATTCATGCCGATTATATTTGAACGATGTTATCGATGCCATCCATAATGGCATAAAGAAGGCTTCCAAACGAACAAATAAATGTCGTTGATATATCTATCACACACTATTTGTACTGTTTAGACTTAAAGATTCGAAACGCTTCAAAAACGACTACAAACGTGTAAATTTAAAACCTAGTTAAAAATACATCGTTACGTAGAATTCCTAAAACTACCCTACAATAAAGGGCTATCCATTTCGTGGTTTCAAAAGTATGGGACTGGAATTCGACATCTGTCAAACTAAGTTGTGAAACCAATTTTTTTCTTTTCAGTTGAAAGTCTGACATTGACGAAAATGGATCGCTTAACTATCATACAACGCATAAAAATTATCAAAACCTACTACAAAAATGGTGATTCTGCCACAGCCACGTATCGTGCGTATCGGCAATTTTTCCAACAAAATTTTCTTCAGCGATGAAGCACATTTCACACTCGGTGGGTAATTTAAGAGAGGTCATTACATCCAGAAAAAGTCAGTGCTTGGTGCGCTCTTTGGTCCGAAGGTGTGATTGAACCTTACTTCTTCGAAAACGACGATTTAAAGTCTGTCACCGTCAATTCGGAGCGTTATGGTCATATGATAACCGACTTTTTTTGCCTGCTATTGAAGAATACGACTTGGAGAATATGTGGTTTCAACAAGACGGTGCCACATGCCACACAACTCGAGCGAATATGGCTTTATTGCAAGAGACATTTCCTGGCCGCGTAATTTCTCGTCGTGGCGATATCAACTGGCCACCAAGATCATGCGATTTGACACCATTAGACTTTTTTTTGTGGGGCTACGCGAAAGACCGTGTTTATGCAGATAAACCTTCAACTCTTGAGCACTTAAAAACCAACATTCTTCAAGTTATGGCTGAGATAACGCCCAATATGTGTCAAAAAGTGGTCGAAAATTACCTCAAAAGAATCAATGCTTGCAACACTTCGCGTAGAGGTCATTGAAATGATGTAGTGTTTCACACATAATGTCAACGTTCAAACTTTACAATAAAAAAGAAATATCATGAAAAAAATATATTATATGTGTTTTATTTACGTTTACTTTTGAAACCACGAAATGGATAACCCTATATTACCCACTTATAAACCTGAAAAAGAGTTCTTCATGCCTAAAAACCATCTAAAACTAAAAATTCTTTTACATGCACCCGCTTTCTTTTAAAAATTGATCCTGTTCACTAGCTCCATCAATCGTGCGATTAAACGTTTCTGGATTTTTTATGGGGATAAGTTAAGTCAGAAGACGTAACCAACCAACCCAATGTCGGCTTTCATGTGTTGTAAGGCTTTTCTACTACTAATATGGCCTAGTGTAGATCCCAGGCGAGTCAACGACCTGGCTCTCTGCTAGTTAGTGCTGCAATTGGACACTTGACTATGCCTTTAAAGTCTGCTGTGGATCCTTCTTCTTTAGAAATTTCTTCGTAGTGATTCCGAAGTTATACGAGGGCTCAGCAAATTATAACTTTGTTCATGATATTGAGTTGTAAAACATGATCAAGGCCCTCTCCGTGCAGCCGGCATTCCATCGAATAAGAAGCCAATGATGTCAATGAGACAAATACAATTCTATCAGCTTAAATGATATGTGACTATTTGCATTCAGGTGCGGGATTTCGTAGTTATACGTTTATGTGTAACTAAATAGGGGAAAAGGTGTCAATTTCACGTTTGAGCGACCACCAAAAGTTGGCCAATATTTGCGCTAAGAGAAATAAGAATATTTGCAAAAAACACAAATATTAGCCGACTTCAGGAAGTCGTGCAAAAGTTAAATTGACACATTTTGTGATAAACAATCAAGATCCATCAAAAATTCTGAAAATTTAACTAAAAGTTCATTTGATGAGATGATATATATAAAAATATTACACGACTGTTATACTATTTATATAATAACTACGGTAATTTTTATACAATTTTATCAAATGATGACTCAATCTCTTCACAAGAGAACAGACTTTAAGAATATTATCACTTACCCTAAATTTGTTTATTAAAGTTTGCCACTATGAATGGACAAACTTGACAAAATATGAAAAAAATTCGAATTTTCCAAGTTTACCTCATCAAAAGTCATAGCATATTAAGTTTGATAATAGATATATGTACACCGTTTTAAAGGTCCATATCTCCCCTTTCTAACCAGATTTAAATTTTGGAAATCGGGTCGGAAATGTTTGAGTAATCCAGAAAATTGTGCGTAAAGTAAAAAAAAAAAAAACAGTTTTTGTCAAATAAAACAAGTTTGCAGGGTTCGAAAAATATAAAAAAAATATTTTTAAGTTCTACTCAACTAACTGAGCAACGTGGACTATGTAGTTACTCGGGTGTATTTTCACTGTCGCACCGTGTAATTAATTAATAAAATTCAGAAACATAAATATTTTTACATTTTGATAGATTCGTCTTCAAAATATCTATGTATGTATGTATTTATGTATGTATGTGTCAGCGATTACAAATTTGTGTAATTGATTAATTTTCAGTATTTTCGATCAATTTCTACCTACACCCACACATGTATTCGTAAATTGTGATTTAAATTGTTACGTTTTGAGGTGTGCTCAAAGGTGCGCTTGAGTTTTTTTTTAACGAAAAATGATCACAAGGGAGAAGAACGCATTGAAGAAAGACCAGAATCAGTTAAAAGAAGAATTGCTCAGAATGATGATTAGCAGTATTAAAGTCGTATTTAAAACATATATTTTTTTTTATTGTATTTAGAAAATGTTTCGACTCACTGAAAATGCAGACGAAATGAATCAATGAATGAAACTTTTTTTGCTAGTGGCACGATTAATATTTGTGTTTGTTTTATTGTTATTGTAAAAACGCGTGCTGAAACACAAAGGCGAATCTTTTTGTTACCTTAACGGTGTGGTGCGTAGGCAGATACCATTCCTATGGCTAGCTAGTAATGAATTGTGAATTGCTCTCCATTGATTCATAACAACCATGACTTGTGTCGTACTTGTAAGTTGTACTCCTCAAGCCCATCAATGAACGAATTTAAGCACTGCGCATGTTTAAATGAGGGTGTGTGTGCTTTGTTTGAGATTGCGTTTGTTTTCATGTTTCATACGAAAAGTAATTGCATAGGCAATTAAACAATTTTCTAAAAACGCTACGATCATTGATGACACGTTTGTTGATTTAGACCTCCAGGTATTAAAGGCGTTTTAGTGCGGAGGCGTCTGTTGTGGCCACAAATAAAAGAAGAACAAAAAAGTCATACTATTTATCTATTAAACATCACGAACTTGAAAATATTAATCCATTGAATGAAAGGGTTCTTCAAGTAAAAGTCAATTGTAGTGATCAGTAGATCGTTCTAAAAATTTCGTGTTTTTGTGTGGTTTATTTGGGTTGGGCACCCAATTGCACAACGTCTCAAACAAACGACCACTTTGGTGTTTATCATCGGCAATCTATGTTCTTTAATATTTGAATTTATGAGCACGCTTCATAAACAAATGTCACTTGATGTTCTCTATACAAAATGTGTATTTCAGAATACGAATCATTAACTTCTTTTTAGATGAAATATGTAAAAAAAAAAATATGTTTTTTTTTTAGTAAGACAATGAACATTTTCACAATTGTCGTTTTTATTCAAGTTTCTTCGGCTCGTTTTATACATACATTTCTGATCAAATCAGTATGTTTTATTTCCCCTTAATTTGTTTGTTTATGTTTTTCGGTCTTCCTTCTTGCCATTGTAAGCAACAACAACAACAAGAATCCTGTACAAAACAACCCAAGTATGTTCAATGAATTGTATCTCCTCAATGTCTCTCTGATACGCAAATAATTTTTGTATAACGCAAGTGTGTGTGTGCATAATTATTTGTGTATGCAATGTTTAGAGTGTGGCACGTGCTTTAAAAGCTAAAGAAATTCACATACATACATACATACATATGTGCATACAGTATCAGACAAAATTAAATCATGGATTCCTATACGCTAGTAGCACAACATATAACAACATCAACTTGATCGCCTATTTCATAGCCATAATTTTTATTTTATTGAGAACACTCACTCACTCACTATACGTTTAAAAATTAAGAGAACATTGTAAAATGCAGCGACTCAATTAAGCATATAACCTTGAATATTTGCTATGTCAGTTAGTCGTTATTTTTATTTTACTATCTTATACAGTGAACTCGCGAAAACGTGAACACTCGAAAGTGTGAACGTCTCAGAAACGAGAACAAATTTATTTTTCCACAGAGTATTCTAAAACGTGAACACAATCTGAAAGCTCTAAAACGTGAATACTTTTTTTATATTTTGTTTTTTAATCTGTTTTTAAATTGTGAAATCTTTAGAAATTCACGATCAAATTAAAGAAAATGATAGTGGTTTTAACACCAGTGACGGCTTCAAAAATTTAAATAAAGGTTTGTTGTTCGACTTCTTAAAATTTCCGGAGAAAAGCTTTCTGCGCAGCCGCAACATGTTGACCCACTTAAGGAAAAGTTAAAAGAAAAATAGAAGAAATATATCTTTGTGAAGATCAGCCTTATAATGCTGATGAATCCGGTTTATATTGGAAGCAGTTGCCATATAAAACATATTTGTCATCACTGGAGAAAAGTGCTACAGGCGCAAAGATGGAAAAACAACGATTAACTTTCATGGGCTGTTCAAATGCATCGGGGACTCACAAATCTAACTTTATTTACTGGTAATTGGGAAATCTAAACATCCACGAAGTTTCAAAAACTTTACTTGTCCAGTGAATTACAAATTCTCCAAGACAGCATGGATGACATGTAAAATTTTTTATGACTGGTTTCATCAATGTTTTGTTAAAGAGGTAGACTTCAACTGAGAAATTTAAAACTGAAAACTTTCTTATAATTTTTGGCCTTAGGTTACTGAGTTCTTGACTAAAAAGGGACTACCGGTAAACGCCCTTCTGTTAATAGGCAATGCCCCTTCACATCCGGCTGAATCCCAATTGATTTCTGATGACGGATTCATTTGTGCAATGTTTTGCCACCCTACATCACATCGTTAATCTTTTTAAAATAACAAAATTGTATTATAGAAACAGTCTCTTGGCATTAGTGGCTGGAAAACAAACAGAATTGCTAAATTCTATTAAGATGTTAACTAACTCAGCATGGAGTAGAATTTCGTAACAAATTTTAAACAATTGCTGGAAAAGTATTTTAAATTTAGTTTCGGACAAAGATTCGAGTAGCAAGAATAAAAATCATTCGCTAAATATTATTTCTCGTATTTTAAGTGGTTTTAAAGTTTAAATTCCACGTCTACTGTACTTGTGAATGACCGACCACCCACCTAGAATAGACAATTTACAATTCATTTAATAAAAAACTATCCTAAGTGAACAATTACTACACCTCCTCAAATTATGCAGAAACAAAAAAAAAAAAAAATAAAAAGAAACAAATGTAAGTGAACTATTTTATCCAGTTTAAAACTATCCTTATCTCTGATGAATCATTTGTATTTATTCTAACAGAATTCGATGAGAGAACACCCTAGTCCAAGATATAGCAAAGGTATAGTAAAACATGGAGGAAACTGGTAAGGTTTCCTGCAGAGACGTTTTTAAACATAGCAGAAGAGAAAATGGCTATTAAGAGGCGATATCAACACGAAGACAACCCTCAACGTGCATATAATTGGGTGAAAAATTGGTTTATTTAAATAAACAACATAGCAGTCTTGAAGTGGCAAGCCCAGATGCCTTATCTTAATCCCAATTTCAGCAGTACCGGTTAACTTCTATGGCAGATGGAACAAGGTTGGCTAATTTTATTGAATTCATGTAGTGTAAATGCCCTCAAGTTGAAGTCGCTGTGGTCTAGTAGGTAGTGTGTTGGCTTATTAGAGGAAAGGCCCTAGTTCAAATCCCAGGTCAGACATCAAAACGAAAATATGAAAATATTTCTTCGACGACTTCCTCTCAGCAGGTTTCTGGCAAAAAACTCTGGGAGTAAAAATTGCCATGAAAAGCTTCTCAAAAATCTGTCGTTCGGAGTCGATTTTAAACTGTAGGTCCCGCCACTCATGCATAAAATTAACACACACAACATAAGTGGTGTGAGAAGCTAGGTCGTAGTCCTGACTGAAGGGTTGTAATGACCAATTATGTATGTATGTATATGTAGTGTAAATGCCCTCAAGTTGTTAAAATTTAAAGTTACTCCACTAAAAATTAAGGAATTTCAAGTATTTTTGCAATACTTGAATACGTGATTCAGTCCTGTACGATGAATGATTTGTTTTTTACTTTTAATTTAATTTTTAAATATAAAATAATATAACTGATAAAGTCTTGGTATTTAGTTTTGCCCGACACTGCACTATATTTACATATGTATGTACATACATACAGCAATATACATACTGTATACAGTAATACAACATATCGAAATTGCAATATTATTGCCAGGCTGCGGCGTTTATATATTTTTAAAGATATTTATGCATGTTTGTACATATTCATATATGTTTTAATTACACCCATACCTCATTTCACGTCGTTGTTACGTTCCAAAAAAAAAAAAACACGACGCAAATTGAAACGACGCAAACTGAATTATGATTTTCTATAGCAAACCATGTAAAGATCGAAGATGGGTACCAGGGTTACGAAATTACTACGTTATAAACAGAAATTTGAACAAAGTAAACATTTAAAAACTAAAAATAATATAAAATTGTATTACATGCATATAAAAAAACAACAAAAAACAAATTCCATTGAAATAAAATAAAAAATTCACTGAATTAGTAACACACTAATTGAAACTGAAATCTAAAATTAAAAAAACAAGATGAAAATAAAACTGTATTATTTTCAGTTAGAAAGGGAATCTCCAAGTTAGAAACTAAAGGAGTCGTGCCATCTTTTAGAAAAGAAAAAAGGAAATTTAAAAAACAAAATTCAAAAAAGGTTAAAAACTCGAACCCAAACAACACAACTTCGAAAATCTAATGACGCACATTGGAAATTTAGTACTAATTCAGCCGCGATGTAACTTCGAAACGCAAAACGAAACGGCGCAAAGCGAGGTATGAGTGTATGTATATTATTGACATGCGAATTAAAGCTCCAGTTTGTGTAAATAGTAAATTGTACTGTAGTAGAAAATTTAAAAATAATTTTAAAGCTTCTAACAGGTAAGGACTGACTTTGCTCTTGTATTACAAATTTATATCCGCAACAGAAAACGCACTTGCAAGCGCTATTCTGTATAAGCTACGCTGCATTCATGTTATTCTTACCCTTCTAATAACATATACAAGTGAATCTGCAATGGTATAAAGATGTTAAAAATTCTTTTAACTTAATTTTATTCACTAAATTAAAGTTTGTTAGATCAAATAGGATTCGATCGCAGATGCAAATAGACTTGATTCAGTAGAGCGGACACCTGTACTAATCTCGAACTATTACAACTGAATGGAAAATAATGGATAATATATTCACATAATATAATTAGGTAAATAATAATTTATTTTAATAAAAAAAATTTAGATCAACCATATTAATTAAATAACAGCATTTTCATTTTATAATCAAGTGAGGAGTACGTAACTTAAACTTAGATTTATTTTATTTATTTATTTATTTATTTATATAAACTTAGATTTATTCATAACGTCCTCTTCAAAAAATGACTTCAACAAGCATGAAATTAAGCCTGCGAGTGATACAACGTCGTTACCATTTGTTGCTTCTGGATTTACTATATCAGCATCCTGCATAGCAGAAATCCGCACGTCAAAGGAGTCTAGCAAGCAAACTGTTCATCATCCGCAGTAAAAGTCGTAATACTGAGAAAAAATCCGTGAAAACTTCACCCAAAAAATGCCACAGGTAAGAAAATCTTGTTAATTTACACTCTTCGCCCTGGCTTAGGCTTAACATGTCAGCCACTAAAACGCTCTTACCTCTCGTTGCAAAGCCTGTTAAAAGAGTAACAAATACAGAGTCTTGTGCTACTGTGTTAAGCTTTTCTTGATCGTTCGAGATACCAAATTTCAATTCCTTCTCAAGTTTAAATAATGTTAGGTACCGTTACACAAAATATCGATATAACGGCTTATATGTCGACCGTATTACTTTAATGGCACAACAACAACAATATCAACTCAATCGACCGCTATTTGAATATAACGATACAAAACACGTGCGCACGAGTTTGCAGCAACAGTACATACATATGTATTTAATACACTTCTTGCGTATGGCTTTGGATTAAAGGGTTCCTTTAAAATAATATAACCTGCCAATGGGAAAATATAAGATTTCTTCGAATATTTGTATTTATGAGAATGAGAAGAGCTTGGATAGGTGTGGTGTATTACTTAATTGGCCATTACAATCCTTCAGTCAGGACTACGACCTAGTTTCTCACACCAACCATGTTTTGTTTGTTAATTTTATCTATCATTGGCAAGGGCTACAGCTTGAAAGACAACTCCAAACGTCAGATTTCTGAGAAACTTTTCATGGATGAGAAAAAGATGACGAAGTAATAAGCCAACACACTGCCAACCAGTTTATGACGACTTTAGTTTGGCCTATTACACAACGTAAACCACTTTTGTTAAAAAAAAAATTAGAAACCCGACTAGCGTTTACAAGCGAACACCGCAATAAACCTAATACATTTTGGGAAAACAAAGTTCGGAGCGACGAGTCGTAGTTTTGGCGCTTCAGTTATGATGAAAAGCATTCCCTATGGTGTCCTCCAAACCTGGAATATCACCCAAAGTACACTCTTGAAACGGTTCAGTATGGTGTTGCCAATGTCATAGTGCCAACAGCATTTTACTGGCATGGCGTAGGCAATGTTCCGTTACCACTTACTTACGCTAAAATGGAAGAGCACATACATACATATACAAAAACATGCTGACAAGAATTATGATACAATTCGCTGAAGACAACATCCCTCTAATGTGGAAACTAATGCAAACTAATGCCCCTAAGCACACTTCACGCCTAGTGAAGAGTTGCATGGAATGGAGCACAATCGAGGAGTTGAAGAATGGCATTGAGGAGCAGATACGAGCAGTAATGCAAAAGAATTTAAATAATTTGTGGAAGGAAATTCAAAAAGTTTGATATACCATACACCAAGGTATGCTATATGGTCTTAGCTGAAAGTTTACACAGGAGATGTTCTGTTGTAATTCAAAATAAAGAATTTCCCACCAAATACTAAGATTATTTTATGAAGTTGAGATTTACTTTAATGAATTCATGACAATACTAAAACTTTTATTAATCTGTATAATATGTACATTAGAAATCCATTATAATCTATATAAAATTCTCTCGTCACGGTGTTAGTGGTTAAACTCCGAAATGAATCGACCGATTTTCATGAAATTTTGTGTGCATATCGGGTAGGTCTGAGAATCGGACAACATCTATTTTTCATATCCCTAAATGTTAAGAGGGCGTGGCAAATCGTTAAAATTGGATATCTAAGTACATATTGACCACAGATGAATAAAATTTGGTGGGTAAGTTCGTAGAGTCGATATCGACAATCCCACCAAAAATGGGCGTGACAACCCTCCCCCTTCAAGTGATACCTATAACTCTTAAACCACTGAACCGATTTTAACCATTCTTTTTTTGTGTGAAAGCTTATCAGGTTTAGATGGTCTAAAAAAAATTCGATATAGCAAAAAGTAGGCGTGGCAAACTTTTAAAATTGAATATTTAGGGACATAGTGATCGTAGACGAATGTAATTTGGTGGGTAAGTTCGTAGAGTCGATATCGACAAACTCACCAAAAATGGGCGTGGCAACCCTCCACCTTTAAGAGATACCTATAAGTCGGCTAATTCGATGGTTTAAAACTACAACACTTTTGATTATAAGTACATCCCCACACACTTATAGTAAGTTAGTTATTTTTATATAACTATTTATAAATATATAATGTGACCTCTTTTGGGCAATAAAAAAAAGTCAATATTGGACGGGACGAAGTTCGCCGGGTCAGCTAGAAATCCATTATAATATGGTTCTAAATTTTTTTTTTTTTGTTCAAATGTAAAAATTATCAGAAATATAAAAGTGAAACGTCGTGCCTTAAATCCATGGCCATCGCTGCATATCTAAGCAAATCTATTATGCGTTTGCGTTTGCTATTATAACAGAATGATAGTCAGAGTATAACCTATCCATTTCTACTTGTAAATAATGCTCAGATCTAACATTAGCTTACAAAATAATTTAAGAGGATTATCAGGATAAAATATTTTTCTTAGCCAATTTCATTTAAGTCCATATCTGCCATACTGTAACAAATAGAAAAGAAACAAATTGATGACAACCAATAAAAAAATTTAATAATTATAATTTTTTTTTTGCAGTTGTTGTGATGTATAATTTACTTTGAATATAAAAAAAATTTCTTTTTGCCGGTTGTGTTTCAAGTTAAACTCCTCTTATATAATCCATAGAAAATCTAATTATATTTTCACTTGTTTGTATTTTTAATACATAGATATGCATAATTACTTACACAAACTACATACTGGTATGTATGTATGTATGTTAACTAGTATTTGAACAATAGAAAAAAAATTTTTTCCCTTAAAACAAAGAACATTTCTAAACAAACATTTAAGCATACAAACCATGCTGTTATATTTCGAATCGCAATGTATGTATATATGTATTAGAACTTGCTGTATGTACTGACTGATTGTTTTTATGCAATTGCAAAAACAAAAATAAAATGAAACCTGAAGTACTCGACTCTTAATCTTTATCTCCATACTTTTAAGAATTTACTTATTTACGCGTGCAACTACACAGTTATGCATATGCCTTATGTGTAGGATACTCAGTAAGAAAAGAAAAAAGTTTACCCTTGTGGTGGCTGTATATAGAGGATGTTTCAACTCCAGAATCTTTTATATTCAGTGCAAAAAAAAAAGACGTACACATATCCAGTTAAAGTATAAAAGCGGATATGCATGGTATATACATACATATATACGATCAATATTACAGTGACAGCCAAAATCAAAATTAATATTTATTGAAGAATACGTGGCTCCAATTAAATTTTGTAATTAATATTCGCTCTTATCTACTACACATTTATGCACAAGTTACTAATTCGGAAAACATTTTTAAATATTTATTTTGTCTTCTTAAGTACTTCTTCAGTACTTTGTCATAAATCACAAATGCGCGGTATATTTCCCAAAATAAATCATTTTTTTTTTTTTTGAAAAATGTTAAAGTGAAATATTCTGTCAATGATTTCGCGCATTAAAGCCATTCTGTTATGCGATAATGGAACTATTTGACTCGACAGTACATCCAAAATTTGCCCCTTAAATTATAAATATCGGTTTCCTTTGTTGTACATACATATGTATGTGTATGCATCGTGTTTCTTAGCTTGGAAGTATTTGCTGTTGTTTTTAGGTTGATGCGTAACAAAGGTTTTTTGTTTTTTTTTGCTCATACGCTCCTGCCTGTGTTTTTCTTCTTTAGGGTTTTATTGTAATATTTCCGATTCTGTTTTTGTTGTTCTTATATTTTTTTGCATTCGTTTCCATAAGGTCCAGCAGGAAGAAGTACCGTTGCTGAGTTATACTTCAACTCTGTCCTATTATTTTTTGCGTCGTGTAGTTTAAGTTGACAGTTCGTGACAAGTTTTTTTTTTTTAATTTTTTTACAGACTTTTAGATGCTTTTAATTATTATGTTATTCTGTTGTTGTTTTTTTTTATTTGCATTTTCATATATGTATGATATACAACATGTGTGGAGGTTTGTGTTTGAAATGTCCTTTGTTTTTGGTTCTTAATAAGAATTTCTAAATTTACATGGTGGCAGTGCCAGTCATTGTTCGTCTCTTCGTTTATTTATTTATTTGTTCCTCTTGTTATATTTTTCTAACAATAAATTTTACGTTTTTACATCTGGCCATTTCCAAAGCAACCTTGGGTCAATAAATTGCGGCATTATTATCCTTGCGGCTTTGCATTATTTTTTTTTATTTTTATTTATAAAATAAAAGAGTTGCCATGGTAACCAAAATTTAGCTCGTGAAAAATGTTATACTTTTTTTTTAATTTATTTACTTTAACATATTAAACACAACCATAAAATATTAAAGAAAAAAAAAAAGTAGAGTAAAATTGGCACACTAATGGGCTACGTTTGGTCGATAATCAAATTAATTTGAACATAGTATGTCGACAGAATTTGTGGTCTTGAAATACAAAGTTATTAATGAAAACATATGCAAAGGGTGGTGGGGGTGGTGTTAATATTATATTAGATTAGTAGCGTTGGCAACAACAAACAGTATGTTTACCAAGCAATGCGGTGTCAACGCATCGCACCTGATGAACAAGACAGAGCAATAAGCTGCAGAAAATTACTTACGTAAAGGTTATGCACATGAGTTTGTAATATGTATGACCCCGTAACATGTGAAAATGGATATTGGAAAGAATTAGTTTATTCCTATTATTTTATACATATTGGTACTTTGTCTTAAAATCTTTTTTTTTTATTTTATTTTATCAAACTTAGCGTATAAACGGAATGTAAGTTTACGCAATTGGTCATTACAACCCTTTAGCTAGGTTTACAACCGACCTTCTCACACCACTCATGTTGTGTGTGCTAAGATTATATCAACGGTTTTCTGACGATTCCGAAAGACAGATTTGAGAAACTTTTTATGGTAATTTTATTTTAATCTCAGAGTTTTTGTCAGAAGACTGCTAAGAGGAAGTCGACGAATTTTTTCAGTTTTCATTTTATTAGAGATATTACTAAACTACAGCGACGGTTACATACAACAACTTTACAAAATTATTTCTCAATTATAATTTATTATCAGATTTATGCAATTATACATTTCAATCATTGTATTTTTTTTTTCTTTGTTTGTTTTGGTTCAAAACATCCTCCCTTCTCCTCTACTACGTAATTCAAAAGCAAATCAATGGGTTTATCACAATTTTTTTAATGATCGTTCTAATATTAATACAGACAAACTTCGATATAACGAAACTGGAGGGGATCACAAAATACTTCGTTATAGCTACTTTTTCGTTATAAACATGTATCAGCAAAACCTTGGTATAACGAAATTAGAAGATATACGAATAAAATTCGTTATAACTATAGTTTTTTCGTTGTATAAAGGCTTTTGAAACAGTTTTTCTCTATAGAGAGGCTTTGCAATGGCGCTTACAAACGCATTTAGACTTTGATGTTTTTGAAACGGGACTAACATTACTCAAAATTTAATTTTTTTTATTCTTACTTCGTTATATAGAGGCTTTTGAAAGAATACTTCGCTATATAGAGGCTTTGCATAGCCGGGACTGATTTAGCTTTATTATTAATTCGTTGTATAAAGGCTTTGGTACGAATTATTCGCTATGTAGAGGTTTTATGGCTCAGGATTTCTACGTTATAGCTATAGTGCATTTTTGTATGAAAAACTTTACAGTAAAGAGGTTTTTTCAAGAGACTTTGATGTTTTTGAAACGGGACTAACATTACTCAAAATTTAATTTTTTTTATTCTTACTTCGTTATATAGAGGCTTTTGAAAGAATACTTCGCTATATAGAGGCTTTGCATAGCCGGGACTGATTTAGCTTTATTATTAATTCGTTGTATAAAGGCTTTGGTACGAATTATTCGCTATGTAGAGGTTTTATGGCTCAGGATTTCTACGTTATAGCTATAGTGCATTTTTGTATGAAAAACTTTACAGTAAAGAGGTTTTTTCAAGAGACTCAGAAGAGTTTTTCGTTATAACAAGGTTCGTTATATACAGCGTTGCCAGATTTTTTTTTAAAAAAAACTTTATTTCTGGGAAAAAAAACTTTTTTTACAAAAAAAAAAATTGTTTTCTATAAAAGTACCAACATTTTTAAAGGAAATTCCGGAGCCCGGTACCCTTTGCTGGTTTTTTTTTGCGTTTTTTGTCCGGGACTAATAAAATACACAATATTTTATTTTTTAAAGGAAATTCCGGAGCCCGGTACCCTTTGTTGGTTTTTTTTTTGCGTTTTTTGTCCGGGACTAATAAAATACACAATATTTTATTTAAAAATGTAAATATTTCCTGTTTTAATACTGAATTTATTGAAAAAATTTTAAATTTAATTTTGTCGAAAAAACTTGTTTTGTTAAAAAACAAATTTAGTGAAAACTTTTTCGCATCTCCAAAAACTTGAAAAAAAAAGGGAAAACTTGGCAAATGGCAACGCTGGTTATATCGAGGTTTTACAGTACAATTTACAATATTGTGGAAATTCCAAATTCCAGTTTAGTTTAAAAGAGACTATTTATTCATAATTACCAATTTTTCCTTCTGATAAGCTTTTATCAAGAATTTTTCAAACATTTAAGCCAACATTTCCGAAACCTTAAATTTATTAATATCTATTACATATTTTCTACTTAATTTTTATTGTTGTCAGGCGAAAGTTGATGTGAGTGAGCTAAGTCCAACCAAGTACGGAGAGCATTGAAAAATCATGGTTTGCGGTCAAGATTAATTTAATCGTTAACATTTTTTGCCATTATTTCAAGTAATTTAGAGCAAAAATTGCTGAAGAATTGGTTAATTTGTTTTAATACAACTTCCTTTCTAACGAATAAACAAAAGAATTCTACATTGTTGATCGCGTGAACCTGTGATAAAATTCAAATTTAATTCTCCAATGAATGAGTTGTAAGGATGAATCCGTTTACATAGTTAGATACAGAATAGAACTTGTCTGAAGCATTTTCCTTGCAACCTATGAAATTCTATGCAATACATTTGAAAAACGACGGCATTCATGCCTGTGCTTTACGATTTTGTTCATTTTACAATACAACGGAATATGTTTCCGTAAAATGTACAAAATTTTGAAATATAATCCACAATCTATAATCATCCACTGCCTTTAATGACCAATTACTGATTTTAATGCTTATTTCGGTAGCAGAAAATTATAATCTTTTGACTTTATAACTCTTACAGAGAACTATGACTTAATTCATGCTTATAAGTCAAAAATAGCATTGTGTCATGCGTGAAAACACTGCTGTAAAAGTGATTACCGGTCCGAGCCACACACTGTCTATGCCATGAAAACGTGTAGAACCACATCATTAAAGATTTAGAAAGAAAGCGGAAAAGAATATGCTATGCATTTATACTTCTTCTGAAATAGCAGCCGTTGAGAATTTTCTGTCTGGCAAGTAAGAATTACTTCAAAGTAATTTAGCCAAAATGTAGATATACATACTTCCCATGATCTTATTTGCTTGCGAGACAAACTGATTTGTCCAATTAAACTACGATTTATTACTTCGGGTTGACGAAATTCTTGATAGATATAAAAGTGTTTATTCCAGCCCATATTATTCATTCAGCCATTACTGGAATTGCATCAACGAGAATATCTGAAAATTAAAAATTTTACTAAAATTGTGATTCGAACTACCGAGGAATGCAATTTCCTTCACTTTCCACTTTTTAGGGTGCAGGTAAAGCAAAACCGGGAGTGTTATTGTGACAACAGTCGACTATATTTGTGTAGATTTATTCACTAACTGTTGTAATTATTGTAACTAACTAACTAATACTATGTTCAGACATGCACATTTATTAAGTCAATATTCGCTTTATTGATTACAATATTTTAAGTGTTTAGACATAACAATATACGCAGTTCAGCTGCTTATTCAATATTCATTTGACAGCTGGTAAACAAAACAGCTGATTGTTTCAACAACATTGTTTTTGTTTTGTTCGTTGCTTTTTTGTTTTGTTTTTTTGTTTGTCGTTGTTCGGAAAATTGTAATATGCTCACTGAACGTATTTGTGATAGTGCTGTATTTCAAGTTTTAATCAATATTATAACAATTTATGAATTTATTGAGCAATAATTAATTGACATTTTATATGAAATATTGAGATCAATAATGCCGTTTATTGCGATTTACTCAATATAAGTGCATGTCTGAACAAAGTATAACTATGTAATATAAAGATGCGAGGTAAATGGTAAAACCAAACTTTGAAATCATCTATCACTATAGTAGTGCCAATGTTCGGTCGTTTGCAATGCGGATTCAGAATGAAGATGCTCGTCGACAAATTTACCTAATATTCTGGTGGATGACTTAATTGATAAAAGATTTTTAAAAATGCATTGTCAATACTTGAGAAACTTGCGTTAAAGTAAGGTTTTTAATTAGTACCGTTTTCCCATTTCAAACGAGATAAGAAAGACACAAAATGTATTCAATTCCTGTTGATAAAAAATAAATTAAAAATAAAATTTTAATAAAGATGAAAAACGAAAGATATGAATAACAAGAGAGAAACAAGTCATTACGATCACAGAAATCAAAATACTGGCACCGTATGGGAGAAGGCGACTACACCTGGAATTTGTAGACATTTAATATAATTTCTTGATGATAATTATACCTATAAAGGTGTGATGTGAATGGAAATAAATACAATGGCATACTGTTTTTAAAAACATTCTCCAAGTGTAAACATTTAAAAACAAATTTCATTTTGAACAATAGTAATTTAGGCTACACCATATAGAAACCTTTCCGATACACTTGCACGTTGGAACATATTTTTTATTTGCTCTTTTTTTTTTTTTTTGTATTTATGTATGTGTTTTGTTTTTTCTGATAAGACAAAACAACTAAATAAATAATTGCTTTTCTATAGGTTCGTTTAACAGCATATTTAAATGGACGAAGAAGAAAAGCATTATTTGACTGTGTGATGGCAATGTGAGGACTTTCAAAAGAACTGAATGATACGTTAAATTATAATTATAAATACAAATAATAATATGTACTTCATGTACATAAATGTTGCGCAAGCGATATCAATTTAATTTTGTTCTCTTTATTTTAGACCAGAGTTTTGTTAATTTGTATTTATCTAATTGTAACATTCCCACCCGCGATAACTTCTTGACGCTTGTATGCGTTTTATCTCAAAGCAATGATTATATCCATTCATTTTCTGTTGTTCACCGGCGTTGGTTATTAATGCAAATACATACATACATACATATGGGAGAACGATATGAAAAACTAATAAAAAAAGAGAAAATAATAACAAAAAAAAACAAACATACAAATAAATTTAAAGACTAAAAATGACTGACTATATAATGGCAATTTAACAATTTGTAAAAATGTTCAGGCGATATCGGAAAAATAATCTGTTTAAATGACATTATAATTCCAATTGCTTTTTTTTTGAGATACTGTATCTAAAATATCACAAAACATGTAAGATGAATTTAATCTCGCAATTAATAAGAGCTGTGGTCATGACAACTTATCCCCAAAAACTCTCTTTGAATGCAATAGAGAAATATCGCCACGTTTAGTTAATATATTTAATGGTACGGTACAGACTTCGGAATACCCTGATATTTTGAAAATTTCAAAAATTATTCCAATTCCGAAGGAATCTGGTGCTAATGTTGAGGAAAATTACAAGCCTATCTCTTTACTATCAATTGTTGATAAAGTTTTTGAAAAAATAATACATAGGCAATTATTGACGTACTTGGAAGATAATAAACTAATATATGAGTGTCAGTATGGTTTTAGAAAGGGTAGTGGAACAGAGAACGCAGTTACGAATGTTGTGAATTATATCTGTAACGGTTTGGATCGGATTGATTCAGAAACTTCGGTACTATGGGATAAGGGGTAGTGAACTTAATCTTTTCAAAAGCTACTTGAGTGCCAGAAAACAATATGTTGAGTTGAATGGCTGCAAAAGTACACTTGGAACTGTGGAGCATGGTGTGCCGCAAGGTAGTGTTCTGAGTCCGCTATTGTTTACTATATATGTAAATGACATTGTTAATCTTGATCTCCATGGGAAAATATACATTAATGCAGATGATATTTGTGTACTGTATCCGTATAAACATGAAATTGCACTCAAGGCCTATATGGAGAGAGATGCAGCTTTAATTTTTGAATTTGCAAGACTTAACAAATTAGTTATAAACTCGAAGAAAACAAAACTTCTCAGGTTCCGTCATCTTTTGACTAGATATTACGGAAAATTCAGTATTTTTGTTAATGGGGATGAAATTTTCGAGAGTCAGTCAATAAGATATTTAGGGATCAATTTACAATGCAATCTTTCGTGGGATTTACACATTGAATCATTAAAATCGAAAATATCTCATGTAATCGGTTTTCTTTACAAATTTAAACACAAATTTAACGTCAAAACAAAAATTATGCTCTATCAAGCGTTGATTCAAAGCCAGCTAAATTACTTAGCTCTGATTTATGGCTGTAAAAGTACTGTAGCAATGTAGCAATGTACTGTATACATTGCTGAATACAACATTGTCCTTATACCAAGATGTTGCGAAAAATATCATACCTCAATCACTTATTTTTGTTTTTAAGTCACTAAACAACATTGGTCACAATACAATTTCTTTCACCAGAAATCAAAATACATTTAATACAAGAAATAGCTCGAATTTACGTGTCTCAAGGTGTAGATTAGAAACCACAAAACAAAAAATTGGTTTTGAATTTAATAAATTACCGAATGATTTAAAAAGTATTCAGAGAATTTCGTTATTTAAAACAAATTTAAAAAAGGATATATCTCAAAATTTTGAAATGCTTCTGGTATAAAAATCTTCTTAATATATAGTAACAATTAAATAATTTTTGGATTTTTTAATATTACAAGAAATTAATTTGTAATTATTATAAGAAAATATTTTGAAATTTAGTTAATTAACTTGTTTTTGCCAACTTGCCTCAATAATGTCACTTTGACTCTGAGGCCCAATGTAAATTAGTTGGAAGACAATAAATAAATGCATTTATAAATAAAAAAAAAAAAATTTCATACTCTCCTATGAAAGCAGACTCATTATTTAGCCGAGTTATAACAATATAGACTTTTTCGAAAATATGTAGTCACAATAGCTGTTTCACTAAATTTAATAGAGAGATAAGAGTTCGAGCGTCATTCTTTGTAAACACAAGGTAAGGAGAGTATTTTTTTCAAGTCGATTGTGTGTGTGTTTGTGTGTGTGTAAATGCATGTGGTCACATACATAGTCATAATAATATCACTATTTAATATTTAATGATGTTTATAATAGTTTTATCGTTATACAACATCATTATTACGTTGTTATTTTATTATTATTATTATTTTTTTTTTCATTTTTTCTTTCATTCTTTCTTTAATTTAATTGTTTTTCATATTTTTTGATGATTTTCTTTTTGAACTATTGCGATCTTTATTAATGTCTGCGATTTATTATCGGTCATAATATTTGATAACACAATTTGACGTGATTGAACGCACCCATTTTAAATTTTAAGCTATCACCCGCCTAATGTTGCTCTATAGATTATATTAAAACAATTAAAAAAAAAATGCAAAATTTATAGTTTTGATATTATATACCGTCGGCAGCTTGATTTAGTGTCTAATGCATATTATTAAAGAAGGAATAGTGTAAAATTTTATAATTATTCTTCATCTTTTATATTTTGTTTATATTTACCCTATCGGTCTATTGAACCAAATCATTATAATTTATGCACTCCTACTACTATATTTCAGATTAACTACATTCTTACTTACTTATCGATAAATAAATTTAATGTGAATAACGGTGCTTGTTTACAAAATATGTACTACCACATGCACACTGTCAATCGCTCACACTCATATATATACATATGTATATATGTATGTGTATGTACACTTGCTCATACTCATTATTACCTTGAAAAAGAGTGAAAAGAATTTAAAGGCAATAACTTTATATGTAGATTTAGATCGGTGTGAATAAACAGGACTTTGCTGCTGCTTCGCTGATAAACATACTGCGAAATAAATTAAATATGCATTAAATTTTAAAGATGTAACTAACTGACCTTGCGCAATCCTAACTGCAGGCATTTTAATTCGCATTTTCGGCAAAATTTCAAATTTTTTGTTTAAATATTTCACTTCACTTTAAAAACGTAATATGTGTTTAGGTGAAAAATATAATGTGAAGAATGCGAAAAATTCATCCAATATTGCTACCGATTTTAACGCAGTATTTATATAAACGTAGTCTTCTTGTGCGCTGTGTTCCGTTAAATATATGTAAAACGTGATCCATATGTTTTTGCCCACTTGTGTGAACACAAAGTGACGCTGGAGCGTGCTGGCACCGCTAAGAACCAATTTGGAATATTGAATGTAATCGGTCTCGGAGACTTTGCAGTTTGTGAACTTTGTTTGGAAGCAATTTTTATTTTGTTTGTTTTGTTTTTATTTTGTTTTTTTTTTTAATATTTTTTTATTTATTTAAAAATATATTAAATAGGAACCTTCGAAAGTATATTTATTTATTATTATATTTTAATTATTGAACTATTTTTCTATTTTAATTTATGTTATATAAATTTATTCACTTTTTCTCATGTATGCATGTACATATGTATGTAGATCTTAATTTATCCATTTTGAAATTTTTAATTAATTTATTATTATTACTTTTTTTAGGTTTTATTTTTTATTTTGTTGTTATAAAGTAAGAACTTCAGTTGTTTTCATCTTTGTGTGTTGATTTTTTATTTTTAACTGTTTGCACTTGACTCTTTTTTAACATTTTTTTATTAATATTTAAATTATTAATAAGGGGGTATGTATGTATGTATGTACATATAATACCAGCACAAGCACATATTTTATATGTTATATATTTATTATTTATATTTCATTGTTATGTGTATTATTACAATTTTGTTTTGTTTTGTGTGATATATTTTTTTTTTGTATTGAGAAATAATGTCCAATTAAAGAAATACACGTCCGAACACGTCCATGTCCTGCGAGTGACTACGGACACATACGTGCAGATAATTCAATTTTATTTTCGGCGTTTACACATTGATGCCAATTTGAAAATTAGATTTTATTTTGTTGGTTACGCGCGAGGGTTGACTGAATGGCGTAAGGTGGTGGGGTGGGTGGGTGTTCTGGTCTTGTCTGGTGCGGTATGTTGGTTGTTGGTTCTGGATGGGTAGATTGATAGTTGAATGGATATGAATGGATACAAAGGCGAATGCGCGGGAGAGGGTTCTGTTGTTTACTCCTTATTGATAACTATTTTTGGAGGAAGCAGTAGAGTACAGGCAGGTGGTAATATAGTATTTTGTTAGATATCTAATGTGTTTGTTTTCATATGAGAATCCGATGGAACTAATAGGTTTTGTTGTTGTTTTTATTATTGTATAATGTGGGTGGACACACAGAATCGCGCGCGCTTCTATATCACTTGATGTTTTATATATGAATGTCGTTCGATAGCGGCTATTACATGTGTATCGGTGTTGAATTTTATCTTTCTTTGTCTGCCTATTTGTCGGACTGACTGTCTAAGCAGTCAGCATAAGCAGTGGGAACAGTGATAACGGCAGCTAAATACGCTAGCAGCGATGCGGCTGAAATACTACATACATACATGTAGTGGATCTGTATATGTATGTGAACAACGATTACCGTTACGCATAAAACAACCACAACCAAACCCTGCGACAAGTAGTACAGAAACAATAGAGAATAGCAACATCCACATTGCGAATTGTTTAAAATTTGCTCGTATTCTCCAAGTATGTGAAATTTCGTGCTTTTAAATGCGACTTTCTGCAATTATGTATATACATACATACATTCATACATATACTACATATACTGAGTTATTTTTGTCATTCTTTTTAATATTATTATATACGGTTTTGTATTCCTTGTTGTTTATTTATTTATTATTTTTACTTTATAAAATTTTGATGCTTATGCTTCTTCATTTATACACGTTACATTTTGTTACATTATTGTATTATTACTGCTCTTGTATGTACATATGTATGTATGTTATCTTTTACAATTAAAAAAAAAAAGAAAACTTATTTTAGACCTGCATATAGAATACGTTCGTATGCAGGTACATATATGTATAACCGTTAATATAACGCACTTTGTAGAGTTGTAGTACCGAAGAAAAAGGTATTTACATTCGACTATTAAACAAATGAAAAATCACGATATTTTGTAATAAAAACACAAAACAAAATATCGCAAACAAAAACAATAACTAACGTCCTCACTATGCAGCAGACCGTATGCTTCTAAAGAACTCATATTTGTCCATCAAATATCTATTCACCACACCAACCAGTCAAAACACCTTCCTACTAACAACGAACAATTCATTCATTTTAATTCATTTGTCCAGTTTCACTCTCAAAATATGCGAATAAAGCCAAACACACATTCATACATATGCACATTAAGCTTTTAACGGTTGATGGTTAACGATTACAGTATTTTATTGAGTTGTAACACAAGCAAGAGGAGGTTTGTTATTTTTGCCACTCCGTTGTGTGTCTGTTCCATCATCATATTGTGTTGTTTTGTCTTAAATTTACTCTTTTATTATTAGTTCACTCGCGCGCACTCACTTCATACATAAGATTGGTTAAATACGAATGGAACATGGGCACGAAATACAGAATCTTCAGACCACACCAATTTTTGATTCCCTTCGTTGTGTTAGCTTTGTTGACGCCATCGTCGGCGTAATCGTATACGTAGGCGAATACACCAAACAATGTCTAACCAGTCGCACACACAAACACGTGCACACATGGATAACTGCAGCACACAAGCACACAATTGTAAGAGCAATAACAACACAAACCAAAAAAAACAAAATAAAAGAGTTTATTCAAATTAAATTTTGCTCTCGCATTTATTGCCCATAGTAGTTGAAAATGTTACAGTTGTTGGTGTTCTTGTTGTTGTTGTGTGGTGGTGAGTGTGGTGATTTCAATGGAGATGACAAAACGTTGTAGTGAGTACTCGCTTTTGTTTTTTGTTTTGTGTTGTGCTTGTTTAGTTTAACACTCAAAACTTTGCGTCAACTGCAACATTTTCACTTACGTTTGACTCTTATCTTGAGGTGGACGCGGGCAGCAATTTCCGCATACATCCGGCTGTTGGAAAGTATGAAACACTAAATATCCTCTTGTTATTAGAAATAAGTAGTTGCTACACATAAGATTCATGTATCCACATATGCATGCGATGGAGGTAACCGCAGGACATTAACTCAACCTATATACTAACATTCTCAGTTAAAGAGGACATTGAATTGAATTCCAGGCATCTTGAAATGTATACAAATATCTATATACATATGAATGTATATGTACATATTGTACATGTGTGTAGGCATATACATATATAAATACGTATGTAGTAAGTATGTAAATATTGTATATACGTATGTATGTACGTACGTATATCCATGTATGCTCATATAAATTCAACTCTTTTTACTTAAACATAACAACGACTCATTTGTATATAAGAATGAGCTTTGATTTTGACATGTTTGGACACATGCACACATACATATATAAATATGTATATACAAAACATATTCAAAGAACGTAGTAAACTACACCACGGTAAACTTAACAGTATCGGCACATAAACATAATTCTTCAACGAATGGATATTATCTGCAAACATTTGGCTGATGATTTCTTTCTTCCTCAACAGATTGTTACCAATTTTGCACTGTTGGATTGAAATGGCAATACAATCGAAATATTATCATGTTGTAAAAATAAGTGTACATTAATATTTAAATAATTTTTAATAAATAATTGGCTGCTCCGAAAAATTATAGGGCCTCGTTACCGTAAAAAAGGATTCATCTATCCACGATCAGATAAAGACACTTCGAATATTCAATCATATATATACATATGTATTTACGTATATATATAGGATTTTTGCGTGTTTTTGTACCACATAAACTCATATGAAGAATATAAAAATGCAACATACCTTCATACATTGAAACGATTTTACACCACATGCATATGTATGAACATCATACCGAAGTGTCAAATTGTGTTTGAATATATAGTACTTGCAGTCTTCTCATATTGTTTCTCTTAAAGCTTTCTCTTAAATAGTAATATAAATCTCTTAAATAATTCAAGTACAAACTTGCACACAACCTTCAATTATCACAGTGTTGCCAACTCATTGTCAGCGATTTACATCTTTTACTTCGTTAAAATTATATACGATTAATTTTTTAATGCTATCCAAGAATATAAAATTGTATAAAAATAATTTAAGGAATACTTGAAAAACTGTTATACGTATTAAGTAAAATCACAAAAAGGAATGGGGAAGTGAAGATGTTTTTTGTTTATATCTTAAAAAGATCCCATTTAAAATATTTAAATGGAACTATCACTAGGATAATTCTTATAAAACTTAAAAATTTCAATAATTGTAAATTCCAAACGCTTTTATTTTATATTATATATATATATTTTATATTAATATCTAAATTAAAAGATATTTTTACATTCAAGCTACAATCACATTCACTTTGAATTACTCTACAAAATCTAAAAATTAAGAATAGTTAGAATACATGCAAATTATAAGACAAGTAGACTGTATTTAATATGATATCTTGTTAATATTCTGTGACAATTCATATAGTTATAGGCCTAGATCTCGCCCTTTTTATTAAATATTTTATATATTTATGACTAATTTAGGGGTATACGATTTCATCAAATTTCCAGTATGTTATTAAATTAAAAAAGATGAATAAAATTAGATATAAAAATTTTATTAAATTTAAATTTTTAACTAATCGTATCTTCAATGAATTTTTTTATATACATATTTAGCTTTATTTAAGTAAGTAGGTAGTATGTTGGCTTATTAGAAGAGAGGCCACGGCTCAAACCCCGGGTCAGATATCTCGAACAAAAAGAAATATAAAAAAATATTTTTTCGGCGACTTCTTCTCAGCAGATTTCTGAAACTCTCTAAGTGTAAATAAAATTAACACATAAAGTTTCTCAAAAAAATCTGAAACTCACGGATAAAGTTTAATTAAAATTGTAATGATCAATGATGCATGTAAATAATATTGCGAGAACGTTCAACTTTAAGTATTAAATCATAATATCATGGTGTTACTACACTCTTTGGCTGTCTGTACTGCATATTTCGCTCCAATGGGCATTGTTTCAATCTAGGCGATATCTGGCATATTTGATACTTTTGTTATATTATACTAACTCGTGGTCTATTTTGTATTACACGGTGAACACCGGTAATACTAAATTTATGCACACAAAATTATTTTCTGACTCAAAAGGCTTATTTTATTAAAATGTCAAAAAGTATCAAAACGTACTATAGGATATATTTTTTTGAGTGAAATTTAACTCTAAAGAAATCTATTGATTGCTAATTGTTTACGCTTCTGGTATAAATTTCAGAAGACCTAATATGAACTTATTTTTTAAGAAATAACATACAAAAATTATACAAAAAATTTTATTTAAATTTTATAGTTGGTATACATTCATGTGCATATGCCTATTAAATTAGGAAAATCGCTCATATTAGAAAACTCTGAACAGGTGCCGATTTTTCAATGAATCAAAACCTCATTAAATTAAAACTAAGTAAATCCAAATGGAAAATTTATATAAAACGAGAAACAAAAAGACAACATCTACTAAATTTTGAAGTATATCTAGATCACATTTTCATAAAAGAAAAAGCTATCGTAATTCACAATTTTGTTCAGTATACGAAACATTTAGGCAAGTTCCACAGTGTCATTTCAGGTTTCTTGAACTTTTTGCCATAACTTAGATTTACTTTGAAAATTTTGTCAAATATTTCTCTAAGATTTTGAACGCGACTAACGTCCGCTGAATAATTTGATTACTCCATACCATCAATAATATTATCACGAATCCGATTACAAAGAAGTCTGGCAGAACGTACCATTCATTACATCTTCAAGAATACACTCTTAAATTTACATAATCATAGACTCGTACTAAATAAAAATAAATTATTTTAAATATGACTTACATTAAACATTACAAAAAAATAACTGCAATTAATGCTTAAAAGAATAAAAATAACGCAAAGTATAAAATGGAATGGAAAAACGTCCACTTACATGTTAAAAAAAATTATAATTGTTTTCTTTTTTCACAATTTCTGATATTTAAGCGTTTAGAACAAAAATCGTTAAAACGCCAGCTTTTGGTATTAAGCGTATAAAAATCGTTAAATCTCATTATAAAGCAAACGGGAATTTTCTTTCACAAGTTAAGGTCGTAACAAACAGAATTTTGTTTGAGCATATTTAAGAGGTTCGCTGCACATTTTTAATATAACTGAATTCCGTTCTCTGCTACGACCCGGTCTGACAGAGCTCTCACAAGCTTAACTTGTTTTAACAAGAACTTTATTCACATTGGTAACTTGGCAACGAACTGGTCTATGTTTCAAACGAACATCAATGAACATGTTCGACCCTTTTAGGTTTGTCAACATACTCACACTCAACTTGCGCTTATACATACATACATATGTATATGTTAATTTACGTGAACATTTTAATAAATTATTTTTTTAAATTAAAAATATTAACAAACAAAACGAATTTCGATTTTTAACAATTTTTATCATTTATTTTACTTTTTTTTTATCATAAATTATTAGAATAATATTGATGACAATTTCATTTGATTTAGCGAAAATGAATTAAACTACATACATACACATGTACATATGTATGTATGTATATGTGTATAAACATTTTCAATGGAACCATATTTAAATTCTTTATAAAACCAGCAGTCAAAGAAGGGATGTGTTTGTTGGCATTTGAGTTTACGTTAAATGACAGAAAAGAGTTTTGCATACGTGTATAGAGATGTACAAGCGGCATTACTAAAATCCGAACTTACTTTGTAATGTTTTGTGCGATGTACTACGATTTAAGGAAATAGAATTATTTATTTTATCATTAAATCAATTTAAAGTCGCGATAGTGCGTTTATGGCGAAGAAGTTTCACAAAAAACATTTAAAGCTCTAGAAAATTTAAGAGAATAGTATACAGTCAAATATAATGACTGTATATCGAAAGTTCCTACACCGTTTTATTATGTCTTCCGCGATAATAAATACGGCCACGAATTTAAGACACGACATTTCATTTACATACATATTTCTGATAACTTTTAATTAAGTTTTTTTTTCTTTTTAGTGCCATACTTCTATTAGTGTTTTAAGTTCTAGAAGTTCTTTAGTCTTAGGGCCATTATTACAACTTGCCGTTGGATTTTAACGGGCAGATAAATTGTTTTTCATTATTATAAGTAGACAATATGGTAGAAGTGAGCGTTAAGCTAAAGGGAGGATCATCCTACCGGTAACTTTTAAAGTTAAATTTATGTTTGAATTTGCCATGTTATATATTATTTTCAATATGGCAACTTCAAATATAAAATAACTTATTTAATTGAGCAGTGTTATCGACATTGCTCCAGCACTGCCATATTTTTTAAAAAGTTAACTTTATTTTATCTGTAAGTCGTAATAACAAAAATAAGTCAAAGGTAACTTTTTCCTTTAACTAAACCCAAGTTTAACAGCGAGTTGTAATAATGACCCTTAGAGATAAAACAGAATTTGGGCTTGACGATTTTTTTCCATATAGAATTTCGAATTCATAGTTAATTTACCTCTATGCGAGAAGTCCTTGTTTTTAAGTTATTCACTTCCAAAGATTTTCGTGGTCACTTTTGGAAGAACCTCATTTTCTAGAAAATGACTCGGATGACTTTTTGCACTCAAAGCTTTTTATAATCTACAGAATCTAATCTGACTCCAGGAGAATAAATAAAAATTGCCATTCTCATACAAAAAAAAAAAATAAAAAATGTGGTTCAGAGTCGACTTAAACTGTAGTTCTCGCCTCTTATAGATAAAATTAACACACTGGAGTGAGAAACTAGGTCGTAATCCTGACTGAAGAGTTGTAATGACCAATTATGTACATATGTATGAGTCTACAGAATCATAGTTAATTTACCTACAAGCGCGAGAAGTCCTAGTTTTTAAATTATTCGCTTCCAAAGGTTTTCGTGATCACTTTTGTTGGAACCTCATTTTCTCGGAAATTACTTTATGCATTATTTGCATTGCAAGCTTTCTATAATCAAGGTGTGATCAGAAATTGGTTAAACATTGGAAAATTATAGTTTCTTTAGAAAATCCGTCCAAGCCTATGACATTCGAAAGCACTTGAATTGTCAATTTTGAACAGCACATTTTCAAAAAAAAAAAAAAAAAAAAAATAAAGAAATAAATAAAAACAAAAAGTAAAACAAACAAAGACAGAAATTGAAATTAACCCTCAAGTGCCCGCCTGTAGACGAGTTAAATTCAATGCACATTTATTCGTTTTCCAAATTCTGCTTTGCTTTCTTTTGTGTATTTTGATTAAGTCGGAGAGTCCAATAGTTAATTTTATTATATTTGCAATATATGCTGATGCTTTGAGCAGCGATCATTGTCATTTAACACATTCGCGGACAAGACGGCATATGCCGTCAATTTTAGTTTAAAATTATGGGACAGGACGGCATATACCGTCGCCAATATTATTTGTAATTGGGACAAACCGGTAGCTCCCGCAGTAAAGTTAATGTTAAATTATGGTTTGTTAAAATGAGTGTCGTTGATATTATCGCTGGGACAAGACGGCATTACCCGTTGAATAAAATTATTAAAAAATTTGACTAAATATGACTATATTCTTGATTCTAATGATTTCGCTCCGTGCCCCACAATGAGACAACACAGAATTTAACTGTCCGCGAATGTGTTAAAATTGAAAAATTGTGAAATGCGGACGAAATAATTATTTTGCAAAAAGTGTGAATTTCTAAAAATCAAAGAAAATAAAAAAATTAAATACTCCTGGCTAATGACATAGTGTAGGTTATGAGTTTTATTGAGTAGATCTCAAAAATATTTTTTTATATTTCTTGAACTCTCCAAACTTTTTTTATTTGACAAAAACTGTTTTTTTGACTTTGCGCACAAATTTCTGGATTACTCAAACATTTCTGACCCAAAATTTAAATCTTGTTGGAAAGGGGAGAGAAGGACCTTTAAAACGGCCTACATATATTTATTATTCGACTTAATCCGCTATGAGATTTGATGAGGTAAACTTGGAAAATTCGAATTTTTTTCAATATTTTTTCAAGTTTGTCCATTCATAGTAGCAAACTTTAATAAAAAAATATAGGATAAGTGATAATATTCTTAAAGTCTGTTCTCTTGTGAAGAGATTGATAGAATCATTTGATAAAATTGGATAAAAATTACCGTAGATATTGGAAATCGGGTCAGAAATGTTTGAGTAATCCAGAAATTTGTGCGTAAAGTCAAAAAAACCAGTTTTCGTCAAATAAAACACACTTGGAGGGTTCGAGAAATATAAAAAAGGTATTTTTGAGTTCTACGCAACTAACTGAACTACGTGGACTATGTAGTTACTCGGTTGTATTTTCACTGTCGCACCGTGTTATTAGTGAAAAAATTATAGTGAAATTATTAAAGGAAAAAATAATTTCGGAAGCTTTTTATTGATCTTGCAGGGTAGCCCGTCTGGAGGCGGTCTTAGGACAATTCAACAAAAAAACAAAAATACATGTATTAGGTGAATTTGGAAGTGGAACATTTCGGAAGATATAAAATTGTGGTTAATAGACATGGACGACGACAAATGCAAAATGGACAAATGCAAATGTATTTAATGAATTTCGTAGAAGAAGATGACGACTTGGATGATGATCCTTTGAGACCAAGGGCCATACCAACGTTGAATTTGACGAGGCGATAAGCAGAGCGGTGAATATGTCAGAATTAATGCTGGTGGTTGAGATTTGCGCTACTCCAAACGGAAGTCCCTTGTCGTTGGCAAAATTATTATCCCTTTCTAATTCGATTGATTAAATTACTCCTCGGCCACAGAAACGCAAATGTAATGTGCCTGGAGAGCAGAATATTAATCAGCCTGAAGATAGTATTAAATGTAAAACAAGAGAGTTTATTGGATCTGTTTCGGATATACTTAGATCCCAAATCCCACAATTTCGAGAAAATCTTGTGGCGCCAAAAGAACTTAGTACTAAATAACTCTGCGATTGAATTTTCTTGTGCGCGAACCAGGAGAAGCTCTCACAAAGCTTGAATCAAAAAAAAGCTTATATCAAAAAGATATAAGAACTTCCTTCTTTACAATCAATTCGGGAATTCGTATCACATTTTGTTCGCTCTAAAAAAAAAGGTTTGTTGACGTCGTTTGCTTCAATATAATCCATGAATACAATAGCTATATGGGTGGTGTCGATCTCATGGATGGTCTTATTGAAGAGTGAAGAGCAATACTTGTTGCTCTTTGCTCGAATTAATATTCCTTCAGATTACGGAGACAACCGATTTGACAAATTACGGCAAATATAATACAAATAATAAATAATACAAATCGAATGTTCTTACATTTGCTTGACTTAGCCATGGAAAACGCCTACATTTTGTTCAACAGAATCAAAAAGCCTAATGGTAATGATACGAGATACCAGCTGCCGTACTTTGTATGCAGAGTCCTTCGTTGCCAAAAGCTCCAGGGCGCCCACTTCAAGATCAAAAAAGAATCATTTCTACCACCTACAGACATCGTAGTTTTCATATCGCTCTGGTTGCAATTCCGAAAATCAAATTGTATGTGGCAAGTGTAATATAAACTTGTGTCTTTCTAACCACAACGACTACTTCTACAATTTTCACCATAAATAACTTCAACAAACTGTTTTTTTTTTTCCATAAATATTCATTTTTTTGTATTACCTTATAAAGAAATGAAATCTGAAATTTATTTTTATTTTTTATGCACCTCTTTAATAATCTGTTCTTTTTTTAAATAAAATATTTCACTCACAAATTTTTTTGGAATATTCTCCCAAAGCCACCTAGAGGCGGTCTAAGATTTGGCGCTATAAAACCCGATTTGTCCAAAAAAAAATATTTATTTTTAAAAATCCTTTACTTTTAAGGCAAATCAAACCCAGAAATAACTTTTTGGCACTAGAGGGTTAACATCAGTGGCGTAGCTAGCTAACCAAGGGCCCTGGGGCAAATTAAAAAGTGAGGCCCCACTGCTATGTAAACTGATTAGGTTTTATCAAATAAAAATATGAAATATACAAATACTTTAAAAATGCTAAGCTACTTAAGCTCTTTTTTGCAGGGCAGGTAATAAAATTATTAAACAGTAACAACATAAATTACAATTAATGCTAGGTGTAGGTTTGGCTAATAAAATGAAATAGAGAAGATTCGGGCCTACGAACTGACTAAATAACAATTATATTTAAAATTTTTTCCTAGCTTTAGTTTTCACAAAAGTATCAATGACTTCGTTTAAATTCAGGCTTGTTGCGGTTTTCATTTCAATTGCTATTAGCGGTAAATGTCAGAGTCGAGTTTGGCTCATATTATTTCTTAAATAATTTTTTATTATTTTTAATTTGCTAAATGACCTTTCAGCTGCTGCAGAAGTGACAGGAATTGTAAAGAATAATAACATTGCTGTAAATACTTCCGATAGGTCGCATTCTAGCACTCCATATTTGCTCATTATCAAAATAACTAAGTTTTATTGCAGATATCGTATTGATCCTACTGGACCATCTAGTCGGATTTAGTTTTTTTTAGAGTGGCGTCCGATTCACCAGTGAACTTTGACAGTAGATCCCAACGTTTGATGCTGCTTCCGAAAAAGATTATGAGTGGCACAATGCACGTACTCTGCGTTAGGTTGGATATTCTTAATATGTTTTTGTTCACCATTATGTACACCACTCATCACACTGGCTTCATCATAGCCTTGCCTCACACATTTTTAAATCAATATTTTTGTCGATAAATAATGTTGTCACTTGGTTGACTAAATCTACTGCGCCATGTTTGATGGCTGCATGAAAGCCTAGAAACACTTCTTTTACTTTTATATCAATTGGCTGTCCATTTTTCGATTTGGTTATTACTCCATACCTCACAACAATGCTTAGCTGATCTACCTTCGATATGTCCTGTGTCATACATATTCATTATGATGGCAAAAAACGGTGACGCTCTAATTTGTTCTAGTAGATGGGTTTCGAGTTTGGTCCCCAAGCTCTCAAGTGTTTCATTATGAATTGTTGCACTCAGATATCGAATAACCTTTGAAGAACCATTTTCCAAAATTATGCTTCTTTGCGAATTTAATTTTGAAGTTCCTTGTCGATAAGTATAGAGTATAATATCGTTTTTTTTTTTCAAATTCATATACAGCACATGCTACGGAATGGCCACTCGAACAACTGTGTTGTTTAATTCTTTCAGATAAATGCTTCCAATCTCGAATTCCCGTACACCAAACTTTATTCCTTTATGAAGCAAATGACCAGCAGGGTTGACAATAGGCAGCGTCTAGTATTTTGGAATAACACAACCAAAAACGATTAACTGGCCCATATTGAGAACACGAAACATAGTACGATTTTGAAAAACACCTATTGTTCTGGTTGATGTCTGTTGGAAAAGGTCCTGAAGGCTGTAAAGGCCCCATATCAAGAATTTGACGTTTTTCGTTATCACTTAATATTTTGTTCGTGAAGTTTCCCAAGTCATAAGAAGATTTATCGAAAAATGTAGAAAAATGTCTGTGGTTCCTCCAAACCCTCCGCTCTAATGTACATATGTCATGCAAAACATCATCCACATTAACATGATCGGAGGCGGGGGTATCTCCAACTGCAATAATTGTCGAATCTTTTTCAGTAGGCTTCTCAACCAACACTGCAGTTACCCCATTATTATAAAATGGGAGACATTTCCAAAAGTTCAGTTCGATCGAGACTTCTGGTAAGGATTTGAGGGCCCCCTGAGCTTGAGGGCCCCGGGGAACTGCCCCGCCTGGCCCCTAGGTAGCTACGCCACTGGTTAACATATGTTGAAATGTAATTGATAATATTTGTAGTTGAGGCTGTTGATGTTATTATGGGGCACCTGTTTTTAACCCTGGACGGTTACTCTTCGTCGAATCGACGAAGCTCATTCACACTTTATCATATAACTTTTATGGTTGTCCAAATTTCGCTCTTTTTTTCAACAACGTTATTTGATAATAAAAGCTTGCAGTCAGTAAACAAAAAAAAAATCTTTTTTTGTTCGTCGATTCGACGAAGAGTGATCTTACTGTACAAAAACGACCATCCAGGATTAAAAAAATGGGTGGCCCGGGTACGTTTACTCACTACAAGCTTTCGTAATCAATCAACATTGTTTATAAAAAGAACGAAATTTGGTCAAACATAAAAGAATTATCTGATAAAGAGTAAATCAGCCTCGTAGATTCGACGAACAGTAACCAATTAGTGTGAAAGTGTTCGTCGATTCAACGAAGAGTAACCTTAATGTACAAAATAGAAGAGTAACCGTCTAGGGTTAATAGCGTTTTTACTGAAGTTTCGGACGTATTCTGTTTCATTATTTTATTTTGTACAGAGCCTACATGGTAGGTATCTTTAAAGTGAAAAGTTGACAGAAGTTATAAATAAGTTTTAAGGAGTTCCGAATAAACTTTGTTTCATATTAAATTGTAATATAATTGATATAAAATAATTAAATAAAAAATATTATAAATAGAATTGTTGAACATATTTTATTGGAATCGGGCGAACATATCATAACTGAAGGTATCAATTGGCGCACACCGTGAAATTGGAAGAGGAATAAGTTATAATCCTACTTGTAGCTTTGTTAATAAGGTGGACAAATTTAAAAAACGAAAATATGCCAAGCTGGTAAAGAAAAGGACGATATCAATTAGAGAGATGTGAAAAAAATTTGGAAAGTTATCGGTATTAAGTTCCTTCAGCACAGACGGTAGGAAAGCGTAATTTGCAAAATAAAATTTTTGATTTCAATATATTTAATGTTGTTTTTTAATTTCTTTAATTTAACTTTTAATTTTTTTAAATTTAATTTTAAAAAATTTTTTGATTTTCTATTTGCCACAAATTTATATGTTCTGTAAAGAGAAATCGATGAAGCTTTAAATTTTGAAGCTTTAAATATTGAACGACGATTCATGGATTAGGGCACTTTACAAACGCTTTTGTGACACAGACAGGTTTTCAGAGTACCAAACCGAAAATTATTTTCACTTGAGGCTATATTGATGGTAAGGGCAATCCATTTCGTGGTTTCAAAAGTATGGGACTGGAATTCGACATCTGTCAAACTAAGTTGTGAAATTTTTTCTTTTCAGTTGAAAGTCTGACATTGACGAAAATGGATCGGTTTACTATCACACAACGCATAAAAATTATCAAAACCTACTACAAAAATGGTGATTCTGCCACAGCCACGTATCGAACAAAATTTTCTTCAGCGATGAAGCACATTTCACACTCGGTGGGTATGTTAATAAACAAAATTGTTGTATTTGGGGTTCTGAGAATCCTCCAGAAAAAGTCACTGTTTGGTGCGCTCTTTGGTCCGAAGGTGTGATTGGACCTTACTTCTTCGAAAACGACGATGGAACGACTGTCACCGTCAATTCGGAGCGTTATGGTCATATGATAACCGACGTTTTTTTGCCTGCTATTGAAGAATACGACTTGGAGAATATGTGGTTTCAACAAGACGGTGCCACATGCCACACAACTCGAGCGAATATGGCTTTATTGCAAGAGACATTTCCTGGCCGCGTAATTTGTCGTCGTGCCGATATCAACTGGTCACCAAGATCATGCGATTTGACACCATTAGACTTTTTTGTGGGGCTACGCGAAACACCGTGTTTATGCAGATAAACCTTCAACTCTTGAGCACTTAAAAACCAACATTTGCCAAGTCATGGCTGAGATACCGCCCAATATGTGTCAAAAAGTGGTCGGAAATTACCTCAAAAGAATCAATGCTTGCAACACTTCGCGTAGAGGTCATTTAAATGATGTAGTGTTTCACACATAATGTCAACGTTCAAACTTTACAATAAAAAAGAAATATCATGAAAAAAATATTTTATATGTGTTTTATTTACGTTTACGTTTGAAACCACGAAATGGATAAAATACAAAGATATTGAAATTGTGGATCTGTGCCGATACTTGGTGGTGATGGTTCTGAATATGTTTCCTGGTGGGTTCTAAAGTTAGCAAGCGGTCGCTGCACTTCGAAACAATATTGTAGGAAACAGTGATTCTGTTTTGAGTACATGCAATACAGTATTTTTTTTCGCGGGAATATTCGGTGGAATTTTGGGGTTTGATTTTCTAAAGAAAATCAAATATTTAATCGATATGCGTAGAAATGTTGTAATATTTGAAGGGGGACATGAGCAACAGAGTTATTGGCATTTCGACTCCCTTAATAATATAACCCTTAAAGCAATTCCCAAAAATATTGAAGAATAATTTTATAATGTAGTTGGTAGGTACGTAGTTAGGTTGAAGAAGAGGAGACCAACCAAGGATATCATGCCAATTGACATACACTTAAGCCATTAAGGGCCATTATTAAAACTTGCCGGTAACTAAAGGGAGGATTTTAACGGGCAGATAAATTGTTTTTCATTATTATGAGTACCCAATAAGATAGAAGTGATCGTTAAGCTAAAGGGAAGATAACCTACCTTTAACATTTAAAGGTCACTTTATGTTTGAACTTGCCATATCATATACTATTTTCGATATGGCAACTTCAAATTTAAACAAAATGAGCATATACAACAAAAAACGATTTCCGCTCTTGCCACTGCGTTAAAAAAAAACTTGTTTAATTGAGCAGTTTTATCGACTTTGCTCCGGCACTGCCATATTTTAATTTTATTTTATCTGTAAGTTGTAATAATGAAAATCAGTTAAAGGTAACTTTACAGTTCCCTTTACAGGTACCTTTAACTAAACCCAAGTTTAAAGGCAAGTTGTAATAATGGCCCTAAGTATGCTTTTTGTGCGTTCAAAAAATATCTTGTACAAACTTCTTTAAATTCTTCCAGTCCATTTATCTGAGATGAGTTAGATCTATTAAAGTTTCATCTTCAAAATATTGACATCTTACGAAAGTTGGGTTATGGCACAAAAAGTATTCCATCGTTTCAATGTGTTCACCACATGCTTTTATCATTTTTCACCATGACAAAACGGCTCAGGTGCACATGTAAGGCGGAGTGTCCGGTAAATACTCGCATTAGTGTGCTCAGGTTGCCCTTATTTAGTTTAAAATACTCATGGCTCTTTCCTCATAGGGATAGCCCCAAATTATTTTTGTAATTCTTCCAACTGTGTCACTATTCCACAACAGGCGATGTAACGTTTCCACCAAACTAGAGTCTTGTAATCGACTTTCGAATATTAAATTCGAAGTCAATTTGTGGTAAATATCCTATACGAGACCCATCGATTATTCTGTAATATCTTGGTAGAGCAAAATATTTCTGATACCTGGATCTAAAAAGTGGATTTCACCAAATAAGATTGATTGACCGTGATCCGGAAAAGACCACCTTCAGAGTAAATAATGGTAAGTACGAGTTCTCGAGAAGGCTAAAACACGAACATTCTACTTTAAGAATGTTCGTCAGACTGTTTACGTGGGCTTATAAAAATGCAAGACAAAGAAGACGACGTGTAGTAAGAATTCTGTCAGTCTTGTGTGAAGACGCGTTGCGTGTGAAGAAAACAGTCGTGGTTTGAAGATCACCGTTGCAAAGATCTACCGAACAGTTGTTAGTGCTTACGCAAACAGAAGTGTAAAGAAGAATAGCGAACTAAACAAACTGTTGTTGTATCATCAATGTATATGTATTACAGTCATTCAATTGGTAAATCTAAGAACAAATAAGTAAAATACGACATACACCAATGTATATCATTTAAAATACCATGACTTTATAATATTGAATCGGTATAAAGATCTCCTCTAATTATTTCGGTACTCGATTTTATGTTATTTGATAACTTTCACCATTCGTTACTGCATTTCACGGAATTAAGATTGTATACCTTTTTGTTATAGTATAACGAATATAATGGGTGATTTTTTAAGAGCTATAGGAAAATTAAAAAAAAAACACATAAAATTCAGAAAAATGCATGAAATCTTTATTTGAATCGATAGTACGGTCCATATAATTTAATGTTTGAAGATTATTTCATGCAAATGTTGACCGCGACTGCGCCTCAAATGGTCCATCCGCTTAGTCCAATTTTGGCATACTCTTTCCAACATTTCGGCCGGTATCTCACGAATAAATGCTTCAATGTTGTCTTCCAATGCGTCAATTGAAGCGGTCTTGTCTGTATAGACATGAGCTTTAACATAGCCCCACAAAAAATAGTCTAAAGGCAGCATCTTTGAAGAAGTACGGTCGAATGATGCCACCAGCCCATAAACCGCACCAAACTGTGACTTTTTCTGGATGCATTGGTAGCTTTTGCAATGCTTCTGGCTGATCTTCACTCCAAAATCGACAATTCTGCTTATTTACGTATCCATTGAGCCAAAAATGAGCTTAGTCGCTGAAAACAATTTTTCGATAAAGAAGTGATTTCCAAGCGTTGTTCGTTTGTAAGACGATTCATGGTTAAATTATAGACCAAACTGAAGATGTTTGACAGTGAAACAAAACACGAAAAGTGCATGAGCTGTTTGAACCAGTGTTGCTAAAAAGATAATAGCTAAAAAAATCACCCTATACTACCTTTGTACCTGTTTAAGCATGAATAATTAAGATATATAGCATCATTATAAAAAAAATTTGTAATAGTTTCAGCATATTTAACAGCATTATTATGATTCCAACAAACTCTTCGGGAGGTCAAAATTGAAGGAGATATCTGATTATTTTAGACAGAGATACGAGTTTTTAAGCCTAGACGCATGTGGCCAGAAAAGGGTTAAAAAGAATGCTAAAATCACCAACATACTTCAAAAGATAGTGCAAGCATATACAATAACCTATTACGGAGTTAGCTTTGCCATCACAAAAACTAAATTCAAGCTCGGCATCTCTGGGTCCTTGATGTTCACCACCTCGATCCATCACTCTTAGCTGTGTCCCAACATGCCTATGCGAAATGCAATTCAGTGGAACCGGCACTACACTCTCTGATCTCACAGGTGGAAAAATCCTTTCATGTTAAAGAATACACTCTGGCAGTCTTCCTTGTCATTGGAGGTGAATTTAATAATGTCAATTGACTCCCCTAATACTTCATCACAAATTACGCAGAAACCGATGTCCTTAAACCCAATTGTCGTCAGTGAAAAATCTTCAGATCTACCTTGCTCGTTCAATACTAATTCTGAAATTTATAACAAAGGTAACCAATCTCCATCAGTTACTAGTCCTAAGCCTCTTAGAGTTATACCACCCTTAAAAACAATTTTTGCCTCCCGTTTTGCTGTTGATACGTCGGTTCTTGATGTGGAGTTTTTCATAAGGAACAGTATTAGTCAAGATTTGCATGGCAACACAAAAATTTTTAAAATTAATACACGAAATCGTGCATCCTTCAAGATTATTGTTCCAGATGTTCTTTTTGATCGTCTTGTTAATCCTAATTTTTGGCCTAAAAATACAATTGTTCGAGAATTTGAATATAGAAACAATGATATTGTAACTCTTCCAAGTGTTCCTGAATCTTGCCCAAAAAACTAATAAAATTTGCAAAACCGTCGAATAAAAATGATTTCCGCTCGTCTTCCTTCAACTGTTCAAATGAATCTAAAAAACTTGATGTAACCTCCAATAACCAATTATTTATTAAGTACCAAAATGTTTTTGGTTTAAATACTAAATTATCTAAACTCTACGTCGACAGTTTTGATTTTGATCATCAGGTGATTATTCTTACTGAGACTTGGCTAAGCAAAAACACCTTTAATACGGAAATATTAAGTAATAATTATAATATATATAGATTGGATAGAGAAACAAATACTAGAGGTGGTGGAGTTCTAATAGCAGTCTACAATACTTATCCATCTGATGAAATCGATTTAAATGTCCCTAAGGGTATTGAATTTATTTGCGCACGTATAAAACTGGTACACAAAACTATTTTTATTACCTGCTCATATATTCCGCCTAGCCAAAATAAGAACGAATTTATCTACAATGAACATTTAAAACTTATTGAATCTGTCGTTCTCTTATCCAAACCTGATGACTCTATTCTTGTTTTTGGTGATTTCAATATGCCGGATATTCTATGGAAATACTTACCAGATTCATTTTTTTATGCTCCATATAAAGCGTCTGAATGGATGGAGTTGTTCTTGAATAGAATTTATGATCTTTGTCTTTTCCAAATTAATGGATTTTCTAACATGTATGGTAAATTTCTTGACCTGGTTTTTTCAAATGAACCTACGGACTGTTTACTTACTCGATCATTGCCAATTGTTTCACCTGAAGACCGCTATCATCCTACTTTGGAAATAAGTCTAAATATTCCACGCTCCCGCTCAGAAATTTTCACCCAGAATAAAAAAGCTTTTCGTTTTAAGAAGGGAAATTATGAAGAACTAAACCATCTGTTATATAATACGAACTGGATGCAGTTATTATGCAATACTGCAGCAAATTCTTCATCTATGGATTCATTAGTACATGTGTTTTATAAAACAATTTGGTCATTGATGGATGAATGTATCCCTAAAATGAAAATTTCTCATAAAACTGGTCCTCCATGGGGCTCTAAACAATTGTCAAACCTTAAGAACATTAAAAGCAAATGCTTCAAAAGATATATAAAGGTCTGGGTCAGCTTTTAATTATGCTAAATATGTTGCCTCACGTACAGTTTATAATTCAACGAACTCACTTCTTTACAAAAACTATATAAATTCCGTGAAGAATAATCTTAAATCAGACCCCAAATCTTTTTATAATTTCGTCAACTCTAAGAGAAAAGTAACTGGTTACCCTAATGTCATGAAATATTTAAATTATGAATCTGATGATAATAAGGAAATAATTGATTTATTTGCTGACTTTTTTTCAACTACATATTCTGATATTGAATACGACGGTAACTCCTATCCTTATACAATTAAGGAAAGCCAGTCAATTCAATTTCCTCCGATCTCCACAACGCAGATTCTATCGGCTATAGGTGGAGTTAAACTTTCTTTTAATAGTGGACCTGGTGGTATACCAAACTGTGTATTGAAATATTGTGCAAATGCTCTCGCTTTGCCATTGGAGATCTTATTTAATAGATCAATAAAACTTGGTTATTTTCCACAATTATGGAAAGATTCCTACATAATTCCGCTTTTAAAGTCTGGTAATAAAGCACATATAATTAATTATAGAGGTATTGCTAAACTTAGCGCAATACCAAAGCTTTTTGAAAAATGCATAACGGATAATATTATTAATCAATTATCATCTTTAATATCCTGTCATCAACATGGTTTTAGGAGAGGTTACTCAACGACCACAAATCTCTTGCAACTAACTACAATCATAAATAATGGTTTTAATAACAAACAATTAACTGATGTAATTTATACCGACTTCAGTAAGGCTTTCGATAAAGTAAATCACAACTTGCTTTTACTGAAACTTCATCTGTTGGGATTTACAACTGTTACTTTGAATTGGTTAAGGTCATATTTAACTGGAAGGAAGCAGTGCGTAGTTTTTAACAATGTAACATCTAAACACGTCGTCGTAAGTTCCGGAGTCCCACAAGGAAGCCATTTGGGTCCTATATTATTTTCCCTTTTTATTAATGATGTACCATGTGTAATAAAATTCTGTAATATTTTAATGTATGCGGATGACTTGAAAATTTTCCTGAGCTATAATAGTATTCACGAGAGAAAGAAGCTACAAAATGATTTGAATATGTTTTACGATTGGTGTAATATTAATCTAATGTATCTTAATTTAAAGAAATGTAAACATATGCGATTCTCGAGAAACTTGATTACAGAAGGTCATTTTTCATTAGGCGGATTTCAGCTGGAAATAGTTACTGAGTTCCTTGACTTAGGAGTTCTCCTCGATAGTAAATTAAACTTTAATAAACATATAACTATGATGATTAATAAAGCCCGTGGGGTGCTTGCTTTCATAAAACGTTGGGCTAAGGAGTTTACTGATCGTAAAATAACTACTCGATTGTATACTGCCTTGGTAAGGCCTATTTTAGAGTATGGATCGGTTATGTGGGATCCCTCTACTTCCTATCAGAAAAACAATATAGAATCTGTTCAAAAGCAGTTTCTTTTATTTTGTTTGGGAAACTCGACGTGGAATCCAAATGTGAACCTACAATGTTATTATTCACGACTTGCTTTAATTAAACTACCTACGTTGGAAAGTAGACGCTTGGTACTGAATATAAGCTTTCTGATAAATTTATTGAATGGCTCTATTTGTTCGGAATTTCTACTGGGAAATATCTGCTTCAATGTTCCTTCTAGACCAACAAGAAATTTCGTACCCCTTCAACTTAAATATCATCAAACTAATTATGCTAACAATGATCCATTAAGGAGATTATGTAGAAACTTTAATTATTTTTACACTTATATTGATTACTCGTTGAATGTTAATATCATAAAACGTAATATTATACTTTCTTTGAACACTTGAAAATGTATATTCTAATTAATAAAATGTAAGGATTTTGATCCATAGATGTTTTTAAATAAATAAATAAAAACTCTTATGTTATAGTAAAGGCTCTTAATTCTTTTAATCTGATACAGGATCTAGTTATGTTTATTGAGCACCTCCTTAAGTCGGGAATAGTAACCTCTTCAATGGGGACTACGTATTGTCAGAGATTTGATTGTAGAAGATCATCGCTGCTCTATCTCCACTTGCAGGCAATTCGCTCTTGAAAAATATTGAAACCTTTGATAATAACGCCATAGCTTATGCCGACGACATTACCATTACTGCGTCGGGAATGTGTCCACAGACGTTGTCCGACCAACTAAATTTCGTGCTGTCGACTGTATCAATTTGGTGCGGGAAATTTGAGCTGTCTGTCAACACCTCTAAAACCGACACAAAATCTTTTCACTAGAAGATACAAGATTTCGACTTGTCTTGCGGCCGCATCATTCCTTCGGTGATTTCCTCTTTCTGAAGGTTAATCCCCCCGTCCCATCCAACACTTTATTATGGAATATTGATTTGCCAAGAGTTTTCATTTTCTGATTCCGACCAGGGATGAATGGGTCTCTATTCTCGCCTCGGAATCCCTGGATGTATGTATACACTGATGGCTCTAAACTTGATAATCGGGTTGGTAGCCGTGTATACTCTGAGAAACTCAACCTGAACATTTCCGTCCGACTGCAACGTGTTTCGGGCGGAGGTGATGGCCATTGATCAAGCCTCTCAATGGGTGCTTATCAACAGTAACTCTTTCACCCATATCTCAATTTTTTTTAGCTTCAGAGTGCCACTTGTCTGGATTCCTGGGCCCAAAGACATTCCAGGCAGCTGGAGATAAGCTAGCCAGAGCAGGTGCACTCCTTCCGGAACCCTCGCCAAATGAATTGTGTATGCCACTTACCTCGGTTAAATTGGACATTAGACAAACATTTTTTTGCGACGCCAACCTATCCTGGATCAATGAAGAATTTTGCTGCATTGCCAAACTCATTTGTCATTCTTACAGGTCATTGCGTTATGGGAAGGCAAGCGGAAAGAACGCAGCTCCCATCAAACGATTTTTGCCGTGATCGTAGATCTGCTGAAGGGGAGGAAACTGTTATCCACTTTCTTTGTCATGCCCTTCTGCAGTGTGCTTATTTACGTTACTTGGCTCTCCATTCCTTGTCAGCTTAATTAAGTTATCATCCATTGGCAGCAGGGATATAGCTTTTTTATGAACTTTCAGGTTGGTTTCCTACATAGGCTTTTAATATGTAGGCCCTACGCTGACAAACTTCTTTAGTGGAGTTGGTTAAATTCGGTCAGTACAGGGACTGCGCTTACCCTGTCTCAACACAACGGGCCGCTAAGCGTGGTTAAGTGTGCTTTGGTTATTAAGGCTACCACTTCAATACAAATTGACGTTCTTTCTGGTAGTAGCATAATTCCACGTTCATAAAATTTTTGGTCTTTGCTGGCAAAAAACTGATCGCGGTGGTTTTTGACCTCCTCATTTGAGGTGAAGGTTTTACCGTCTAAAAAATTTTGGAGTGACCAGAACAAATAATAATCCGATGGTGCCAGGTCTGGAGAATATGGTGGGTGTGGCATTACATCCCATTCAAGCTGTACAAGCTTTTGGCGAGTGACCAAACTTATGTGAGGTCTCGCGTTGTCTTGGTGAAACACTACACTTTTCCTGTTGATTAGTTCTGGCCTTTTCTGTTGAAGTGCATCATTCAGTTGGTCCAGTTGATGACAGTAGACTTCCGAATTAATCGTTGTGTTATCCAGTAAAAGCTAAAAAAAAAAAACGATTCCTTTAAAATCCCACCAAACAGAGAGCATCATCTTTTCTTGGATAATATCGGCTTTGGAAATTGTTTGAGCTGGTTCATCTTTTTTGCTCCGTGACATCTTACATTTGACGTTGTCGTATACAACCATTTTTCGCCCCAGTGATGATGCTTTTCAAAAACGGATCATTTTCGTGACGTTTGAGAAGCGAATGTCGTCAATACGGCTACACAGATTTCTCTCTGTGAGAACATGGGGAACCCATACAACGAGCTTCGAGAATATTCATAGGCCTTTTAAGTGGTCATAAACTGTTGAATTTGGTAAATTTAACCTCAATTCGAACTCACGTGCTGTTATTCGCCGGTTCGCATCAACTAATTCCTTTATCGCGTCTCAACCGGCATTCCCGAACGTGGTGCATCTTCGACATTAAAATTCCGGATCGAAATTTAGCAAACCAGTTCTGACACCGGCGTACTGTCAACACACCTGCTCCATACACATCGGCCAGTTTCTTTCTGGCTCGAACAGCATTTTTACCCTTTCTGTAGTTAAACAGTAAGATATGTCGAGAATGCTGCTTATCGCTCTCCATATTAAAAGGGCACCAACAAAAAATACTACGTAGAATTAATTAGAATTTTTCACACACAAGCCTTATTATATGAGCTCTCAAAGTATATAAAAATTATACGGCAGAAGTGTGAAGTTGGGTGCAAAAATTAAATTAAATCCTCTGTTGGGAAAAACGAAATTACTTTCCGAACAACCCAATATATATAATATGGCAAGCTTAACTTTAAAAGTTACAGGTAGAATGATCTTCCATTTAGCTTAACGCTCACTTTTATGTTGTTGTGTACTCATGATAATGGAAAAATCCTGCCTTTAGTTAAAGCCAAGTTGTAATAATGGCCCTTAATATTATAACATTCCCATAGCAATATTGTAAAAAATAATCCATAGAATTTTTAATAACAGTCATTTCATATCTTATTCAAATCAAAGTCATCGTAATCTAGTAAGTAGTGTGTTGGATTATCAGACATCTCCAATAAAACGAAATATTAAACAATTATTTCTTTGACGACTTTCTCTCAACAGATTTCTGGCAAAAACTCTAAAAGAAAATTGTCATGAAAAGCCTCACAAAAATCTGTCGTTCGGAGTCATTAAACTGTAGATCCCGCTGAAGACATACCTTAGCAGCTGCATTTATGTTTAATACAGGTATTCTTATATTAAAAAAAATCATTTCTGAATATATGTTGCAAGTGCACATATTCTTCCATAATTTAGTTTTTACCAACTATTTGATGACTGTAACGTACGCCTTTAAAACAGAAAGAAACAAAATAATTTAATAATAATAATAATAAATCTATCTATAGCTGAATAGTTATCGATTGTCTAGGCCTAACATATCAATGAAATTGTTAACAAGTAGCTGTGGAGTTGAATAAATGATCATTTTTCAGTATCACAATTAAATATAATGGGTTGTATGTTGGCTTAGCACCGACATCAAACGTTGTCTCTTATATTCTTAAACTTCTTATGTCCTATAAAATTCTTCCATCACCCTTTCCTTCAAGCAAATAATTTAACTCAAAAACAGAAAACATTTTGTTTCAATTTAACTAATCATAATAAACTACATCTTCAACTATCTGAAATCTATTGGATAAATGAATTATCTGGTTATGGCAATGATTTGGACCAGTGCATTATGAAATTTTATCAACTACTTCACAATTGTTTCGTAGCTTGTGTGCCAAAAGTTTTACCACATTCTAATCACGGTCCGCCCTCGAATATAAAATACCTTTTAAGATTAAAAATAAGAAAAATAAATTGTATCAAAAATTTAAAAGTAAGATCTGAATACACCATTGACAACCAAACGGCTTATAACATCTACTTAAATAAACTAAAAAACAAATTCAAGACTGATCCTAAATTATTCTACAAATTTGTTAATTCGAAACGTCGAGCAGCAAATTTTCCTTCTGTTATGAAGCTTGGTAGTCACGAATCTTCAGATAATAAGGTTATAAGTAATTTGTTTACTTCTGCCTATTCATTATCTACATTTAACGCCAATAATCAAAATTATATTCCCGAAGTAAAAAAAACTTTGATGCATCTTTTATTGATTAACGTACTGTTTCCAAGTATATACAACAATTAAAATCTTCGCATGTTGTCGGTCCTGATGGGGTTTCTAGCAGTATTTTAAAAAACCATTTTCAATTATTGAGTACTCCATTAACTACAAATCGCTTAAATTGGGCTATTTTCCCTCCTTTTGGAAACAATAATTTATAATTCCACTGTTTAAATTAGGATCTAAAGCTGATATTTCAAATTATAGAGGAATTGCTAAATCAACATTATACCGAAATTATTTGAAAAACTCTTATGTGATACACTGTCATTTCAAGCATCGTCTATTTTATCAGCATCCCAGCATGAATTCTGTAGTTCTCGATCAACAATCACAAATTTTCTTGAATTTATAAATTTGGTAAATGATGGATTTATTGAAGGCAAACAAACTGACGTCATTTATATTGTTTTGAGTAAGGCATTTGATAAAGTAAATCATAACTTACTCGTTCAGAAGCTTAATCAACTTGGTTTTAGTTCATCATTACTAAATTGGATTAAATCGTATTTAGTAAACAGAAAGCAGTGCGTTAAATTCAGGAATACGCAATCTAACTTTATTGATGTATTGTCAGAAGTACCACAGGGTACAGGTATTCCCCGACTTACGACCGAGATAGGTTCCTAGTCATCGGTCGTAATTCGATTAAGTCGTAAGTCGAATTACATATTAAAAAAAATTTAAGAAAAAAATTACATACTGTACTACTAACTTTGAGGGTCAGGAGAAATCGTCGATATTGTCGAAAGAGAGTTTAAGATCATGTGCTATATCTTTCACTTTTTTACCACTTTCAAATTGTAATATTCGCTCTTATTCCAGTTGTCGACGTCAATGTCGCCGTCAATTTTGAGTCAAAGTCACTTCGTTTCAACGCCGATAGCAATTTATCATTCTATAAGAAAATGACGGCGACGTTGACTATTTATCGTTTATGACAACAAATTAAATACACGTCCCTAAATATTTTAAGCCGCTGTGTGGTTTGATTGTTATTTAATAAAAATAATAATAATAATTAATTGATAATTAAACAACAATTAACAACTTCGCTGTCCAATGAGTCATATGTAACTCATTTCTATGTATGAAGCATTTGTGCGATCAACCTGGTGCAATATTTGTGCGAATTCTAAATTGAAGTCAAGGCGAATTGATTATAAGGTGACATCGCCTCGGCAAGAAATACAACAAGGCAGAAACAACATGCATTTTGTTTTTGTGAAGCTCCCGCACGTTTGTCAAAATCAGCTGTCATTTGTAAATAAAAATTTGTAATAAATATCAACAAAAATATATGTACCTATATTTGCTGCGAAGAAGATTACATTATAAGTAAAAAGACTAAATAATTCTTGAAAAATATAAAAAATTAAGAATTATGTACATATGTATATATAAATTAAAACAAATAACTGTTTGATATATGTACATATCTGGCTTTCAGTGGAATAGAGCTAGAACTAGTTGAGGAACTAAATCAATTTTTTCTGGGTTACAAAAATTCTTGAAGAAATTTCAGGTTATTGTTGATATAATGGTAGAGTGAAAGCGTGATCTAAAATAAAAAAGTTAAAATGGTTAATTAATTCTGGTGTGAAGATTTCCGCACCACCATTGGGGTACTTCACATGGCGCGTTGTCACTTATTTTTAATGGCTGACATCCCCAGTAGGCATACACCATTTAATTCACAAATTTTATTACTTTAAATACAAAGATTTTTGGAAATACATTAGAAATGAATAAGGCAGTAAATGTGGTAATTATAATAATAAGTAATAATAATGATAATAATCAATAAATAAATAAATACAATAATTTAGCTTACAACTTAATTTTGAGCATTTTTTTACTTACGCAACTCTGCTTGGACTTCTGTACTCTCAGCCGATGATTCAAAATCCGAACCCGAAAATGAATCCTGCATTTGAAGAAAAACCTTTTTACATGTTCAGGAAGATCAATCGACCCACTTTTCTCGATCAGGCGCTTATTGAGGTTCCGACAGTGAGCAATTTCTAAACCATTTATTTTATGGAATATTAATTCAAGTTTTTTTACTTGGCTTAGAAATGTACTCGACGGTTTCATCAAAGAACCCTTGGACACCTCATCAACCCACGTAGACGAATTTGAATGACATTGTTCCTTTTCCAGGTTCAACTTCTTTATCATGTACCCTGCAATATATTCCAGGGCATCCTCATGCAGAAAACCAATGTCATCCAAATCCGTTTTATCTAGGTCACCAATCTCATCCTCCTCATCTAAATTAGGTTGATCTTCAATTTCGAGCACATCCGTCAATTCTGCAGAACCTTCGGTTACACGATTTCCAGATGTGATGGCATTTGGGCCATTAAGCCATTCCGTCTTGTCGTCTTCTACGTTACCTTTTCCGCTTAGGTGTTCACTATTTTTTGCTGAAAGTAGAAAGATTTATTAAAAAAAGTAAAATAAAAGTATATATGTATTTTTTATGAAGACATACCCAATATGTATTTGCGCAGCCTATATTTAACATCCTTTGGTGTAGGGTGATCATTTAACCCACCTTTGCTTCGTATAGCACCAAAGAAATTTTCTAAGATATCCTGGTTTAGTCGGCTCGTTAGTATGTAAGACATGTCGTACTTCTTTACATACTCATGAAGCATGTCTAAGAATTTGTTTGAAATAAGAATCCCTTTCTGGAATTGTTCTATAGATTTTTTCCCGGGAATTATCGGGATTGACATAATTTCATTCATTCTATTTATTGTTTCTCTTTCCTTGTCTAAAGCAATGCCGTATGGTTCCTTAAGATATACTATTTATTAAAAACATAAAAAATTCATGAACAAAAATGAACTGACCTTTCCAGGATAACCATAAGTGCCATTTTGGAGTTATGAACATCAAACCAATCGTTGGTTAATTTAAAAAATTCTGCAGTTTCAATTGGCTTGTATATATCAAATCCAAGCGCATTGCAACGCTTTATAGCACTGGCGGTGTTGTTTAAAAAAGTTGTGTAGCTAATTTAACTTTTTGCCTTCCTGCACCTTTTACGGAAATATGTTCATCGCTCAGCTTGTACGTAATTGAGGCATCAGACTTTTTTCTTTCTCTTAATAAATCCGCAATGGTTCGTGAGCTTAAATACTCTCCGTTAATTATAAAGCCCGTATCCACGTAGTGGTTTCGAATAAGCTTAATTAAATAAGGTACATCTGCAAAAGCGAAAATATTTTCCTTCTCGACAATAGGGTTAGGAAACCACGGTTTTTCTAAGACGTTAGTGAAGAAAATTATAGAGTAATTAGTAAATAAAGTAACATATTCAACTTTATTCATACGTGTGGTGTGATGTATAAAAACTTACCTATAGATACACCTAAATCGTTCCATAACTTACGATTGGTTGGTCCTAAATCGCACACCACTGCCAAAACTGTAAATCCTGCCTTGTGGAGCTCAATAATTATGCTATTTAATATTTCTCTGGTCATTTTGCAGTCGTAACTAAAAAATACAGGCTGCTTCCAAGACTTCTTCAATCCTCGAGCCATGACGACTTGATAGTTAGCTGGCTCCCTCACAACGTCACCAGCTGCATCATACTCGTACGTCTCCATAACTTTCATTTCGTCGAAAGCTAAGACACAAATCTTTTCATCAGTGGAAAGATCTGTGATTTGCCGCATGAACTCGATCGACGTATGCAATATACCTTCCTCGATATTGACTTTTCGGCACCAACGCTGTAAGGTAGTTTCATGGGGTAAAGGATATCCCTTTTTATACATATGTCGATATGCCCTTGGACCAGATGCATGTAGACATATAGCATTTGAGATGTCTTCCCATCTCCACTGTATTGGTCCAGGAGACATAATTTTTCGGATCTGACCTTCTGTAAATATTTTTCGCATGCCCTCTATTGCCAAATTTGCTTGATCTAATTTCAACTTTAGGTCCTTATTTTCGGATTCTAATATTCGAATTTTTTCTAAATATTTTGACGCTTCTGATACGAAAATTATAGGGCTATAAGTACATATATATTTACAAATGTTAATTACATTTTAATTGGGTAGATTTGCTTACTCTGTCTGGGATTCTTGTGTTGTGTAAATTTTTTCCGACGTATTAGGAACACTTTCTGAGAAGACAAAGTCTTCATATGAAACAACTGTTGTACAAAAGTCTGTAGACAGTATGTTCTGACATTCTACTAAAGGCAAAACATCTTCATTGCTTACCGCAGTTTTCGATGAATAATCGGTGGATGGATGCTCATACCCGTTTAAAAAACTGGAAAAATCACTTGAATATGGTTCAGCTATTATATATGGTTCTCAATTATATATTAACTTACCCAGAATTTTCATCCTTTGGTTTTAAAGGTTTTATGGAAGGCACAGCATTGGGCATTAAATATAATTTACTACCTGTAGTAATTATATTTTCTGGAAGAAAGTGGTCAATGCAAATATGAGAGTTTGCAAAAAAATTTATCTGGCAGACCTCGCTCCACTTAATTCTCATCTGTTCATCTTTAGGAACTTTAAAAAAAGTGCTCTTTCCCACTTCCTTCTGTTTTTTTTTTACAAATTGCACACCAACACATTTTAGCCACAATTTTTTCAGAATTTACACAAATTTTATTATTTTATATTTTTTTTTTAAACTTTTCTGTAATTTAGCTCAATTTTTTCAGAATTTACACAAATTTTATTATTTTATATTTTTTTTTTTTAACTTTTCTGTAATTTAGCAGTTTTAGTTTTGAAAAAACGTATTTTAAATTCCATTGAATTTAATGACAGTTAAGAAATGTAAACAAATTTTGACAAACTTGCGGTTGCGGCGAATTACACCGAAAAAGTCAGCTGTGCTGTCACCTATTAGTTGCATCATGATTGAAGTTTAAAAATTTTTTTGTTTGTGAAATAGATTCAAATTCAAGTGATGACGAAAAAACAAAATCTTATATTGGAACGCAAGCTTCTGAGACAGAAATGCAATATATTCAACCTACCGGACAGTAAGTAAGAAACAATTTCAGTATATTACTTTAATTATTGTATTAACATATAATTTATTTCTTTGAAAGATTTGAAAGCTATTTTAGATTAAATAAGACTGCTTTTAATTATATCTTAGAAGCAATAGTACCGAATTTGAAAAATGGAACAAGATCTACTTTCATTCCCAAGGCAACCAAGTTGACAGAGACGTTACGATTTTTGGCACAAGGGTCATACCAACTAGGTGTTGGTAACGATTTTAATTTAGGGCTATCGCAACCAATGTTTTCCAAAATTTTATCGGAAACACTGGATGCCTTGGGAACGACAGTTTGTCGTCAGTGGGTAAAATTTTAAATGACCGAAGATGAAAAAAATGAAGCAAAATTAATATTTTTTGAAAAAACTGGTTTTCCCGAAATTATTGGTTGCGTCGATGGTACACATATCAAAATTATTGCCCCAAAAAAAGAAGAGCAGAATTTGTATTTCAATCGAAAAGGATTTTTTAGTTTAAATGCCATGGTTGTAAGTTTGCTAAATATTTTATTGTATTTTATAATCAGACTTAACTTAAAAATAGATTTGTGATCACAAAATGCGGATACGGTTTTTAGATGTACATACGATATGCTGGCTCCGCTCAGGATTCTTTGATATGGAATATGGGTGACGCTAAGAGAATGTTACAAGAAAGGTATGCTGCTGGTGAACGCAACTCATGGCTTTTAGGTAGAATACTATTACCTATATATGTATTTAAGTCTTGTTTAATAATGTAAGATTTTTTAACAGGTGATGCAGGTTATCCCCTAGAACAATATCGGATGACGCCATATCGATCTACTTCTGAGGGAAGTGCTGAGGCTGTTTTCAATACAAAGCATGCCAGAGCCAGAAACATAGTAGAGAGAACAATTGGCGTCTTAAAAACCGATTTCGCTGTCTTCTTGGAGCACGCGAGCTTCATTACAAACCAATAAAAGCCACAAAAATTGTTAATGTTTGCGCTGCACTGCACAACATATGCATAGAATATGGCTTAAATTTAACTAATGACGATATATGTAAGCACTGCCGAGATTTCTCAAACTGAAAGTGAAGTATACGACGCAGATATCACTGACAGTAATGAAGCATCTGAAATAAGAAACCAAATAAAACAAAGTTTTCCATAATTTTAATGCATTGTTTTATTCATTTTTTTTATAAATACTACATACTAAATTAAAAATTAATTCGAAAATTCAGTTTAACTAAAATATGGATAAACAAAAATTAATTTGGAAATATATTATTCCTCAAGACGATTAAGCAGTTCAAGTTCCTTTTCTTTTAACACTTTAAGTCTCTTGCATGAATTTCTTCTTCTCTTTTATTCCTTTCTTTATCAATGCTGTTCCTTTCCTCTCATAATTTAATTTTTTTTGTTTCAATATCCAACAACTGCTTTTGGCGCTTGTCGATATCCTTGAGACTGCGTTTGATAGATCCTAGTGAACTGGAGATATTATTTAAAAGTTTAGCTTGCTCAGTACTATGTTGAAGTAGTAGTTCGACATGGCTAAAACAATTCTGGTTTTTCTTTCTTGCAGAACTCTTATCCTTAATACTGTTATTTTCCAGCGAAGGTCTTAATGGTGGAACTATTCCTGGGAGAGTGATGGATGTTAAATCTTCACTAACTTCCATAGAGGGCACAATTTCATCTATTTGTACTTCTGCCTCCATTAATTTATTAGGTCCATTATTATTCGTTAACGGACCTCCCAGAACATCTCCAACAGGGTGCAATTGTTTTTTAAATTGCAGCAGATTCGCAACAGCTTCCTATAAAGGGCTAATATTGAACTCAGTAAGTTGGCAACCCTGCGAAAGAGAACATTAAAATTTTCAACAGCTGCGTTTGTTTATTTATTTTTTGAAAAAAAAAACACTATATAAAACTTAAAATAAACCCAAAAACTGTTCTAATACTGAAACAAGCTGCAAATTTTAATATTTGATTGGAAAATGTCCGGAAAAAATCGTCGCAGTCTAAACAAAGTAATAAAATTATGCGAAAAATGTAGGATAGAGGTGAAAGGGAATCAAGATAGTATTGTGTGTGACAAATGTGACAAACTTTTTCATGTATCATGCACCGGTTTAAGTAAACAACAATTTTCATACTTAGTAGACAATCAGATTGAAGCATATTTTTGTAAACAATGTACTGTAAGCAGTGATAATGTAAAAGAAGAATTGAGCGACATAAAAAAACAACTAACTAAACTCGATCAGCTGTCTGAAGTGAAGGATGCCATATCTTTTATGTCCAAACAATACGATGAAATATTAAGGGGGGTGGCAGAGGACAAAAAGAAAATTGATGTTTTACAAAAAGAAAATAATTTGCTAAAATTGGAAGTTAATGAACTAAAAGAGACTGTTAAATTTTTAAGTTCTGAGCAAGTCAGTAAAAACTGCATCATAAAAGGTGTAGAAGTTAAAGAAAATGCCACTGCCGTGGATACCTTAATACATCTATCAAAAGGTGTTGGTGTTGACATAAAAGAGGAGAAAGTTGAAGATGTATATATTATTAAAGACAGAAATGAGTCGAGAAATAGAAACACTCTTATTGTTAAATTCAACATATGTTGAAATGTAATTGATAATATTTGTAGTTGAGGCTGTTGATGTTATTATGGGGCACCTGTTTTTAACCCTGGACGGTTACTCTTCGTCGAATCGACGAAGCTCATTCACACTTTATCATATAACTTTTATGGTTGTCCAAATTTCGCTCTTTTTTTCAACAACGTTATTTGATAATAAAAGCTTGCAGTCAGTAAACAAAAAAAAATCTTTTTTTGTTCGTCGATTCGACGAAGAGTGACCTTACTGTACAAAAATTACCATCCAGGATTAAAAAAATGGGTGGCCCGGGTACGTTTACTAACTACAAGCTTTCGTAATCAATCAACATTGTTTATAAAAAGTACGAAATTTGGTCAAACATAAAAGAATTATCTGATAAAGAGTAAATCAGCCTCGTCGATTCGACGAACAGTAACCAATTAGTGTGAAAGTGTTCGTCGATTCAACGAAAAGTAACCTTAATGTACAAAATAGAAGAGTAACCGTCTAGGGTTAATAGCGTTTTTACTGAAGTTTCGGACGTATTCTGTTTCATTATTTTATTTTGTACAGAGCCTACATGGTAGGTATCTTTAAAGTGAAAAGTTGACAGAAGTTATAAATAAGTTTTAAGGAGTTCCGAATAAACTTTGTTTCATATTAAATTGTAATATAATTGATATAAAATAATTAAATAAAAAATATTATAAATAGAATTGTTAAACATATTTTATTGGAATCGGGCGAACATATCATAATTGAAGGTAGAAATTTAAAAGGTAGAGTATCAATTGGCGCACACCGTGAAATTGGAAGAGGAATAAGTTATAATCCTACTTGTAGCTTTGTTAATAAGGTGGACAAATTTAAAAAACGAAAATATGCCAAGCTGGTAAAGAAAAGGACGATATCAAATAGAGAGATGTGAAAAAAATTTGGAAAGTTATCGGTATTAAGTTCCTTCAGCACAGACGGTAGGAAAGCGTAATTTGCAAAATAAAATTTTTGATTTCAATATATTTAATGTTGTTTTTTAATTTCTTTAATTTAACTTTTAATTTTTTTAAATTTAATTTTAAAAAATTTTTTGATTTTCTTTTTGCCACAAATTTATATGATCTGTAAAGAGAAATCGATGAAGCTTTAAATTTTGAAGCTTTAAATATTGAACGACGATTCATGGATTAGGGCACTTTACAAACGCTTTTGTGACACGGACAGGTTTTCAGAGTACCAAACCGAAAATTATTTTCACTTGAGGCTATATTGATGGTAAGGGCTATCCATTTCGTGGTTTCAAAAGTATGGGACTAGAATTCGACATCTGTCAAACTAAGTTGTGAAATTTTTTCTTTTCAGTTGAAAGTCTGACATTGACGAAAATGGATCGGTTAACTATCACACAGCGCATAAAAATGATCAAAACCTACTACAAAAATGGTGATTCTGCCACAGCCACGTATCGAACAAAATTTTCTTCAGAGATGAAGCACATTTCACACTCGGTGGGTATGTTAATAAACAAAATTGTTGTATTTGGGGTTCTGAGAATCCTCCAGAAAAAGTCACTGTTTGGTGCGCTCTTTGGTCCGAAGGTGTGATTGGACCTTACTTCTTCGAAAACGACGATGGAACGACTGTCACCGTCAATTCGGAGCGTTATGGTCATATGATAACCGACGTTTTTTTGCCTGCTATTGAAGAATACGACTTGGAGAATATGTGGTTTCAACAAGACGGTGCCACATGCCACACAACTCGAGCGAATATGGCTTTATTGCAAGAGACATTTCCTGGCCGCGTAATTTGTCGTCGTGCCGATATCAACTGGTCACCAAGATCATGCGATTTGACACCATTAGACTTTTTTGTGGGGCTACGCGAAACACCGTGTTTATGCAGATAAACCTTCAACTCTTGAGCACTTAAAAACCAACATTTGCCAAGTCATGGCTGAGATACCGCCCAATATGTGTCAAAAAGTGGTCGAAAATTACCTCAAAAGAATCAATGCTTGCAACACTTCGCGTAGAGGTCATTTAAATGATGTAGTGTTTCACACATAATGTCAACGTTCAAACTTTACAATAAAAAAGAAATATCATGAAAAAAATATTTTATATGTGTTTTATTTACGTTTACGTTTGAAACCACGAAATGGATAAAATACAAAGATATTGAAATTGTGGATCTGTGCCGATACTTGGTGGTGATGGTTCTGAATATGTTTCCTGGTGGGTTCTAAAGTTAGCAAGCGGTCGCTGCACTTCGAAACAATATTGTAGGAAACAGTGATTCTGTTTTGAGTACATGCAATACAGTATTTTTTTTCGCGGGAATATTCGGTGGAATTTTGGGGTTTGATTTTCTAAAGAAAATCAAATATTTAATCGATATGCGTAGAAATGTTGTAATATTTGAAGGGGGACATGAGCAACAGAGTTATTGGCATTTCGACTCCCTTAATAATATAACCCTTAAAGCAATTCCCAAAAATATTGAAGAATAATTTTATAATGTAGTTGGTAGGTACGTAGTTAGGTTGAAGAAGGTCTCCTCTTCTTCAAGGATATCATGCCAATTGACATACACTTAAGCCATTAAGGGCCATTATTAAAACTTGCCGTTAACTAAAGGGAGGATTTTAACGGGCAGATAAATTGTTTTTCATTATTATGAGTACCCAATAAGATAGAAGTGATCGTTAACTAAAGGGAAGATAACATACCTTTAACATTTAAAAGTCACTTTATGTTTGAACTTACCATATCATATACTATTTTCGATATGGCAACTTCAAATTTAAACAAAATGAGCATATACAACAAAAAACGATTTCCGCTGTTGCCACTGCGTTAAAAAAAAAACTTGTTTAATTGAGCAGTTTTATCGACTTTGCTCCGGCACTGCCATATTTTAATTTTATTTTATCTGTAAGTTGTAATAATGAAAATCAGTTAAAGGTAACTTTACAGTTCCCTTTACAGGTACCTTTAACTAAACCCAAGTTTAAAGGCAAGTTGTAATAATGGCCCTAAGTATGCTTTTTGTGCGTTCAAAAAATATCTTGTACAAACTTCTTTAAATTCTTCCAGTCCATTTATCTGAGATGAGTTAGATCTATTAAAGTTTCATCTTCAAAATATTGACATCTTACGAAAGTTGGGTTATGGCACAAAAAGTATTCCATCGTTTCAATGTGTTCACCACATGCTTTTATCATTTTTCACCATGACAAAACGGCTCAGGTGCACATGTAAGGCGAAGTGTCCGGTAAATACTCGCATTAGTGTGCTCAGGTTGCCCTTATTTAGTTTAAAATACTCATGGCTCTTTCCTCATAGGGATAGCCCCAAATTATTTTTGTAATTCTTCCAACTGTGTCACTATTCCACAACAGGCGATGTAACGTTTCCACCAAACTAGAGTCTTGTAATCGACTTTCGAATATTAAATTCGAAGTCAATTTGTGGTAAATATCCTATACGAGACCCATCGATTATTCTGTAATATCTTGGTAGAGCAAAATATTTCTGATACCTGGATCTAAAAAGTGGATTTCACCAAATAAGATTGATTGACCGTGATCCGGAAAAGACCACCTTCAGAGTAAATAATGGTAAGTACGAGTTCTCGAGAAGGCTAAAACACGAACATTCTACTTTAAGAATGTTCGTCAGACTGTTTACGTGGGCTTATAAAAATGCAAGACAAAGAAGACGACGTGTAGTAAGAATTCTGTCAGTCTTGTGTGAAGACGCGTTGCGTGTGAAGAAAACAGTCGTGGTTTGAAGATCACCGTTGCAAAGATCTACCGAACAGTTGTTAGTGCTTACGCAAACAGAAGTGTAAAGAAGAATAGCGAACTAAACAAACTGTTGTTGTATCATCAATGTATATGTATTACAGTCATTCAATTGGTAAATCTAAGAACAAATAAGTAAAATACGACATACACCAATGTATATCATTTAAAATACCATGACTTTATAATATTGAATCGGTATAAAGATCTCCTCTAATTATTTCGGTACTCGATTTTATGTTATTTGATAACTTTCACCATTCGTTACTGCATTTCACGGAATTAAGATTGTATACCTTTTTGTTATAGTATAACGAATATAATGGGTGATTTTTTAAGAGCTATAGGAAAATTAAAAAAAAAACACATAAAATTCAGAAAAATGCATGAAATCTTTATTTGAATCGATAGTACGGTCCATATAATTTAATGTTTGAAGATTATTTCATGCAAATGTTGACCGCGACTGCGCCTCAAATGGTCCATCCGCTTAGTCCAATTTTGGCATACTCTTTCCAACATTTCGGCCGGTATCTCACGAATAAATGCTTCAATGTTGTCTTCCAATGCGTCAATTGAAGCGGTCTTGTCTGTATAGACATGAGCTTTAACATAGCCCCACAAAAAATAGTCTAAAGGCAGCATCTTTGAAGAAGTACGGTCGAATGATGCCACCAGCCCATAAACCGCACCAAACTGTGACTTTTTCTGGATGCATTGGTAGCTTTTGCAATGCTTCTGGCTGATCTTCACTCCAAAATCGACAATTCTGCTTATTTACGTATCCATTGAGCCAAAAATGAGCTTAGTCGCTGAAAACAATTTTTCGATAAAGAAGTGATTTCCAAGCGTTGTTCGTTTGTAAGACGATTCATGGTTAAATTATAGACCAAACTGAAGATGTTTGACAGTGAAACAAAACACGAAAAGTGCATGAGCTGTTTGAACCAGTGTTGCTAAAAAGATAATAGCTAAAAAAATCACCCTATACTACCTTTGTACCTGTTTAAGCATGAATAATTAAGATATATAGCATCATTATAAAAAAAATTTGTAATAGTTTCAGCATATTTAACAGCATTATTATGATTCCAACAAACTCTTCGGGAGGTCAAAATTGAAGGAGATATCTGATTATTTTAGACAGAGATACGAGTTTTTAAGCCTAGACGCATGTGGCCAGAAAAGGGTTAAAAAGAATGCTAAAATCACCAACATACTTCAAAAGATAGTGCAAGCATATACAATAACCTATTACGGAGTTAGCTTTGCCATCACAAAAACTAAATTCAAGCTCGGCATCTCTGGGTCCTTGATGTTCACCACCTCGATCCATCACTCTTAGCTGTGTCCCAACATGCCTATGCGAAATGCAATTCAGTGGAACCGGCACTACACTCTCTGATCTCACAGGTGGAAAAATCCTTTCATGTTAAAGAATACACTCTGGCAGTCTTCCTTGTCATTGGAGGTGAATTTAATAATGTCAATTGACTCCCCTAATACTTCATCACAAATTACGCAGAAACCGATGTCCTTAAACCCAATTGTCGTCAGTGAAAAATCTTCAGATCTACCTTGCTCGTTCAATACTAATTCTGAAATTTATAACAAAGGTAACCAATCTCCATCAGTTACTAGTCCTAAGCCTCTTAGAGTTATACCACCCTTAAAAACAATTTTTGCCTCCCGTTTTGCTGTTGATACGTCGGTTCTTGATGTGGAGTTTTTCATAAGGAACAGTATTAGTCAAGATTTGCATGGCAACACAAAAATTTTTAAAATTAATACACGAAATCGTGCATCCTTCAAGATTATTGTTCCAGATGTTCTTTTTGATCGTCTTGTTAATCCTAATTTTTGGCCTAAAAATACAATTGTTCGAGAATTTGAATATAGAAACAATGATATTGTAACTCTTCCAAGTGTTCCTGAATCTTGCCCAAAAAACTAATAAAATTTGCAAAACCGTCGAATAAAAATGATTTCCGCTCGTCTTCCTTCAACTGTTCAAATGAATCTAAAAAACTTGATGTAACCTCCAATAACCAATTATTTATTAAGTACCAAAATGTTTTTGGTTTAAATACTAAATTATCTAAACTCTACGTCGACAGTTTTGATTTTGATCATCAGGTGATTATTCTTACTGAGACTTGGCTAAGCAAAAACACCTTTAATACGGAAATATTAAGTAATAATTATAATATATATAGATTGGATAGAGAAACAAATACTAGAGGTGGTGGAGTTCTAATAGCAGTCTACAATACTTATCCATCTGATGAAATCGATTTAAATGTCCCTAAGGGTATTGAATTTATTTGCGCACGTATAAAACTGGTACACAAAACTATTTTTATTACCTGCTCATATATTCCGCCTAGCCAAAATAAGAACGAATTTATCTACAATGAACATTTAAAACTTATTGAATCTGTCGTTCTCTTATCCAAACCTGATGACTCTATTCTTGTTTTTGGTGATTTCAATATGCCGGATATTCTATGGAAATACTTACCAGATTCATTTTTTTATGCTCCATATAAAGCGTCTGAATGGATGGAGTTGTTCTTGAATAGAATTTATGATCTTTGTCTTTTCCAAATTAATGGATTTTCTAACATGTATGGTAAATTTCTTGACCTGGTTTTTTCAAATGAACCTACGGACTGTTTACTTACTCGATCATTGCCAATTGTTTCACCTGAACACCGCTATCATCCTACTTTGGAAATAAGTCTAAATATTCCACGCTCCCGCTCAGAAATTTTCACCCAGAATAAAAAAGCTTTTCGTTTTAAGAAGGGAAATTATGAAGAACTAAACCATCTGTTATATAATACGAACTGGATGCAGTTATTATGCAATACTGCAGCAAATTCTTCATCTATGGATTCATTAGTACATGTGTTTTATAAAACAATTTGGTCATTGATGGATGAATGTATCCCTAAAATGAAAATTTCTCATAAAACTGGTCCTCCATGGGGCTCTAAACAATTGTCAAACCTTAAGAACATTAAAAGCAAATGCTTCAAAAGATATATAAAGGTCTGGGTCAGCTTTTAATTATGCTAAATATGTTGCCTTAAGAAGTCGCCGTAGTCTAGTAGGTAGTGTGTTGGCTTATTAGACTGAAGGCCCGAGTTCGAATCCCAGGTCAGACATCAAAACGAAAATATGAAAAAAAATATTTCTTCGGCGACTTCCTCTCAGCAGATTTCTGGCAAAAACTCTGAGAGTAAATAAAATTGCCATGAAAAGCTTCTCAAAAATCTGTCGTTCGGAGTCGACTTTAAACTGTAGGTCCCGCCACTCATGTATAAAATTAACGCACACAACATAAGTGGTGTGAGAAGCTAGGTCGTAATCCTGACTGAAGGGTTGTAATGACCAATTATGTATGTAAATATGTTGCCTCACGTACAGTTTATAATTCAACGAACTCACTTCTTTACAAAAACTATATAAATTCCGTGAAGAATAATCTTAAATCAGACCCCAAATCTTTTTATAATTTCGTCAACTCTAAGAGAAAAGTAACTGGTTACCCTAATGTCATGAAATATTTAAATTATGAATCTGATGATAATAAGGAAATAATTGATTTATTTGCTGACTTTTTTTCAACTACATATTCTGATATTGAATACGACGGTAACTCCTATCCTTATACAATTAAGGAAAGCCAGTCAATTCAATTTCCTCCGATCTCCACAACGCAGATTCTATCGGCTATAGGTGGAGTTAAACTTTCTTTTAATAGTGGACCTGGTGGTATACCAAACTGTGCATTGAAATATTGTGCAAATGCTCTCGCTTTGCCATTGGAGATCTTATTTAATAGATCAATAAAACTTGGTTATTTTCCACAATTATGAAAAGATTCCTACATAATTCCGCTTTTAAAGTCTGGTAATAAAGCACATATAATTAATTATAGAGGTATTGCTAAACTTAGCGCAATACCAAAGCTTTTTGAAAAATGCATAACGGATAATATTATTAATCAATTATCATCTTTAATATCCTGTCATCAACATGGTTTTAGGAGAGGTTACTCAACGACCACAAATCTCTTGCAACTAACTACAATCATAAATAATGGTTTTAATAACAAACAATTAACTGATGTAATTTATACCGACTTCAGTAAGGCTTTCGATAAAGTAAATCACAACTTGCTTTTACTGAAACTTCATCTGTTGGGATTTACAACTGTTACTTTGAATTGGTTAAGGTCATATTTAACTGGAAGGAAGCAGTGCGTAGTTTTTAACAATGTAACATCTAAACACGTCGTCGTAAGTTCCGGAGTCCCACAAGGAAGCCATTTGGGTCCTATATTATTTTCCCTTTTTATTAATGATGTACCATGTGTAATAAAATTCTGTAATATTTTAATGTATGCGGATGACTTGAAAATTTTCCTGAGCTATAATAGTATTCACGAGAGAAAGAAGCTACAAAATGATTTGAATATGTTTTACGATTGGTGTAATATTAATCTAATGTATCTTAATTTAAAGAAATGTAAACATATGCGATTCTCGAGAAACTTGATTACAGAAGGTCATTTTTCATTAGGCGGATTTCAGCTGGAAATAGTTACTGAGTTCCTTGACTTAGGAGTTCTCCTCGATAGTAAATTAAACTTTAATAAACATATAACTATGATGATTAATAAAGCCCGTGGGGTGCTTGCTTTCATAAAACGTTGGGCTAAGGAGTTTACTGATCGTAAAATAACTACTCGATTGTATACTGCCTTGGTAAGGCCTATTTTAGAGTATGGATCGGTTATGTGGGATCCCTCTACTTCCTATCAGAAAAACAATATAGAATCTGTTCAAAAGCAGTTTCTTTTATTTTGTTTGGGAAACTCGACGTGGAATCCAAATGTGAACCTACAATGTTATTATTCACGACTTGCTTTAATTAAACTACCTACGTTGGAAAGTAGACGCTTGGTACTGAATATAAGCTTTCTGATAAATTTATTGAATGGCTCTATTTGTTCGGAATTTCTACTGGGAAATATCTGCTTCAATGTTCCTTCTAGACCAACAAGAAATTTCGTACCCCTTCAACTTAAATATCATCAAACTAATTATGCTAACAATGATCCATTAAGGAGATTATGTAGAAACTTTAATTATTTTTACACTTATATTGATTACTCGTTGAATGTTAATATCATAAAACGTAATATTATACTTTCTTTGAACACTTGAAAATGTATATTCTAATTAATAAAATGTAAGGATTTTGATCCATAGATGTTTTTAAATAAATAAATAAAAACTCTTATGTTATAGTAAAGGCTCTTAATTCTTTTAATCTGATACAGGATCTAGTTATGTTTATTGAGCACCTCCTTAAGTCGGGAATAGTAACCTCTTCAATGGGGACTACGTATTGTCAGAGATTTGATTGTAGAAGATCATCGCTGCTCTATCTCCACTTGCAGGCAATTCGCTCTTGAAAAATATTGAAACCTTTGATAATAACGCCATAGCTTATGCCGACGACATTACCATTACTGCGTCGGGAATGTGTCCACAGACGTTGTCCGACCAACTAAATTTCGTGCTGTCGACTGTATCAATTTGGTGCGGGAAATTTGAGCTGTCTGTCAACACCTCTAAAACCGACACAAAATCTTTTCACTAGAAGATACAAGATTTCGACTTGTCTTGCGGCCGCATCATTCCTTCGGTGATTTCCTCTTTCTGAAGGTTAATCCCCCCGTCCCATCCAACACTTTATTATGGAATATTGATTTGCCAAGAGTTTTCATTTTCTGATTCCGACCAGGGATGAATGGGTCTCTATTCTCGCCTCGGAATCCCTGGATGTATGTATACACTGATGGCTCTAAACTTGATAATCGGGTTGGTAGCCGTGTATACTCTGAGAAACTCAACCTGAACATTTCCCTCCGACTGCAACGTGTTTCGGGCGGAGGTGATGGCCATTGATCAAGCCTCTCAATGGGTGCTTATCAACAGTAACTCTTTCACCCATATCTCAATTTTTTTTAGCTTCAGAGTGCCACTTGTCTGGATTCCTGGGCCCAAAGACATTCCAGGCAGCTGGAGATAAGCTAGCCAGAGCAGGTGCACTCCTTCCGGAACCCTCGCCAAATGAATTGTGTATGCCACTTACCTCGGTTAAATTGGACATTAGACAAACATTTTTTTGCGACGCCAACCTATCCTGGATCAATGAAGAATTTTGCTGCATTGCCAAACTCATTTGTCATTCTTACAGGTCATTGCGTTATGGGAAGGCAAGCGGAAAGAACGCAGCTCCCATCAAACGATTTTTGCCGTGATCGTAGATCTGCTGAAGGGGAGGAAACTGTTATCCACTTTCTTTGTCATGCCCTTCTGCAGTGTGCTTATTTACGTTACTTGGCTCTCCATTCCGTGTCAGCTTAATTAAGTTATCATCCATTGGCAGCAGGGATATAGCTTTTTTATGAACTTTCAGGTTGGTTTCCTACATAGGCTTTTAATATGTAGGCCCTACGCTGACAAACTTCTTTAGTGGAGTTGGTTAAATTCGGTCAGTACAGGGACTGCGCTTACCCTGTCTCAACACAACGTGCCGCTAAGCGTGGTTAAGTGTGCTTTGGTTATTAAGGCTACCACTTCAATACAAATTGACGTTCTTTCTGGTAGTAGCATAATTCCACGTTCATAAAATTTTTGGTCTTTGCTGGCAAAAAACTGATCGCGGTGGTTTTTGACCTCCTCATTTGAGGTGAAGGTTTTACCGTCTAAAAAATTTTGGAGTGACCAGAACAAATAATAATCCGATGGTGCCAGGTCTGGAGAATAGGTGGGTGTGGCATTACATCCCATTCAAGCTGTACAAGCTTTTGGCGAGTGACCAAACTTATGTGAGGTCTCGCGTTGTCTTGGTGAAACACTACACTTTTCCTGTTGATTAGTTCTGGCCTTTTCTGTTGAAGTGCATCATTCAGTTGGTCCAGTTGATGACAGTAGACTTCCGAATTAATCGTTGTGTTATCCAGTAAAAGCTCAAAAAAAAAACGATTCCTTTAAAATCCCACCAAACAGAGAGCATCATCTTTTTTTGGTTAATATCGGCTTTGGAAATTGTTTGAGCTGGTTCATCTTTTTTGCTCCGTGACATCTTACATTTGACGTTGTCGTATACAACCATTTTTCGCCCCAGTGATGATGCTTTTCAAAAACGGATCATTTTCGTGACGTTTGAGAAGCGAATGTCGTCAATACGGCTACACAGATTTCTCTCTGTGAGAACATGGGGAACCCATACAACGAGCTTCGAGAATATTCATAGGCCTTTTAAGTGGTCATAAACTGTTGAATTTGGTAAATTTAACCTCAATTCGAACTCACGTGCTGTTATTCGCCGGTTCGCATCAACTAATTCCTTTATCGCGTCTCAACCGGCATTCCCGAACGTGGTGCATCTTCGACATTAAAATTCCGGATCGAAATTTAGCAAACCAGTTCTGACACCGGCGTACTGTCAACACACCTGCTCCATACACATCGGCCAGTTTCTTTCTGGCTCGAACAGCATTTTTACCCTTTCTGTAGTTAAACAGTAAGATATGTCGAGAATGCTGCTTATCGCTCTCCATATTAAAAGGGCACCAACAAAAAATACTACGTAGAATTAATTAGAATTTTTCACACACAAGCCTTATTATATGAGCTCTCAAAGTATATAAAAATTATACGGCAGAAGTGTGAAGTTGGGTGCAAAAATTAAATTAAATCCTCTGTTGGGAAAAAACGAAATTACTTTCCGAACAACCCAATATATATAATATGGCAAGCTTAACTTTAAAAGTTACAGGTAGAATGATCTTCCATTTAGCTTAACGCTCACTTTTATGTTGTTGTGTACTCATGATAATGGAAAAATCCTGCCTTTAGTTAAAGCCAAGTTGTAATAATGGCCCTTAATATTATAACATTCCCATAGCAATATTGTAAAAAATAATCCATAGAATTTTTAATAACAGTCATTTCATATCTTATTCAAATCAAAGTCATCGTAATCTAGTAAGTAGTGTGTTGGATTATCAGACATCTCCAATAAAACGAAATATTAAACAATTATTTCTTTGACGACTTTCTCTCAACAGATTTCTGGCAAAAACTCTAAAAGAAAATTGTCATGAAAAGCCTCACAAAAATCTGTCGTTCGGAGTCATTAAACTGTAGATCCCGCTGAAGACATACCTTAGCAGCTGCATTTATGTTTAATACAGGTATTCTTATATTAAAAAAAATCATTTCTGAATATATGTTGCAAGTGCACATATTCTTCCATAATTTAGTTTTTACCAACTATTTGATGACTGTAACGTACGCCTTTAAAACAGAAAGAAACAAAATAATTTAATAATAATAATAATAAATCTATCTATAGCTGAATAGTTATCGATTGTCTAGGCCTAACATATCAATGAAATTGTTAACAAGTAGCTGTGGAGTTGAATAAATGATCATTTTTCAGTATCACAATTAAATATAATGGGTTGTATGTTGGCTTAGCACCGACATCAAACGTTGTCTCTTATATTCTTAAACTTCTTATGTCCTATAAAATTCTTCCATCACCCTTTCCTTCAAGCAAATAATTTAACTCAAAAACAGAAAACATTTTGTTTCAATTTAACTAATCATAATAAACTACATCTTCAACTATCTGAAATCTATTGGATAAATGAATTATCTGGTTATGGCAATGATTTGGACCAGTGCATTATGAAATTTTATCAACTACTTCACAATTGTTTCGTAGCTTGTGTGCCAAAAGTTTTACCACATTCTAATCACGGTCCGCCCTCGAATATAAAATACCTTTTAAGATTAAAAATAAGAAAAATAAATTGTATCAAAAATTTAAAAGTAAGATCTGAATACACCATTGACAACCAAACGGCTTATAACATCTACTTAAATAAACTAAAAAACAAATTCAAGACTGATCCTAAATTATTCTACAAATTTGTTAATTCGAAACGTCGAGCAGCAAATTTTCCTTCTGTTATGAAGCTTGGTAGTCACGAATCTTCAGATAATAAGGTTATAAGTAATTTGTTTACTTCTGCCTATTCATTATCTACATTTAACGCCAATAATCAAAATTATATTCCCGAAGTAAAAAAAACTTTGATGCATCTTTTATTGATTAACGTACTGTTTCCAAGTATATACAACAATTAAAATCTTCGCATGTTGTCGGTCCTGATGGGGTTTCTAGCAGTATTTTAAAAAACCATTTTCAATTATTGAGTACTCCATTAACTACAAATCGCTTAAATTGGGCTATTTTCCCTCCTTTTGGAAACAATAATTTATAATTCCACTGTTTAAATTAGGATCTAAAGCTGATATTTCAAATTATAGAGGAATTGCTAAATCAACATTATACCGAAATTATTTGAAAAACTCTTATGTGATACACTGTCATTTCAAGCATCGTCTATTTTATCAGCATCCCAGCATGAATTCTGTAGTTCTCGATCAACAATCACAAATTTTCTTGAATTTATAAATTTGGTAAATGATGGATTTATTGAAGGCAAACAAACTGACGTCATTTATATTGTTTTGAGTAAGGCATTTGATAAAGTAAATCATAACTTACTCGTTCAGAAGCTTAATCAACTTGGTTTTAGTTCATCATTACTAAATTGGATTAAATCGTATTTAGTAAACAGAAAGCAGTGCGTTAAATTCAGGAATACGCAATCTAACTTTATTGATGTATTGTCAGAAGTACCACAGGGTACAGGTATTCCCCGACTTACGACCGAGATAGGTTCCTAGTCATCGGTCGTAATTCGATTAAGTCGTAAGTCGAATTACATATTAAAAAAAATTTAAGAAAAAAATTACATACTGTACTACTAACTTTGAGGGTCAGGAGAAATCGTCGATATTGTCGAAAGAGAGTTTAAGATCATGTGCTATATCTTTCACTTTTTTACCACTTTCAAATTGTAATATTCGCTCTTATTCCAGTTGTCGACGTCAATGTCGCCGTCAATTTTGAGTCAAAGTCACTTCGTTTCAACGCCGATAGCAATTTATCATTCTATAAGAAAATGACGGCGACGTTGACTATTTATCGTTTATGACAACAAATTAAATACACGTCCCTAAATATTTTAAGCCGCTGTGTGGTTTGATTGTTATTTAATAAAAATAATAATAATAATTAATTGATAATTAAACAACAATTAACAACTTCGCTGTCCAATGAGTCATATGTAACTCATTTCTATGTATGAAGCATTTGTGCGATCAACCTGGTGCAATATTTGTGCGAATTCTAAATTGAAGTCAAGGCGAATTGATTATAAGGTGACATCGCCTCGGCAAGAAATACAACAAGGCAGAAACAACATGCATTTTGTTTTTGTGAAGCTCCCGCACGTTTGTCAAAATCAGCTGTCATTTGTAAATAAAAATTTGTAATAAATATCAACAAAAATATATGTACCTATATTTGCTGCGAAGAAGATTACATTATAAGTAAAAAGACTAAATAATTCTTGAAAAATATAAAAAATTAAGAATTATGTACATATGTATATATAAATTAAAACAAATAACTGTTTGATATATGTACATATCTGGCTTTCAGTGGAATAGAGCTAGAACTAGTTGAGGAACTAAAGCAATTTTTTCTGGGTTACAAAAATTCTTGAAGAAATTTCAGGTTATTGTTGATATAATGGTAGAGTGAAAGCGTGATCTAAAATAAAAAAGTTAAAATGGTTAATTAATTCTGGTGTGAAGATTTCCGCACCACCATTGGGGTACTTCACATGGCGCGTTGTCACTTATTTTTAATGGCTGACATCCCCAGTAGGCATACACCATTTAATTCACAAATTTTATTACTTTAAATACAAAGATTTTTGGAAATACATTAGAAATGAATAAGGCAGTAAATGTGGTAATTATAATAATAAGTAATAATAATGATAATAATCAATAAATAAATAAATACAATAATTTAGCTTACAACTTAATTTTGAGCATTTTTTTACTTACGCAACTCTGCTTGGACTTCTGTACTCTCAGCCGATGATTCAAAATCCGAACCCGAAAATGAATCCTGCATTTGAAGAAAAACCTTTTTACATGTTCAGGAAGATCAATCGACCCACTTTTCTCGATCAGGCGCTTATTGAGGTTCCGACAGTGAGCAATTTCTAAACCATTTATTTTATGGAATATTAATTCAAGTTTTTTTACTTGGCTTAGAAATGTACTCGACGGTTTCATCAAAGAACCCTTGGACACCTCATCAACCCACGTAGACGAATTTGAATGACATTGTTCCTTTTCCAGGTTCAACTTCTTTATCATGTACCCTGCAATATATTCCAGGGCATCCTCATGCAGAAAACCAATGTCATCCAAATCCGTTTTATCTAGGTCACCAATCTCATCCTCCTCATCTAAATTAGGTTGATCTTCAATTTCGAGCACATCCGTCAATTCTGCAGAACCTTCGGTTACACGATTTCCAGATGTGATGGCATTTGGGCCATTAAGCCATTCCGTCTTGTCGTCTTCTACGTTACCTTTTCCGCTTAGGTGTTCACTATTTTTTGCTGAAAGTAGAAAGATTTATTAAAAAAAGTAAAATAAAAGTATATATGTATTTTTTATGAAGACATACCCAATATGTATTTGCGCAGCCTATATTTAACATCCTTTGGTGTAGGGTGATCATTTAACCCACCTTTGCTTCGTATAGCACCAAAGAAATTTTCTAAGATATCCTGGTTTAGTCGGCTCGTTAGTATGTAAGACATGTCGTACTTCTTTACATACTCATGAAGCATGTCTAAGAATTTGTTTGAAATAAGAATCCCTTTCTGGAATTGTTCTATAGATTTTTTCCCGGGAATTATCGGGATTGACATAATTTCATTCATTCTATTTATTGTTTCTCTTTGCTTGTCTAAAGCAATGCCGTATGGTTCCTTAAGATATACTATTTATTAAAAACATAAAAAATTCATGAACAAAAATGAACTGACCTTTCCAGGATAACCATAAGTGCCATTTTGGAGTTATGAACATCAAACCAATCGTTGGTTAATTTAAAAAATTCTGCAGTTTCAATTGGCTTGTATATATCAAATCCAAGCGCATTGCAACGCTTTATAGCACTGGCGGTGTTGTTTAAAAAAGTTGTGTAGCTAATTTAACTTTTTGCCTTCCTGCACCTTTTACGGAAATATGTTCATCGCTCAGCTTGTACGTAATTGAGGCATCAGACTTTTTTCTTTCTCTTAATAAATCCGCAATGGTTCGTGAGCTTAAATACTCTCCGTTAATTATAAAGCCCGTATCCACGTAGTGGTTTCGAATAAGCTTAATTAAATAAGGTACATCTGCAAAAGCGAAAATATTTTCCTTCTCGACAATAGGGTTAGGAAACCACGGTTTTTCTAAGACGTTAGTGAAGAAAATTATAGAGTAATTAGTAAATAAAGTAACATATTCAACTTTATTCATACGTGTGGTGTGATGTATAAAAACTTACCTATAGATACACCTAAATCGTTCCATAACTTACGATTGGTTGGTCCTAAATCGCACACCACTGCCAAAACTGTAAATCCTGCCTTGTGGAGCTCAATAATTATGCTATTTAATATTTCTCTGGTCATTTTGCAGTCGTAACTAAAAAATACAGGCTGCTTCCAAGACTTCTTCAATCCTCGAGCCATGACGACTTGATAGTTAGCTGGCTCCCTCACAACGTCACCAGCTGCATCATACTCGTACGTCTCCATAACTTTCATTTCGTCGAAAGCTAAGACACAAATCTTTTCATCAGTGGAAAGATCTGTGATTTGCCGCATGAACTCGATCGACGTATGCAATATACCTTCCTCGATATTGACTTTTCGGCACCAACGCTGTAAGGTAGTTTCATGGGGTAAAGGATATCCCTTTTTATACATATGTCGATATGCCCTTGGACCAGATGCATGTAGACATATAGCATTTGAGATGTCTTCCCATCTCCACTGTATTGGTCCAGGAGACATAATTTTTCGGATCTGACCTTCTGTAAATATTTTTCGCATGCCCTCTATTGCCAAATTTGCTTGATCTAATTTCAACTTTAGGTCCTTATTTTCGGATTCTAATATTCGAATTTTTTCTAAATATTTTGACGCTTCTGATACGAAAATTATAGGGCTATAAGTACATATATATTTACAAATGTTAATTACATTTTAATTGGGTAGATTTGCTTACTCTGTCTGGGATTCTTGTGTTGTGTAAATTTTTTTCCGACGTATTAGGAACACTTTCTGAGAAGACAAAGTCTTCATATGAAACAACTGTTGTACAAAAGTCTGTAGACAGTATGTTCTGACATTCTACTAAAGGCAAAACATCTTCATTGCTTACCGCAGTTTTCGATGAATAATCGGTGGATGGATGCTCATACCCGTTTAAAAAACTGGAAAAATCACTTGAATATGGTTCAGCTATTATATATGGTTCTCAATTATATATTAACTTACCCAGAATTTTCATCCTTTGGTTTTAAAGGTTTTATGGAAGGCACAGCATTGGGCATTAAATATAATTTACTACCTGTAGTAATTATATTTTCTGGAAGAAAGTGGTCAATGCAAATATGAGAGTTTGCAAAAAAATTTATCTGGCAGACCTCGCTCCACTTAATTCTCATCTGTTCATCTTTAGGAACTTTAAAAAAAGTGCTCTTTCCCACTTCCTTCTGTTTTTTTTTTACAAATTGCACACCAACACATTTTAGCCACAATTTTTTCAGAATTTACACAAATTTTATTATTTTATATTTTTTTTTTAAACTTTTCTGTAATTTAGCTCAATTTTTTCAGAATTTACACAAATTTTATTATTTTATATTTTTTTTTTTTAACTTTTCTGTAATTTAGCAGTTTTAGTTTTGAAAAAACGTATTTTAAATTCCATTGAATTTAATGACAGTTAAGAAATGTAAACAAATTTTGACAAACTTGCGGTTGCGGCGAATTACACCGAAAAAGTCAGCTGTGCTGTCACCTATTAGTTGCATCATGATTGAAGTTTAAAAATGTTTTTTGTTTGTGAAATAGATTCAAATTCAAGTGATGACGAAAAAACAAAATCTTATATTGGAACGCAAGCTTCTGAGACAGAAATGCAATATATTCAACCTACCGGACAGCAAGTAAGAAACAATTTCAGTATATTACTTTAATTATTGTATTAACATATAATTTATTTCTTTGAAAGATTTGAAAGCTATTTTAGATTTAATAAGACTGCTTTTAATTATGTCTTAGAAGCAATAGTACCGAATTTGAAAAATGGAACAAGATCTACTTTCATTCCCAAGGCAACCAAGTTGACAGAGACGTTACGATTTTTGGCACAAGGGTCATACCAACTAGGTGTTGGTAACGATTTTAATTTAGGGCTATCGCAACCAATGTTTTCCAAAATTTTATCGGAAACACTGGATGCCTTGGGAACGACAGTTTGTCGTCAGTGGGTAAAATTTTAAATGACCGAAGATGAAAAAAATGAAGCAAAATTAATATTTTTTGAAAAAACTGGTTTTCCCGAAATTATTGGTTGCGTCGATGGTACACATATCAAAATTATTGCCCCAAAAAAAGAAGAGCAGAATTTGTATTTCAATCGAAAAGGATTTTTTAGTTTAAATGCCATGGTTGTAAGTTTGCTAAATATTTTATTGTATTTTATAATCAGACTTAACTTAAAAATAGATTTGTGATCACAAAATGCGGATACGGTTTTTAGATGTACATACGATATGCTGGCTCCGCTCAGGATTCTTTGATATGGAATATGGGTGACGCTAAGAGAATGTTACAAGAAAGGTATGCTGCTGGTGAACGCAACTCATGGCTTTTAGGTAGAATACTATTACCTATATATGTATTTAAGTCTTGTTTAATAATGTAAGATTTTTTAACAGGTGATGCAGGTTATCCCCTAGAACAATATCGGATGACGCCATATCGCTCTACTTCTGAGGGAAGTGCTGCCAGAGCCAGAAACATAGTAGAGAGAACAATTGGCGTCTTAAAAACCGATTTCGCTGTCTTCTTGGAGCACGCGAGCTTCATTACAAACCAATAAAAGCCACAAAAATTGTTAATGTTTGCGCTGCACTGCACAACATATGCATAGAATATGGCTTAAATTTAACTAATGACGATATATGTAAGCACTGCCGAGATTTCTCAAACTGAAAGTGAAGTATACGACGCAGATATCACTGACAGTAATGAAGCATCTGAAATAAGAAACCAAATAAAACAAAGTTTTCCATAATTTTAATGCATTGTTTTATTCATTTTTTTTATAAATACTACATACTAAATTAAAAATTAATTCGAAAATTCAGTTTAACTAAAATATGGATAAACAAAAATTAATTTGGAAATATATTATTCCTCAAGACGATTAAGCAGTTCAAGTTCCTTTTCTTTTAACACTTTAAGTCTCTTGCATGAATTTCTTCTTCTCTTTTATTCCTTTCTTTATCAATGCTGTTCCTTTCCTCTCATAATTTAATTTTTTTTGTTTCAATATCCAACAACTGCTTTTGGCGCTTGTCGATATCCTTGAGACTGCGTTTGATAGATCCTAGTGAACTGGAGATATTATTTAAAAGTTTAGCTTGCTCAGTACTATGTTGAAGTAGTAGTTCGACATGGCTAAAACAATTCTGGTTTTTCTTTCTTGCAGAACTCTTATCCTTAATACTGTTATTTTCCAGCGAAGGTCTTAATGGTGGAACTATTCCTGGGAGAGTGATGGATGTTAAATCTTCACTAACTTCCATAGAGGGCACAATTTCATCTATTTGTACTTCTGCCTCCATTAATTTATTAGGTCCATTATTATTCGTTAACGGACCTCCCAGAACATCTCCAACAGGGTGCAATTGTTTTTTAAATTGCAGCAGATTCGCAACAGCTTCCTATAAAGGGCTAATATTGAACTCAGTAAGTTGGCAACCCTGCGAAAGAGAACATTAAAATTTTCAACAGCTGCGTTTGTTTATTTATTTTTTGAAAAAAAAAACACTATATAAAACTTAAAATAAACCCAAAAACTGTTCTAACACTGAAACAAGCTGCAAATTTTAATATTTGATTGGAAAATGTCCGGAAAAAATCGTCGCAGTCTAAACAAAGTAATAAAATTATGCGAAAAATGTAGGATAGAGGTGAAAGAGAATCAAGATAGTATTGTGTGTGACAAATGTGACAAACTTTTTCATGTATCATGCACCGGTTTAAGTAAACAACAATTTTCATACTTAATAGACAATCAGATTGAAGCATATTTTTGTAAACAATGTACTGTAAGCAGTGATAATGTAAAAGAAGAATTGAGCGACATAAAAAAACAACTAACTAAACTCGATCAGCTGTCTGAAGTGAAGGATGCCATATCTTTTATGTCCAAACAATACGATGAAATATTAAGGGGGGTGGCAGAGGACAAAAAGAAAATTGATGTTTTACAAAAAGAAAATAATTTGCTAAAATTGGAAGTTAATGAACTAAAAGAGACTGTTAAATTTTTAAGTTCTGAGCAAGTCAGTAAAAACTGCATCATAAAAGGTGTAGAAGTTAAATAAAAAGGCCACTGCCGTGGATACCTTAATACATCTATCAAAAGGTGTTGGTGTTGACATAAAAGAGGAGAATGTTGAAGATGTATATATTATTAAAGACAGAAATGAGTCGAGAAATAGAAACACTCTTATTGTTAAATTCAACTCAAAAAACCTAAAGATTCGCTTATGGCTGCTAAATCAAAATTTAAGTAAATGAAGCGACTAAAAGCACATACGTAAATGAATTTTTGTGTAAGGATACTCTTAAACTTTTTAATTACGCTAAATCTTTGAAAAAAGTTGGTTACAACTCGATCTACACACACATTGGAAAAATCTATGCTAGGAAAAGTGCGATATCGCGACCAATTTTGATTAAAAATGAAAAAGAGGTAGATGACTTACTATTTGAGGCCACTACAAACCAAGGCAAACGTAGATCGGTTCAAGGAAAAGCAGTTAGAGAGAATGAGGAAGATGCTGTTAACTCTTCGTCTCTTTTTTCTCCAGCACGGTAAAATAAGTAAATTTCTTTTAATTATATTGTATTTTCAATTAAGATGTATATAGTTTCTTTTAATTAATTATGATTAATAAACACTTTACAAATTTTAATTATTTTCGAGTGCATTATCAGACATTAAATTTTCCTATTTTTAATATAATTTCTGTAAACATGCGAAGCATTTCATCAATTGAAAAATTTAACAAATTTAAGATTATGATTTCTAAATATCCTAAACTACCAAGCATCATTGCAGTACAAGAAACCTGGTTCTCTTCCGACTTAAAACAAATTTACAATATATTTGGTTATAATGCTGTACATTGTTGCAGAGAAGATCGTTATGGTGAGACTTCAATATATATTAATAAAGATATCGATTATAAAGTAGACAGTTGTGAAAGCAAAGATTTCATTGAATCAATAACGATATCGTTGGAAAATATAATGATTATGGGAAAGCCAATAAAATTTAGTTCATTTTATAGATCGCAGAAGTGTAGTCTGAATGCCTTTTATAACTTCATGGATAACCTTTTACTCAGATGTAGTCATTTTCCTAGCATGATTGTCTGTGATTCTAATATTCATTTCCATAACGTTACCGATTCATATGATTTGGAGAATATACTCTCAAGCTATAATTATAAACATTGTCATCAATTAATAACAAGGCGGTGCTCTGGTACATGTATTGACAATGTTTATAGTAATAACTCAAATGATATTCTCATAGATACTATTTCTTGTTACCTAACTGATCATCTAATATTATCGATTAAAATAAGAAAATACGTCAGAAACTCGGATTATGTTGAGGAAATAAGAAAAGTTTGTAATTATGAAGAAGTCAGGAATCATATAAACATTCTTCTAGCTTTGTATCATGAAACTCGAAATCCATCACAAGATCTCTCCAAAATCATTGATATTATATCCACCGCGACAACAAATGCAACTATAGAAAAGAGAGATCGAAAGTCTATTAAAAATGAACTAACACCTTGGATAAATAAAAATTTGATGGAACTTATAAGATATAAAAGAAAATTACTTAAAGCGAGAAGACTGGGTAGAGCTTGCGCTGATGGTATCTTAAAGCGAATAAGTAAGGTAATTAATAAGGCTTGCAGAGTATGTTTGAATAGCTATTAGCGGGATAATTTAGAAAAAATTCAGCAGGATCCAAGGAAAAGCTGGAAATTTCAAAACGAGAATATAGGTAGAAAGTCTAAAGATGTAATAAAAGATGGCAATGGAAATATTCCCGATGTACAGAAAAGTGATATGTTCAATAATTATTTTCTTCAAATTGCTAAAATCCTAAAAAATCAAATCATTTACTTGCCTCGAGATTCATGTAAAATCTAAGAACTTTCGAACGCAGTCAATGTGTTTTCAACTTTCACACCACAACAGAAAATGGAATAAAGGAAGTTATTAATAAACTTGATACAAGCAAAGGCTGTGGACATGATGAAATTTTTCCAAAAGCTTTACTGTGTTGTAGTGACTTAATTACTCCATATTTAACGAGAATATTTAATAATATGATTATTACTGCGTCTTCTCCTGAAAGTTTAAAAATTACTAAGATTATTCCCATACCTAAAACAAATAATGCTTCACGGATAGAGAATTTTAGGCCGATTGCATTACTTTCTATAATACTTTCTATATGACAAAATATTTGAAAAATTTCTTTATGAACAGCTTTCCTCATATTTTAACCATAATAACTTGCTATATGAATACCAATTTGGCTTCAGAAAAGGATGTGGCCCTGAGGAAGCTGTTGTGAACGTGATAAATAATATATGCAAAGGACTTCATGATGGTTATAATGGAGTGGCATTTTTTATGATTTTTCCAAACCTTTTGATCTTGTAGAACACAAAATCCTCACAGAGAAACTTGCTTACTATGGAGTCGAGAGAGAGGCGATAAAGCTATTGGAAAGTTATTTGACAAATAGAAAGCAGTATGTCGAGATTAACAATCAGAAGAGTTCTGTTGGAACTGTTGAGTATGGAGTTCCGCAAGGAAGTGTATTGGGCCCTCTACTTTTTAGCGTTTATATCAACGATATTAAAAACCTACAGCTTTTTGGAAAATTGGTATTATTTGTTGATGATATAAGTGTTTTTTACCCATACAAATGTGAAACTGTTTTAAAAGCTCATATGGAATACGACGCTGCATTGATTACGGAATATGCGAGAATTAACAGGCTAAGCTTGAATGCGGGAAAAACAAAAATATTAAGGTTTAGAACTAACACTGTCATTAATAAAAATTTTAGTGCATATGTAGATGGAACAGTTGTGGAGGAAAGTTTTGATACAAAATATCTGGGTGTTAATCTACAAAGTAATCTCTCGTGGGATAAACACATAAGAAACAAACAAGCAAAAGGTCTCTTCTGCAACAGGACTGATTTATAAATTCAGAAATAAATTTAACACTCAAACTAAACTATTAATATACAAATCTTTGATTCAAAGTCATTTTAATTATTTAACTATAGTATATGCATGGAACAAAGGCAATGAACTCAGATCTCTTCAACGCTCCCAAAATAAGGCACTTTAATCTCCCATTGTCTACTTCAACTTTAGGTTTATACAGAGACATAACAAAAACAATATTGCCCATAAAGGGTTTATATAAACTTCAGCTTTTGCTTTATGTATACAAGTCTTTGCATAATATCGGACACCGTACTGTTTCGTTTGCAAGAAATCAAAATGCTTTCAATACCAGGAATGCAAGTAACTTGAGAATAGCACAGTGTAGACTAGAGAAAACTAAACAAAGAGTGCAGCATGTTGGTAGTTTAGAATATAACAACTTACCGGAATATTTGAGAAACATTCCTATATTCTTTAAAAATGCTCTTAAAGAGCATTTAATTAATAACATTGAAATGCTTCTTATGTAGTAAAACTGAACAGAATATGTAAATTGTTTGCAATATTTATTGTTATTAAAATAACGCTGTAAAGTTTTATTAAACATAAATTTTATTTATATAAGGGGTGATTTTTTAAGAGCTATAGGAAAATTTTTCAAAAAAAAAAACTAAATTCAGAAAAATTCATGAAATCTTTATTTGAATCGATAGTACGGTCCATATAATTTAATGTTTCAAGATTATTTCATGCAAATGTTGACCGCGACTGCACCTCAAATGGTACATCCGCTTAGTCCAATTTTGGCATACTCTTTCCAACATTTCGGCCGGTATCTCACGAATAAATGCTTCAATGTTGTCTTCCAATGCGTCAATTGAAGCGGGCTTGTCTGTATAGACATGAGCTTTAACATAGCCTCCCAAAAAATAGTCTAAAGGCGTTAAATCGCACGATCTAGGCGGCCAATTGACCGGTCCCGAACGTGAAATAAAATGTTCACCGAACTCGCCACTCAATAAGTCCATTATTACGCGTGCTGTGTGGCATGTGGCACCGTCTTGTTGAAACCACATGTCATGCAAGTCAAGCTCTTGCATTTTGGGCAAAAAAAGTTGGATATCATCTCACGGTAGCGCTCACCATTCACAGTTACGTTACGATTCGCAGCATCTTTGAAGAAGTACGGTCCAATGATGCTAAATTCAATGATTTGCAAGCGTTGTTCGTTTGTAAGACGATTCATGGTTAAATTATAGACCAAACTGAAGATGTTTGACAGTGAAACAAAACACGAAACGTGCGTGAGCTGTTTAAACCAGTGTTGCCAAAAAGATAATAGCTAAAAAATCACCCTTTACTTATATATTGTTAAATTAAATTATTTTGCTTTTTTCTTCTTATATATCATCTTGTATACATTTTCGCTTATAGTCCACAACTATAGTTGCACAACTTTTGTGGACTATTAGCGAATGTGGACTATAACCGATTTTTTTTATAAGCCACTGTATGGATTATAAGTGAATCCTGATATAATCCACATTTTGGACTATATAAAAATTACACATTTTCTTCAATAAAACCAATTTTTTTAAAAAACCAAATAAAGTTTTATTCAAAACAAAAACCTTTAATATTAATTCAGATGCTTTAAAGACTTATAATAAAAAACAAAAAAGAAAATACATAAGTATGTATGTGTGTCGTATGTATGTAATTAAAATGCTTCATAAGCTTAAAGTATGAGATCCATTTGACTAAATCGAACACTTGTTTTAATGTCATAAATTCTATATGAAATATAAATTGCGAAGTGTTCAACGTTTTTAAAAGAATAAAATATGTAATATTTTATATATATATTTATATATTTATTAAAATATATATGAAAAAATAATAAAATATGTAAATAGAAAAGGTTGCCAATTTGGTAAAAAAAAATTAACAAAAAAAAAAACAGAATGGACTACACGCGAAATTTTCTCCATAGAACATTAGTTACGCATGCAAAGAAAATGTGGCCTTTAAACGAAAATTGACTACAAGCGAAGTGGACTTTAGAACAAGTAGTTTGTATGAAATTCGAAAAAAACCTGCTAGTGACTATGACAGTTTTGGCTTACATCCGTTTTTGGCCTTTAAGCAGAATGGACTATAAGCGAAATATACTGTATATGTATATTCTAAAATGAATTATTGATATATTTACTTTGCCAACTGGCCTCAATAATGTCCACTCGACGCCGAGGCAAAAAATGATATTGTTTTGTACATATTTTGAAATAAAATAAAAAAAAAATCTGCTTAAATACCCCTCCACCCGTTGCCTGACACTCAATTTTGTTGGCGACCATTTTCTTCTTGCCTTTGAACTTCAAATCTCGCCAAACCTATTAATAAATTTAATTTTTTATTGAACTATTTAGCTCATTATTTCCTATTATCGGCGGGCCAAGGGAATTTAATATATTGCCAATATCTTTCCACTGTTCTTTAAAGTTACTGGAAACAGTGCCTCTCCGAAATCCCACTGCAAGAGAAGGATTCTTCTCCAATTCCTCCACTAATTTCAAATTGCGCTATAGTTGTTATTTTTAACTTGTCCGCTTTTTCCATTTTTCGTTTTGGATCAATTTAATTCGTTACCAAAAATGATGACGAATTGAAGTCGTTACCAAAAATGGTGACGACAAAATCAAAGTCGCTTAAGCTCAATATCGTCGTCACATTTTCTTGTAGAATGCAAAATATATTTTAAAAGTTATCGATTATCGTCAACGACGACAACTAGAATTACAATTTGAAGCAAACGGCTCAAAACAATGGCGTTTTGTGTCGACGCCGACAACTGGAATAAGGGTGATTATTTTATGTTTGGTTTCCAAGTCTATAATACTTCTTTTATTTTTACTAGTTTTACTAATTCCAGCCAGTTTTGGGATGATATAAAATTATTCACTTAAAAAAATTCCGAATTAGCTAATATAATGAAATATGTATGTATGTAAATCGAATTTTTTTACTATGTTTTTTTTTTTTAATTTTTCTCATATAAAGGGTGATTTTTTAGCTGTTATCTTTTTGGCAACACTGGTTTAAACAGCTCACGCACGTTTCGTGTTTTGTTTCACTGTCAAACATCTTCAGTTTGGTCTATAATTTAACCATGAATCGTCTTACAAACTAACAACGCTTGCAAATCATTGAATTTGGCATCATTGGACCTTACTTCTTCAAAGATGCTGCGAATCGTAACGAAACTGTGAATGGTGAGCGCTACCGTGAAATGATATCCAACTTTTTTTTTGCCCAAAATGCAAGAGCTTGACTTGCATGACATGTGGTTTCAACAAGACGGTGCCACATGCCACACAGCACGCGTAACAATGGACTTATTGAGAGGCGAGTTCGGTGAACATTTTATTTCACGTTCGGGACCGGTCAATTGGCCGCCTATATCGTGCTATTTAACGACTATTTTTTGTGGGGCTATGTTAAAGCTCATGTCTATACAGACAAGCCCGCTTCAATTGACGCATTGGAAGACAACATTGAAGCATTTATTCGTGAGATACCGGCCGAAATGTTGGAAAGAGTATGCCAAACTGCGGATAAGCGGATGTACCATTTGAGGCGCAGTCGCGGTCAACATTGGCATGAAATAATCTTGAAACATTAAATTATATGGACCGTACTATCGATTCAAATAAAGATTTCATGCATTTTTCTGAATTTTATGTGTTTTTTTTTTTGAAAAATATTCCTATAGCTCTTAAAAAATCACCCCTTATTTGCGAATGGTCGTAAGTCGAACGGTCGTAAGTCGGGGACTACCTGTAGTCATCTTGGGCCGCTCCTATTTACTCTTTTTATAAATAATCTCCATTCTGTTGTCAAAAATTCAAGCGTATGCATCTAATACAAGATGATATTAACTACTTAACCTCTTGGTGTAGTCCTAATTTAATAGAGGTGAATGTTAAATAATGTAAATATATGTGCTTCATCTTTTATACAATGTTCTTGAACGATTTAGGAATAAGTTTCGATTGTAAATTCGACTTTAGAAATCATTTTACATCAACTATTAGCAAAGCTACATGTTTCCTGAGGTATATCAAGCGATGGGCTAAAGAGTTTTCTGACCCTTATGTTACCAAACAATTGTTTACCACACTGGTTCGCCGAATTCTTGAATATGGATCTGTAATATGGGATCCTCAATACGCTGTACACTCTGACAAAATCGAATCAGTTCAAATACAGTTCTTATTATTTTGTCTTCATGGTTTAGGGAATGGATGGGATCCTAATAAAAGGTTACCTTCTTATGAAAAACGCCTAGCACTCATTAAATTAATAAAAAAAAAATAAAATAAAATTACCGTCTTTAAAAAGCCGTCGTATAATTCTAAATGCTGTCTTTCTCCTGAAGCTGATTAATAGTGTAATCAACTCTCAATTTCTTCTGGAAATACTATATCTGAGAAGATACTATATTTGAGAAAAAAAAAAAGTAAATAACAAGTCAATAACAAAAAGTTTAAAAAAAACACAAACGAACAACCTTTAGATCAGTTCTTCCTTCGATGCAATATACAGTTTACATTTCTTTTTAATCAACTGTATTATCAAAAAGTAATAATATGACTGTGTCTTCACATAAATACCACAAGTGATGACTAAGCTTGCTTAAAAAAGTTTTATAAATTGTACTGTCAGCTTTTTTTAACGTCTTTAAGAATAATAAATAAAAAAGTTAAAAAAGAAACTGTGATAGACAGACGTCGGCAACAATAGCCTCCAGGGGCCGAACATCTTCGGCTTTTTACACATATAGGACACGAACACCAACAATATTCGTTAAAAAGAGCGTAAAATTGCATTCAGTTGTTTGTCAGCTTCTAAAGAAGGAGGTTTATGTCGCTTTTTTTCAGGTTTCAATTATACACACAAAAAAATATTACAGTAAGATTCACTATTTTCCAATGAGATTCACTAATAACAACGAGAAATGATCTCCATTTTTGGAAGAGTGTTTATCCAGATAAACACGCAGTCTTTAGGGATTTGGCGCTGTACATTTTTTCTATATTTTCCACTACATAAACATATTATTAGGTTACACTTGAAAATATTACTATCAATTTTTCTCTAGGTTAACAGATGACTCTCACAAATACTCTCATATTTTTATCATGGTCTCTTTGTGCCGATGTATGCCAATCAGTGTTGCCATTTTAGCACTTTCAGTGCTAGATTTAGCATTATGTTTCGTGAAATTGCATTTATTTTTTTGAAAATTATGCTAAATGCTTTTTAGCATAATTTGCTTGATAAAAAAAAAATTTTTTATACTCAAGGAAATGTTTTGGTTATATTTCATTACTATTGCAAAACAAAACTTTTATGAACACTGAATTATAATGAAATGAAAAACAAAATGGAATGTAATAAAAATTTTTTTTTGGCAACATTAACTTGAGTGAAATAAAATTCTAAAAAATAAAGCAAATTTTTAAAAATAAAACAAGAAAATATTAAAAAAAAAATTTTTTAAAATTTTTAAAATAAAGATTATAAAATGTAATACATATATACAATCTGTATACAGTAATATTCATATATGAATATTAAACAAAATATTAAAAAAAAATCTTTCAAACTATATTTTTTTAAATAATTTACAACTTTTTATTTTCCATTCATTTTCAGAAATTTTTATGAATTAATATATAAATTGTAATTGATTAAAAAAGAACAATAATTTGTTGAACATATTGTTAACTCAAATGTAATATACTGATGTAAATAAATTTTATTTTCGGAATAAAACAAAAACATATATATGTAATAAATAGTTTTGTTACATTTAAAAAATTTAGCATTTTTTTTTATTCCGTAGAACATTTTAGCATTACGTTTTTCATGTTTTAGCATATTTTGAAATTCATTTTCTGGCAACACTGCTGCCAATAGCCCCCGGGGGTCGAACATCTTCTGCTTTTCACACACATAGGACTCGAATATCAACAATGTTCGTTAAAAGAGCGTAAAAATGCATTCAGTTGCTTGTCGGCTTTAAGTATTTTTATGTATTACTTGTATTTCAATTATACAACCAAAGAAAAATTAAATTAAAATGTGGTCATCACATACGTTATTATGTATGTAAATCTTTCCATCCGAAGAGTAATAAATGACATCAAAAAGCACAATAATTTGTAAACAATATTTGTACGAACACTGCTTAAAACAATAATTACTAACAATTTTCCTCTGGGTTATACATGCTTCTCACGTTCTCAAAGCTCTCATGTTCTCTTTGTGCCGAGTCTGGTGATAGAACATATTTGTTTTTCGCAATTATATTGAGTTGTGTTTAAAGCAAGCACATTTTTAAAGAATAGATCGCTCTCGTCGTCCACCGTACCTGATGCATAGCTCCAGGGGACTTGAATGTTAATATCTCTCTGTACCGCCCCCCCAAATAGATTACGCATAATTCAAAAAAATCACGGTAGTCGTCTCTTATAAAAATTTTAAGCTTTTGTCCAATTGTGCTTTAAAAACATTAACAAGAGATAGTTCAGTGGGACTGGAATCGATAATTATCCAATTGTCACACAACATAAGTGGTGTGAGAAACTGCGGGCTTCTTGGGGACGATTGCCTGTAGACTGTCTAATGGTGAAGGTATAGCACTGGCCATTTTATAGTCACCTAGCAGCAACTCGTTTTCTTGCAGTTCGCTCTTCCCCCTTTCCACCTTTCCTAAAAAACCTGCACAATGCACTGCATGAGTAGGGGCCATCCCCGGAGAGCTGGTTTCATTAAAAAAAAAGAAAAACAAAATTTTTTTTGATAATCGGTATGTCAGGGCTGTTTTTTAATCAGGACAGATTTTATGATCAATGCATAAATATGATAACGACAAGCGAAAAACAAAAATCCTTAAACAATGCAATTAAAATGGCCCGAGTTCGAAGCTACTCTATCGCAGAATATTATTTGCATTTAGTCATGAAGGTTCCAGGCAAAAACAGCAATTGAAATGGTGAATCGCTTCTGGAGCAGTTGGCAACTAATTTTATGGTATGTCTATAGAACCAACGATATGCTGTCTCAACAGAACTTCATGTCACACTGAATATTCTGAACGCGCGATTTGAGATCATTGACATCTCGTGTGGAGGTGATGTGAACTGGTTACCGAGATCGTGCGAGTTGACCCCTTCAGATTTTTTCTTGTGGGAATATCTTCAGTGGCAATGCAAACCACAGCGTTCTACAAAGCCAGTATAACCAATGCCATCTGTCGAATTCAGTCAGATTGGCGGAGTTTCAAAGATGTTATATTCTACACATAATGGCATCGAAAGGTCTTTCAAGCAAATAAACAACGTCAGTACTATCTCACACACGTGTTGTTTCGTTTAAATTTAAAGATAAAATCGTTTAAAAAATACTAAACGTCATTACTGCAAGACATTTTTGAATTCAAGGACCACTACTGCGATATTCGGGTACATTCTTGCATTTACTATCGTGGATCTCGGAAGTATAAGCTGTATGACTAATTAGAAATGAGATAAAGATAAACAGACGCCTAAACTTGAAAAGGTACATGTCTCCGTTGACCGTAATGGTTGGCACCGTCCTCATTTTCAAAGAATAATAGACCAATGATGCCTCAAGCAGTCACTCGTAAGTTTTTTATTTTTAATTTGTGTCCAATTTTATCAAACGAAGTGTCAATCTCTTCACAATATAATGCACTTTCAGAATGACGCCACTTATTTCATATTTTTTAACTAAATTTTGCAATTAAGAACGGCCAAACTTGAAAAAAATAATATTTTCCAAGTTTACCCCATCAAATTTGATAACATATAAGTTTGAACGAAATGTTTATGTATACCGTTTTAAAGGCTAATCTCTCCCCTTTCCAAAAAACTTTGGATTTTTAAAATAGGTTTAAACATATTTGGGTAATCAACAATTTTCTGTGAAGAGATCAAAAAAACTGTTTTTGTCAAATAAATCAAGTTTGGAGGGTTCGAGAAAAATAAAAAAAGTATTTTTGAATTCTACTCAACCTAATGCATAACTTACACTATGTAGTTACTCGGGTGTATTTTCACTGTCGCACCGTGTAATTGATTAATATTTCTTTCGCTCTCATATTTGTCAGTTAACCTGCCACAGTTATAGCAATATCAATAGTATGTCAAACATAATATACATATGTATGTATGTATGTGCGTATTATTACATTTTCAAAAGTTTTTCTGTTGAAAATTTCGTCTGTAACATCACAGAGTACGTTATTCACTATTTTGTTATTCTAACGTTTCAGTAAATATCAAACGTTAGCTTTTTTATTTAAAAATTTTTGTGACCACTATTGCAGGTTAAAACATTTTTATCCACCTTGCTTTTGGCACGAGTCCGACTAACACCTTCCTCTCTTGCTATGTAATAAGTGAGTATCAAGCTCCTCTTTTCTATCTGAGACATATAATTACGATCATGATGGCGCGATTATTATTAAACGTTACTACTGAAAATGATGGGCTAAAGTCATGAGGAAATTTTTTATACACGTATTTCCCTTTTTTGTGCAGTCAATACAGAACATGGTGTAATAGATTACTTGGCCGGCTTCTTAATGCCTGGCGGTATGATTTTAGTGCGTTTGTTGAAGAGAACATTTTATTTAATGCCACATTATGTTATTTAGTAGTTGTTTCTAGCGTTTGCTGCCTCACTCGGTCACGAGCCAAACGCGAGAATGTCTTTGATTGCAAAGTACCAATCATTATTGCTCGCCAATTTGAATAGAGAGCCATTGATTATGTTGGTACTATGAATAGATAAAGCCATCGGCACCATAATGCATTAATACTACTACTACTACTTGCACACACAAGCGTTAGTAGCGTAGCAGTTGGCAAAGCAAGCACAGTTGCCCAGCTCTTTATTGTAGTAGCAAACAATTTTGTTAGATCAATTACGGGCACTGTTAGCAATACAGTGGCTCCCAGATTATTTCAACCAGCACCTTTAAAAAAATTAAGCTTGTATAATTTCGAAACGAAATAAGATATTAAAAAAATTTGAATAGGAGTTTATAGAATATGTTTAAAAATTAAGAAAAAAAGTTTTATTCAGTCTCAAATGTAAACTTACAAACTAAAAACCAAAAATATAGGAACCCAATTAGAACAAACAATTAAATGATTAATTAACTAATATGTAGTTTTAATTTCAAAATTTAGTATGACCTCCTATTTGCTTAATTACAGCTTTCAGCCTTTTTTGCATTGATTCCACTTCCCAGTGGTTTGGAGAGTTATTTTTGCCCATTCCTTTTTCAGAGCTGCTATGAGGTCATTCTTGTTCGAAATCTGGTGTTGGCGGACATTTTGGTCACAAATTGCCCATAAATTTGAGACTGAATAAAACTTTTTTGTTTAATTTTTAAACATATTCTATAAACTCTTATTAAATTTTTTTTTAAAGGTGCTGGTTGAAATAAGGTGGGAGCCACTGTATATATGTACATATATATATATATATATATGTATATGTGTGTATTAACGGTATTCTATCACTATATTCTATTTAAAGTCTCTTACACTTTACAAAATTTGATCACATAAAGAGTACAATACCAACAAATTGATCTTGAATCTCTTTTTGAGTTTTTGTGTTTAAACGCCTTTTTTCTTTCTTTTATAGCACAAGCAACTCAAAGTAATTTCAATAGAAAAATATTAAAAATTATTGTTTGCTATTGTTTTTGTAACTGATAAGGTATAGAAATTTTATAATACATATATAAGAAAAAATAAAATAAAATAAAAAATAATACAATTATTGCATATTGGAATGCTTCAAGGTGTGCTACCTCTCGAAACAATCGCCAATATGTACTCTTAACTGTGCTATAAATGTACGATTTGGTTTCGTCGCTATCTATATAAGTATATAAAAATGAATGTGTGTTTATTTGTTTGTGTGTTTGTTTGTTTGAAGTTTATAGACGGCTAAACGGCTGGACCGATTTTCTTGAAATTTTAACAGTACCTTCCTGTATGTCTGGAAGGAACTATACATACATACATACATAATTGATCATTTCAACCCTTCAGTCAGGATTATTGACCTAGTTTCTCACACCACTTATGTTGTGTGTGTTAATTTTATACATAAGTGGCGGGACCTACAGTTTAAAGTCGACTCCGAACGACAGATTTTTTTTTGAGAAACTTTTCATGGCAATTTTATTTACTCTCAGAGTTTTTGCCAGAAATCTGCTGAGAGGAAATCGCCGAAGAAAATACTTTTTGTATTTTGTTTAAATGTCTGGCCTGGGGCTCGAACCCTGGCTTTACGTCTAATAAGCCAACACACTACGTACTAGACTACAGCGACTTCAACTATTGGCTATTTAAAATTGCAAGTAGGCGAGGTTCCACGCCCACATACCCAATAAGTATTTAATGTCGCATATCTCATAAACTGCAACAGCTAGATTCCTCAAATTTTGTATGGACTACTTTGACGTATATATGAACAAAATGGGCGGATTGGCTATAGTGGGCGTGTCACCTCCCTATAAAAATATTAAATTAATATATCTAAGAAAATATAACAGTTAGACTTCTAAAATTTTGTCGAAGACACTTTAGTATCAATATGAATACTTTAGACAAAAATGGGCTACTAGGAAAAAGGGGCGTGGTACTTCCCATATGAATTAAATTTAAAACTTCTAATATCTGGGAAATCATTATAGATAAAATCATCAAATTGTGCACGGGCAACACTGAAATCCATATGAATAATTTGTGAAAAAATTGCCGGAGTAGCAATAAGAGCGAGACCCTCCCATATAAATATGATACAAAAGTTCGTGTACTTGGAAAACTATTAGAGCTAGAATCTAGCATGAACCACTGTCACACACATATGAACATTTCGGGTTAGGGAAATAAATGGACTCTATTTTTATATGAATTCTTAGACAGAAAGTAAATACTAAACATCATATATCTGATAAACTATTGCAGCTAAAGTCACGTGTATTGCCTGTTCATTCCAATACCCATTTTAATATATGTTTGTAAAAATACGCATAGAGGGACATGTGTAACTTAGGTACCATTAACAGTAGACACAGACCATTGATGACACTATACTGTCTTAATTTATTAACTACCTACAGCACACATAATTTTTTAAAAAACCAATTGTTACCTGTTGTTATATAATACAGACTAAACCTTTATGGTCAATAAAAATATTAAATATTTTCTATTGCCCAAAATTTTTTATCTTGAAAATAAAAAAATTTGACCTGTTATGGTATATTTGCCTAATAGTAATTGAAAGGAAGTACTTAAATAGTACTTTCAATCTTTTTCGCAAATCATTTGAATCCCAGATTCTAAATTTATTTTGTGAGTGATCATATTGTGATAAATTAAAAACAAAAAACTGTCACCTAAATAATCTTCGCTTTCTAAACGCACCAAAAATGCAGTTAATTTACAATCACAAAGGGCTGACGAAACTCCCGAAGAACGTGATATTCGTCTGCAAAGAGCAGTAGCTGCTGAGACACCTGAACAACGTGATGCACGTCTTAGAAGAAAACGATCCCAATCATCAAGATCAAGAACTGATGCGACTCCGGATCAACGCGATGTACGCCTAGAAGAAGAGAGACTACGAGCATCAACATCTAGAGCTGCGGAGACACCAGATCAACATGATGCACGTGTAGAAGGAGAGAGGATACAAGCATCAACTTCTAGAGCTGCTGACACACCTGATTAACGTGATGCACGTCTCAGAAGAAAACGATCCCAATCATCAAGATCAAGAACTGAAGAGACGCCGGATCAACGCGATGTACGCCTAGAAGGAGAGAGGCTACGAGCATCAACATCTAGAGATGCCGAAGGTACTGTTAAAATTTCAAGAAAATCGGTCCACCCGTTTAGCCATCTACAGACTTCAAACAAAAAACCCACAAACAAATAAACACACATTCATTTTTACATATATAGATATCGATAGGAGTAGCGAAGCACACCGGGTTTTAGCTAGTTATGTATAAGTGTAATTGTGTGATAATTTATAAAACAATAAAGTTGTCCGGAAAAACCTTACATTATTTGCTAATAATAAAATCTTTCATTTTACATCAAACTGCATTTGTCTTTTCAAAAATTCTTCTTCTTTTCGAAAATGACTTAATTTAACAAAAAGTGATGACCAATTAGAGATTTGGAAATTTGGAAAAATAAAAAAAAAACATTTTCCAAGTTTACCCCATCAAATCTCATAACATATAAGTTTTAACAAAATGTTTATGTATACCGTTTAAAAGGCTAATTTCTCCCCTTTCTAAACAACTTTGGATTTTTAAAATAGGTTTAAACATATTTGGGTAATCAATAATTTTCTGTGAAGAGATCAAAAAACCGTTTTTGTCAAATAAAATAAGTTTGGAGGATTCGAGAAAAATAAAAAAAGTATTTTTGAATTCTACTCAACTAACTGAACAACTTAGAGTAGATAGTTACTCGGGTGTACTTAATTTTTTGTATTTTGTCGCATAGTGCAGTGGGTGCTTTTTATTTTGAATTTGAATATTTTGAACTTTTTTTGTTTTATTGTTTTTAATAAAAATTTAATATAAATTAATCGTTAAACGTGTGACTTATTTTATTAAAAAAAAAAGAATTCATATACATATATTAATATTGAAAAAAAAATTATATATATATTGTATGATATGTATACTCGTATGATATACAGTAATGATCAAAACACATTTTAATAATTGCCACATTTTAACTAAACGCTGATTTTTAAACATACTCTAATGAGCTTTTTATTTTTTATTAAATTCAGTTCTTTTTCACATTAAAATAAAGAAAAATTATTCTTCATTCACTTAAAACAATAAAAAAGAATTGTTTTAGCAAAATTAGTCGAAGTTCAAGTGTTCAAAACATTTGCAACTCTTAAATCAACTAAAAACCTTAGACGTGTGTTTAGGATCATTGTCTTGCTGGAATATCCATGAAAGCGGCATTTTCCATTCAGCGTACAGAAGCATAACTGAGCTTAGCAGGTCTCTGTAGATTGTAGCTGTCATTGTATCAGTAACGCGGTGATTTGGAACTATCCCATGTCCCGAGAAACTTCCCCACACTATGATATTTCCCCCTCTAAGCTTAATTGTGGCGGTTGTATACCTTGGATTGAACTTTTTACCCCGAGGTCGTCGAACATAAGATTTTTCACCTGATTCTTGGAGATTAAACTCGTCCGACCATAGCACATTTTTCCATTGGTGTGGAGTCCAATTTCAATGGGTTCTAGCAACGGTTTTTTCTGACACTTAGGGTTTTTTTTTGGTATATGTTCTAAGACCGTATTCTCAGGTTCTCCTTTTTATAGTAAATAGACTAACGATTAGGGGGATTTTTGGTTTGCTTCTCTGAGAATACCTTTTGGAAAATTCGTAAAAAAATTCTTAATTTTTTTATCTTCAGTTGCTACACGAGTTCACCTTTATGTAGTGTTTGGATGTTTCCACTTTTAACTAAGCGACAAATCGTTGTTTTACGAAAATCTTTTTTTATAGACACTTTTTTTTAAAACTCCATTTTAAAAGTCTTTCAATACTTTTGAGTTTAGCCGCGAACAGTATTTTAAACTTTGCGAAAATATTTTGACCACCACTGTGTATACCATTCCCCGGATATAAGCATCTTCGAAAATACTTGCTGTACACTGCTTATAAGCGGGGAATTCTTATATCAAAATCTCGTACCTGAAAGCAAATGGCTCCGTATCATTCAAGCTAGTAGAATTCTACTTGTCTCATTGCTGTCTATGGATGGAATGTCGTATTCGATGGAGTGCCGGCTGGTCGGAAAAGGTTTTGATCATCTTCTATAACTCGATGTGGTGAAGAAAGCTGAAATTTGCTGGGCCTCCGTCTCACTTCGGGATCACAGCGAAGAAATTGCTGAAGGAGATAGATCCACTTTATAGACATTGAATCAGGCTGTTGTCTCAGCCGAGGCCTATAACAGATCAGGTCAGAAGAAGATCTTTTCAAATTACGAAAGGTGAACATTGGTGAGTTGTAGGTTTTCTACATATCAAAAATCAAGTAGCTGAGATTGCGTTGCCTGATTTGGTGATGTCTTCTGTATGTCTTCCTCTGCCTCAAGGAGAATAAAACCATAAGAAACATTCTATGGACTTGCATTGCGCTGTCCAAATTGTTTACTACTTTTTCCAATAAATTGGCTTCCGGCTCAAGTAATCCAAAAACGATTCATCGCGCGAACGAGAGAGCTAGAGAACAAGATCAATTTTGTAAAGAAAGTCACCACAAAGCTGGTGAATATAAAGGAATTCTTTTTAAAGTAAATTTAAAATATGAAGTACAATTTTTCGCCTTTTTAAGCTGGGAATTGTTAAAAGCAGGATGCATTTATTGAAGCAGTTTCAGTACATTTTAGGGCAAAAATCAAGATTGCATAAGTTTCAGTGCCAGAAAGCGGGGAATTATTATATCCGAGGAATACTATATACCTTTTTTTTAATTGCTAAAGAAGTTGCAGCTTCTACTTCTCAAGACAACAGGTTATTTAATTTTGACTTCACAATATAATGGAAATTATATTTCTACTGTCATTGATATAGCTTTTCCGTAATTGTTTGCTGCATTTTATAAAATCGGATAAGAATTTTTTTCAATTGCCTTCTTATCCATAAATCGTACAAAAACGGCTAAGCGCATTAAAAAAAAAATTAAAAAGGCTAAAACCAAAAAAATTTAAGGTAAAGTTAGCTTTAAAAGGCTAAAATGATCACACTCATTGCAATACAGAATTCCGCGGATGTAAGCACTTTCAGAAATACTTGCAGGTCAATGCTTATAAGCTCAGCTGAGAGCAAATAGCCCCGAGTTGTTCAATACGATTGGTGTGAGAAGCTAGAACGTTGTACAATGGGTCAATTCGACCTCCGGGTACTGCACTTGTCACAGTTGACAAGTAGACGTCCTCTAACCTAACCTAACCTATTCAATACAATACAATAGAATTCTAATTGTCTCATTTACAGCAAAGACTTCGCATTTTTTACAGTTCGGTATGGTGAACAATGTTTTAATTTTCTGGGCCACTGTTTTAAAGAAATTGCTGAAAGGGATGGATCCGCAGCAGTCTTTATAGACGTAGTCAAGAGTCCTATTGTAGCATTAACTATTATAGTATTGACTCGACCGAGATCAGAATAGTAGAAAAAGAGCTTTACAAATTACGAAAAGCGAACATACACTGTTGTATGTAGACTTTTTTCTTTGACTGTATATCGAAATAATTTCAATACATTCTAAAACTTTAAAGTCGACTCCGAACGGCAGATTTTTGAGAAACTTTTCCTGGCAATTTTATTTACTCTCAGAGTTTCCGACAGAAATCTGCTGAGTGGAAGTCGCTGAAGAAATATTTTTTCATATTTTCGTTTTGATGTCTGACCTGGGGTTTGATCCCCCTACTAGACTACGACGCATTGAATGATAGTTTTTGCAATTACGTAACCGTTTGCTTGATAGATTAGTTTATATAAAATTAAGGGTAATTATTAAAGTTTAAAATTATTTTTTTTTTATTAAATAAAGTATTTCTTACTGATATTGTGTATTGAATTTTAAATTCTTCAAGTTTCCTGATGTTCGATATACAGCCAAAAAAAAAAAAAACACTCCATAAGTATTTAACATTTCATATTTGTTTTGTTGTTCGACTTTCATGAGATAAATGTTCAGCGAGATGTAGACTGCTGCATTTGATCGTGCAGAAGATGATTAGATGTTTTCGTGATTTCGGCAAAAGTCGAAAGTAAATCATTTCAAATATTGAAAAAAAAAACCATTTGTGAAGACGCCAACGTCAACGGCAACACAAACAATTTTAGTGATAATGATTATGACAATGGATTGTCTTTAAACTCAAGGAGTGTATATGTATGTATGTATGTATGCATGACGTACATACATATATGTATATGTTTGTATGTATACACACTAGTGAATATCAATTGGTTTGGTTACACTTATATTGTAAACATCGGACTGGAGTAAATCAATACAGAGTATGAAGGGATTCATAGTGAAGATGATGCCGTTTTTCTTTAATTTGTTCATTCGTTTCTTTGCTCGTCGTTGATTTGGTTTGTTGTTGCGGTTGATGAAGTTCACTTTGATTTTGTATGTATGTAAGTTTAAATTGAATAGAAATCATACTATGAATAAAACAAACCATACTTTACAACAAAATGAAATTAAAAAAAAGCAAATAATAAAAAAATGAGAAAACAAATGCAAAAAGAAAATAAATATTTAAAATGAATAGTAGTTTTATCTAAGAAAATAAATGAAAGAAAAGCATGGAAAGAAGCAACCGTAGAGCGCATCGTGTTGATTTTCATGATTTATTTCTTATAAAATTGTCGCCACCGTGTCGTGTCGTTTTAAAACTGTCAGAAACGGCTAAAATTTAACGCTTAGTGCTTCCCACACATGGACTTCGATGGTTTTTAAATGTTGCTAGCATGTTGTTTTCCAACTGTTTCCACGCTTGCTGCCCACCAAATCGCAGTACATTAGACAAGAGGCAAAAACAATTTTTTTTTTGATTATTATCATTTATAAAATAGCATTGCAAAGCCATTCGCCTAGAATTATCATTTAAACGGAAGAAACTGTTAACTACATGTGCAAAATTAAAGTCCAAATGTTAAGAATATACATACATACATATGTACGTACGTACTCGTAACTGTATTACACATTATTACTTATTGCACAGCATCGAAGTTGTTTATTTACTATGTAAGGAAAATGTTCATGTACAGTTTCCTTGCTGAATTTACTATGTATACATTATAATTAGAAATGATATTAACGATAACAATTTTCAGGGTTATTAACAGTGTCAAAAATATTGAACAATCGCATTGTGATTTTTGTAAAGACGTAAATGTCTTAGAAATCCTTAGAGAAAGGATTGTAACATGTAAAGTGCGTGTAAGAAGTGAAAACAATTTTTTCTTTCACCAGGGTTCGAAAACTATGAATGTTGGTTCAGTGCGAATATGTATTATAATTATAATAGTAATTATAGGTATAATCGGGAGATATGGTATTTTAAGTTTCACTTTCTTAGATTTTTCATTTCGTTTTAAAACTTATCTTTATTTACAGATTTTATTTATATATTTACAGTTTTACAAAATTTTATCTTAAGATATTACATAGTTTAAGGGAGGATTTTAACGGGCAGATAAATTGTTTATCATTATTATAAGTGGACAATATGGTAGATAAAGGTAGGATCATCCTACCGGTAACTTTTAAAGTTAAATTTATGTTTGAACTTGCCATATTATATATTATTTTCAATATGGCAACTTCAAATATAAATAAAATGAACATATAAAAAAAAACGAAGCCCGTCTTTGCCACTGCGTCTTTCCGGCACTGCCATATTTTTGAAAAACTTAACTTTATTTTATCTGTAAGTTGCAATAACGAACAGTTATAACTTTACAGTTCCCTTTAGCTAAAGGTACCGTAGTCTAGCAGAAGTCGCCGTAGTGTAGTAGGTAGTGTGTTGGCTTATTAGACGTAAAGCTTTCGGTTCGAGCTCCAGGCCAGACATCAAAACAAAACACAAAAAGTATTTCTTCGGCGATTTCCTCTCAGCAGATTTCTGGCAAAAACTCTGAGAGTAAATAAAATTGCTAAGCAAAGTTTCTCAAAAAATCTGTTGTCCGGAGTCGACTTTAAACTGTAGGTCCCCCCACTTATGTATAAAATTAACGCACACAACATAAGTGGTGTGAGAAACTAGGTCAATAATCCTGACTGAAGGGTTGTAATCATAGCTGCCAGATTTGACGATTTATCGTCATTTTGACGATTTTGTGCTGCAAAAATATCATTTTGACGATGTGACGATTTGTGCCCTTATTTTGACGATTTTTAGAAATTAAAAATTTGCATCATATTGTTTACTTTTGTATATTAAAAGTCACTTTAAGCTTTATATTTACTTTGCAGTTATTATTATTGCAAATTTAAGTTATGATTTTTCTGTATATTATGTCTTTTTCGTCCATTAAAAGCCAAAAAATTACAACCTCTGCACGATACCCTACCGAGAGAGAGAGTTGAGAGTTGTATTCTATTCCCTTTCGGATATAAGTGGTTTAAAAACTAAGAAGATCAGATGAAGTGAAGTATTTCTTGCACTCTCTTAAAAAGCTAAGGCACTGAAAAATGTGTAGGTTCTAGCGAACATCACACCGAATTTTCATTCAGATTTTGTGACGATTTTTTTACGAGTTCCATATAAGTTTATGACGATTTTGACGATTTTTTTTCTAATACTTGACGATTTGATGCTTTATTTTTCTGGCAGCTATGGTTGTAATGACCAATTATGTATGTATGGTATGTACCTTTAACTAAACCCAAGTTTAACGGCAAATAAGTATATATCTAAATTATCCGAAGACAATATATTAATATAAACAATTTTCACTTTGATCATTTTAATTGAAATTTGCCCTCAGGCTGATTATAGACATTCCCTTATAAGTTGATAAAAATAATTTTCGATACCTTCTTTATATGTATTGATTCTTTTTATGAATGCAAGACCATAATTATACTATGTTCAGACAGGCACTTTTATTGCGCACATCACGATAAATGCCATTATTGAGGTCTATATTTCATATAAAGTTTCAATTAATTATTGTGCAATAAATACGCAAATTATTATACATACATAATTGGTCATTGCAACCCTTCAGTCAGGATTATTGACCTAGTTTCTCACACCACTTATGTTGTGTGTGTTAATTTTATACATAAGTGGCGGGACCTACAGTTTTAAAGTCGACTCCGAACGACAGATTTTTTTGAGAAACTTTTCATGGCAATTTTATTTACTCTCAGAGTTTTTGCCAGAAATCTGCTGAGAGGAAATCGCCGAAGAAATACTTTTTGTATTTTTTTTGATGTCTGGCCTGGGATTCGAACTCGGGCCTTTCGTCTAATAAGCCAATACACTACCTACTAGACCACGGCGACTTCAAAATTCAAAATTATTATAACATTGACAAATATAGCACTGTCATAAGTACGTTTAGTGAGCATATACTTTCAATTGATATTTGACAACTCAAATGTCAACAACTACAAACAAAAAAAAAAAAAACAACATAACAAAAAAAAACAAAAAAAAAACCATGTTGTTGATACAACCATCTGTTTTGTTTACCACTGTCAAATAAATATTGCGTATATTATGTGTCTGAACACTTAAAATACTGTACTCAAATAAACGAATATTGACTTATTAAAAGTGCCTGTCTGAACATAGTATTCAGCTGTTTATCGGGGCACATATCTAGATATTTAACAATATTCTCTAAGATATGTTTTCATTTTGAAGACTAAGTTGACGAGTGGATAGAGGTTTAGGAGATTTGTTCTATGGAAATATAATGGCCTGGGTTTTGTTGGTATTAATTTTTATTTTCCATTTGTAAAAGTACTTTCTGCAAGCCTTGAAACTTCTTTCCCCTTGCTTTATTAGCGCCTTCGTGAGTTCGCATGATGTTAAAAGAACAGTATCGTCTGCATCGTATGCAACTTTTAAGAAACTATAAGGAGAAAAATCGTAGGAAAAAATGAAATATACTAATGGAGATAATATTGAGTCTTGAGGTAAACCGCTTGTGAACGATTTAGGAAACGATAGTGTATTATTTACTGCTACACATTAAGTTCTCTTCATACGGAAATCCACATCCAAAACTATAATTTCTGTAGATTTCCTGCGACGTTTATAAGCTTTAATCGTATTTACAATGCGGTTAATTTGATGTACTGCACTGTTCGCTAGAAATAACTGATTCATTTTCAATTCACTCTATTAGAGAAACCAAGTCACTGCGAAATTTCACTTCACGTCTTCCCGTAAACTTTGTGATAAAGTATTACCTTCCACTTGGCGCTTTTTCCATATCTGATGATTCATTTTTATATTAATTTTTGCTGTTAAAACACCCTAATAAATTTGCGCATATCAAAAAAAATTACGTATTAAAAATACATTATTAAAGTAGTAAAACTAAAAATGTTTTAATTATGTGCTCACTTTCACCATCTGAAAATTACTCTCCCATAATTCTAACCCCAAGCCACGCTCAGTGGGCTGTTGATTCTTTGAATTATTCCAGTCCCCAGTGATCTCTCACCACTTGTCTGGAATCTCGCAGTCTACTCGCACTTGAAGAATCTCGAATTCTCTGGTTGTAATACTAACTGCGTCGGAAATGTGTCCACAAACGCTATCCAATAGATTAAATTTCACGCTGTCAATAGTATTAAATTGATGCAGGGAATTTGAGCTGTCTGTCAACTACTCCATGACCGATACAATTCTTTTCACTAGAAGATACAATATTCAGACCTTCACCCTTCCTAGTATAAATGGGACCAGACTCAAGTTGAGTCTCGAATTTAATTATCTAAAACTGATCCTCAACTCGGAACTCAACTGGAAATCAATGCTGGATGCTAGGGCTCGCAAAGCGCCCTGCGCTGCTTACTGCTGCAGTATGACAGTTCGATGCAATCATCGTACCCAATCTCCTATATTAAATTGCTTTCTAGTGGACTGCTCTAAGTAGACAATATAATATCAGAAGATCTCTATGGTGCTCTACATACCACTGCGACAATAGCCTTGTTCAAAATGCTTAACAGACATCCCACTGCGCTATTGCTAAAGAAATGGCCAAATTCGCCGCGATAGACTCGATGGCGCATCATCTTTCTGGGCATTCTCCTAATTTGGAAGGTAATCCCCCAGTCCCATCGAACAACAATTATCTTCCTGCAAAATATTGTTTGGACAGGAAATTTAATTTTCTAATTCTGAGCAGGCTCTACTAGATCTCTAACATGATCACCTCTCTCTATATATATGTATATCTATATACATATACACATACATATACATATATATTTATCGAGGTTTTCCTTTCAAATAATGAGTTTTCACATTTATGACAAATTGCCTTTTGCTTAAATCCACTAGTAAAATCGTTTATTACTCTAATTATCACACTAATCTTTACTTAAGCCATTTTTAGAAAATATAAAGAATTTGAATACATATAAAAAAATTTAAAGTAACGGCAATCATTATGTGCTTTTAATTAACTGTTTACCTAGTTATCTTTTAGTTCCTTTTCGTGCAGAATCATAAAAGTATCCATTGTTTTGCCAACACCGAAAAAGTGAATTATTTTTTTTTTTGAATTTCTAAATTATAAAGTTTTTTAATATTTTCAAAATTAAATAACTTTTTTTTTTGAAAATGCTTTAAAAAAAACTACTGAATATTTTCTCAAATTTCTTTTTTTATTTGAAAGTACAACCCTTCCGGTTAATAATGGAAAATAATTTCATTCAAATGGCTGCCTCGGCTGGCCATGCAGTAGCCTACACGATCGGTCCAATTTTTAAGCACATTATCGATCGTGTGCAGCTGTATTTCACCAATGGCTTCACGAATATTGTCCTTTAAAGCGTCAATTGTCTCTGGCTTGTCGGCGTAACACTTATCTTTGACGTCACCCCACAAATAATAGTCCAACGGTGTCAAATCGCAGCTTCGAAGTGGCCAAAGGACATCAGCTCTGCGGCTGATAATGCGATCTTCAAAAACAGGGCGCAAAACATCGAGTGTAGCTTCGGCTGTGTAGCACGTAGCGCCGTCCTGTTGAAACCAAATGTTGCCAATATCCTCCTCTTCAATTTTTGTGAACAAAAATTCGTTCAACATGGCCCGATAACGATCGCCATTGACTGTAACGGCCACTCCTTGCTCATTTTCGAAGAAAAATGGCCCAATTATTCCTCTGGACCAAAATCCGCACCAAACAGTGACTCGTTTTGCGTGCGTCGTCTTTTCAATGTATGCGTGCGGGTTTTCTGTGCCCCAAATGCGACAATTTTCCTTGTTTACATAACCGCCAAAATCAAAATAAGCTTCATCTGAAAAGATGATTTTTTTGCCAAAATCGGCATCTTCTGTAAGTCGATCGCAGGCCCACTTAGCAAAGTGAAAACGCATTGGATGGTTAATTGTTCAAGCGTATACACAACCATATTCGTTCAGCGGAAGGATAAAATTAATTATCTGTCAAATCAGACATGAGCTAAATGTTACCATTCACGAAATAAGCAATAGTTAAAAAAAAACGTTAGATGGCGGACCCGATTAAAAAATGTTAATAACAGCACATATTAATAAACTGCACAAAAATGTTGCTAATTTCTTAAGAAAATTTTTAAATTTTCGTCCGATTAGAGCACTTAAATGAATTTTTGTAAAAGTTTCTCTTGTTTTGTTAAGCACTGTACATAAAAGTTTCCATGAAATTTTACTCAAATTACTTAAATTATGTTTTATTCAAATTACATAATTATCGTACTATTGGCATTCCGCCTGAATTGAGTATATTAACTTTGAACCAACGGGAAACCAAAACATTGATTCATTAACTTCTAGTCTAGTTAAAATGTAATGTAAATGTCAATGCAATTTTACAGGGTCTTATCTATTTTTTTTGAAATCAGTGGTCATTTTGCAGATCTTTAAAATTTCGTTCCTGCTGGCAAAGCTCTTCATTGAATTGTATTAGTGCTTATTCTAAAACCGATTGACTTGCTGAAACCTATCGTTAACTTGCATGGATGTTTTATAAATTCTTGAACTATCAGAGGGATTCTTTTCAAAATGGAGTTCTTGTAGGGTTTTGGTTGTATTCGGATGTTCGCTAGAACTGACTTCGTCATTTTGAACTTTCTGCAAAACCTTTTTAGGACGAACCGCTTTCGAAAGCCATAATGACAGTAGTTTCTGCTTCTCTGCTATGTTTTATCTTTTTCCCTTTGAAAATTTAAAAGATCAGTTAAATATTCAAAATTATGGCTGTGATACTTACTTTCTTTGTTTTAAATTTACTCCCCATCACTTAGAGAATAGTTCGTAATATTGAAGGGTGAAATAGGGGAGAAGTGTTTGTGGACATTATATTTGAATCTATTTATGTTATGGCTGACAGGAAAAAAGGGAATTCCACCAACGAATACTTTAGCTAAAGGACTAATTCTGTTACGCATTGTACGAAATTTATGTTACTGGCCAAGCGAAAGCAGACGGATATGCTCTACGTGACAGACGTGTGTTAAATATGAGGCTTTCGGAAATAAGTCTCTTCATTTTTCTCAAGCACATCCCGTTAAAGTAGCAGTAAAACAGCGATACACAAGACCCATTGCGATGATGCTCTAATTAATAAATTGAGTCGGAAAGTCTCAGAATCGACTAAGAGAGATAAGAGACATAAGATTTATATTCTATTCTCGATTAGATGTAAGGATAGCAGATGGAGTGAAATATTTCTTGCACGATCTTAAGAAACCGATTAAATGATTCTTTTTTTTTGCTTGAAAAATATGCTGGTTCCAACGAACATCACACTGTGGTTTCATCCCCAGATAATAAACGGTTTCCGACACCCTGATATTTACACCACCCATAGCTACAGATGACGTAATATTATTGCTGCGTTTGAGTGCCAATAAACAACATTGAATCTTCTCATAAAATCGATCCTGTTATTACAATCCCATCCGGAGTTTGATTGTAGGTTGGATGTGAGTTCATATTAAATCTTCTCGCCTTAATTTCCAAAATGTTCGGCTTGTAATTAAAAGAATATGAATGACAAATGCTTACTGTCATCTGCAAAAGAGTAGATACGATTGGAAGTTGGATGTTGTTAATGAATATGAAAAATAGAATTGGAAATAACTTTACCTCATCTGATGAAATTCCATCTTTAACAACACGTATAGTGCGATCTCTGAGAAAGCTGAACACAAATCGCGAAAAGTGACTACCACAGAATTATATTCTGGCATTTGGCTGTAGATATATCCTATATTTAGATAATATTATCGGAAGTTATTAACTTCCTATTTTGAAGATGTGCGTTACATTGGCAACATTCCAGAAAAATTGAAAAATACCGGCACAGTGTAAAGCACTGAGAACTTAATGGAGGACCAGTGCTGGCATACTATCCAGCCCAGAAGACTGGGAATATTTACTGAATTTTTTTGAATTCTTGCAGTGGTTAGTTACCTTTCGGCAAATTGGCTTTTAGCTTTATCAACCGAGTGAGTCATTCATTATAAAGATACATACATTATAGGTCATTACAACCCTTCAGTCAGGATTATTGACCTAGTTTCTCACACTACTTATGTTGTGTGTGTTAATTTTATACATAAGTGGCGGGACCTTACAGTTTAAAGTCGACTCCGAACGACAGATTTTTTTTGAGAAACTTTTCATGGCAATTTTATTTACTCTCAGAGTTTTTGCTAGAAATCTGCTGAGAGGAAATCGCCGAAGAAAATACTTTTTGTATTTTGTTTTGATGTCTGGCCTGGGGCTCGAACCCTGGCTTTACGTCTAATAAGCCAACACACTACCTACTAGACTGCGGCGACTTCTCATTACACTCATTTGAGTCTTTCAAAAATGCAGAGGAAAAGGTATACAATATACATTATAAAGATAGGGATCGAACTGTTATTCCATACCCTTTTAACCAATGGCCAAAATCTCTTATTTCTTTTGAAAAAAAAGAAAGCTTTATTACGAAGTCCGGTGCATACATACATCGACTATTTGCAGAGCTTATAAGTTTGAGCACTGTTGATATTGCGTCAATATGTGAATGCTTCTTCTCCCTCCGTATGGGCAAAAATTAATCGATATTTTTTTTGGTATAAAAGCTGAAATTACCAGACGTTTGGTGTGACATCAGGATTCTGGTTGAAAAAAAGTAGTTTGCAATTAAAATACCTATAAAAGTTATTGAACTCAGTCCAAATTGTCAGTCATAGCAAAATGAATTATAATTTTAAATCAAATAAGTTAATACTAATTTGGATGAATTGGCCGATAAACAATGGAAAATATTTTGTTTCCAATAAAATGTTGTAAATGTATAAATGCATTCATAACGATAATTTTTCTTTTTGTTGCTCCGGTGACCATTTAGTTGATTACATTTTACAGTAAAATTTTAATTTTTAAACAAAACTCAAGGATGTCTTACACTATGGGATTAGGCTGTTTATTACAGTAAATAAATAACACGGTGCGACAGTGAAAATAGACCCGAGTAACTACATAGCCTACGTTGTTCAGTTAGTTGAGTAAAACTCAAAAATACCTTTTTTATATTTCTCGAACCCTTCAAACTTGTTTTATTTGACAAAAACTGTTTTTTTTTTGACTGTACGTACAAATTTCTGGATTACTCAAACATTTCCGACCCGATTTCTAAAATTTAAATCTTGTTAGAAAGGGAAGAGATGGACGGTATACACATAGCTATTATTCGACTTAATATGCTATTAGATTAGATAAGGTAAACTTGGAAAATTCAAATTTTTTTCATATTTTTTCAAGTTTGTCCATTCATAGTAGCAAACTTTAATAAAAAAATATAGGATAAGTGATAATATTCTTAAAGTCCGTTCTCTTGTGAAGAGATTGAGTCAGCATTTGATCAAATCGGTCAAAAATTACCGTAGTTATTATTTAAAGAGTCTAACAGTCGAGTGATATTTTTTATATATGTCATCTCATCAAATGAACTTTTAGTTCAAAAATTTTCAGAATTTTTGATGAATCTTGATTGTTTATCGGAAAATTTTTCAATTTCATATTTGAGCGAGCAGAAGTTGACCAATGTTTGCGCAAAGAGAAATAATAATATTTGCAAAAAACATAAATATTAGCCGACTTCTGGTAGTCGTGCAAACGTGAAATTGATACATTTTGTGATAAACAATCAAAGTCCATCAAAACTTTTGAAAATTTTTGAACTGAAAGTTCATTTGATAAGTTGAGATACATATGTATGTATATAAAAATACAACACCACTGTTATACTATTTAAATAATATGTAACTCCGGTAATTTTTGTCCGATTTGATCAAACGAAGTATCAATCTCTTCACAAGAGAATGAACTTTAAGAATTTCACCACTTATTTTATAGTTTTTAATTAAATTTTCCAATTAGGAATAGCCAAACTTGAAAAATAATAAATAAATCATATTTTCCAAGTTTACCCTTTTAACCAAACATATAGATCAAAAAAACAGTTCTTGTCAAATAAAACAAGAGCGTTCAAGCAATATGAAAAGAGTATTTTTGAGTTCTACTCAACTAAATGAACAACTTAGACTATGTAGTTACTCGGGTGTATTTTCACTGTCGCACCGTGTAATTAATGTGATTGATCTATTCAGTCAGTTTTGTTCGAAACTGTATATCCACATATGCATACATAGTACCTGTAAACTAACACATTTTAAATTTGGTAAGAACAACTGTACCTATAACAAAATTTAAAGGTGGAGGTGGCTGGTTATCAAACTGTGGGTATTTACAAACGCAAAATATTTTATAATTTTCTTTTAAATTTATTTTGTCACACTTTATGATTTAAACATTTCGACTTTTACTGCAGTTGTAAATATTTACGGCATATAGCATGTATGTATATACATATGTACATATGTATGTATAGCAGCCAGCATATTACCCAATTCAATGAACATTAGCAAAAGCCAAAAGAGTGTTTATATTGTAAGTAGACTCTCTCTAAGTTACTTTTTTATGTCAACTTACACTTAGAGCGACTCGGTCTGAATAACTATAAATTGGTCGTTGATAATGGTTAAGCCCATTTTACGCGTTCAAAGAACGAACAACATACTTTCGTTGTTGTACTTATTATTTCAGTTATCTTTCGGCACTGACCGGAACACTTTTTAATATCAAATTAGAGAAGTTAAATATGCACGACATTCGTAACTTTAAGAATTTGTTGACTTCAATTGTTCGTTAATCATTACCTTCTTTTTTTTGCTGTAGATAATGTTCAGCTAAACAGTTTTATGTTGATTTTGAGTGTTAGTGTATTAAAAGTAAACCATGTCCATACATACATAAGTACTTGTTTATACATCTTTACAAACACCGTACATCACGAACGCACAACCAAGGAGTAACCATTCATGTAAGCGTTTTTAAACGTTATGAACAGCATGTAGGAAATGAATGAACAAACGAATAGTGAACGCTGGAACATGTATTAAATCAATTTTATTGATTAATGGGCAATAATTAGATTTTGTGGCAACGTACATCATATTTCTTTAGCACCTTGCACTCATATTGAAGTCATATTGTAGTTTTGTTCAGCTAAATACTCTAACATGTCATGTTTTTCCTTTTTTTTACTAAACTATATATTTTTGAAATAGTTTCTTTCAGTAAGAGAGCACGATTATTTGGTAAAACAAATTTCATCTATTATCAAAAAAAAAAAAAAATAAATACAATCGCAATAGTTTCTTTATGATAAAATTGAAAAGTATTGTTTCAAATTTCTAATCATTCGTTATCCGCATTTAAAGTAATTCGTAGCAAATTGAAGTAAGTATTCATTTATACAATTTTCAAATATGTGTGTGATTCATATTTGTTAACAACAACATCTTCTTTTTCAGAAAAATATGTATATGTATTTTTCTTCAAATATTTTTTATTGAATATTTGTACTGAACTCACAGAAAGAAATCAAACCTTTAATTTAAGAGAAAATATTTATGCAAGAGCAACACTATCTATAAATTCAGCTCATGTGTTGTTCATATTTGTTAACATTCGTGGAGGTGAGTCATGTAGTGTTACGAGCCACGAAATTATAAAAAGTATTCAATCTCATTTTTGTATTAGCGTTTATGAGTTACTAATCGCCGCTTTCAGCATTTGGTCCGTTTGACGACTAAGTAGTCCTGGCAATTGGAGCATTTATCGGATTCTAAGCATTTATCATTTTATTTTTCTTATTTTGGCATGATACATACATACATAAATATATAATTGGTCATTACAGGATTACGGCCTAGCTTCTCACACCACTCATGGTGTGTGCGTTAATTTTATACTTGAGTGGCGGGACCTACAGTTTAACGTCGACTCCGAACGACAGATTTTTGAGAAACTTTTTCATGGCAGGTTTTATTTACTCTCAGAGTTTTTGCCAGAAATATTTTTTCATATTTCGTTTTGATGTCTGACCTGGGATACCTACTAGACTACGGCTATACATAATATATACAAATGCCGTACCCTCTGCGGGTTTAAAACGTATGCCTATGACGTCTAACTCAACATTAACTGTTTTAATACTGATATCGACAATTGTATATTGAAATTGAACCAGGATCTTGATAATATTTTTAAATGGGCTACGGAATATGGTCTTTGTTTAAATAATTAAAACAATTAGCATTTTACCAAACCCCCTACCATCATTACTCCTTTGTGACTCACATATAGAATTGGTACACTATGCCGAGAACTTAGGAATTATCTTTGATAGTCAACTTACCTGGACTAACCAAGTGAATACAATTTATGGGAAAACGTATGCTATGCTGAGGAGCCTGTGTAGGACTCAGTCCTTTACACCTTTTAATATATGTATGTACGTAAACTCTTGGCAAAAACATACTAAATTCCTATTCTCTTGTATGGATGTGAGTTCTTTGCGGGTGTGGACTATGTTAGCAAAAATAAACGTAGCTTATAATAATATAACAAGATACATTTATGGACGCAGTAGATATTGTAGTATCTCTCATTTTTCATAAAAGATTTGCAATATGTCACTAGAAAACTTTTTGAAATATCGCATGCTGATTTTTCTATACAAAATTATCTATCTAAGGGAACAAAAATTATCTATTTAATAAGCTTCAATTTTCTAGAACTAACGAAGACTGCAGGATAACCGCCATAAGGTACTATAAACAAGGGGCTGAAAGGCACTTTTTAGAAATCCAATTAAAAAGGATTGTAATACAATTAAAACATCAGTTTCAACACACTTTTTCTGTAAAACGTCTGTAATACGTCAAGTACTTCGTACTTCGAAACTTGTTGCTAAAGCCAAACGTTACCGATTATATAAAATTGGAGATTTCTTCCAGAAATACTCTTACGGAAGTACAGTATTTCAACTTTTTTCAACTATCGGCGTCCACATTGGCGGAATTTTAAAATTATGACTAATTGTGCGATCCTCAATGCCACCATAATCCATATCGTCTGTCAAATTCACTAAAATTTATGCGCCAGAGTTATGGAAAATTGGATATTTCGGTTATGCTCCACCCAGAGATGCCATCAATAGCTCCTTCAAAAGAATAAAAAGTTTCGATGATATTTAACACACGCTTGGTTTTATTTAAATTTAAAGATAGGAAGGGTTTATTGAAAGACCCGGTATATTGAAGAATTTCATATAACTATAGCTCCTCCTCTCCACGTACTTGTGGCATTTAGCCTCAGGATGGGAGCTACTATTATCGAATAATACTGGCAGTAAATTTGGATTTTTATCCATAGCTACCATTTCTCCGATTACACTTCCGACGGTAGTCGTGCAGCTTGTTTAGGATGCTGCTAGTAGGATGTCAAGTTGGTGGCTCAGTTGGCATGGCAAGAGCAGACTTTCTTGTGTATAACTCCGAAACTCCGCTTTTGGAAAAAATTGAAGCACCCAAAGGGGATTTGATACGTCTGTAATTAGAAGTTTACTAGCAAAATTCAATAAACGCATTACTAGTTTCGATAGTTTTCGTACAAGATTTTCAATTGCTTGAGCTAAGGCCCGTTAGATGGCGGACCCGAAACTAAAAACCATGAGTATGAAAGAGAAGAGGATAGACAAAAGTAAACGAGAGCGCAACTACAAAGAATGCAACCAAAATATGCAAACAACAATGGAACTACGAGAGTTCTCGAGAAGGCGAAAACACGAATATTCTACTTCAATAATGTTCGTCAGACTGTTTACGAGGGCATATAAAAAGGCAAGACAAAGCAGGCAACGAGCAATAAGAATTCAGTCAGTCTTGTGTGAAACGCATTGCATTTAAAGAAAACAGTCGTGGTTTGAAGATCGACGTTGTAAAGATCTACCGAACAGTTGTTAGTGCTTACGCGAACAGAAGTGTACGAACTAAACAAATTGTTATTGTATCATGAAGTTGTAAACAGTGGCACATAAAATAGTGCGAACAATAAAGAATTGATCTAAAACTAAACACAAATTTATTTTTATTTTATTTGCAATCAACGAACTCATATTTTAAACGTTTTTAAAAAGGTAAGAACGTAACAATACATTAGATAATAAATTATGACAGAAAAATATGAATTTTATAATTGCATTGAATCGTAAGCACTGAGAATTTTTCATTTATTTCCATTCCACATTCTCTTCCGTGAATTCAAGAGTATTTAATCATCGTATTAATTCGGTTTAGAATTTTATTGTAGTTTCCTTGAGTTATTCATTTTCGGATTTAGTCAAGATAAAAAAGAAAACAAATTGAAAAATTGTTATTAATCAATAAATATCGGGTTTCTATCGGTTTAAATTTAAGCCATCAGTTATTTCGAAGCTGGCAATACTTATGTCATTCTATTCTGTCACACAATTCAGTAAATTATCTCCACAGAGCGTAATAAATCGATGTACGCTTGAGCAACGTTGGGGTTTATTAGAACCTTATTTCCAAAGCAAAGACAATTGGTCGCAAATTGCACGAACATGTAAATATTTGGTAGCAGAGAAGGACCAAAAGCGCCAGGTATACGCAAGTTTATTGCGAAAGTTCGTGAAACTGGTTGCATTGTTGATGCGCCAAGACGTAAGCGTGCTCGTACAGTGCGTATACCCGAAAATATCGAAGCTGTGGCTTAAAGTGTGCTTGAGAATCCATCAACATCAGCTCGTCATGCTTCTAAAAAATGAACATTTCACGCACTAGTTTACGTCGAATTTCGCAAAAAGATCTCGGTATGACGCCTTATAAAGTTCAATTGGTTCAAGAGTTGAAGACGCATGCCCATGATGTCCACGATGATGTCGATTTTGCCAAAAAAAAATCATATTTTCGGATGAAGCTCATTTTCATCTTGGTGGATATATTAATAAAAAAGTTGCCGTATTTGGGGCTCAGAAAACCTGACTGTTTGCTGCGGCTTGTGAAGCGGAGGCGTTATTGGCCCATATTTTTTTTAATTGAAGACGGCGCAACTGTTACGTTCAATGGAGACACCTAGCGCAGAATGATAACCGATTTTTTGTACCCGCAGTTCATGGTATTAATGTAAATAATGTTTGGTTTTAACAGAATGGTGCAACTTGCCAGATATCTCATGCCACAATCGATTTATTGCGTCAAATGTTTGATGATTGTTTAATTAATGATGATATCAATTAACAGCCAAGAAGCTGCGTTTTGGCACCGTTAGATTGTTTTCGGTGGGGTGCCGACAAACCAGAGACAATTGGGCATATGAAGGCCAACATTCGTGATGCCATTGCCGAGATACGATCCCATACACTCGAACAAATTCGCAATAATTGGTCCGTTCGATTGAGGTACTGTGAGGCCAGCCGCAGTAGCGATATGAATGAAATAATATTCCATTTCTAACCGGAACAATTGTACTTCATAACAAAAAAATTGAATTAATTTTTACTACTACCGTGCAGTTACATAAAACAAAACACATTGGAATTCGTACGATATATCGGGAACTAGGCAGTACAATCATAATAGGAAAACGCAAAAATAATAGCAACAAATAGTGTACGATGGAGATGCTTTATGGATACGATATGCTGACAAGAGACAATTATAAAGGGCTATCCATTTCGTGGTTTCAAAAGTATGGGACTGGAATTCGACATCTGTCAAACTAAGTATGATAACCGACTTTTTTTTTGCCTGCTATTGAAGAATACGACTTGGAGAATATGTGGTTTCAACAAGACGGTGCCACATGCCACACAACTCTAGCGAATATGGCTTTACTGCAAGAGACATTTCCTGGCCGCGTAATTTCTCCACTAAGATCACGCGATTTGACACCATTAGACTTTTTTTTGTGGGGCTACGCGAAAGACCGTGTTTATGCAGATAAACCTTCAACTCTTGAGCACTTAAAAACCAACATTCGTCAAGTTATGGCTGAGATACCGCCCAATATCTGTCAGAAAGTGGTAGAAAATTACCTCAAAAGAATTAATGCTTGCAACACTTCGCGTGGAGGTCATTTAAATGATGTAGTGTTTCACACATAATGTCAACGTTCAAACTTTACAATAAAGAAGATATATCATGAAAAACATATTTTATATGTGTTTTATTTACGTTTACTTTTGAAACCACGAAATGGATAACCCGGTAGTTGGATACTCCCTACTAGGTCGCATACTCTAGAGTTCGGTTATATAAATTGTAGTCATTTTATCAACATCAAATTCCCAACACTGGTGGCGATTTCTAGTTACAAAATTTGTAAATTCAAAATTCAAATTAACCATAAAGTTAAAAGTTACCATTTCGTCACATCTTTCTAATAATAAAATTTTGTGAATTCAACAAAATGATCACAGTCATACTCGTATGATATTGAAAAACATTGTTAGTGTGAACTGTGTATTTATTTTTAATTTAACGTGCTATTCAATGTCAGTTAGGATCGAAAGGCCTGTAAAACTTTTTGTTTAAAATCAATCCTTCGTGTTAGAGCGGTGTAATAAGTATACATTATTTTATGTCTCTGCATACTAGAAATGTTGCTGTCGTTTTTTAATTCCGGCTGCTAAGCTTAAAAAGTCTTAAAAAAGAATAAAATTAGTACATCAGAAATTTTACTGTTGGTGCATAACTTGAATTTAGTTTGGCTTTTTCAAATATTGCCACCTTCGTATATAACATTTTGACCATTTTATCCAGCGCACTAAGGAACAGCACAGTTAATGTTGTGGCACGTTTTGACAATGCAAATAATTGCATTAAACGTTCTCATCGTTTTCTAACATTTAACACGAAAACGAATAAATGGTATTTAAATGCCCAGTTTTGAATTTGGGATGGTCTGAATTTGATTCTGTGAAAAGTGTGGCCACAAAAGGTCGAAATTAAATCACGAAATAAATGTTTTGTTTTTCTTTTTTTTATTTATTTATTGATGTACATACTAGTATGTATGTATGTATATACTGTGGAATGGTAGGAAATTAGTAGTTTTGTGCTTACTTCAATGAATATGTCAAGTGCTGCAATCTAAAGAAAATAAATCAATAAATATTATTCACATTGTTTGAAAATTTACTTTTTATCACTGCTATTGTTTTTTGTCATTGCAATACTGACCGCTGTTGGTTATAAAAGTGTTACAGACACAAACTTGCAAATAAAATTCATGTGATTTAGTAAATAAAAAAAATTGTTAAAAATCAAATTTTTTATCACCATATTTATTAATCCAGTTTTATTTTAAACTTGCTATATTTTGTAAATTTCATTTGATTTAAAGCTCACCTTCTCAATTATTTTTTACACCTAAAACCAAATGTAATACTAACTAAGCATGAGAAATATTACATTGACATGTAATTTCATAGCAAAATAATAACGTAACACATACATATTGTTACTTTTCTACCTTTTTAAAAACGTTTAAAATATGAGTTCGTTGATTGCAAACAATATAAAAATAAATGTGTTTAGTTTCAATTAAACTCTTTACTGTTCGCACAATTTTGTGTGCCACTATTTACAACTTGATGTATCGTTATTCTGTTTTACACTTCTGTTCACGTAAGCACTAACAACTGTTCGGTAGATCTTTATAACGGCGATCTTCAAACCACGACTGTTTTCTTCACACGCAACGCATCTTTATACAGGACTTACTGAATTCTTACTACTGGTTGCCTGCTTTGTCTTGCCTTTTTATATGCCCACGTAAACAGTCTGACGAACACTCTTGAAGTAGAATGTTCGTGTTTTCCCTTTCTCGAGAACTCCATCGCGACTTCATTGTTGTTTGTGTGTTTTGTTCACATTGCTTGTTGTTGCGTTCTCGATAAACCTGTCTATCCCCTTCATACTGATGTTTTTGGTTTACTTGTAACAAGTTCGTTGTATTTGTTAGTGTAGCTTTTGTTTATAGTTTTAATCCATGGACATTATGTCACCCTGAAAAGTAACGTTATGTCCATGGATATTATGCCACTTCGCGTGGTGTCAAAATGTCACTTTGTTTGTGGACATTGTGACACTGTTGATAGTGTCACAAACTTAGGTTTAGTTAAAGGTACTTTTAGCTAAAGGGAACTGTAAAGTTACCTTTTACTTATTTTCGTTATTACAACTTACTGATAAAACTTTTTCAAAAATGTAGCAGTGCCGGAGCATTGCCGATAACACTGCTCAATTAAACAAGTTTTTTAAATGCAGTGGCAACGACAGGCTTGGTTTTTTGTGGTATATGCTCATTTTGTTTATATTTGAAGTTGCCATATTGAAAATAATATATAATATGGCAAGTTCAAACATAAACTTAACTTTAAAAGTTACCTTTAGCTTAACGCTCACTTCTACCATATTGTTCACTTATAATAATGAAAAACAATTTATCTGACCGTTAAAATTCTACCTTTAGTTAACGGCAAGTTGTAATAATGGCCCTTAATGTTTTATCGTATCTCCAACAGCAGCAAAGCATGACTAAATAAATTTCTGATTTCCGCGGAACTTGTACACGTTTCAATTTAAAACATGAATTGATTTCTTGTCGGTTACATTTCACATGCAGAAGCTTACTTATAAAATGTGCTTCTTATAAGAAAAGGGGAAGGATTTAATATATGAAACATACATCATCGCAAAAGTGTGCTTGTAACGGATATTGATATATCTTTTTTGCTATTTCAATAAAAAAAAACAATCGGCGGAGCAAGACCTTTTCAAGGCATTCATTGGGGTTTTCGAGTTATAAAATGACGAACATAGGTCATCTAATATTATATACATAGATATGTATATATTACTTACTTACATAAAGGGTCACTAGTCCAGAACCGTTTGGGGTTCAATTGGTAGCAGACTGGACTGCACAGCCTAACCGGAGGTTTAATTCTGGTAGGACGGGGGTGTCGGGAGCCCCAGAGACTTGTATCTGCCCGACAATGGTGCGGCCCCCTAGTGGGAGCAACGTGTAGCTGTGGTTTATACCCAAATCACGGGGAGAGCACAAGCTCGGTGCACTTTCACAAAGTAGTTTAGATAGTCTCCGACCCCTAACCAAGAGGGAAGTCATGTCCAAATGTATGGCTTCGAATTGGTATGCATGTTTGGTGATGCAATCAATGATTTTTTTTGCATATCATGTGCTTGCGTCATTGTCCGGGGCGGCGCTGGAAGACGCTTTGTTGTGTGCTTAGAGCACCGTGGACCCTGGACTAATTACTTACTTATACATATATATATATATATATTACTTAGAGCTTGTTATTTAAAAACCCCAGAGTAACCCATTTATGATGTCGAAACGGTATTATCAACTGCATGCGATTTGCAGCACATTGACAATAAACACCTTGTAGCCTAAAAAATTCAATGTTTCCACAACACTTAATTGAGCAATATAGGGGACAGAGTTTGAGTGCTCGACTACAACCATCTTTAATCCATTGGTCATTGTTTTCGAATTTATCAAATTAAGAAGCGTCAAACTCCTATGAATAATTCCTCGAGATAGAACCCAGGCCTCTACCTATATAAAGAATATATAGAACTGGCGTCATCTATGGACATACTACATAAGACTAATCACCAGGAAAAAACTTGACGAAATTTAAAGCGAAAGAAATAACAACAACAAGATGGAAATAACAAATGAAAGAAACGTACATACATTGCCTTAAATATTTCAAACCAATGTATTCCAAAATCTTTATGTGAGACGAAAATCACAAATTTTAACATCTGTTAGAATAAATAAGTTTTCAAATATTTCTTATCACATTACTTATCTAATATCTCACATCACAAGATTGCAGAATTATCGAGGAATGCCAGATCTTAAAGATGTGAAGGGAGCACGTTCAATTGGTAAATCTTTTTTCAAATAGAATAATAACACTAAATTTTAGTACTATTGTATGTACATAGTTTCATTCTATTTATTTATTTATAAATTACAATACAATAATATGCTTAGTGTAGTGTAACAGACCAGAGTCTCTGTTGGAAATCGAATCCATGACACTCACGCTAATGGTCTAGCACACTACCCACTAGGCTACCAGGGCATCAAATATGTAATTTTATTATGAATTAATTTTAAAATTCCTCACAACTTTCGGTCAACATACGAACACTAATGTCACGACTTGGAATTACATACATAGATAATTGGTCATTACAACTTTTCAGTCAGGATTACGACCTAGCTTCTCACACCACTTATGTTGTGTGTGTTAATTTTATACATGAGAGACCTACAGTTTAAAGCCAAGTCCGAACGACAGATTTTTTGGAAACTTTTCATGGCAGTTTTATTTTCTCCCACAGTTTTTACCAGAAATCTCAGCAGATTTCGCCGAAGAAATGTGTTTTTTTATTTTTCGTTTTGTTGGAGTGGCTGACCTGGGATTTAAACCGTGGTCTCACGTCTACTATCTACTAGACTACGGCGACTTGGAATGAATGTATGTATAAATATTTGAGTAATCCAAAAATTTGTGCGTAAAGTCAAAAAAACAGTTTTTGTCAAATAAAACAAGTTTGGATGGTTCGAGATATATAAAAAAAATATTTTTGAGATCTACTCAACAAAACTCACAACCTACACTATGTCATTAGCCGGGTGTATTTAATTTTTTTTATTTTGTCGCATAGTGTTATTATAAGTTTTATTTATACACTGAATTCTGTTTTTACACGGTAGATACGTTCCAGAAAAAACCGTTTAAAAAAAATCGTGCAAAAAAAGACATGAAGTACATAGAAAAGAAGGGGATGGGTTCCATATCCTTCAACTTTGTAAAAAAAAAGTAAAAACAAAATAATTCGTAGGAAAAAACTGATACTAGAGTCTTTAAAAAAAATTATATAAAATTTTTATAAGCATTAATTCATATATTTCATGAAATGAAAAGCAATTCAAGCAATTCATTGTAGTTCAGGAAGTGAAAAAAATAATATAAGTTGATAAACTAATGGTACATTCACCAATTCTTAAAGGTAATTTAAGCAAACTAAAAATCATGAAAAGTTCATAAATAAAAAATTAAAAGCAGTCAATGTGATGATGGAAATAACAGAATTCAATTCGCTATCATCATCGGTTGTCATATGTGATCGCTTACGTAAGGCTGGTTCAGAATAGCTATCAACTTCAATAAGATTAGCATTTTCAGTTTCCGATTGGACAGCACTGCGTTTAATAACAAAATCGATTAGTGATGGACTGATGTATAACTCATAGTAACGAGCCATACCAGATTTCAGATTACGTTGAAATTTTCATAAACTTTTCTCAATCGTGCTATATCAAATATCAAATAATAAATATATATATCAAATATCACCGTGTAAAATAAATTCTATGAGAAAGTCTATGTACATGTGCATGCAATACCATACAATATAATTAAAATTATTGATTTTATAATTTTTGTTTTTTTTCGTGATTATGGGATATTTTTGTTGCTGTATTAATTTATAATTTAAATTGTGCTCCTTAATTTGTGTCACTTTCAATTTCTACTTTATCCAGTTTTGGTTAGAAATCGAATTGAAAATTCAGAATGGCTGCTAAAATTTGTTTTAAAGATTGATGTGTTAAATTTTATATTAATAATGTTTATTCTAGCAAATTGTTGCTAATATTTATAATAATACTCAAAAAGTATGATTGTAGAATTACATAAACACTAAAGGCCATTATTACAACTTGCCGTTAAGTAAAGGGAGGATTTTAACGGGCAGATAAATTGTTTTTCATTATTATGAGTACCCAATAAGATAGAAGTGAGCGTTAAACTAAAGTGAGGATCATCCTGCCGGTAACTTTTAAAGGTTAGTTATTATTTGAACTTGCCATATTATATATTATGTTCAATATGGCAACTTCAAATTTAATGTAACTTTACAGTTCCATTTAGCTAAAGGTACCTTTAACTAAACCCAAGTTTAACGGCAAGTTGTAATAATGGCCCTAAGAATTCTTAAGATCTAAAGATAAAGAATGAAATGTGTGTGTGTGTGTTAAATATTATTTTAAGTGGACGAATCTGCAATCATTTCAAAACTCGTTTGTGAACATAATACATTCACATATGCATGTATGTATGTATGTATATTCATGGTTGTGTATGTGCGTATGCTGCAAGATTTATTCAATTATGGATCATGGATCTAGAGGATCATGAGCTTTCATGTCGTGAAGTTGAAGTTGTTATTACGTTACGTTATAAAACAATAAAGAAAAAGAAAAAATAATATGAATCATTAATCCATTCATTCATTTCTGGTACTTTAGGAGGAAGAAGAAATAGACTCTGGTACCACATATGTATTTCTATCAAAAGAATAGCGTTCAAAAAAATTTTATATCCCCAATCATAGTGAAAACCATCAATCTCCATAACAACTTCAACATTGTGTGCGGTAAGCCTTTTTAAACAGGAGGTTATGAACAATATTTAATAAATTTGCGTGAATGTAAAAAATTTATTTGTTAGTTTAACAAAGATAAGAACAGCTTACTTGTCACATCACTTCTCGAACTAGAATTTGAGACTCTCCTTTGTTGATATTATCTGAGCTGAGACTATTAAGTTGAACCAATTGTAAGTAATTAGTAAGATATGAAGAGATGAGGTGAAGCCAATGCACAATGGATTTAATCCGTCAAACGTTTGATGGCCGTTTAATTAATGATGATGTCAACTGGCCGCCAAGAAACTGCGATTTGACACCGTTGGGCGTTAAACAAAAGTGTTACGCCAACAAACCAGAGACAATTTAGTATTTGAAGGCCAACATTCGAATTGCCACTGCCGAGATACGGCCCCATACACTCGAAAAAGTGCACGAAAATTGGTCCGATCGAATGAGGTACTGTGAGGCCAGATGCGACAGCCATATGAATGAAATAGTCATCCATTTCTAATCGGAACAAAAAAAAAAATTAATTTGGCAAAACCGTTTAAATTGTTCGTCGATTCAACGAGGAGTAACCTTAATGTACAAAAATGAAGAGTAACTGTCCATTATAGGTACAATCATTATTAGTTTTAGACAATAAAGCGTGACTTGCATAGTGAAGATCACTATATTTTAACTTCGAAAATAATAACTGAATGCAAAACGTTGTCATTGTTAAACAGTTTACAGCAGAGATTGCATTGCAATTATGGTCAAGATGGTTTGGATTAATTTATATATAATTTTGACTTTCAAAACAAGCTATTGCTAAATGAAAATAAAAATAAATAAATAAATAAAAAACAAAAATATACATATTTTGGGAAACATGTATTTGATTGTAAAATAGAAATATAATTGTTTATAATTTTTAAAAAGATTTAAAATCAGCCGATATACAGAATATAGAAATATTTACATTACTTTATAGAAAAATGATTTTTTACATTTCTTAGATGTCCTTCTATTTTCAAGAAAATTTTTACTTTAATTTTCATTTAAAACTATATCTTTATACCTATGCATACATATATACAAACAAAACTAAATATTGTTACGAAAATGGAAATGGTGTTATTAAAATAAAAAACAAAAGCTCCAAAAACAACACAATGGACTGGATCATGTATAAAATGATAAACAAAAGCTCCAAAAACAAAACAATGGACTTGTTCACGTGATCAACGAATAACAAAAAAAATATAGCAACAATGACAATGGACTTGTTTACAAGATCGATGAATAAACAAAAATATAGCAACAACATCAGCATAAAAAAATAAGGGATTAAATTGTAAACAAGGCAACAACAAACTGCAGTATAAAAAAAAGGAAGCAGATAAACAAGATACACAAACAACAATAATGGAAACCACTTGTTTACATTTTTAGATATTTCCCGAACGCGGTCATTCTCCTTCGAGAGTATTCATCACACTATTGATGCAGCGATATTAAAGGCAAGACAAAGCGAGCAATGGAGAAGAAAGAATTCAGTCAGTCTTGTGTGAAGACACGTTGCGTTGCGAATCGAGGTTTGAAGTTCTAACGAACGAGTGTAAAAGAAAGAATAACAAAGTAAATTGTTATTGTCTAAGTCAGTAAAAGAAAGAATAACAAATTAAATTGTTATTGGTTAAGACAAATCGATAAATGTGGCACACGGAATTGTGCGAATAATAAAGAATTGATTTAAAATTGAACACAAATTTATTTTTATTTTTTTTGCAAATCTACGAACTCATATTTTTAACGTTTTTAAAAAAGTTAAAAACGTAACAATATGTTGTATGTACATGTGTGCCTATGTGTATTTATATAAAAATTTCTAATATTAACCAATTTACAATAAGAATACTAATAATTTGACTATTAATTCCACATTACAGTTTTATAGCAATTTAACAGAATTCCTAATTTGCGGTCAGAAGAGGGTTATACGATTTATTCACATAGAGATGCACCATTCACATTAAATTCAGAAAAATGTGTTAAACATCAGTTTGAATTGTAATATTTTGAATACAAGTACTCATGTAATATGAATAAGAGGTGACTGGCTCATGTCTATGTAGAATGTTAGTTTTATTATTTGTGTCAAACAGTTTTAACTTAACACAGTGCCATGAAAAACATTTGGTAGTCATGCTGAATGAAATACCATTTTAAAACTGTTACTAGTTTTTATAGTAGCTAAGTTGTGTTTAGCCTTCATTTTCAATATGCCTCTGTTAGAATGAGTTGTATGAATGACGGACTATGGAAAAATTTAACTTAATACGTAATACAAATTATTAAATCGTATTAATTTTTCATTTCTTTTCTTTAGCAGAGATTCATTACAAACCTTCAATCGTATTGATTCAATCAAGAAACACACTTAAAAACTAAAATTGAAACAACAACAAGGAAAAAAAATATTAATAATAATTATCAACAATTTTGTAGTTCTTATATTCAATATGTCGTCTTAGAATTATTTAGCTAATATGGCCCAATTTTCTTCTATGCAAATAAAAACAACTTTTTATTCCATATTTTTTTCCGACGTTTCGTGAATTCTTTGTTCACTTTATCAAGGGAGTTTTTATAAATAAAGTTATTTTACATACATAAAATTAATTAAATAACAAACAATTTTTTTTTTTTTTAAATTAAAAAACTTAAAACTTAACTTAACTTAAAAGACTCAAGTCTTTAATATTACATATAAAAACTCCCTTGATAAAGTGAACAAAGAATTCACGAAACGTCGGGAAAAAAATATGGAATAAAAAGTTGTTTTTACTTGCATAGAAAAAATTGGGCCATATTAGCTAAATAATTCTAAGACGTCATATTGAATATAAAAACTTCATTTGACCGATAATAATCTTACATAATTTTGTAGTTCTTTTGATTTATTAATTCCTAAAAAATTATTTTATTTTAATTTTTATTCCAATTCCATACATTATATTATTTTTGTTTTCATTGGGGTATTGCATTACCCAAAGCCTTTTTGTTTTTAAACTAGTAAAAAAAATTAATTTTAATTATAAGAAATATAACAAATATAGTTTTTGTTTAGTAGTTGGAAATAATTGGTGAGAGTAGACTGTTGCAAAAATTAACTTCAATAATTTTTGTATATTATTACGTTTTTACCTTTTTAAAAACGTTTAAAATATGAGTTCGTTGATTGCAAACAAAATAAATTGGTTTTTAGTTTCAATTAACTCTTTATTGTACGCACTATATGTGTGCCACTGTTTATAACTCATAAAACGTATACAACAATAACTACTTGTACGTTATTCTTCTCTGCTCACACTCTTTGCGTAAGCAACAACACTTGTTCGTTAGATCTGTATAGCGGAAATCTTCAAACCACGACTGTTCTCTTCACACGCAACGCGTCTTCACACAAGATTGACTGAATTCTTACTACTCGTTCCTTGCTTTGTCTTGCCTTTTTATAGGCCTACGTAAACAGTCTGAAGAACATTCTTGAAGTAGAATGTTCGTGTTTTCGCCTTCTCGAGAACTCTATCGCGACTTCATTGTTGTTTGTGTATTTTGTTTACATTTCTTGTTGTTGCGTTCGCTTAGTTGTCTATCTCCTTTTCTCATACTGATATTGTTGGTTTACTTGTAACAAGTACGATGTATTTGTTAGTGGAGCTTCTGTTTATCGTTTTAATGTTAAACGATTTTACACTGTTTTCATTTTCGTAACAATATGTTTGTTGCCATAAACTAGGTACGGAAAGTCTGCGTACACATCTCTACACATTCATTGTTTTGTTCTCAACATTCTCCAAAAATATTAAAATATCTTCTTTCTAATAAAATTGCTCTCTCTAATATACTAGTAACAATTGGGATTCACAATTATCGATAACATTAAATTTGTCGATAAAAATAAAAAAAGATTTCTACACTGCTCAGAAAAAGTTTGCATACATAAAAGTTAAATGCGTCTTTTGTACAATTTTCGTTTAAATTCAAGTCGTTATGTTATTTTACATTCATTAATTTTTTTATTATGAATCGAAAATAAAAACAAAAATCCAGCAAAGCGAAAATTTTGTATAAAAATCCAATTATGATTAAATATGAATGAGAGAGGAAATTTAGTATTATAAAATTGGATTTTTATGGTAATAGATAAGTCCTTAAACGATTGCGCTCGACCTGGTCTTAGTTCACAAAAATGAATTAACTGTATGTCAAAAAGATTGTGGGAAGATTTATGTTTTGAGTACTGTTGTTTTGTGTAAAAACTTATGTTTTTTTTCAATTCTGGTACACCGCCCTTTGTGTTTGTTGCACCTTTGTAGTGCAGTGTTGCAACCGTTAAGTAAAAGATGACTGACGTTTGCAATCGATTAATTAGAATACAAACCGATTGCGATTTTATATTTCACTATATATTTTTTTCAATTAATTAAATTAATTTAAAAACGTTTAAAATATGAGTTCGTTGATTCTAAACAAAATAAAAATAAATTTGTATTTGGTTTCTATTAAATTCTTTATTGGTATTTATATTAAATTCAACTTGATGATACAACAGTAATTCGTTTTGCTAGTTATTCTTCTTTGCTTACAACCCTTTTGTAAACAACAACACTTGTTCGTTAAATCTGTATAGCAGCGATCTTCAAACCACGACTGTTCTCTTCACACGCAACGCGTCTTTACACAAGACTGGCTGAATTCTTATTGCTCGTTGTCTGCATTGTCTTGCCGTTTTATATGCCCACGCAAAGAGCCTTATGAACGTTCTTGAAGTAGAATGTTCTTGTTTTCGCCTTCTCGAGAATTCTATCACGACTTCATTGTCGTTTGTGTATTTTGTTCACTTTGCTTGTTGTTGCGTTTGCTTGTAACAAGTTCGTTGTATTTATTTGTGTAGCTTTTGTTTTAATGTTAAACGATGGTACACCGTTTTCGTAACAATATTATTGCCACAAGTTTCTGGTATTTTGTTGATATGCGCTTAAGACTGAAAATTAAAAAAATTTCATAAAAAGTGTAGCAACAAGTTTCATGCAAATTTTAATTGAATAATAAAAGTTGATTTGTAATGATGTCCACTAAGTATTCACACTATAACTGTGCAGTTCTGTAAATTAGCGATAATAAATATTTTATTAGTAATAAAGGGCTATCCATTTAGTGGTTTCAAAACTATGGGACTGGAATTCGACATCTGTCAAACTAAGTTGTGAAACCAATTTTTTTCTTTTCAGTTGAAAGTCTGACATTGACGAAAATGGATCGCTTAACTATCACACAAGGCATAAAAATTATCAAAATCTACTACAAAAATGGTGATTCTGCCATAGCCACGTATCGTGCTTTAAGAGGAGATTATGGTTTACATAATCGCCCAACTACGCAAGCAATTGGCAAAATTGTGAAGAAATTTGAAGAAACTGGAGTGGTTACAAATATTGAAAGGCCTGTGCATCATCGCTTCGCTCGTTCCGCTGAAAATATCGCTATTGTAAGTGAAAGTGTTGCCGAAGACCCGAATATGTCGATTCCTCGTCGTTCTCAGGAATTAGGACTGTCTTACGGCACATTATGGCGTATTTTGCATTCAAATCTACACCTACATCCATATAAAGTCCAGCTCACGCAACAACTGAAGCCAGCTGACCATTCACAACTTCGTAGATACGTGGAATGGGTGCTTGAACAACAGTCGGTGGACGGCAATTTTTCGAACAAAATTTTCTTCAGCGATGAAGCACATTTCACACTCGGTGGGTATGTTAATAAACAAAATTGTCGTATTTGGGGTTCTGAGAATCCTCAAGTAATTGAAGAGAGGTCATTATATCGGAGCGTTATGGTCATATGATAACCGACTTTTTTTTGCCTGCTATTGAAGAATACGACTTGGAGAATTTGTGGTTTCAACAAGACGGTGCCACATGCCACACAACTCGAGCGAATATGGCTTTATTGCAAGAGACATTTCCTGGCCGCGTAATTTCTCGTCGTGGCGTTATCAACTGGCCACCGAGATCATGCGATTTGATACCATTAGACTTTTTTTGTGGGGCTACGCGAAAGACCGTGTTTGTGCAGATAAACCTTCAACTCTTGAGCACTTAAAAACCAACATTCGTCAAGTTATGGCTGAGATACCGCCCAATATGTGTCAAAAAGTGGTCGAAAATTACCTCAAAAGAATCAATGCTTGCAACACTTCGCGTGGAGGTTATTTAAATGATGTAGTGTTTCACACATAATGTCAACGTTCAAACTTTACAATAAAAAAGAAATATCATGAAAAAAATATTTTATATGTGCTTTATTTACGTTTACTTTTGAAACCACGAAATGGATAACTCAAAAGTATACCTTATTGATAATCAAAAGTAATATTTTATTCGAAGTAATCAAAACATTTTCTATAATTTGGTTTATTGTGCCTTTAATTTCAATATTTCATGTAAAAGGCTAGTGAAGAGGAAAACCAAACTTCCACTTTTCACGAAAGAATTTTTTCACGAATTATTTCCATTGATATCCATGATATCCCTACATGATTACTTTGTAAACTATTTTGTCCTACTGCCAACAATTTGTTGCATCCACAGGCGTCAACGATAAACAGTTAAGGAAAAAAAAATAAACAGAATTTAATATTTTAAAACCCTTAACAATTTTTAACCACATAATATCACATGATTTGTTTTAGTTTTATTAAAATATCTACACTACATATGTATGTACAATATGTCTGTATGTATGTATGTGTATGAATGATATCCGCTTTAACTACGAATCTGACATTTTGTAAAATTGTATTTTGTTTTTTTGTTGACGCCAAAATCGAAAAAAAGATTTTTTTTGAAGATTTTCCATTTCTAATCGGGAGTCAACATCTCTAGTGTCCAAAAAAAACGTGAGGCCGTAGGAAATGTTGAAAAAAAAAACAAAAGCAATACTGGTTAATATGAACAGACAGCAGCACAGCAATGATGTGCAGCACTTCTACTTGAAGCTCATGATGGCATTTAAATGCTAAAATAGAAAAAGACCAAAGACTATGGTTAAGTTGGTAAATTTATACCGATAGCCAACAACTTAACTGTCATTGCAGTCTAACGTCCAACAATGGTGGCGATGCCGCGTCATTTATTTTTAAACATCTAGACTTAAATACTCTTAGTAACTAACAAACATACATATTTACTCGTTTGTATATATGTACATTAAACTGTTCATTACAAACCATAACAAATACTTATAAGTTGATTTTTTGAATAAAACAAAAACAAAAGAAGAATAGGAGCGCCTTGTAAGACATATTTTCTTTTCTGGCATTTTTGCAATCGACTAAACAATTGGGCTTATAATAAAAAATGATGGAATTGTAAAATTTGTTTTTCACAAATCGAAAAGGTGACGAATATTTCCAACCGCTCCTGTTAACAAGAGGAATATTATTAACAATTAATTTATTTGAAATGTTGCATGGATATTTACATTTATAGTAGTGTACATACATAGTAGATTACACGGTGCGACAGTGAAAATACACCCGAGCAACTACATAGTCTAAGTTATTCACTAGGTTGAGTAGAATTCAAAAATATTTTTATTTTTATTTTTCTCGAACCCTCCAAACTTGTTTTATTTGACAAAAACGGTTTTTTTGATCTTTTCACACAAAATTATTGACTACCCAAATATGTTTAAACCTATTTTAAAAATCCAAAGTTTTTTAGAAAGGGGAGAGATTAGCCTTTGAAACGATATACATAAACGTTTTATTCAAACTTATATGTTATGAGTTATGATGGGGTAAACTTGGAAAATATAATTTTGTTTTTTTAAATTTTTATAATATTGTTTTTTCAAGTTTAGCTATCCTTAATTGCAAAATTTAATTAAAAAATATAAAATAAGTGATGACATTCTGAAAGCACATTATCTTGTGAAGAGATTGAGACTTCGCTTGATGAAATCGGACAAAAATTACCGTAGTTATAATTTAAATAGTATAATAGTCGTGTTATATTTTTATACATACATATATGTCATCTTATCAATGAACTTTCAGTTCAAAAATTTTCAAAAGTTTTGATGGATTTTGATTGTTTATCGCACAAAGTGTCAATTTCACGTTTGCACGACTTCCAGAAGTCGGATAACATTTGTGTTTTTTGCAAATATTTTTATTTCTCTTTGCGCAATCATTGGCCAACTTCTGGTGGTCGCTCAAACGTGAAATTGACACATTTTGTGATAAACAATCAAGACCCATCAAAAATTCTGAAAAATTTTGAACTAAAAGTTCATTTGATGAGATGACATATATAAAAAATATAACACGACTGTTATACTATTTATATAATAACTACGGTAATTTTTGTCCGATTTGATCAAACTAAGTGCCAGTCCCTTCACAAGATAATGCACTTTCAGAATGTCGTCACTTATTTCATATTATAGATATATGTATACCGTTTTAGTGATCCATTTCTCACCTTTCTAACAATTTAAATTTAGGAAATCGGGTCAGAAATGTTTGAGTAATCCAGAAATTTGTGCGTAAAGTCTAAAAAAAAAACAGTGTTTGTCAAATAAAAAAAAGTTTTGAGGGTTCGAGAAATATCCAAAAAATATTTTTGAGATCTACTCAACAAAACTCACAACCTACACTATGTCATTAGCCGGGTGTATTTAATTTTTTTTATTTTGTCGCATAGTGTTATTATTATGTTGGCTATTAAGTAATTATTTCCTCCCAAAAACATTCTTGCTTAACTGTCCTAACATCAGTAGACTTTAGGTCCCCAAAATAATTTTTTCAAACTGTTGAATATATTGTTACGTTTTACCTTTTTAAAAATGTTTAAAATATGAGTTCGTTGATTGCAAACAAAATAAAAACAAATATGTGTTAAGTTTCAATTAAACTCTTTATTATTCGCATTACTTTTGTGTAGCACCGTTTACAACTTGATGTATCCAACAATAATTTGCTTAGTTCGCTATTCTTCTTTGCTTACCACGCAGATATTTTCCACGGTGATCTTCAAACCACGACTGTTGTCTTCACACGCAACGCAACTTCACACAAGACTGACTGAATTCTTACTACACCTCGTCTGCTTTGTCTTGCCTTTTTATAGGCCCAGGTAAACAGTCTGACGAACATTCTTGAAGTAGAATTTTCGTGTTTTTGCCTTCTCGAGAACTCTCATAGTTTCGTTGTTTTTTGCGTATTTTGTTTGCGTTCTACGCTGTTGCGTTCTCGCTTACTTGTCTATCCCCTTCTCTTTCATACTCACCGTTTGTTGGTTTACTTGTAACAAGTTCGTTGTATTTGTTTTAAAGTTAAACGATGGTCACCACGTGTGCTTAATTTCTAAAACTTTATCAAATTTAATATATAATCACAAATATTAATAATTTTTTTTGTTTTCGTTCGCTCTCTGTTTTATTTCGTAGGAGAAGTTGCCAACAACATTATATGTATATGAAGTCGGGTAATTGCAAATGTAAAAAACCGGAACTTACATTGCAATTAAACGGAATTTACTTTGTGGTATAAAAATGATACGGCGCTATAACTGTTCTGTCGGCGGTAATGCAAAATATTCCCAATTAAACGGAGTTCTCTTTATATAAAAATTTGCATTTACAGATAAAATCTCTTTCACTGCGGTTTTACAGTAAACAGGATTTTCTTTTAAGCGAGAGTTCCCATAAATTAATAGAATATTGAACTATTATTTGTGAACTATTGAACTATTTATTTGAAGTTTTGAGAATTTCGCTTTAAAACGGTGTGCTTCTATCTGAATTCCACTGTACAAATATACAATCACAGAAAAAAGTCTACATACAGCAGTGTAATTTTTTTTTTGTAGTTTTCTAATAATCTCTAGGTGATATTTTTTTCTTTTTGTCTTTAAATATTCTTAATTGTAACTACTTAAACAACGCTATATGCAGTGGTGTATGTAGAATTGTTTTGATTGTAAAAAATTTTCGAAGCTTGATTTCTACTCTTTCTCCAGAGAGAGCACTGCCTGACATTCCACGTTGACGTTCGTTTTTATTATTAACCTCTTTGTGATGTCGGCCACCACAGCACTTCAATTGGTTTCTGGTTGTAACGAGTTAAAACGAACTAAATCCATTTCTGTTTTTTGTAAATTGGGAATGCGTAGCTTGCACATTACGGAGCTTGTATATTTTGTTATTTATTCCAGTGTAGAGGCTACTTTTGAGTTATTTCTGAAACTTGGTAATAATGCAAAGAAACCTAAATAACTCATATGGGCATATGCCCTGAATAGATTCAGAGACAAAACGATACCATTTTGTAAATTTTATTGTTTAACATCATAAAGATATTATAACTTTTATACAGCAATAAAATAACTTATCAGGTGAAGTTATTTCACCAGATTTAAAGGTAATTCCAGACAGAATTGCATGATTGTCTATGCATTAGAATGTAAATGAAATTCTGAAACGAATAACTAAGGAAAAGACCATATGTTTATCGACCTGTTGACTTTTAAACCACACCAGAAAAATCTTACTTCTTCTTAAATCATTTCCCCATCTACATAGCGGCTTTGAACAAAACTTCAAATACAAGAGGAGTTGAGCAGATGCCTAATGAGAATATCTCAATTTTTGCGATATATGTTAATTTGAATAAAATTACGTACATATATAAACAAATGTCCGTTTTATTTAAAAATTTCACACAAAAATGTGTCACGTTAAAAGAGTACATGTAAATCTATATTCAGTTTAGGTTAGGTTAGAAGACGAGTACTAGTCAACTGTGACAAGTACAGTACCCGGAGGTCGAATTGACCCATTGTACAACGTCCTAGCTTCTCAAACCACTCGTGTTGTGTGCGTTAATTTTATACATGAGTGCCGGGACCTACAGTTTAAAGTCGACTCCGAACGATTGCTTTTCATGGCAATTTTTACTCTCAGAGTTTTTGGCAGAAATCTGCTGAGAGGAAGTCGCCGAAGAAATGTTTTCATATTTTGGTTTTGATGTCTGACCTGGGATTTGAACTCGGGCCTTTCGTCTAATAAGCCAACACACTACCTACTAGACTACGGCGACTTCATAAGTTTCAGTTTGCTTGTGTTGAAAATATTTTCAATATTTATTTTTATGTTATTTATTAAAATAATGTATGTAACATATAAAATAATATAGTGACCATTAATCATCATTAATGTGATGATCATCAAACTATTTAGTTCCAAACGAATACCTATTTTTTTTACCATATTGGTCGACTTTTAAGTATTTCAATGATCAGTAGCATTTCTAGGTTGGTATTTCGAAAATATATCTTTCGTCCTTAACTTTCCGAAAGGGTGTCATAGTGTCGGTTAAAACGAACTCAACATATCTATCTTGATTAAATTAATTAATAAACTTTAATAAGTTTACTTGTTTTAGATTAATAGCTAACATCAGAGGTTATTACATATAAGATTATACATATATTTACACCCATACCTCGCTGTGCTTCGTTTCGTTTTACTTTTTTTTCGAAGTTGCGTCGCTGCTGAATTGGTACTAATTTGCACTGTGCGTTGTTAGATTTTCAAAGTTGCGTTGTTTCAACTTCGAGTTTTTTTTTTTTTTTAATATCCTTTCTTTAAAAAAAAAATGATAGCACGACTTCTGTTTCTAATTGTGCCATGCTATCAAAACTTGGAGATTCAATTTTAACTGAAAATAATGCAGTTTTCACCTGTGTGTTATAAATGAATTATATGTTTTATTTTAATTGAATTAGTTTTTTTTTTTGTTTTTTGTATGTAAAATAAAATTTTATATTATTTTTGTTTTTTAAATGTTTACTTTGTTCAATTTTCTTTTTAAAAAGTAGTATTTTCGTAACCATGGAACCTATCTTCGATCTTTACATGGTTTGCTATAGAAAATCATAATTCAGTTTGCATCGTTTCAATTTGCGTCGTGTTTTTTTGGAACCTAACCACGACGCAAAGTGAGGTATGGGTGTATATACATATATTACATATAAAATTACATCTTGTCCGGATTGACATAATTAATTTTAGTTTTTGGCATAATTATTTTGCAAAAATTATTATAATTAAATTAAGTTTTCATTAAAATTACAAATTGAGAGTAAAAGTTAGACAATAGTTTTGCTCTAGTTATTAAAGGGTCTTACTTTTCGTAGAACTGTTTTTAAGATATCATATACTAACACGGTGCGACAGTGAAAATACACCCAAGTAACTACATAGTCCACGTTGTTCAGTTAGATGAGTAGAACTCAAAAATACCTTTTTTATATTTCTCGAAGCCTTAAAACTTGTTTTATTTGACAAAAACTGTTTTTTTTTTTTAACTTTACGATCAAATTTCTGGATTACTCAAACATTTCTAACCCGATTTTCAAAATTTAAATCTTGTTGGAAAGGGGAGAGATGGACTTTCAAAACGGTATACATATATCTATTATTCGACTTAATATGCTATGAGATTTGATGATGTAAACTTGGAAAATTCGAATTTTTTTCATATTTTTTCAAGTTTGTCCATTCATAGTAGCATACTTTTATAAAAAAAGGATAAGTGATAATATTCTTAAAGACTGTTCTCTTGTGAAGAGATTGCGTCATCATTTGATCAAATCGGGCAAAAATTACCGTAGTTATTGTTTAAAGAGTCTAACAGTAGAGTGATATTTTTTATATATGTATGTCATCTTATCAAATGAACTTTTAGTTCAAAAATTTACAGAATTTTTGATGGATCTTGATTGTTTATCACAAAATGTGTCAATTTCACGTTTGCACGACTTCCAGAAGTCGGCTAATATTTGTGTTTTTTGGAAATATTATTATTTCTCTTTGCGCAAACATTGGCCGACTTCTGGAAGTCGTGGGTTAGAAATGTTTGAGTAATCCAGAAATTTGTGCGTAAAGTCAAAAAAACAAACAGTTTTTGTCAAATTAAACAAGTTTGGAGGGTTCCAGAAATATAAAAAAAAAAAATGTTTGAGATCTACTCAACAAAACTCACAACCTACACTATGTCATTAGTATTTAATATTATTTATTTTGTCGCATAGTGTAATTATTACCATTTTACAGCATACTCGGTACTATGCAATAGGCCCCAGTATCATTGTACAGCAATATCAATAAAACCCTTAGCAAATATTTTTATTTGTAATTATGAATCAACACTACGACAAACAGTTAATCAAGAAGAATATTTTATTTATCAATGTTTGTATGTATGTATCGCCAAGAAATCTTATTAAATTTCTCTTTGGTTTTTATAAGTATGTTTGACTTTGTCCTCGCTTCGTATGAATGAATAGATCTTTAGCGTAGGATTTGTTTATTCTTTCGACGATGTATGCAAACAGGATATCGATACCGTTATTTTTGAATCTTTAAATACCTCGCAATCATTAGATTGCAGAAACAAAGCGAAATATTCACAGTTGTGTTTAGTTTTTTAAAAACAAAACAAAAAAATATTCCCTTTTGATATGAAGAACAACACACAATGTCTTCTTTTATTGAAAATTCATACAAATCTCATACCTTTAACTCTATTTCCCACGCTTTATCTATGAACACATGCTTTGTGTTATAAATCCTTATGATTTACGTTTTGAAAAATTACTCCACATCCGGTGTTCACGCTTATCACCAGCATCCACTAATTCCACGTGAACATAATTTTATTAGAAAGAAATATAAAAACGTACTCCTAAAATATCCTTGACCACACTTTACACCATATTTTACACAATATGTATACAGATGGATTGACTGAGGTGGACACTTGACTAATTATTGTGTGTGTTTTGAAATAAATGTGTGCTCGCTCGTTTTTAAAACGAGAATTATAACGTTCTGTTACAATATAAAAGATCTGAATCATTAATTTAAAATGTACAAATATTTAAAATCAATACAAACAAATTTTCTACCTGTAACGATAACATTTGGTGTTCAGAATGGTGTACAAATGCATACATATTTAAGATTATGTTATGGTCAGTGGATTTCTTCTGTAGGTACAAAATATTTCGAATTATATTGTACATATTAACTCGCAAAAGAAATGTTAAATAACAAAAATAATACTACAAGTCAAGTAAGTATAAGGAGATGCACATTTCTTTAGAAATTTCTTAGAATATACACTTTATTTTTAATCCTTCACCGATATTATAAACAGATTAAGATTAATTATTTTATATCGACATAAATGGCTAAATTGACTAAATAATTACTTTCTTACTTAATTGGCCATTAATAACCTGATTGACGGATTTCGGCCTGCCGCAACACATCCTTTCAAGAGCCTCTGCTTCTTGCGCGCCAACGCAAGTTGGTCACACCAATCGATGACAGGGCTTCCTCGATTTGGTCCTTCCAACGCATACCCCTTTCCGTTCCTGCCTACACAAATGTGTAGGAAAATTTAGGGTAATTTGGAGAAAAATTTGTAAATTATTATTTAGCTTTTTCTTATTGAATTAAATGTCCTCATGTTAGTGGTTATCTCTATTTTGTTCTGTTATAAGTTTTTTCGCCGCTTATGTTAGTATTTGTGATTGAGAGTGCAATAAAGGGGATCATGTTTTGCAGTGCGGGAGACAAAAAATTTAAGTATTATTATTTTATTTAAATAAAAACAAATATTTAAAAATTTTGTTACTATTTTGTAATAAAAGCATTAAATATTTAAATAATATGCAGATATTTTAAATTGCGTCAAGAATTGTTTAGTTTTTGTAAGCACAATATGTGCCTACACATATGTGTAGGTTGGGTTTTTACTAGAATAATTTACCGTCATTACAGCAAAAAAATATAATTTGGAAAATGAAGAAGATTTAGAAGAAGTACTTAAATTAATTAGTGTTTTGTCGGAAGTTGAAGGCGATATTTTATCAGATGAATTCGGGGATGAATTGAGTATTCCATCTCCGCACTCCGACAATGAAAATGAAGGCAGCACAGGTACAGAATTAGTCGACACAAGGTTTCGTTGGTCAGTGGTCGACAAATTGAGGACAGCACGAGCGTGTAGGTTAAAACAATGTAATAGCCGCACTCGAACTCTCTGCCAAAAATGTGATGTTTATTTATGCCTTTCTTCAGATAAAAATTGCTTTAAGAAGTTTCATACGTCGATATAGTTTTACAGAAATCGAAACCAATGAATGTTTTATTTTTTGTTTTCTTTTTTAGTTTTTAATATACATACATACATACATGGCTTGCACAATATTCTATTTTTTGAGTAATCTATATTTGTTTTTTGAATGAAATAAAAAGTTTGTTTTTTTATTATTATATTAAAATTTTTGAATTTTGACTAAGTGAAAGCCCAAGACACACATATGTATGTGTATGTCATTTTTTTAAGGACACCAACTTTGTATGGACATAAAATATGCATTTTTGAATTTTTTTTAATGGCAAATTATCACATACCAAAAATTTAATTGAAATCCTCCAATTTTGAAATTGCTTGGGACGGAAAGGGATACAAGGTCGTCCTTTTCGTCGACTTCCGCAGATCCCCGCATCAATTACCCGTCTCGCCGGAGCATCCTACTCCATCCGAACTGCATGGCCGAACCAGTGCAGGCGCTGGATGTTTATACGCTGCACAACGTCTATGTCGTTGAGGAGCTCATACAGCTCACTGTTGGATCGGATGCGGTAATCATCGCCAACTTGCCCTGGACCGAAGATCTTACGTATACTCTCAAGGCTGCTGCATCAGTGCTTAAGAGAGTCTTTGCCTCTGCGCCATAAAGAAGCACGGGATGAGCGTCTTGTGGAGTATTAGTTTTGTCGTACGAGAGAGGTCTCTGCTACTCAATTGCCTATTGAGACCATAGTAGCACCTGTTGGCAAGAGTGATCTGCGCTTGACCTCCAGACTGACAAAGTATCAAAAGTATAGTTATCGGCCGTAATTTGAGAATCAATATGCCGCACAACTCTACTTTGTTTTGCCCTCATTTACTGTCAGACCCATCTTAGTAGACTCCCGTTCAATAGCACTAAAGACAGCAGTAACATATCTCTAGGTACGCCCTATAATGTCAATGTCGTCAGCGTACGCAAGCAACTGGACGCTTTTTTGAAAAATAGTGCCATTGCGATGCACTCCCGCCTTTCGCAGAATACTCTAGATGACGAAGTTGAAGAGGTCGCTTGATAAGGGATCGCCTTGTCTGAAACCTCGCACGGTATCAACAGGTTCGGAGAGGTCCATTCCTACCTTGACGGAGCTGCAGGAATTGCTCAACGTCATTCTGTATAGCCTTATCAGCTTCGCAGGTATACCGATCTCAGGCATTGTGGCAAAAACACGACCCCTTATGGGGCTATAGAAGGCTACCTTATAGTCGATAAAAAAAATGGTGTGTGTCCACTTGTTTTTCGTGGGTCTTTTCCAAGATTTGTCGTAGAGTGAAGATCTGGTCGATGGTGGACTTGCCAGGTCTGAAGTCCAATCAGTGTTTTGACAAGTGGCTTCAGTCGTTCACACAATATGCCTGTAAGAACCTTATACGCGATAGGGAGAAGGCTTATACCCCTGTAGTTGGCGTATATCGAAGGGACTCCATTTTCAGGACAGGCCAGAGGAGACCATATTTTGTAAATAAGCTGGTGCATGCGCCCTACCAACTCATTACATCTGGTCTTAAACAATTCCGCGGGGAGGCCATCAGGACCTGCTGCTTTATTGTTTTTAAGACTTTGACCTCTTCATGGCTAGGCGGCGGAATCTCCACGCCGTCATCATCGATCTGGTTCGGAACATCAATTAAAAATTAATTACTTTCAAACTTGTAATTAATGTTAAAGAGCTTTAATATCATGTAAAATATTACTCTGCTAAGTAACTGAAGTTGAATGACTTTATCAGATCACTGAAACAGATAAAATTAATGGGAGAAAAACTGACGACGTAAACTAGACAAATCGGTATGAAAGAAGTGTTTTTTTGTGAAAAACTTTTAATGGGAAAGTAAACAACATTTTATTCAATGTTTTGGCTACAAAATAAATTAAAACTGTTCGTCTTTTAAAACCAATCAATTAGTCATCAAATTTCCGACTACTATATGTATGTAAAAAAGGCGAGTCTAGTGAATACGTCGGATGGAGTAGCAGCTTCCAGCTTAATGGTTTGATTGTAAACGATTTTACTTTGTGCGCTGGTGCATTGTCATATCCTGTTTTTCAATCAATGCATGGTTCAAATTGATTCCTTGTTGTCGGTAGCGATCTGTATTAAATTTTAGGAGCTCGTGGTACACCACAGCCTCAATCCATAGTTGTCTGATTTTCTAATTACCTATCGTGTCTTTAAACCAAAATTTCACAAAGGCTCTTTTGGTTTCCCATCTGTCTGTCGTTCAATTTATGTGGCACCCATTTTCAAGACTTTTGAATCTTTCCCATAGCTTTTAAACGATTAGAAATTGTTTGATGTGCAGCATTTAACATTTTTGCCATTTGTTTTTGACTCAAAGTATGATCTTCATCGGATTTGTTGTGAATTAGGCGTTTCAAGCTTTTTTAGTCGATTTGTTCAATTTTCATTTCTCACGTCAAATTCGTTATCTCCGAGCAGTCGGAACCATCTTTTGCATTTTTCTTCTGCTAAAGCATGATCACCATATGCCTCAACAGGCGTTTGATGCGACTTCCAACTAGTGTTGCCAGGTTTGTTAAGCCTAAAACCTCTAAGGATATTCCATCGCACTGTTCAACAGCAAGTAAGCCAATTATTTTTTTTAACTTTTTAAACTTTATTATTATCGATTATGGATTACTGATAATCCAAAATATTTAAAAATTACTAGCGTACAATAATAGTAGTTTGCATTATAAGACATAACGTAGGTACACAAAAATTTTACATTTCATATGACTTGTACTTCTGTTGAATATGGCGAAATAAAAAATAAGATTTTAACACAAAAAATTCAGACGGTATTCAAGAAGCAAATGAACTTGAGAGTAGATTCAGTATACCAAGGATCTGAGTCTTTTAACGATGGCAATGCCTCAAAAGCGGAAGCAGAACTTTAACAAACAATAATGTTTTGATTCATATATAAATGGCATAAGACGTCATCCTCACAAACAATTTTTAGATCTATACTATATAGTCAAATGATAGTTGATGAATAAAATGTTTGATTATTTATATTTTACTCAGAGTTGAAATACCGATTTTGATGTAACCAGGCACACGCTTTTAATTTATACCGGAAAGCATATGTAAACATAACTAGAAGACTTTGACTTGGTTTAAAAAAATTTTATGCTATAAAATTGATTTGAATTATATAGGCAGTGTGCGATGAGTGTGGTCAATTTTGATGAAATTCTATTTTTATTTTTAATTTAACCAATAGAATGATCAGTACCAATTTTCAATGTTCTAGCACGATTCCTTCTATTTTGTGTAAAAAAAATTTATGAAATGGAAACTATATGCGACGTGTCAAAGTTTTGCCGCTTCGGCTTCGATGAAAAACATTCAGTGTAGCGTCGTCTAATCTTACAACATCACCGAAAAGACACTCTTAAAATGGTTATGGAAAGTAGTTGCAACGTCTTGGTGCATTTCCAGGTATGATGCAGGTACCGTTTACAATATTACCACTAAAATGGACCAGCATATTTATAAAAATATACCAACAACTTGCTTCTAATGTGGAAATTTATGGATGATAATGACCATAAACACACCTCATGAGTTGCTTAGAGCAGAACAATATCAAAATTCTACAGTGGCCAGTTCAAACCATTTTAGAACTTGTGGAGTGATGTTGAAAAGCAATCTCAGCAATTGGAGAAGAGATTCTAAAGGGTTGGTATGCCGTTCCAAAGGAATGATGTATGGTTTTAGATGAAAGTTTACCTGCAAAATATATTTTTCTACCACTAACATCATATTCCGAATTTAGATTGACGTTAATATTCATGATTGTTATGGCTTAGTGAACTTGTTATAAAATATTATATTTTATTCTTTTAAGAAGTCAGTTTTTTCGAAATTTCTAAATATGAACCTCAACAAAATACAACTCTAGATGGTGTAAACCGTAATGAAAGAAAACTTGTGGTGTAGTCCATTCAACTGTACTCATATGTACATATGTATATGTACAGTGGCTCCCAACTTATTTCAACCAGCACCTTTAAAAAAAATAAGCTCGTATAATTTCGAAACGAAACAAGATATTAATAAAATTTGAATAAAAGTTTATAGAATATGTTTAAAAATTAAGAAAAAAAGTTTTATTCAGTCTCAAATGTAAACTTACAAACTAAAAACCAAAAATATAGGCACCCAATTAGTCACAGCTTATTTCAACCATATACTATAAACAAACAATTAAATGATTAATTAACTAATATGTAGTTTTAATTTCAAAATTTAGTATGACCTCCTATTTGCTTAATTACAGCTTTCAGCCTTTTTTGCATTGATTCCACTTCCTAGTGGTTTGGAGAGTTATTTTTGCCCATTCCTCTTTCAGAGCTGCTATCAGGTCATTCTTGTACGAGATCTGGTGTTGGCGGACGTTTTGATCTAAAATTGCCCATAAATTTGAGACTGAATAAAACCTTTTTTTTAATTTTTAAACATATTCAATAAACTCGTATTGAAACTTTTTTTAAAGGTGCTGGTTGAAATAAGCTGTGAGCCACTGTATGTACGAATGTTCGTTTATTTTCTTTGCTATTATTATTATTGAAGGCGAAGGTTTAGCTAACCACATAAGCATTAACCAAAAACAAAAGACATTTTTAACAACATCTATAACCCACATTATATTTATTCTTAGAATTCTTTATTCTTTCTTTCGTAGGAACTTTTGATATGTATAGATCCTGCATAGACAGGGACCGACCATAAAGCGAGCAACATTACCATTAAAAATATTAAAAAATATATTTTAAAATAAGGTACAGTCTCCATTAGTTTAAATATAAAAAATTGATGAAAAAAGAAATTATACACAGATAAATAAATTGTTCGATTTTAATGAGAAGATTTATTAACTGTTATTGAAAAAGGTGGTAGAGGGTTCTCTCATATGATTTTTAATAGCCAACAACCCTTTTGCATACTAAATTATTCATGATTGAATTAAATTTTAGTACAAAAAAAACTAACATTGTATTGCAACCCCTAATGATTCACAAGTGTGATCTGTGAAGAATCTCAATAAAAAAAGGGACGCTGCCTTATATTTTTAGTTCCGGATTGATGAGGGCGCCAATATCTGAACGAAACTACCATGGCAATTTTCAAATATGATAAAAACAAATATGATTGAAGCATTTAAATATGGAAGTTATTAAGTGCGAATGTGTAAGTAGCCTGACAATAAATTCATTTAACATTTTATAATACAGTATTGTATTGGGATTGATTTTTAGTAGAAATTTGAAAATTATACTTTTGCGTATATGTATTTATATATCATTTATTAACATATTTTCATATATGCAAATAATCTTTTTAAAGGGTGGGCCATTTAAAAGTTTAAATTAAAAATGTAATAAAACGATAACGGTTTAAAATTTTGCCAAATTTATTTTTTGGTTGTGATGTAGTTGCCGTAGTCTAGTAGGTAATTCGTTGGCTTATTAGACGTAAAGTCCGGGTTCGTATCCCAGGTCAGGCATCAAAACGAAATATGAAAAAAAAATGTTTCTTCGGCGACTGCAGATTTCTGGCAAAAACTCTGAGAGTAAATAATATTGCCATAAAGAGCTTCTCAAAAAAATCTGTCGTTCGGAGTCGATTTTAAACTGTAGGTCCCGCCACTCATGTATAAAATTAACGCACACAACATAAGTAGTGTGAGAAGTTAGGTCGAAATCCTGACTGAAGGGTTGTAATGACCAATTATGTATGTACAATTACTCCGGTTAGAATGGCTCATTCGATCGGATCAATTTTTTCTAGTGTATTGGGTAGTGAGTAGTATGTTTATGGGGTTTCTGGACCTTTTTACATACAAATTTGGAACCATGCCTACGCTACAGCCGGTCATGTTCGTAGTCTAAGTTGTTCAGTTAGTTGAGTAGAACTCAAAAATACTTTTTTTTATTTTTTTTAAACCTCCAAACTTTTTTTATTTGACAAAAACTGTTATTTTGGACTTTACGCACAAATTTATTGATTACACAAACATTTCTGAACCGATGTCCATAATTAAAACCTTATTAGAAAGGAGAGGGATGGGCCTTTAAAACGATGTACATATAAATATTATTTGACTTGATATGCTATGGGGTTTGATGAGGTAAACTTGACAAATGCGAATTTTTTTCATATTTTTTCAAGTTTGTCCGGTCAAATTTTAATTAAAAAGCAAATTTTAATTAAAAAATATGAAATAAGTGATGACATTCTGAAAACATATTATCTTGTGAAGAGATTGACACTTTGTTTGATCAAATAGGATAAAAATTACCGCAGTTATTATTTAAAGAGTCTAACAGTCGAGTTACATTTTTCATATACAGTGCTTGACAAAACAATGGAAACTTTCCAAAAATTCATTTATGTGTTCTAATCGGACGAAAATTTAAAAATCTTTTTAAGAAATTGGCAAAATATTTATGAAGTTTAATCTTATGCACTGTCTTGATGTAGGTTTTCGACACACAATTTTTTTTTAATAATTTTAAAAATGTCCAAATTTATCACAATTTATTTTTTATTTTCCCGTATTAAAATCGTTTATTTTTTTAATCACTTTTATGCTAATTTTTAAATCTTTGGCCACTTTCAGTATTTGAATGTGCAAAACAAATTTTAAAATAAATATTAAAAAAAGTAAAAAAACAATAAATAACGGTAATCACAATGAATTATTATTAATTTTTTTATCGATATATTTCATGCGGAATCATAAAATATTACATTGTTTTGTTAACAAAAGTGAATAGTTTTAATTTATTTTCTGAAATTTCGCAATTATAAAGTTTTTTAATATTTTAAAAATACATAAATGTTAATTACAGTGCGTAACTACACAAATATTTTTCCAATTTTTTTAATTTTTTAAAAAAATTTAATTTTTGAAAAAGTTTCCATTGTTTTGTCATTAGTTCAAAAATTTTCAGAATTTTTGATGGATCTTGATTGTTTATCGGAAAATGTGTCAATTTCAGGTTTGAGCGACCACCAGAAGTTGGCTAATGTTTGCGCAAAGAGAAATAATAATATTTGCAAAAAACACAAATATTAGCCGACTTCTGGTTGTTGTGAAAACGTGAAATTGACACATTTTGTGATAAACAATTAAAATCCATCAAAACTTTTGAACATTTTTGAACTGAAAGTTCATTTGATAAGATGACATATATAAAAAATATAACACGGCTGTTATACTATTTAAATTATAACTACGGTAATTTTTGTCTGATTTGATCAAACGAAGTGTTAAATTACTATGTTCTAAGAACAATTAGTTCTCTACTACAATTATTGAATCCCAGATAAGTAAGTAAATTACGAATTAGATTAATGATAGTATAATAAATATTTACATACATACTACATATCGTCGTCGAAAATCCAAAAGTACGTAACAAACATTTTTCTAATTTTACAGGAGAAGCAAAAAAAGTTATAAAATAATAAGTACTTCATATGTAGAAACATTTTGAATTATTGATATAAAAACGTTATTTTTGGTCGCAAGAATCTAAAAATTGGTAGAGATATGTTAGATAACCTCACGAATCATAATCAATCAAAAACTCGATTTTGATTTTTTTTATGATACGTACTTTTGGATTTTCGACGACGATATGTATATATCTAGTATAATAAATAAATTCTAGTATAATAAATAAATTTTAGTATAATAAATAAATTCTAACGTTATAGAATAAAAAAACACATTAAAGTGAAACAAACAAAATTGTAAGCAAAATCTTAATATTAAAAATAAAATTAATTTTTCATTTGTCTTTCACACAGTTTTTATTAACATTTAATACATTTAACAGTAAATATTGTACAGATGTTGGTATAACCTTTTTATTCTAATTTTGTGGTCATAAATCTGAGATACATTCACCTAAACCTTAAGATAATAGGTTCAGCAGTAGTGGTAGTATCCACATACAGTTTGATATTGTTTCTCACTAATGGTTCATACTTTATTAATTTAAAGTAAAATACTAAAGTTACTTACCATCAATATATGTACATACCATACTTGAGCTTTAATAAATGCACGGTAATTAAAACACGTTGCATGTGATATGACATGCACACTTGAAGTATAATTTTAGCGTGGTAGTGTAATACACTCTAAAATTTTTAGGAAGAGCAAATGGACAAACATTCGATTTTATGTGTTTATATGTATAAAGAAATATGTAATTTACAATAATGTATGTGGATATTTTGAAATACCATATAATATATACATATGTACATATGTATATGTATGTATATATTATATTGTATTTACCCACATTTTATGTTTTTAAATGAAGTTTGTTGCACATGTGCCGCTATCTCATACAAGATGTCCATTAATGTTTATGTGAGTCTGTTAAACTGCAGACGTACATACATAATTTAAATTAAAGATTCATGAATAATGATTCTAAACGGAAATGATCATCCTGTAGCACCCTCATTGTGACTTTCATCTCTCAATCCTATATAATATTGTATGTATACATATGTACATACATACATGGTATGTTCAGTAATATAAACATCTTTTAACGTTATCACATGGGCTGTGAAAAATCCTGTTGTATTTTAAATGGGGACAAACATTCTATACACCAAACAGAAATATTCCAGATTGGGGATGAAGTAAATAAACACACGAATGACAACCGTAACGGACGTTTAAGAGTTCCGATATACTTGACAATTTTATGTCTGAAGAGTATCCAAAAATAGATAAACATTTACAAAATAAATTCAGCATTGAAATTCTTCTTGAGCATAAATACGAAGAGTACGTTTTTTTTTCTTTCGGTTTGCACTCATTTACTCACATCCCCCTACAATACGTAATCACAGCAATTGTCAGAAAGTCTAATTCGTTGGATAAATATTGTTTTTCGTAAATAAATAATGTAATTACAAATACGAGTGTATTGTTATCAAAAATATAAAGAAATAATTAATTTATTATGTACTTATATGCTATTGTCTTATGTACATATAAACGAGATGGTCAAACTCAAAAAATGAAATAAACAAAAAATTTGTTTTATTTTTAATAACACTAGAATGGTTTTATTTAGATCTAGTATTCTGGAATAATTCATGAAATCTGAAGAGAATTCCAAATAGTTGTGGTACAAATTATGCTTTCTACTTCAGAGGAATTTCTCTAATTTGCTTACATTCACTGTAGTTACTACTTTCGGAAATCGTAACGTAAATTGGTCATTACATTGGCCATTAGCTAGGACTACGACCTAGTTTCTCACACCACTTATTTTGAGTGTGTTAATTTTATACATGAGTGGTATAATGGTGTCCGAACGACAAATTTTTGAGTAACTTTTCATGGCAATTTTATTTACGGTCAGAGTTTTTGCCAGAAATCTGCTGAGAGGCAGTCGCCGAAGAAATATTTCTTTTCACATTTCATTTTGTTGGAGTTATCTGACCTGGGGGTTTAATTGTGGCTTCACGTCTAATAAACCAACACAGTACCTACTAGACTACGGAAATCATTTACTTATTTCGCTATCACACACTTGAAGCCCGTTATAAGCTAAGAGAATAATTGTTAACAATTAAAAAAGTGAAAACAAAAAAGTTATTGAATACAATAATTTAATAATTTCAAAGTACGTCAGTAGACGTTATTTTATGTTTTACACCCATCAGCAACTACAATTGGGCAATTCACACAAGCCATTGTATCGTTGTATTGAGTGTATTGTTGGACGAAGTGCTTGTTGTTGATAATTTTTATATAAAAATACGATACACATACTTGGTTTCGTGCTATCAATTTATGTAAATGACAGTAATTAAGAAAAAGAATAAAAATACAAAATATTTTCTGTATAACTTAAATCAACAATTAACATTTCAAAACTATATTGGCCGCACAGATAACACGGTGCGACAGTGAAAGTACACCCGATTAACTACATAGTTCACGTTGTTCAGTTAGTTGAGTAGAACTCAAAAATACCTTTTTTATATTTCTCGAACCCTCCAATCTTGTTTTTTTTTGTCAAAAACGGTTTTTTTGATCTTTTCACATAAATTTCTGGATTACTCAAACATTTCTGACCCGAATTTAAATCCAGTTGGAAAGGGGAGAGATGGACCTTTAAAACGGTGTACATACATATATTATTCGGCTTAATATGCTATGAGATTTGATCAGGTAAACTTGGAAAATTCGAATTTTCTTCATATTTTTTCAAGTTTGTCCATTCATAGTAGCAAACTTTAATAAAAAAAAATATAGAATAAGTGATGAAATTCTTAAAGTCTGTTCTCTTGTGAAGAGATTGAGTCATCATTTGATAAAATTGGATAAAAATTACCGTAGTTATTATTTAAATAGTATAACAGTCGTGTTGTATTTTTATATATGTCATTTCATCAAATGAACTTTTAGTTCAAAAATTTTCAGAATTTTTGATGGATCTTGATTGTTTATCACAAAATGTGTCAATTTCTCGTTTGCACGACAACCAGCAGTCAGTTGAAAGATGAAGATACTGCTTAAAATAGCGATTTGCATTACTGCAAGATAAAGTTGATGAACCCCCTGTGAGAATGAAACTAATAAAAATAATTTCTCCAATCGTGGAAAGATAATGAACTGAAATTTAAAGTGAAGTTTCGATTGCGGAAAATAGACAATGAAATCAAAACTGTTAGATGCGTTTTTATATCCACCAGTTACAATTTTGATAGCTATTTAAGATATAGACGGAATAAGTAAATGCTTTTATAAATTAATGAAATAAAAAATATTCAATTACCCTTATTGAACTTGTAGGCAATGTCAGGCCTAAGCTCCCCTAATATAACCTCTTACAGGTACATATGTATGTGCTGATAGCATAAAGAATGTTACCCTCGTGCGGATTGCAATTGCGAGATTTAGATTCTATCCATTTTAGATAGCCCAGGAAACATCCCACTTATTAGATCTTACACAGCTTTGCAAAGTTTTCGAAGTTTACTATGTGAGTACTTACTCACATAAGTTGAGTTTGTAAATATTTAACTTGGCCTCATTGAATATACTCCCATGTTAGCCAGAAAAAGATGAGATTTCAAAGCCTCACTGTTGAGCCTTGCCTCTTAGGGAATTATTTCTATCCTTGGTACGAGTTCTATTAGATTATGAACCTGCAACCTCTAACGCTGCTTGCTTTAATCGGAAATAAGGCATGGCCTGTCTCTTCAATTTCAAGAGTATGGAGAAGGAGAGAAGCTTTAAAGGATTCAGAATCGGGCAGGTTACTGATGACCGCTACTGGGTGGCAAAAAATCATTGTGTATGATTCTCAATAAAGATTATCTAACTAACTTTTATTTACAGGAACACAACTGACCACTTAAAAAAATTTCAAATGCAGTCGTTTTAAATATGAAATAAGAATGAAGCGGAACAAAATTATTCTAATAATCCCGATATTGTGCTATACTTTGGTAAACGTCCTTAAGCTTTAATATTTCATAATTAGTCGTCTGTTCGATTCAACATTCAGAGTTCATTGATGCGTTGCTTTTACCAACTTAAATTAAAGCCAACTCTTATAACTTCATCTGACTGTGTTTTGTTGGATACGTTTGCTTTTGTTTTTATTTGCTTTTAGAGATATGCCTACAAGAGCTCAATTAGGTTTAAATTAGTTGATTAACTAGACGTTTCCAAAATGTGTGGACAATTGTACGGTCGACATATCATGCTTTTTATATTTATTTTATTAATTTTTATCTATTTTAAGTATTATAAAAGAAAAAAGTTTCATAGTTTTCATAAATCAAAAGAAAACTAAGGAAAAGTTTCTGATGATTCCATATTTTTGCACCGCAAAAATGTTGATACCCGCTAGAAGAACTCGGAGTAAATTTAAAATTCAAAAACCCTATGTATATTTTGAAATGTTATCCCTTATATACAGTAGAACATACCTTATATTTAGTAGGACATTTACTGCAAAAGATTACATACATAATACATAATTGGTCATTACAATCCTTCAGTCAGGATTATTGATCTAGTTTCTCACACCACTTATGTTGTATGTGTTCATTTTATACATAAGTGGCGGGACCTACAGTTTAAAGTCGACTCCGAACGACAGATTTTTGAGAAATTTTCATGGCAATTTTATTTACTCCCAGAGTTTTTGCCAATTATCTACTGAGAGGAAGCCGCCGAAGAAATATTTTTTCATATTTTCGTTTTGATGTCTGACCTGGGGCTCGAACCCAAAAGATTAAATTCTTATTTTCCTGCTATCTGGCGCAATTTAGCTGCTTTACTGATTTTTTTCTCTTACCAACGGTTTCCTTCACGCCCGCCATTCCATCGAAATTACATCTTTTAAAAATACTTAGTATATTTGGGACATTGACAGACCTTAGCTCCATTTATTTCCCTAGTTTAAATCACTTTTTGATACTACGAACTTTTAAAAAATTGCTTCTATGAACAATTTTTAAAAAAAATTTCCATTTTTTCAATTTTTTTTGGGACCAGTACTGTACACCATTTTTACAGCTGGTATGTCAACAATTGAAAATATCACCATTGCTACCTATACAGACGATACTGCAATACTAGCTTCAGATTAATCGCCAGTGATAGCTTCTAACATGCTGCAAAATCAATTAAATCTTATTCAAGATTGGCTTAAAAAATGGAACATAAAAGTAAATAACACAAAATCTGTTCACGTCACATTAGTGTTGGGAATCCCGGGATCCCGGGGTCCCGAAATCCCGGGATCCCGCAGTTTTTAACAATCCCAAAATCCCGGGATTGAGCACTTAATCCCGGGATTTGACTTTTTAAGCCGTAATGAAAAAAATTGTATATTAGAACTCTCACTAATTCGAATTTCCAGAAATTAGAATCTGTTGTTTTAATGCATTACCCGCTATGAAATTAGAAACAAAACTTTAAATTGCGATTTTTTTTTTTTGAGATGTAAACACTTAAATTAAAATTAAATTAAAATCACCAGAAGCAGATGAACCACCAACAAAAAAAAACTAAACCATTAACCAAGTATTTTCCTATGCTGGGGCTAGAAGACAGATCACTTTCTGCTACACTTGTACGACTAACAGCCCTTGATGGGATTTAAAGTTTACCTACGACTGTCAACACAGTCCGCTAAATGGTTGTATATTACAGCAACAAAATAAGATGTCATGCAAAAGTATGTTACGGCTGAATTTGGAAAGCAACTAACTCTAATAAAAGACTATAAAACTAGGTGGAGCAGCCTTTTGTTAATGCTGGAACGTCTTTATTTATTAAGAAATTGTATACAAAAATCATTAATAGACATAGGTCCACCTGAAGGTGAATATTAAATATCAATTAAATCTTATTCAAGATTGGCTTAAAAAATGGAACATAAAAGTAAATAACACAAAATCTGTTCACGTCACATTAGTGTTGGGAATCCCGGGATCCCGGGGTCCCGAAATCCCGGGATCCCGCAGTTTTTAACAATCCCAAAATCCCGGGATTGAGCACTTAATCCCGGGATTTGACTTTTTAAGCCGTAATGAAAAAAATTGTATATTAGAACTCTCACTAATTCGAATTTCCAGAAATTAGAATCTGTAGATGTCATGCAAAAGTATGTTACGGCTGAATTTGGAAAGCAACTAACTCTAATAAAAGACTATAAAACTAGGTGGAGCAGCCTTTTGTTAATGCTGGAACGTCTTTATTTATTAAGAAATTGTATACAAAAATCATTAATAGACATAGGTCCACCTGAAGGTGAATATTTTGCTTTATCCAAAGATGAGATTAATATGGTATCCGCAATCATTAGTGTTCTTATCCCAGTTAAAGCAACAGTTGACGACCTTTGCCGTCGGGATGCTAATCTGTTCACGGCCGATGTTGCCATAACTTTTATGTTAAAAAAACTTAAAGATGCTAACAACTTTATAAGTCAAAAACTACATTCAGCCCTCATCCATCGCATGCAACAAAGGAGAACAGATATCAGTGGGGTACTTCAGTATCTGCACAATGGTAGAACAAATGTTCAGTCCGAATCCGAAACAGAGTTCGTCACGGTTCCTTCTTCCATAAAATGTCGCAAATTAATAGTTGAGTTACTCGGAAGACTAAATGCCTCAAATCCAGCTACATCACTTCTAATAGCTTCTGAGTCAGAAGTTACACCTTCTTCTTCATCCAGTGTAGAGTCTGAACGTGCTTTTTCTGCAGCTGGATTTTTCACAATTAAAATAAGAAGTCGTTTGAGCGATGAAACTTTGGATGCTCTGTACTTCCTCAAAACGTATTTTAAAAATAATAAAAAATAATAACATATCGCACTTGATCAACAAAAGAGTATATATCTATAAAAACAATTTACTCTTTATAATTAATTTAAAAATGTGAAAAATTAAAAATGAAATTAATTTTCTTATAATTTAAAAAATTCTTTCTTACCCTGTAGGAGAATGAGTAGCTCATTACAAAAATAACCAACTTTAAGTTAGCTTTTATTTACTACCTTTAAGCTAACTACTACTCAATGCAGAGTTTTCATTAACTGAAGTGTATATTTTTATATTTTTTTAAACAAGTTCGTGGGGTTTTTTTTGTAAAAAATAATATTTTCGTAAAAAATAATATTTTTCATATTTCGTTTTTGATGTCTGACCGAGGATCGGGTATCGGGCGTAAATGAAACTGAAATTTAAATTGATAGCGTTATTAATGCTTCTTATGAACACTGTGCGGAAAGAAAAACGTTGAAAGAAAAAATTGGTAGTTGGTATTTTAAATATAGGCCATCCCGCGATTGTTTCGAAGATTTATCAAAAATTTTAGCTTTAATAACGCTTTTACTAAAAACCGTGAAAAAATATGTTTAAGCATAAAATGTACCCAAATCAATAAAAAACCGGGAATGTGCTAACGTATTCTTCAATGCCGGGTGAACTTATATCTGATGCCGATTTTACATCAAGAAAGTACCCCAACCATCATCAAGTAAGATTGCGTTTGAAGCAATCTCCATTTGAAGAGCTCGGTCTGGGTATGATGACTCAAGTTCCCCTTGATCCAATGCACCAAATAGATCTTGGAGTTGTAAAGAAAATGCTAGTTCGATTAAACTTAGACAAAACTAATTTCAAAATAACTAAAGAAGTTAAAGAAGACATTTCTGCACATCTCCTGGCCTTGAAAAAGTACATCCCACGGGAATTCTCAAGATATCCAAGAGAATTGCAAGAGATATGTAACAATTTTTATTGTACACAGGCATACTTGTTTTAAAGAATAGAGTTCATGAAGATTTCTACTTCATTTTATAATTTGATTACTAATTAATAGATATTATTAAATGAATAAAAACTAAAAAAAAAATAAATTATATATTTATTCATTCCTAAAAAATATAAGACGCAGAGGTTAAATTACAGCTACATAGCTACTAAAAGTCAACTAAAAGCTAGACACAAGAAGTAATTAAAAGCTAACTACAAAAAGTCAACTAAAAGCTAACTTATAAGTAGTCGACTTAAAGCTAACTTATAAGTAGTTAACTTTAAGTTAGTTGAAAAATAATGCAAAGAACAACTGACTACTGCCTAGGAAATCACAATGTTAAAATAGTTAGTTGCTGCCATTGAAAAGTAATCAAAGTAGTAGTCAGCACTAGTTGCGAAATAGTTAGCTTAAAGTTAGTTTAAAGTTAACTATTTTTTCGACAGGGTATAAACCTATTTTTGGATGTGTCATGTTATTAATTTTATTGCAATAATATGTTAATATCTTTCAAGAACAAATTTTTTAAAATCCCGGGATAAATCCCGGGATCCCGGGACTAGGTAAATAAAATCCCGAAATCCCGGGATTGAAAATATAGAGCGGGATTGCCAACCCTACGTCACATTTACCCTAAGGAAAAATGATTGCGCGGCAGTATATCTAAATCGCACGATTATTCCAAGCAGCAATACTGTTAAATACTTAGGCCTCAATCTAGATCGGAGACTTACCTGGAAACATCATATTAAAAAGAAGCTTGAACAACTTTATATAAAAACAAGAAAAATGTATTGGTTATTGGGTTAAAGATGAGATTCATAACTTTAGTGAAAGGTACCTGAATAGACTAAGTAATCATTCAAATGTGTTAGCAATAAATCTGTTAGATGATAGTAATGAAATCAAAAGACTCAAAAGGCTACATGTACTTGATCTAACGTTCAGAAAATAGAAAATTTATTTAATTTCTAAGATTATTTGATTTTATAATCTCTAATATATAAAATTCTCGTGTCACGGTGTTAGTGGTTAAACTCTTCCGAAATGAACCGACCGATTTTCATGAAATTTTGTGTGAATATCGGGTAGGTCTGAGGATTGGACAACATCTGTTTTTCATATCCCTAAATGTTAAGAGGGCGTGGCAAATCTGTAAAATTGAATATTTAGGTACATATTGATCGTAGACGAATAAAATTTGGTGCGTAAGTTCGTAGAGTCGATATCGACAATCCCACCAAAAATGGGCGTGACAACCCTCCCCCTATAGTTCTTAAACTACTGAACCGATTTTAACCATTCTTTTTTTTGTTCGAAAGCTTATCAGGTTTAGATGGTTTAAAAAAAATTCTATATAGCAAAAAGTATGCGTGGCGAACCTTTAAAATTTAATATTTAGGGACATAGTGATCGTAGACAAATGTAATTTGGTGGGTAAGAGTTGGTTCGTAGAGTCGATATCGTTAAACTCACCAAAAATGGGCGTGGCAACGCTCCCTCTTTAAAAGATACCTATGTACATATATAACATGTATGACTGTTAGTTTTTGTTTTGGAGCGAGTACAACAACTACAACTTCGTCAGCGCTACCCATTATTCGGACCTCTTATTTTTATTCTTTGTATGCCTCACCTAAATAACGTACCGGCTTCGATTAAATTTTGAACTAAATAGATAGATCCACACACTTATAGTAAGTTAGTTATTTTTATATAACTGGTTTATGCAGCATATTACAATAAATATATAATGTGACCTGTTTTGGGCGGGATGAAGTTCGCTGAGTCAGCTAGTACCATATATAATATTGTATTAAAATTATAAAAGTAAAATCCCTTTGTATTTACTCTTTTCTTTTGATTTTAATAGGAACTCAATATAAAGGGTCCGCCAAATAACTTTTTTTTTTGAAAATGCTTTAAAAAAAAACTACTGAATATTTTCTCAAATTTCTTTTTTTATTTTAAAGTACAATCCTTCCGGTTAATAATGGAAAATAAATGATTATGCGTTTTCTCTTCGCTAAGCGGGCCTTCGATCGACTTACGGAAGATGCCGATTTTGGCAAAAAAAATCATCTTTTCAGATGAAGCTCATTTTGATCTTGGCGGGTATGTAAACAAGCAAAATTGTCGCATTTGGGGCACAGAAAACCCGCACGCATACATTGAAAAGCCGACGCACCCAAAACGAGTCACTGTTTGGTGCGGATTTTGGTCCAGAGGCATAATTGGGCCACCTCGAAGCTGCGATTTGACACCGTTGGACTATTATTTGTGGGGTGCCGTCAAAGATAAGTTTTACGCCGACAAGCCAGAAACAATTGACGCTTTAAAGGACAATATTCATGAAGCCATTGGTGAAATACAGCTGCACACAATCGATAATGTGCTTAAAAATTGGACCGGTCGTGTAGGCTACTGCATGGCCAGCCCAGGCAGCCATTTGAATGACATTATTTTCCATTATTAATCGGAAGGATTGGACTTTGAAATAAAAAAAGAAATTTGAGAAAATATTCAGTAGTATTTTTTTATAGCATTTTCAAAAAAAAAAAGTTATTTGGCGGACCCTTTATTTAATATATCATTGTATATGTATGTATGTATATGTGCATAAGGTATATTTTATTTTATATTTATTAAGATTTGGTTTTTGAGGCCTTGCACAATATAAGAATAATAATAATATTAAGAATCTATAATACTCCGTAATGTAATAGAATCAATAGAAATAATTTGTTCTTTCTTCTTCTTTTCAGTTACATGTTATTTTTTTAAGAAACAGATGTGATTTATAAGCGATCACTCTGTCGGAACATCCCTATAATTTTTTTTTTTTAAATTTAAACCAACTTGTGTTCTATAAATATAAATCATGAATGTGTACGTGTACATTGAACTTCGTCACCCATATGTATGTATAGATTTCTGTTTTATTTTTATGTCAAATAAAAGAAATCTAACCCCTTTTTTCTTTTATCCATATTGTCTTTGGAGAAATTAAATGAAAACTGATTTCGTGATCTAGGACATTATGAAATTTCGCACAAAGTCCTCTTTGTCTCAATTCACAAAAAGGTGAGTTTACCTGTATCTTCTTTCCTTCAGCATCTGCGAAATCTATCTGATGTGTCGGATTTATGAATTGGACACAAAATTGCATGCGAACAATTTTCTTTTAAAAAAGATTGTAGAAATGAAAGTATGTAGCTTCACACAGGTAAAATTTCCATTAGAAACCTTTTTTAAATTTCACATAAGAGGATTTTGTTTGGTTTTGTAACTCAAGTGTTTTCTTAATCAATGCGAAAATTTCAAATTACCTAACCTACCAAATGAAATACGAATGTAAGTAATTATGACATACAATATTACATAATATTTGACCACTTCCTTGTGCTAAGAATTGAATTAGAAGTTTATAAATATTGTAAAGGTCTAACTATGTATACTGTGCTTACGTCAGCCAAGTCATTTTGCGATAATATTAAGAAAAAAATATGCCTAGTTTTCTTCAACTAACGTGGAGTAGAGCATAAACTGCTCTAACCTCAATATACGGTTAAATATAAGCATAAGATGTAAGTTTTTAAGCGAAATTAATTTAAAAAAACCGGAAACCATCAATTTGAATCGTTTTCAATTACTGCAAAAACTTCATGTAGCCTATTTAGACGCAGGACCACCAACTTTATGCATTCAAAATTCTGCTTACTCAGACCTAATTTATTTCTTTATATCGGTGTATGTTCGAGTTTTTCATGTTTTCATGTATCAAGTTGTTGTTATTTCAATATGTAAAACTGAGAATTGTCTCCATCGCATTATATGTACCATAACACTACTTTTGTTCATGAAAACTAATTATACAATAAGACTATTGTATGCATACCTACATAGAATATCCCCGAAATTTATCCGCAATCGATTTGCCCTGTTAAACCTACCCAGGTGTTTACTTCTAAAATGCATTAATACCGCACAAGTTCTAGTGATTCTTTTCCCTTATTACGGATTCTATAGATTGGGCTTGAATCAATTTTTATTATTTTTATGCCTTGAGTCTACAGTGCCCGGTAAAATGGCTCTTACTATCCTGTGGCCAATTCGTCAACCATATATTTATCCCACTCTTAGAAGATTCGTCTCCTCTCCACTCTGGGGAGAGTAACTATAATTTTACTAGTTACTATAATTTTATCTTTCATCTCGGTTAAGTTCACAAAAAGACTACGGCTGTGACATACGCAGCGCAATCGCGCAGCTGTCAATGCGACACACAGGCTTCTTAATTGTACTCACATACATCCATAATTGGGCATTACAACCCTTCAGTAAGGATTACGCACCATCTTCTCGCACCAATTATGTTGTGTGTGCTAATTTTATACATGAGTGACCTACAGTTTAAAGTCGACTTCGAACGTCAGATTTTTTGAGTAACTTTTTCATGGTAATTTTATTTACTCTCAGAGTTTGTGCCAGAAATCTGCTAAGAGGAAGTCGCCTGACGTCTAATAATCCAGCACACTACCTACTAGACTTCGATGGGAATTTGAATTTTGTCTTTTCTACCGAAAATGTAACAATTTCCTGTAGTTCTATTTTTGGTATTACTGTATAAAAACATTGCGGCCAAAGCCATGTAGGCTCCGCATTCAGCGCCGTTAACTTCTGGTCGTCCAAAACAACTTTTTAGACACACCGGAGTTATTAAAACGCCAACAGAAAAGTTTTTCAGAGAATGGAAAAATCGAGAATTTTATTTATTCACAACATAAACGAATAAATTCACAGCCTAGTATTACAATATTTTTCTTGGTTTTAATTCCTTATTGTAGAGAACGTGTACTTGTCAATTGAGACAAGTACAGTACCCGGAGGTCGAATTGGCACTTTGTACCATATTGTAAAGTACTACATATTTTGTGATCTGCACACATTTGTTAATTACAGATTAATTAAATGATTGATAAAGTTTAGATACTTTGATTTTAATTTTAGATTTTTTGATTTTTTTCAATTTTCTAATTTTACAGACTTAAAAAAACTTATCTGTAAGCTTAAAGGGGTACTAGAAAATTTGAATAGTTTATTAAACATCGAATTTTTTCCTTGTTTTAGAAAGTCACAGCTCTTCTGGTCAGTATCCTTTTTAAGTGTGTAGGTACACACTTAATGCATGCTTTAAATCGATTTTTAACATTTTTTATTTTATAATCAAATTATTGTTATTAATTAAAGCTCAGACGTTACAAAAATTACGTCGTCTACAACTCCATTAAATAATTTTATGTTTATTTTTTGCATTCGAAGAATCACATACATATGTAAGCATTATGCAAACTAAAATGAGTAGACCGAGGCACTGTACCGACTGTATTTTTAGAACATTTGTTGACATTCAAAAACACATGTGAGAAGACATTTAAACTGGGAATACTTTGTTCAGTGTTTCTCTGATATACACTATAAATTTTGGGCGATGGGAATTTACTAAATTTTCTTTCCCTTTTTTTTCTTGCTTCAGTTCTAATTTTTTTTTTTTTTTTACTAATAAAAACATAAAACATGGAAAATATCAAGGTCTTCCTTTACAGTAAGATCCATCCATATGCGCTACAGAACTAAGATACTTAACTTATTTTCGATTAATTTCATACATGCTATACATACATACATAAACGCAAATGGAATTGTGTGTCCGTGAATTTCTGTTTTGATATATACACATATTTATTTTCTTTATGATCTCCACACATGTGGATCTCATAAACTCCATGACACCGTTATATTATAACAATTTTTTTTTTAAATTCCCCTTGGCGTCCACTGCAACTCATACTCTGCTTTGTATTATTTTTTTTAAATTGATTTTTTTCTTATTTTGTTTGTATGGCATTGCAAGTGTAGTGTTGATGACATTGACATGGTATCTTCTTGCTGTTTGTTGTGCTGACTGTCTGGCTGACTTGTCTATTTTATTTACTTTTATTTGGTTTTGCATGTTGTTTTTGTTGTCGAACAAAATAATCTTCGGTATCGTAGAAACACACATATTGTATGTAGGATATGTTGTTCTCAAAAGTATGAGGCTGTTCGGTTAACGCATTAATGAAAAAAAATGCATTCGTCCATTCAAAGAGCTTGTACAATGTACATCCATCTGCATATATGTATGTATATACATATATGTATATGTGTATATGTGAGTATAACAAAATGTGAGCATAAGATAAAAAAGTCACAGATACAGAGGAATTCGAAAAAAAATATAAATAATATAACATTCATAATTTAGGAATTAATACTTTTACTTTATAAGTAAATTAAAAAACTTTATAAAAAGAATAAATAATTTAATAAATACAGTAGGACCTTGATTATCCGTGATGGTCGGGACCGGAAGCATTGCGGATAATCGATTTTTCAGGTTAATTGAGTACCAATTTTGGCTAATAGATATTTTTATTAGTTAATAAATGAATATGTACATATTTATTTAAAAACTAAATAATTCAAGGATTTTATATGCATACATGTTTCAAAAATATAAAAAAAAATAATTTTGTCAGAAAACAGTGAACAGTATATAAGGATTTCGAATACTAAAGAGAGAATTCCCCTTTTTCGCTTGTTTGCCCAAAATAATAGAAAAACATTTTTGCTCATAATCACGGATAACAGAGGTAATCACGGTTAAACGGTGCAGAAAAATTTAAGTCGATCCAAAATAAAATTATAAAATAAAAAGTCGATGCCAAAAAATTTCTTTTTCCATCCCGGATAATTGATGTTGCCGGATAATCGAATCACGGATAATCAAGGTCCTACTGTAATTTAAATGTACATTCACTTATAAGCCGGAAATACATGCATTAGATCGATGCTTTCGACTCAATGAAAAAGCTAAAATTATAGCCTTGCTTCCAAGCCAAAGTTTGGAAATCAGTCAGTATAAATTGTTAGAATTCTAGTTCCAAATTATAAAGAAAAAATAAAACCGGTAATGGGAGTAACAATATAAAATTTAATTCTAAATTTATTTTAATGTGATAACATAATAAATATTTTTGAAGTATTTATTTTTATATTTAATCGTATGTAAAGACATTTTCTATATTGTGCTCCTTCTTCAATTTTATTGGGTATGCCTGTAATGTCTCCTCCAAGCCTATTACGCTGACAATTCTCAGGACGTTGCTCGGTGTCAACAATGGCAATCCTCCGCCCAGCGTAAAGTATGCACCCATTTGTTTACTTCTGGGATGTATTAACACCTTACAGGTTCCAAGAATGTGTTTCGCCACTGAATCTACATATTGGTCTTGCGACAACCCCCGTTCTGTAAAATAAACGGTTATCAAGTTCAGGTTATTTCTTGATATCCTGAATCAACTCAGATATTGCCTTATTGCAATTTATCAACCAAAGTTTAGATTGCACCAAGACAACTTGGTTTGAAAAGGGTATTTGGCTCCCGTTATCGTCGCTTTCGTTGGGCATCCCTTTCCACACATTCGTTACCACTCCATAGAAGAATTATAACTCCATCAACAGCGTTGAAGTTCCACTCCTAGCAAGCTGGTATTCTTGCTCATTGTCGCCATGTTCTCGCATGCCCTGAAACCTAGCAGAGGGTTCAGCTTTTTCAGACAGTCTCATACTAACTTCGACTTAACCTCATAACGGATACACTTACGACCATTTTTTTTCAAATTTTTTTCATAGAAAATACTTAAAGAAGACAAATATGTAGTTGCGGGGAATTCCTAAAATATAAATTTTATATGTATAAGTAAATAAAAATATAAATTTTGGGTAGTTTCATTTCTCCTGACCCTCAAAGTTTTTTTTTTATATGAAATTCGACTTACGAATTAATCGACTTACGACCGATGACCAGGAACCTATCTCAGTCGTAAGTCCGACCTGTATTATAAAAATAATATGTTTTGTATGTGTAAGTTTAACAAGCAATAAAAAATGTTGAAGCTATGTATTTGTAAAATTTCACTATTCCAGTCATAAATTTCATTTGAAATTTATTTTAGAATGAGTTAAAATGTTTATAGAAATATTTCTATTAATACCAAAATATGTACGTTCAGGAATTTTATATTTTCAAAATGTATTTGCTTTAATTGTTATTATATTGTATAGAGATGTGATCACCCCAACTCTAAAATATAACTTCAATGTTGAGTTTGTTTGAATTCGCCTCCACTGTTAACATGTATGTACTTACATACATATGTACATTTGAGAGAACGAATATGTAAGTACACATACATCATACCATATACAAACGAATGAAAGTATTGTAAAGGGTGGCTATTTTTAGTGTCCGCTTTATATTTGATCCCTGCAAAGAAATAATTTTGTAAGTATATTTTTTTTATTCTAATTTTTTATGATTTTACTTCTTTCGAAAAATTCCGTAATACATACATACATACAATGCATAAGTTTCTGGAGTAGGTAAATGTTAATTTCTGAGAAATATTTTTTGTCAATAATCAGCAGATTTCTGGCAAAAACTCTGAGAGTAAAAATTGCCATGAAAAGCTTCTCAAAGTCGACTTTAAACTGTAGGTCTCGCCACTCATGTATAAAATTAACGCACACAACACGAGTGGTGTGAGAAGCTAGGACGTTTTACAACGGGTCAATTCGACCTCCGGGTACTGTACTTTTCACAGTTGACAAGTACACGTTCTCTAACCTACCCTAAGCTAAGAATATTTAGCGGTTGTGTAAAGTCAACGTTACTATATAGTGCCGAAACTTATATCTAACACCATCACGCAAAAACTTCAGGTATTCATCAATAAGAATCCTAAGAATCATATGTAGAATATTCTGGCCCAACACCATCAGCAACGCAGACCTCTGGACTCTCACAGAGGAGGAACTCATACAGAAGTGGAAGTGGATCAGTCATACATACATTGAGAAAGAAGCCCGACAGTATTACAAAAATGGCGCTAGAGTGGAATCCCTAGGGCTCAAGAAACCGTGGTAGACCAAAAAACACCTGGAGGCGCACGGTCCTACAAGAACTAAGGCTTAATGACCTGACACGGGAAGGGGCAAAAATATCAACGGAGAATCATGTCAGATGGAGATGATTTGTGGAAGCCATATGCTCCCTAGAGGGGTAATGGGGAAAAAATACTTCTTGACTGTTTCCAATAAATTGTTTGTGCCAGTCTTTTTTGGCCTCTCGATCAAAACAGACATGTAATTAAATCTGCTGTGTGTTTTTTCTAAATAATAAAAAATTCAATTAATTATTTCTTTGTGAATTCAAAAATAATGTCTTCAAAACGTAAGAAATATTGGGGTAATAATCTTCGATATAAAATGCAGAGATCGGTTAGTAATAATAGGTTCCAGATGCTCTCTGACCTAGGAGACGATGTTGGTTCAATTTTCAAGTTGAAAATGAAGTCGCCCACGAGATTATCAAGCTTCCACCAATAATTGTTGATAACTGTTATAAATTTACTGATGTTATAAATCTTATTGGTAAAATGTGTAAATATAAACGAATTTCCATCGGAACTAAATTAATACCTAACTCGAAAGCTGAATATGATGAAACTATAAAGAAACTAAAGATTGCCCAGATGAAATTTTTCACTCACCCTATAAAAGACAATAAAAGCTTTAAGCTTATGTTGATCGGTTTACCACAAATTAGCTTAGAAACCTTGGAAAGTGAATTTAAAGATGCATTCCACATAGAATTGGTCAACGTAAAAGAAATAATAACCAAGCGCTCAAACCCAGATGATGCATTATATATGATGGAATTTAACCGAAGTCGGATAACAAAGAGGGAGGTTATAAAAATTAAATATGTTTACGGTATTGTTGTACACTGGAGAAGTCCCCAACGTAGGTCAAGAGGTCCTACTCAATGCTCTAAGTGTACTATGTATGGCCATGGTTCTGCAAATTGTTTCAGAGCTGAAGCGTGTTTAAGATGTGGTGGATCCCATGATTACTCAAACTGCCAACTTAATAAAACAACTGAAGATGGTCCTGTTATATATAAATGCTTCAACTGTATTAAAAGGAATTTAAAGGAAGGAATATTTGCAGATTCGACAAAGGAATATTAACAGCAGGCGACCAGTAAGTCAAGTAAGTCATGAAGACATTGTTTCTATTTCATCGGACGATAAGCGGGATGAGACAAGGAGTTACGAGATGCCATTTTCTCAAAAATTATCAGGTAAACGTCAAAATCATGTTTCTTATGCCTCAGTTGCTGGTTCAAAACAAAGAACACAACAAGATGATAATTTGTCAAACGAGCAAATTTTAGACATTTATTTCGAAGTCTTAGACGCATTAGAAAAATGCAAAACCAAGTACGATAAAATGAGAGTGCTTGGTAATATGTTAAGATATGTTATATAAGAAGACTATATGGAGCCTTAATGTTATGCATTGGAATGCTCAGGGCATAACGACTCCAGCCTCGATAATAGATCTAGAACTTGTGTTACATCAAAAACAAATAGACATAAATAATTTGCATAAATGAAACATACCTAAAAGCTAATCACAAGTTCAAATTAAAAAACTTCAAAGTCCATAGAGAAGATCGTACTACACATGGTGGAGGGGTTTTGATTGCAATCAAAAACTCCATTCCCCATGAACGTATTTCTAAATATCCAACAGCAAAAGTTGAAAATGTATCTATCATAGTTACCATAAATAATAGACCAATAAGATTTAGTTCGGTTTATTGTCCAAACTATACAAATGATTTTATTAATGATATAAACATTTTAAACATGCCAACAACTGATTATTTCATATTCGGAGATTTAAATGCCCACCATACAAACTAGAATTGCTTTCAAAATAATACGGCAGGCAATAAACTATTCAATCACCAAATGAACTCTCACTACTATATATATTCTCCAAATTCATTCACTCGTTTTGGTCAATCGTCAAGCCCGACACGTCCATCAGTTGTTGATCTTCTTCTCACTAATTCCAACTTAGATTTTTCGCAGCTAGAAACACATCCTGAAATTCTAAATTCTGATCATATACCAATGACTTGCACAATTTTTGGTTCTTTAGTAGAAAACTCCATTAAAATTCCACTCTATGGTAAAGCTAAATGGAAAGAAATAGGAAAATGAATAGATAATGAGTTTAGGAAAAATAACTTGCAAGCTATTGTATTATCAAACACAAATGTGGAAGAGACACTTTCAAAAATCACTTACCTGGTACAAGAAGCGTCTAAACAGGTACCAGTTGGTAACACACAAGTCTGGCACAGAAAACTTTCCAGTCTAACTCTATTTTTAATTTCTCAAAGAAATAAATTTAGACGAAAACTGCAACGTTCAAATAATTACTCAGAAAGAAATATAATTATATCTTTATTAAAACAGCTGACCATACTAATAAATCTGAACATAAACAATGCCAGAAACAACAGCTGTTATCAATTCATACAGAAGCTGCCAACAGGTAATAAAAAGTTTTGGATATTGACGAAAGCAATAAAAAATGAGTTAGCAGTTTAACAATAGATGGCGTTGTAAAGTATAACAATAAAGAAAAATCTGAAATAATCTCGGAAGTTTTCGAGAATTTTCACAATACAACATGCAACATGACTTCGCCAGTGAATAATATTATAGGGAAGCACATAGATTGGTTGAATGCCCAAGGTATAACAGAAGACATGCAGCAAAACTTGACATCAGTGGAAGAAGTAAAATTATTCATAGGTACACTGAAAAACTCGAAAGCACCCGGACTGGATGGAATAAACTCCATTATATTGAAAAATATGACAAATACTTTTTACATATTAATTACACAAATTTTCAATTGGTGTTTGTCAAATGGCTATTTTCCAAAAAAATTTAAAACAGCGAAAGTAGACCCTATATTAAAACCGGAAAAGGACGCAAAGTCACCTACAAGTTATCGCCCCATAAGCATGTTGAATTGCTTAGATAAAGTCTTCGAAAAAATCGTGCTACAGAGAATAAATGAATACACCGAAATTAACCATATAATACAAAAGGAGCAATTTGGTTTTCGAAAACAACATTCAACAGTGCATCAAGTAAAGAGAATTGTAAACTTTATCTCACATAACAAAAGTACCCGAAAAAGTACAGGAATCGTGCTGCTTGACGTAGAAAAAGCCTTTGATTCTATATGGCATAATGGCCTAATTTTTAAACTCCATAAGTTTGGTTATCCAATATATTTACAAAAAATGGTGCAATGCTTTTTGATGGAGAGATCCTTTGTAGTGAATATTGATAATGAATACTCCTCCCAGCGGGAGTTCCCCAGGGATCGGTATTATCACCAGTTCTGTATTAAATTTATACATCGGACTTTGAAATACTCAAAGATCAGTCGATTGCACTGTACGCAGACGATATTGCCATTATAACTAAAGGTAAAGTTTCAAACGCCATAGTCAAAAGGATGAAAAAAGGTCTTTTACATGCACAAAAATACTTTAAAAAATGGAAAATAAAAATAAACGAAAATAAAACTCAAGCAATAATATTTCCTTTTAATAAATCTCCGAAAAGGATACCATCGATACCACTTTCTGTAGAAGGAGCTGAAATTCCTCTTCTTGATACCATTAAGTATCTTGGAATTGAGTTAGATAAAAAATTGACTTTCAGACATCATGTTCTAAAAACCTGTGAAAAGGCAATTAAATGTGAAAGGGCCCTTTTCCCATTATTAAACCGAAAATCAACTTTGAATAATAAAAATAAAATCTTATTATACAAAGTGTGCATACGGCCCATTATGACTTATGGATGTCAAATTTTGGCAAATAGATGTGCCAAAACCTATTTAAAGAAACTGCAAATAATCCAGAATAAAAATTTGAAAATTATTTTTAATTTACCTAGAAGATACTCAACAAGTAGGTTGCATCAACATTTTCAACAAGATTTGATTAAATCAGTTATAGTTAATTTAACACAAAGATTTGAAGTTCGAAATAGAGCTTCAAATTATGATTTAATAAGGGATTTGTAATATTAACTTCTTTTCCAACTTCAATGATGAAGCTGATAGAAGGGTTAATTTAGAATTTCTTTAATTCTTTACTAGGTTTTTCCCTAACTTTTTTCCTAACTCTGCATTAATGTAAATAATAAATTATAGATATTTTTACACAATAAATTTAGTTTATATTTGTTGCAATACTTATTTAAGTAAAATCTCGAAAAATGTGATTATTTTAAATATTTTAATTGCATTAATGATAGTTAAAATTAATAAATAAAAAAAAAAATTGTTTGTGATATGCGAATTAATTTTCTCTATTGTTAATTTATGGCGATTTCTTTTCTGGCATAAATGTTGCCTTTATTCTGCGTTTTGTCATTTTTTTGTTCTTTTCGGAAAAAATGCAATTTTGTAAATTAATAACATGTTCTTTTCTAAAAAATTTGCCATAAAACCCAAAAAATATGCTGCATGTTTGACCCTCAATTTAATCAAAGGGTTGTAAGGGCAGCACTTTTAAAACAGCTGTTCTTGTTATTGTTTAAAAAAAAAAATAACAAAAATTATTTGTTTTAAAAGTGTTGAAATGGAAGAAAAAAATTTTATTTTGGAATATTTGTTGGAATAATCTTCATCGTCAGATGAGGTGGACATTTATCCATTATTATTAAAACGAAACTCTTGCCGCGAGTTAAAAATTTTGTTGAAAATCTTATTTATAAGTAACAAATTTATAAACAAACAACAGCTGACTATAGGTGTTGATAATTTTATTTTTGTAAAAGCAGAATGAGCTTTAAAATCGCTAAAAAAAATTTCATTTTATTTTAGCGATATGAAATTTACTAGTCGGGGACTACAAAGAAACATATACATATATATTATTACAAACAAACATAATTGGTCATTACAATACTTCAGTCAGGATTACGACCTAGCTTCTCACACCACTTATGTTGTGTGCGTTAATTTTATACATGAGTGGCGGGACCTACAGTTTAAAGTCGACTCCGAACGACAGATTTTTGAGAAGCTTTTCATGGCAATTTTATTTACTCTCAGAGTTTTTGCCAGAAATCTGCTGAGAGGAAGTCGCTGAAGAAATATTTTCTTTTTGATGTCTGACCTGTGATACGAACCCGGGGCTTCAGTCTAATAAGCCAACACACTACCTACTAGACTACGACTTCACATATACATTATGTATTATTATTCACATATGTATTATTATCTGAAGAAAAAAGGTTTGAGATGAGTTATCTTAAAAATTAACATTTTTTAAAATTGTAATAAGAAGATTGTTTATAAATACTTTTAAATGGAATTTGGTTATTATCTTTTTTACCAGAAAAGAAATCACCATTAGTAATTAATTAATTTGTCTATTTTTGTTGTTTCATAGCACTATATTAGTTTTATGTGTAAGTATTTGTAGATCGGTATGGTCATGGTTTTCTATATAGAAATTCGAAAAAATTGACTAAATAATTAATAACATATTGTGCCAACTAAAGCGATTTAAAAACATTGTCCCTAAAGTCGAATTTTACATAAAAATAGTTTTAACTTGTATGACCCCGGAGCCCTCGGTAAAAATATTATTATTTATTTTTATTTAAAACATTTTTTGTAAAGTTAGCTTTCCGAAAATAAAAAAAATAATTTTATTGGAAATTATTTGGATAATTAAAAAAAAAAATATTTTTTCATTTTCTATACAATGATTAGTTTAAAATCGTTAATTAAGTAAAAAAAAAACGCTAAATTGGTATAAAACTACAAAAATAATTGCATAATGATTTTTGTTCTTTTATAATCGTTTAAAATGCAACAAATTATGAGGGTTCGTGTAACCTCCAATAAGTGCTACAAAATATGTAGGCAACATTTTTTACCAGAAAAGAAATCACCATTAGTAATTAATTAATTTGTCTATTTTTGTTGTTTCATAGCACTATATTAGTTTTATGTGTAAGTATTTGTAGATCGGTATGGTCATGGTTTTCAGAGATCCTCTTCAAGGCAGAACCAATAAATAAAAGATTTTATTAACTTATGATTGTTAGTTTTGTTCTTTATATAAATAAATCCTTTATTTATTTTTATAATAACACACTTTAACGAATAACATTGTCAACACTGTCAATTATACTTACCATCCTTTTTAAAAATATCAAACTTTTCGTTGTTAAATACCACTGTGCTTTAATAAAACTCTGGTTATTAATCAGAAGCTCACGTCTTAAGCTGACTAGCAGCATCGTTGTTCATCTGCTCTACAGTTACCTGGAATGTCACTGTGTCCTGGTAACCTCATTAAGATGTCTGTGATGTATTCCGTCTTGGAATATCAAAGCATCCGCTTGGCTAACGAAAAGTATTGTAATGTTCCGTTTGGGAACATTATTATTGTTTCCCCAGTAATTTTGGCCGGAGACTGTATTGCCGAGGCCTTCGCCATAAAGATACTGCAGTGTTGCGGCAGTATTATAGACTGAGGTATTCCAACCGATTCTAAATAAATTCCAACTTCAATAGTTCTGTTGAATTTGTAGCTATCAGTGTAAATTTAAATGGAGCCATGTAGTCACTGCTCTCCATAGTCCCAACTTATTTCAGGATCTTTGCGTGACTAGTATTCAATTCAAGCCACTGTTCAATCGCCCAGAAACGCCTACTTATCTTACCCGCCAGACTTTACAATAAATATCGAGAAGAAAGACGTGGAAAATATATTTAGAGCTCTCGTAGGTGTAGGGCGCAGGGCACCACTAATGATCATACAGACAGATTTTTACAACCGCCAAACTAGGCATCCGTACATTAAGATAGGTCTGGTCACTGTTAAGAAGATCATTCTAGTCCCAGACGGCAGGACCCATTTTTTCTCCAAAACTCTGTTGCAAGCGTACAGGGCAATGAAGGCCTTTTTCAATCTGTTAATAACGTTCAATTTTCAAGACAGCTTTCTAATCACAAAAACCCTAGAAAATGCGTCTCGTGAAGAGTATTATTTACCCGGGGTTAAGACCATATCCGCATTCATTTCCTTACAGCAAATAGTCTCTATTATACAGTTTAATACAGTGCAGTATTATACAGTTTAAGAGAAAATTTTCATATGAAAGCTTATACGAGGTGTGATCAAAAGATAACCGTTATTTTCAAATTTCGTGAGTTACGTATGTATGTTCGATTTTCGCATTTTTTTTTCTGTTATGTTGGTACACATGTCTGTTACATATGTTGACAATATCAGCCATTTTGGATTGTCAGCTTGTTTTTGACAGATAAAAAGGTTAGTCGTGTTTTGGTGTGCTCTTCGATTTTTTACTATTCGAAAAAATGGATCAAAGAAACTGTATTAAGTTTTGTGTAAAAAATTAAATTAAACAGAACACAAGGTCAATTGTGGTATAACCGGTTTAAAGAAAGCCGAGAAGATGTCAATGACGATGCTCGTCCTGGTCGGCCGAGCACGTCAACAACCGATGAAAACATTGAAGCAGTGAAGAAAACGATTTTGGATAATCGTCGAATCAAGAAAGGTTGCTGATGATGTTGGCATATCGTTCGGCTCATGCCAAGCAATTTTTACGGATGTTTTAGGCATGAAACGTGCGGCAGCGAAGATTGTTCCAAAATTGCTAAATTTTGAGCAAAAACAACGTCGCATGGACATCGCCCAGGAGATGTTGACACCGTTCAACGACGATCCAGATTTGCTCAAAAAGGTCATAACTGGTGACGAATCAAGGGTGTATGGCTATGACTTGAAACCAAAGCCAATCATCCCAATGGAAGCGTCCAGAATAGCCAAGATCGAAAAAAGCACGTCAAGTTCGGTCAAATGTGAAGGTTTTGTTCACTGTTTTCTTCGATTGCAATGGCGTGGTGCATCATGAATTCTTGCCACAGGATCGTACGGTCAATAAGGAATACTACCTTGAAGTTATGCGCCGATTGCGCGAAGCTATTCGTCAGAAATGCACAGAATTGTGGAAAAACCAATCATTTTGATTTTGCACCATGGTAACGCACCAGCTCACATATCGATGCTTGTGCGTGAGTTTTTGGCCAAAAACAAAACCGTAATCATGCCTCAACCACCGTATTCACCGGACTTGGCCCCCGCTGATTTTTCCTCTTCCCAAAACTGAAGAAACCGATGAAAGGAAAGCGTTTTGCTACGATTGAGGAGATAAAAGAAAAACGAAACAGGAGCTGTTGGCGATACCAAAAAGCGCGTTTCAGAAGTGTTTCGAGGATTGGAAAAAACGTTGGCATAAGTTTATTACATCTGAGGGGGGTTACGTTGAAGGGGACAAGATAGTTATTGATAAATAAATAAATACTTTTTGAAAAAATTTAAAATAACGGTTATTTTTTGATCACACCTCGTATAGGAGCACCTGTATCACAAGCAATTTTCGTCGGAATGCGATCATAAAAAACCTCCAAGTAGTCGATTCCTTTAATAGAGTCCGAAAACACGTTATAAATAGACAAACCAAATAAATCATTATTTAAATTATTTTGTGAAGAATTAGAACCTGATACATAGGTTCAGTTTTACCTTTCTCCGAACACATGGGAGATATGCCCATTTTTACCACAGGAATGACACTGTTTTTGTACTTACAAATTATAGACCAATCACAGTATTAGCACATTTTCTTTTTTTTAATAAAAAGATTGATTTTCTTTTGGCGACGTACGTTTTTTCATGGCAAGGTTAGCCTTTTCTTCTTTTGCTAATTTGACATCAAAACGAAGATATGATAATATATCATCGGCGACTTCCTCTCAGCAGATTTCTGGCAAAAACTATGAGGGTAAATAAAATTGCCATGAAAAGCTTCTCAAAAATTTGTCGTTCGGAGTCAAATACTGAGTATTTACCTAACAATGTTTATGCTGGTCGGAACTGGTGTGGGGATTTGATTCCACTGCAGGAATAAGGAATATTCATTTCATAGAGGACGAAATGTATCCATTCCAATGTTTGCAAATTTTAAAACAAAATATGAAGCAAAGTACCGAAGCATACTTTAAGTGTTACAAAGCTGTAGTTTATCGATAATTGTCCAAATATATTCCAAACACTGGCGCAGTCCCGAGATCTCAACATTATTGAACATGTTTGTAAAAACTATTACGTAAACTTTATAAATACACTTTCAGCACAGGAAGGAATAAGACGAGAGATGAAAAACATAGTCCCGAAATTTAGAGCCAATATCCGGCAATCGATGGCCCGACACATGCACGTAGTAATAAAAACAAAAGGTCTTATTCTAAGTGTTAAAACAGTGACTACTGTATCCGAGTCTTGTCCCGGCGGAAAGTTGGTGTCCACAATAAGTTCCAGAACATTCCTCTCAGAGTTGTTCCACGAGCCATCATTTGCTGTACGCTCAGCACTTTCAGTTGTTGCGAGAATTCTCCTTATCCTGGAGGTTTCGATAATAGTTTCCATGTTGCCACAGAAAATAGTCGACGAATCCCTCTTGGAACGTCTCAGAATCCATTTGTAGTTATCTAGGGATACCTTATAACTCTCCCAATGCCACGTAGTTTTCGAGACTCCTTTCTGAGATTATCCAGAACTCGGTTTTTGCCATTAAAATATCCGGCACTACCATCAACGCCGAAGCTATATCACCTGATAAGAGAAGCGAAACTAACAGGTAAAGAAATATTAATAGGATAGGATGCTAACGAATGCCCTCTTACATTTGGGTAGTACTAAATGTGATAGAAAAGCGATAGCCCTGATTCAAACTACACGATTAGCTTGAACTGGATCAGCAGTCTTCAACTAAATATAAAGAAATAATATCCGAACCGGCCATTTGGGTCGAATCTGACCCGATAACCGTTAACGTCAGTTTTTTAAGGACCTTCTGAAGATTAAATTGGTAAGGGATGCTGCTAAATAAAATTTTTCAGAAGAGACGAAATTTTGTAGCTACGTTTATGAATCATATTCTTCAAAATTTAATCAATTTATATTCCTTTACACTTTAATAGGTTAAGGGCCATTATTACAACTTGCCGTTATACAACTTACAGATAAATCTTTTTCAAAAATATGGCAGTGCCGGAGCAATGTCGATAACACTGCTCAATTACACAAGTTCTTTTTAAACGCAGTGGCAACGACGGGCTGCGTTTTTTGTTGTATATGCTCATTTTGTTTATATTTGAAGTTGCCACATTGAAAATAATATATAATATGGCAAGTACGAAATAAATTTAACTTTAAAAGTTACCGGTAGGATGATCCTCCCATTGGCTTAACGCTAACTTCCACCATATTGTCCACTTATAATAATGAAAAACAATTTATCTGCCCGTTAAAATCCTCCCTTTAGTTAACGGCAAGTTGTAATAATGGCCCTAAGGGAAATAAAATCACTACCTAGGCTTCTTCACAGATCGTAATAAAATACGGTCTGAGTCGAAATAGGTTGGTCGTGCCAGTCGAGAATCGCTGTGAGGAGTCCAAGAGAACATTTAGACGATTTGATGCATTTCTTGAAGAAGTAAGACATTCACTCGGCTTTAATTCAAGAAACCTGGCATGTAGTCAGGTTTTGTTAGAGTACTATAACATTTACGCGAAATCCTAAAAACCTATAAACCAAGATATCTTCTCGAAAAAAATTACTTTCCTTCTATCTCAGAGGTGAAATGATATCATCCGATGCAAACAGCGAACTTTAGTATCCGAATGGCAGTATTTAATGTCTGGTATTCGGACAAAGCTACTAAAGAGTGTGGTTTAAAATGGATTTTTTACAATATTATATCTTGTCTTATTATAATTAAACATATGTACATATACATATATTTATATGCTTCAACTTGAAGGACGTTCCCGTTTTCCTTTTATCTAATTGCAAATAGTGTGGTTGTCCTAGTCACGAGAGACATTTCAATTACCTATGTGCCTTAATATAACGCCGAACCGCCGTAAGGTAGGTACGGACCAGAGATCAGCAATGAGTATTCAAAACGATGAGTAGATTCGAATCATACTCATAATTTCTGATACTTATACATATGCATTCATACTTATTTTAATATGTAGCAGTATATTCTTTGTCTTGGTACATTTTGTTCATACTGTACCGCTAATTGTATTTTATATTTCTCTATCCTAAGCTTCTCGAATAATCTTATGTATTCCAGGATAGCGGTAGTTATTTACATATACGCATTCTTTAGGAAATATTTGTTACGTTATATATATATTTGTCTCTGTTCTTCTTTCGTATTGTAACGTAGATAATGAATTAGATAATAAGCTAATAATAACATAAGTTTGACTTATATGTATTTGCTGTCATATATTTATGTCTCTGTTCTTCTTCCGTATTGTAACGTAGATAATAAGCTAATGACATAAGTTGACTTATATGTATTTGCTGTCATATATTTGCTGTCATATATTTGCTGTCATATATTTATGTCTCTGTTCTTCTGCCATATTGTAACGTAGATAATAACCTAGATGATAAGCTGATAATGTTATGTATGACTTTGATCTTAAAATAAAGTGAAAACAACATTGATTGTTTTATTGGCCACTGAAATAAGCGGACGTGTTTTAAAATTGCTTATAATCTTCAGAAGTGGGATTCGAGGAAATAAAAAGAAACATTTTTTTTTGTGATTGGAAAGGAAAATAAAAAAGAAAAAGGTGAACTTTGTGATTTTTTTTTTTTTTTTAACACAAAAAAAAAGAGAAAGAACAAGAGAAAATAAATAATCAAAGACGAATTGTATGTGAAAAAAGAAGAGAAAGAAAGAATTTTTTTTATAAAAGATAAAATATAAAAAGAGAATGGACATGGAACACCACATTTTGTACAAGTACCATGACGAGATGGGGCACGTGGGCATTGATAAGATGACTGAACTTATTGTGAGGAGTTACTGGTTTCCGAAGATGAGGGCTAAGGACGCTGGGCACATAGGGAATTGCATAAACTGTTTAGTGTATTCGTCGAAACATGGTAAGGAGGAAGGGTATCTGAATAGTATACCTAAGTCAGATAGGCCATTTGATGTGATTCATATTGATCACTATGGGCCTGTGGATAACGGGAGGAGTTCGAAACATATTTTGGTTGTGGTCGACGCTTGCACTAAATTCGTTAGATTGTATCCGGCGAGAACAACGAACACAAGGGAAGTGATATTGGCACTGAAGGATTACTTTCGTTCTTATAGTCGACCGAGATGTGTGATAAGTGATCGGGGAGCCTGTTTTACATCGAAGGATTTTGCGAAATTTTTAAGGGAGAATGACATTGTCCACTCTTTGGTGGCCACGGGTTCGCCACAGGCTAATGGCCAGGTTGAAAGAGTTAACAGGTCGATAGGTCCAATGTTGGCGAAGTTGGTTGATATTGAGAATGGGATATTTTGGGATCATGTTATTGATAAGGTTGAACACACCTTGAACAATACTGTTCACAGGTCTACTGGGGAGCACCCTAGCGTGATGTTGTTTGGGATGAATCAGAGAGGAAGGGTTGTTGATCTTCTAGGGGAGTGTCTTAGGGAGACTAATGGGGAACAGCGCGGTGATCTCGATAGGATTAGATCAAGGGCGTCTGAGAGGCAGAGAATGTTACAGAGGTACAATGAGGAGTATTTCAACAGTCGGAGGAGGAAGCCTAGGGTTTATAAGGAGGGTGATTATGTCTTGGTGAGGAACTTTGACTCAACGGCCGGAATATCCCGCAAATTGATTCCAAGGTTTAGGGGTCCATATAAAATATCTAGGGTACTGAGGAATGACCGTTATTTGATTGAGGATATTGATGGATTTCAACAGTCCCGTACACCCTATAGGGGTGTTTGGGCGGTCTCTAACATGCGCCCGTGGTTCGGAGGACGCGGGGGGTCACATAGGCGATAGGAGATCTCATGGTCAGGATGGCCGAATTGTAGCAGTATATTCTTTGTCTTGGTACATTTTGTTCATACTGTACCGCTAATTGTATTTTATATTTCTCTATCCTAAGCTTCTCGAATAATCTTATGTATTCCAGGATAGCGGTAGTTATTTACATATACGCATTCTTTAGGAAATATTTGTTACGTTATATATATATTTGTCTCTGTTCTTCTTTCGTATTGTAACGTAGATAATGAATTAGATAATAAGCTAATAATAACATAAGTTTGACTTATATATATTTGCTGTCATATATTTATGTCTCTGTTCTTCTTCCGTATTGTAACGTAGATAATAAGCTAATGACATAAGTTGACTTATATGTATTTGCTGTCATATATTTATGTCTCTGTTCTTCTTCCATATTGTAACGTAGATAATAACCTAGATGATAAGCTGATATTGTAATGTATGACTTTGATCTTAAAATAAAGTGAAAACAACATTGATTGTTTTATTGGCCACTGAAATAAGCGGACGTGTTTTAAAATTGCTTATAAATATCATCTCATACTACTAATATTCAAAGTTTGAAATACTCATCGTTGTTGATTTCGACTCTCCCAGATTTAACATATACACGAAGCACAAAATAAGTATGATTCGAGTACGAACACTACAATACTCACTAGAAGGTTGTGTGTTTGCTTTGCTTGCTGTCTTTGTATTTTCTTTCTTGTTTTTTTGTAAATGCAACAACAACTAAGACTGTAAATTTGAATCATTCATGAGTATTATAAGTATTTTTCTAAATTTATGAATCTGAATGAGTATGAATCAAACATATTTGGAATGTTATGTCAACGTTGTACTCATACTCATTGCAACCTGTACTTATAAATCAACGTTGTAGTGAGTACGAATGAATCAGAGTAGTTGAATTTCAATACTGTTGACTCACTCATACTCAAAATTTCATGAGTATATTATGAGTAGCGAAAAAACGATTCATTGCTGATCTGTGGTACGGACACTAGTAGGTTTGTGTAATACCGGCGGCTGCTATCTCAACATAGGTTGTACTGTCCATAACTTTTACAATAGGGGTGATAAACCATAATATTTGCAGTAATAGGCCAATGGTTGGATTATAAATACATATACCGACTCCTTAGAATCGAAAGTGGAGGCCTTGGGGTATCTAAGTGAGCTGATAACCTAATTGAGAACCAGCAAACAAAAATTCTAGAGAATACATAAACCTTTCTGACATCAACAAAAAAAAAAAACAAATCACCCAGACTACCAAAGTACTCAAAAACCTTCCCACAGTTTGCATTTGTAGCTGCTGTGTAAGCAGTGTTGCCACCAACAGCTTTATGATTTACACACAACTGGCATCGAAATTACACATATGAAAAAAAAATTACACACAAAATTCTATTTTTACTAATATTGCATACATATATTATGTAAACTTTAAAATTATATTTTCATACACATACATAGATACATAATTGGTCATTACAACCCTTCAGTCAAGATTACGACCTAGCTTCTCACACCACTAATGTTGTGTGCGTTAATTTTATATATGAGTGGCGGGGCTTACAGTTTTAAACTTGACTTCGAACGACAGATTTTTGAGAAGCTTTTCATGGCAATTTTATTTACTCTCAGAGTTTTTGGCAGGAATCTGCTGAGAGGAAGTCGCCGAAGAAATATTTTCATATTTTCGTTTTGATGTCTAACCTGGGGTTTGAACTCGGGCCTTACTTTTAATAAGCCAACACACTACCTACTAGACTACGGCGAATAAACATTAGCCTTACATGTATTTAAATTGGAAAGAGAAGGATGTAGGTGTATATTTTTGCAACCTGGTGTTGGAAATTGCAATAAATTTACAGAACAAATAAGTGTTAACAAATTGACTGTTAAAAATTAGCGATTAAAGAAAAAGGTAGAACAAAAAGTAAAATTACACACGAAGCTAATTACACACATGCTACACACACAATCAAAAATTACACACAATATGTGTAATTACACACAAGGTGGCAACACTGTGTGTAAGATAAAGTATGCAATTCCGTTAACTGATTACTTGTCTCTTTCATTATCGTAGTTATTGCTGTGGCAGATATTGCCATTTTATAAACTGGTGGCTTTCCTATGAAATAATAATCATATGGATATATATACTTCCATTGTCTCCAAAATTGAAACCATGTATTTTATAGGTGACAAATATCCTCGATAAATTATTATAATCAACCACTACTCAATGTAATCTCTATTTCCGAGAAGATTCGGAAACATTGGTTAGAGTTAGGTTAGGAAACAGTTAGTTAGACTACAAAACTATACAATACGATACGAAAATGAAATTGTACTAACGCTTTCGAATTACTTGCAGCGAAGTATTAATTCGTATGTGGGTAAAAACAGCATGTACTTGGGGGCACTTGAACTTAAATGTCAAAATAACTAAGAAAAACTTGGTAGCACTTTCTAAGTTACAGATTTAAATTTAATTTTGTTTTAAAAACATTGAAATATGAAAGTGAAGTGTGGCATAAAATGGATTGTGTTTTTCTCTGGATGGATGACAATGACGACGATTATCTACCGGAAAGAGTCCAAAGGAAATTGACAAGAGATAATTCCAACATATTATCTCTTAATGAAAAAAAGTAAGTACATAATACGCAAATATTCCAAGAATTTATAACTACATTTATTTATATCTATGTATGTATATTTTTAGTTTTATTAAAAATTTTAGACTCAGTAAGGATGCCTTTCTGTATGTCTTTAATTCCATTAAGGACAACTTAAGTGCTCCTCAAAGGTCCACAGCGATTCCATCTTTGCTGAAATTAGCTGCTACACTAAAATTTTTAGGCCAAGGTGGATATCAACATCAAATTGGCCGAGATCGTCTCTTAAGAATATCACAACAGTCAATTTCAAGTTGTATTGCCGAAGTGTGTCAAGCAATAGAAGATATTCTTTGACCGAAACACATAATATTTGAAATGACAGACGAAAAAAAACGGGATGCAAAATTATATTTTTATAATAAGTGTGGAATACCAGGCGTTATAGGTGCTGTTGATGGTACCCACATACAAATTATTAAACCATCAATTAATGAACATTTGTATTTAGGAAGAAAATTAAAGCACAGCATTAACGCAATGGTTGTAAGTTATAATGTAGATACTAGAGGTGTGCACAAGACATATAAAATTGCACAGTATTGCATTTTTCCCAAGACCGAATATTGATTGTAGCTGCAAATACAAATAAGTGTGAAGCAAAGATGGAGAACAAAAAAACAACTGCACTCGTAAACCATTGTACAACAGTATAAAAGAGAGTTGTGTGAAGAGTGCAACAAAAAATATTGTACTCTTCATAGAGTCACAACATGCATATGTTGTTGTTTGTTTTTGTTTTTTAACAACAATGAATAAGAAAGCTCCGAATGTTTTGCTCTCGGGAACCGAACATCTTCGTCGACGCCTGCATTGCCAGTAACTTTTTTAAACTTTTTATTTCGGGGAAAAACCTTTTTTATGAGTATAGAAACACTTATGTACACATATTTTTCAATATGGCAATACTGAAAATGTAGCTTCAGTAGTAAAATATGCTCTTACAACACAAAGCATAGTTCCGTTACTTCACAGATAAACGAGTGCTGTTATATACATTGAATAAATGAGAAATACACATTTCAGTGCACTCGTAAAATCAAGAGCAACAGAAAAGAGTACACTACAGTATTGCATTCGGTGAAGGGTAATGTCTTGTGCACACCTCTAGTAGATACATATATTATCATTATATTACTTTTTATATGTATACATAAATATTAAATATACATATTAAAAAATGTTTTCAAGTTGGTTTTCATTGAAGCTAATGATGAGTAAGTTATTTTAGACTTGTGATCATCAATTGTATATAAGGGCTGTCAATGGACGTTTTGGTGGTGCAAATCATGATTCCCATATATGTAATGAAAGGCAATATTTAATAATATAATAATAATCTTTCCCACAAATGCCTTGAATTACTTTTAGCTTCTGGTGAGTTAATGTGTCTTTTAGCCAATTCGGGATGCTCTACCGTAAACTCAACCATTAACTCAAATTGTCTAGTTTTTGTATGGGACTTTGTTTTTTGAACATTCCTTAGAAAAGTAAAAAAAAAATTAATAAGGTCCACTTCAAAATACACAATGCTTCTCTTTTTCTTTTAAAAAAATTTATTTTTTTATAAAAAAATACTTACATTTTCTATTTTTTTATATTTCCACTACCAATATGTCTTTCGAATGAAATACGAAAAAATATAACGTTTTTGTCATTCGTTTTCGTATTACACAGTTGCACTTTCGACAGGGATATTCATGAATACGAAAAGGGAAAAAAAGTACTTACGTTCGAAAATAAATTTTCGATAATTGTATTACACAGTTCCTTTTTTTCGAATTCGTATAATTTTTCTTTTGAATCGAATTACACAGTAACCCCCCAGATTCCAATCCGAATGAATAACTCAAACTCCTTTGTAAGTCGAAATACGTACATGTAAATCAGTGTAGGGCAAACACATACTATCATAGTTTTGGTTGTGATGGTAAAGCAGCGGAGAACAAAATTTAACTTAATGTTTTAGAATCGTACACTGGGAAAATAAAAAAAATTGGTTTATTGTGTTGTGTGTATGTTATTACATATTATTGTTATTTTATGTCTGTGCTTTCGTCCAACGAGTTAGAAAAATATTTGCAATTTAATAATCTGTTTTTGGCTGTATTATATATATATTTACTAATTTCCTCCGTCCTACGTGTTAGAGTGCGTCGAGATAATGGAATGTTTTGACAAAGTTTTACAGCTTCTTGACTTCAATACGTCTGTCGTCAAATTCAAAAAGAAATTTCCGTCATCGAACGGACGGCACTGCTTTGCTAAAGCCAAAGCAACTGTATATGATGCCTTTTTTAAAGGCAACGACAATATCTCGTTATTAGATGGTAAATTATTGTAATTTGGTACGTCCGTTTCGTCAACCATGATTTTTAAAAAAAATTCTTTTAATTGCAATAATGTTAAAGCCCTATCATTCTCTTTAATGTTGTCGAAAAATCCATGGCTAGCCTCGTAAAGTATTTTTATATAAAAAAAAAAGAATTACGACATAAAGTGCGATAACACACAATACATTGTGCATTACCATCCATATTCTCTATACAAAAGAAATCATATTCCCAATTTTCATTAACAGTTAACTAGACAAAAAACTCCTCAGAGGAGTTTGAGCTCTCCAGTGTAGATGATGTACATATGTAGTGTCAGGCAGCACAACTTCTTAAAAAACAATGATCAAAGTTGCCCAATATAAGTTCAATGACCGTATTAAATCCTTCTTCCTAGGTCATAGTATAGTATAGTTACTTACCTATGCTTACTTAATTAAACATTAAAACCCTTCACTCAACATTACGACTGCCAAACAGAATATTCCTCTGAGCCCTCCAAAGCAGATAACATCATAGTAGCATCAGTTAGAACATTTTCTTGAAAAAACAGAATGTAAAGGGCTATCCATTTCGTGGTTTTAAAAGTATGGGACTGGAATTCGACATCTGTCAAACTAAGTTGTGAAAACAATTTTTTTCTTTTCAGTTGAAAGTCTGACATTGACGAAAATGGATCGCTTAACTATCACACAACGCATAAAAATTATCAAAACCTACTACAAATATGGTGATTCTGCCACAGCCATGTATCGTGCTTTAATAGAAGATTATGGTTTACATAATCGTCCAACTACGCAAGCAATTGGCAAAATTGTGAAGAAATTTGAAGAGACTGGAGTGGTTACAAATATTGAAAGGCCTGTGCATCATCGTTTCCTCGTTTCGATGAAAATATCGCTATTGTAAGTGAAAGTGTTGCCGAAGACCCGAATGTGTCGATTCCTCGTCGTTCTTAGGACTGTCTTACGGCACATTATGGCGTATTTTGCATTTAGATCTACACCTACATCCATATAAAGTCCAGCTCACGCAACAACTGAAGCCAGCTGACCTTTCACAACGTCGTAGATGCGTGGAATGGGTGCATGAACAACAGGCGGTGGACGGCAATTTTTCGAACAAAATTTTCTTCAGCGATGAAGCACATTTCACACTCGGTGGGTATGTTAATAAACAAAATTATCGTATTTGGGGTTCTGAAAATCCTCAAGTAATTGAAGAGAGGCCATTACATCCAGAAAAAGTCACTGTTTGGTGAGCTCTTTGGTCCGAAGGTGTGATTGGACGTTACTTCTTCGAAAACGACAATGGAACGACTGTCACCGTCAATTCGGAGCGTTATGGTCATATGCTAACCGACTTTTTTTTGCCTGCTATTGAAGAATACGACTTGGAGAATATGTGGTTTCAACAAGACGGTGCCACATGCCACACAACTCGAGCGAATATGGCTTTATTGCAAGAGACATTTCCTGGCCGCGTAATTTCTCGTCGTGGCGATATCAACTGGCCACCAAGATCATGCGATTTGACACCATTAGACTTTTTTTGTGGGGCTACGCGAAAGACCGTGTTTATGCAGATAAACCTTCTTGAGCATATGGCATAGTTACTTACTTGTAGGTACTCACTTAATTGTTCATTACAACCCTTCAGTCAGTATTACGACCTAGTTTCTCACACCACTTATGTTGTGTGTGTTAATTTTATCCGTAAGTGACGGGATCTACAGTTTAAAGACAGATTTTTGAGAAACGTTTCATGGCAATCTTATTTACTCTCAGAGTGTTTGCCAGAAATCTGCTAAGAAGAATCATACATACATAATTGGTCATTACAACTCTTCAGTCAGGATTACGACCCAGTTTCTCACACCACTCATGTCGTGTGTATTAATTTTATACATGAGCGGCGGGACCTACAGTTTAAAGTCGATTCCGAACGACAAATTTTTGAGAAACTGTTTCATTTACTTTCAAAGTTTTTAACAGAAATCTGCTGAGAGGAAGTCGCCGAAGAAATATTCTTTCATATTATCGTTTTTTTGATGTCTGACCTGGGGTTTGAACCTTGAACCCGTGCCTTACGTCTAATAAGCCAACACACTACCTACTAGACTACGGCGACTACTATATAAATATTCTAAAATTAAAATTCCACATTTGTACACAGAAAGAAAAACGGCGTGCTAAAATCAACTTTTCTATTCTCAATTTAAGCCAAAAAACGTGCTTGAAAAATTAAGCCCGTTTTGGCCATTGTCTGCTTAAAACAAGCAAAAAAACGGGATTGATGTGAAAAACTAAGCGTTATATTACTAAAATCAACACTAAAAAGCTCAAATCTATCTAAAAAAGTGTAATTTTGACTTATTTGTTATTTGAGTTATGGAATTGTGGGTTTTAAGTTCAAAAGTAAAAATTTTAATAATTCTCATTTAGTTCATGTGTTTTATACAATATATATCCAACAAAATGTCGTATTTTTCACAAGTTGCATTTCTTTGGTAGATGACTTGGATTATTCCGGTTGATGACTTGCTTTTTTTTATGTAGATGACTTGCATTTTTTTCAAATCAATCGATTTTAGGATTAAATCAAGTACGAGTTCGAGCTTAAATCAAGTTCAAAATTTTTGAAACAAGCTCGTTTTTGGATAAATTTAGGTTTAAATCAAGTACAATTTAGGGCTTACATCAAGTTCATTGGGCTCGAATAAAGTACGATTTGCCTCAATTCGATCCCATTTATAAGTTAATCTAGCCTAAATCAACTTTATAATTCTTGAAACAAGTGCGCTTAAGGATTGCTTCAACTTCTGATTCTCTTGAATCAAGTACGAATTCGATCTTAAATCAAGAAAAAATATGCTTAAACCAAATACATGATGAGATCACTTTGATCCCAAAAAGGCTAAATCGCGCTAAAATCAACACTTTTCTACTTGGCTGATTCGGGCTTGATTCAACTCTTTTGTACTTGATTCAAGCCAAACCGTACTATTGTGACCGATATGGATTGATTCAAGCCCGGATGGCTTGATTCTTTTTTTCAGTGTAGCAACCTAAAAAGAGCCCAATTTCCACTGCGTTCAATATATAGACACTATTGCAGCAAACTATATATAAACATGTTTCAACTTCTACAAAAATTATGACAATGTCTTCTAAAAGTGTTTTTGAAATCGCCGAAGAAATATTTTCAAATTTTGTTTTGATCGTGATGTCTGATCTGGGATTTGACCGTGGCCTCACGTCTAATATGTCAACACACTACCTACTACACTGCGGCGACTTCAAATATAATTGCAAAACTAAATGACAGTGAAACAAGAGAAAGAACTTTTTAACTGCCTTATGTTTCTTAAGGGAACGAGAGAAATAATAGAATAGTGGAAAAGGAAGAAACTTTGTATAACCCATTTTACTGCTAAATTTCGATAAATAAATATGTAGAGTGCTGGAGTGTGTGTAATCTTTACATTTATTTTAAGTAGTACGTTTCTTCTTTTACCGTTCAATCTTAAATATTCATTCGTATGTATTTTTCCCCAACAAATAATATGTGATCGAATTCGAAAGCTTTACATTTCTTTAAAATACTGCATCGCGTTTGAGGTCTGCTTACGCCGTTGCTTTATTAAGACAGAAGACAGACTGGAGTTTTTTATTATCTTTCCTATTACGGGTCAATATCTAAAAACAAAATATTCTGCTGTTAAATTTTACAAATCATTAGGTCCCTAAGCACTTTTATTTATATATTAGTGTAGTATTCTGAAATTTTTCTGTACTTAGAGTCCTTATAATCGTTGGAGTCGACAGATTCTAAGATGCTGATATCGAACCTTACTTATAAGTGGCTGTCGCCGTAGTCTAGTAGGTAGTGTGGTAGGCTTATTAGACGAAAAGCCCGGGTTCGTATCCCAGGTCAGGCATCAAAACGAAATATGAAAAAATATTTCTTCGGCGACTGCCTCTCAGCAGATTTCTGGCAAAAACTCTGAGAGTAAATAAAATTGCCATGAAGACCTTCTCAAAGATCTGTCGTTCGGAGTCGACTTTAAACTGTAGGTCCCGCCACTCATGTATAAAAGTAACGCACACAGCATAAGTGGCGTGAGAAGCTAGGTCGAAATCCTGACTAAAGGGTTGTAATGACCAATTATGTATGTATAAGTGGCTTCTTGGCTGGTCTTCTAGCTAATAAATTTGCCTCTCTTAATCGGTTTCTGGCTGTGTGGACGCCAATAGAATCCCCTAATTGGTCGTTTGCATAATTAGTAACATCTACTGTCGTTTTCCAAGGGTCAACTTTTACTATTTTTACCATTTGACGGTCTTGGCGGGCAGTAGATTTACGAGGTCGACCACTTTCTGGCTTTCTTTACACGTTATTTGTTTGACGATATCGCGATGAAATCCGACAAACCGTTGATTTGTTGATATAAAATTGATGAGCAACTTCATTCATTGATTTGCCTTCTTCCAAAGCCCTTATAATGGCAAATTTGCTATCTGCTGACAGCTGTTTCTATTTTAAAATTCACAATTTGCAAATTTTTCATTAAAATTTTATTTTAATTATTCTAGTTGATCTACATTTACCTTTAACACATTGCGTTGCATTTTTTTTCCTCGCTAAATTTGTTCACTTTTTTTATAAATCTAAAAAAAATTAGGTAGAAGGAGAAGCAAACAACGCTTAATGATGCTTTTTAATAAAATTTAAAAATCAACGAATAAAAAAACAAAAGTGGAGTGGAACTGTATACCGTTATAAGTTTCGAGCCTCGATTGAATATCATGTGACATAGCGTTGCATTTTTTTTCTCGCTACTGTATAATGGGTAATCCGTTTTACGGTTTCAAAAGTGAAGTGAACTTTTATTTCCTTTATGTACAAAATACAATGACATTCAAAAGTCCGCCAAAATATTGGTTCCACTAAAGCAGCCTTTTGAAATTTTTGACTAATTTTTTTGGACGCTTTTTCGGGTAGTATATCGGCGGGATTCAAATGTTCCAACGAAGCAAAACCGCGTAGTCTTAGTGTCCAACTAACGTTGACAAAGTGTTAAATTACTTTGTGGAAATTTGTCGAGTTGCACAGTTCATGGCATCTTTTGGTGGAAACCAAACACAGTTCAGTTTGTATTACAAACTTTGTAATCAATGATTGTAGTCCAAAACAAAAAAAACGGTTATTATACGGCCATACCACTATAAATTGAAAGGAAAAGGTAAAAAATAGGATGAAACGACACTGCTATATTACAATTTAGCCTGTTACATAAATTGAGAAATGAGCTTCAGGAAGAAGAAAATTTTGGGAGAAAATCAGTATTAGAAACCTGTTTCTCTAGTACCCTATCGGTATATTTACGGCATTATAAATTCTTTAATAATTATATAAATTAAATATATGTACACCTGTCCCTCGTTTTGCACGATAGATACGTTCCTGAGAAAATCGTGTAAAACGAATTCAAAAAAATTTGTATGGAAAATCGTGTAAATCAAAAAAATGACAAAAACTGGTATTGTATATAGTACTTTTTTAATATAATTTTATTTGTTTTAATGTGAATAACGTAATAAAGCAAACAAAAGAAAACAATTTCATTTTATTTAATAACCAAAATAGTTATAAAATTCATAAAACTTAAAAATTAAATGCAATACAAATAAGAGAAAACACAAAATATACATATAAAAATGTTATTAGCAAAAAATCAATACATAAACTGTTAAGCAAAAAAAAAAAATAAGTTATATTCAACCAATTTCAGTACCTATATATATTTATTCGTCATCACTTTCTTCGACAACTAATCGTATTTCTTCGGTTGGTGACGAATCATCGCTCGATACCTCAATGTTTTCTGGTTCGATGTGGGGACGTGGGGATTTTGAGATATATTCAGTTATAAGTATTTGTAAGGAGTTTTTGTTTAATTCCTTATATACCTCCCGATATTGGGTCAAGCCTTGAGAAATGTATTTTTGAAACTTAAGAGCTCTTTCAACATTTGGATCATATTGTAGAAAATGATTTCCTTATTTCCGGCCTAATTCAAGACCTTCAGAAATATTTTGTGATGCCATTTCAACGATTTGTGAATCATCTTCATCAAACTCATTATTTTCTACATCAGTTTCATTAACCATACCGACTAGTTCATCTACATCCAATTCTTTGTCAACCATTAGTTCAAAAATATCTCCCTCAGCAAAGTCAATAAAACCTTCACCTTCAATTGTTCGGGCTAAATCAATTATTTGTGTTCGTTCATGTTCTATAAGATCACCAGAATTATTATCATCACATATTCCGATCCAAAATTTTTTCTAGCATCCCTTAAGCGTTGTTTTTTTTATTTCCCACATGTTTTAAATAATCTAATATTGTAAATTTTTTCCATGCTTCCATTACATCAACACATGTATTATTATCAATTTGCTCTAAAATATACGCAAATGCACGTTTAATATAAAACGTCTTAAATGTTGAAATAATTCCCTGGTCTAAGAGCTGTAGTAGAGAAGTTGTGTTTTTCGGTAGAAATATTACTTGGACATTCTCAAATTCTAAATCCTGAGGATGACCTGGTGCATTATCAATTACTAGGAACACTTTAAAGGGCAATCCTTTTTCATTTACTATAAATTGTGTCAAAAGCTTGTTTTCATTTAAATAAAAAAATCGTGTAAAACGAGGTATTTTTCATCCCTCGATTTACACGAGAAATAAAAAAATCGTGTTAAATCGAAATCGTGCAAAACAAGTATCGTGCAAAACGAGGGATAGGTGTATATGTATGTATATGGATATACAAATTCAAACGTAAAGTACAACCTAATGAGCCGTAAAATATGCACAACTTTTGAGAAGGCCATATAATCGACAAATTCGGAATATCCGTACATACATACATACATAATTGTTCATTAAAACCCTTCAGTCAAGCTTACGACCTAGCTTCTCCCGCCACTTATGTTGAGTGTGTTAATTTTGTACATGAGTGGTGGGACTCACAGTACAAAGTCGACCCCGGACAGGTTTTTGAGAAACTTTGCATGGTAATTTTATTTACTCTCAGGGTCTTTACCAGAAATCTGCTGAGAGGAAGTCGCCGAAAAAATATTTTTTTTATATTTCGTTTTGCTGGATATTAAACCGTAGCCTCACATGTAATAAGCCAAAACAACCTACTAGACTAAGGCGACTTCTAACTTCGGAATATCCGCTATGCTTTTTCTAACAGAAACAATATTTTAAGCATTACATACATACATTACGAGTTGAAACGCCTCCAGACTTTTCAAAACTCAATTTATAAATTTATTTATATTGTTCCTAATTTCAATTCTGCTTTCCACGAGTATCATCCTCCTATTGGTTTGTTAATTATAACAAGCGTTGCTATATTTTAGTTTAAAAAAATAAGAAAAATTAATTAAATTCTTAAATAATTATAAAAACTTATTAAATAAAAGTGGATCAGTCTCATTTAGTAGTGCAATTGCCAATACGTGTGTAATTTGTGTACATTTATGTACATTACATGTATTTAATTTTTTTATTTTGTCGCATAGTGTTATTATTTAATTGTACACAAAACGTACCTTCGGATTGGGGGTTGATCGGGTAGTGATCTCTTTTCATGTATATTTTTAACAATTCACAATATTATAAATGGAAGTTCAGGGGTGGTTTGTACACTTTAACAAAACTTAAATCTAAACTTGAAAGTAGGGTGGCCAACGTGAACATATAGTTTTCAGTAGTAATACTTTAGTACTTAAGGAAAGTTGGGATTAACGACCAAGTAGCCAATACATTTTTTTAAATCTCACATCAAGCTGTTTTCCTTTAGCTGTTATATGTGCTCTCCATGTAAGTCTTCAGTTCAGGTGGAGACCAAGATATTTAACATTTTCACTCCGAGGAATTTCTTTGTTGTTTATACTATGTTCAGACATGCACTTTTATTGAGTCAATATTCGGTTTATTGATTACAATATTTTAAGTGTTTAGACATGACAATATACGCAGTTCAGCTGGTTATTCAATATTCATTTGATAGCTAGTAAACAAAACAGCTGGTTGTTTCAACAACATTGGTTTTGTTTTGTTCGTTGTGTTTTTGTTTTGTTTTGTTTTTTGTTTGTCGTTGTTGATATTTGAGTTGTCAAATATCAATAGAAAGTGTTCTGAAAATTGTACAGTACTGTATTTCAAGTTTTAATCAATATTATAACAATTTATGAATTTATTGAGCAATAATTAATTGACATTTTATATGAAATATTGAGATCAATAATGCCGTTTATTGCGATTTACTCTTGGGAAGTTAGGCAATTAGATGACAAAAATTATTATATATATATTATCTGCGTATGTTGCAGTAGTAATATCATCATGTATTGGCATGTCATATGTAAATATCGTATACAACAGTGGGCCGAGTACACTACCTTGCGGTATAAAATTACTTGTAACAACTAAGGAGAGACGACGCAAAGTAGAGCTTTACGAAAGTAAATAAAAGTATAACAAATAGTTCTTATCTGTTGATAGTCTACGCACTATCTATTGCTTTGAAAAAAAAAATACTTTCCATGAGTATGCATAATTTGTGTTATAAATTCCAAAAAAAGTACGGCTCATATACATATTTTTGTTACCCATTCTTTGCTAAAAGGTGATATTTACAAAAGGTACTTATTTTATGCTGTATGAAACACTTGTTACATGTGAACCGTAACAGCTTAATATGTACAAGTCATTTTTGGATTATTATTTTTTTTATTCAATAACATGAAATCTAATTTACGACAGTACATGTGATCCAGAATCCTTGTGGAAAGTATTCGGAATGTAAATTGACTGTGGTAGACATCAAGTCTGTCAAAAACAATTGATTGACATGTAGTAAAATGTCATTCAATACAAATACAATAGCCAAATTAATAATTCAACAGAAGAAGGAAACGCATCCAACAGTTCTGATATCACATGCATTTAAATATTCACAAGTGTGTCAGTGTGTCCAATTTAGATAAATTAATTAGATCTACGTACATATATGTATAAGTTGCTTTCGTTTAATTGAACTAAACAATTAGAATGTTGGAGATTCAAAGGTGGATTATATAAAATAAAACAATTAGTTTTTTTGGAAATTAGCACAACGTGCATAAAAAATTTTGTGGCATTGTATTAATTTTCGGAAAAAATGGTACGTGGAAAAAATTGCATGCAAGTAGAGAAACGCATTATCGTTAAATTATGGAATGATGGGAAAAAGATGGCTGAAATTGCCTAAATTTTGAATCGCTCGCGAAAAATTATCTTAACCGTAGATCGAGCTTTGTATCAAAAGTGATACATTTCAAATTTTGAAATTCTTACTTACTTAATTGGCCATAACAACCCGATTAACGGATTTCGGCCTGCCGCAACACATCCTTCCAGGCGCCTCTGCTTCTTGCGCGCCTACGCCAGTTGGTCACACCAATCGATGACAGGGCTTCCTCGATTTGGTCCTTCCAACGGATACAAGGTCGTCCTCTTCGCCGACTTCCGCAGATCCCCGCATCAAATACCCGTCTCGCCGGAGCATCCTCCTCCATTCGAACGACATGGCCGAGCCAGCGCAGCCGCTGGATGTTAATACGCTGTACAACGTCCATGTCGTTGAGGAGCTCATACAGCTCACTGTTGAATCGGATGCGGAAATCATCGCCAACTCGTACTGGACCGAAGATCTTACGTAGGACTTTTCTCTCGAATACTCTCAAGGCTGCTGCATCAGTTCTTAATAGGGTCCATGCTTCTGCGCCATAAAGAAGCACAGGTAGGATGAGCGTCTTGTAGAGTATTAGCTTTGTCTTACGAGAGAGGTCTCTGCTACACAATTGCCTATTGAGACCATAGTAGCACCTGTTGGCAAGAGTAATCCTGCGCTTGATCTCCAGACTGACATCATTTTCGGTGGTAACGGCGGAGCCAAGATAAATGAATTCCTTGACTGTATCAAAAGTATAGTTATCGGCTGTAATTTGAGACTCAATACGCCGCACAGCTCTACTTGTCGATAACATATACTTTGTTTTGCCCTCATTTACTGCCAGACCCATCTTCTTAGACTCGCGTTCAATAGCACTAAAGGCAGCAGTGACATCTCGCTTGGTACGCCCTATGATGTCGATGTCGTCAGCGTACGCAAGCAACTGAACACTTTTTTGAAAAATAGTGCCATTGCGATGCACTCCCGCCTTTCGCAGAACACTCTCCATGACGAAGTTGAAGAGGTCGCATGATAAGGGGTCGCCTTGTCTGAAACCTCGCACGGTATCAAAAGGTTCGGAGAGGTCCATTCCTACCTTGACGGAGCTGCAGGAATTGCTCAACGTCATTCTGCATAGCCTTATCAGCTTCGCAGGTATACCGAGCTCAGACATTGCGGCAAAAACACGATCCCTTATGGGGCTATCGAAAGCAGCCTTATAGTCGACAAAAAGATGGTGTGTGTCGACTTGATTTTCGTGGGTCTTCTCCAGGATTTGGCGTAGTGTGAAGATCTGGTCGATGGTGGACTTGCCAGGTCTGAAGCCGCACTGATAAGGTCCAATCAGTGTTTTGACGAGTGGCTTCAGTCGTTCACACAATACGCCTGTAAGAACCTTATATGCGATAGGGAGAAGGCTTATACCCCTGTAGTTGGCGCATATCGTAGGGTCTCCCTTTTTCAAGACAGGACAGAGGACACTGAGGTTCCAATCGTTGGGCATACTTTCCTCTAGCCATATTTTGTAGATGAGCTGGTGCATGCGCCCTACCAACTCATTACATCCGGTCTTAAACAATTCAGCGGGGAGGCCATCAGGACCTGCCGCTTTGTTGTTTTTAAGACGCATAATCGCGACTTTAACCTCTTCATGGCTAGGCGGCGGGATCTCCACGCCGTCATCATCGATTGGGTTCGGAACATCATCTCTAGAGGCGGTATTGATGTCGTCATCGCCTTGCAGCAGAGTAGAGAAGTGTTTCCTCCACAACCTCAGCATCCCCTGCGGATCTGTAACCAGGTTTCCATCCTCATCCTTGCAGGAAGACGCTCCGGGCTTATACCCCTCGGTCAGACGCTTAACCTTTTGATAGAATTTTCGAGCGTCATTCCTACATCTGTACATCTCGACTTCCTCACGCTCACGCCTTTCCTGCTCCCTCTTCTTGCGTCTGAAAAGGCGTCTCTCATCCCTTCTCCTCTCTCTGTAGTTTTCGACAATGGCTCGCGTAGCGGCGGACTGCAACGTTTTCTTGTACGCGGCGTTTTTCGCTGCAGCTGCCTCGCGACACTCCTCATCGTACCATTGATTTCGTTGGGGTGGGCGCTCGAAACCAAGGACTGTTTCCGCAGTATTGCGCAAGGAGTGGGAGATGTTGGCCCACAATCCGCCAATGTCGTTGAGATTAGATGGGGAACGACGGAGCTTATCCGAGAGTTGAGCGGAGAACGCCTCAGCTGTCCTTTGTGATCGCAGCTTCTTAACGTCCAGCTTTCGCAATGCACTAGAGCGCGCAGTCCTCGAGGCGCAAATGCGCAATCGAAACTTGGCTGCGACAAGGTAGTGGTCCGAGTCGATGTTTGGACCTCTAAATGTGCGCACATCTAGTACACTGGATACATGCCTTCCGTCAATCACAATATGATCGATCTGGTTGGATGTTGATCGATCGGGGGACATCCAAGTGGCCTTGTGAATGTCGAGATGCTGAAACCTGGTGCTACATACTACCATGTTACGCGCCGCGGCGAAATCGATCAGCCTCATACCATTGGAGGTAGTGTTCGCGTGGAGGCTGAACTGTCCGACAGTGGGGCCAAAGATACCTTCCCGCCCGACCTTCGCATTAAAATCCCCGAGGACGATTTTGGCGTCATGGGCCGGGCACTTATCGTATACGTCCTCGAGTTTAGCGTAGAAGGCATCCTTAACCACATCGTCCTTATCTTCCGTCGGGGCGTGAGCACAAATTAGGCTGATGTTGTAGAATTTTGCCCTGATGCGGATTGTGGCTATTCTTTCGTCCACTGGCGTGAACCCAGAGACAAGGTGACGAAGTCTCTTATTAACCACAAATCCGCATCCGAATTCGTGCTTATCAACATGGCAGCTGTAATACACATCGCAAGATGCCAGCCTTTTGCATCCTTGCCCTATCCATCGCATTTCCTGTATGGCAGTGATGTCAGTCCTACATTTCATGAGGGCATCCGCCAGTTGGGCGGAAGCGCCTACCCTGTAAAGGGTGCGGACGTTCCATGTGCCTATTCTTAAATCGTTGTCCTTGAAACGTTTGCCGTGGTCGTCAACTTTAGAGGGGATCTTTTTACGGTTTGTTGTTGTGGTTTTCATTGGATGAAGTTTTTATGTGGTGGGTTCCAAGCCCTACGCACAACCCGAATTTAACGTCCAGGGGATTGGACCTCGCTGCACGCATTAGTTAACATCTAGCGGGTGCTAGAATGCCATCCAGGAGGGGCCACGAGGAGGCTGCGTGTCAACTTGAATACAGCAAGGCAAGGATCGTCCTGGTGGTCGCCATGTTGGCCACAGTCAGTAACTTTACCTTGTTTGCATGCATTCCATCCCTCCCTCAAATTTTGAAATTATATAACTTTAATTCAGAAAACGTTAGATGCCTGATATTTTTAGAATTCGTAGGAATGGTTATCGTCATTATTTTAAACCAAATAAAAAAGAAAATTTCAAACAGGGGTGAATAAATTCAAAAACTTCATAATTCTATCTTATGTATCATTTTTGATACATACGATTTGTCTAGCGATTCTTTGGTGTTGTGTTTGAAATTTTTTTAGGTTTTCAAAGATTTTGTGAAGTTTTATCGTAAATAATACATTATTTATGGTATTTGAGAACAAATTGAAAGTTAAGTGTTGGATGAAAGTGAAAAGGTTGAATTTTATGTTCATGATATATTATTCATATTGACTGCAGTAGTCGTAGTCTAGTATGTAGCGTGTTAGCTTATTAGATGTCAGACCAAGCTTCAATCCTCAGGACAGTTATTTCCAATTTACAACGGAAGGTTGTAATGACCGATTATATATGTATGTACGTATGTAATATTCCTACTGCTGAATACTCTGAAGTAGAAGAAAACAGAAGCTCGTCTTATGAACTGACGAATAGGAGGAGGTTTATCACCAAAGATGGACTACTTGGAACAGAGAACCGCATTCCTTTAGCAGTTAGGGAAGAGAAAATATTACCAATTTTCACGCAGATTGCTAACAGCTGCTTCTTGAAATGTTGTAGAGTCTTTCTTACTGCTCTTCTCATATTTATCTCACGTGACAGACAAACATTAGAAGAAAGTGTTTCGTCCTATGTTTTATTTCATAGATATTACAGATGATAATATTTCGGTAAACTACGTACATATGAGATAACAGAATAATTCGCTTTGATAATGTGCCACTCGGAAATGATGATAATTTTACACCTATAATGGCTTTTCGAAAAATGAGCTGAAAGTCTCCCAGCTTTTAATAATCCCAATAATTTTGTGGCTCTAGGTTAGTAACAAATTGAATTTTATGGTCGTTATAAATTTCGTGGTCCACCGAAATCGAATTGGCAGTTTTAGATTCAAGTACATGCTTCATGTGTAGCAAGTACTTACAGCTGTACTTGGGAAACCTGTATCCGGGAAATCAGAAAGGACTCAAAGGGAGAGCATTGTTATTGACATAATCGATATTCTATTGCTACGGGAAACTTTTTGACCTCACATGACGTTGACAACAAATTTTTCTAACGAAATATAATAATGGTTTGTACCATCAGGTTTCAGCCAGCCCTCAATTGAGAGCTACAATAAGCTACCCCATCTAAACAATTGGAAATTTATAAATCGCCGCAAGGCAAGGATGCTAGATGTGAAATTATTGCCATTTATAAAAAAGCTGGCATGAAGCTGCAATGTACATCATGTTAAAAATTTTGGCGTAAATTTCATAAAAGTGATAGGTAGGTAGGTAGGTAGAAGTGGCTGTCCACCGATGGAGTCATGAGCGGACACACTTAGGCCACATACAGGGCCCATTGTGACACCACAGTTTCATCTTTTCCCCTATCCCAGGAACCACTTGGAGCTTCCGATGAAGCGACTCAGACTACCAATATCCATGCATGACAGTTCATCTAGGTCTTCCATGTAGTAGGCACCCAGGTGTCTTTTTCTTCTCTGACCAAGTGCCGGGCATGTGCACAATACGTGAAGAATAGTTTCCTCCTCTTCCTCATCTCCACAGCTTCTGCAGAAATCATTCGCGAGGTGTCCAAGACCAATACACCTCGCATGTGTTCCTATAATACAATGCCCCGTAATAACCCCGATAACAGCACTGAGCCTGCTTCTTTGGAGCTTAAGCAGAGTCGCCGTTCGCCTTCTATCCAGCCTTGGCCAGATTTTCTGCGCCGCTCTGCCTTTATCCGAAGCTGCCCACCTACTGTTGACAAGGTCCACGATTGCATTGTCAATTATAAGCCCACAGGTACTTAAAGGGATCCCCAATGTAGAGAATTCATCAGAGAGCTCGATGGTTGTGCCTCTTCTGGCCAGATCATCCGCTCTGCAGTTGCCAGGAATGTCTCTATGTCCCGGTACCCATGTGATACAAACATCACATCGGTTCGCCATCTCATTAAGACATCTGCGACAGTCGTACACTGTCTTGGAGTTTATTACATTAGAATCCAGTGCCCTGATGGCCGCTTGGCTATCGGAAAATATAGTGATCCTTCGCTTGCGAACATTTTTGTCCACAATAATTTTCACCGCAGCTTGAATTGCCGACACTTCCGCCTGAAAGACGCTGCAGTGATTTGGTAGCCTCATGACTTGGATATTCCGATTGATTTCGAATAGATACCAATACCAACGGCTCCTTCCAATTTGGAGCCATCGGTGTAGATTTGTGCAGCATTCCCCGCGAGGTGCGCCACACCCTTTCTCCAGTCCTCCCTTTTCGGAATGCATGTCCTAAAATTCATTGAGAAGTCATATCGCGGTGTCATATAGTCTATGCCTCCAACAATATCAGTTTCTTCAAGTATCCTTGTATGACCAATGCCCGATGCATGCCATAGTCCACTCGCCCAAAGACGCCTACTAACCCTAGCCGCCACACCCTTGCAGTATAGGTCAAGCAGAAGAAGGTATAGGATCATCTCCAGAGCGATCGTAGGAGTAGTGCGCAGGGCACCACTAATAATTATGCAAGCAGATCGTTGTAACTTACGTATCAGGTTCAAGTTCGTCGTCCTATTAAGAGATTCCCACCACACCAGGCATCCGTAGGTCAGGATAGGTCTGACCACCGCTGTGTAGATCCAGTGAGTCATCCTAGGTTTCAAGCCCCATTTCTTCCCCAACACCTTGTTACAGGCGTAGAGGGCAATGGAGGCCTTCCTCAGTCTATTAGTGATATTTGGTTTCCACGATAGCTTCCTATCCAGGATAAGGCCCAAGAAGCGCGCTTCCTCCTTGAGTTCTAGTTCCGCCCCATACAAACTCAGTGGACGGGCGAGCACCCCAGTGTCGGGTAGATTGTTCACCAGAGTGTCCTGTACATTCAGTCTTGTTAGAGCACCGGTAATAGCACCCAGTTCCACGTTATTGAAGGCTCCTACTATATCCAGAAAAACAGCCAAGGTATACTCCTTTCGATTTTTCTATCGTACACGTTAGGTTATGTAAGGCAGTGTCAACATACCTGCCCTTATTGTACGCGTGCTGTAGCCTAGATAGCATATTTCCATCTAAGGTCTGGCGTAGTTCAACATCGATGAGTCTCTCCATGGTTTTCAGCAGGAAAGAAGAGAGACTTATAGGTCTAAAATCCTTAGGTGTGGTGTGAGAGTTTCTCCCTGCCTTTAGTATGAAGACCACTCCCACTTTGCACCATTCCGACGGTATGTGTTTTAGCCGAATACTGGCGGAGAACATCTCTCTAAGTATCGCTATGTGTTCCAGTTTCAAACGTTGTAGTAGGGCTGGATATATTCCGTCTGGACCCGGGGATTTAAACGGTTTAAATCCATTTATTGCCCCTATCGACATGATTGAATAGTAGTCTATATGTGAATCGCTTTCCAAGACTCTCTGGACCCGGGGATTTAAACGGTTTAAATCCATTTATTGCCCCTATCGACATGATTGAATAGTAGTCTATATGTGAATCGCTTTCCAAGACTCTCACCTGCATATCCAAGTTTTGTCCCAGTGGAAAGTGCGTATTCACGAAAAGCTCTAAAGTTTCCTTTTCTGAGTTGGTCCACGAACCATCCGTCCTTTGTAGTACACTCGGCACGAAGGCCGTTGTCGCAAGAATCTTTCTTAGCCTGGAGGTTTCGTTGGTAGTTTCCATATTACTACAGAAGCTTCTCCACGAATCTCTCTTGGCGCGTCTAAAGTTTTTCTTGTAGCCTACCCGTATGTTTGGCGTGAACCAGCCTGTAGTCCTTAAGCCCTAATCCACAAACCTTATTGGCCATAGACCATGGTTCTTGGATTAGGGCGATATCTTCTCCTCTGTTTGTCAGCCGGAGAAGTAGTGCAGCCGATGCTGCCTTAGAGTGATGGAGATTTATATGGATTACTCGGACCATGTTTCAACCTCTTTCCTCTCCACCATCGTTTTATCCAGGCTATCATCTTCCTGATCAGCCTCGTCTAGGAGTTGAGATTCCCTCAGCAGCATATCAAAGACAGATGCTATATCCGATCCAGTGGAAGAGAGAGAGCTAACTCTGGATCGGCTATGGATCTGATGCTGTGAGGTTATCACCCTCCTTTTCTTCTTCTTCCTCCGATCCGCCCATTTGTTCGTCTTGTGGCTTATCCCCCTGAGGGGCATTGTCACCTGACTCCATGGGGCGGTTATCCTTTTTATATACCTTCAGGATGATGTGCTCAAATCCAAAGGCCACCGCACTATTGGATTTTGCTAGGTGCTCCAGGGATTCCTGGTTGACTATGATAGTCGCACAGCGAGATCCATGGCGCTCCTCTAATTTTGCAATCTTCCAATTGTGTGTTGGTAACTTTGGATTGCATATTTTTATCATCCTGAGTACTTTTTCCGGCTACTTTGGAGTTACTGGTATCCAGGAGCGTGTTCTGGGTCTGCTGGGTATGGCATCCTTGGGCACTACTTCTAATTTGGCGCCCTTCCAGATTTCACCTACCCTCGCTATGGCGATGGAGAAGAGATCCAGTGCTCTCTTGTCGGCACACGTTACTAACTTCACGTGTCCTTGGTACCAGCCACTCATCTGGTAAACTGGAACTGGTCCCGGATTCTACTACATTACATCTAGAAAGACGTCCGCAAGGACGTCTGCTACAAGTCTCCAGTTTGACGGTGTAATACTGCCGCCTGGATCGGAGCGATCTACAACCGCCATCTCTATGCTATCTTTTAACACCTCACTGTATAAGATATTAGTGCGATGCGAAGATTGCTGTCTTTTGACAGCCGCCTCTGTGGCCGACGTTTTATCTAGTTCTTCGAGCTTTTCATTGGCCCAGGCCAGTGATTGCACTTCACGCTGCGTGCGGTTATCTATTGGGATCTTGGAGATCCTGTCTAGAACCCGCTTAGCGCTCAATCGCTCCCTGTACCGCTGCTTCGATTCCTTTAATTTTGGTGCCGTGTCAACCTTTACATAACCAAGGCCACTCTTGCTGAACGAAGGTCCGGCTTTTGGAGCAACCTTGCTTTTGGAAAGGCCGACGCTTTTGGCTTGTTGTTGTTTGTAGTCTTTTGAGGTACTGGGTTCTTGGTCTGCCTTAGCATCAACCAAGTCGTTTCCCTCTTTTTTGAAGACGGGCGTCGGCTTAACACCCGTACGCGGATTTTTACGAGTTCCGTTCTCGTTTTATATTTTTATTTTCAACATTCATATTTTGGTCCCACGAGTTGCGGATAAGGGGAAGGTCCACCTGAGTAGGGATCCGCTGTGCCCAGGTAAGGCTGATTAATCCTGGAGGTCGCCCGGTATCCAGGATACTCCGTTAGCGACTGGGATATTTTTGATGGGCCCCCAGCCAAGCTGACTATCGGCACGGGTCGTATAACACCTTAGTTTAGCCCATACCTCTATCCTATGGCGAGAGCCATAATTCATCCGACCTTACAATCAAATGAGTATGGACTCCCACCTTGGCTGGTGGCCACCCCATCGGGCAACCACCATTACCAGCCGACACCCACGTGGAGGGTTTGGTAGAGGATTTTTGTCGGCCATATATAAAGTGATAATAAAGTGTAAAAATATTTCTATTAAAATGAATTAAAATATTTCAATTTTTTAACAAAATCTAACAATAATTGCGAACATTTTATGTACTATATGAAGATTTTTTAAGGCTCGATCTACGGTTAAACGTGTTCAATTCCTTCAAAGCAAACATAAATAATGTCGCAGAAAACAAAAAACGGAAGCCAGTTGTCAAGAAAACTACAGAATGAAAATTAACTCCCAATTTGGGTTAAATTTTTTGGACAGGCTCGTACGATAACGTCTATTTGGACGCTCTAGCCAAAAGAAGCCACTTTTATCAAAAAAGTATAGTCAAGCTTTAAACGTTTGCTCGCACCCACAAGAATAAAACAATACTTTGGAGTGATGAAACAAAGGTAAATCGTATGGGACCGGATGGTAGACTGTTCGTACATTGGACAAAATGCCAGAAATTAAATCCACGCTACTTGCTTTTTAATGCATGCCAGTTTCATTCATATAAAAGCACGATAATGACCCCAAACACACATCTAAGCTGGTAAAGGATGGCTTTTATAAAGAGCACATTCCCGTTTTAGACTGGCCGACGGAAAGTACTGTCTTAAACCCGATTGAAAACCTATGAAGCAATGTGAAACGTGCAATTGCTCTACAGAGGTAAAAAAACTTGGACGATTTAAAGCGGCATATACATTTTAAGTTTGTTTGTTTAAATTTTTGTGAATAGACCCAAAATACTATAAAGAAAATGATTAATGTCCACGGCTGTATGTACATTTGGGTGACCCTTAAAATTAAAAGTCAGAATTTCTGTTTGCTGATTATTGATAAAAAATGATCCTGTTAAGTTCTCAGATCAATCGATTGGGGTTAAGACGTGCCGCAAGCCCGATGAAATTTAGAGAAAACCATAGAAATTAACTTTCTTGCCTCATAATTTCAAAATATTATTTTATGAAAAAATTTTGTAAGAGGAAGATGTTCTCTGTAAAGATTTCAACATTTTATACCTGAAATACTTTTGTCTAATTACACTATGCGACAAAATAAAAAAAATTAAATACACCCGGCTAATCTCAAAAATATTTTTTTTATATTTCTCGAACCCTCCAAACTTTTTTATTTGACAAAAACTGTTTTTTTTTACTTTACGCACAAATTTTTGGATTACTCAAACATTTCTAATCCGATTTTAATTTAATTAATTAATTTTTTAATTAATTAATTCATAAGAATCGAATTGTAATCTTCCATTAGCACCACAACTTCTTCGGTTGCGGTGTTGACCACCATTGCCTTAATGAAAGTGTTTATTTTATTCTAATTTGCAGGATTCTATTCCAAAAATTGTTGGCTTATTGGAAACCTGTCAAAAAATCTCTGTTTCTTTAGAAATAAACTCAAATCTGTCTCTTATTACTGTTGAAATGTTATGATTTCGTTTTGTAGTTGGCCTTTTTATATTTTCTGTATGTGTTACTGTGTCAGTGTCGTATTTCAAGGTTTTAAACATTTTTTCCTGTGATGTCTTAGAATTAACATTTTAAGAATTAAGGTACCACAAACGATTTTGGAATTTTTGAAGTACAACCTGCGCTATATCCTTTTGAATGCTTTCAGAATTGTATATTTGTTGCAGTAATATGGAATCGTTGTAAGGCACTATAATTACGGAAGTTAACGAAAACCAAGCTTTTATTATCTGTAGTTTTAAGAAACAAGAGCCTAAGTCTAAGTTATACTTTCGAGAAAAATCACTGTTTAAATAAATGTAATGATGCTTTATTACGTCTTTGGTCAACATGTTTTTATTACTAACTTTATTAAAAACATTGTTAGAGAAGTGTGTATTTCACTTAAATGGGGATTTCTTCTTAAACAGTTTTTGCTTGGTATCACAGATACATATATAGTTACTAGTTATATATTATAATACTTGATTTATGTTTTTACATATTTAAATTTAATCATTTAAAGAAAAATAATGAATTTCTTTTTATTTTTTTATATGCCCTTATTTGACCTTTAAATTATTTTGTCCTTCAATAATAAATAGCCAACAACATCACCTTATCCAAATTTGTTATTTATTTAATTACAGTTAAATATTGTCATTCGATCTTTGAAAACAACATCACGCTACTTTTATTTACTTCCTATGTACTTACAATTTCTCCTTATTTTATCCTTCTGTTGACCTTTCTTCTATTTCTTTCTTTCTTTCTTTCATTATGCTTATACGATAATAACCTTGATTTTAATTCATCATTTTATTTGTTATTGTTTTTTTTTTATTTTATTATTATTATTATTTGCTAAAGTTTAACGGTTAGTTTTAAGATATAGATTTTATATAAATATTTGTAATAAGAATAATTACTGGCAGTCTTAGACTTGACTTCATGAAGTGTTGATTAAAATCAATAAAAATTAAAATACAATTTAAAAATAATAAAAATTTAAGTTGTTTCTTTTTTATTTTAAGCATAAAGTGTTAATACTTTATAAATTTAACATACTATAAACATACTTGTCCAGTTTCAAGCTAAAATTTAATTTGTCCAGCTAAATAGAAATTTTTTAGTACACTGCAATAACTTGGGCAATAATTTTCATATTATCTTTGTCAAATCATGTTAGCCAACACTGATTGTACATTTGTTATAATTTAATAAAAATTATATTTAAAAAAAAAAATATTTACACAAAACCAAAATTAACATTTTCTCAGTATTTTTTTATGTCCAGCTTTTTTTGTTTTGTCCAGCTTTTTAAAACCCAATGTCCAGCTTTTTGCGAATCGGAATCTGGCAACCCTAGGTAAACAGCATCAGGTGCATAAAACACTACTGCGTTGCAATTATATCTTAGGATACTATGCTAAAAACACTTAAGTTTGATCTAACAATTCTGTGTAATCACATACATAATTGGTCATTACAACCCTTCAGTCAGGATTTCGACCTAGCTTCTCTCAGCACTTATGTTGTGTGCGTTAATTTTATACATGAGTGGCGAGACCTGCAGTTTAAAGTCGACTCCGAACGACAGATTTTTGAGAAGCTCTTCATGGCAATTTTATTTACTCTCAGAGTTTTTGCCAGAAATCTGCTGACAGGTAGCCGCCGAACAATTTTTTTTTTTCATAATTTCGTTTTGATGTCTGACCTGGGATACGAACCCGGGCTTTACGTCTAATAAGCCAACACACTACCTACTAGACTACGGCGACTACGTGCAACCATGTAATATGTAATCATCTCTTATTAGTTTTGTTTCGATCACAGACTGAGCAAACTTTATATCTCGTCTGATACATTAACGTAGAATTTTGTTTTTTCGTCATCTAGTTCAATTAAAATTTGGCCAGGCTATTTTTAAATTCTTCGAAAATTACGACATTGAACCAATGTTTTGTTAATTTCTACATCAAACACGCTCCTCAAAATTATTTCGTGTACATGGATGGTGTCTACGTGGTAATCAGAAGAGAAGCATTTGTAAAAAGTTTTCCATAACAGCACACGTTCGATTTATACGAATAGTGCTTACTGTTGTTGTATAAAAACACAAAAGCATTTATGTTGTCTTGAAGGCCCCATTCCTGAATGGCATTACACACAGTTGATGCGTGCTCTTTTGCAGTGCCACTTTCCAAAGTAAGAATTTGGGACGCTTCCAACTGGTAATAGTTTGTGGCCCTAATGCTTGCACATAACATTAAAAGTACTAATGTCGATTTTTTTTAACTTAAATATATGACTGCTCGAATAGAATTTTTATTATTCTGTAATTTTGTGCGTCAAACTATAATACAACAACAGCTGCAATGATATCTACAGCTACGTTCATACTTATGTAAAAATTTTGTGAAAATGTTGACGTTACTATGTTTAAACTTAAACTTGGATATAGTTAAAGGTACCTTTAGCTAAAGAGAACAGTAAAGTTACCTTTAACTTATTTTCGTTATTACAACTTACAGATAAAATAAAGTTAACTTTTTCAAAAATATGGCAGTGCCCCAGCAATGTCGATAACACTGCTCAATTAAACAAGTTTTTTTAAACGCAGTGGCAGCGACGGGCTTCGTTTTGTTGTTGTATATGCTCATTTTGTTTATATTTAAAGTTGCCATATTGAAAATAATATATGATATGGCAAGTTCAGACATAAACTTAACTTTAAAAGTTACCGGTAGGATGACCCTCCATTTAGTTTAACGCTCACTTCTACCATATTATCAACTTATAATATTGAAAAACAATTTATGTAGCCGTTAAAATCCTCCCTTTAGTTAACGGCAATTTGTAATAATGGCCCTAAGAAAACTAGTCAGGGTAAAAAATGTTTAAAACTTTACAACTAACATCTTCCTTACAACATTTCTTCATAAAGTTAATGCTTTTGAAGTTATGAGGCAAGAGAGTTAAATTTTATTGTTTCCTCTAAATTTGATCGATTGATCTGAAAATTTGACAGAATCATTTTTTTATCAATAGTCACCAAACTGAGGGGCGAGACTGGAAAAATGGACAATAAAATCCCACATTGCTAAAGGTCACCCTAATGTACATGTATGTGTTGCTTTCGTTTAACTTAATTAAAGAATATAAGAACCCCAGATATAATAATTCTTAGCTTAGTAGCACTAAAGCAATCTTAATTTTTGCTTGAGAAGGTACTGAAACTATTTCGATATATGCATTCTGCTTTTAAGCATTCCCCGCTTATAAAAGTGAAAAATTGTACATAATAGTCTAGTAGGTAGTGTTTTGGTTTATTAGACTAAAGGCCCGAGTTCAAACCCCAGGTCAGACATCAAAACGAAATTATGAAATTAATTAAAATTAAATTATTAAATAATTAAATTATTTCTTCGGCGACTTCCTCTCAGCAGATTTCCGGCAAAAACTTTGAGAGTAAATAAAATTGCCATAAAAAGCTTCCCAAAAATCTGTCGTTCGGAGTCGACTTTAAACTGTAGGTCCCGCCACTCATGTATAAAATTAACGCACACAACATAAGTGGCGTGAGAAGGTAGGTCGTAATCCTGACTGAAGGGTTGTAATGACCAATTATGTATGTATAGCTCCTTCGTTCGAGCGATTAAACATTTCTGGATATCTTGAGGCATTGGAAGCCAATATTCACAATTAACACTATACGACAGATTTATTAGGAAAGTTTTTAAAAAGAATTGAACAATGCAATCCGTAGAATATTCTTTATGGTTTCATTCTGCTTGAGGGAGATTCTGCACTCTGTCCCATCCAGAAAACATAACCAACTGAGGAAACGTAATCTCAGATAATTGATTCTTGAAAGAAAACTTACAATCCAACAATGTTCGCCTTTCTTAATTTGTAAAACTTATCTTACCTGTTACAACTTTTTTCACCATACTGAGCTGTAGAAGATGATCAAAGCCCTATTTGAGCAGCCGGCATTCCATCGATTACGAAGCTATTGCTGTCAATGAGATAAATAGAATTCTATCAGCATGAATGACACACCATTTGTTTTATATAAGAATTCCCCACTTACTTATGCATTGTACAATGTACATACGAGAGTTTTAATTGAATGCCAATTTCTACACTTTTTATATATGAGAACATATAGTTTTCGAAAGAAGCCCAGTAGCAGACATCAAAAAAAAATCAATATTTTTTTCATTGCAATTAAAATTCGATGCTATATCGATTTATCTCAAAATACATAAAACGACATTTGTAACTAAATAAAAGTAAAAAACAGAATATAAACGTAATGTTGACCTTGCTCACTTCAGGATACCATTTCTCTTTTAATTACCCATAAAAGTTCAGATTATCTCAAACACGTTTTATGTTGACGTGTGTCCGTTTCTCTTTATCTATGCTTTCGCCTTCCAAACACTTCTTTCTATTCAACAGAAAAACTTTGGTACTCCAAGTAATCTGATTTATCTGCCCATTGCCGCGAAATTCTACAAAACCTGGGATAAAGCCTTGCTTAGCTGATTCAACTGAGGGCTCCGATGTCGGTCTGACATCAAATAGATTGATATGTCCCCTCCTCTGTACTTTGTATCCTAGTTAAATTAAGTATATCTTTCATTGGCGTAAACAGTATTTTACTCTGTGACCGAACATCATCGAATCTTTTTCAGTACAAGTTCTTGACCCATCTGTATAGAAAAAATGTATTCCTTTCACTTTTTTAAACAGTCTCGTGACGAGTATTTCCCAAAAAAAGACAGATGCTGTCTAGTGAACAGTTAAGGAAAGAACAGCCAGTTATTCGACTGTGATGTTTATCGCCTTAGTCTTATCTTCCATTAAGCTATCCATCGAATCTTTGGGTCTGATCCCCACTACCATATATAACGGGCTTAAATTTATTAAAATTTGAAGTGCATAAAGGACAGATTCTCATTGATCAACGTAACCCCGCTTGATTATCTTATTCTGTACGATAAATGTTGCCTTCAAAAGGTTTTATATCACTTATACATCGATTATGTATGGCATATTTTAATTTATTCAGTTTTTAACTTCGATACATCGAATAAAAAATTACATCGGATTGTTTCTACTTCGAATGCTTTTTAAACATCTACTATAAAGGGTAATTTTATAAAATTTAAAAAAAGAATTAAATTTAATTTTTATTGATAAAGTTATTGGCAACTTTTTACTTAGGGCCATTATTACAACTTACCTTTAACTAAAGGAATTATTTTAACGGGCAGAAAATTTGTTTTTCATTTTTATAAGTGGACAGTATGGTAGAAGTGAGCGTTAAGCTAAAGGGAGGATCATCCTACCGGTAACTTTTAAAGTTAAGTTTATGTTTGAATTTGCCATATTATATATTATTTTCAATATGGCAACTTCAAATATAAACAAAATGAGCGTATGCAACAAAAAATGAAGCCCGTCGTTGCCAGAAAAGAGAAACAGAAGTGCGCATTTATTATGCGCCAATAGAAGAAGAAATGAAGCACATGCTAAATAAAGTGAAATTGAATAAAGGATAGAGTACCTTACGAATTTTTTATTAACCCATTTTGCTGCGAGATTAAATTTTATTTTTTGTTGAAGAAGAAAAATACCTTTTTAGGGTAATTAGGACCTACTGATGTCAAAAATCAACTCAAAAAAATTTTCCGAATTTTCGTTTTCCCAGAAAACAGTGTTCGAAATTTCGAACACTGGCGTTTATCCTATATGTATGTCTGCTTTAAATGCAAGTAAAACATTTGAATTTATTTGCTGTTTTATTGATTTATTTTTATTATTTTTGAATCAAAAGGCACAAAAGTTATTAAATTTAGAGAAAAATTATATTTAGCTAAATTTATGTTGTAATAATATGATATAAAAATTTGAAAAAAAAAAATACGAAATAGCCGTAATAGAAGCTATGAAAAAATTGCTTTTATTCATGTTTTAGTTTGAAACATTTTGAAACATTTTTGTGGGCTTATCGCAACCCTTCAATTGACAGCGACGATGTTTTCCCTCGGGATTTCTGATTACAACGTGTTTTCCCTGCATTTTTGGAAGATTTGGAGGTCGATATTCCTTATCGTCGACATCATCATCGGTAGTTTCTTTCCTTTCAGTCAAAAGAAGAGCTTCTGTCACCGAGATTTTGAATTCTTTTTGACTCAAAGGCTTCTCAACTTTGTGTTTTGCAATCAAGCAATGCAATTTCCAAGCATTCACAACTGCCGAATTCAAAGGCCAATACCATTTTTTTCCACCAATATTAATTCGGTAGTTCTGGATTGCATTGTCGTGTAAATCCACACCCCCCCCCCCCCCCTACACATGCCCTTGTTATAATTGTGTAACATAGCTGGCTGACCATACGTAATGTATTTACCAGCTTCCTGGTTCTTTTTGGATGTCGATGCTTTTTTCCAACGTTGTACTTTGTGCAAAGGCAAGACTTGATCAAAATTTGTTGCCATGGTGACCTCTTTGTTGTCTTGCCATCTACATACATAACAATATTTTTTGGTTTTCATCAAATGTATAATCATAATCACCTCTTGGTAGTTTTTTACCTACATTTTACATTTAATACAAAGAATTTTGATCGTCAGTCAGTAACTATAGGATAAGCGCCAGCGTTCGATATTTCGAAAAGAACAAGTTTACACATATTTATGTGAAGGCACGCATGTGCATGTAAACTGGCAGTAATTCCTCATAATTATTTTTTAATTTTATTTTGCTTATTATTTTTAAAAATTAATTTAAAAAGTATCCAAAAATAAGGGTTGAAGAAATTTTTTTATTTTTTATTTATTTATTTTATTTATTTATTTATTTATAGCATATCACATACAACAAGAAATTAATCTTTTAAATTACAGTATGTGATTATTTAATGATTACAAAAAAAAGGTATAGGTATTAAACAATGAAATAAAAGTATAGAAAACAAACATATCAAAATAATAATAAGTAACAACAGAATAATAATAATAATAATTTGAAAGAAAAAATTGAAAATGTAATTGACATTAAAATTTAGAAAATAAAATTTTTTTAAATTACAAAGCGTTGCCATTGATTTGTAATGAGTTTGGTAACGAGTTCCACAGCCGTATTGTATTTGTAAAGAACTGCCACTCGGATATTAAAGTTCGATATCTTAATTGAATGATTCGATATCTTAAGAATCACGTTATACGCTACAGTCAATCTAGTTCTACTTGTCGAATCACAATAAGCAAAAATTTCGCAGCCATATAACAACTTGGGCACTAAGTAGGTTTTCGAAAGAAGCACACGAATATTAAGAGGTGTAATGTGTTGTAGGGGATATAGTGTTCTGAGCATAGAAAAAATTGTTCCGGAGACAGAATTTATGTGGGTATTCCATTGAAGAGAATTGTTAAAAATTATACCGAGGTTTTTTTGTTGATTCTACTATAGAAATGTTTTGATTTCCTAAAGTGATCGGGATATCAATGACAATATTCTGATTTCGTTGTGCTATGATCAGGCCCTTCGACTTTGTAGGGTTCAGGTATAAGCCATTTGACGATGCCCAGTAGAGTATTCTGTCAAGGTCCTCATTAAGTTTCACACAACAGTCATCAATTGAGTCCTTTTTACAATTTATATATATTTGTACATCATCTGCGTAAATGTGGATATCACTATGCAAGAGACAATTAAATCATTTATGTACAAAGTAAACAGTAGTGGTCCAAGAATAGAGCCCTGAGGTACTCCCTTAGACACGGGCAGGGGAGTAGATACGGTTCCGCCAGCAGAGACAGACTGGTATCTATCAGCAAGATATGTTCTTATCAGCGATGATGCAGTCGAAGAAAAATAAAAATTGTTGTAATCTTTTCACAAAGTACATCATGGTTTACAGAGTCAAATGCTTTAGAATGGTCCAGAAGTACCAAAAGTGTGATACCACCATTATCGATATTGGATCTTATATCCTCGGACACACTTAACAGCGAAGAAACACAGCTATGACCTGTTCTAAATCCAGATTGTTTGCTAAAGAGCAGCCGATGGTCATTTAAATAAGTACTAATTTGGTTGTGTAGCAGTCGTTCCAATACTTTAGATAAAAATGAAAGTATCGATATGGGACGGTAATCATTTGAAGATTTGGGAACAGGAATGACCTTAGCATGTTTCCAACAGTTAGGAAAGTGGCTGGTAGTGATAACAGTATTAAATAAGTGCGTAATATAACGCGATATCCTAGGTAATAAAAGTCTTATAAATTTAGGATGGATCTGGTCAAAGCCAACTGCATTTGAAGTCACTGATTTACAGCATAAAATTACGTCATCTTCAAAGACACGAGAAAACGCGAAACGATGTGGAGAAGAAATTTCTGGGGGCTGCTGCGAGACAAAAGCTGATTGAACCATATTTGAGGGCATAAGGGATGGAATGTTTATAAAAGATTTATTAAGTTCATTCGCGTCAATGCTGCAAGCTGGGGTAGCTTTGTTCCCAATACCAATCTCACGGATTGTTTGCTATTTCTTCCTCGAGTTTACAGCTGATCTAAAACGGTTCTCAAAATAAGAACTTTTAGCGTCATAAATAGTTCTATTGACAATTCTAAGGGCTTCGCGGTATTCTTCGTATAGCTCAGAAGTTCTAAACCTTTTCCTACGTCTGTAAATATAATCACGAGTTTTAATTTGTTGTTTAATACATAGTAAAATTAAACCAGCTTTTCTCAGGGCCATTACCGCGGTTCGTTCTCAAGGGTATGGAAATATCACACAGGTTGGCAAGGTTGCTATTAAGGAAGTAGAGTTGATCATCAGCAGAAGGCATATTATATATATTGTTCCATTCTATTGTGTTGTAGCATTCTTCCAGCAAGTGATAGTTAACGTGTCGAAAGTCTCGATAGTAAGTCGCAGTTTCAACTCTTTGAAAATTTAAATCATAGGATATGTAAATAAGATCATGTTTTGAAAAAGTTGGTGCGCTGGATCGAAAAGTAATAAATTAGACGTGTTACCTAATATAAATATATCAAGTAAAGTACTGGAATTATTGGAGAAGTGCGTAGGCTGCACAGTATTGACAATATATAACCCAATAAATTTAAGGTGATCGAACAAGATTGAACTAGTATTTGACAGTAAATTACAGTTGAAATCACCCGCAATAATAATGTCATTATATTGCATAGCTAGTGACTCTAAGTTACACATAAATGAATCAATAGGTACACGGGAATTTGGGCGGTAAGTGCACCCCAACAACAATTTACTGTCAGCACCAAAAATTTCAAGGAATAAATACTCAATTTTGTCGCTATCCTGTGATCTTTCAATTTCCTTGTAACGTATACCATTCTTGATAAAAATTGCTACTCCACCCGCATGACCTCTTCTATCATTCCGAAGTATTTTGTATCCATTAGCATTAACTAAACTATTTGGGAGGTCTCTTGCAAACCATGTTTCAGAAACACATACAATATCCACCTTGGTATTCTCAAACAAAAAACGAAATTCATCCATTTTAGGAAAAAGACTTTGAGCTTAATGCTGTGGCATAGGTTGAGTCCTTTACGTTGTGCTATGAGTATTTTAATCATAGTTTTTGTACAAGCTGTGGAATCCGAACCATAACTATTTAAGGCTGACATTAACAGTAATTAAAGAATAAAAAGCAACGCTTGTGTAATAAAGCAAAAACGAATACATATTAAAATCTTTTAAAACATAAAGAAAAGTAGTAATATCTAAAACTAAAGAATATTTACGATAGTATATATTATACACGTTCTTGTGCATTATATCCATCGCGAAAAATATTTAAGTTATCCATGTCATTTACATGCATTGGCTCCTCATGTTGTTGGCGCCTAATGTAAACCAACCCACGATTGGTGAAGGCTCCAAATATTAGCTTACTTTTCTTCAAACTATAGTCCCGTTGGAAGATACGATGATTTTCAGAAGTTAAGTTCTCATTTACATAAAACGGTACGGAGTTATCAAAACCAAGCGTGTTCAATCGCAAAGCATCCTTACGCAACTTTATATGGGATGAAACGGACCTAAGGACTACGTTTCGCTCAAATGGCGATTTGAATTTTATAATTATTGGTGGATCAGCCGAAGATTTACTATTAACAGAGATTCGGCCTGGAGAATTTTTCTTATTCCTCAAACGGAAAGCTCCAATAATTTCCGGAGGGCGCATTGCAACAGTCTCACATATTTTTGAATAAATAGCAGTATGGTTTTCATTCTGTTGTTCCGGAACACCAATAATACGTAGTTCATTAGCTACAACTGCATTGTCATGTTTCCTGTTGACAGCTTTCTAGTGGGCAATTTCTTGCTTTAAGTTCCTTGTTTCAATAGTCAAATCATCGACTTTCTCAGTGTTATTATTTTCAATGTCATTAACGCAAGATTCCAACTGAGTCACTCGTTCCGTTAAAATGTCCAGTTCAGTTTTCGCCATATTTAGCCTCTTTTCTATTTCGTTCAATAGACGTTCCTCATACTGCTGAAACATGTCCTTCATAGTGGACTGCAGTTGGTCGGCTAGCTTATCAAACCTTTTATCTATCACCTGCATGAATTTAAAAGGAGATTCGATATTTGAAGAACGGGCAGATACTATAGTAGGTATGTAGTAGTATATATAGTTTTTAGCGTATTTACAATTTCTGTTTGAGACAGATTAGCAGAGGTATTATCCATTTTTTTTGAAATAGAAAAGTTGTTGTTTTTACTTCTAGGTTTGGATTTTGACTGGCTTCTTAATTTAAATTGATGCATTTGTTCAACTACTGATTTATAATTTTGATTTCTTTAAGTGTAGTTCAAAAAGTAAAAAAGAAAACAACTCTGTATGAAAGCACATCCACTTGAAAATTCAAAGCACAGCTTGTTTCAAACAGATGTTATATATTTAGTGAAAAGAAATAACGTTATGTATTTTTGTTGTTGCTTTTTTCTATTTTGCTTTATTTCTATTTTGTTTACTTATTCGTTTACTTTATGTTCGTTTATTCGTATGTTTCCCGTTGGAAGAAATCAGCTGACTGCGAATTGTTGTTTATTGTTTCGTATTTGTATTGTTTATGTACTAAAATATGCAATTGTTTATATTTGAAATTTATTGTTGTTGTTTTGATATATATGCATTTGTTATTTCCAATGTTCGTATTGTTGTTGTTTGTTTAAAATTTTCAGTGTTTTTCGGTGTTATTATTAAATATTTTTTAATTATTATTTCAATTTGACAAAACAATCAAATAAATTTAGACTTTAATTAAGTGTATTTACAATTCATCCGATTATATTTGCTAAATCTGTTGTTCGTTATATTAAAATATCTAATGTCACGCACAACAAAGTCCGAAAACACGTCCGTTCGACTCGATGACTCAATGGTCAAAAAAAAAATTTACCCCTAGCATCGGGGGGAGGGGGATATTTTACGGGTGAATTTTTTTATTTTCCTAAAGTTGAGACTTAATACCAAAACTAAATTTTTTTTGGAAATTTTACCTTTTTCATACATAAATATTTTTTTGAAAAAAGAAGATTTTTACTGTTCGAAAAATCGAACAGCGGAGCGAAATGGGTTAAGGGCCATTATAACAACTCGCCGTTAAACTTGGGTATAGTTAGAGCAGGGATTACCATTTCATAGCACAATTGTGCAGAGAGAATTCATAAACATTGCTTATGCTCTTTTATTTAGTTGTCGATCAGACTGCGAAAAGCACACATGTCAGCGGATGCTATGTTATTTTTTGTTAGGTTTACACTCAAAAAAATATTTTATGTTAAAAAATCCTTTTTTTAAAAGTCAAAGTCTTATATGTTCTTAAAACACATTTTGATTGTTTTAATAATTTAGATGATTTGGAAAGAGAACAACTTTTTTATAGACATAAAGCAATATTTTGGAAAAATTAAAGGGTTGGTTATTAGTAGGAGAGGACATTTATGAACAAAAATTAGTACTCAGCAATTATCTAAAAAACATTACCTAATTATTAAATCAAAGATGTATAACTTTATGTATGTTGATGAAATGAAAATCAAAATAGGGTATATTACTAACATTTTTCTATGACTGTAGGCTCTCAACTTATTTTCTCTATCTTACTCACTAATACACAACCAAAAGGTTTTTGGTAACCCCTGAGTTAGAGGTACCTTTTGCTAAAGGGAACTGTAAAGTTACATTTAACTTATTTTCGTTATTACAACTTACAGATAAAATAAAGTTAACTTTTTCAAAAAATATGGCAGTGCCGGAGCAATGTCGATAATACTGCTCAATTAAACAAGTTTTTTTTAAACGCCGTGGCAACGACGGGCTTTGTTTTTTTGTTGTGCTCATTTTGTTTATATTTGCAGTTGCCATATTGAAAATAATATATAAAATGGTAAGTTCAAACATAAACTTAACTTTAAAAGTTACCGGTAGGATGATCCTCCCTTTAGCATAACGCTGATTTCTATCATATTGTCTACTTTTAATAATAAAAACCAATTTATCTGCCCGTTAAAATCGTCCCTCTAGTTAACGGCAAGTTATAATAATGGCCCTAAATCCTGCTTCATATTCAAAACCTTAAGTGTAAAATCAGGTGCTTTTCTGCATATCTGAAATGTACCTCAAATATCCAAAGGGGGCCCAACTTTGGAGGATATGCTTATGGGTATTTACAGTAGGTTTTCCTTTGTTTGAAAATTAAGTCTTTAGCACAATTTTGGAATAAAAAATATAAATTAAAAACGCAAAACAATACTTATTAATACTATATTTATGAAGGTATTCTATTGCCTTCTGAAACCAAATTGATAGTAGTGCTCTCACGGGCACGGACATATACATATTTATGTAAATATGCTTTATCTACCTTAACAAGTGAAATCTTTTGTTTTTCGAGTATTTCAACAGCAAAGTTACATTAAACTGTTAAGAATAATTTTTAAGGTTATACAGGACAGGTTCACGGGAATTCTGCTGTTGATTTCATCAATAGCTAGGACCTTCTAAAGATTGTGTAATGTTACTCCTTGTCTTTTGAAACTTAAATTTAATAAGTACTAGTACCCCTGCTACAAAGACTTTCAATTCGTTAGTTTGGTGTGAAAACCTTTTGCAGATAGTTAACGCTTAAGTTACCTTGTTCAACAATACTTCATATCACTCTTCCGCTTTAATTTCGCAATTATGTCGGCATTATATAGTGTAATCACAGTGAGATTCCAGTAGCAATAATTGTTTAATAGAGGTGTTTAAAACATTCTTCGAATTTATATGTAAGTTGAGTATATTATTGCAGTTTACATGTAGTTTCCATTATGATCGTAAACCAGATCAAATTAATCTACTCTGTTGACCTCTGGAAATATAATGCCGAACCTTCTGCTGGAGACGTTCATAATGTTAAGGACAGAAATATTTGGAGCTTTGGCGAAATTATTCATTGTAGTTCTTAAAGAATTATTTTTTTATTGAAGGTACTCTAATAAATTCCCCACTTAGTGCCATACAATGTGGTTCTTACTCATATATTCTCGAGTAGCGAACAAAAGGGGTGAGTATTCATTTTTTTCCCTTGATATTACCCGGATCTAATTCAATATGAAATATTTTGGATCCCAGATTATGTCAAATTGAATTTGAATACTTCAGAGTGTAGAGAAGGAATCTCTGTTAATCTATGACAACAATGAGATCTGAATTTAATAAATTTATTTGAATTTCGGTTTAAAAGAAACATTTTTGAATATAAAGTTATGAATAATTTTTATTTTGGTATCGGAACTTTCATATTAGTTGGAATGACGTTGCCAGTCCTATAGCCTATAATAAACATGTTACACAACTTTAATATTGAAAGACTATAAATTTATAACAGTGTAACAACATTTCAAAATTATTAACGTAAGGCTGAATATGATTATGATTTATACTTGACAATTAGAAAAGCGAACTAATAATATTTGTGAAATACGCAAATATTAGCCGATTGCCAGTAATAGCTCAAATGTGAAAATGACAAATTTTTCGATAAACAATTAAGTTCAATCAAAACTTTTGAAAATTTTTAACTTAAATTTCATCTAATAAGACGACATACATATATAAAAAATATAACATGACTGTTATGCTATTTAAATAACAGCTGCGGTAATTTTTGTCCGATTTAACAAAACAAAGTCTCAGTGTCTTCATAGGAGAATACACTTTTAGAATGTCACCACTTATTCTATATTTTTTAATTAATGTTTGCTACTATGAATGGACAAACTTGAAAAAATATGACAAAAAAACGCATTTGCCAAGTTTACCTCATTAAATCTGATCGCATTTGAAGTCAAATAATATATTGTTACGTTTTTACCTTTTAAAAACTTTTAAAATACGAGTTCGTAGATTGCAAATAAAATAAAAATAAATTTGTGTCTAGTTTTATTAAATTCCTTATTGTTCGAACAATTCTGTGTGCCACTGTTCCCAACTTGATGTAAACAACAACAATTACTTTTTTTGTTATTTCACTGTGCAGTCTTTTGCAGAAATAATAACAACTATTAGTCAATTGTTCGACAGATCTTTGTAACGGAGATCTTCAAACCATCATCACTCTCTTCAAACACACCGCGTCTTCACACAAGACTGAATGAACTTTTACTGACTCCGTTGCCTACTTTGTCTTTTATATGCCTTTTATATGGCAACGTAAACAGTCTGATTAATGTTCTTGAAGTCAAATGTTCGTGGTTCGCCTTCTCGAGATCTTTCTAAACGTTAACATCGTTGTTTCGTTGTGTATTTTGTTTACATTTATTCTTGTGGAGTTTGTTGGTATATTTTTGTTTACTTGTTCATCATTTTTTTTATACTGGTGTTTGTTGGTATATTTTTTGTTTACTTGTTTTTCGCTTTTGTTTTTTAGCTTTTGTGTATATGTGTATGTATCGTGTTAAAGGTCCATCCCTCCCTTTTCCAACAAAGCTTAAATTTTGGGTTTTGTTAGTGTAATCAATAAATTTGTGCATAAAGTCCAAAAGATTTTTGAATTCTACTCAGCAAAACTCACAACCTAAATTGTGTCATTAGCTGGGTGTATTTCATTTTTTTTATTCTGTTGCATGGTGTAATTAATTTTAATTTTTTTAGCATTCTAATATTCTAGTAGCTTGTCTGATTTATAACTAATTATCAATAATTAAATTTATCAATATAATATAGAAAAATGATCCTTTCCGGCCAAGTAAAATTCTGCATAAAGAAGTAACGATATTCTGAAAACTGTTGTTACAGTTAGATATGTCTCTCGACCAAATTTCGTTTAATTTCATGTTTTTGTGTTATTTTAGATTATGAAAGAGCCAAACGGTAAATAATTACAAGAAAGTAAAATATTTTGTCTTGTCCCTCCAAATTTACATAACGAAAAAACAGGTACGGTATTTAAACTGTTGAAAAAGATCTTAAGTTGCCCGCTCTAAAATAGCAAAGATGATGAAATCAATAAAAAAAAATCATACTGTTTGCGGTGTACCTATTCAAAAAATAGTAAAAGAAAATGGGTATTTCAGAATTCACTCTTTAAAAGGCAAAAGAAAATAACTTTTGCCAAGAAGCGTATAAGAAGAGTTCTGGAAAAGGTAACTAAAATATTAAAGGTAAGGAAAATATTATATTTTCGGTATCAAAGAAAGACAAATGCGTGGAAAGAAAAAACCATTTGCGTACCATTAAGAAGAATGGTGATGATGCTGTGATGGTTTAGGGGTATATTGCAGCATGTTAATTGGGTTTTTTTCAATTTATTGAAACACTGTCATAAAATTGGGTCTTCATCGTCAATTTATCTTTTTCGCAAGACAGTGATTCTAAGCATATAGCGAGGTAGTGTCTTGCCTTGCTAAATTCCTAAACAATTGTGGACGCCTCCTCAAATTTAAAATTTAGGAACCATCAGAATCTATGATGAAAGAGGAAGGGAGCAACACAATCTGGAAATTAGTTTATAGTAAACTAAAGGCTATCCTATCAACTATTAAAAAGGGAAATATCTTAATTATTATTTATTTATTTAATTATTTTATGTCTATGGATAGTAGTTCCTTGCAGAATAAATTTAAATTTACAAACAATATATATAATTAATATTTAATGATTTAAGTACAATACATATAATTTTTTGCTTTAAAGAATAATTGTTTTCAGAAAGATCAATTAAATGATAAAGATTATTGAACTTTGGACATATTTGACGAAAAGAGTCGTTGTTGGCATAGACTGAGCGGTGAAATTGTAAATTTAATAAATTAAAATTACGAGGAGGTCTAATTGGAACATTAAAATTAATTTTACGTAACAAATAATCAGAATAGACATCTCCACGTATTAAACCCAGAAGAAAAGAGACACTTAGCATTATTCTTCGACTTTTCACTGTACGAAGGGAGAACAAACTAGTTCCATCCAAGTCCTCTCAAGCACAATAACAGAAAGCGCTTCTGTACAGATTCAATTAAGTTAACGTAAATGAGAAAATGTGGATCAAATATAATAGATCCATACTCAAGAATAGGGCGCACCAAAGATATATGTATATAATTGTTTTGTTACGTAGGGATCAGTAAATTCCTTTGACCAGCGCTTTATAAATCCTAAAACACCATTTGCTTTGTTCACCATCATTGATATGTATATGTTCCGAAAACGTAAGCTTATGATCTAACAAGATTCCAAGATCAGATATATTTTAAACCTTCTCCAAAATTTTGTCTTTAAAATGATAAGAGGCATCCAGTTTAAATGAACGATGAAATGTCATATGTTTGCATTTATTAAAGTTTAACTCCAACAAGTTGACTTCACACCATTGACAAAAATAATCAATATCCTTTTGAAGAGTTGATTGACCAGATATGCGATCAAGCGAATTAAAAATTTTAACATCATCAACGTACATGAGTATATTGGAATGAATAATAACAGATGGCAAATCGTTTATAAATAATGTGAATAGTACTGGACCAAGATGGCTTCACTGAAGCACTCCGGAGGGAACATCGATGACTTTAGATAGAGCATTTTCAAATTTCACTTGCTGAGTTCTACTAGAAAGATAAGATTTCAGCCAACGTACCGCATCGTTACTAAAACCCATGCAAGATAGTTTATAAAGCTAAAGATCATGGTTGACTCTATCAAATGCTTTACTGAAGTCTCTATAGATAACATCAGTTTGTTGCCTGTTGATGAACCCTTCATTTACTTTAGTTGTTAATTCCAAGATATTAGTAGAAGTTGAACATAATTTTCGAAAGCCATGTTGATATGAGGTTACAATTGAAGATATTTGATGATATAAAGAGTCAGTCACAAATTTTTCAAAGAGTTTTGGAATTGCATTCAATTTTGCTATACCTCTGTAGTTAGAAACTTCCAATTTATTGAGAGCTTTAAACAATGGAATTATGAATTATTTTTTCCAAGCTATTGGAAAATAACCGAGTTCAATAGATTTATTGAAAATTGTCTAAGAATACAAGTAGGTATACCATCTGGACCTGGGGTAGGTGAGCTTTGTATTGACAATAGATTTTTTCGAACAGTTTCAGCAGCAATATGCGATGACTGGGATATATCATAAGGATAGGAAGCTTGATTTTTTGAATGATTTATAAGAATAAGTTGTTGCAAAAAAATCAGCAAACAAATTACTTATGAACATTTCGTCGTAAGCACTACAAGAACCAAATTCTAAGTAGTTCGGGTATGTATTTGTACGACGTTTGGAGTTAATAAATTTGTAGAAAAACTTTGAATTTTTTTTATTTTTGACTTCATTCGGTGTAAATAATTGGAGTAAATATGTATATAATCGAGAGAAGAGCCAGATAACTTATATTTTTTATAAAGTTTAAGTATAAGGTTTATTTTTTGTTAAACTGTCAGCAGACTTTTTCGTGCATATTGTATTTTTTGTCTTTTTAGTTTGTTGCTATAGCCTAGAACTTATACATATAATTTACGTTCAATGTCCTTTCAATAGACTAAATCTATACAATAGAAGAAAAACTATTTAAATTTAAAAAAAATACAAGTTGTTAGTATTTTTTATTTTTAGTTACTAAACAAGTTCATTTACTCAGAGTTATGTATATGACCACTTTCAGGTATATTTGGCAAATTTTTTTCAATTTATTTCAAAATATAAAAACATTTCGAATATAATTGATATAGTATAGGACTTTAGCATATTTTTTAACTTCTTTTTTATATTAATTCTACTCTATGAATAAATATTTCTATCATTGTTGTTAAAAACATCATTTTCATTAAATTCATTTTCACAATAAGCTAATGAAAAATATTAAATAATTTTCCTTTGTCCTAATAAATAAACGAAAACTTTTTCACTCATATGTATATCATATAGTATGTTTAGAAAAAAAATGTTTTATTTTATGGAAGACACCATATGTTAAGTGTTTGTGTGTGTGTGTGAGTGTACATATCTAACCCTGTGAGAAACTCAAGTGTGTTTATTGCTTATTTCTCTATAAGAATTTAATATCGAATTGGAAGAGAACGCATGTGCTCCAACTAATATGTGCGTTTGTTTTCGGTAGCATTATTTATGTTCATATGTGAAAAGGAAAATCCACCCTAATAATGGTAAAACATTTCCAATAAGAATAAAAGCAGCAACTACGCTTATGTGTCCAATAAAACTGAAGGCAATATTGCCAGTACTAAAAGCAGTGCCATCTATGAAGTTTTTGTTACATTTCAATCTGTTTGGCAGTTATTTACCAATAGATGGTACTGCAAGCATCTAAAAACCACAAATTTAATTCAATGTCAGCTTATTTCTAAGATCAAAACCAGCAATAACATCCGATCAGAATACACAAATGGAATGTAGTACACAAGATCCATTCGTCTATAAGATAAAGTCCCATGATATTATATGCCACACCTTTGCATTTGGATTGCATGTACATTCATATGTGCATAGATACTTATGTATGGCTATACAATTTTATTGAATCTATTGTTTAATATCAAGTGTATATGTACAATTATGTAGTATACCTATGAGTGGACCTTATAAAATATTAAATATATTGATTAAACCTTTAAACTACACAGTATTGATTTAAATGCAAAATGTATATACTTGCTTACGAAGTTGTTGGATACTGAATGAATATCTGTAATTTTGACGGAAATTTCAGAAAACTCATATGTACATACATACATATGTATGTAAAATATTGTAGCGCAAAAGAAGAGAAAAATTTACTCACTCATACATAGGTATGTCCTGCATAATGGTAAATAGCAACTAAATAATGTTAAAATATGTGTGTATGTACCTACACGATTGTAAAATTTATATGTATGAATGTGCATATAAACACTGCTGATGGAGAAGAGGGTGTAAAATCCATAAGCCCTGGAATGCTTTGTTGTTAGTCAGACCTTATAAAATATTAATCGTATACCGAAATGTCTATTCATGGATATACATACATACATATGAATGTACATGAACATGGTCGCATCAACATGAGTTTGTATGGATGTGTGTTAGTATATGCACATTTGAGAGGTTGACAGTATTACTATGTATAATATATGGCGACCATAATGAACACGAAAGCCCGAACTAACGAACTCCAAATATGGCAAGAACATATATGTTGAAAAAACAACAACAACAACAACAAAAAATCCTATTTTCATTCGATACTATACTGTTCGAAAGCGAGGGCGAAATACACAAATATGGGTATGTACGTATGTATATGTCATCCTTTTTAAGAATTCAAACTCTTGCTCAAACAAACAAACAAACACACACACATACACACATACATATATATACAGAAACACAAAATTTTATTCCTGCTTTATATATTGTGAAAACGTGATTGTTCGTCCGTCCATCTGTCTATATGTCTGTCCTGTACAATAAAAGGCTTTTCAACATTTGCAAAAAGGACACTACACTCTCTATATACATACATACTTTGTTTTGTATGATATGTGAGTGTAAAGTCTGCATATACATATATATGTATGTATGTATGTATTTATACACAGTACGCGTATATGTATATGCATGTGTATTGATGTTGCCATAAAACCATTAGTGCCAACGTCCCTTGTGTACACAAGCATCCTTCATTCATTTACTATTTTAGCCACCCGCATTCAAAGACTACACGACTCATGTCCACCCCCATTGGGCGAATATATTCTAGGACATAAGAAGCATAAACAAAACGATATGCGACGCCATCCTTGCTGAAGCTGAAGTTGATGTGATGTAAGAGCCATTCAATAATGTACAAAATAACAAAAACAAAAACACACAAAAGAGAGAAAATAAAATAAACACACCACTACCACCGCCATTGCCACCAACAGCAATATCACTGCTAAAGCACCCTCAACAACAAGAGAATTTACGAAAATATTGTCGTCGACAACTGTGGTAAATGTTGAGTTTGAAATAAATGTGGTGTAAAATTCATGGCATTGCTGGTTGATATAATCAAACATACCCATATGCGCATACATTAATTCTCAAATACAATATATATATGTATATGTATGTGTCTATGTACATATTATATGTACATTCAAATGTTTATGTACATACTCATATGTGGGATTACGTACATATGTATATAAAACGAATATACATACAATATATTGCTTTATATAATCAACTTTTAGTCTCATATTTTACTGTACATCCAATACATATTTTGTTCAGTTCCAATGTCTAAAATATTTCATTCAGAGACTTCCATACAGAATTCATGTCTCTTGCGAAACAATTCGGCTGGATGAGGTAAAATATTTGTCGCAATACAATGCAAAATATCGGCATATTGTACATACATATAGATATACATACATATTTTGTTTGCTGCTCGGATGTAATTTTCTAGAGGTGTATACATACATACATAAATATTAATACATTAACAATACTTTGTTACAGCCAATACATTCTATTGTTGAATAAAGATATATTCAAACTGTTATTTTTTTAAAAGATTATTTATCTAAAATTTTACTACTGATCCTCTCAGTTGTCTAAAATAATTCGGTTAAGAAAGGTTTAAGAATATTACAGTAGGACCTTGATTATCCCTGATGGTCGGGACCGGAAGCATTCCGGATAATCGATTTTCCCGCTTAATTGATTACCAATTTTGGCTAGTATTTTAATAGATATTTTTATTAATTAATAAATGAATATGTACATACAGTGTTGGAAAAAATAATAGAAACGCATCAAATTTTTATTATTTCCTTAAATTTTTATTTATCTTTAAGTAAATAAAAAAAGGTATATACATAAACTTAAAAGTATCCCCATTGTCATTTACATTAGCAAGAATTTAAAAGCAATTTCCAACAATAAAAGTTTATTACGAAAAAGTATACAATATTTTAATGATAAACTAGTAATCGTTTCTATTATTTTTTCCAACACTGTATTTATATAAAAACTAAATAATTTAAGGATTACATGTTTCAAAAATATAAAAAAAAATAATTTTGTCAGAAAACAGTGAACAGAAGATAAGGATTTCATGTACTAAAGAGGGAATTCCCCTTTATCGCTTGTTTGTTCAAGATAATAGAAAAAAATGTTTGCTTATAATCACGGATAATAGAGGTAATCACGGTTAAACGATGAAGAAAAATTTAAGTCGATCCAAAATAATATTAAGTCGCAAAAAATTTTCTTTTTCCATCCCGGATAATTATCCTTATCAATGTCGTTTATAAATAATGTGAATAGTACTGGACCAAGATGGCTTCGCTGAGGCACTCCGGAGGGAACATCGATGACTTTAGATAGAGCATTTTGAAATTTCACTTGCTGAGTTCTACTAGAAAGATAAGATTTCAGCCAACGTATCGCATCGTTACTAAAACCCATGCAAGATAGTTTATAAAGCTAAAGATCATGGTTGACTCTATCAAATGCTTTACTGAAGTCTCTATAGATAACATCAGTTTGTTGCCTGTTGATGAATCCTTCATTTACTTTAGTTGTTAATTCCAAGATATTAGTAGAAGTTGAACATAATTTTCGAATTTTTTTCACGGCACTATCGTCCTTTTTCCATAGATTTTTACAGAATAAACTATGGTTGTAATTTTCCTTTTCATAGATTATGTAATGATTTTAACATGTATTATGATTTTATTGATTTTAATTGTACTGTTTATAATATTAAACGTAGCTTATATGCTGCCATTAATTTGTAAATTATTATAGAAAAATATATTCTCGTTCTTGTCTTAGGTAGTTATGGTTTATTGTTGCTTTATTCAGCTTGTGATTAAGTTCTGTAGCTGATTTATGTTGTCGTTGCCTTTACTTTTCCCTAACCCGCTATAGTCCGGACTGTAGTGTGTACGTGTCCCTACGTAATGGGGACGAGCCCTCCGCGGTCGGGTGAGGGTGGGTTAGTGTGAGGCCGGGGACGTTCGATAAAAAAAAAAAAAAAAAAAAAAAGAAAGCCATATTGATATGAGGTTACAATTGAAGATATTTGATGATATAAAGAGTCAGTCACAATTTTTTCAAAGAGTTTTGGAATTGCATTCAATTTTGCTATACCTCTGTAGTTAGAAACTTCCAATTTATTGCCAGCTTTAAACAATGGAATTATGAATTATTTTTTCCAAGCTATTGGAAAATAACCGAGTTCAATAGATTTATTGAAAATTGCCTTTAGGGGACCAGAAAGGTTTTCAGAACAATGTCTAAGAATACAAGTAGGTATACCATCTGGACCTGGGGTATGTGAGCTTTGTATTGGCAATAGATTTTTTCGAACAGTTTCAGCAGCAATATGCGATGACTGGGATATATCATAAGGATAGGAAGCTTGATTTTTTAATGATTTATAAGAATAAGTTGTTGCAAAAAAATCAGCAAACCAATTACTTATGAACATTTCGTCGTTAGCAACATCAATTGATGTTGCCGGATAATCGAATCACGGATAATCAAGGTCCTACTGTACTTATTTTCCATAAATATTTATTCTAATAACGTTGAAACAGGAAATTTTGTTTAATAAATTTTGGTAAGTCCCCAACTCATGTAATCTAGCAATTGAAATATGTATGTGCTATTAATAGAATTTCAACATCATATCAGACTAATCGCCACTAGTGACGATGATGAGCCATTTAACGACTTACTAATGTTTCAGACAAGAAGCTTTTATGCGAACTTACTGAAAAACAGAACAGCACGATTGGTTTTCCTATTTCCCTTCTAATATTAAATTCAGGCTGACACAGTCTGATATTCTGATAACTAAGATTACATTTTACACATCATATCTTGATGGCAGAGCGGTTTATCATAGATCGGCAGACTTACACAATCTTTGCTGCTTTATATTCATATAAATTTCTCATTTCTCAACTTCAAAATAAGTATAACGCAATCAGGCATCTGTTTTATAGTTGACGTTTTCACAATCGTTTGCTGACAGACACAAAAGATTATGACCAACTCGCAAATGTCTTTGTTGGTAAAAAAAAAAGTTTTTATAAACACCAAAAAGGAATGGAATCCCGACCAAAATAAACTACTACTGTTCACAGTTTTATGGGGAAAGGTGTTGCGACAAATTGAAGAAGTGGGTACTAGGGATGCCAATCGGAAAATTCCGAATCCCCGGGAATTCCCGGTATTGTAAATTCATACATATATCTCTATCTCTATAAAAATGACGTGTATCTTCGTGATCGCTAAACTCAAAAGCTACTGGACCGATTTTGACCAAACTTAATATACATGTTCTATTGCGTCCGACAGATGCAATAAGCTCGATCTATATCCCAAATTTCAAGAAAATCGGTCCAGGCATTCAGGCGTGATTGGGTATGCACTCAATTTGCCCGTTTTTGGCCCCTTTCCCCCTTTTTGGACCCCTTTTGGTTCAACTTTAGAAACGGAACACCTCCAATAGCTATTTGGGAAACTTAACCAAGCTAAATCGTAAAAAATTACCTTTAAAACAGATAAAATACAGCATTTATGTATAAAAGTACTAAGTTTTGCCCATTTTTTCTCCCTTTATCCCATTTTTTCTCCCCTTTTGGTCAAAATTTTGAAAAGATTTATAGCCTATAACTTGCACCGGCAAAAGCTCGATCTATATCCCAAATTTCAAGAAAATCGGTCCAGGTATTCAGGCGTGTTGGCTACCAAACAAACAAACAAACAGACTTACAGAAAGATTTATAATATATTAGGATAACACGACTGTTATACTATTTAAATTATAACTAAGGTAATTTTTATACCATTTTATCAAATGAAGAATCAATCTCTTTACAAGAGAACAGACTTTAAGAATATTATCACTGATCTATAATTCAACCATGAATCGTCATACAAACGAACAACGCTTGCAGATCATTGAATTTTATTATCAAAATGGGCTCTTGGAAAGTTGGCCGAAGATCCACTTTTTACCGAAAAATTGTGTTCAGCGACGAAGCTCATTTTTGGCTCAATGGATACGTAAATAAGCAGAATTGTCGATTTTGGAGTGAAGATCAGCCAGAAGCATTGCAAAAGCTACCAATGCATCCAGAAAAAGTCACAGTTTGGTGCGGTTTATGGGCTGGTGGCATCATTGGACCGTACTTCTTCACAGATGCTTCGAATCGTAATGCCTTTAGACTATTTTTTGACGCTTCAATTGACGCATTGGAAGACAACATTGAAGCATTTATTCGTGAGATACCGGCCGAAATGTTGGAAAAAGTATGCCAAAATTGGACTAAGCGGATGGACCATTTGAGGCGCAGTCGCGGTCAACATTTGCATGAAATAATCTTCAAACATTAAATTATATGGACCGTACTATCGATTCAAGTGAAGATTTCATGCATTTTTCTGAATTTTATGTGTTTTTTTTTTTTGAAAAATTTTCCTATAGCTCTTAAAAAATCACCCTATACATCGCAGCATAGTTTATTATGTAAAAATTTAAACACTTCATGTCAGCTAGGTTTTATTTTTTTTATAACGTCAAGTGAAGTAAAAAAGTTTCCCGTTACAATAGAATATCGATTATGTCAATAACAAAGCTCTCTTTTTGACTCCCATCTGGTTTCCCTGATACAGGTTTCCGCAAATACAGCTGTAAGTAGTTGCCACGCACGTTGCATATACATAATTGAATCTAAGACTGACAATTTGATTTCAGTGGACCACGAAATTTATAACGACCACAAAAACTTCAATTAGTTAGTCATCTACAGTGAGTAAATTATTGCAATTATTAAAAGCTGAAAGATTTTCAGCTCATTTTTCGAAAAGTCGTAATAAGTTCAAATTTATCATCATTTCAAAGCAGTACATTATCATACGTACATATGTAGTTGACCGAAATATTATCATCTGTAATATCCATGAAGTAAAACATAGGACGAAACACTTTCTTCTAATGTTTGTCTGTCACGTGAGATAAATATGAGAAGAGCAGTAAGAAAGACTCTACAACATTTCAAACAGCTGTTAGCAATCTACGTGAAAATTGGAAATATTTTCTCTTCGCAAACTATGTATTAAAGGAATACGATTCTCTGTTACATGTAGTACCATCTTTGGCGATAAACATCGCATTGTCATGTTTATTGCTGCCAATACTTTCGTCAGTTCATAAGACGAGCTTCTGTTTTCTTCTTTTTCAGAGTATTCAGCAGCAGGAATATTACATGCAAACATACATAATCGGTTACTACAACCTTTCATTGTAAATTGGAAAAGTCTGACCTGAAGTTTGAACATTGGTCTGACGTCTAATAACCCTCTAGTGCCCAAATTTTTTTTCTGGATTAAAAAATTATTTTTGGGTTTGATTTGTCTTAAAAGTAAAGGATAATTTTTAAAAATATAATTTTTTTGGTCAAATCGGGTTTTATAGCGCCAAAATCTTAGACCGCCTATAGGCGGCTTTAGGAAAAAAAATTCAAAAAAAATTTACAGCAATTTTTTTTTCTTCATATAAGTAGAGTGAAATATTTTATTTAAAAAAAGAACAGATTATAAAAGAGATGTTTAAAAAATAAAGATAAATTTCAGATTTAATTTCTTTATAAGGTAATACAAAAAATATTTGAAAAAAAAAAATCAATATTTATGGGAAAAAAACAGTTTGTTCAAGTTATTTATGGTGAAAATCGTAGAAGTAGTACTTGTGATTAGAAAGACACAAGTTTATTTTACACTTGCGACATACAATTTGAGTTTCGGAATTAGGTCTATGCTTACAAAGTACGGATGCAATCTCTGCTCAGAAGTTTGGTATCTCGTATCATAAGCATTAGGCTTGTTGATTCTGTTGAACAAAATGTAGGCATTTACCATGGCTAAGTCAAGCAAATGTAAGAACAGTCGATTTGTATACTTGTTGCCTTTCACTGGAATTTTATATCGACCAATAAGACCATCCATGAGATCGACACCACACATATGGCTATTTTATTCATGAATTATATTGGGGCAATCGACGTCAACAAACTTTTTTTCAAAGCTAACAAAACGTGATACCTGTATTTTTGTGCCAATATATTGAAAAATTTCCGAACTGGTTGTAAAGAAGGAAGTTCTTATATCTTTTCGAGTGGCATATAAATTCGATGGGTCAACAATGTGCTCAATAATAGTGTCGCCCAGAAAGTACTGAAAGCATTTGAAAGGCGTATCAAGCTTTGTGAGATCTTTTCCTAGTTCGGGCTCAGAAAATGCAATCGCGGAGTTATCTAGTACTAAGTTCTTTTGGCGCCACAAGATTTTCGCGAAATTGTGGGATTTGGGATCTATGTATATCCTAAACAGATGCAATAAACTCCCTTGTTTTACTTTTAATACTATAGTCTGCTCTGCAGGCACATTACGTTTGCGTTTCTGTGGCCGAGGAGTAATTGAATCAATCGAATTAGAAAGTGATAATAATTTTCCCCATGACGAAGGACTTCCGTTTGGAGTAGGCAAATCTCTGATACCAGCATTGATTCTGACATATTCACCGCTCTATTTACCGCCTCGTCAAAACCAACGTTGGTATGGCCCTTGGTCTCACAAGCATCATCATCCAAGTCGTCTTCCACAAGGAAATTCATCAAATCCAAAATTTTCTCAATTTCTTCATAAGAAAGAGATGATAACTTTTGCATTTGTCGACGTTCCATGTCTATTAACAACAATTTTTTATCTTCAGAAATGTTCCACTTCCAAATTTACCTAATACATATATTTTTGTTTTTTTTTTGTTAAATTGTCCTAAGACCGCCTCCAGACGGGCTACTTTTCAAGATCGATAAAAAGTTTCCGAAAGTTCTTTTTTTCTTTTTTTTTTCTTTGTGCTTTCTTAACACTATCAGCAACACACTAATAATTTTTCTTTTTAGCTTTGACCACTTTTAATATTTTATTTGATTTTTTGAAATTCACACTTTTTGCAAAATAATTATTTTGTCCGCATTTCACAATTTTTCAACTTTAAATGACAATGATCGCTGCTCAAAGCATCACCATATGTTGCAAATATAATAAAAATAATTTTTGGACTTCCCTAAAGTAATCAAAATACAAAAAGAAAGCAAAACAGAATTTTGAAAGCGAATAAATGAGCATTGAATATAACCCGTCTACAGGCGGTCGTGGGCACTAGAGGGATAAGCTAACTTCAATCAATACAACCTTTCATCCAACGCTTAACTTCCTAACAATTCCATCTCAAGTTCCATAAGTAATGTATTATTTTCGTTAAAACTTAACAAAATCTTTGAAAACTTAATAAAATTACATACACAACACCAAAGAATCTCTAGGAAAGTCATATGTATGTATCAAAAATTATACTTAAGCCAGAATTATGAAGTTTTTTGAATTTTTTAAGTCCTGTTTAAAATTTTCTTTATTTATTTGGTTTAAAATGATGGCGATACTAACGAATTATTAAAACATCAGGCATCTAACTTTTTCTGAATTAAAGTTATAAATGTAGACTCAAAAATTAAAATGTCTCATTTTTGATACAAAGCTCAATCTACGGTTAAAAGAAAATGCATAGTTGAAGAATATTTTTTTTTTTTTTTTTTTTTATGAAACCAGCACGCAGGGGATGGCCCCTACTCATGCAGTGCATTGTGCAGGTTTTTTTTTTAGGAAAGGTGGAAAGGGGGAAGATGCGAACGGCAAGGAAACGAGTTGCTGCTAGGTGATTATAAAATGGCCAGTGCTATACCTTCACCATTAGACAGTCTACAGGCAATCGTCCCCAAGAAGCCCGCAGTTTTTCACACCACTTATGTTGTGTGTGTTAATTTTATACATAAGTGGCGGGACCTACAGTTTAAAGTCGACTCCGAACGACAGATTTTTTGAGAAACTGAGAAGAAATCGCCGAAAAAATACTTTTTGTATTTTTTTTATTTTTTATGTCTGGCCTGGGACTCGAACCCTGGCTTTTACGTCTAATAAGCCAGCACACTACCTACTAGACCACGGCGACCCCGTTTGTTATTATCTGCTATATTGTATTTACATTAGGAAATTCAAAAACATGTAATTCGCAAATACATATGTATATTGTATGTAATTTCAATTTATGTACTGTAAATACCTTTTTATAATGAAGTTTTGCATTTAAAAGTGAAGCTCTGCTTAGCACAGAATTCAATTAAAAACATTCAAAGGTATCCGTTCTCCATTTTAAAGGAATACTACTTTAAATCTATTTACTTACGTTTACCTGGTAGTTATACACAAGCATACACATGCATATACATATATGTACATAAATATCTATATAATACATACATATATGTATGTATGTATCTACAGACTTATTGATGTATGATTGGCATATTCGCATTCTCTTGTATTTCAATTTCACCCCTAGAATACAATTGAATGCATAACCACTTTTGACAAATGAGGTATTTTTAATTGTTAAGAACTCATTCGCTTATCATTGAGCATAGAAATACGCCCAATTTTTGCTTCGAGTATAAACTAAATATTATCTGGTATATATGATAATTTTTGATGTTTCCAAATTAATTCTGTTTTATATAAAATTATATTATATTTGCAACAAATTATGCCTAATAACAGAATAGTAGTTTATAATAAACAAAAAACGTCGTATGTATAAGACATAAGTTAAGAATGACATAATAATCTCAATTAATTTGTTTAATTAAATTTGAATCGTAGAGGAAACAATATACCGATGTTCAAGTACGGGTGTTCAAGTCAGGATGTTAATTTGGAGTGGGCGAATATTCTGAATAATATACAGTCAACCCTCCTATAACTCTGCGAGTGCGTATCGCGTTTTATGGAAACCGCGCTATAAGATACACGAATTTAACCGTACAAACCAGGCTAATTCGTAGCGTGTTCTATGGAAACCGTCTACCGCGTTGTATGGAAACCGCTCTATAAGAAACTCGGAAGTGGTACAAATCACATCATTCGTATCGCGTTATATGGAAACCAAGAAATACAAAAGACAAGATAAATTATTTTTTTTTATTAAATTAGAGAGTTCGTATAAAGATTGATAAAAAAAATGAAACGAAAACTAAACTAAAAGACTGCTTTCCAACAAAAATAAGAAAGACTTTTGTAAAATTATGTAATTTCTCAACATTCATCCTCACTGTCACTGTCAGATATGAGTCGCCTAACTTCATTCTTCTTTTAATGGGCAAAATGTCTTCCTCACTTGGTTCATCTTCACATTGGTTTTCGATTATCGCTTTCTTTCTAACTCCACTAAAACCTCTCTATAGGGAGCTTTCTTCCTCTCTTTCTTAACTCTCTTTAAACTTTGCGCTGCATAAAAAACTTTGAAATACAAATTTTTTTCCATCGTATAGGTTTCCACTGCCGTGATAAAACAATTATAAAACCAATCCTTAAATAAATCTTGAGTCATCCAAGATTTCTAATTAGACCGTCAGAATACAGGCAATTGGGTCTAAGTAATGTTTTTCATTACACCGGGAGGTAAGGAACGATTTATCATTGGTTTTATCATCAGGCTCTCTGATAGATTGCACATATGTACTTACATACATAATTGGCCATTACAACCCTTCAGTCAGGATTACGGCCTAGCTTCTCACATCACTCACGTTGTGTGCATTAATTTTATACGTGAGTGGCGGGACTTACAGTTTAACGTCGAGAGTTTTATTTATTTAATCTCAGAGTTTTTGCCAGAAATCTTCTGAGAGGAAATCGCCTAAGAAATATTTTTTTTTTTTCGAACCCAGGCTTTACGTCTATAAGCCAACACACTACCTACTAGACTACGGCGACTTCCACCCTGAGCACGCCTTTGATTTTTCAGAATGAAGGTCCTAGATAATAGTTTTTTCCAATATAATGCCGTCGCATCCGCGTTAAAAATCTGATAAGGTGATTAACCCCCTTCATTGATAATTCTAGCGGAAGGAACTTATGGGATGTTGTCGAATGGAAACCGTGCTGTCGAAATTTTACCGAGTTTTAGGAGGGTTGACTGTATAACATTATGAGTTGACAGCATATGACCGAACCTTATCAACAGCTAGACTAATGGATTTCGTTTACTACAAAATATATATTTTTCGCTCCTCGAATAGTGAATAGTCAGCCAGTGATGTGTGATTAATAACACGGTGCGACAGTCAAAATACAACCAACTAATAACACAGTGTAGGTTGTGAGTTTTGTTGAGTAGAACTCAAAAATATTTTTTGTATATTTCTCGAACCTTCCAAACTTGTTTCATTTCACAAAAACCGTATTTTTGATCTTTTCACACAAAATTATTGATTACACAAACATTTCTGAATCGATGCCCTGTGGAATGTATCACTGTCTTGTTCAATAAAACAACAACAACTCAGTCATATTAAATTTTTAAGTTTTGGGTAAAAAATGGTCAGTAATCACTGTTGTACCTTGTTCCATTGACCGTAAAATGGACCGTTGTCGAAAAAGTACACTCCTATCCATACACAAACAGCACTCAACAAGTTACCCTTTGCAAATGAAAAAATAGTTTTTCAGTAGAAACACGGTAAGAATTTTAATAAGAAAATTCAATGATTCGATTCTACATGACGAAATGGGAAGCCTTATTGAGCATTTTTTACAGCTCATCAGCAATGTAATATCCGGAGAGTTACCTTTGAATGATCCGAAATTTCTATGAGAAATCCTCGACGATCATGGACAAGGACGCACGTTAAAACTTTGCTCGTTAGGGACTTAATTGCAGAGAATCAAGAGATTTTCCGGGAACATCCCTTCTATTACAACAATGTCATGGCTTCTGATTGGAAACTAATGTGGTGGTCAAGCAGCCTTTAAAAAAATTTTTAATATCAGAACCGTTAGATATCCACTAGGTAAATAGGGGTTCTCGTACGGCATGTAGCAGAAGAAGATCCATAAGGGTCTGCCTTCAGGGCGGTTCGAGCTTACCACAATCGTCCCATATCAGCACAGTTAAAATAATTAAGTAAAAAATGAATAATTCCATTCTTGACAAGGCTACAAGCTCTCTTCCTATGTACGCCGGAAGGAACGACCAACTTATACCCGTTATATTAAATCCACAACCCTTGTCCCTGTAGACGTATGGTGCTTGGACCTTAATTGTATCTTCCCATTAAATAGTCGAAGAAGAAGTGTAGCCGAAGCAGTTTTCGCGTGAATAACAACCGTGGTGTCCATCTCTTCGTCGGATAAAGCAAGCCAAGGTAAGAAAAATTCACTAATAACATCGAAAATATAGTTATCGTCGGTAACCTGTCAACAATATATATTTTGTTTTGCCCTAATCTTTTGCCGTGCAATAGCGCTAAACGCAGCAGTAAGATCTCACTCCGTACACTCAATGTTGTCGATATCGTCAGCGTAAGCAAACATTTTGTGGAAAGAAGTCGCTCTAGCGCTTTGTCTGAAATCTCACAAAAAGGCATCAAAAGGTTCAGATGGGTTCCTACCTCGACGGAGCTGCATCAGTTGTCCAATGTCATTCTGTACACCCTTATCAGCTTTGAAGGACCACCGAGTTCAAACATTACGGCAAAAACGTGATTCCTTATAGTCGACTTGGTTTCCATCTCCGGAATTTGACGTAATTTGAAGATTTGGTCGATGGTGGACTTGCCAGGTCGGAAGCCTAAATCCGATAAGGCCCAATCAGTGCTTAGCTTTGACGAGTGCCTTTAGTGCTTTTAGGAACTTATATGAGATAGGAAGAATGCTTATACCCTTGTAATAGAGGCATACAATGGAGTCTCTCTTTCTCAGAACAGACACCGCCGATTGGGTTCATTACGTCATCATATCTAATGGCGGAATTTATATTGCCGCCGCCGCCTTTAGTTCTATTGAAGTATAACAAAGTATATGTTATCGACAAGTAGAGACGTGATTTGTTCTGGATCTCAGATAACGGCCGATAACTATACTTTCGATATAGTCAAGGAATTTATTTATCTAGGCTTCGCCGTTCCCACCAAAAACGATGCCAGTCTGGAGATCAAGCTCAGGATCACTCTTACCAGCAGGTACTACTATAGTCTCAATAGGCAATTGAGTAACAGAGACCTCTCTCGTACGACAAAACTAATACTCTAAAAGACGCTTGTCCTACCCGTGCTTCTTTATGGCTCAGAGGCAAGGACTCTATTAAGCACTGGTGCAGCAGCCTTGAGAGTATTCGAGAGAAAAGTCCTACGTAATATCTTCGGTCAAGTGCGAGTTGGCGATCCGATCCAACAGTGAGCTGTATGAACTCCTCAACGCTATAGGCGTTGTGCAGCGTATTAACATCCAGTGGCTGCGCTGGCTCGGCCATGTCGTTTGTATGGAGGAGGATTCTTCGGCGAGACGGGTATTTGATGCGGCGAAGAGGTTGACCTTGTTTGCGTTGGAAGGACCAAATGGAGAAAGCTCTGATGCGCAAGAAGCAGTGGCGCCTGGAAGCATGTGTTGCGGCAGGCCGAAATCCGTTAATCGGTAACAATTAAGTAAGTAATTAAATGATAAATTTTGCTACATTTTCATTTCTATGCACTATTTCTTTACCATTTCCTATTTCTATTTTTATTTTTACTTTCATATTTTATCTTTACTTTATCGGAAAAAGAAAATGTGAGAACTTCGATAAGGAAAAAACAAACAGTTAATTCTCCTATCAGTCGATTTCAAGAAGTACAAAATTAAACATACAATATTTTTTATAGCTTCGCCATACAGATGCTTTAATAAAAATAATTTTTATTTTCTGAAGGGCCAAATGATTCCTCTTTTATTTTAATTTTTTTTTTATCACATTTTTTTAACTTTTTAGAAACTTTTAGGAACCTAAAAATTTCTGTCCCACATACAGCTACACAAACATTCAGTCACAACAAACTTAAATCATCAACTTGTTGCTTCACTTTTTTTTCTTCTGTGTTTTATGTTATTTATTATTATTTTTTTTTCTCTCTCTCTCTCCCTCTCTTAAAATATTTAATACATAAAAAACAAGGAAATTTTTGGTTTTTTCATCCGAAGGAAAAAGTTTTTTTTTTTTGACCTTGAAATGAAATCCCTGCCATCTTTCACCCTATTTAAATTCTTTTTTTTACGAGAAAATAATTTATGCGTCTGTTAAAAGACAACGAAAAGTGAAAAGAGCCATTACACTCCCATTCCCGCCAATTAAATATTTATTACGCAATAATTGCAGACAGCAGGCAGACTTACTTGGGGAGAATCATAAGAGAATTAAGTAAAAAAAATTAATAATAAAAATAGAAAGCGAATAGAATATGAGCAAGAGCACATACATACATATTATAGTATTCTCCATACAATGCAAATTATATCTAAAAGAAAAATCTACTTATTTCGATTTATTTTTAAATAATTTAGATTTTACCTCATTTCAATTTTGTTCTTCTCAGTTTTATTAAAGCCATGTACAAAATAACGATATATTGATTTAGATGTGAACATTGTTAGGTACATACATACATATACTTGTGGACATACAATTAATTCACTTTGCAACATTTTTTATTTTTGTAAAAATTAAAAAGATTTAAGAAAAATGGAAACAAAAACAACTAATATTTATTAATTTCATATGCTTAATAATTAATTAACAACAAAAACTTAAATAGTTTTTCATTATAAAAAATGTTTTAGAACGGAGTTGATATCAGACTTAAAATTTAAGTGGACACGTAATTAAGTTATCTGAAAAAAAATATTGAAAATTTAATTTGATTGCTTAATTTTTCACCCAAACTATTTCGAGCCTTTAATATTTTGTGGGGTACCGTTTTTGGCGTATTATTTCAGTACATCTTTGCGGCATTGAGTTGATTAAATTGCGACACTGCTCAGGACTAATGTTATTCCATTCTGCCTGGATAAGCTGCCAAAGTGCTTCTTTGCTGCTAGTTTTTTGGCTGCAACTGCTCGTTTTACGACCCCCCAAAGATTTTCAACAGGGTTCAGATCGGGATTTTGAGCTGGCGGATCAAGAACCCTTATTTTTTCCTCAGCAAACCAAGCTTTAACTACCCGAGATATATGGTTCGGGTCGTTATCATGCTGAAATATTCACGCTAGTAGTAATTCGTCCTCATAATCTTTAGTCAAATTGTTCCGTAGGATGTTTTTAGACATTTCCCTAGCCATTTTCACATCGATTCTTACCAGCGGACCAACGCCGGATGGGGTAAAACAACCCTAAACCATTACTGACGAACCTCAATGCTTTACGGTTTTTTTGGTGTACTTTGGGTCTAATTGTGTATTGACAGGACGTCTTACATAGGGTCTGCCATCGTTTCCAAAGATATTAAAATTGGAATCATCACTCCATACGACTAATTTCCAAAATTTTTCGTCTTTATGGAGGTTGGTTTTGGAAAACCGCAAGCGTTGCTGAAAATTTTTTTTGGTCACATTAGGTTTTCTTCTCGCAATACGTCCATGGAGATTATTTTCAGTCAAGCTTCTTCTTACGGTCCTTGCCGATATTTTAACAGAGTGTTCCAGCTCAAAGCACGATCTAATCTGATTAGATGTGAGGAATGGGTCAGCTTTAGTCATCCTGGCTGAAAAAAATAAGGGTTCTTGATCCGCCAGCTCAAAGTCCCGATCTGAACCCTACAGAAAATCTTTGGGGGGTCGAACTGAAAATCTTTGGTGAAACGAGCAGTTGCAGCCAAAAAACTAGCAGCAAAGAAGCACTTTGGCAGCTTATCCAGGCAGAATGGTATAACATTAGTCCTGAGCAGTGTCGCAATTTAATCAACTCAATGCCACAAAGATGTACTGAAATAATACGCCAAAAACGGTACCCCACAAAATATTAAAGGCTCGAAATAGTTTGGGTGAAAAATAAAGCAATTACATTAAATTTTCAATATTTTTTTTCAGATAACTTAATTATGTGTCCACTTAAATTTTAAGTCTGATATCAACTCCCTACTAAAACAATTTTTCTAATGAATAACTATTTAAGTTTTTGTTGTTAATTAATTATTAAGCATATGAAATTAATAAATATTAGTTGTTTTTGTTTCCATTTTTCTTAAATCTTTTTAATTTTTACAAAAATGAAATATGTTGCAAAGTGAATTAATTGTATGTCCACAAGTGTACATACTGACATATACGCACATGTTAGTTATGTTCTGAGCCTATTCATTGCAATGAATTACTAACGCAATAAACAGAGGAATCATATTGGAATAACAAGTGCTCTTGAGCTTCACTGGAGACTAATAGCACATAAATAGTTTTCAGAAGCACATTCAACACTGATTCTCTGCATAAATTTAAACCCACTTGAATAAAAATATATAAGTATATATGTATGTATATGTGAATATTCAAAAATTTTTTACATTTATATTTCCATATAGAGGTCCATACATCGAACTTGAGAAGTGTCGATCTGTAAAAATGTCAGGTGATGGAAATAAAAATCTTTTTAGCACCAGATAACGCTTTATAGCAAATTTTTAAATTTCATACACTTGGGGTTGAATTTTAAAGAGCATCGTGGTAGTTTTCATTTTAAGGGTTAAATATTAATTTGAGGAGCGTGAGTTCTTTCCCGTAGTTATAGTCATACATGTGTAAGAAAATCAAACTATAAATAATTGGACACGAATTATTAATATCTTGCAAAGGCATCAATGTAGAAACCTAACAGGCAAAGAGAAGTAAATATTTTTTTTTATTATTATTATACAAGAAGAAATATAAAATCAATAGATCAAATAAAAAAAAACTTAGTTTATTAAGGACAGTTTTTTTAAATTGATAAATTATATACGGTTATGCGTTATGTAATACATTTTTCTTTTATATCTTAAGGTTACTTCAAAAAAAAAAAAATACTGCAGTCAATCTAGCTAGAAGAAATATTTAACTATTTTTCTCCTTGAATACCTTAAGACGTGTTGCAAATAGATTCTCCGTTATTATATCTGCTTATAAGTATTTTTAGTGTCGTAAAAAAACCGGAGCACAGTGGTATTCCGGTTAACTGCAGAGCTGATGAACTTGCCAGGCGGGGCACGAACATCAAACTCTCCGATGAATTCTCGAATCTGGGCATCCCTGCAAGCTCATAACTGATAATGCGATCATCGATTCCGTCAACGACAGGTGGGCGGCCTCGGACATGGCCAAGGCTGGATGAAGGGCGCACAATGAGTCTACTGAAACTCCGGAGAGGCGCGCTCAGTGTAGTCTCGGTGTCACTACGGGGTATTGAATTACGGGTACGCATGCGAGGCGCATTGGTCTTGGACACCTTGCTAACGATTTCTGCAGAAGCTGCAGAGATGAGGAGGAAGAGGAGACTGCCCCTCACCTGCTGGGTACATGCCCGGCTCTTTGCCAATGGAGAAAGAAGTACTTGGGTGCTTACTACATGAATGATCTGGAGGAACTGTCAAGGATTGACATTGGCAGCCTTAATCGCTTCATCAAGAGCTCCGAGTGGTTTCGAGACTAGGGGAGTGGTTGCGGCCTAAGTGAGCCCATCCAAATTTTTCTTGGATGGGCAGCCACCTCTACCTAACTACCTAATAGCACTGAAGCTTGTGCAATCTCGATTTTTGATATATTGCGTATAAATGGAAAAAATTGGACTCCATACTCTAAATTTACTTAAAAAAAATTCGTTTATATTCACCCAGTTTGTGACAACTTTCTTTTCGAAATTGGTCCTGTTCAATAGCTGCCTCATTCGTGTGATTAAACGTTTCTGGATTGCTTTTCATCGGGATATGTTAAGTAATTGAGTTATGCTGATAAATGAGCAAATCTTGAGCCATTAGAAGCGAATATTCGCCATTAACGCGGTTCAATAGATTCATTAGAAAAAGTAGTAAGTAAGCAATGTATTTTCATGGAATGTTCCTTATGGTTTCATTCTTTTCGAGGCAGAGGCTGCTTGCTGCCCCATCCAGAAGACGTTATTTTCAGTTCACCAAATATTTTGTTGTTCCTGCTACATATTTTAAAATAACACTAAATGCAAAATATTACAATACTGAAGATATTTGAAAAAGTATTCCAAATCCCAATAAAAGCAATTTAAAAAAATGTACAGATAGTAGTGGTATACCATATGAAGGCAATGTGAAATAGTGTTTCAAACTACCAGCCCATAGAGTTTTTCTTTTAAGAGAAACTTGAGCCATTTCACAAAAATGTGAAATTGAAGCCGCGACGATTAATGGTACTCCTATTTCGAATTAGTCTCCTCCAAGTACCGACGGTGGCCAGAGACCTTTGCTCGGCAAATGACATCGTACCAATTTCCTTTTTGTCTTTGCTAGAAAGTGTTTGTGTTTGCTGCAATGGCTCCGCTGATATCCAGATACATATGTGTGTGTGAAAAGTTATGTTTAGTATACTCTTTTATCTTTTTTATTTTCTCTCTTTCTTTCCTGAAACTCTCATCATCTTCTTTTGTACCTTTAGGACGATGACAGCTGGACAAATGATGACGGAATACATTTTTACTTGGCATTGGGGTGTTACACGTTCTCAAATCCTTCTAGCTTCCTAATCTCTTTCACAAAACGACGGAACCGATTTTCCTAAAATTTTCAAACCGTGTTTCTGTATGTGTGGGTGGAATTATAGGCTAATTTTTATTCAAAAGTTTTAAATGAGTGAAGTGCCACGCCTACCTTAAAAATTAAGTATTAAAAGTCTTATATTATGGAAACTACAACAGCTAGAATCTTCGAATTCAGCATTGACAACTTTGATATCCACATAAACATTTGTGGAAAAAATGGTTGAACTAGCTACAGTGGGCGTGTTACCTCCCATATAAATAAAATACTAAAATTTGTATATCTGGGAAAATTATAACAGTCAAAATCCCCAAATCATGTATGATGAAATTTAGTGTCGATATTAATATTTTGTTTAACAATAGGCGGACTAGCAATAGTAGGCGTAGCACCTTCCATATCACATGGATACTAAAACTTGAATATCTGGGAACACCTAATTTTATTTCTATTGTAATGAGAGTAGCAAAGCTCGCTGGGTATAGCTAGTCTCTATATATATTATAACTTAAATTGAAAGAAGAATCTTTAGAAAGAATTACTTTATGGTATCAAGGGTAAATATCAGAGTTATGATTTTTGGCACCTGCACGTAATAGACTATAAGTGTGTCTTGTATATCCACCATCGACATACAAAGCTAACGCCTCCTCATTTGTGTAAGGGATTGGTTGTGGAGGAGAAAAGCTCATTTTTTTATTTCTAATGCTTTAGAGGGAGAAGAATCTATAGTTTTGACTATGCTTGCAGCACTTCGCTTCCCGGACTTATAAATACTTGTTTCAGCAGCAAAAGTCAGTTCTTCTGCCGACCAAGTCTCTAATAAAGGAGCAATATTTCTACGCTTTGTTCTCTCAGTTTTACAGAAATAAAAATCGTTTGGGCAAAATCCGGCAGCTAATTTTTTAAACATTAAAAAGCTACATACATATATATATATAGATGACGACAACATAAAAACTAAGTACGAAAATTAAGTACGAAAAATTACCATTTGAAATTCTAATTGAATTCGGACATTAAACAAAAATTTCACATTTAAAACACACATGTACATAAACAAAACATATTTTATGAAAAATGTAAACAGTGTTTTTTTACTCATACCTTTGTTATATTAATTACACGAACAAATTTTTTTAATTGTTCTTATTATTTTTTCACGACAACTTCACTCGCACTGTTAAATGTCACTTGAGATATTAATTTTTTAGCAAAGAAGCAATTACTTGTATTTGAAGCAATATATCAATGCTAGTGTAGCTGTTTAAAGAAAAAAAATATGCCGTTATGTACTTTAGACACTTGTCAACATATTACCATACAAAAAATTTACATTTTAATTATTTTAAAAAATGACTTTTGTCCGGCTAGATTGGGGTTTTGGACCACAGTGCGCTTCACGCATTTCATTGTCAAGATGTGTAGAGTGGACACTATACCAAATTAACAGACTCAACCTATTCTAAAATAGCTGCATCGTGTTCAATTGCATATGTTCTTCGTTAATTTATTCCTTACCAATTATTATTGCATATTAATATTGAATTTAAGAACTTTGATATACACTTAAAAAAAATAAGTTTTGTTTTAACAAAAACCAAAAAAAGTTGATTACACCCAAAATTGAATTATTTCCGATGCCTCCAAGAATGACCTGCAGAAATAAAATAAGTTCTCTGTGATACGCCAACTATATAGCTAGTCTTCCTTATTATTATATTGTTAGTTTAGAAAAAAAGCTACCATTCCACATTAAAAATCTCGGTATAAGATGTTTTTAAAAGGTCCTATCACCAACTAAACGGGAGGGTACCCGTTAAGATAGTGGATGGTGTGCTAGTCTATTATTTTAAGAGTCGCGGATCGATTCCCAGGGACTTTGTTCTGTTATACTACACAAGGTCTAAATAACTCAGATCGTAAGCACTAAAATATTATTTGTAATTGTGTCCTAACTAATAAAGAAGTAATTGGCAAGAGATTGCGCATTTTAGTTAAAAATATCAGTTCTCTAAAGAGTAAAAGAAAGAAAGCTCTCTACAGGAGAGTCAATAGCCACCGCAATAGGAATTGCAAACAACTTATCTTTGATCGCGTTTACATAGAAAACCAAAATACAAGAATTTGAAAGTATGAGCTATTATAGTTTTATCACTTGTTATCGATTAAGTTTTTACCTTTTTTTAGTTACCGAAATCATACAATTTTCGAATTTTCGCTAAAACGGCAAAGATAGTTTACCCCATGTAATTAAGTTATTCAATTATAACTCACCGTTTATTAGCGGTGTAGTATAACAGATCACAGTCTAGAACACTACCAACTAGCGTACAACAGCAGAATTTTTTGCGTTTACACGATTAGTCCTAAGCATAGCTGCCAGATAAATGAAGCATCAAATAACACTCGTCTTTCTCGGCCAGCACATCCGTATATGGTCGATATACTGCATTACAGACAAAGTTCGTTTGTTAGACGGACTATTCGTATGTGGAACTCCCTTCCTGCAGCGATCTTTCCTGTTACTTGTGGTATAAAAATATTCAAACCTAGTGTCCATAAACACTGCTCCCTCTTTCCTCCTTCCTATAATATATTTTCCTAGTTCCAAACACAATGCCATCCCCTGAGTGTTGGTCGTACAAAAAAGATAATGCCACTTGCCTTTGTTCTTCCGATGGTAATAATGGCTATAATCGAATTTTTAAAATTGTTTGCAACAGCATATGATAATATAAGCTCAACTACGATGTTATTTAGGAGTTGGAATATTTTGGCTTTTAATGTACTAAAGTAAAGAAAATGGTGCAAATTTTTAATTGCTAAAATCGTCAAAATAAGTGCATAAATCGTCATGTCGTCAATACGATATTTTTGGAGCACAAAATCGTCAAAATGACGATAAATCGTCAAATCTGGCAGCTATGGTCCTAAGGAACAAAAATTAACTCTTTATTTTCTTTTTGACAAGTATTCAACACATTTAGTGTGGCCAAAAGTGTTGTCAAAAAATGTCTACAAGCGGCCATCAGGAAAGCAGCACTTAGAACTTGAAGGTCTTGTCTTGAAGTCGCCGTAGTCTAGCGGGCAGTGTGTTGACTTATTAGACATGAGTCCATGGTTTAAGCCACAGCTCAGATATCTCGAACAAAACGAAATATGAAAAATTATTCCTTTCGGCGATTTCTTCTCATCAGTTTTCTGGTAAAAACGCTGAGAGTAAAACGAAATTGCAATGAAAAGTTTCTCAAATTTGTCGTTCGCGTCACTCATGAATAAAATTAACACACTCAACATGAATGGTGTGTGAAGCTGGAAGTTAAGTAAGTGAGCGAAGGAACAGCCTTTCAGAACGTAGTACCTAGTTTTGCTTTAATACTAATATTGAAAACAATTTCAATAAAAGTTAATTGGATTGTAAGTAATGTACAATTTGTCTGAAGACACTTTAGTTTTACATATTGTTCTAAAGTCCATTGGTATATTTTATTCACAAATGAACGAATACCATATCTATTATAGTCGTTTACATATCAAGGATACTACCGCTATACGTACCGTCGGAAGAAGAATCAGTAATCTACTGATATACGATCATTTTTGATTTGTATTGCTACCATATTGGCCTTTAAAACATTTCGGATGGTTTATTTAGATGAGTTTCAAATTATTTTAAAGATTGCGAAATATTGCGTATTTCACCCAAGGTTTTAAGTTAATTGAGTCTTCTTAAACTATTAAATATTTGTTTATTGGTTACCATAAACTTTTAATAATTTGTTGCTAAGCTTTACTTACAATCTGTACAAAAATAAATAATATTATTCCCTTTTCGCACTTTCTTTCCTGCAAGATACATACATAGTTTCATTCTGTTATTACAATTTTGATAAAAATATTTCAACGAAACACGTGTTGGTGAAGCTAAAATTACAGCAAAATTATAAATAAAATGAAAATAGTAGTTTTTACCTTAACGGGTTAACTTTTAACATAACATAAAATAATATATAGACTGTATATGTATGTACAGCCATGGACATTAAATTAGCAAAAACTTCGTTATAAAAACAATCAAATTTTTTATAGTATTTTAGGTCTATCATAAGAAAATTTAAACATATAAACTTAAAATGAATATTCATTCTTCTTTAAAAAAGAACAAAAATTTTGACGAAATTGCCAATCGTCTGCTTATTAAGACCTGCAACATATCAAACGCCAGATTTTGGAATAAAAATAATATATTTTAATAAATAGTAAAAATATTAATGATCAATATTTAGTAGAGTAGCATCTATTTTCAAGCACCGCGTTGCATCTACGGGACAAAGTTCTTTGAAAAACATCTTTGGGAATAGAGTACCAAGCGTCCCGTATTCCAATCCACAAATCGTCCAAATTTTTGTACTTTTGTTGAGCAATAGTACATTTCACATCGTTCCAGAGGTTTTCTATCGAATTTAAGTCAGAACTTTGAGCCGGCCAGTCTAAAACGGGATTGTGCTCTTTATAAAATCAAACTGGCAAAGGAGTTTAGATGTATAGTATGTTTGGGGTCAATATCTTGCAAAAATATGAATAAAACTAGCATGTATTTAAAAGTATATGGTGCCATTTTTTTCTTTAGAATGTCCAAATGCAGATAACTGTCCATTTTTTCATTAATTTTCACAATGGGACCTACACCGTGCCATGAAAATGCTCCCCACACCATTGTGCTTCCTCGACCATGCGTTATGATTCTTTGAGCATAGTGTGGATTTAATGTCTGAAATTTTGGCCGTTGAACAACCACTCATCACTTCAAAATTTTTTTCCAGACTGTAAGGTCTCTATCCTTGTGGGTGCGAGCAAATGTTAAACGCTTGACTATATTTTTCTTTTGCTAGAAGTGGGTGCTTTCGGCAAGAGCGTCCAAAGAGCTTTCCCTGATTAAGACGTCATCGTATGAGCCTGTCTGATTAATTTAACTTAAATTGGGGGTTAATTTCGTTCAAAATATCGCGTGACGACATGAGAAGCTCCTTCTTTGACTTCCGGACAGTAGCACAGTCTAGGACTCCGGTTGTTGTCTTGACACGTGGCTTTCGTTTTTTGTTTTCTGCGACATTTTTATGTTTACTTTGAAGGAAATGATCACGTCCTAAATCATTTTTCGCAAGCAATTCGAAATTTCGGCAATTACAGCCAGCTTTTTCCCATCATTCCACAAATTAACGATAATGCGTTTCTCCACTTGCATGCAATCTTTTCAACGTCCCATTTTTCCAAAAAATTACTTTAAATGCGACAAAATTAAATAATAAAATAAAAATGCACGTTGTGTTAATTTACTGTTCAGCTCGAATTTAGCTACAAAACAATTGGCCTAATTAGGATACAAATGAGAAAAAATTCACAATCAAACTATACATGGATTTTGTGCTAATTTAATGTCCATGGCTGTAAGTCTTTGGCTTCGGCAGTTTTGACAGACACATTTACTTTAAATTTTTAAATTTTTTCAAAATATCACATTACAATATCCTCTACGACCCATATTAGACAAGTAACGTTTAGTTATGTTTTGCATTTGTCGTAATTTGCTTATACATACATACCTGGAAAATTTCCTCACAACTCTCACGCGCTGCACTAATGCATATGCATTTTCGATTATACTAGATGAGTTTGGGTTATGATAAGCAAATCCCAATTAATATAATTTTATACAATTTTTGGAAGCTTTAGGTTTTCACACTTATCCAGGAAGAAGGCAGAATGTATAACGGAAAATTTCAATAATCGCTATAAAGGTTGAGAAAGGGTAGGTTTTTTATCCTTTCTCTAAGGAACTCATTTTTTACAATCTTTGAAAAGCAAATGCATACAGAACGGATTGAGGATCGTTTGAAATAAAGTATAAGCGACTGGCAATGAATAATGAAAAGAAAACGTGATTCCAAATATTTTGTTTCATTCCATGGCATTAGAAATTTTAATTTTAAAGAACAAAGAAAACAATGAAATCATAAAAATACAAAATTGTGTATCATCAGTATTTTCTTATGCGGTTAATTCATTAACTATTTTTTTTATAAGGAGGGAGATTATTTTATCATTTAGCAGAGTGTTGCCAATATTTGTTTTCTTGCATTAAGAGAGAAGGTTAGTTAACTGCCAATATCGAAAAAACAAAAAAAAACTGAAATAATTGACTCCGGTCATATGTATACATACATGGTATACTTCGTACATTACGTATTGTATACATAACATAATTGGCCATTACAACCCTTCAGTCAGGATTACGGCCTAGCTTCTCAACACCACTCATGTTGTGTGTGTTAATTTTATTAATTTAATTTAAACTGTAGGTCCCAGTTTAAAGTCGACTCCGAAAGATAGATTTTTGAGAAACTTTTCATGGCAATTTTATTTACTCTCAGAGTTTTGCCAGAAATCTGCTGAGAAGAAGTCGTCGAAGAAATATTTTTTCATATTTCGTTTTTGATGTTTGGCCGGGGATATGAACCATGGCTTCGCGTCTAATGAGCCAACACACTACCTACTAGACTACGGCAACTTCAATTCTATACTACAACTACAGCAAAAATCATCATTGAAGAATTCAATAAATGGTTGGAATTCTTTCAATCCCATGAGTACATTCACTCTAAGCCTTATTTGAAATCTTACTACGGTATGCGACGTACATATGTGCTGGTAAATGCAATAAGCCTAAAGGAGCTATTCATGTTAGCTGTGGTGTTAATCTGACTGAAAATTATAGAAGTTACCAAGTGTGCTCATTCATCATTGAAGGCCAGATAGCTACAAATTACAATGGTAATAAAAACATAATTAATTAACCTCCAATAGCTCCTACCCAAATTACTAGTTTTCTCCGAATATTCCAGCAAAACTTTTAGGGCCATTATTACAACTTGCCGTTAACTAAAGGGAGGATTTTAACGGGCAGATAAATTACACTATGCGACAAAATAAAAAAAATTAAATACACCCGCCTAATGATATAGTGTAGGTTGTGAGTTTTGTTGAGTAGATCTCAAAAATATTTTTTTATATTTCTCGAACGCTCCAAACTTTTTTTATTTGACAAAAACTGTCTTTTTTACTTTACAAATTTCTGGATTATTGAAACATTTCTGACCCGATTTCCATAATTTAAATCTTGTTGGAAAGGTATACATATATCTATTATTTGTCTTAATATGCTATGAGTTTTGATGAAGTAGACTTTGAAAATGTGAATTTTTTTAATATTTTTTCAAGTTTTTCCGTTCATGGTAGCAAACTTTACTTAAAAATTATGAAATAAGTGATAACATTCTGAAAGTGCATCATCTTGTGAAGAGATTGGCACTTCGTTTGCACAAATCGGACAAAAATTACTGTAGTTATTATATAAATAGTATAACAGTCGTGTTACAATTTTTATATATGTCATATCATCAAATGAACTCTTAATTCAAAAATTTTCAGAATTTTTGATGGATCTTGATTGTTTATCACAGAATGTGTCAATTTCACGTTTGAGCGACAACGAGAAGTTGACCAATGTTTGCGTAAAGAGAAATAATAATATTTGCAAAAAACACAAATATTAGCCGACTTCTGGAAGTCGTGCAAACGTTAAATTGACACATTTTGTAAAATACAATCAAGATCCACCAAAAATTCTGAAAATTTTTGAACTTAAAGTTCATTTGATGAGATGACATATATAAAAAATATAACACGACTGTTATACAATTTAAGTAATAACTGCGGTAATTTTTATACAATTTTATCAAATGATGACTCAATCTCTTCACAAGAGAACAAACTTTAAGAATATTATCACTTATCCTATATTTTTTTATTAAAGTTTGCTAATATGAGTGGGCAAACTTGAAAAAATATGAAAAAAATTTCGAATTTTCCAAGTTTACCTCATCAAAACTCATAGCATATTAAGTCCGTTAAAAATGTTTTAAAGGTCCATCTCTCCCCTTTCCAACAAGATTTAAATTTTGGAAATTGGGTCAGAAATGTTTGAGTAATCCAGAAATTTGTGCGTAAAGTAAAAAAAAAAACAGATTTTGTCAAATAAAACGAGTTTGGAGGGTTCGAGAAATATAAAAAAGGTATTTTTGAGTTCTACTCAACTAATTGAACAACGTGGACTATTTAGTTACTCGGGTGTATTTTCACTGTCGCACCGTGTTATTTTTCCTTATATAAGTAGACAATATGGTAGAAGTAAGCGTTACGCTAGAGGGAGGATCATCCTACCGGTAACATTTAAAGTTAAGTTTATGTTTGAACTTGCCATATTATATATTATTTTCAATATGGCAACTTCATATATGAACAAAATGAGCAAATACAACAAAAAATCAGAAGGCCGTCGTTGCCACTGAGTTTAAAAAAAATTGTTTAATTGAGCAGTGTTATCGACAATGCTCCAGCACTGCCATATTTTTGAAAAAGTTAACTTTAATTTATCATTAGATTGTGATAACGAAAAAAAGTTAAAGGCGACTTTAAAGTTCACTTTAGCTAAAGTTACATTTAACTAAACCCAACTTTAACGGCAAGTTGTAATAATGGCCCTGAGTGTTATTATCTTGTTAATGTGCAAATAAACATATGTACATATTTATATCAATTAGAATTTTTATTTTTAAATGTTATATAAAAAATTTATGTTATCAGCTATAAAATATTTATGTTTTCAATATTCATTCCATCTTCAAAAATTGTGGTTATTTTTTTCTTTAAATTAAAATCTTTTATTGATCTTTAATTTATCAGCATCTGTATGTTTAACAAATGAAATATGTATTTATGTGCTTCTAATTCGCATATTCATATAAATATGTATATATATTTATATATAAGTTTAAGGGTATACTGATAAAATATACATACGTGTGCATGATATGTACGTGAGTATAAATAGAACACTAACATACGTACATACATACATATGTATTTCGTTTAGCCCAAATGTACTTAAAAACAAAGTAACACGCTGTTTTTAATTGTACCCATGCTGTATATTTGTATATACATATGTATGTATGTACGCTTTTTTATATTTAACTTCAATATGCAAATTTGTCAGCTTCCTAATATAGGATTATAAAAAAAAAAAAAAAAAAAGTGTAACACAAAACATTTATTGACGTACAGCAATACACAAAAAGGTGGTTTGAAACGAGATGCGTGATTTTCACTGAAAGGGATCATAACGGAAGAATTGTTTGTCTCCAGAATGGAATGTAGAAATTGTAAAGCATTGTAATTTAAATTTTCTCTTTAAGCCTTTTCGCCTATTATTGTCCCATATTTGAAATGCAAATTATATATTTTTGTTTATTAATTTTCGTCCATAGCATTTGCCAATTCATGTGATCGTTGTTTTTTCTTTCTATTATTTCTGCGTGAACAATAACAAGGTTTGCACATTTTCCATTTTCAATACATATAAAGAAAAAGGTTTTCCGAAACTCGACAATCAGTACTTTAATTATACGCAAAATTATATAACAGCGTTATTATGTTGCATTTGCATATTTAAATTTGAATATTCAATTAAGGTATGCAGGCAATCCTTTTATACAATACATACACACACACACACACATACATAAAAGAGTATTTTATTACAATTTCATAGGTAATACGGCAAACAGATGTAATGAGAAAGACGGGATGTTGATATTCTTTTACGAAAAGGTATATACATACTTATGTATGTATGTATGTATGCAGTTACGAAAACAAACATTAACAATAATATTGGAAAAATCCAACAATTTCTATAACAACACTACTGCATCCTTTACGCATTGTACAGTAAAAGTAAAATTAAAAATCGGGTGTGATAACGTTGACACATTTAGTGGATTACATTCTTATTTATCATTGCTAAATTTATTGTATTTGACATTGTTCAATAATCAGCTAAAACTTTAGAAAGTTTAATTAAATTTTACTTTAACATAATTTTTTTAAAAGAATTGTAAAAATTAAAATGATATCATATGTATCTACGAAGTGCGAAAGTTACTGTTGGATTCAATTCCATTGTATCCAATTCTAATGTAATTTTGAAAACCAAATTTTTAACACAGAGTACACAGAGGCGACACGGAATTTAACAATTGCCAATTTAATGTGAAAGGGACAGCAAATATTACCAAAATTATTCTGTCCCTCTCAGATTGTCTATCTGTTTTGTTTATTTTTAGTTCTCGTTTAAATAAATTGGTGCAAAATAAAGAAAAATTCTTGTTTAATTGTAATTAAATACCAAAAAAATAAAAATAAAAATAAATAGTTCAAAAAGTAAAGAAAAAAATATAATATAATTTTCTGACGAAGGTGTATTAAGTGTATTAAAACAATTAGTGCAATATTTCTGTGTGTTATGATAAAATTTAAAAAATTTGCACTTATATGGCGTGGACAAAAAATATTTTGGTTAAATATTTTAGAAACCTAAATAACTTAAAAACCAAAGTTTTATTCAAATCGACACAAAAAAAGGAATTTAATATAGTATAATTCGCAAAGACGCTGAGTCCACTTTTTCCAAAAATTGAGATTTTAATGCAAAACGGTAACATTATACATAATACATATTTTACAACAACAAAACATGTCATTATATAGTTTAAAGTTGTTGTAATTTTGTGGTTTGCAAAAATGCTAAGTCCACAAAACTACGAAAAATATTAATATTAATATTATTAATTAATTAGTAATAATAATAATAATTAACATTATTAGTTATTAATATTAATATTATTATTATTTTGTAAAAATAATTGCGTTTAAGCAGTTTAGAAATTTTCAAAACTGAAAAAGCTACAATGTTTTTTATGTCTCCTGTAAAATTTGAAAAAAGGTACTTAACACATTTGCGAATGAGACTAACGATATGCTGTTCTTTACTATGTACATATAAAAAAATATAAGTTATCTGGCTCTTCTCTCGATTATTTACATTATTCAATAGCAAGAACTAATTGCATCACTGCTAATAAATTGGCATATAACAACTATTTACACCGAATGAAGTCAAAAATAAAAAGTAATCCAAAGTCTTTCTACAAATTTATTAACTCCAAACATACCCGAACTACTTAAAATTTGGTTCTCGTAGTGCTTACGACGAAATGTCCATAAGTAATTTGTTTGGTGATTTTTTGCAACAACTTATTCTTATAAATCATTCAAAAATCCAGCTTCCTATCCTTGTGTCCCTTTCGGGGGGCGATTTAATAGTTGGTCCTGAACCCCCAGTCTGCCACCTCTATGGCCTCATCGATGGATGGGTCAGGGAATAAGAGCAGAGGCGTTGGAGGAACGGATCAGGTTGTTCTGTCTCTAGACGTCTATGGCCTGCTGTGGACAGTAAGAGAACAGATTGGCTGCTGGGCTTGGTTAAGGCCAGCGTAAGGTTGGTTGTCGTTTTTATCACAGGGCACTGCGAGATTAGGTCGCTGACGGGGATCTGGAACAGATCCCAGCAGGACTATTGCAGGGTATATTGCGATGAGGAGGAGTTAGAGACTATCGAACACCTCCTCTGTAACTGCCCAGCCCTTGGTAGGTTGAGGTTGAGGACCCTTGGCAGAGCCTTCTTTGAGAGCTTGAGTTCTGTGTCGAGAGCCGACATCAAGGCTCTCCACAGATTCATTAGCAGTTTGAGCTGGTTGAGAGGTGCTAGGGCTTCATAAGTGTAGTCGCGCGCTCAACCCTTGTTTGTGTCTGTTTCTTTCTGTGTGATTCCCATCCTCCCCTTACCCTTATGCCCTCCTTTCATCCTATTCCCTCTATTTCCTTCCCTCTCCAAGGACGTTGTACAATGGGTCAATTTCGACCTCCGGGTATTGTACTTGTCTTAACGGACAAGTACACGTCCTCTAACCTAACCTAACCTATCCTTGTGATATATCCCAGTCATCAAGTATTCATATTTCGTATATTACTGCTGAAACTGTTCGAAAAAATCTGTTGTCAATACAAAGCTCACCTACCCCAGGTCCAGATGGTATACCTACTTATATTCTTAGACATTGTTCTGAAAACCTTTCTGGTCCCCTAACGGCAATTTTCAATAAATCTATTGAACTGCAGTTGGAAGCTTGGAAAAAAACATTCATAATTCCATTGTTTATAGCTGGCAATAAATTGGAAGTTTCTAACTACAGAGGTATAGCAAAATTGAATGCAATTCCAAAACTCTTTGAAAAAATTGTGACTGACTCTTTATATCATCAAATATCTTCAATTGTAAGCTCATATCAACATGGCTTTCGAAAATTATGTTCAACTTCTACTAATATCTTGGAATTAACAACTAAAGTAAATGAAGGGTTCATCAACAGGCAACAAACTGATGTTATCTATACAGACTTCAGTAAAGCATTTGATAGAGTCAACCATGATCTTTTGCTTTATAAACTATCTTGCATGGGTTTTAGTAACAATGCAATACGTTGGCTGAAATCTTATCCTTCTAGTAGAACTCAGCAAGTGAAATTTGAAAATGCTCTATCTAAAGTAATCGATGTTCCCTCCGGAGTGCCTCAGGGAAGCCATCTTGGTCCAGTTCTATTCACGTTATTTATAAACGATTTGCCATCTGTTATTATTCATTGTAATATACTCATGTATGTATGCTGATTAGAGTTGAGCGATATTTTCAAAACTGTGATTTAATCACGGTGATTGATAATTCACTGGTAAATACAGTGATTGAAATTGCCAAATAACAGTTACTAATAATGTCGTTCTTTCAAAATTGTTACATACTCAAATTTATTTCAATTTATTTTGAGCGAGGCAGAATTACTATTAAATGATGCTGATTATTTACTTTTGGCTTTTATACATGAACTTTCTGTGAAACTTAATTGTCACACTTCGTATAAAAAGAAAATTATATTAAAAATAATAACATTGATGACCTCTTATCATTTTAAAGACAAAATTTTGGAAAAGGTTTTAAATATAACTGATCTTGGAATCTTGTTAGATCATAAGCTTACGTTTTCTGAACATATATCAATGATGGTCACCAAAGCAAATGGTGTTTTAGGATTTATAAAGCGCTGGTCAAAGGAATTTACTGATCCCTACGTAACAAAACAATTATATACATATATCTTTGGTGCGCCCTATTCTTGAGTAGGGATCGATTATATGGGATCCACATTTTCTCATTTACGCTAACTTAATTGAATCTGTACAGAAGCGCTTTCTGTTATTTTGCTTGAGAGGACTTGGATGGAACTCGTTTGTTTTCCCTTCGTATGAAAGTAGACTCGCTCTTATAAAGCTACCTACACTGAAAAGTCGAAGAATAATGCTAAGTGTTTCTTTTCTTCTGGGTTTAATACATGGAGATGTCTATTCTGATTACTTGTTACGTAAAATTAATTTTAATGTTCCAATTAGACCTTCTCGTAATTTTAATTTATTAAATTTACAATTTCATCGCTCAGTCTATGCCAACAACGACTCTTTTCGTCAAATATGTCTAAAGTTTAATAATCTTTATCATTTAATTGATAAAGCAATTATTCTTTAAAGAGAAAAATTATATTGTACTGAAATCATTAAACACACGGTGCGACAGTGAAAATACACCTGAGTAACTACATACATCTACGTTGTTCAGTTAGTTAAGTAGAACTCAAACATACCTTTTTTATGTTTCTCGAACCCTCCAAACTTGTTTTATTTGACAAAAACTGTTTTTTTTTTAATTTACGCACAAATTTATCTAAAATCTAAGTACACTTAGAACGTTATAGAATGGAGGCGTCGATATGTCATCTCATCAAATGAACTTTTAGTTCAAAAATTTTCAGAATTTTTGATGGATCTTGATTGTTTATTACAAAATGTGTCAATTTCACGTTTGCACGACTTCCTGAAGTCGGTTAATATTAGTATTTTTTGCAAATACTATTATTTCTCTTTGCGCAAATATTGGCCAACTTCTGGTGGTCGCTCAAACGTGAAATTGACACATTTTGTGATAAACAATCAAGATGCATCAGAAATTCTGAACATTTTTGAACTAAAAGTTCATTTGATGAGAGGACATATATAAAAAATATAACACGACTGTTATACTATTTAAGTAATAACTGCGGTAATTTTTATACAATTTTATCAAATGATGACTCAATCTCTTCACAAGAGATCAAACTTTACGAATATTATCACTTATCCTATATTTTTTTATTAAAGTTTGCTACTATAAATGGGCAAACTTGAAAAAATATGAAAAAAACCACATTCTCCAAGTTTACCTCATCAAAACTCATAGCATATTAAGTCAAATAATAGATTTGTGTATACCGTTTTAAAGGTCCATCTCTCCCCTTTCTAAGAAGATTTAAATTTTAGAAATCGGGTCTGAAATGTTTGAGTAATCCAGAAATTTGTGCGCAAGGTAAAAAAAACAGTTTTTGTCAAATAAAAAAAGTTTGGAGGGTTCGAGAAATATAAAAAAAATATTTTTGAGATCTACTCAACAAAACTCACAACCTACACTATGTCATTAGCCGGGTGTATTTAATTTTTTTTTATTTTGTCGCATAGTGATATTAATTATATATATTGTTTGTAAATTTAAATTTAGTCTGTCCATAGACAAAAAATATATAAAAAAAATATGTGTTGTTTGTATTCAAACAAAAAAAAAAATAAAAAAACAATGCTTTCATTTACAAAGGGATTGTGGCAAAAGAATAGAATCTGTGGCTAAATTGATTTCGGATCTACTGACTAAAGTCGACAAGGATTCAAAGGTAAGTAAATGAATTCTTGTCTTAAGAAGTTATTCTTAATGACTTTCTACATATTGAGTTGTTATGCGTATTAGTTAAAATTCATAATCAATCCATATTCATTGTTTGCGTGTACATTCCTCCTAATTTACCACTCACTGTCTATAAAGATCACTTAAATGCGATTGAAACACTTCTGAGAAAAGTAAACACAACAGGTCAAGTACTATTAATAGGAGACTTTAATATGTCACACACATCATGGAAGGCTGTTCCAGATTCAAACTATTTAATACCCATTGGTTCTTCGGAGTCCTCGGCAAATATAATTAACTGTTTACTCTTGAGAGCTGTCTTTTCCAAATGGATTTGATAAAATGTTAGATCTTGTGTTTGTTAGTGATTAATCGGAATTCTCAGTTATTCCGACGCTTGAAATAAACTTCTTCCATCATCCCTTCCTTCGAGCATATAATTTAACTCAAAAACAGAAAACATTGTGTTTCAATTTAACTAATCAAGATGCAGTTTATCATCTTCAACTATCTGAAATCGATTGGATAAATGAATTATCTGATTATGGCAATGAATTGAACCAGTGCATTATGAAATTTTATCAACTGCTTCACAATTGTTTCGTAGCTTGTATAAGAAAAGTTTTATCACATTCTAATCACGGTCCGCCCTGGAATACAAAATACCTTTCAAGATTAAAAAACAAGAAAAATAAATTGTATAAAGACTTTAAAAAAGATAGATCAATAATAAATTATTCCAAATACTGCTTAGTAAGAACTGAATATACCAACCAAAGGGCTTATAACATCTACTTAAATAAAGGAAAAACAAATTTAAGAGTGATCCTAAATCATTCTACAAATTTGTTAATTCGAAACGTCGAGCAGCAGATTTTCATTCTGTTATGAAGCTTGATAGTCATGAATCTTCAGATGAGAAGGTTATAAGCAACTTGTTTGCGGAATTTTTTGCTTCTACCTATTCATCACCTACATTTAACGCCAATAATCAGAATTATATTCCCGAAGTAAAAAACTTTGATGTATCCTTTATTGATCAACGTACTGTTTCAAAGTATATACAACAATTAAAATCTTCGCATGTTGCCGGTGTGACGTACACTCACGACTAAGTGTCATAATACCAACGGTTAGTAGTAGGGTGAATTATCTTATATTTCACCTGGTAAATATTGTCTGGTTCACATGATGAAACCCGACTAAACCCTTTAGTACTGACTAATCATTTCCCACGGTCTGTGAGTCTACGTCGCAACTCAACACTTTAAAGGTATATAGCTGTAAGTTAGTTTGTTAAGTGAATAATAATAAAAGTTGAGTTTTATAACACAACTCAGTGAATGAAGTTTTAATCACACCGGTCCTGATGGGGCTCCTAGCAGTATTTTAAAACACCATTCTCAATTATTGAGTATTCTATTAACCTATTTATTCAACAAATCGCTTAAATTGGGCTATTTTCCCTCCTTTTGGAAACATTCATTTATAATTCCACTGTTTAAATCTGGATCTAAAGCTGATATCCCAAATTATAGAGGAATTGCTAAACTTAACATTATACCGAAATTATTTAAAAAACTCTTATGTGATACACTATCATTTCAAGAAGCGTCTATTTTATCTGCATCCCAGCATGGATTCTGTAAGTCACGATCAACAATCACAAATCTTCTTGAATTTACAACTTTGGTAATTGATGGATTTATTGTAGGCAAACAAACTGATGTCATTTATGCCAAATACAGTTCTTTCTGTTTTGTCTTTTTGGTTTAGGATGGGATCCTTATGAAGAACGCCTAGCACTCATTAAATTGCCGTCTTTAAAAAGCCGTCGAAAAATGCTAAATGCTGTCTTTCTACTGAAGCTGATTAATGGTGTTATCAAATCTCAATTTCTTCTGGAAATACTTTACATAAGAGTACCTGTTCGTCCAATGAGATATTATAATTTCATAAATATAAAATATTACACAACTAACTATGCGAAGTTCGATCCATTTCGTAGAATCTGTAATGATTTTAATATTCTTTACCTTCATATAGATTTTAACAAAAATTTCGAATTAGCTATAATTTTACAATTAAACTCAGTTAATTAATAACTTCAATGTTGTTTTCTTTTTTTTAACTTATTTTTTGTATTGAAATAATAATAACGATATAAAATGTAATAGTCTGTAAGGATTTTCCATAGACTTGAAATAAATAAATAAGTACATACATACATATATGATTTGTTAGTTAAATACCCACATTTTTCAGGAATTTTAAATATATTATGAGCAAAAGTAAAATCGCTTTTAATTGTTTCATGGAATGAGACTGTAGCTCAATATTGTGTGGATCGTTTGTGTCGTTTGGATCGCTACAACAAACTTCAACATCAGTGGTAGAATTTAAACTGTTGTCTTCTGAATTGACGATGCAATCCTGTCACCAAACTTCGAATTCGATTTTCCTAATAAAATAGGTTACCAGTATATCAAAGGTCCTTCTTAGGACCACAAAAATTAAAAAAAAGAGATTTCTTTTCTTCACAACTTCCAGCATTTATTGCTTTCACTTTTTATTTTATTAAAGATTGTTTACCGTTTTTTTTGTTACCTTTTATACTTACTTAATACATATACTTGTGGATTATTTGTTAACAAACCACTGGGCATTTTGAAAGCAAACGCTTGTTTGATATACATCAAACGGCTTAAAGCTTTTTATATCAAAGGTCTTTATAAGGGCCTCAAATATGTAAAAGAAAGAAATTTTATTTGTTATTTAAAGGTCATTAAAGGGCCACAAATATTTAAAAGAAAGAGCTTTTATTTCTTATATTAGGATTAGGATCAATAAGTTTTTTAATAAAAAGTGACTATCAAACAGTTATTTTGTCATACAAAGTATATAAATTATATAGTTTTATGTGATGGTGGGTGATTGATGTTGTTGGATGATGAGAATAAAGAAATGTGAGTTGTTTGTTAATAGATTGAGTGTTGAATAGTAATGTTGAATCTGGATTGAATGTTTTGAATATTTTGGTTGATGAAATTTTGGTAGAATAATAGAACAATTTTAGCCATAAAACGGAAAACGTAATTCGGAAGTAATGTGAAGGGCTATCCACAATGTGATTCTGCCACAGCCACGTATCGTGCTTTAAGAGGAGATTATGGTTTACATAATCGTCCAACTACGCAAGCAATTGGCAAAATTGTGAAGAAATTTGAAGAGACTGGAGTGGTTACAAATATTGAAAGGTTGTAAATATTGAAAAGTCACTGTTTGGTGCGCTCTTTGGTCCGAAGGTGTGATTGGAAATTTCTTCTTCGAAAACGACGATGGAACGACTGTCACCGTCAATTCGGAGCGTTATGGTCATATGATAACCGACTTTTTTTGCCTGCTATTGAAGAATACGACTTGGAGAACATGTATTTTTTTTTTTTTTTATGAAACCAGCACTCAGGGGATGGCCCCTACTCATGCAGTGCATTGTGCAGGTTTTTTAGGAAAGGTGGAAAGGGGGAAGATGCGAATGCTATACCTTCACCATTAGACAGTCTACAGGCAATCGTCCCCAAGAAGCCCGCAGTTTCTCACACCACTTATGTTGTGTGTGTTAATTTTATACATAATTGGCGGGACCTACAGTTTAAAGTCGACTCCGAACGACAGATTTTTTGAGAAACTGAGAAGAAATCGCCGAAAAAATACTTTTTGTATTTTTTATTTTTTTTATTTTTTGATGTCTGGCCTGGGACTCGAACCCTGGCTTTTACGTCTAATAATCCAGCACACTACCTACTAGACCACGGCGAATATGTGGTTTCAACAAGACGGTGCCACATGCCACACAACTCGACCGAATATGGCTTTATTGCAAGAGACATTTCCTGGCCGCGTAATTTCTCGTCGTGGCGATATCAACTGGCCACCAACATCATGCGATTTGACACCATTACCATGACCGTGTTTATGCAGATAAACCTTCAACTCTTGAGCACTTAAAAACCAACAATCGTCAAGTTATGGCTGAAATACCGCCCAATATGTTTCAAAAAGTGGTCGAAAATTACCTCAAAAAAATCAATGCTTGCAACACTTCGCGTGGAGGTCATTTAAATTATGTAGTGTTTCACACATAATGTCAAAGTTCAAACTTTACAATAAAAAAGAAATATCATGAAAAAAATATTTTATATGTGTTTTATTTACGTTTGCTTTTGAAACCACGAAATGGATAACCTAGTACATATGAAGTCTTTTTCCTATACGATTATATATTCTGATATTTTGCAATCCTCTACGAGTCCAATATTTAATTTTTAAGAGAGGATCTCTGGGGTCAATTAAACATATTTTAATTTCTAAATTGACACAAAGTTTTTTCAAGAATCGTCCAGCAAATATTAATGTTCAGAAAGCACACACATCAAATCGTACATACAGGTAAGTATGTCAACCTTAGTTAATATTTATTTGTTTAAATAAAATGTTTAGTGATCGAACACCTGGCGAACGGTTTCATTCTTATTTTTGATAATTTGCGTACATATATGTATGTATATGGTACATATCATAATAATTAAAACGGGTTGAATGGGGTGAATAATTAATCAGGAATCCTACATGATATTATACGTTTGCACTTTTGAACCAAGACAACTTTTTTTTAATTTTTTTATTATGAACACAAAGATTTTAGTTCATTTACGTACACGAAATGAAGAAAAGAAATACATACGTTACAGAGTATAGAAACGACGCATATGCGCCAGTGGTGAGAGAGAGAATAAAAGTCATCTTGATTGACACTTTTGACATTGCAGTGATGTTAAAAAGAAATGTGGAAATTTCAAACTGAAAGTGAGACTGTAAAGCAGTTGAGAAAATACACATGGTGAATTGAATAGCTTTTAATAATAATGCAGCACAATGCTTATTCGCTACCATGCTGATCAATTGTTTTAAGAGAATTTAAAATCAGAATAATATGACTTCATTTCCTTGCATTCAGTCAATGTTATAAGACTGTTATTGAAACGGACATCTACTTATAAAAGTAATTCTCTATTACGATATAATTTTGGCTACCGCGACTTGTGTACGTAAATATAAAAATAAATAAAAAAAAAACACTCTATAGAAATTTGTACTCGCTTTTGTACTTTTATTTTTAATCTCAATTAATATTGTTTATTAAATTTTATATGATTTGTTTAGTATTGTAAAATCGACTGCATGTTAAAGTTAATAAAAAAAACTTTTCAAATTTATATTTCAATTTTCAAATTTTTCAAATTTTCAATTTTTTCTAACCTCACTAAACGAACAATAAATTCTCAAATCTTCAATTAATCCTTTCACAGACTTTGTCCAATATATTGGACAATTAAATTTTTCTCTTCGACAGAGTTTTATGGTTGATGACGTTATTAAAAAAGCGTTTACTATAATATATAAATGAATCGTTTAAATTTTTAATTTGTTATCGCTTTTTATTAAATTATTCCATTTTTGAAGAGAACAAAAATTTTGGTCCAAAAATTTAATGTAAAATTGGCGATTTTATTATTAACAAAAAATTTAAGGTTATCTCTGTGTAATCCGCGAAACACATGTGATTAAATTTTATATTATTAAATTACACTTTTATTTATGAGAAACAAGTCACCTGAGTAAATTCGTCCAATATACCGGGTTATCTATTTCGTGGTTTCAAAAGTAAACGTAAATAAAACACATATAAAATATTTTTTCATGATATTTCTTTTTTATTGTAAAGTTTGAACGTTGACATTATGTGTGAAACACTACATCATTAAAATGACCTCCACGCAAAGTGTTGCAAGCATTGATTCTTTTGAGGTAATTTTCGACCACTTTTTGACACATATTGGTCGGTATCTCAGCCATAACTTGACAAATGTTAGTTTTTAAGTGCTTAAGAGTTATAGGTTTATCTGCATAAACACGGTCTTTCGCCTAGCCCCACAAAAAAAGTCTAATGGTGACAAATCGCATGATCTTGGTGGCCAGTTGATATCGCCACGACGAGAAATTACGCGGCCAGGAAATGTCTCTTGCAATAAAGCCATATTCGCTCGAGTTGTGTGGCATGTGGCACTGTCTTGTTGAAACCACATATTCTCCAAGTCGTATTCTTCAATAGCAGGCAAAAAAAGTCGGTTATCATATGACCATAACGCTCCGAATTGACGGTGACAGTCGTTCGATCGTCGTTTTCGAAGAAGTAAGGTCCAATCACACCTTCGGACCAAAGAGCGCACCAAACAGTGACTTTTTCTGAATGTAATGGCCTCTCTTCAATTACTTGAGGATTCTCGGAACCCCAAATACGACAATTTTGTTTATTAACATACCCACCGAGTGTGAAATGTGCTTCATCGTTGAAGAAAATTTTGTTCGAAAAATTGCTGATACGCACGATACGTGGCTGTGGCAGAATCACTATTTTTGTAGTAGGTTTTGATAATTTTTATGCGTTGTATGATAGTTAAGCGATCCATTTTCGTCAATGTCAGACTTTCAACTGAAAAGAAAAAAATTGGTTTCACAACTTAGTTGACAGATGTCCAATTCCAGTCCCATACTTTTGAAACCACGAAATCGATAGCCCTTTATAACGGTTCACCTCTAAGAGCAAAATCGGCTTTTTATTCACATATTTGAACGTAGATATTTTTGAGTTCCACTCAACAAAACTCACAACTTGCACTACCTATATCATTATTTATTTTATTTATTTATTTATTCAGGCGTGAATACAGTACAACAAGATATCATCTTATTTAATAGTACTGCTAAGGATATAGGCATAACAAAATTTAAGAAATTACAAAAATAATAACCTTAAAAATAAATCAACATAACAAATGACCGGTTCAGTGCACAAATCGATTAAGTCCATAAAACAAAAAATTGAGAGACACGATGAAATAGTGTAAATTGTTTTTTAAAATTCCCTTTACAATGAATATGGGCAATGAATATCGCCCAATATCAATTTTACCATACCTTTCTAAAGTTTTTGAGCGGCATATTTATAAACAAATGGTTGCATTTATAAATCAATACAATTTATTAACTGACCGTCAATCAGGTTTTAGATCTCAACATAGATGTTTAACCGCCCTGACCGATGTAATCGAAGACATAAGAAATAGCTTAGACGATGGGAGAATAACATTCTTAGTTTTGCTTGACCATTCAAAGGCCTTTGATACGCTTCACCATTCAATACTGTGCTTCAAGCATATTTAACTTCTCTACTACTGCCGTTAGATTGATGTCCACATATTTAACTGACAGATGGCAATACGTCTCCAATAAAGGAATACTTTCTAACCCTCTTCGCGTGACAAGAGGTGTTCCGCAGGGCTCCATATTGGGACCATTACTTTATTTCATTTATGCTAACGATAGACCAAAGCAGCTCAAACATTCTAGAATTCAAATGTATGCTGATGATATTCAGCTCCACCTTGATAGCTCTTTAGCTTCCATCAACACTGGAGTTAAAGATCTTAACAAGAACCTTAATACAGGTAGGCCTCGCTTAGCACGTACTCTTTTTAACACGGCCTCGGTCTAACGCGATTCACATTTTCGGTTAACACTAAAAAAGCCTCGGTTGTGCGCGGTTTACAAAAACCATTCTGCACATAAATATTTAAGTGCTTTGTTTTTAACAGCGGCTGATGTAAATTGAAATGCAACATTGAACATAGAAATAAATTCACAGCGTTATATGTAGAGTTGGCTCTGTTTTCTTTTTAGTTTCAATAAACGGGTAATTCCCCGTTTAAGCAATTGTATACATAATACATTTGCAATTTGAACGTCGAACAAAATTTAAAAGAGATATTGAAAAGTGTTTGTTACCATACAAAGAACTTTACAAAAATCTTTCTAATGATCAGACAAAGATAACAGATTTTTTTAAAGAAAAAAGTAACAACATTGAATCACTACAAAAGCGTCCACGTCGAATAGATCTATCCAGTGATGAAGATTAAATTTTATGGTTATGTATTTTTATTTTTTTTTTTTTTAATATTTCGAAAATTATTAAGTTAATTGAATGTAATATTTTTGTTTTTATGCGTAGATATGGATTAACATGTATGTATATATTATTAAAAAAAATTAAAATTAATAAAATTTGCTTTTTTGAAAACCATGGAACGTAACCCCTCTTTTTGTATTGGTTTCTTGTATCGCTTAACACGATTTTGCTTAACACGGTATTTTCATGGAACGTAATCCCCGTGTTCAACGAGGCCTACCTGTAATATTTCTCTTTGGGAGACTGCAAATGGTTTAAGGATTAACCCTAAAAAGTCCAATTGTATTGTAATATGCAAAAAATCCACAAAGAATAGATCTAGTATTGATGTTTTCCTGGGTGGTAGCAAGATTGATATTGTTAATTCTTCCAGAAATCTTGGCGTGGTTTTCAACAGTACGCTAACCTGGTCGGATCACATAAACCAAACATGTGGAAGGGTTTATAGTATACTAAGGTGATTATGGGCTTCACAGTATTACACTCCACCAAAAATAAGACTACTTCTGGCTAAACCTTATTTAATACCACCAAAACCAAGTATACCATTTTGATTGTCTTGGACAAATTTTTATAAAATGCGATGTTTTTTAAAAACCTGATTTTTATTCTTTAGAAAAAAAATAATAGTTATTTTTTGATTTTTATTTTTTCAAGCAAAAATAACAGTTATTTTTGACTTTTATTATTTTTTTTTTTTTTGAGCAGAAATAAAAGTTATTTTTTGACTTTTTTTCGGGTGGAAATAACAGTTATTTTGAATTTTATTTTTTCGAGCAGAAATAAAAGTTATGTTCTAAGTTTTATTTTTTCGAGCAGAAATAAAAGTTATTTTTGTTTCAATTCATGATGAATTCATAATATTTATTAATATTTATTGCAAAACTTAATTCTAATAACTGTTTAACATAATTTACTTTAATTGTTTTAAAGAATTTTTTAATAAATATTATGAATTCATCATGAATTAAAACAAAAATAACTTTTATTTCTGCTCGAAAAAATGAAAGCCAAAAATAACTTTTATTTCGGCTCGAAAAAATAAAAGTCAAAAAATAACTTTTATTTCTGCTCGTAAAAATAAAATTCAAAAATAATTGTTATTTTTGCTCGGAAAAGTAAAAGTCAAAAAATAACTGTTATATCTGCTCGAAAAAATAAAGATCAAAACATAATTTTATTTTCTGAATTTTACGATAAAAGTTATAACAGTTACGATCCCTGGATCCATCGTGTCTCTTCTTTTATCCCTTGTCACAGTTCTGCCTTTAGGATATAATAAAGGCTGATCTACATTTTTCATACTTTGTGGCCTACCTGATACAGATTTCCTTATGTTAATTTCGTTCAATTCTAAATCTTCATTATAGTCGTATTTGAATTGTATGAGATGGGATTTTGATCTTTCTAACTTTATGCAGCGTATTTTAAGTCAATTCACTGGAAATCCTGTAACGGTTGCTTTTCTGCTAATGATTGAGTTTTCTAAAGGTTTTGTTGAAAAAAAATCTTGGTGGGTCATTTGGATTAGATTAAATGGAGCTAGTGTATTTGAGAGGGATATAATTTTAATTTAATTAAAATTATCAACCGTTGCTAGTGGTGCATTTGAATTGCGTTATTGAAACGATTTACATACATAAGAGTATGGAGTTAATCAAAATGTCTTCTGAAATAAATTACTTATTATTCAATGGCCCAAAAAATTTTGTCGTATAATGGTGTTAATCTTTACTAGTCAGGAAAGTTATTATAAATATGTATAAAAAGTTATGACTATCCCAAGTGCTTTGATCCTTAAATTTAATATTTTTCAAAGAGTTGAGTTAATCGCTTTGTACAGTGAACGGCTCAAATATTATTAAAAACAGATATTTATAATTATATTAAAAAATATGATTAATTAATTACATCTGTACATCATTGTTCATTCAAAAATGTAATTATTGCAGTCTTGAAATGATTTATTTAAGTCAATGGACAAATTCCTTACTGACTAATAATTTGCATTTTATTAATATTCAGCTCCATCATGTTGTACTAGCACCACAAATAGAAGTTATTGAGATCATATTGAAGATACATATGCTCGATGAAATTATTAAAGGAGAGAAAAACTTTTACATCGTCAGCATACATCAAGATATTGGCAAAATTAATTATGTTGGGAAGATCGTTTATAAACAGCGAAAAAAGAAGTGGGCCAAGATGGCTGCCCTGAGGGACACCAGATAGCACATAAATATACTTAGATAAGCTATTGTTCACACATACGGTCTGCTTTCTACCAGTAAAATACGACTCTAGCCAACTGAAACTCCTATGATTTACACACATTAAATCCAATTTAGTTAACAGAAGATTGTGATTCACTTTATCAAACGCTTTGCTAAAATCCGTAAAAATTACATCAGTTTGCTTCTGTTGAGAAAAGGCCTCATTTATCATGGATGTTAACTGAAGAACATTAGTCGTTGTTGAGCAGCCCTTTCGGAAACCATATTGATGAGGTGATAATAACGGTGAAGTATGATGAACCAAAAAATCGGCAATCAGTTTCTCAAACATTTTTGGAATAGCACTCAGTTTTGCAATGCCCCTATAATTTCTAACATCAGACTTATTGCCAGATTTAAAAAGCGGTATAATATACGAGCCCTTCCAAAACATAGGAAAATATCCATAATTAATCGAGGTATTAAACAATATGACTAATGGTGTGATGAATGACTCTGCACATCGATTTAAAATACAACTTGGAACCCCATCAGGACCAAGACGAAAAGACATCTTTAAACTTTTCAGGTTCACCAAAATATCACAGTCACTAAATGTTAGAATAGATATTACTTGAGCCGATGTCAGCGGGTAAGGGTAAGTATTTGAATCCTTGTAAGCAGAGTTAGAATAAGTACTGGCGAAGAAATCAGCAAACATATCACATAAGACATCAACATGCTTAGCATTGCTTAGTAACTGTACTATATGTTGTTCGGGAGTTCATTTCAGAGACTAATTGCATTGGTATAAAAGTGTCTCTCAGATATTTGTTTACGGTATCTAACGCTATTAATTTTCAAGCCTCTATTAGATCTTGAAAAAACTAATCTATTGAACAAATAATGGGCTTTCTTAATATAGATAATTTTATGTAGGTATAACAGAGTACGGGATTTTAACAAATTTTCAAAGGATGTATATAAATTTTATATGAGAACTCAGATATTCTACTGTACCTTGTTCGAACATAAACATATCTAGCAATATTATTATAAGTGACCTTGAGTTTGAGTCACAACTAGAAAACAGTTTACATCCGTGGGGATGAGATATGTTTTTGCGAGCATCATACGAATATCAAACGGAGTAGCATATTGCGTTATCCAAAGACTTTGCAACATTGAAACCGTTTTACCACAAATAGCATTTATATGGTTGGACCAGTTAAGGCTGCTGTTAAAGATAACTCCTAGATTCTTAACATTATGTACAGTCTCAATAGTAGTATTATTAATCTGTAATGGTGTAAGCTGTGCCGTATGGTTTACCTTGCCTATTACCAAAGCTTTCGATTTCATCGGATTGAGGCAAAGACCATTAATCGACGCCCATTGAAACACATTATGCAGATCACAATTTATTTTCTCTATACAATTTGTAATATGTATCAGACGGCAAGCAACTAATGTACATACAACTGCGTACATTTGTACATTAAAGAACTTCAACTTAGTTGGCAGATCATTAGAATAAATTGAATATAAAAGTGGACCAAGAATAGAGCCCTGTGGTACACTTCTAGATATTAAAAATTTGTTTGATTTATTACCATCATGATACACAAATTGACTTCTATCCCGTAAATACGACGAGATTAGCACGACAGCAATATTGGAAAAATGGCACATGTGTTTCAACTTTTGGCAGGGAAGCTGGGTGTATTTAATTTTTTAATTTTGTCGTATAATGTTATTAACATTAATTTTTTATTCCTTTATTTTACATAATTTAATTAAAAAAGATAAAAAAGAAAGGATTATTTTCAAATTTAAAATCAAATAACTACGGAAAGTGCTTGAAAATGGCAATTTTGAAATGGTTTGCATTGTTGATCATTTGTATTTGAATGGGAAGTTGTTAAGTCTCTTCCTTTTAAACCAAGTAATACAACTATTATAAGGATATCACAGACTAGTGGGTTTTAATAATGTCCTTTTAATACCACTGCCATTACTATATCTCAATAACTACCATAAGCATAATTAACTTTAATTTTAACCGTATTACATATGGATATTTGAACTTTTGTGATTGTTCTTTTCATTACCATGGTAGAAGTGATAATTTTATAATTTTATTTTAACAAGATTGATCTCTCCCCCCTTTTTGTTTGTGTCTGTTTCTTTCTGTGTGATTCCTCCGCTTCCCATTCCCCCCCTTACCTACATACGCTCCTTTCATCCTATTCCCTCTATTTCCTTCCCTCTCTAAGGACGTTGTACAATGGGTCAATTCGACCTCCGGGTACTGTACTTGTCTTAACTGACAAGTCCACGTCCTCTAACCTAACCTAACCTAACAAGATTGATTTTCTCAGGGTTCAAACTTAATGCTGAAGCCTGGATCCCGTTTTACCTAATCGGTTTCAACATTGGATAATATAAATATGTACGCTGTACAGCTAAAGCTCAGTGTTGAAATACTTCGCTACGTAAGGTGAAGTGTACATATACACTTTTTGTCTTAGACATTTCTCTAAACAAATTCTTTGGGCCTTCAAGTACTGCACGATAATCTGTTAATACACCTAAGTTACAATTTCATTAAAACAATGTGCAAGTTTTTGTAATTTTGTCATAATAATCCTTTTTATAAAGGAATAAATCAAATTTATAAAAGACGAAAGTATAATGGACTTATATTTGTTAGTATTGATGGGGTTAATAGTAACTTATATAAAGTGTTATTAACCCTATGTCAGCTACAAATAACGGGAGATAACGAAAATATCATAATTTAATTTTAAATACAGTGAACTCGCGAAAACGTGAACACTCGAAAGTGTGAACGTCTCAGAAACGTGAACAAATTTATTTTTCCACAGAGTATTCTAAAACGTGAACACTTTTTTATATTTTGTTTTTTAATCTGTTTTTAAATTGTGAAATCTTTAGAAATTCACGATCAAATTAAAGAAAATGATTTTAACACCAGTGACGGATGGCTTCAAAAATTTAAATAAAGGTTTGGTGTTCGCCTTCTCAAAATTTCCGGAGAAAAGCTTTTTGCGCAGCCGCAACATGTTGACCCACTTAAGGAAAAGTTAAAAGCAAAAATGGAAGAAATCTCTCTTTGTGAAGATCAGCCTTATAATGCTGATGAATCCGGTTTATATTGGAAGCAGTTGCCATATAAAACATATTTGTCATCACTGGAGACGTGCTCCAGGCGCAAACTTTCACGGGCTGTTCAAATACGTCGGGGACTCACAAACTTAACTTAATTTACTGGTAATTGGGAAATCTAAAAGTCCACGAAGTTTCAAAAACTTTACTTGTCCAGTGAATTACAAGTTCTCCAAGTCAGCATGGATTACATGTAAAATTTTTGCTGACTGGTATCATCAATGTTTTGTTAAAGAGGTAGACTTCAACTGCCAAATCTAAAATAGAAAACTTTCTTATAACTTTGGCCTTAGGTTACTGAGTTCTTGACTAAAAAGGGGCTACCGGTAAACGCCTTCACATCCGGCTGAATCCCAATTGATTTCTGATGACGAATTCATTTGTGCAATGTTTTTGCCACCCTAGGTCAGTCACATCGTTAATTCAGCCCATGGACCAGAATGTTTTTAAAATAACAAAACTGTATTATAGAAACAATCTCTTGGCATTAGTGGCTGGAAAACAAACGGAATTGCTAAATTCTATTCAGGTGTTATCTATAAAGGATGCAATTAATCTTTTGGACTCAGCATGGAGTAGAATTTCGCAACAAATTTTAAACAATTGCCGGAAAAGTATTTTAAATTTATTTTCGGACAAAGATGACACCGATGATTTTTTACTTATTAAAATATCATTTAACAAACTGAACAACAACATTTAACAAAACTGAACAAACTCGAAAATGTGAACTGCCTTGTTAAAAATTAGTTCACGTTATCGCGAGTTCACTGTATATCCGAAAATCTTGTTAAGCTAGAAAATAATCTCTAATTGTTATTCAATTCTAATTTAGTACTACCGAGATGCTGTTAGATTTATACACCTATTTCTTGGTAGACCGGGCTACCAATGTCTTTCGAAGATTCCCAACCTTTAGCTCGTAAAGCTATAAAACAAAAAAAACCTATTTCTCGTACAAGATTTTATTACATAATCTCTTATTAATGCATCGTTATGGATTGCAGTCCCAACTGAAATTGCAAAAGCTTCAAAAATATTTTGAAATCGAAACTCTAAATTAAGCGTTGTCAACAATTTCTATATCTTTAACTAATTTATTCTATCGACCTGTTTTGTATACTTTTCACCATTGGTTCGTCACAAATTTTTTCTCTGATTCATACTTTTTCATTTTCAATTAATTTTTTTTTTTTCACTTTTCATTAGCGTTTGATTAGAATATAACAACTTCTGATTGCCCTTGATTTTATAATTCGCTTTCCAACCCTGAAAATTAGTTTACAAGCCAACGCATATGTATGTATGTATGTTGGAATAGAATTATTTTTGGGTGGTTTTCTATGAAAAATTGCAAAATAATTGCGACGTTTTGTTGACAGTGATTAACCAATATTATGACCTCCTGTACGCGAGTTCAATAGCTTGTGTGAAAAAACAATTACCGGAAATAAAAATTAAATCGTTTTAATAATTTTCGACCTTAATTTTTTGTATGCCTCCTCACTCATACCCTGTCGACAATTTAATTCCTTTAAGATATTTTTAACGCATGCCTACTTGTGCTTTTCTTGACCACTGGTCAAAAGTCATTGACGTATCCATTAAAGTCCTAACATTTTTAGACGCCATTTTCAAAAGAGTGGTTAATAAAAAGGTCAGACATCGTCATTATCACTCTTTTCCCTCGAGTATTTTGAAAAGGTTACGTACGATCACCAGCTGCGTGCGCTCATTATTTGGTTCGCAATGTTAACATTTTCCAAACAAGGGATGAATACATACATACATATGTATGTATATACATACATAAATGTTTACAATTTTCCGTTAGCATTTATGGAATTGTATGCAAATAATATGGAATAAAATTGTTATTGTCGAGTTCTTTTTTTTTTTGCTGAGATAAATGACCGAATGACTGTTACGGTACGGTAAAATTGGGGTGAAGGGAATGTGACGCGAACCTTAACCATTGGTCAAAGAGATTAAAAATATCTCAATGAACACAAGCGACAACAATAATGGGTGTGATATTAATGGCAAAAAGCATCAGAAAATTTTCTAAGTAAAATAACTCATAAATCATTACTTTAATTGCGTCCCACTGTCCAGTGTATGGGGTGAAACGGATAATTTGTATGGACAGTTGAGTGAAAACATGGGATGGGCACGTGGTTAAATATGTTAGGTCAATTGAAAATGTTTAATTTTATGCTTAGAATAAGTACGAATGTTTTATGTGTACATATTTGGGATTATGGCAGATTTTTTGACCAGAGGGACTTACAAATGTAAATATGCTGCAGCGTCATTATGTTGAAAGAAAAATGCATTTGTGTTTTAATGTAAAATTAAGATAAATTTAAAGTTGCATTCAGTTGAATTCCTGATCGGGATACCAAGTAATTGTTTACATTTTTCTATAATAAGTTTCTCAATTGGAGTTAGTCGTCCTGTTCATCTCCAATTTACAGAATATAAACTTTGATACCTACATATGTATGTACATGTGTATGACAGTGTTTGTAGTAATGGTCCCATTAAGTTTTCATCTGTTCACACCGTTCTCCCTGTAACATGTTTTTTCATCCACTTTTATCTAAGTCTACAACTATAGACACTGGGCGGATGGCAGATCCAGCTTCCCGTAGGCTGCATCTATAAATTTTCCTATTCATAGTTTCGGAACTTCTAGGCGTTGCATGAAGGAAAATCAAGTTAATGGCTCTCAAGAGTAACAGTTTTTTGCCCGATACAGTATCAGTATGTACAGCTGCGGTCAAAATAATAGCACCAAGTTAACATTTTTATTAATTCCGTTTACATCTACTAAAATGCTAGTCTAATTTAATTCAAAACTCAATAAAAATTTATTTTATGTATGTGGTTTATTATCATAAAAATATACGAAGATTATTTCATCAAGGACTTTAACATATACCGATGCATCCTTGGTGGTTTTTATCCAATGTATGCGGCCTACACCTTGATATGAAAAACAGCCCCATAGTTGATAGTTTTTGCTATGAACTGGAGCTTATATTCACTATTAGGTGGCCTGCGAACAAAAGATCAGGAACTCTTTCCACCAAACAGAAAAATTTTGGACTCATCTGTCCATAGCACGTTCCTCCAATTTTCCTTGGGCCAATTTACATGTGCTTTTGCTAACGTCAAACGTTTTGCAACATGCTTAGAGGAAAGGAGCGGCACTTTTCGGGGACTACAAGCGTTAAGATTGTTGTCTCGTAACCTGCGACGAATAGTTTCCACGCTTGCCGGCTCATTCAACTCTTTTTAGAGTTCCGTGGCTGGCATAAACGGATTGTATTTAGTCGTCCGAACTAAACGTTTTAACATTAAGCGTGACAAAATTCATTTCCTACCACGGGAATCCACTTCGGGTTTATATCTCAAGGCATTTATTTATTATCATTTTGTTAGAACAGTCCAGCAATTTTCTGATTTCGGAGTACGATTTCCCTTCTTCTATTATTATTCATGCTATTTAATTGACTGCATGAAAAGGGAAGTGTTAATAAATGATCTGTCATTACTAATCGACGATTACAAAATTTAAGAAAAACACTCTCTCTGCTCTCTGAGAGAACACAAATTATGTAACTGTTGTTTACACTGAGAAAAAAATAATAGTAAACTGGCATAATTTTTACGTTTTTCCAAACAGAGTATTGTAACCGGTGCTATTATATTGACCGGCACTGTATGTATATACCACATGTACCTGTGCTACTCGTATATGCCTAACTTAAAACTTAACTCTAACTCACAAGGCACTTCAACACCTCAACCAATTTGATTGCCCGCTATGAAAATCTATAAAGAGGTACGGTGAATTAGTTTTAATTACATTTTAAGATCAGTAGTTAGTCACAATCGATATATGTATGTATGTATACTTTTGACGTATGGGCGTGCTAAAATTAAATGCAATGAAATATTATGAATGGAAAATTCGTGTATGAAAATTTTCATAACCGTGACATTTTCTTTTAAGAAAATTCATCCAAACTATAGAATATTATGATGTATGGTCAATTTATTCAAAAAAATTCTATGTTCAAATATGTGAATAAGAAGCCGATTTTGCTCTTAGAGGTGTACCGTTATATTATTTATTTTATTTAAATTTATGTAAATAAGTGCAAAATGCAATGCTTCAAAATGATAAGGCCAGTGATTCATTTATACAAAATTTTTATTTAAACTAAGTAATTATCAATTATATTTAATTTATGCAGTTCCTATTCCCTTCTATTGTCTTAAAAATACGGGATGGCATCGAACTTACTAAACTTTCCAGAACGTTGGAACGGATTTCGCGCCAGCTGTTGCAGATTGCCACTTTCAGTTCATCTTTTGTCCGGTACTGTTTGCTGACTGCATAAACATTACGAACAAGCAGTCCCCAAAAATTTTCCATGGTATTTAAATCGGGGAAAGGTGCAAACTAATCAAGTACTTTGATATTGTGCTCCTCAAACCACTGTCTGGTCGACTTGCTGACATGAATTGCTGAAAGGTGAAAGCTTTGTCAGCATTTTGGTCAGCAAACGTTCAGAAAGAATGTCCTGGTACTCTAAACTATTCATTAGAGTGGAAGCAAAGTAGAGTTCCAGAGTACCATGTGAGCTAAATCCAGTCCAAGCCATCAAACAGCCACCACCGAAATACTGTGTGGAAAAAAACAAGGGCTCCTTCCTTAAATCTTAAAAATCTTTAAATTTTTATGTTTAATGTTTACCTGATGCCAATTAGTTTCCATGTTGTTTTTCGCAAACTCCTTACGTTTAATCTTTTTCTGCTTAGTCAGATAGGGAATCTTTTTTAATTTTGCTGGAATAAGGTGTGGTTGGGCGTTGATAGCTCTTAGAACTGTGCTTTTTAAAGCTTGTAGGTTCAATTCCTCTTCTATTGTTACCGCACTTATCATGGAATTCAAATCCTTTCGTGAGGTTAGCCGAGTTTCACGGGCAGTCAGGACATTTGGACAGCCCGTGCTTTTTAATTATCCATAATTTTCTCAGTTTTAGAGAAAATTTTGCACAACACGCAAAGATCGTCTGCTATGAAGTGCCCTGCTAATGAAGTGCCACAACTTGTCCTTGTTCATAAGCTGACAAAGGTTTTCAGCGACCCATATCGCGCAGATTTTATTTAAATTATAAATTATTACAAAAAAAATAAGAATTGCGATAGGTTCTGCTTAGATTAATTGCTTATTAATCACTGACCTTATCATTTTGACGCATTGCATTTTGCACTTATTTACATAAATTTAAATAAACATAATACAGTGAACTCTCGATAATGTCGGGGTAATCATATTTTCGAATTTGTTCACATTTTCGATTGTGATTTTTTTATATATTACTAAGTTATTCTTTCTAAAAATCATTTCTATTAGGAATGAAAACGCAAAGCATTACTAAAACAACATCTTGTAATTTATTTAGAACATACAAAGTAGTGTGTACATAAAAAACAAATAAAATATTACGACAAAAATAAATAAAGTTTGCAATGAAAAAAGATAGGTACATATACATATAATTAAATGTGAAAATAATCGATTATTATTTTCTGTTTTTTCTTTTGTTCGATCAGCTTATTTACCGCCAATTCCCTGATGTTTTTCAATACTTTAATGTCAGTTTGATCGATCATTTGAAATTCAGCCCATTGAACAGCTTTGTTAAAAATTTCGACAACTTCTTTAGCTTTAATGTTGTTTTCAGTCGCTTCAATAAAACAGTCGTAATCATCGTCGGACTCTTCACTTAAATCATTTTCATCAAATGACGTGACGTCCTCACAAGGATTATTGAACCAATCTCTAATGTTTACAGCAGTAATTACTTCCTGAGGGCACAATGTCTGTAGAAGATCTGCTGCAGTATTTTCTAAAGATCTAACTTCCGATTGCCACCTTTCTTTTAAAACGCTCAAAGGAACATTATATTCAGGATCATCATCATTTACCATATTCAAAATATTTTTCCAACAGTTAGATAAAGTTTCTTTACCAACTCGGTTCCAGGATGCCTCTAGAATAGAAACTCCTTCTTTAAGTGTAATTTTTTCATCGATTCAAGCAAATCCCCCTCTTTTGCAACAATTGTTGCCAGAAGACTGTTCCTATAATGAAGTTTGGTGATTCTAATTGCATTTTGACCCATTGGCTGGTTCAGAGCCGTTTACAAGTTAAGAAATCCCCAAAAATTAAAAAAACACAAATTTTCACTATTTAGAGCGCCCATATAAAAAACTTAGTGTTCACATTAGTGGATAGTTCATTATATTGGATGTTCACATTACCGCGAGTTCACTGTATAACGGTACACCTCTAAGAGCAAAATCGGCTTCTTATTCACTCATTTGAACGTAGAGTTTTTTTGAATAAATTAACCATACATAACATTCTATAGTTTGGATGAATTGAGCAAATATTGAGGTGACCTAATCATTTTGAAAAACACCTTACTAATTAATTATGCATTTTGCATAAATATGAAAACGGTTTATTAAAAAAATATATATCTCTATTTATCTAGTTTCTATCAGATATATCTTAATAGACACAATTAAATATTTCAAATATTCTCATTGGACTTCGTTACAAATTTGTATAATTAATTAAAAAGTTTTTATTTTCTTGAATTTTTAACATAAAATAATTTTGAATTAATTTTTTACATTATTGTCAATTTACCCAGAACTTTATTGCATCAATGCAAATGATCATCATTTAGACTGCATTGAATTTTATTAAAAAATTGTAAATTGATTAGTAGTTTACGTTTTAGAATGTTTATAAATTTTATATCGTTTCTTACATAAAAAGTGTAACCATTACATTGTCTTTTTGTTTCGCAGTAACTAAGAATTTAATTTTACGAATTTGATGTACATCACATACAAACATATTTGAGTATATCGAGAGAAAAACAGAATAGATTTATTTGACAAGGGAGACTAAAGAAGGCTAAAATCCTTTTACTCGTATCCTTAAAACAAAATGGCGTGATTTTATTGATTGAAAATACATTGGAGTTTTCACGTTCGTCCAAGTTTTTATGTATCCGTAAGCGTATGTGTTCGTATAAAAGGTACACTTTCATATACAAGCATACCACATAATGCGGTTGTCTCTACTCCCACATATGCATGTATGTATAACTGAAACTCATGCGTCCACACTTGTATATGAACTCACCGTTTGAGTGTTTTTGTCCAAAGAACAGCGTATCTCTATTCATTTTTATATGGACACAATCTGACTTCGTGAAACTTCCACTTACGAGCATACGAGCGGCATATGTAGAAATTCGCTCATGGTTCTCTGCACACATGTGCCGTACATGACTCATGACATGGTAGTAAATGAAAGAGCATATATAACTATCACACACACATACATAAAAACCTATGGATGTATACAAATACATACGTAAAATACATGTGTATGTACGTACGTATGTATGTATGTATATACATATGATACACATTTTCATGAACATATCTTCTTTTGTCTTCTAGGCTACTATTTTAAGTATACAATATCTATAACAGGCAACACAACAACATCAACGTCAAGTAGTCACATGTGGGTGTGTTGGGGAGTGTACTCATCACACATCCACATATGCATGTATATGTACAAATATTTTGCGTTAACTGAGAACACATACAGTGACATTAATATTTACGTATGTAGCTTGTTGTTGCTATTTAACGAACTTATATATGTGCTCAGCAAAAAATATTCCTGAACTCTAATCGAAATGAACGCAACTAAGGCTGAAAAAAAGAAGAGGCGAATCCGAATGCGAATGAGTTACGAATGTAAGAGAAGCAATACATATAATTTTGTGAAATATCAAAGGATTTCGTAATGTAAACCTGTCAGTGCTGCCTCTAAAGGATGAACATTTAACTAGCACTTCCATTTTTTGGTGGAAGTAGTCCTTCAAGGGCAGGGAAATCGTAAAATATCCAAACGAGATACAACTGCGTGTGTGTTTATTAAATGTTCGTTATTTTCCATCCACGCACGTATCACCATCAGTTCTGGAAATCAAATACAACAACAATAACAACATATTGTGAACGTTATGTATTCAGTAGAAAGTGTGGTGGCAGTGAAGATGGTGGTGGTAGTAGTAGCGAAAATGGTGGTGTTAGTGGTTCGTTCTGGCAGTGGACACCCAAAGGACGCACCAAAAAATAAATGTATATCATTGTTAATGAGTGATTTTAACATACATATGTATGTATGTATACACAGACTATAAGTTCTAATATTAGCGTTGCTGCTGCAAAGTTAACATAGCAAATGCATTCCTATACACAACCACTGGCGTAAGTATACATATGAGAAGAGAAGAATATATTGATAAGCAATTCATCTTAATATGTATGTATACATACATGATATACATATGTGTAATGAACTTCCCTCAATATACTATATTTATTCCCATTTTCCAAAATACATTTCACGTATTCATCTATGGTATGTATGTACATATGTATGTACATTTGTATGTACAATATGTTTAATTTTTATATACCCCAAGTTGCTAAGCATACATGCACAATAGGTATCTACTGAGTATTGATATGATCCAAATATTTTGCATGAATATGCGGTTAAATGTTTGTGTTTAAAAGTACTTTCCACATATGTATGTAAGTATGAGTTTATAAACAAGAATTTTAAATGAATGGCATGCATGCATACATACATAATTTCAGAAAATATTTAGGGGTACAATTCTGGGCGAATTCTCTAAATAAGCCTTTTTGAAAGCTTTCTTAAAGATCCGATAAGCATCCCTTCTAAAAAGTTCGATGCGCGATCTTTAGGTGACTTTCATACAAACTCACTAGATATCGGGAATATACTGCGATCAAAATAAATTCACACCAAATTTAAACTAAAAAATTGCGTTATTTTATACTACATACATAAATGGTCATTACAACCCTTCAGTCAGGATTATTGACCTAGTTTCTCACACCACTTATGTTGTGTGTGTTAATTTTATACATATGTAAGTGGCGGGACCTACAGTTTAAAGTCGACTTCGAACGACAGATTTTTTGAGAAACTTTTCATGGCAAGTTTATTTATTCTCTGAGTCTTTGCCAGAAATCTGCAGAGAGGAAATCGCCGAAGAAATACTTTTTGTCTTTTGTTTTGATGTCTGGCCTGGGGCTCGAACCCTGGCTTTACGTCTAATAAGCCTACTACCTACCTACTAGACTACGGCGATTTTCATTTTAAATTAATTTTTGTAATTAATTTTTTTTTGTGCTGCAAATATTATCTAGAACTCCTAATAGTTTGTGATTACAAAATAATTTGTTACATTTATAGTCGATAAATATAGAAAAGCTATCGTGTCTTCCAAGATCGAATTCCAAGCTTTGATAGTTGATGACGGTTGAAGCTGCACCAGTCAAATTAGATATACTGAACATTGTGGAGTTTCCACAGCGATCCTCGAATTCATAACACTACCGCCGAATTCAACCTTGGAACATTTTATATTTCAGATGCGCTCCATCAAGAGAAGCCGTGTTGAACAATCGAAGGATATTATATCGATTTTATCTTAAATAACAAATTCTTAATTCTTCCGAACTTTAGGTGAATTTGTTGAACAATCGACAATTAACGTATTATATAAATTGAGCAATATTTTGGTTTAACAATTTGTAAATTTTTGCATTCACTAAATAATTAAAAAAAAAATTCGAAAATACCAAATTACGGCATATTTCAATTTATTTTGTAAACCACGTTGTGCAACATTTTATATTTTTACATAACCATTCGCTGCTTAGACATGGCGATAAATATCGTTTACCCACTAATCACTTAATTAATTATCACAATCATATTTAAATCTGAATTTAAAACTAAAATTTCGATACTCAATATCAAAAAAAAAAAAAAAAATTTAAAAACGCGATCCTTTACCATGTTGGTAATCGGAACGCAGTACCTATTTTAAATGTACATCATTGATAAGTATGTCGTATTTTACAACTATAATACATATTTTACAGTATAATAAATAAAAGTATAATAAATTTAATATAATCTGAAAACCCATACAAAGCTAATATAAATTATTGTATTTTAATGTAAAGAATTTCATTTAACGAGACGAGAAAAAATTAGGTTAGGTAAATCCGCATATATATGTATATATACATCTAAACATTACAATCCTTCAGCCAGGACTACGACCTAGCTTCTCACACCACTTATGTGAGGACCAACAGTTTACAGTCGATTCCGAATGACAGATTTTTAAGATATATTTCATGGCAATTTTATTCGTATTCGTATACCTTGTAGTGTGCTCTTTCATTACACACTGCTGTAATTTATACATAACACTAAACACACACATATACATACAATCCCGCCACACTTAATGCAAACATAAACAAAAATCGATCAAGCTGCACTTGAATGAACTATGACGAATAATTAAAGGGATCATATTGGTGATTGAGTGACATTGATAAAGTCACCAATCAACCAACGGCAAACTCTGCCGGTTACAAAAAAATATCCTTTTGTATATATTTCTTTTAATAAAAAGCATTTATCCACCACAACCTATATTTGCTCTAAATCGGATCTCTTATTAAATCTTAAAATAAAATAGAGTGAGTGTGAGATTGATGTCCTTATGTTTTCAATACGATATTGTTTAAATGTAAGTCACAACTTCTTTGAGTGGAGTGCATTCGAAATTCCAATTTTCCATCATGGAATGACTTTGAGGAGCGCTCTGATTTATGGCTTATTCGCTTACACAATTTAAGAAAACCGCCACAAGAATAAGTCTAACTTGGTCAATTTGCACGATCCCGGCCGGCGGACAATCCATTTTACCCCCACGTAAATTACCATGCTCTCAAATCGCTCGTATAGAATGAGGCACAAGCTGGGTGGCCTGTTAAAATAACCTATCGTTGGTATCCAGATCATATAATTCTACAGCACATACTGCGGCAAACAAACATATTACAAATCAGAATAAATATTATTGCTTTCCTCGTACTAATTACACTGAACTTAATGGTATACTATCTAATGTCAACTGGGATTCCATACTCGCTATTAATAACTTTAATAATATGGTATCGATTTTCTATGCCATTTTTCACAATGCTATTAGTGTAACTGTTCCTAGAATTAAATTATGCTGCAATAAAGGTCCACCATGGAATAATCGGCACTTAAATATTAAAAATAAAAAATAAATATTATACGAAATATAAGAGATTATAGGATTATGCTTTGGCAAGATCTGAATATAATATTACTAACAAAGTTACCTATAAAAATTATATAAGTCGGATAAAATCTACTTTAAAGTCTAATCCTAAATCTTTTTACAAATTCGTAAATTCTAAGCGTCGTTCTTCTGGTTACCCCAAACTTCTAAAATATGGCTCTATGGTTGCTGATGATGATATTTCAATAAGTAATGCATTTGCCGATTTCTTCTCAACGACGTATTCTTCTATGTCTTACGATACTAGAACTTCTTATCCTTATGCAACAAATCAATCATGTGGGATATCCTTTCCGTTTATTAATATTGACACCGTTTTTTCGAATTTAACATCACTAAAAAGCTCATTTAGTCCAGGTCCTGATAGTATACAGAGCTGTATACTAAAAAATTGTGTCATACTAGCCGCGCCTCTTACTGCAATGTTCAACATGTCTCTTAAGTCGTGTTATTTGGTATTAGATTGGATATATCAAACTACAGAGGTATTGCCAAAATTAATGCTATTCCTAAACTTCTTGAGAAAATGATAACTGATCGCCTATACCTTCAAATTTCGCCTCTTCTATCGCCATGTCAACACGGCATTCGTGAATCTCGATCATCAACAACTAATATCTTAGAACTCACTACAATTGTCAATGAAGCATTTTCAAATAAAATGCAGACTGATGTGATATACAGTGATTTTAGTAAAGTATTTGATAAAGTGAATCATAAGCTTTTATTGCACAAATTATCACTTTTGGGCTTTAGTGATTCTGCTGTAAAATGGTTAAATTCGTATCTGTCACAGAGAACTCAACAAGTCAAATTTAGAAATGTCGCATATCATTATTAAAGTGCAATCTGGTGTACCTCAGGGCAGTCATTTGGGCCCAATCTTGTACACTTTGTTTATCAATGGCCTTCCCTCAGTTGTTTTGCATTCTAAGGTACTGATGTATGCTGGCAACGTTAAAATATTTAACACTTTTAACAATGTTTATGGATTCGAACTACATCGTGCTGACTTTTGCAGTTTTTATAAGTAGTGCAAATTGAATTTGTTGGAATTAAATAAAGGGTCCGCCAAATAACTTTTTTTTTAAAGCATTTAAACAATTTAGTTACTGAATATTTTCTCAAATTTCTTTTTTTATTTGAAAGTACAATCCTTCCGGTTAATAATGGAAAATAATTTCATTCAAATGGCTGCCTCGGTTGGCCATGCAGTAGCCTACACGATCGGTCCAATTTTTAAGCACATTATCGATTGTGTGCAGCTGTATTTCACCAATGGCTTCACGAATATTGTCTTTTAAAGCGTCAATTGTGTCTGGCTTGTCGGCGTAACACCCCACAAATAATAGTGCAACGGTGTCAAATCGCAGCTCCGAAGTGGCCAAACGACATCAGCTCTGCGGCTGATAATGCGATCTTCAAAAACAGGGCGCAAAACATCGAGTGTAGCTTCGGCTGTGTGGCACGTAGTGCCGTCCTGTTGAAACCAAATGTTGCCAATATCCTCCTCTTCAATTTTTGTGAACAAAAATTCGTTCAACATGGCCCGATAACGATCGCCATTGACTGTAACGGCCACTCCTTGCTCATTTTCGAAGAAAAATGGCCCAATTATGCCTCTGGACCAAAATCCGCACCAAACAGTGACTCGTTTTGGGTGCGTCGGCTTTTCAATGTATGCGTGCGGGTTTTCTGTGCCCCAAATGCGACAATTTTGCTTGTTTACATACCCGCCAAAATCAAAATGAGCTTCATCTGAAAAGATGATTTTTTTTGCCAAAATCGGCATCTTCTGTAAGTCGATCGCAGACCCACTTAGCGAAGCGAAAACGCATTGGATGGTCAATTGGCTTCAACTCCTGAACCAATTGGACTTTGTATGGCGTCATACCAAGGTCTTTATGCAAAATTCGTCTCAATGATGACTCCGAAATGTTCAATTGTTGAGAACGACGGTGAATTGTTGTTGATGGCGCTTCACGCACACTTTCTGCCACAGCAGCAATATTCTCGGGTGTACGCACTGCTTTTGGCTTTTCACGCTTTGGTTTATCGATGAGGATGCCAGTTTCTTTCACTTTTTTCACAAGATAACAAACATACGGAGCTGACGGTGCTTCTCTTCTTCCAAAATCCGTACGCATTTTTTACACATATTCTGCAACATTACCATGATTTTCAAAGTAATGTCGCAATATTTCCCAGCGTTGTTCAAGCGTATACACAACCATACTCGTTCAGCGGAAGGATAAAACTAATTATCTTACAAATCAGACATGAGCTAAGTGTTACCATTCACGAAATAAGCACTAGTTGAAAAAAAAAACGTTAGATGGCGGACCCGATATTAAAAAGTGTAAGCACATGACATTTTTTAGACACTCAAAGATTGATACCTTCTATTGCATTGATAATGCTGTTTTGGATAATGTTAAAACTATTTTGGACCTTGGTATTCTATTGGATCACAGACTCAACTTTCGGGATAACATATCCATGATCGTGAATAAAGCTTATGGCATACTTGGTTATATGAAACGCTGGTCTGAGGAATTTGTTAATCCTTATTTAACAAAAATGTTATTTATATCTCTTGTCCGGCCTATCCTGGAGTATGGTTCGATCATATGGGACCCTTGTTATGCAGTTCATATAAATAGCATTGAGTCAGTGCAAAAACAGTTTTTAATTTTCTGTTTACGTGGTCTTGGTTGGAACTCCTATGAATTACCGCCATATCGGAGTAGACTAGCCTTGATTAAACTGCCAACCCTTAAAAGTCTTCGTTCCATAATGAGTACTCTTTTTATTCTGGGATTAATACGAGGAGATGTTGATTCAGAGTTCCTGTTCAGTCGATTGAAATTCAATGTTTCTATGCGACCTACACGCAATTTTGAACTGCTATCACTGAATTACTACAGATCAGACTAGGAAAATAATGATCCCTTTAGACAAGCCTGTAAAACCTTTAATGAATGCTACCAAGTAGTTGATTTCTCGTGTTGTAAAGATGTTTTAAAGAAAATCCTAACTATATTTTTAAATTGTTAATATAAAGTTCCTGTTGAATTAATATTATTTGTATTTGTTTGTATAGTCAGTAAATTTTTAGTATTTGTTGCGTATAGTCAGTAAGGATATAATGTATCTATTGACATTAAATAAATAAATAAATATAGTCCTGGCAGCCGTCGTTCTCAAAGATGCCCCCAGCACAAAATCCACAACAAACGATGATGCATTGGATGCTCTTGAATCTCATATGGAATGCTATCGTTAGCTTTAAAAACATGATCATTATCAACAATCAAAGTTCGGGAGACCCCATACTTGCGAAATACGAAGAATCTACTGTAGTTTCTAATCTTATAATCATCCTAATCATTAAAAATATTTTTAATGAAAAAAGATTTTATAAAATTAGAGAAAAAAGAAAGAAATAATCTTTGCCTCCTTTTTTATTCATTTTATAAGACCAAAATGTAAAGGGTCCGCCAAATAACTTTTTTTTTTGAAAATACTTTAAAAAAACTGCTGAATATTTCCTCAAATTTCTTTTTCATTTGAAAGTACAATCCTTCCGGTTAATAATGGAAAATAAATGATTATGCGTTTTCGCTTCGCTAAGTGGGCCTGCGATCGACTTACAGAAGATGCCGATTATATGCCGGCAAAAATAAATCATCTTTTCAGATGAAGCTCATTTTGATCTTGGCGGGTATGTAAACAAGAAAAATTGTCGCATTTTGGGGCACAGAAAACCCGCACGTATACTTTGAAAAGCCGACGCACCCAAAACGAGTCACTCAGGTATGTGATGAAAATCGATTCGTTTTCAAGTAAAATCGAATTTGATGCGATGAAATCCGAACGGGTTTAGTTTCCATTTTTTGTTTTATTCTAAACCGTCTCATGTAAAACAACAAACTTTTTAGCAAAAAAAAAAAATTATTTTTTATTTTGTAAAGCGTAACAAAGGCATTTGTTTTATCAACCTCAATTTTTACAATCAACAATTCTAATCGTTTTGAAAATATTGAACGAAAAAGGTTAAGGGATGCATCAAACCCGGATCTAGTCATGATTGGAATCTCAGTTTAGCACGAGACGTTTATAGTAGGAATTTTTAAAATAGAGGTCGTGGTTCATGGCTCTTAGCTGATTCCGGATATGCGTTAGAGCCTTTCGTACTAGTTCCATTTAGAAACCCAAGTGCGGTGTCAGTTCAACATATATTTAATAAAACCCATGCATCAGCTAGAAATCTTTTTGAAAGAACAATCGGTGTTCTCTAAAGCAGATTCCGTTGCTTGTCTGGCGCTTTATGGAAAATTGTTAAAATAATAAATATATGCTGAGCACTTCACAATATGTGTAACTTTTACAAATTAGACCACAATTTTGATACTACGACTACTCCACTTGAAGAACCTGATCCTAGTGAAATCGAACTTGACTTAAGTAATCCAACAAATACTGAGGAAAGCAGAAACCGGGATGCAATTGCAGAAAGCCTATTTTTAAATAATTTTATATAGTAAATAAATGAGAAATATAAATAAATAATAACATTTTCGCTTCAATATTTTAATCAAACAATTTTTTTTATTATTAAAACAGAAAAATTTTACCAAATCGTATACAAATGGTTGCTCGATTTAAAAACGAAAATCAAACTAAATTTCCGTTTTCTATCACATTCTTATTTTTTGAAATTTTTATAGAACAAAATGAAAAATGACATCGAATTCGGTTTAAGAACAAAACCAAAACGAAACAGAAATAATTTGTGCCTTCACAACTAAGGAGTGCGCACAAAAAAAAAATGGGCCTACTTTTAAGCTTATAACTTTTATCATAATTGAAAAAAATGAATACCGTTACATTGTTTTTGTTAGTCATCTGTTTCAAAATCCACGTGCTAAATGTCATTGCAATAGCAAAATTAGTTTTTTGAAAATGGGCACCCAACAAGAATTTCGTAAAAAATAATTGAAATTTTCAATGAAAAACCGCGCCGCTTACAAAAAACGATTGCTAGGCTCGCAGGTATTAACCAAAAAACAGTTTCTAAGCTAATACTTAAAACAATATAAGGAGTCTTTGAGTATTGAGAGAAAGCGTGGAAGTGGAAGAAAAAAAGGATTTGCCGATCAAAACAAAGCAAGTAAAATAATACGTATTTTTCTAAAACACCCTAACATGTCTGGAAGAAAAGTGGCTCAAAAAGTTGGATGCTCTGCGACCTTTGTCAGAAAAAAATTTTATACACAAAAGAATTCGAATATTATTTACTTTAATTGAAATATAAAACGAAAAAAATCCGCCACTTAGTTTTATTTCTATAACGAAAAGTGTAAGTCCAGATTTTTTTGTGCGCACTCCTTATTTCCGATTTTATGGAGTTTTTTGATCGAAATCGTTTTTCATCACATACCTGACTGTTTGGTTCGGATTTTGGTAAAGAGGCATAATTGGGCCACCTCGAAGCTGCGATTTGACACCGTTGGACTATTATTTGTAGGGTGCCGTCAAAGATAAGTGTTACGCCGACAAGCCAGAGACAATTGACGCTTTAAAGGACAATATTCGTGAAGCCATTGGTGAAATACAGCTGCACACAATCGATAATGTGCTTAAAAATTGGACCAATCGTGTAGGCTACTGCATGGCCAGCCGAGGCAGCCATTTGAATGAAATTATTTTCCATTATTAACCGGAAGGATTGTACTTTCAAATAAAAAAAGAAACTTGAGAAAATATTCAGTAGTTTTTTTTTTAAAGCATTTTCAAAATCTTATAGGCTGAAGGCTTATACATAATTATTGAAAGTACTTCTATTAGTCCACAGATGTTTAATTTTAACGAATTTTAATTTTGGTTTCCCAGTGTTTTAAAGTATAGCGGTACGTATTTTTATTCACCACGGTCGACATCTTGTGAATTTCTGTTTCGTGCTATTCTACCGATCTTGTTTGCTTGTTTTCGTAGCATAAGCTACATCCACTTTGTAGTCGGAAGTGTTTAATATGCGAATGTTTATAACGGAAAGAATAATTGAGACAGAAACAAAAAAATAAAATTATCAATAAAAGAAACAAACGACAAGAAGCACTGTAATAGGTGAACAGTTTATAAATAAACGCAAAATAATAACGACAATAATACATTAGAGCCCCGACTTGCATCGTTAATGGAGACCGAAAAGTTGCGACGCAAATCGAAACGATACAAATGCATTGAAATTTATTTTCTTGGGACCAAGAATTCAAAATGAAGCAAAAAACTTAATATTTCGGATAAAAAAGAAGTATGAAAACATTTTTCATTATTTTATATACATAGTTCAGTAAATGTTTTGTTTAATTATTATAAAGACTTAACAAAAATCAATAAAATTCATTTATAAAAAATAAAGTTTAAATAAGAAATCGTGCTTTGTTTAGTATATGTGGTGATAACTTCAGATAATAAATCCAAATCAACAACACTTATATCCATTTGATTAGGTGGTCTTACAGTTTTGTTAACAAAACTGTCTAATGTTTGTTGAATTTTTAGAGATTTTTTTACTGATATATTTCCTTGTAACAACTAATGGCTTGGTCAACAGATGCTGCTACGCCCCCGCTACGATTTTCGTCAGGATCGTTTTCAGAAAATATATCCAATGCATGGGAAATTAATTGCATACATACATACATAATTGGCCATTACAACCCTTCAGTCCGGATTACGGCCTAGCTTCTCACACCACTCATGTTGTGTGCGTTCATTTTTATACATGAGTGGCATGACCTACATTTTAAAGTCGATTCCGAACCACAGTTTTTTAGCAATTTATTTACTTTTTTACATGGCAATTTTATTTACTCTCAGAGTTTTTGCCAGAAATCTGATGAGAGGAAGTCGCCGAAGAAATATTTTTATATTTCGGTTTTGATGTCTGACCTGGGGTTTGAACCTGGGCCTTTCGTCTAATAAGCCAACACGGTACCGACTAGACTACTGCGACTTCAAAAAAATTAATTACATATCTTTGGAAATATTGGCGATTGTTAATTTTTTTCCTCTAATGTATTATCACTTATCATAACATCATCTTCTAAAGCATTCTGAATATTAATGGATAATAAATTTTCATTATCAAGCTCCTCATCGTGAGACAATAAAAGTTCATTAATGTAATCCTCTTCCATTCATTCAAATTCGGCTTCTATAGCTAAATTTAATCGACACAAGTTGAAATTGCAACAGCGCAAGCTGAGTTTTGTCAAATTTTAAAAAGCGACGAAAATCGAAACGACGCTAATCGGATCGACGCAAGTCAGGGCTCTAGTGTAATAACAAATTATTGAAAAAAAAGCTGTGATCTGGAGTTTATGACCTTTAGTAATGGAAGCGTATCTGAAAGTCGCAATGTGCGATATTGTATTAAGTTATCTTTGCTTTAGGAATAAAAGCATAACAGACCTAAATATAATATAAACTATTTGAGTATTCAAATCCAAAAAAAAAGCCAAATCAAAATCAGTTTTTTGAGCAAATCACAAACTATATCACGGTTATCATTATTAATACAGCTGGTATAACAGTAGACATTAAGTGTGTAATAAGCCCAGAGAAAAGTGTAAAAGTTTTATTAGTAAAATCGGATGTTTTATCAGAAGATGACAGTGCTTAAAAATCCAAAGGCGAGTTAGACATGGACAGATGCATGCCTAAACGGTCAACGATCTTTGTTTCAATCGCTGAAGTCACTAGAGATGCATCGTTCCAAAATAAATTTTCATTGTTCCATGATAAAATCTATGATATCACCACGACCACCAAATCGGTTAAATCATCGTCTAAGAAATAATTTCAGCCAACGGAGACAACTAGTTTTATTCATGTTGTTTTTATTAGTCTGTGGTGATCTCCACTTTAAGAAAGATCGCAAAGTTACCAGACGTGTTTTGCATAGAAGTATTGAACAATGAAAAGTTTGATCTTTGTTAATAAGGATCGTGAATAAAACTGATAGCCCAATATTATCAGTTGAAGTGTGTTATTATTTAAATAAAATAGGAACAAATAACGGACAGTCGTAAATAATTTATTTTATTTTAATTGTAACCATCGAATACATGATAAATAAATACATAATAATCTGCTTATATATATGGTTGACGCGGCTGGTCTCTCAGTACCTCATTCGATCGGACCAATTTTCGTGAACTTTTCCGAGGGTATGGAATCACAAATGTTGGCCTTCAAATGCTCAATCGTCTCTGGTTTGTCAGCATAACACTTTTCTTTATTGCGCCCCATAGAAAATAGTCCAACGGTGTCAAATCACAGCTTCTTGGCGGCCAATTGACATCAGCATTTCGGCTAATTAAACAGTCATCAAACATTTAACGCAATGAATGGCATGAGATGTGTCCCATGTTGCACTATACTATTGAAATTGACCATACCATGAAAATCGGTTATCATGGTGCAATATGCGTCTCCATTGATCGTAATGGCAGCACCATCGTCATCTTCAAAGAAATATGGGCATATGGGAATAATGGTACCTCCGCTCCGCAAACCGCACCAAACAGTCACTCGTGTGGGTTTGCTGAGCCCCAAATACGGCAATTTTGCTTATTAGCGTGCCCAACAAGATGAAAATGAGCTTCATCCGAAAACATGATTTTTTTTGGCAAAATCGACATCATCATGCAGCTTCTCCTTTCACCCAATAAATCCCAACGCTGCTCAAGCGTTAATCGATTAATTACATTCAGTGGACATAATATACTGAAATTTTTGTCAGAATAGAAAGGCATAAGTATTGCCAGATTCGAAATAATCGTTGATTCAAATTTACCGATAGATGACCCACCCTATATAAATGGTAAACAACGCCCACTATCTCCAACCTGTGTCCAGGTTGCAGGCAACGGGACTCTTTGTGGATGTTCCTGCATATGCAAAGGATAATAATAATAATTGAATCACACTAGTTAGGGATTATGTAAGTTTATCTTCCGCTAATATATTAGGACTTCGTACCGAACCTTGTCAAAACCTATTGGAAGTGTAGGTGCAAAGGAAGCCAAATTAGTTATGTTGTTAGATGATTTAGAGGCGAAGACCATTATTAAGAGATTAACAAATTTTACAATATTACAGAAATTAAGAATAATAACCAAGTGAACGACAAACACAGTGAAGTCTTGACTTGAGTGCAATCTGTAGTCACGTCTGGATCATTCTGCTTACCCGTATGCTAATAGGTTGGTTATCCATTTGAAACGACGTCTAAACCAATTTAAGATATTGTATCAAACACCACAACAAGGGTTGTTGAGGAAAGTGGTGTCCAGTTGCCAGAAATCAAAATGTTGTAGGCGAGTATGGGTTATTAGGATAATAAACATTTTTATGAAAATCCTCAAATCATCTGCTAGCTGATTGTAGGTAATCTGCAAATAGTTCTCCTAATAATTAATGTTTAAAATAATTAATTAATACGATTGACCCACCAGAGTGTCTTCAGAGGACATATGATGAGCATTCAGAAATTTTAGGTAGATTCCTTGGCATTAAATGTGTCCCGGATACAATCATTATATTTATTTGTTATTCAGCAAATATGTATTTAGACAGTTTATCGGTTGCTAATCGCTGCTTGAAGCAATGTGGAGTACATTCACTGCATTTCCAGGATTAAATTGGTCGTATTATTCAAAAGTTGTTCATTGTCTGCACCAATTTTTCAATTGTAGCTTCAAGACGATCAATATTCGCTTCAGTTTAGGATTCCTAATCCATCTCTTCTTCAATGGTGATTTTTTGGTGTAATAGGTATCTGAAATTGTGTATGGAATGAGATTATTTTTTTTTAATTTGATATCAACAGGATCCACTCCCAATCCAAACATAAGTTGTGGAATCTTCTCTCGATTTATTATATTTGAAACATTTTTTATTTTGAATCCCAGGTTTTTTAGACAAGTTTTCCCTCCTCTGGCTCCACGGACGCTTGAATGGCTTTAACTATGACTTGTAGGCCTTTAGCACTTTTAACTGCTAGGTATGACAATGCGTATCATTATTTTCGAATTCAGAGACAATAATTTGGTTTTCTTTTTCGCTGTTCATTTGAGTTGTTGTTGTACATAAAAATAATTTTTTCGAATACAAAAGATTATTTTTTTATCAGCGCATTGGAATTTTGGTCTCTGAGATGGGAGGTGATAAAGCGTAACATCATCGTTTCTGGGCGCTTTAGAAGCGGGGCTTACATTCAAAGATTTTGGATTTTTTTCCCGTTTGAGTACTGTTATATGTACAGTCAGTACATACGCCGGTGTATGTAAATTTTTTTTCGCTGATGTTTACCTAATTATTAAGGATGTTATAGAGTTATTTAAGGCATTTACAATCAAAAATGTTTGAAAATAAAACGAATTTGAAAGTCTATGACAATAAATTATTGGGAAAAAATAAAAAATTAAATCTTTGACTGCGTATAAGTCTATACTCAGCTGTACTTTTCTTGTTGTGTTTTTGTTATTAGTTGTTGCACTAGACAATCATGATTGCGATGAGGATGGTTCTTTAGTATTTTACAAGAAGTTTTTGGAAAGATTCAAGTTTTGTTCAAATTGGGCGCACTTGAATAAATAAATAAAATAATAATAAATGATTGAATTAACATTCAACTTAGTTATTGGTTTCGCGGTTAAATGCTTATATTCCGGATCCGTAATTTTTTTTTTTTTTTTTGCTGACACGGTGAATTTGTACACATTCCGCTATCGATTTCACTTCCATTGTTAACAGATCATCATCACCATTTTTAAAAAATCATCAACTAAAACGTTTAATATTTACAAATACGCAAATTGCTTTTATCTTCAAAAATCGGTGTAATCCTTTTTTCTACTTTCTTGTGATACGACCGTACTCTTAGAGAGTAAAGCAAAAAAAATTTATGAAAATAGTATTAAGAACTTAATAGTGTGAAATATAGAATATTTACTTTAATTTTTAATAAAAATAGCAAATTAGGATTTAATAAAATATTTATTGGTGTCTCTTTAAAAAGAAAATTAATTAATTTACCTTGTAATTATGAAACACTAAATAATTGATTACAATTACAATCCTCCCGTCAGGATTACGACCTAGTTTCGTGTTTTATACATGAACGGCAGGAGTCGATTCCGAACGACAGATTTTTGAGAAACTTTTCATTACAAATTTATTTGCTCTCAGAGTTTCTACCAGATATCTGCTGAGAGGAAGTCGCCGAAAAAAATATTTTTTCATATTTCGTGAGAGGTCTGACCTGGGGTTTGAACTGTGGCCTCACATAACTGTAACTGCATCCATTTGATGAACTTCAAACCCATATATGGCAACTAATGCCGCTAAGTACCTTAAGGAGGAGTACCGGACCACTTGCGAACAGGTTTCTTCGTAATCAAGTCCGCTCTTCTGTGTGAATCCCCTCACCACTAAGCTAGCTTTATATCTTGTTTTGTTGTCTCACTCTTTCTTGATTTTGAAAACCCACTTAAACTTAACGTGTCGTTTACTTCTAAAGTATTTATCTTATTCAGGATTGCTTCAGTTCACATTTTACCGTCCTCAAAGCTTCCGCAATTATTGTTGGTTCCGCCAAGGGCGCCATTTGTTCTCCATTAAAAACCACTTATTGTTTCGCAGCTATAGTTCACTTTTTTTCACTATCATTGTCTTCTTCAAAATGGTTAGAATCACACAACAAAGATGCTCGAGAGGATCTCTGGATCAAAATTAGTACGAAGTCTCTTCAGCTTCTGCGCCCCTTGTTGATTGTTTGTCTCTATTTGTATACTCTGTTCCATTATTTCTTCTTAGAACTTTAATGGGAGTATCATGTTGCTAAACCGTCGACATTCGAAGGGAAGCTGACAAACAGTAATTGGCTTATTTTGGATGAGAAGATCATGCGAATGCTACTTGACACCAATTGCAATCCTGCAATCAACGATTGAAAGTTGTAGCATGCAGTAACCGAGATGCTCTCGAGATTCTGATAAAATGCATCCGCAATCAAAGAGAGTTGTAGTTGGGTGACAATTCGACGTCGAGCCACTAAAGGAAGCTCCTGTCAGAACGATCGTCAAGGTGTGGGTTCCCCCTCTAATTTTTGAAGACGAAACCACACTCTTCCTGATCAAACTGTGAGGTTAAAAACTTCTATTTGGACGATTATGCGCCGGAAGATGCTGGGAAGGATCTCTGGATCAAAATTAGTCCGGAGTCTCTGCAGCTTCTGCGCCACTTGTACTCTCCAACGGGGCATTAGTGTGGTGGGAGGCTATACGGAAGAGGACTTATCTCGCTACGCTGAACAAGGTACAGAGCTTGGCATGCTTTGGCATCACGAGTGCTCATCGATGTCATCTTGTCTCTACACGCATTGGACATTTTCCTCCAAAACTTGGCTGGTAGAACTTAAGTTCTGAGATATAACAAGGCTATGTACGGTGGGCCACATTTCAACACCGCATGAAGTAGAACGGAATCACCGGGGTTTTAGATGTGAGTACAAGGTACCAGAGACTGTTTTCGGGCTAACATACAAAACTCACTCTCCCACTCACTCTCCTCTAGAAGTGTGGGTTGCTGAAGCTGTCATCGGTGGGTCAAAAATGGAATGTACTAGATCTAGATCTGGGGTCTATTCCGATAAACTACCACTGAACGGGCCATACATAACTGTATGTGCGGTTTAGATAATAAGTTCTTTTGAAATTTTAATGGACGAATGGTATTTTTCAAGGCCAGGCGTTAAAAATATTTGCGTGTCTAAAACGTTTATAATAGACCAACATATGCATGTAACGTTATTTACATACTCAAAATTCAGATAAACTGAAGGAAATTATCAATATTCCCTTCCAAAATTGCTTGAATGTTTTGCCACCATGGAATGTTAATGTTGTAGAGAAATTTAAATAAATAAACAAATAAAATTCGTTATTGAGGGAATGCTTCACTAGTAGGAAATAAAATTTCTATTACTTCCCCCATCACATTCTTCCCTTTTCTTGTTCTTTTACTTCTTTTAAGATTTCCGGCATGTCTGAGTCTGACACTAAAATTTAAATACACACCCCCATATAAACTTTTGTCCGTTTAATATTATTATTGTAATTATAAAACCGTTATATTTTAACTGAATTCAATATTTTTAAAAAACCTCATCCAATTTATAATTTTCTGCATATAGTATCGTAATCCTTACCCCTGTCAATAAGAGCACGGTGCTAAAATGTCTGCCTAATTTATTAAGGCCGTGACTGACTATACTACAAAGTTGTGTGATTATGTCACAAATAAAATCTGATGGATTTCTGTCCTTTAAGAAAATCGGAACAAAATGTATGTTTTGGTGCCATACTGTCATACAAAATAGATCCAAAACATATTTTTTGTAATGTAAGTTGGCGCAATTTTCATTAACTTTATATTCCTTAAAATTAAGTTTTTTAAAGTTTTGCAAAATTATATTAGCCCAATTCACAATTTCGTGTATTTTTGCAATTGTATTTATGCAATTGTAAATATTTCCTATTAATTGTGAACAAATTTTACTGGTTGCATTTGCAACACTAATTGTAATACACAAATACACAGCTGATTGTCAAAAATAAAAAATAAATATTTGATTATAATTTTATGATATTTGTTAACAATTTATAAAAATGTCTAATGGAAGTTTGAATCAACAAATATTGGACTCATTAATAGACGAGGCTGCCGAAGAGATTATGTTCATCGAGGGTATGAATTATTTTATTAACATCCTCTTCGGACCATTTTCTGTTGGGTTTATCCCTTTTTATTCTTTTTTTTATATTTTGGGTCTCCATTCGCCAACGAAATTTATTATTTTTAATAAATAAATTGTCAGCTGTTAGTTTACTTAAGTGTTGCAAAATGTTGAGTAAATATAAACTATGGTTTTGAGTATTGTTTATTTTATAAACTGTAGCAAGAGTATTCCTGTATATTTTGTTATTGTAGTGTAAAAATATACTAAACCATTTTACAAATGCAATAATGCAAGACCATTTACACTAGATCGTGAATTGGGCTATTATATTGTTACGTTTTTACCATTTTAAAAACGTTAAAAATATGAGTTCGTAGATTGCAAATAAAATAAATATAAATATGTATTTAGTTTCAAATCAACTCTTTATTGTTCGCAAAATTCCGTGTGCCACCTTTAAAGATTTGACTTAAACAACAACAATTTACTTTAATTTTTCATACACTCTTTCACACTCTTCCGCGTACGCAATAGCAATTGTTCGTTAGATCTTTAATTCGGAGATCTTCAAACCACAATTATTCTCTTCACACGCAACGTGTCTTCACACAAGACTGACTAAATTCTTTCTGAACTCACGTGTCTTCACACACGACTGACCGAATTCTTACTGAATCGCCGTTGCCTGCTCTGTCTTGCCTTTTATATCGCAGGGTAAGCAGTCTTATGAATGAACTTGAAGGAGAATGTCTTTGCCTTCGCGAAATATCTATAAATGTAAACAAGTTGCTTGCAGTGTTGTTGTTGCCTGTTTACTGTTTATCCGCTTTTTTATACTACACTTTGTTGTTATTTTTTTTATACTGATGTTGTTGCTATATTTTTGTTTATTCGTTGATCATGTAAACAAGCCCATTGTTTTGTTTTTGGAGCTTTTGTTCCTTACTTTAAGAACACCATTTCCATTTTCGTAACAATATATTATTATACGATAAACAAATCCAAATAGAACAATTCCGATCGCACAGAAAATAATATTTTATGAAATTTTTCAAAAAATTATGAAATCGAACGGACTTGTCAAAAATCTCTCGCACACTTTCACTTTTTAGTGGTCACTATCATACTTTTTGAACAGAAATGTAATTTTTGGCAGGTCGAAAGGCTAAGGGCCATTATTACAACTTGCCGTTGACTAAAGAGGGGATTTTAACGGCCAGATAAATTCTTTTTCATTATAAGTAGACAATATGGTAGAAGTAAGTCTCAGTTATGCGACCGTAACATAATGTAACAGTAACGTAATGTAACGTCTACTGAACGTAAAAATGTAAGTGCAATTATAGAACGTAAAAACGTGTCATATGTTTTTATGTAAACAAAACAAGAAAAAAAATAAACAAAGCAAATAAAGAAATAAAACTTGCAAAAACTAAAAGACAAAAATTCAGATATGGATATAGAAGACATTTTTTGTGTTTGTTAAATTTTTAAAGGCTTTCTATTTTAATTTTTTACACAGATTTAATGTCATATTTTAATTTTAAAAACCGCGTTTTCACTCTCTTTATCACTATTTTCACTTTACTTATCACCCTGAGTAACAATTTTCAAGTAAATCTGATTAATTTTTAAGGATCTCCGTAATGTGTTTCTTTTTCTCTTACACCCCTTGACATAAACCCACCCCCTACTTTAAGGGTGCATGCAATCAATTTGGTTTTGAGCTCATTTTAAAGAGCAAAGATCAATTGTCAATTTCTGACAATAGCGATGGTTCTAGAACGCCAGTAACAGATAGTGAACATCCGTAATCAAGTTAAGTCAGTTCCCAGTTATAAAAAGGATTCAGATCTAAAAAGGCTACCATCCCAAGACAAGAAGATTCAGATTCAGTTATCTTATGATAAAGTATGAGAAAAGACGAAGAGTCGAAAAAACTGCATGTTTGTTAATTTTGGTATGTTTAAATTGGCAACCGCCTTAATGAGCATAGTTTACTTGGATCTTATTAAGCTCTGTTGGAACACCGATATTGCCAATTCCGTTCGTTAGAAAACAAACTTTTAATATTTAAAGTAATTACCAATCCGATACGAACGTTTGTGACATTGAGCCAATTATAAAAACAAGCAACCCGTAAACACATTGAGATTTCTTTGGTTAAAGATTATGATTGAGGCTATAGTATATAGGACGAGATTCAACTTTTAATATCCATTGAATGCAATATAAATAATCGTCTTAACCGAAAAATATTTTAGAATTATATCTTATTTTTCCTGTCATATGTACATATCGTTAGTATAATTCGCAAATGTGTTAAGACCCTTTTTTCATATTTTACAGGAGACACAAAAAACATTGTAGCTTTTTCAGTTTTTAAAATTTGTAAACTGTTTAAACGCAATTATTTTTACAAAATAATAATAATATTAATATTAATAACTAATAATGTTAATTATTATTATTATTATTAATTAATTAATAATATTAATATTTTTCGTAGTTTTGTGGACTTAACGTTTTTGCAAACCACAAAATTACAACAACTTTAAACTATATAATGACATGTTTTGTTGTTGTAAAATATGTATTATGTATAATGTTACCGTTTTGCATTAAAATCTCAATTTTTGGAAAAAGTGGACTCAGCGTCTTTGCGAATTATACTAACGATATGTATGTAATGTTTTGATCTGATATTTTTACCATTCATTGAATATTGATAATTGAAGATAAAATGAATGAAATGTATATGCATGTAGCAATGCACAAAAATAAAACGCATACTTCATTTATACTTGTGCATATCCGTCGTACATCCATATGTACGTTGTATGTATGTATGTAGTTACATATACAGTCAAAGAAAAAGTCTACAGACAGTGGTTTGTTTTTTTTCCAAATTGAAAAAGATGTCATAGCGTTTACAATTAAGAACGTTTGAAGTAAAAGCGAATTTGAAAAGAATTTTACGTAGAAATTATTGGAAAAAAACACATAAAAATTAGCATATAAAGTCTACATACTGTGGTGTACGCAGACTATTTTCTTTGACTGTATGTAAATAGTTAAGCACTAAAAAGCTTCTTTGCAAACAAATATGTTACATAGAAAAAGTGGATTTCTACATTTTGCAAATAAATTTGTTTACGGGCTTACATCGAAGGGCTAATATTAAATCATTTAAGTTTAATATTAATAAATATTATAGTAATAATATAAAATACAATACTACTTTACATACATACATATGTACATACATAATTGGCCATTACAAGCCTTCAGTCAGGATTACGGCCCAGCTTCTCACACCACTCATGTTGTGTTCGTTAATTTTATACATGAGTGGTGGCAAAATCGACATCATCATGCAGTCTCTCCTTTCGTCCAATAAATCCCAACGTTGCTCAAGCGTAATTACGTTCAGTGTATATAGTATACTGAAATTTGTTTCAGAATAGAAATACATAAGTATTGCCAGATTCAAAATAACCGTTGATTCAAATTTATCGATAGATGGCCCACCCTATATATGTATATAGGATTACAACCTAGCTTCTGACACCACTTATGTTGTGTGCGTTAATTTTATACATGAGTGGTGGTACCTATAGTTTAAAGTCGATTCCGAACGACAGATTTTTGAGAAGCTCTTCATGGAAATTTTATTTACTCTTAGAGATTTTGCCAGAAATCTGCTGAGAGGCAGTCGCCGAAGATTTTCTGGTCTTGAACTTAGATTAAGCAAGAGAGGCGCCATATATTTGCATTGCTTATACCCCGAATCTCCTAAAATAACATAATGTAGAAAGTGATCACCATGTGCTGATCCGGGCCACCGTGCAACCAAATCTTGGAACATTAATTTTGCATTACACACTGCTTGCACGTTGAGGGAAAAATAACCTTTCCTGTTGCGAAAAATTTCTTTTGATAAAGAAGCCAAAGCAAATGACGTTTAACTATACGATTGGCAGTAGAAACGCTAACTCCGCCGAAGTCACCCACCGTAATAAGGAAACTTCCACTTGCATAAAATCTTAATGCTAATAATAATTTAGTCTCCGGTGCTATTGAACAATGCCTTTAATATTCTATGATTGGAAAAAATGTGGAAAGAGATATACCACATACAAAGCAAATTGTTGTATATACGAGTATAAAAAGGTAATATAGCGACAGTCTTCAAATTTTGTTCCCCTCACATTTCTATGAAAATAATTTACTGAAATAAATGTGGGGCAGATATAATCAGATAGGGATAGGTATCACCCATATAAAGAAAATAGAACCTTCGAATATCTAAAGAGCTATTACAGTGATTGCGAAAAAACATTTTGTACTAATTACTATTCTATGAAACCCATTAATTGGAAAAACTGTATTGCAGATATAATCAGGGGAAGGGGTTTTATCCAATACAAAACAAATTTGAATTACCGTATATCTACAAAAATTTATAGCGACAGTCTTCAAATTCATTTTTCTAAAAAACTAATTTACTGGAATAAATGTAGGGTTTTAATTGTTTAAATGTTTTCCCAACAGCATCCTAAAAACCCTATAGAAAAAATCTGGACGTTAAAGGATTAGGGTAAAAATTAACCCCATAGAGAACAAACATTAATTGTAGAATATCTTCAGAACTGTAAAAGTGCGAACCCGAATAGAGAGCAATCCAAAAAATATATTTTATTTACCTTAAAGTACGCAAAATAGTTTATAATATATTAATTAACTGCATATTGCAGGCTAATGTACTTTTTCTGTCCTCGAAGTAAACTAACTCAGGCTTTTTGGAATCCAATCTATAGGCTTTACACACCCCATACACAAATTTTGGTGTGCACTTTTCAGAAACCATTTTTAAAAACTTAATTTTGTGGCCTGTCTACATTTTAGTTTACTTATTCAACAAAATTATCCACTCTTACTAAAATACTTTTTTTAAACTAATTTTAATAAAAATAAATCAATTTGTCTCTGTAATATAATGTTTGTGAAGAATTTTCAAATGTCTAGAGCAAGGTTCTGGTTCTAAATACTTCCAAGGCATTTAACAAGGTACAGCATGCTGCACTTCTATCTAAACTTATTGCTTTTAATGTTGGTACTCACTTCTCTCGATTTAATCGAGCTTTCTCTGGGTTCTGGTTAAACTCAGGTGCACAACAAGGTTCCGTTTTATCTCTAGCTCTATATCTTATTTCAAATTTATTTACCATTCATATTCTTTTAATGGTAGGTCGATCGCTTTAGGAATTAGGCAAAAGGGCTTAATATGAATGACACTCTCTCATCCAACTCAAAGTCAATCTCCGAATAGGGTCGTATAAATACGATTAATTTTAACGCGCGAATAACGCAATACTGCTCATTGACACACAAGCACAGCTATAATATTGGCTCATCTGTATTAATAAGTGATGTAAATGTTAGAGAGTCATACGTTCTTGATTTTTCGGGATATAAAAATTCAGTGTGATGTTCGCTGGACCCTGTACTGTGCCGTTGCCCTAAAGTCTATTTTAAGGCTCCTCACATGTGTACAAGAGAAAGCGAATAACCTCATTAATACCTTTTTTTTTTCCCTGCATTTTTGAAAGACTCAAATTAGTGTAATGGCACACAATTAAGGGATGTGAAGACCAACCACTTCACCACAGATGTCAGGACCACCAACCAATGGCGGTATGGTATCCAATTCTATTCATTCATTGGAGCATCGTCGCAATGTGGCTTGTGTTTCACTGTTATATGGCTAGTACAACGGATTTTGATTTAGCGAGATAAAATAATTGTTCGGTAAATCGTATTTTCTTCTTACGTATCACCCATCTTTTTTGCAGAGCAAATTCGCTTGTGGTCGTTTGGCCAGTGAATCGAATTCTGCATTACAGACAGAATTCGTTCTTTAGGCTGAATATCCGTATGTGGAACTCCCTGTCTGTAGAGGAGATTTATATAACAGGGACGATATTCTGTATATATAAAGATTTATAAAAAGATTTAAATCTCCTCTACGCCGACTTCTGCTAATTCCCTAATCAAATCATATTTGGCTAGACATGTTTTGTAACAAAATTGTGGAACTCCAAAAATTCTACCTCTTAGGATCCTCAGCGGTGGATACTGACAGAGACGATATTCTGTGGTCTCCTCTTCTTCTCAGCATTGCAGCTCCTTCGCGACCAACCAGAGACCAGTGTCCCGTTATCAGTTCTATGAGGTTAATTAGATGGAATCTTGATAGGTTCATTGCAAATTCTGTTTTACATATATTCCAGTCAGGCCAGATCTATCTAGGGTTTCTACCTTACCTTTAACAATGAATGGAATTTTTGTCAGACTATTTGTTTGCCTCTCTGTACGGGAGCGCCTATCTTATGTACGAATTCTTTTGCATTTTCCGTGATATAAGCTTTAGCAAGTACGTCGTTATCCTCATGTACACGAACGTCTCGATATCTCCTCCAGAGACACCCAGTAGTCTTAAAAAATCTTATATGCAGTGTACACTCTCTTTAAGGTTCTAATAATCACCATACGATATACTCTGATCCCGAATTTGCATGGCGTCAATTTAAATAATAAATGAATGACGTTTCATGCGAGGTGCTAACCATCATGAAATGATCTATTCGGTATTTGTGACGCAAAACCAGGACCGAAAGCAGATATTGTGTCGTCTATAGGTACACTCAGACCATACCCAAAATTTTGGCATGACCAAAGATTCTCAGTTTCATTGCCGCGTTTGCAGTCGCTTATTTCACCAACATGTCTGGTGGTAGTCAGTTAAGGATGCCTTGGATAATGTACTTCCAAGGGCAACTGTTATCATGGTCGTCACCATTCTCATAATCCCGTGTTCCCATGTTCGTCTGTAAATCCGCAGGTATGATACCATCAAAACCCGAATATTCAAAGTAATGGCAGCTTTCACTGCCAACCAAATGCGATGTTCTGAGATCGGTATATTCGATATATCATATATCTATGTTTGAGTCCTCTAGGGTCGGTGAAGTGAGTTACTGACAGCCAGGGAAGAGAGTCTCAAGTCGAGTGTTTATTACCCTAACACCTTTACCCTTTTTTTTGAGTGGAATATCGCACTGTCTTGGGGTTCGGTCAATCCCCCTCTTGGTCATGTGTCATGGAGCAGCTCATCCGGGTATTTGACCATAATAAACGGTCTGGTCTTATCTGGTTCGGGTGAATGCATTTTATGATAGCCATATCCGTTTAATCCACAAACCCTGTATTTATACAAGAACGATTTTTCGATTCATATGAGTTCCTTCTTGTCTGAAGACAGTCGGAGGGTGAAGGAAGCTGATCCTCATACTTAGCCACTTCCATCCCTTTAAAGAAGCCACCCACAAGTCTAGAGGCCAATTGGATGTCATAACTGGCGAATGAAAAAGCCGATTTGTCATCGCAACAATTACCGGTTTCCTGTTTTGAGGCTTGTCCCTATCGCCACCTTTGTAAACCCTGAAGAAGATATTCCATGGTTTTGAGCCTTTCAAAGTAACGGTAAAGATTTGCTGTTCAAAATGACAGCGGCCTTCCTGTTGCCTTCTACAGATTAAGAAACCTTACCTACTTTCAAGTCCTGCATTGGTAACTGAGGATTACTAACCTGGAGAATTCTCAGGATTTCTGTTGGATCGGAGGGTATGGCGGGAAATCGGTCATCAAATCTATGCCACTGCGACACATCGACCTAGAGTTTCGCATTAGACTAAACTTCCCTGAACACTCGTTTGCACAAGATATCAATTTGATGTGGTCTTGATACTAGCCAAAATCTTCGCATAGTGGTGGTGGTACTGGATTGCTTCAGAAAATGTTCATGAACTGCCCTGATAAGGCAGGGATGATATCCAACCTCCAGTCCATGGAAGATATAGTGCCATCACTCGCGTTGTGGTCAATGACCGCTCAAGTCTGATGGTCTTTCGGCACCTCCTTTTACGATCTTGATTGTGGTCTTGTTGGCTTATTTTGAGGAGAGAAGATGATTTAGAAATCTGTGAATCATTTACTGTCTGATCGCCCTGCATTAAAACTTCTAAGATCTTTAATGTATTCACAAATTATCCTAACGTTTGATTAAGATGATAGGGATGACTGTAGGCCTGAGCAATTAATCCCATAGATCTAGACTAATAATAACGTTTAATAACTTTTAACTTTGTTGTATAACTTTGTTCTCCATTAAATGTCGCTCTTCTTGAATTTGTCTGTAAAATAATTTTTTTACAGTTATTTCGGCTCAATTATTTCAGTCTGTAAGGGAGAAAAATTCAGAACTGTTATACCTTCTGGTAAAAATACCCCTACGCCCTCGACAGAAGTGAACTCAGTGATTGCATTAGATAAGCACAACATCATCTGAATACATGACCGCCTTGACACAAATTCTATTAAGCCTTAGAGAGGTTTATCCAGAATAAGGTTCCACTAAAGTGTAGGAAGCACACCACCTTGTCGCATACCAATTGTCACAACCCTCTGTATCCTGCTACTACAACCTAGAGTTAGAAAAGTCGCACAAATAACCCACAATAATAATAAAAATGTTTCAACACTGCATCCAGAAAACGTGATTTCCTCAATACCTCCTCAAAAACGTTCTAAAGACGCTCTCTCTGCCCATTTTGCCTCTTGAAATTGTTGGCACTTACACGATGTTCACTGAAGTAAGTAAAGGGCTATCCATTTCGTGGTTTCAAAAGTATGGGACTGGAATTCGACATCTGTCAAACTAAGTTGTGAAACCAATTTTTTTCTTTTCAGGTGAAAGTCTGACATTGACGAAAATGGATCGCTTAACTATCACACAACGCATAAAAATTATCAAAACCTACTACAAAAATGGTGATTCTGCCACAGCCACGTATCGTGCTTTAAGAGGAGATTATAGTTTACATATTCGTCCAACTACACAAGCAATTGGCAAAATTGTGAAGAAATTTTAAGAGACTGGAGTGGTTACAAATATTGAAAGGCCTGTGCATCATCGTTTCGCTCGTTCCGCTGAAAATATCGCTATTGTAAGTGAAAGTGTTGCCGAAGACCCGAATGTGTCGATTCCTCGTCGTTCTCAGGAATTAGGACTGTCTTACGGCACATTATGGCGTATTTTGCATTTAGATCTACACCTACATCCATATAAAGTCCAGCTCACGCAACAACTGAAGCCAGCTGACCATCCACAACGTCGTAGATACGTGGAATGGGTGCTTGAACAACAGGCGGTGGACGGCAATTTTTCAGAAAATGAGATTTCCAAAGAATTCATCCAATCAGTTATGTAATTTCAATAACCTGTTCCTTAATCCTATTAAACATTGATAAATGCAATACAAATGATAAGATTAGCAGATAGAAGATGTTTAACAACTCACCTCATTCCTTAAAATCCGAGCTTTAATGGTCGTTTTGATTCGTAATTTATCTTATTTTTTAATAAAATTATATTCTCTTAACAAAGCAGAGAAATAATTGGTTACTTCGATTTTTCTTTTGGTGGTTCACAATTGGTTAAGTATCGTTATAGAATGTTCTCACCACACTTACTTTATAGTGTACTGAAGAACCAAATAGAAAATAAGATTGGGGTTATCATAGTGCAAATTTTTGAAACTTCACATGATCGTAATTTTTTTCATATAATGGAATTTCGAAATTGGAAGCTTCAAACTTTAATATTTACAGTTATATTCGAAAAACAGTTTTATTCCTATTAAAATAGTAGAATGATCTAGAAGCGAATTAACGTGGGTGATCACGCGATCTTAATCGATCTCTTTTACTTTTGAACTTCAAAGAGTTCACATCGTGAACATCGGGATTTGTTAAATTTAATAAAATGTGACTCAAGTAAAGCTGTTTTTTTGTTTTTTTTTTTGTCAATAGTGAAGTTTTTGTGAATTAAATAAAAAAATAGAAAAAAAGAAAACAGTTTGAAAATAGAAAGATATCACCAATATTATTTCAAGTTATTACATTTAAAATTATTACATTAAAAATTACTACATTTAATACTTCTTTCAAATTTGAGTTAATTCAATATCATAATTATGATGTTTTCAGCAATCTTATACTATGTTCAGACATGCACTTATATTGAGTAAATCTCAATAAACGGCATTATTAATCTCAATATTTCATATAAAATGTCAATTAATTATTGCACAATAAATTCATAAATTGTTATAATATTGTTTAAAACTTGAAATGCAGCACTGTCATAAGTACGTTCAGTGAGCATATTACAATTTTCCGAACACTTTCACAACTCAAATATCAACAACGACAAACAAAAAAAACAAAACAAAAATAATGTTGTTGAAACAACCAGCCGATTTGTTTACCAGCTGTCAAATGAATATTGAATAAGCAACTGAACTGCGTATATTGTTATGTCTAAACACTTAAAATATTGTAATCAATAAACTGAATTTATTCAGGCCCCAACCATAAATTTAACAGATTTTAAATTAACAATTTCCTCAGTTTACGTCCTCCTAGACACAAAATTGAGGTCGACAAGTTTCAGACGTTTTTTGCTTCGCTTGGCCAAAAATTTATTGCAGCTGGCGACTACAACGCCAAACATAACTTTTGGGGGTCAAGACTCATTAGCCCTATAGGAAGGCAGCTGTACAATGCGATAATTGCAAATAAACTCGATGTTGCCTCTGCTGGAACACCGACTTACTGGCCAACGGACTTCAACAAGTTGCCAGACCTGATTGATTTTGCCGTTGTTAAAAACATTAAACGCAACGAATATACAGTTTTCTCATCGTATGACTTATCATCTGACCACTCACCTACAATTCTCACCCTGCAAAACAATTTATATGTACATCGTGAACGGTTGCATTTATACCCAAATAAAAACACAAACTGGTTAAAATATAAAATGTATGTAAGTTCTCACCTCTCTCGGAATATTCCTCTGAGAAACGCAGAAAACATCCAGACAGCAGTAAATCATCTCACTGAAACCATGGCTTCGGCAGCGAATGTGGCAACGCCTGTGAAGCGTGTTTTGAAAAATAAATGTTATCAATATAGTACAGAAATTCTGAATCTCGTTAGAGAAAAACGAAGACTTAGAAGGCAGTGGCAAATTAGTCGCTCTCCCAATCTAAAAGCGCAACTCAACAGATGCATTGCCCTACTGCGGAGTAACCTGATGTATACACAAAAATCTAAACTTGCTAGTTATCTCCAGAATCTGGACCAAACAAAAAACACAAATTATAGTCTATGGAAAGCTGTAAGGCATATGAGGTGTTCTATTACTCTAGAATCACCGCTAAGTTTGGAGAACCATACTTGGGCAAAGACTTCTAGTGAAAAAGTTAACGCTTTTCCAAACCAACTGGAGAAAGTCTTCACACCACACGACATTAATGCTCATATCTGCCCACCAAACATAAGTAATACTGTTAACGCACCTATAAAACTCCGGCTTTCTCACGTACAGGCCGCTTTTAAAAGCCTTGACGTGAAAAAGTCGCCAGGGCCCGATGGCATTACAGGCTCAATGTTAATCAACTTACCCACTTGTGCTATAAGAATTGTACTATTCATATTTAACGCAATGTTAAGAATTGGCTACTTCCCATCATCTTGGAGAATATCTACAATCGTTATGATTCTCAAGCCGGGAAAAGATGCTAGTCAGATAACATCATATAGACCTATTAGCTTGCTATCAATATTATCAAAAGTGTTCGAAAAAATTCTTCTCCAAAGCTTAGCCACGTTCCTCTACGAGCGACAAATTATCCCTGAACATCAGTTTGGATTTCGAGCTAATCACGGTACCATTGAGGAGGTCCATATAATCGTCACTATAATTAGATCGGCATTTGAAAGGAAACAATATTGTTCAGCTCTTTTTATCGACATCTCACAAGCATTCGATAAGGTTTGGCATGATGGTCTATTCAGTAAAATAACACGATTGCTCCCCGAGAACACACACAAACTTCTTAAAAGCTATTTAACCGACAGAACTTTTAAGGTCAAATTGACGGACGAAATGTCTACAACAAAAAAGATCTCCGCAGGTGTCCCCCAGGGTAGCATACTAGGCCCTATTCTATATTTAATTTATACTTCGGACATGCCCACAAATCCTAACACATACACATCAACTTATGCAGACGACACCGCGTTTATAAGCGTCAACAAGGATCCGAAAGTAGCATCAACACAACTGCAGTCGCACATATGTGACTTAGAAAAATGGTTTGAAAAATGGAGAATAAAGGTGAATCCATCCAAGTGTAACCATGTAACCTTCACACTCAGAAGACAGGATTGCCCAAAAATAAAAATAAATAATATTGATGTCCCTGTTGAAAACCACTTCAAATACCTGGGAGTCCACTTAGACCGGCGTCTAAAATGGTCCCGTCACATCGAGGCCAAATTAGCGGCCATTAAGCTGAAATCCGCTCAAATGCACTGGATTATCGGTCCTAATTCAACATTACCTTGAATACAAGGTTCTCTTATACAAATGCATTATAAAGCCAATATGGACCTACGGCATTCAGTTTTGGGGCAGCGCTTGAGCGTCTAACGTTTCGAAATTACAAAGAAGACAGTCCAAGCTTTTACGACAAATTGTCTGCGCTCCATGGTATATTCGTAACGACAATATCCATAGAGATCTCAACATTCCTACAATTCAGGAAGAAATTAAAAAATTCGCCATAAAATACGTCGATAAACTGACGATTCACCCCAACGCATTGGCAAGGGACCTGCTTCATTTCGACGGCCATCAGAGGCTAAAACGAAGAGACACATTGAGCCTCGCTCGACGGCTGCACTGACCATAATTTCTAATGTAGTATAGTATTATTATAAGATTTGAATACAATATATAGTTAACACGCTGGTGCTAACTATTAACTTTCAAAACTAGATTTAAGATTTGAAAACTATTGTAAATTTCATTAAGAAAGATTCAATAATAATAAAAAAAAAAAAAATAAACTGAATATTGACTCAATAAAAGTGCATGTCTGAACATAGTATTACGTAGTTGGATAAAAATATTCAGTTAATAATACTGCAAAATGCAGAGAATGTCGAAAAGAATACGTTTAAGCCTTTTGGAGCGTTAATTGCGTCCACGTATAAGAAGTTATTGTTAAATGTCTTTATATCTTAAAATTTGTTTTCCTAAATTTGATTTGTAAATTTAAAAATTCGTTCCTATTCGATGTAATACAAATTATATCTGGATTATGTCTGAAAAAATCCCAAGATTGTTGTTATAGAGTGTACTCATTAGTTTGGAGTAATTTGTTGCAATTTTTTGAAAGTTGATATTTTGTTAAGGGAATTATTAGGTACGTAACAACTTTGATGAAATATATGAAGATTAAAAGATCATTGAATACATATTCCACCATAATGTGCAAAATTATAAGAATTTATAAATTTTAAAATAGTTAAGACTTAAGAATATGTATATATATACATATAAGTAGATATGTTCTTTTGGGCAAATTTTTTTCAGTATGCTGAAATCAAATTTGCATTCGCTTCATAAAATTCGATTATCAGTCAGAAGGCTAAGGATATTTTGTTGTCATAGCAGTCCCAAGTGCCATGTTGTTTCACATGAAAAGCATCATACATTTATGCCTCAAAGTAATATTTATAGAAGCAAATGTTGGAAGTGTTTTCTCAAAAAAAAAAATGTAAAACCAATAAAGGATATAACTTTTTATACATCCCTTGGTTACCCAACAGTATTAAAGCCACTGTCAATTTCCAACTGCCTACTAAATTCTCAATCGACAATGCCTTAGGCGACATACCATTACCATATCCAAAGTCTTAGTAATCTCCACCATCCATAAAACACAAAATGGAGAAAAAGAACATTAACTAAAATGCCATTACGAGTTTTCTATCTGAACAGCATTCGCATTTTTTTTTTCTAATTTTTTTTTTTAGCAAAAACAGTCAAAAGCCTAAGAATTTCTTTCATATGTGAAACACTTAAACACATGCCTAAATACATACATACGTATAGTATATTTGTATATATGTATTGTATATTTTAAAGACAGGATAATATTTTTTTTATTTTGATCAGTACCGAAAGCTTGCATGCGGCACAAGTACCTAAATAAAACGACCTAAATGTATTGTGCAAATAAATATTATAATAAATACATACATACACATACACACTTGCATATAACAAGCACACTGTAATATACACACACATACACAATCAATGATGCTTCTTGGCCAAGAAAAGTGGCATGAATGTATATGTTTATGTATGAGTGTATGTTTCATTTGTCAACATAACATTCTCCATAATCTATCCATTTAAAAAAAAAAAAAACAGCAACACACACCCACCCACATACATATTTGTATTCTTTCAGGTTTGAGTCTATTTATATATTATTCCCCATCCACAAAAGCTGTCAAGTTTACTGATGCCTGCTGCCAAGGAAATAATACTTTTTATTATAAGCATGTTTAGGATCATGGCTTAAGTAATATTGCTTCCACAGCCAATTGCGAGTATCAGGAGTAATCGGTTAACGTAACCGCAAAAATTGTAGAGAATCGAAGTAAGCAAAAGCAACAGAACTCTACTCCTTGATGGAACGTTTCGTTCGATATGATTATTTAAATAAACTTTTGCAAAACTTACTATTTTTGTTGTTACGGATGTTACCTTAGAAAAATAAAATATTATAAACGGTTATTCGGTTCTTTAGTTATCGGAAAATAACACATCAGCGAATAGAAAGATTACAAAGGGTATTTACCTTCGTTTTTTGCTTTCTGGAACACAAACAATAACAACAACGCACATTATTCTAAATGTTTGTATGTATATGTATATGCAAAGTACTTTCGAATTGGTTTTTTCGCTTATCCAAATGCCAATTTTCTTATTTTATTTAATTTTTAATGTATGTGTGTGTGTGTACATATACCGTATATATACAGAATGCATGTACATACATATGTACATAGTAAGAGAATCTTTATGTTCCTTTGCCCAGCTTACAATTTTGACAAGGATGTATGTATATTTGTATATTTGTTTTTGAATTTGAAATTTGAAAGGGACCATAATGTTATGTAAAGATAGATGGATGGTTGTGTAAAGGGAAATTATGTAGAAGGACTTGTTAAGGTGGTTGAAAGACCAACCCATCACTGGCAACACTGGCACATACATATTCGTTTGCAGAATTTTAAATAAAATTGCAAAAAAAAAAAAAGTAAACAGTGTTTGCAAAATCCAGACCTGAAAAGGAAGCCAAAGATAACGACTTTCCTTTTTATACAAGTTTTTTTTCTATCGTATCGTCTCAATTGATGTGTTTCACCTTTTCCTTTCGAACTTTTCATTTAAACACAATTTTATCTCAGGTTTAATATTAAGTACAGTACATTCACATAAATTTGATTTGTCGTAATGGTTTTGGTCGATTTTCTATTTTCCTTTTTATTTTCTAAAAATACATGAGAATTTTAAATTTATCGCTTTGTTATTGAGAAATGTTTGGTATTTATTAAATAGTTTTCAATTCATGCCATATTGCCATCGTTCTCATTAATTCGTTACTTGGTCCATTGTCTTGAAGAAACCATCTAAAAAAAGTTGCGACAACTTCCAATTTGTACTCCTGCTTTTTGAAAATTTAAGTCTGTGTGGCAGCTTACGAACTTTTTCGAGCAACTATCTATTATAGTAAATCAATGGAGAAATTCACTTCATATGAACTATGATGCAACAATGAACAAACAAAGAAGTATTAGGATTTTGGTCACATGTAGACTGCTTGTTCCTCATCAGCTGAAGCTAGCGGTTTTAATTTTATTCGCCTTGAAGCTACAATTGATAAATTGTCAGGCTAAGGGCCATTATTACAACTTGCCGTTAAACTTGGGTTTAGTTAATGGTACTTTTAGCTAAAGGGAACTGTAAAGTTACCTTTAACTTATTTTCGTTATTACAACTTACAGATAGTGCAGCCCTTGCGCTGACCAACTTCTTCCTTTTCCCTCATTGTGGGGGAACTTGGTCAGTACAGGGACTGCGTTCACCCGTGGCATCACAACGGGCCGCTATGCGTGCTCAAGTGAGCTTTGTGACATCAGAGCTACCACTCCGACCTAACCTAACCTAACTTACAGATAAAATAAAATTAAAATATGGCAGTGCCGGAGTAATGTCGATAGCACTGCTCAATTAAACCTTTTTTATATTTAACGCAGTGGCAACGACGGGCTTGGTTTTTTGTTGTATATGCTCATTTTGTTTATATTTGAAGTTGCCATATTGAAAATCATATATATATAATATGGCAAGTTCTAAACTTAACTTTAAAAGTTACCGGTAGGATGATCCTCCCTTTAGCTTAACGCTCACTTCTACCATATTGTCCACTTATAATAACGAACAACAATTTATCTGCCCGTTAAAATCCTCCCATTAGTTAACGGCAAGTTGTAATAATGACCCTAAATGAACAGCTTTAAGTCAAGTATCATGTGACCAGTTAAATTCAGGAAATGCGGAGAAAGCAATCCACTTTGATGCAGACAACGGATGAATAGTCTCACAATCTGCTTCTAGTATGTAATCGATAAATTTAAGAATTAAAACTGATTAAACTGTACCAGAAATTTCCCTAAAGTATCATCTATTGTGAAAAAATTACCTATAAGCAACAATCATGCATCTTTTCATCAAAATTTTCAATTACCGACAAATACAGTAGAAGTCCTATAATCCGGCACGTTCGGGACCGGCTCGTTGCCGGAATACCGAAAATCCCGGTCTATCGGGCAGTAATTATAAGAACAATTAAGTCAATAATTAAACTACAAATACAGTATGCAAATACATACAACAAAGTTTATATTACATTTCATACTCGTATAATGTATGTACACGTACTGTAAAACATATTTCACTTAGATTTAAAAAAGTCACGAATGTCTTTTTTTTCTTGACTTTTGGCATTTAGTATAAAATTTATTTCTATTGATATGGAAATCAATAATTTCTGAAGCACTGTAGCTAGTACTAGTCTCAGCAAAAGAGATAAACTTATTTAGTGATTCTGCAGCTTCTGCCCAGCTGATTTTTTTCTTTTCTTCCGTTTCGGCATCTGAGTCACTCTCTTCAAGATTTTGAGTAGGCTGAGGGTTTACTACAATGTTGATAATGTCCTCATCGGTTAATTCTTGTTCAACAGACTCATTCATTTAGGCTCGTCGACTAGAAGCCACTCCTCTACCTCATCTTCAGGCAGGTTTTTCAAGGGATTGTCAGCACTTCTAACGACATCCAAAACTTTGGTCAGAGCGTCTTGATGGTTTTCTTCCGCTAATTGTTTCCGAACAATATCGAGCGCTTCCGGATGATCCCGAACTACCACGAAAACTTCCGAAGAGCTCTCGAGCGTTTTTATTTGCTTTAAAGACACACTTTTGGAGAAAACCAAAATTTTTACAATTTTTCGGAGCGATGCCGGACTATCGGGCATTCTGGACTGTTGGATGCGCGGACTAATGGACTTCTACTGTATTGCAATTTCTATAAATTGTTAGGACTACGATTTTTGGCAGCAGGCGAATGAATACATGGCTTCGTGTGATGCATGATCCAATATTTAATTTATGTTAGCCTAGGGGTAGACAAAAAATTCTAAACATTATTGGTTTTACAGTGATCAGAGCTGTGTAAGGTACTGTTTACCGAGTTTAGTCTATAGATGTTAAAAATTTAATTTCCACTAAAAGATTTCCGCTAACAGAGAGTGGCGACAGAGAGTACTCCTGGAATCACAAAGGTAAGCATCTCTTATTAAATATTTGGAAAACCGTGATTCTACACCAGGAACAATTTATTCACTGTAAGGTGTCGCTAGAACTCTTTAACAACCTCTGATATTTAAGTCACCTTTGCGAAATGCCACCAATAGTTAAGCGAGAAATGATACTGGAAAAAGTAATCCGCTTGTTGTTGTCCAGAGAATAGTCTTAATCCTGAATTTATGTAACGATGTTCACAACTTGTCTCTGAAAGAAACTATTTCCGTTCTTTAACCCAAAAAACTTATGACGTTTGTTCTGAAGTGCAGGGCACTCACCTAAAAGGTACCGTACCGATTCCGTTTCCTCCGCATCATGGCAGTTTCTGAAGTAATCCTGGTGGAGAAGATCGGGTCTGTCAACGAAACTGCCAATAGCGCAGTGTCGCATTAGAATTCCTGTCTGAATGCGAATCATTCTCTTGTCGAACTGAAGTAGTTCTCTGGTTCTCATGCTGTTCACTGCTGGACACAGCAGTTTTGATATTCGGCAACCACCATCGTCTCTTACTCAGACATCACTTATCCCTTCCGTTCTAGTTCGTCTGCCTTTTCATTTCTCTCCGTGCCAAAGTGGCTCGGAACCCTGTGTGGGCGAGTGTTGTATCGACGTATACGGTGTAGAGAGTCCATGAAACTCCTTCCGCCCTTTGAATTGACGATATGGGACCACAGCGCTTTGATTTCCGCTTCACTGTCCACATATAAGATCTAGTTCGAAGGAGGTAGGTCCTCCCGTTCAGTACCAGTTTATCGGAATAGACCCCAGATCCAGTTCCATATTCCATTTTTGCGCCATCGATAAAGATCGTTAGATTACACTGCTGACAGCTTCGGCAACCCATTCTCCCTGTGTGGGAGTGTGAGTTTTGTATATTCGTTCGTTTGGTAGTATGTAGTCATATCTGAAACCTGGGTGATTCGGTTTCACTACAGGCAGTATTGGAGCGTAGCCTAAAAATATCTGAGAATTTAAGCCTCAGTGCAGTTCTAGCGACCAATTTTCGCAGAAAGATTTCCAATGATAACCTCAAATTAGTCTGCGGCAGGGACTTCAGAGCACCCGTGATGCCCTAGAGGTTGGCACTCTGTACCATGTTCAATGCAGCGAGGTAGGTCCTCTATACTAATGCCTCATAGAGTATAGGCCGTACAACCGCTGTATACATCCAGTGGATGATAGCAGACTGCAGGCCCCATCTACTCCCAAACGTCCCTTTACGTCCCTTTTTTCATCCTTTACTTCGTGTTTCTCTTCCTAAGTAGTTTGTCTCCTTTGAGGGCTCAGAACCGTTCCATTTTCAGAATATTGAAGCTTGGGACCTTGTACTTTCGAGTGAACAAAACAAGTTTCGTTTTATCTGCGTTCACACCCAAGCTGTTCTTCTCTGTCCACCTGCGTTCCTTTGCTAGTGCCGACTCCATAAGATCGCTGATCGTTTAAAGATGCTTTCCTGTGAGCAGTATCATCACGCCTATCCCTCGTTTTGCACGATACTTGTTTTGCACGATTTCGATTTAACACGAATTTTTTATTTCTCGTGTAAATCGAGGGATGAAAAATACCTCGTTTTGCACGATTCTTTTATTTAAATGAAAACAAGCTTTTGACACAATTTATAGTAAGTAAATAACTAAAACAACATTTATTTACTGATATTTAACTACTTTATTAAAAATACAGATAATAAATATTAATCTGGCAACATTAATAATGGCATTAAAAAGGAAATTCCCCGTTTATGTACTTAAACAATATAAATTCTAAAATTTACTACAGGTAATTTAACTATTTTTTAAAAATAACGATAATAAACATCTATTTAGCAACATTAGCAACGATATTTAAAAGGGAATTCCCCGTTTATGTGTGAAAAAGGCGTTTATTAATGTGTGCATTCAAACGTATACAACTAAGTCAGTATGTACATATTTTTGTGTTTTCTTTTATTTGTATTGCATTTAATTTTTATGTTTTATGAATTTTATAACTATTTTGGTTGTTAAATAAAATGAAATTGTTTGCTTTTGTTTGCTTTGTTACGTTATTCACATTAAAACAAATAAGGTTATATTCAAAAAATATTAATATATACCAGTTTATATACTATATATACCAGTTTTTGTCATTTTTTCGATTTACACGATTTTAAATACAAATTTTTTTGAATTCGTTTTACACGATTTTCTCAGGAACGTATCTATCGTGCAAAACGAGGGACAGGTGTACTATTATTTTGAAGTCTTCGATTTTCATTTCCATCAAGATTTGATTAATAAATAGGTTACACCACTGCGGTGTGCCTCTAGTTACTCGTTTCCTCACGGAGAATAACCCCAATGAAGATTGGATGCTCCTAGATAATAACATTTTTAAGCCATCCATTTATCGTGGCACTTAAGACAATGTTCACCAGACCGGTGTGTATTGCCTCTGTACTTACATAGTTAAACGCCCCCTCTATACTTATAAATGAGGTCAACATGTATTCCTTAAAGTCAAGAGCTTTCTCCATGGAGCCATCTACTTGGTGTAGTGCAGTATCCACCGATTTACTCTTACAATAGGCGTGCTGTGCACTACTGAAGTTGTTGACTACGAGTACGCTTCTAACGTATATATCAATAAGCTTCTCCAAGGTTTTCTGTAAAAACGATATAGGTTTGGCGGTCTGTAGTCCTTCAGTGCTATGTGACTCGCGTTCCTTACCTTGGAAATAAAAACTACCCTCACCTCTATCCATTCGCCAGGTATGTAACCTCAAAGTATGCATCCCCTCAAAATACACTCGATACGAGAGATGATACCGTCGTCCGCCCGTTGTAACATTATCGGGTAAATACCATCCATTTCCGGAGATTTGTAGGATTTCAATGATTGATTACACATGCTATCTTCCTTGTTATTATGTTATCGATTACGATTTATACAACCTGGGAAATGAGTCTTCATTAATAACTGAAGCAATTTTCGGCTCTATGTGGTCGCCATTAGCCCCGTTAAACAGACCTGGCACATCAGGAATGTTGGCAAGTACTTTTCGAAGTCTCGCAGCTTCACTAGTACTGGCAATATCCTCAGAGAATTTAGCCCAGGAATCTCTTTTAGCTCTAAGTACTTGTCTTTTGTAGTAATTGAAACTCAGCTTATATATGTATTGCCCAGTCCCTATTCTCCCTAGTTAAGTTAAGTTTATTACCCAGATAATGACGTTCTTCGCCTAATTGTTTATTCTCTTCGTGAATATTTGAATACCAGGTTTGCTCGCCGTAGTCTAGTAGGTAGTGTATTGGCTTATTAGACTGAAGGACCGAGTTCAAATCCCAGGTCAGACATCAAAACGAAAATATGAAAATATTTCTTCGGCGACTTCCTTTCAGCAGATTTCTGGCAAAAACTGTGAGAATAAATAAAATTGCCATGAAAAGCTGCTCAAAAATCTGCCGTTCTGAGTCGACTTTAAACTGTAGGTCCCGCTACTTATGTATAAAAATTAACGCACACAACATAAGTGGTGTGAGAAGCTAGGTCGTAATCCTGACTGAAGGGTTGTAATGACCAATTATGTATGTATGTAGGTTTGCTCGATGAAAAAAAATTTTCCAACATACTTTGTAAAATATTCTCAAATCAACGAATTTTTTAAAACGTCTTTTAATTTAAAAATCGTTTTACATTTACTGCTATTGCTTTTGTAATTCCTGGAAATCTATCTTTATTTTATTTTGCTATCAAAAACTTAATAAATATCAATAAATAAACAACGGTCCAGAACAATGAAGTAGTCATGGTCTAGTAGCTAGTGTGTTGGCTTATTAGACGCCAGGCTACGGCACAAATCCCTAGGTCAAACATCTCCAACAAAACGAAATATGAAAAATATTTCTTCGGCGACTTTCTCTCAGCAGATTTCTGGTAAAAACTCTGAGAGTAAATTAAATTGCCATGAAAATTTTCTCAAAAATCTGTCGTTCGGAGTCGACTTTCAACTATAGTTCCCCGCACTCATGTATAAAATTAACACGCACCACATAAGTGGTGTGAGAAGTTAAGTCGTAATCCTGTATGTATGTATGTGCGCCCAGAACTGGCCACGGATGTCAAACGTGTTGGTTTTAAACAAACAGCTGATTTGCGGATCGCATATTGACGAATTATTTTCGAAATTCATATATGTACATATGGCAACTTATAATATTTACTGGTATTACGTTGTAACGAATAACAAAAATAATTCGTAAGATAGTGGGCCGCTGATGAGAACAAAAGAGGGTGACTGCCTTTCGTTCGCTTATAATTTCTTTCGACATCGTGGGCCTGGCTGTAAATGCTGTATATTTTAATACCTTTCTTGTCCTTTGTTATGTGGTACAGAGCCGCCAATACAATTTCTCAAATAATAATCTTTACATAATTTATCAGTCGTCACTATTTTGTTTTTAGGCTTTTTGAATTTTTATAAGTCAAGAATTATTTATATTTTGAATTTAAATCATTAAATTGCAATGTCACGAATTTTTTAACATATATTTTTTTACTAACACTAAAATATTCTGACGATAATTCGTTGCAAAGCAACACTAATATGTATGTATATAGTGTAAATTAAAATTGTACATATCCCGGAAGAAGAATTAAACAAAAGTACCTCCATTTTTTATTTGGTCACCCAAATTAGTTAACTTTCTAAAATAAGAAATAACTCATAGTAACGAGCCATACAAGATTTCAGATCACGTTGAAATTTTCATTTTCAACTTTTTCCAATCGTGCTATATCATATATCACCGTGTAAAAACTAAATTAATTTTATTTTCTAGACCGTGTTATTACAAAACCGTGTAAAAACAGAATTGGGTGTATAATTAAAAATTATGAAATTTTAGCTTAAAGACAACGAACGTTTCTCAGCTCCAAAATTTGGTTGAACTGATGGAACACTACCCACAGCTTGCAACGGGTAGCCCTGCGTTCGAAAGCAGCAAAGTATCGGTAGAAGAAATATGGGACAGCATCACGACAAAAATCAAAGCTTTGGGGCCTCCGGTAAGAAGTGGTTTGGAATGGAAAAGGGTATTATGTGAATTATAAATTTAAAATTTGAAAATAATATACATACATACATATGTACACGTTATAGGTATGGCAAGATCAAAATTGTTATAAAAACTCATTTTCTTACGTACTTGCCTGTGTAGCGATTGTCTGCCAGTCAACAAGCTTGTGTTATGAAAACATCATATAAATGTTTATTGTCACTATGTGGAAAGAGGAACAAACAATAATAAATCTACAAACAAATTACGAGAACAGTGATAAACAAAGATCATACTCAAAACAATAAAACTACAAAGAAAGACCACGAAAGATAAAAAATAACAATAACATATCACCAGTAAGGTTTTGAAAGTTAGATGGTTAAAGAAAGCGATAAGGTTGTTAGTTAGAGTTGAAGTAAAATCTTTAAAATAGAGTTGTTACAAAAAAAAAAAAAAAAATTAAATTTATTTTTTCAAATAGCATTTCCCGATATACATATGTATTCGTTTCAAAAAGTTAACAACGTAACAATATAACTTAACTACCGCTATACGCTACTGTGTACGTTAGACTGGTCGTAAACATTTCTCTTAAATTGATATGTGTGCGCTGTTTAAAATACATATTAGGTCTGGTGGAGCCCTATCCGACGGTGCCTAGTGGGGTACTATTTCTATTGCTCTTTATTGGAATTAATTAACAAGTATAATTCATTGGATAAAATATAATATCAATTATATAATTATTTCATTAATGATATTATTGTCAATGCTTTTATACTAGACAAGTTTTCTTTGCAAAAATCTACACTTTTCTTGTAAGATTCGTAGGCAAATAATTTTAGCTGAATTAAATACAATGATTGCTGCTGATGTTCCAAAAGCCGATGTTACTGACGTAAGTTATGCAATGGACCCCCAAAACATCTCAGTTAGTGAGAATGTCTTCGAAAATATGAATATTATTAAGAATATTTTTAAAAATCAGTATCCATATCTTGAAATGTCCTCACATTTATTAATTAAAAATGAAAATAGAACCGTAGAACGAAGAAATGTTTGTATTATTTCATTAATAATGTTAATATTGAATAGTTCTACATCGCTGATCTAAAATACATGTAGTTTTTATAGGCGTTTACGTATACAAAATTTTAATTATTGAAGACACTAACACATGAGCACATTTATTTTATGTATTAAAAGTTAATATGTACTTATATCGTAGGAATATACATACGTACTACATACATATGTAAATGCCATCATCCACCCTCAAACATCTTTTATTAAACTTTTTACTAAATATGTGTGTGTCCACCATCCACTGCCATATACTCGTAAGGACTAGGATGCCAGCCATACTGAAATTTTAATTCCTCGCCCACTTAAATCCGTTCGCCTTTTGTTAGTAGTCAAGTCTGAATGTGCGCGGTGAGCCACGAAATGTAAAATGGCATAGAGGGGTAAGCAGTTAACTAGAACTGACAGGCTTCGTTAGAAAGTTCAGCAATATGTCTTCATATGTGTACGACTATAAACAAGTACATTCACTTCATATATTGTATGTACATATGTATGGTATGTATAACTCAGACCAGGAATGTATACCATATATGTATGTATGTATGTACATATGCATATGTATGTGCATACATTTGGTTACATACGGTGGTGGTGGTGGCGGGCAGTGGTTAGTAAGTGAAAAAATTGAACCACTAACGTGTGTTAAATAGCACATGTAAAAATGAGCCGATGACGAGTATTCAAAAATTGCACACATTGCTTAACACTCCCTCACAACTGGCATGTGATTGAGACCATTTTGTTACGAGTAGTATTTAAAAATGTTATTTATCATAGACAAACTAATATAGTTTCGGAGCACTTCTAACTAACTGTGACAAGAAAGAAGCAAGACAACTGTTAGGAAATTAAAATCGCTTGGGATCTTTATGCAAGTAGACTGCGCTGTAGTTCTCAATCAGATATAAGAAAAAACATGGTGTTTATCGTTCAATTTGTCAGAAAAATATTTGAACTCAAAAAATACTATTCTACACTTTACATCCGTGTGGTACAGGCTTTAGATAAAATGTTGCATACTGTTTTAGTACATAAATTAAAAGGATTTCTTATTTCAAATTAGTGTAGAATTAGCTGACTAATCACACTTTTTTTTATTAGGGATGGAGATTATTTTATAGTCCCAACAATATGGGAGCTGGAATTCCTCAAAAGTTTTTCGGGTCAACAACGACACAGATTATCTCAGTATCCTTTAGACTTTAACATCAGCATTGCTTTGCCTGCAAAAGATATTCTTAAACACGGTCAGGGATTGAAACAATGGAGGGTAAAGTTAATAAAATGCTATGTATAAATCTAACTTCCACTTTATTTATTCCACATTGTTATGTTTTTAGGTTTTTTAGAACGTTTATTAGTCGTGCAATTAAAATGAAAGAAATTGTTTAATTTTAATTCTTAGGCCTTTATTTATTTAAATAAAAGCACACTTTAACTGTTAACACTGCGCTGTCAATTTTATTCAAGACCGTTTTTAACAAAAATCAAACATTTCAGTATTCAATACCTCTGTGCTTAACACCCACATTGTAATACAACTCTCAGTTACAGACTCATACGTCGATACCGGCTGTCTATTCACGATTGCGTTGCAGCATCGTTCTTCGCTATTTGTATACCCGTTTTTTATTATTACATCTGGTAACCTTACAAGATTTCTTTAAGTATTGTTGTAGACTTTTTGATCTTTGTTTTTTTCCCTTCTCATAATTTGTATGTGTAATTTCTGTTTACATTATGACATGTAACTGTTGTTGTTGTCTGTTTGATTATTTTGTTTAATTTATTTTTGTTTCTACAACACTGTCGTAAGTACGTTCAATAAGCAGATTACATTTTTCCGAACGCTTTCTATCAGTGTTTGTTTTTGCTTCACTGTGTTTCACTTTTGCTTTTTTGCTTAACTATAACTAAGAGAAAATAAACAAGCAATAGCTAACAGCAAAGTGAAAAAATAAAAAAATGCTGTTTAGCTATAGTGGTACAGTGAAATGTTATCTGCTTGCGCAGTCAAGCACAGCGATTAATATCGCAGCGATCCCTACTGCTTACAGCATTTCAGCATTTGTGGTTTCTCTTGTGCTTTTGCTGTGCTTTGTGCTGCGCTCTTTTACTTTGCAAGCAATGCTTAAGATATTTTTTATGTTTGAAATTAACTGTGTGTTTACACCATTCTCTTTGAAATGTCGTACAGTGTACATACATATATATGTATGTATGTATATACATAAGTATATTGTGTTTGGGCTTCTTATTCTGTCGGCAAATTTTTTAAGTGTCTTGTGTTTTATTATGAAATAGTTTTAGGGGAAAACCCGTTTTAGAGAGTTTTTCGGTATACGTAGTATGTATGTATAATATATACATATATGTATATGTATGTACACTGTACAAATTTCAAAGAGAATGGTGTAAACACACAGTTAATTTCAAACATAAAAAATATCTTAAGCAGTGCTTGCAAAGTAAAAGAGCGCAGCACAAAGCACAGCAAAAGCACAAGAGAAACCACAAATGCTGAAATGCTGTAAGCAGTAGGGATCGCTGCGATATTAATCGCTGTGCTTAACTGCGCAAGCAGATAACATTTCACTGTACCACTACAGCTAATGAGTTTATTTTTGTTTATCTGCTTTGCTGTTTGCTTTTGCTTTGGGTACAATTGCTGAAACACTTTAAGCATAGCAGAAATTTAGGTGCTTTTGCTAATTTCAAGCAAGCAATACAAACCCTGCTTTCTATTAATATTTGACAACTCAAATGTAAACAACAACAAACAAAAAATGGAAGGTCAGCAGAAAGGTTTGTATTTTATTTTGAGTTTCATTTTCCTCTAACAGTGCCATAAGCAAAAGCTTTCTTTTCTGCAAGCTATCCAGTATTATCAAATTTTTCTTTCTCATCATTCTGAGAAAAGCCATTTTGGAGTCAAAAGTAGTCCCTATTAACCGCAACAGCTCGTCGTTTCGGTTAATCATTAGCAATACCTTTTTAAATGCTAAATTGTTCTCCATTTTTTCTAAAAAAATTTTTGGCACTAATTTTCGCGATTAAATTAAAAGCAATGTTGTTAAAGCAATCAGCTGTTTTCTTTACCAGCTGTCGAAAAAATTGTCGTATATTATATGTCTGAACACTAAAAATATTGTTCTCAATAAACCGATTATTGATTTAATAAAAGTGCATGTCTGAATACGGGTATAACAATCTTTATAAATCAATATTAATGCCAATATGGTGCAAAGGTTTACAGAGAAGGGACTCAGCCTCAGCATATCTATAGAACATAACGAATCAAAATGTAAACTTTCACAAGGAAACGAAAATTGGAACAAAATATTACAAAAAGCTGAAACCAAACGCATATGAATTAGCCACCAATCTTTTAAATTACGATGGTCACATACGTTTAAAAATACTCATTACACAGATGAATAATTTCCCCTTAAAACATTAAAAATTTGATCACTTCTTGTTAGTTCGTAGTTGATGAAGAATCAAGAAATAAAGTGAAAAAAATTTAATTTATTTAAAGTTGTATATGAATTAAATAAACAAGTTTTTTTAGGATTTAAACTTATTCGTAGGGTGTGTTATGTTATGTTGTAATGGTCTAAAAGTGAGGACATTACTGGACAAGTCCGAAGAATATATTGGTAATTAAAATAACTCTTCCGTAAATTAACACAGCTAACTTGAATTGTTTCATATACTTGACTGTATCTTTGTATTGAGTGTACTGTTAGACGAATATACAACACTGTATATCTTGTTGTTGATAATTTTTATATAAAAATCTTACACACTTATAAACATTTTTTTCATATGTTCTTAAAAGTTGTATTGATTTCGTGTTATTAGTTTATGTAAATGCCAGTAATCAAGAAGAAGAAAAAAAATACGAAATATTTTCTATGTAACTTGAATCAACAATTAACATTTTAAAATTATATTGGTCGCACAGATAATTAATTAATTTACTTTTTTCCGTAATATTTTCCATTTTGTTGTTTGAAAATCAAATTATGAATACGGGTCTTCTTCTTCTTATCGCTTTTTGACGTTTAGTATACGAAATACACAATACAGCATAGCATTGAGCGTTCACAAACAAAAAGTATATTCAATACAACATACACGATACAAAATCGTGTGAATTGGCCAATTGATGCAAAATTCTAACCTTTAGCAATAAATATGTTTTTGCTGGCATTACTTCTAACGTAAAGAAACTGGCATACCAAGCCTAGAATATGATGCAGCACTATGCATATGTAATACAACATCTTTTATATTAAAAACAAATGCCAACAGACAATAAATGTTGGAGTCAAAATCTCCTACAAAGTGGCTTGTTTGTAGTATAAAATAATTCATGTACATATGTATGTACCTTACTTCTATAGACAATAGTTGTTAATATAAAATCTACATACACTGAGCGCCATAAGTGAGTCAACACCCACTATAATTTTAAATTTTCTATTATAAAAAATATACTTGTAGCACAACAATAATTGAATTGTTGTTTTTGTTTTAACATTTTATAAGTAATAAATAAACGTTTTTTATTTTGGAAATTTATTCGACTATTCTCATTTACTTTTCTCGCTATCCTAAGAAAATGAATTATTTCAGTGGTGTTTACTCACTTTTGGCGCTCAGTGTATATGTACATAGTATGTACAATATATGTATTTTGAAACTCAAATATTAAAAGCAATAAAAAGGGTTAAAGAAAATGAAATATAATTGATGAAAATATGAATATTTTCATTTCGTTTATTAAAAAATGTCGAATACGAATACGAAGATTGTTTGTTTGGTGCAATAGTAGACTCTCAAACTGCATAAACCCTTGTTATTTCTTAATTCATTCTCGAAACACATGCATATCGTATACTCAAGTAGCGAATTCTACTTTCATATTGGATGTACTTAACAAATTGGATTATACTTGTACGAAACTTTGATTCCATTTTTTGTATACGTATGTACGTACTGACTTAATAAATTACACAATCCTTGTGTTCTACGTATAGATATTGTACATCTTAAATGTCAGATGCGGTTTTCTGCACATACTGATAAATTGTACTGAAAAACATTCACAAGTTTCTTTGCAATAACAATTAAGGACGGTTTTTTTTCTACTTTTCTATTGCCACTTAGGAATGCACCACACAACAAATGAATGCGACATACTTACATATAAAGTAAAACGTTTGAGATTCTCAACTTCAACCAACGAACCAACAAACCATTGATGATGCATTTGCTTGTTATTTAATTTAGTACTTTACTATGTAGTGCATATGATGGTGCCACAACATTAAATATACGTGTGTGAATGCCTTAAGCCTTAAACAAATTTATTTGAAAAATACATATTGTGGAGAGAAGCAACATTGTTTAAAGTTAAAAATTTCGTATCTATTCTGTTCGTATCTATTTTGAAATTTCAATATTCACATAAACCTCTTCAAATGAAATATGGTAAACAGTTCTTCTAGTATTTGTGTAGTTCGTTTCAAAAGATTCATAAATTAAGGCTGTAAAAAGATTTGTGGTTAGATTTACAAACACATAAATCAGCGGGAAACTTATAATATCCTTTGAATTGTGATAGCTACTGATTTTCTATTTTAAAAATCTGTAAAAATCCATATGTTTTCCCTTAATCAAATGGCTTCCCTAAAAAACCTTACCGAATGCAAATTCAAATCACACAAGCAAATTTAAACACAAACAGTTTTCAAAAGTGTGTGATCTGTTCGTAGCTCGTATGCATTGTGTTTACATAGGTATGGAAAATAAATGACTAGCTATTGTTCACAGGTAGTAATGATCATATAAATTTTACCCTTTGGTTTATCATCCTTCCATGCATTCCAAATGTATCCCTGCAATCGAAAAGTACAAAACTGTAGAGATATGAAAAGAATCGATATCTTTTTGTATTTAATTATGTTGCAAACAAACTACTCAATGCTATCAAAGCCATTGTGTGTCGTAATTATAGATAAAATCTGAAGAGCCTATAATGGGATAAACACCTTGAAATAAAAATAAAAAGTACACAGCAATAGAAACAATGCCAAACTACATTTAGATCAAGATTATTTATAGATTTGCTTAAAAATAACTGTATGAACTTTATATAATTTGTATGTGTGTATAGGAAATATTGTGTTACCACCATTCATTCCCCAAAAATAGCAAATAAAAACTGAATGTGACTTCTTACATACATACATAATTGGCCAATACAACCCTTTAGTCAGGATTACGACCTAGCTTCTCACACCACTTATGTTGTGTTCGTTAATTTTATACATGAGTGGCGGGACCTACAGTTTAAAGTCGATTTCGAACGACAGATTTTTGAGAAACTTTTCATGGCAATTTTATTTACTCTCAGAGTTTTTGCTACAAATCTGCAGAGAGGAAGTCGCCGAAGAAATATTTTTTTTTATATTTCGTTTTGATGTCTGACCTGGGGTTTGAACCGTGGGCTTTCGTCTAACAAGCCGACACACTACCTACTAGACTACGGCGACTTGAATGTGACTTCTTGTTCAATCAAAAAAAAAGTTTGCTTTGACTTCCGAAACACGTAAGAACTCTTTTAAGTCCGCTCTGAATTATAAATTTAATTAGAAGAAGTTTATTTGGAGTGGAGGATTAAATATTTTAACCCTTAGTATTACATATTTACATATGTGGGGATTTCATGTGAATATTACTATGTAATTAAAGGGCTATCCATTTCGTGGTTTCAAAAGTATGGGACTGGAATTCGACATCTGTCAAACTAAGTTGTGAAACCAATTTTTTTTGTTTTCAGTTGAAAATCTGACATTGACGAAAATGGATCGCTTAACTATCACACAACTCATAAAAATTATCAAAACCTACTACAAAAATGGTGATTCTGCCACAACCATGTATCGTGCTTTAAGAGGGGATTATGGTTTACATAATCGTCCAACTACGCAAGCAATTGTCGTATTTGAGGTTCTGAGAATCCTCAAGTAATTGAAGAGAGGCCATTACATCCAGAAAAAGTCACTGTTTGATGCGCTCTTTGGTCCGAAGGTGTGATTGGACCTTACTTCTTCGAAAACGACGATGGAACGACTGTCACCGTCAATTCGGAGCGTTATGGTCATATGATAACCGACTTTTTTTGCCTGCTATTGAAGAATACGACTTGGAGAATATGTGGTTTGAACAAGAAGGTGCCACATGCTACACAACTCGAGCGAATATGGCTTTATTGCAAGAGACATTTCCTGGCCGCGTAATTTCTCGTCGTGGCGATATCAACTGGCCACCAAGATCATGCGATTTGACACCATTAGACTGTTTTTTGTGGGGCTACGCGAAAGACCGTGTTTATGCAGATAAACCTTCATCTCTTGAGCACTTAAAAACCAACATTCATCAAGTTATGGCTGAGATACCGCCCAATATGTGTCAAAAAGTGGTCGAAAATTACCTCAAAAGAATCAATGCTTGCAACACTCCGCGTGGAGGTCATTTAAGTGATGTAGTGTTTCACACATAATGTCAACGTTCAAACTTTACAATAAAAAAGAAATATTATGAAAAAAATATTTTATATGTGTTCTATTTACGTTTACTTTTGAAACCACGAAATGGATAACCCGGTATTGCTACCATTCCCCAAAAATAACAAATAAAAACTGAATATGACTTCTTGCTCATTAAAAAAAAAAAGTTAGCTTTGACTTCCGAAACACGTAAGAACTCTTTTAAGTCCGCTCTAAATTATAAATTTAATTAAAAGAAGTTTATTTTATTTATTTATTAAACGCATGTACAGTGGTGGCCACGAATTTAAGACATGACATTTTACTTATAAATTTGTGATAATTTTTACATCTTATCGAAAAAATTTTAGATTAATAATATTTTTTTTAAGATTTTAGTAATATTATGAAGAATAATTAATAATATTTTGCTATGTACTATACTCGTATTTGGTTAAGAATTTTTATTTACATATTATACAGATTAACACAATCCTGGTCATGAATTTAAGACAGGCAAAATAAAACTTAATTCACTAAAGTAAAGCTCAGCTTCATAAAAAAATCCTAGCATTTGGTGGGAAATCCTTTATTTTGGATCACAGCAGCACATCTCCTGGGTAAACTTTCAGCTAATGCTTTGGAATCGCATAACAAGCCTTTTGGATTTCTTCCCACAAATCGTTTAAATTTTTTGGTTTGACTGCTTGTACATGTTCCTCAACATCATTCCACAACTTCTCTATTGGATTGAGGTCCGGGGATTTAGCTGGCCACTTTAGAACAGTTATACTGCTTTCCTCTAAGCAACTCTTCACTAGACGTGAAGTGTGTTTAGATTCATTATCATGCATAAATTCCCATATTAGAGGCATGTTGTCTTCAGCGAATGGTATCATAGTGTCTATTAGAATGTTTTTGTAAACGTGCTGGTTCATTTTAGTATTAATCTTGTAAATGAGACCTACACCATGCCAGGAAAATGCTGCCCACACCATCACATTTCCACCACAATGTTTGACCGCTTTAAGGGTGTACTTTGGGTCATGCTACAGGTTTGGAGGGCGACATACCTACTGCTTTCCATCAGAGCCGAAGTGGCAAAACTTCGACTCGTCGCTCCAAAGTATATTTTTCCAAAATATCATCGGTTTATTGAAATGTTCTTGCCCGACCTCCGCCTTGTCACAGTTGACAAGTACACGTTCTCTAACCTAACCTAACCTAACCTTGAAATGTTCTTTCGAAAAAGCTAGTCGGGATTTGATATTTTTTTTTTGACGCAAGTATTTTAAGTTGTGCAATACACGCACGCAAATTTTTCCCATTTAGACGTCTTCTTATTGTCCTAGACGAAATATCAATACCAAAATCCGATGCAATTAAATTTTTTATTTTACTTGAGCTCGTGAAAGGATTATTAGCAGCTACTTTATAAATTAAACTATCCTCCCTGGATGTAGTTTTTCGGGCTCTAGGTTGTTGTTTGATATTTTTGGTAGTATCATGTTGCTTTATGTATTCCAGCGCGTTGTAAATCTTACATCTAGAACATTTAAGCAGCTTGGTTATCTCCATTACTGTTTTTCCATGAGATTTTAGTTGTTGGATAAGTTTTCGCTCGGCATCGGAACTCCAAGCCCCACTGGCCATTTCTAATTAAATATTTCGATGTATTCCAGCATAAAATAAAATAAAACATTCGTTTCTCACCGTTTAGCTTCAAAAAACACCAAAAAATCACTTAAAAACCAGATATTTCTGAAATGTCTTAAATTCCTGGCCAGTTTAAAATAAACGTTTTTGCAATAATATTATCAAAAAAGCAACAAAATGTAAAAAGAAACGAAATAAAATGACGGTACATAGAAGAATAAAGAATATCTAATTTGATAATATTAAAGGGTTGTAAAAATCATCACAACTAAGTCAGTCATATGTAGTGTCGTAAATTCGTGGCCACCACTGTATGTGGAGCATTATATATTTTAACCTTTAGTATTACATATGTAGGTAGGGATTTAATGTGAATATTACTACTATTTAAGTATTTTAATACATTTACATTAGATTCTTGACAAAATCGTTCAATACTAAGGTAAACTTTCTTTTACGTTGACAAGATTTTATAATGTATCGAACAATTCAATTTCAATAAAAAAAAACAATTAAAACATTAAATAATCGAAATGTATTGTAATTTTCCAAACTAAATGTGAGTAGAATAAAACGGCGACAATAATTGATTTATCTGCGAATACATTTGTTTATATTTTGTAATCTGCAGCGTAGAATTTTTATTTTTGGTTTTATTGCAATTGCTGACTTTTATTGATCACACATGATTAATGATAAGAAATGTCAATATTTTCCAAAACATACAAGCAACGAAGCGGATAATAACACCTACGGCAATTGTATCCCCTTCAATATAAAGACATTCGTATAAACTAACCAGTTAACTACTACTACACATACTTATATTTATCCTATGAAAAAATCATCAATTTTAATACGTTCAGTGGTTACTAACATCAACTCGTTAAGATTTGACGTAAATCAAATAGATTTTAGAAAGATGAATACATACATATAAACATACTTCACATACTGCAGACTTACATAGAAAAAAGTCATTATCTTTTTTTGTATTTATTTACTCGGATTACTTTTATTCGATCATACCAAACAGTGTTTTTGTGACTTTTTTGTGAACATATTCTAATAACAAAAAGTAACCGCGAAATATCTATTGACAGTTGGGTGTCATGTTTATCATTCGTTCATTCATTTATTCATTCCTTCATTCAATCATTAATTTATCCATGCATCGATGTAGTTATCCCATTTCAGAAACATTACAATATTTATGGCTATGCATACACCTTTTTGCTCATTTACAATTACAATATTTTGCATTTTATTTAAATTCAGCAAATAGACAACCCATCAAAATCAAAATCATCTCAACGCATCCCAGCTAAGCAAAAAGCCAAAAAATAGATATTTCACCATCAAGAACACTGTGTCGAATTACTATTAAGCATTTGTACCCTTTCAGTTTTGTTTTTTTTTTTTCATTTTTTGATTGTATCCTTTTTCTTGTTACTCTAACTTTTCTGGGTAACAAAATGAGGGTAATTTTTTTTTGCATTCCTTTTTTTTCGCAGTGCAGAAATTTTGTTGTATCTTTTTTAGGAACTAAGCCCTTCGGATACAATCTAAAGAATTTCTCTCATACATAAAAGCCCGTTTTACGTTATATCTTATTATAGGATACTTATGTATGTGAATATGTTTGCTTCATTTGGACTAGGTAATTTATTATTTTGATTATATTTTTTGAATGTCGAATATTTTTTGTTTTTATTGTTTTCGATTTTTTTTTATATTTTTAACAATGAAAGTTGATTTACATACCATACCGACATGTCACCCTTTTCTTATTGTATTGTATTATAAAAAAAATGAAAGCAATCACACGTTCATTCGAAATGTAAATGTGATAAAAAAGGGTAGCGGTAAAAAAACGATAATTCAGTTTGACACCATGACATACCATACACACATGTAAGTATGTATGCGTAGTTTAGAGTTTATATCTTCCATCCATAAATATTGGAAATTTAAAAGCAGTTTTGGTCGAAAGCGTTTATAAATACAAGCTTACTAGAAATTAATGTAAACTTAAACTGAAGCGGTAGTAGAATGTGAGTATCAGTCGCGAGTGATATTATTTTTATTAATTACCAATAGATTCTCAATGGATTTAACCCTAATCAAGTCAGGAAAAATTTTTACAAATCCAGTCAAAATGTGTCTTAGAGGCACGTACAAAGAATTTACATATTAATTTTGTTAACTTATTTTTATTTTATTAAATTTTTTCTTCTCAGTTACATAAATGAAATATTATTTATTTATTTTCGCATTTTAAGCAAACTAGAACTTTTGAACAATGCTAGTTGCAAGTATTTTCGTGGCAAATACTACAAGACTGCTTACACATTCTGCATATCTTTGGTGGGCATCTACTTCGCACATTTGTCTGCCTTGGCTGGTTTGAGAATTCATCCTCGTGTAGTATGAAACGAACATTGGACAAATTATTTTTATTTAATTTTAGAAGACTACGGCGTTTTATATTTGGAACAACAAGTTCCAGAATTAAATCTTTCAGAAATATCTTTCTTCGTAGTTGCTTTTGACTTTCGTTCCAATTTGGAAACTTATTTGTCCAAATAACAAAGGCTGCAATGCCTGAAATATCGATTAGATTGTAGAAGTGCACGAGTGGATAACGATTTGTTTTACGTTTGACGGAAAAGCTGTGTGCCATTTGATCAAGCGTATCTACACCGCCTTTTGTCTTATTATAATCAATAATATTTTCTGGCTTGTTTTTGTTGTCAGAATTAGGCTTTGAATCGTAATGTAGTGATGAGAGTAACAAAACTACTTTATTTTTCTTTGGAACATAACTTAGAAGTGTCATATTTTTTCTGAAACCATGTAAGGAACTTTCCGTTGGTTTTGTTTTGGCTGCTAGAAAATCAGGCAGAATGTGTCTTTTATTTTTTCGCAATGTGCTAACGCATGTTAGACTTCACGAAAACAACCGTTCTACTAAGTCAAACGAAGTAAAAAAATTGTCAAATCTGATGTTTCGATTTGTTTTTTCAAATGGTTTGCACAGTTCTTCAACAATTCTCTCACCGACATTTTTACTTTTTTCAGGACTTTCTTGTCTTAGATAAGGAATTCCATGAAGAGGATACCGAGCTTCTGCATCACAAATCCAAAAAATTTTGAGACCATATTTGTCCGGCTTTGATGGTATGTACTGTCGAAACGACACTCGTCCTCTAAATGGCACTAATTGCTCGGTAATTGTCAAGTATGCACCAGGTTTATATGACTTTAGTAAGTCTATTGATGTGTTCCCAAATATCGCGAATAAGAGCAAACTTGTCCTTTGCTTTGCGTTGGGACCGTATAGATTGGTCATCAAATCGAATATGGCGCAGTATTGTTACAAACCTGTGTTTTGGCATGCAGGCTCGGAAAATATTGCAACCAAATAATGGGTGCCAGAACTCTTCGTAACTCATTATACCTTGTTCTTTAATTTTATTTTGCTGTTCACAAACAATAGAAGTACTAGTTAGGTTTGCCATATGTGCCTAAAAGACACATTTTGACATGATTAAGAACATTTTTGATTGAAACACAATAAAAAATAGAAAGAAATTAATTTATTACTTGAAATTTGTAAATTCTAAATAAAACAATTGAAAGTAGGAATTCAAGAAGCAGTAAGAACTAGAACCTATATTTAAGGAAGTTACAACATGACAATGTGAAATATGTGTGTGAGAGGCACATGTTGACTTGATTAGGGTTAAGTTCGCTTCCTGTTAAGATAACTTTTAAATCCATTACCATTATTTTCATGAGAAAAAAGCGGACAAATATATAAAATTGAAAAACAAGAAAAATCATTTATTATAATTAATGTTTTATATAAAGATTTTTAAAATACAGACATAAATATCGAAGTCGGTACGTTATTTAGGTGAGGCATACAAAGAATAACAATAAGAGATCCGAATCATGGGTAGCGCTGACGAAGTTGTAGTTGTTGTACTCGCTCCAAAACAAAAACTAACAGACATACATGTTATTTATGTACACCCAAACCTGTTCTTACACGGTTTTTTTTACGCGAATTTGAAATAACACGGTTTTTTAACAAATTGACGAGACTGATATTGAGCCACCCCAGCAAAAGAGAATGCGCTTGCTATCAGAAACTGACTCCGAATAAAATAAAAAAAATTTTTATTGAAAATAATTCCGTTCCTAATTGTCTTAAGAGTTGGATAACTAATTTTAAATGGAAGAGAATTTTTAAGTTTTTTCTTTATTTTTTTATAATCATAAAATGAAATAAAATAAAAACTCTGTGTATACTATTGAACTAAATCTGTGTGTCTTTTTATAAATTTATTAAATTTTATAGGCATATGTAGGCTGCTGCATCAATCTTATGTATATCTTTTCAGTTTGTTTATACACTTACATACATACATAATATTTGTCTTTTTTACGCGTTTTTTTTACACGGTATCCACTGGAACGTATCTACCGTCTAAAAAAAAGGTTTGGGTGCACATATGTAGTTATAAACCATCCAGTTTGTCGATATCGACTCTACAAACTTACCCATCACTATGTCCCTAAATATTAAATTTTAAAGATTTGCCACGCCTACTTTTTGCTATATCATATTTTTTTTTAAACCATCTAAACCTGACAAGCTTTCGAACAAAAAAAGAATGGTTAAAATCGGTTCAGTAGTTTAAGAGTCATAGGTATCACTTGAAAGGGGAGGGTTGCCACGCCCATTTTTGGTGAGTTTGTTTATATCGACTCTACGAACTTACCCACCAAATTTTATTCGTCTACGATCAATATGCACCTAAATATTCAATTTTAACGATTTGCCACGCCCTCTTAACATTTAGGGATATGAAAAATAGATGTTGTCCGATTCTCAGACCTACCCGATATGCACACAAAATTTTATACATTAGATGTTTAAAAATTATACAAAAAAGTTTTATTCAGTATCAAATTTATGGGCAATTTGTGATCAAAATGTCCGCCAACACCAGATTTCGAACAAGAATGACCTTATAGCAGCTCTGAAAAAGGAATGGGCAAAAATAACTCTCCAAACCACTAGGAAGTGGAATCAATGCAAAAAAGGCTGAAAGCTGTAATTAAGCAAATAGGAGGTCATACTAAATTTTGAAATTAAAACTATTAGTTAACTAATCATTTAATTGTTTGTTTACATATAGTAATAAGCTGTGACGAATTGGGTTCCTATATTTTTGGTTTTTAGTTTGTATGTTTACATTTGAGACTGAATAAAACTTTTTTTCTTAATTTTTAAACATAGTATTCCATAAACTCTTATTCAAATTTTTTTAATATCTTGTTTCGTTTCGAAATTATACGTGCTTAATTTTTTTTAAAGGTGCTGGTTGAAATAAGCTGGGAGCCACTGTACATACTTATGGATATACTTCTGTGTATAAATTTACTTCTGGTATTTCTCTACAGAAAATATTTTTTTTTAAAGTATTGTTAGATAAAAATATTTTAAATCCGGAACAGTCTAGTCCCATTTGAGATTTGTCGGAAGACCAAATATTGTTTGATATAAAGGGTCCGCCAAATAACTTTTTTTTTTGAAAATGCTTTAAAAAAACTACTGAATATTTTCTCAAATTTCTTTTTTTATTTGAAAGTACAATCCTTTCAGTTAATAATGGAAAATAATTTCATTCAAGTGGCTGCCTCGACTGGCCATGCAGTAGCCTACACGATCGGTCCAATTTTTAAGCACATTATTGATTGTGTGCAGCTGTATTTCACCAATGGCTTCACGAATATTGTCCTTTAAAGCATAAATTGTCTCTGGCTTGTCGGCGTAACACTTATCTTTGACGGCACCCCACAAATAATAGTCCAACGGTGTCAAATCGCAGCTCCGAGGTGGCCAAACGACATCAGCTCTGCGGCTGATAATGCGATCTTCAAAAACAGGGCGCAGCTTCGGCTATGTGGCACGTAGCGCCGTCCTGTTGAAACCAAATGTTTCCAATATCCTCCTCTTCAATTTTTGTGAACAAAAATTCGTTCAACATGACCCGATAACGATCGCCATTGACTGTAATGGCCACTCCCAATTATGCCTCTGGACCAAAATCCGCACCAAACAGTGACTCGTTTTGGGTGCGTCGGCATTTCAATGTATGCGTGCGGGTTTTCTGTGCCCCAAATGCGACAATTTTGCTTGTTTACATACCCGCCAAGATCAAAGATCACACATTCTGCAACATTACCATGATTTTCAAAGTAATGTGGCAATATTTCCCAGCGTTGTTCAAGCGTATACACAACCATATTCGTTCAGCGGAAGGATAAAACTAATTATCTGTCAAATCAGACATGAGCTAAGTGTTACCATTCACGAAATAAGCACTAGTTGAAAAAAAAACGTTAGATGGCGGACCCGATAGAAAAAACTCTTTCTGTTGCTGCGTTAGACGCTGGCAAATCAAATGAAAAATCTACTAATTTCAGGATGTTTTTATGAGGAATATTTTTCGTTTCGAAAAATTTCAACCCACTTTTTAACGGGATTTAATGCTGATTGTTTCCATACATATTTCTATTTGTTCAGCATTTGCATAATTTTTTACATAAGTCAATTCATCAAAAAATTCGTTATTATTTGTATTTAAATCATTTCTGATTTCTGTTACCTTTATTAACGTTTTTTCAACTGAAAACCAAGATGGAATTGCATCTAACAATATCCAAGCAAATCCCTCAATTTCTTTAAAAGATTCATTTGTCCAGGTAACTAATACAGGTTCTGTAAGAGTTTTTAACTTTTTCCTTAAACATTTTTATATCAAGTTTCTTTGAGTGAAGAACTGAAATAGAATTTTGTACGTGGTAAAAGTGCTAGAAATACTTCATTGTGACGTTCTATTAACTTTGATTTAAATCCTGTGTGTATAGGTCCAAACTAATATTCAGTTATAGATACAGTTTTTAAAGCAGTAACTTTTAGATCCACCATTACTTTCGATTAGTCCAATCTGTTTCGTGCCGGATAACACACCCTAACAGTGTTGTTAGTGATTGGTTTCGTGATCTCATGATTAGAACACTTGATTGAAAATATTTGGAAAAAATTAGTCGATTAAGCAAACTGTTCAAGAGATATGTTAAAACATTGTGCCTGGTGCTTTGCGCATTCAACACTCACTGAAAGCCTGTACATTTTCGAATACATGTTATAAGTGTGTATGTGCGCACATCTAATCTAATATGAATTAAATACTGTTATTACATACATACATATGTTATTGTTATTATTTTTTTATTACTATTTCATAAATTTGAATACTATTCTAAAGTGTGATATGCAAGAAACGAAATCTCGTGACCCATTACACGTTCCGACTATAAGAATTGTTATTTCGACCATGACCGACATACTGCATTTTCACGTTCAGTATTCCTTTATAAAATTTTCCCACTTACTGCCTTTTAAAATTCCAAGAAATTAATAGCCGTGGTTGAGCTGCAGAACGCAATTTTACATTCAATTTTGTATCAATTTTTGTTTTCGGTTTGTATTCGTTTACAAAACAATAATAAATTATAGCGTTAGAATTTTTAGAAAACTAATTTACATATCGACGCCTCCGTTCTATAACATTCTAAGTCGAAAAAGTGTGTTTTGAGTTATGAGCTGTCAAAGTTTTCACGCTACATACGACTATTTGTGTATTCTAAGTAGATTTTTCCCTATAACTTCGGAACGGATCGGCGCATCTTAACCAAATTTTGACAGTATTTGAGTTAGAGAACGTGAATTTAAAAATGCAAGAACATTAAAAACGTTCTAAGTACATTTAGAACGTTATAGAATGGAGGCGTCGATATGTATGTGTGTACCTCAGGTATTTTTTTGAACAAAATTTGAAACACTTATGGAGTTCAAAATTGATTATCAATTCCTATCAGCTTCTTGAATTTGTGAGAGTGTGTTAGTAAAAAACTGCGAGGCACTGAAAGGTAAAAATTTATCTTCAAAATCCCTCGTAAAGATGAATATATTAGCTATTGATATAATTTTTGGTGTTATATTGCTACCTATGCACATTTATTTTTTATCCCCCGATTTCCCTATATGTATATAGTTTGCCGTAACGCCCAAACGAATTTTGCATTTTTGTATCTAATATTTCCAATACATACATACATAATTGGTCATTACAACCCTTCAGTCAGGATTACGACCTAGCTTCTCACACCACTTATGTTGTGTGCGTTAATTTTATACATAAGTGGCGGGACCTACAGTTTAAAGTCGACTCCGAACGACAGTATTTTGAGAAGCTTTTCATGGCAATTTTATTTACTCTCAGAGTTTTTGCCAGAAATCTGCTGAGAGGAAGTCGCCGAAGAAATATTTTCATATTTTCGTTTTGATGTCTGACCTGGGATTCGAACTTTGGCCTTCAGTCTAATAAGCCAACACACTACCTACTAGACTACGGCGACTTCCAATATTTCCAATATCTATCCTTTTTTGTTAATTAAAATTGTAATTTTTACTCATCTTTAACGTTAATTTAATATGGAATGTAGTTTTTATTCATTAAAAACAGAGTATGAGAATTTTTAGTAATAGAGGTGTACTTATTTAAAAGCCACATGTGTACATAAATTCCAACCCAATAAACATGACATTTCTAAATGTATCAACCATTACTTGGTCAAACCCATTTCAGATTCAAATTGGCTTATTCTGTAAAGTCGCAGATATAATCAAGAAGATATTTTTTGGTGTTTGTTTGACTATAATAAACCTATGACAGAGTATAGCACGAGAAAATGTTACACACATAATTGGTCATTGAAGCAGCAGATTTCTGGTAAAAACTCTGAGAGTAAATAAAATTGCCATGAAAAGTTTCTCAAAAAAATCTGTCATTTGGAGTCGACTTTAAACTGTAGGTGCCGCCACTCATGTATAAAAAATTAACGCACACAACATAAGTGGTGTGAGAAACTAGGTTGTAATCCTGACTAAAGGGTTGTAATGACCAATTATGTATGTATGTATGTATGTATATGTCCTTTATTTGAAATTATATTACAGAAAATCAGTACATAACAATTTATTCTAAAACTAAATAATTAAATAGCAAAACATTCATTCTGAACATAGGGCACCATAGATGTTTCTGTAATCCTTCTGTTTAAGCTGGACAGCTGGTTGAACTATCGCAACCGAAACTAAAGTCAGGGCTGCTGGAGAGACCTCTAGGCAGGCGGAATTTTTCATTGCAGATCTGCGGTTGCGAGCATTAGCCACCAGAGAGATTTAAACGCTACCAGGCTCTAATGCGTACCCACATCTGTGAATATGCATTTGTTCACTGTTTTCCTTAGCGACCTGAATATGTCGAGTTGGCCAAGAACAGCTACCCTTTACTAAGTTTAGCTCGTGAGTCAACACGGTTTACCGGGTTGTGGCGTGGTGTGCCAAAAGTAAAGAGTTTAGTTAGTTCGGGTGAGAACCAGGCTCACCAGGCAAACAAGAGTTAATCTGGTTCGACTGTTTTTAGAGTAAGGCTTTATCTACGTGAGATCCTACAACCCGAGAACTTAATTTAGTTTAAGAAAATAATAGTTTTAATCCTACTTTATTATGTAGTAGTAGTAGTTATGACATTCCAATAAGAAATCAACAATTTGCAGGTTTATTCTACCGAGAAAATATCATCATTAATAATTTTTTTAAAATACAAAAATTTTTCCCAGAATAATATGAAAAATACTTAAAATGTTGGTTTACTGGGAATCACTTGTAAATACATTCGTATTTATACATGTAAATATCACATACACAATTATGTATGTATGTATGTATGTATATAGAATTTAAGCATCTATGTATTCAAGAATATAACGTACTCTAAATTTAGAAAGGCGGATAGAGAATAAATGTAAAATGGTTGAATGGTTGTATGGTCTTGGTAATTTATCAAGTGTACAGTATTATCTAAAGTAAAAAGTCAACTTCATCAAGGTTCGTACATTCGTAAAATACAGTATTTTATTTTTCTAGATATATGTATGTTGTGTACATATACATCTACATATACATACATCCAAATGTAGGTGCACAATACATGTATGTAAGTACATACATACATATATCGTATACATAAAATATACATACGTATGTATGTGTATTAAAATTGTTTGTTAGTTTTGTTTTCCAAAACAGTATGGGATACGCATACGCAATACAGCATTACGAAAGTAAATAGTAAAAGTATGATGTTATATATTAATTTTTATACTTAAAATATTTAGCTTAAATTTTCGAAAAGAACCCTAAAGGAAAAGAAATTTTAACGTGAAATTAGCTTTTAATTTTTTTTAAAGTACGTGGCTGCCTTCCAAAATTTATCAATACAAAGTTTGTATGCAGTTCTACTACTGTATATAAACTATGTAGATATGCAAAGTAACCAAACAATGCATCAACTATAAATCCGATGCCTGATTGCTTTTTGACTGCGTTAAAAATACACATTGACGGAGTTTTGAAATAGAATACATTGTATATATTTTGTACAGTGGCATTATGAAACACGATATTTTGTTCAAACACAAAGCAACTGCAGTAGGACCTTGATTATCCGTGATTCGATTATCCGGCAACATCAATTATCCGGGATGGAAAAAGAAAATTTTTTGCATCGACTTAATTTTATTTTGGATCGCCTTTTTTCTGCATCGTTTAACCGTGATTACCTCTATTATCCGTGAAAGGCGAATTCCCTCTTTAGTATACGAAATCCTTATCTACTGTTCACTGTTATCTGACTAAATTATTTTTTTTTTTATATTTTTGAAACATGTATGTATATAAAAACATTGAATTATTTAGTTTTTATATAAATATGTCCATATTCATTTATTAACTAATAAAAATATCTATTAAAAAACTAGCCAAAATTGGTACTCAATTAACCGGGAAAATCGATTATACAGAAAGCTTCCGGTCCCGACCATCAAGGAAAATCGAGGTTCCACTGTATTAACTATTGCTATAATATTATACAGTAGAATCATAATAATTTGCTTTATATTTTATTCGAAAAGAATCATAGCGTTCTCATTGAATTTTATTTAGCTATTTCACTGTCATTATGTACAACGGTTTAGAATGCCAATATATCAGGAGAAGGAATAGTTATCAACACTACTTACTACTCATTTATACCTACACCGACAAATTAAAATTTACCTGAAATATTTTTATGTGTACAATTTAACTGGTCGTTGTAAATATCCTATATATGCACAGACCTATCTATATGTACAGTGGCTCCCAGGTTATTTCAACGAAACGAAACAAGATATTAAAAAAATTTGAATAATTTATAGAATACTATGTTTAAAAATTAAGAAAAAAAGTTTTATTCAGTCTCAAATGTAAACTTACAAACTAAAAATATAGGAACCCAATTCGTCACAGCTTATTTCAACCACTTACTATAAACAAACAATTAAATGATTAGTTAATTAATAGTTTTAATTTCAAAATTTAGTATTGTTAACTACACGTAGTAATTATTAAATATGGTAACACTAAAAACTGCATGAAAATGCAGTTTGTTCTAGAAAACCAATACATATGTAAAACTACTACTTTTTTTGATCATTTTGTACTGTTAGAATTTAATCGAACTTTAGCCAGCGAGGAATCGACACAGACAACAGAATTACTTTGTATTTTTAAAATTAAATTAATCACTAAAATAAAATAAAACTAAGATTTTGTTACTGAAATAAAATAAAACTAAGGTTTTTAATAATCAGAAGTGGGATAACACTATCCACTGGCCTAGAGGACATAAAATCTATTTGTACAAATTGGGCTGTTGGCGATTTGGAGTAGTTTGCTGTTGTTGGCAGTTGGTTGATTTTTGCCGGCCATTTTTTAATTGCTGTAACGTTATTGCTGGTTGCTGTGTGGTTGCTGTTGTGTCACGTGGTTGCGGCAGGTAACTTGGGTTATTGGATAGAGGTTTATTGTGTCGCTGCACGGACGGTTTTGTGGTGCAGTATACATATACAGAGCTAAGAGAACTTTAAGTAATTGCTGTTGTGGGGTGGCATAAAAGTGGTAAGAAAGAATTTGTTTAATATTGATTATAAGCGGTAGCGCGACCGGTAAAATGAATGCAAGTGGGAACGGTACTATGGATAAGTTTGATACATCACAGAATGGACTGTCAAGTGAATTGATTGCGAAATTATTGGAACAGAATGCTGAGTTGATGAGAATGCTGAGTGTGAATAATAGTTTGGCTGAGGGGCGTAACGTGGCTCCAAATTTTAACGTTGTCCCAGATCTACATAAATCCATTAGAAAATTTACCAGAAAGGGGTCTGAGGAGGACGCCAATGAATGGTTGAAATGTGTGAAGGGTATGAGTGAACTACATAATTGGTCCGACTCTTTTAGACTTGAGTTGGTACGTTCAAATTTAGTAGATGGCGCGAGCGATTTGTTTTATTCGTTAAATATAACAACTTGGCAAGAGTTTGAAAAAGAGTTTGCTAATACATTTATAGGCAATGTTAGCATCGCTGAGCAGTGGTCAGCATTATTAAAATACATGCAAGGAAGAAATGAAAATGTTTTTGATTACTATTTTAAAAAGAAAAGATTGTGTGACAATTTAAGGTTGTCATTTTCGGAGACGAAGGTTCAAATAATGCAAGGTTTGTACGATCGGGAATTATGAACATTTTTATTATACAAGAACAACGCTGACTCAAATTCATTGTTAGCCGATATCCGAGATTTTTACAGGACAATGGGCACACGAACAGTTCCCCAAAGGGACTTTGGCGTAACGCATACTCGAACACAAAAGCAGGAAAGAGATGGTAATGAGGTAATACCAAAAAAAACGGACGTTGTTTGTTTTCGCTGTAACATGAAAGACCATATGAGACAAAATTGTACTTCGCCTGTGATTTGTTTGAAATGTAACAAGCCTGGTCACATTAAGAAAAATTGCTCTGTGAATACTGAACCTACTGTTAAAAAACAACAAAATGTTAGTCAAGTAAACAGCTGCGCGTTTGATGGCACACAACCGGATAGAATTGTCCTGAATCAAAAATATTTCTTTTGCTGTACTGAATGGTAAGACTGTTAATTCTTATGTTGATTTTGGTAGCCAGTGTATATTGATTAGGAAGTCTACGGCAGATGAGTGTGGTTTCGAGTGTGACACAGATATTTCAAAGGGATTATGGTAAGAGGTGTTGGCGGTGGTACATTAGGAGTACTTGATGCGACGTTAAGAGTCGACCAAGCTACTGCTGATGTTGTTGTATTCGTAGTAGATGACAGCGTTATTGACATACCATTGCTGATAGGTCAGTCGTTTACGGAACAATCGCATATAGCTTATTTTAAGAAGGGAGAACAATTACGAATTTTTGAGCAAGTACATCTACCTGAAAATAATATTAATTGTATTGATATACATACCAAATCTACCTAGACTGAACACAAGTTTATGGGCCAAAGAGGCTACGGTTTTAGTAACAAATCACGTCGGATTTGTTGCTGTAACAACTAGTGAAAATTTAGAAGAAAAACAGGATATTTTTATAGACTCGAACATTAATCGAAATGGATGCGTAATCCCTGTCTGTGTCATAAATGGTAATTCAGATGGTTTAGCTGTACCTATTTTGAATTGTTCGACGACAGACGTCATTTTTAATGAAGGTGAACGTGTGACAAAAGCCGAATTGTGTATTTTCGATGATTTTAAAACTGATAATGTTGATGAGACTCAAAAAGACTGGTTAACGTGCATTGATATTAACACCGAGATCGCCTATGACCACAAGATGAAGTTGTTAGAGCTGTTACAACAATATAGAGATTGTTTTGCTATGAACATTAATGAGCTTGGATGTGGGTCGAACACCGAAATTTCAATTGAATTAACTGACAAAACTCCCATTACTTATAAACCGTATAGATTGAGCGAATCCGAAAGAGTTTTTGTTCGAGAAGAACAATATATATAGATCGCCAAAAAACAATTTTCAAGATTTTTTAAACTTCATAGAAGAATCACTTAATAACTTATCTCAAAGTCCATACCTAATAATGGGAGATTCCAACGTGGATTTCTTGCAGCGCTCATCGTCACATATTTTACTGGATTTACTTAATTGTTATGATTGCCGTAACTGTCATAATTTGGTTACTAGGCCTGTTAGTGGAACATCCATTGATAATATATTTAGCAACGTTGAAAACATACTTCAAATTGATTCTATTGAATGCAGTATCTCAGACCATAATATAATAGGCTGCATAATAAAACTACCTGTTAGAACTCGTCAATTTTACGAAATGGAAAAATCTAATTGTAACTATGAACTTGTAGGAGAGAAGCTTAGAAATGATTTGGAAATTTTTAACCTAACGGGAAATCCTAATGCTGACGCAGTAAACGTAATTGGTTCCATCACAAATGCTGTAGCTTGTTCAACAGTTACTTCAAAAATAATAAAAGATATTAAAGATGATATAGCACCGTGGATGAACAAAAATATAAAAAAATTACTTTTATATAAAAATAAGCTACTAAAATTAAGAAAGAAAATGCCATACAATATGGATATTGCATATAATCTTAAAAGAATTAGCAAAGTAATAAAAATTGCCTGTAAACAGTCCATGAAGGATTATTATCAGGAAAATTTATGCAAAATCAAACAAGAGCCAAAAAAATGCTGGCAATTTTTGAATAAAATCCTTGGAAGAAATACCAAAACATTCTATAATATAGGAAATGATATAATTGATGAAAATAAGGCTGAAATGTTCAACTATTATTTCATAAATTCTGTTGAAACTTTAAAACGACGAATGGAAAGCATTGCTGTTGATAAAATTCGCTTAGAACTGTAAAACATATTCGCAACGAAATACAAATTCAACACACAAATTATAGCGAAATTGAAAAGTTAGTGTTACATTTAGAAATGAATAAAAGCCCTGGAAATGATACAATTACTGCGAAATGTCTTTTTGAGTGCAAAGACGTTATTATTCCCCTCTTATTGAAAATTTTTAATGATATGATTGACTATTCAATATATCCAGATGCGTTAAAGGTACATAAAATTATACCTATTCCAAAAGAAAAAATAAGTAATACAGTTGAAAAATTTAGACCCATAGCGGTTTTAACCACAATAGACAAAATTTTTGAAAAGATATTATATAAACAACTTTCAACGTTTTTCGAAAATGAATCTTTAATATTTCCTAATCAATACGGCTTTAGAAAAGGATGTGGGACAGATGAAGCAGCATTGAATGTGGTAAATTTTATATGCAATAGTTTCGACAACGGCTTTACTGCAGTAGGAGGAATGTTTTATGATTTTACTAAAGCATTTGATCTTATAGATCACTCCATTTTGCTTGGTAAACTAAAATTTTATGGGATTCAAGGAAGCAATCTGGAACTTATAAGAAGCTATCTGACGAATAGAAAACAATTCGTACAGATAAATACAAGTAAGAGTTCGGTACAAAACATAAAGTATGGTGTTCCGCAAGGTAGTGTTTTAGGACCTCTACTTTTTGCCATATATTTAAACGATATTAATAATTTGGAATTAAATGGAAGAATGTTCATGTACGCAGATGATATTTGCATATTGTACCCCTACAAAGAAAATTTAGTACTAAAAACTTATGTCGAACGTGATGCAGCTTTAATATCGGAATTCGCACAAATAAATAAATTAATCTTGAATCCAAGTAAAACTAAATTTATTAGATTCCTGCCCAGGCCAAATTTCAATAGCAATATAAGCATTCAAATAGATGGTAACGAAATTGTAGAAGTGGATTCTATTAATTACTTAGGATTAAAAATTCAAAGCAATTTAAAGTGGCATCTTCATATCGAACATATTAGATCCAAAATATCACCTGCACTTGGAATATTGTATAAATTAAGATACAAGTTAGATACAACAACAAAACTTATGATTTTTCAATCCCTTATACAAAGTCACCTCATCTATTTAACCCACATATACGGATTTCGGAAAAATGCAGACCTCAAATCACTGCAAATCATTCAAAGCAAAGCACTCAAACTTATTTACAATCTCCCTCTCATGTACTCAACATTATCTTTGTACACTGACGTTGTGAAAAATATTTTACCAATATATGGATTATATAAAATGAAAACTTTAATTTATGTTTATAACGCTCTACATGGAATTGGTCACCATACGATATGCTTTTCAAGAAACCAGACTGTTTTCAACACTAGGAATAGCCATAACCTTCGCGCTGTGAGATGTCGTTTAGAAATCACGAAGCAGAAAATTGAATACGCTGGTAGCCTGGAATATAATAACTTGCCTCAACATATAAAAGATTGTAGCACAATTTCTTCCTTTAAGAAGAATTTAAAAAAATATTTATTACAAAGTATTGAAATGCTTTTAATTTAAAAAGATTTTTTTTTTTAATTTTTTTTATATACTTATGCATGTATTAAATAGAAAACACCAATTCTGTAGGAGATATTTGCGTCCTTCATACAAATTTAGAAACATCAGATTGGGTAAAATTATTACAGGAAACTGATTCAAAAATTAATTATATTAAGGAAGTTCTACAAAAGAAGTCTGAGCTGTCTAATAATGATAAAAAAAATCAAAAGGAATACACACTCAAAAATGGTCGCGTTGTTAAATTGGAAAACGAGAAAAAACTTTTATATATTCCAGATGGAGCTCGATATAAAATTGTACAATCTTGCCATGATGAGCTTGGTCACCTCGGTGTAGACAAAGTCATATCTAAAATTAAGGAAAAATACTGGTTTCCAAGGTTGAGAAACTACGTTAAAAGATTTGTGGGTGCTTGTATTGAATGCCTTTATCATAAACAACCTGCGGGAAGAAAACAAGGATTTTTACACCCTATCGATAAGATTGGAGTACCGTTTCACACTATTCATGTCGACCACTTAGGCCCTTTCGTTAAAGGTAAATATGGAAATATGTACATATTAGTTCTGATTGACGGTTTCACTAAATTTTGTATATTAAAACCTGTTCGTAACGTACGAAGCGAAACTACTGTGCGTGCATTGAACGAAGTCATTTCCATATTTGGAGCCCCAAACCGCATTATATCAAACAGAGGCACCGCTTTTACTGGGAGTGCGTTTCGAAAATTTTGTATCGACAAAAATATTGCCCACATTCTGAATGCCACTGCAACCCCAAGAGCGAATGGTCAATGTGAAAGACTAAATCGTACGATAACCCCCATGTTAGCCACTTTATGTAGAAAGTCAAATGGCAGCGATTGGGACCAGCACATTAGTCTTGTCCAGTGGAGCGTAAACAATACAGTCCATAACGTCCTGAAAACAACTCCGTTTAAGTTACTATTCAATTATAACCCAAGGAGACTAACGCCTAACAAATTGGATGATGAACTTGCCAATGTTGAAGAGCAAGACATAGTTGAATTGCGTCATGAAGCTATTAATCGCATACGAAAAGACCAGGAAGGACAGAGAATACAATTTAACGAGAAGAGGTGTGCTGCTACTAATTATGTACCTGGTGATACCGTAATGATACGTCGAGATACTGCTAACCCAGGTGAATCAACAAAACTTTTACCTCTTTATAAAGGCGCCTATGTAGTGACTGAGGTCCTACCCTGTGATCGTTATCGTGTTGCTGATTTTCCCGATACCCAACGGAGTCAACGTTTTTATGAAGGTGTTGTAGCTGCAGAAGATATGAAGCGACTTGTTCCTCCTCCTGATGAACTATCTATTGAATCTTCGGCGGAAGACGAAGGTCCCAACCCTAATAGACCAGTTAGATTATGTACTATAGTCGATCGTAAAATAGGATGGCCGAATGTTAACTACACGTAGTAATTATTAAATATGGTAACACTAAAAACTGCGTGAAAATGCAGTTTGTTCTAGAAAACCAATACATATGTATAACTACTACTTTTTTTTGATCATTTTGTACTGTTAGAATTTAATCGAACTTTAGCCAGCGAGGAATCGATACAGACAACAGAATTACTTTGTATTTTTAAAATTAAATTAATCACTAAAATAAAATAAAACTAAGGTTTTTAATAGTATGACCTCCTATTTGCTTAATTACAGCTTTCAGCCTTTTTTGCATTGATTCCACTTCCTAGTGGTTTGGAGAGTTATTTTTGCCCATTCCTTTTTCAGAGCTGCTATAAGGTCATTCTTGTTCGAAATCGGGTGTTGGCGGACGTTTTGATCACAAATTGCCCATAAATTTGAGACTGAATAAAACTTTTTTGTTTAATTTTTAAACATATTCTATAAACTCTTATTAAATTTTTTTCAAAGGTGCTGGTTGAAATAAGGTGGGAGCCACTGTATGTATGTATATATAATATTGTATATCCATGGTATATATAAGGAGAATGATGGACACGACAACGTTAATGTCATCAACAACAGTCAATTTAACTCAAGTTAGTTTGCACTATTTTAAAGCTTTGTCTGCACTCCTCATGATGTATGTAAGAACAGATTGCTTATTATATGATTTTGGACATAAAGATAACGAATAGAAGAAGTCGCCGTAGTCTAGTAGGTAGTGTGTTGGCTTATTAGACCAAAGGCCCGAGTTCAAATCCCAGGTCAGACATCAAAACGAAAATATGAAAACAATTCTTCGGCGACTTCCTCTCAGCAGATTTCTGGCAAAAACTCTGAGAGTAAAAGTTGCCATAAAAGCTTCTCAAAAATCAGTCGTTCGGAGTCGATTTTAAACTGTAGGTCCCGCCACTCATGTATAAAATTAAAGCACACAACACGAGTGGTGTAAGGAGCTAGGACGTAGTACAATGGGTCAATTCGACCTCCGGGTATTGTACTTGTCACAGTTGACAAGTACACGTCCTCTAACCTAACCTAACGAATAGAAGAGGCGAGTAGTCTACTACCAACTACATGGCCAAGCGACCAAGTGGCCTTACTATACATGACTTATCAAGTAATGGATTTAAAAATTTATCTAAAAAGCAACGAAGATTATTTTGGAGAGTTCGACTGTGTTAAATATTTTGCAATTATATTGGGCAGCATATGGCAACACAATCCATAATCTCTAATAGTATGTTCAGACATGCACTTTTATTAAATCAATATTCGGTTTATTGAGAACAATATTTTTAGCGTTCAGACATATAATATACGAAAATTTATTCGACAGCTGGTAAACAAAACAGCTGATTGCTTCAACAACATTGCTTTTAATTTAATCGCGAAAATTAGTGCCAAAAAATTTTTTTGAAAAAATGGAAAACAATTTAATATTTAAAAAGGTATTGCTAATGATTAACCGAAACACCGAGCTGTTGCGGTTAATAGGAACTACTTTTGACTCCAAAGTGGCTTTTCTCAGAAGGATGAGAAAGAAAAATTTGATATGAAACTCAATATAAAATACAAACATTTCTGCTGACCTTCCATTTTTTGTTTGTTTTGTTGTTTACATTTGAGTTGTCAAATATTAATAGAAAGCGTTCGGAAAAATGTAATCTACTCACTGAACTTACTTATGACATTGATAAAGTTTTTTATCAATATTATAACAATTTATGAATTTATTGGCCAATAATTAATTGAAATTTTATATGAAGTATTGAGATCAATAATGCCGTTTATTGCGATTTACGCAATAAAGGTGCATGTCTGAACCCAGTATAAGACGGCAAATATTCTTTATACAGTGAGAGTCGAAAGAATGTGTACACTATGGATAAAATTCTAACAATCTCAACTCAAGTTTTCCACTTAAGGAGAGTGTCCGAAAAAATTTTACAATATTTCCAAATTTTTCTAATTCTTTTCTTCTTGTTTCAATTTTAAAAACTGACAATAAAATAATTTGAAAAAAAATTAACGGTAATTTATTAATGTATATTTTTTTGAATTGTACACTTTCTTTTGACGCTCACAGTATGTGCAAGAAAGCAACGGATTTAAATTCGGGAATGAACACAAATAATGTATAGTGGCTGTACGGCTTTATAATCAAAAATGTGTACAATGAAGTAACGGCTTCAAACCACTATACATACCTTATTTGTAATAAAGAGACTATTACATCTCTTGGAAGTGTGCGCACCACGTCTGATTTAATATAATCCAATAATGCCAGATAATGTTTTCTGGCCAGCAATAGTTTACAATGTATTCTATAAAAAATAGTATAATATTAATATAATAAGTATATACAGTCATGGACAATGGTCTCATTATCCCCAACATTTCTTCTAAGTTTCTCAAAAATCTGTCGTTCGGAGTCGACTTTGAACTGTAGGTCCCGCCACTCATGTATAAAAAATTAACGCACACAACATAGGTTAGAGGACGTGTACTTGTCAGTTAAGACAAGTACAGTACCCGGAGATCGAAATTGACCCATTGTACACGCGCACAACATAAGTGGTGTGAGAAACTAGGTCGTAATCCTGACTGAAGGGTTGTAATGACCAATTATGTATGTATGTAATAGTCCTATTAGCATATTATACGCTTCTAAAATAATGCTCAAAACCATTATTTATTAAAAATAAAGTATCAGTTAGGGCCATTATTACCACTTGCCTTTAAACTTGGGTTTAGTTAATGGTACCTTTAGCTAAAGGGAACTGTAAAGTTACCTTTAACTTATTTTCGTTATTACAACTTACAGATAAAATAAAGTTAACTTTTTAAAAAAATATGGCAATGCCGATAGCACTGTTCAATTAAACAAGTTATTTTTAAACGCAGTGGCAACGACTGGATTGGTTTTTTTGTTGTATATGCTCATTATGTTTATATTTGAAGTTGCCATATTGAAAATAATATATAATATGGCAAGTTAAAACATAAACTTAACTTTAAAAGTTATCTGTAGGATGATCCTCCCTTTAGCTTAACGCTCACTTCTACCATATTGTCCACTTATAATAATGAAAAACAATTTATCTTCCCGTTAAAATCCTCCCTTTAGTTAACGGCAAGTTGTAATAATGGCCCTTAAGGTTTTAAGTGCGAAAAGTGCGAAAATAATATTGACAATAGGTTTAAGAAATGAAATATCGACAGTATAAATTAAAATTTAAGAAATTATATTAAGGGGAGTACAAAGAAATCTTGTTGATAGAAACGTCAGATTAATCCTTCACGAAGTTCGGGAAAAAAAAATCGCGAACGATACAAGAATACCAATTACCATAGTACTAAATTTGGTAAAGATAGGATTGAAGAATGGTATACGTATGTATACTTAATCTTCATAGGTAAATAAATATACTTCTTAAATAGCATCATACGAGCTTAGGTTAAATTGCAAGATGACGTAAATCATTTGATTTTATTAGGACTAATTGAAATACCATTTTACTATACCTATTTCGCCACATGTCTACAATTTTTGTCTGGCATTAAAGTGGCGATGTGAATGTTCTCTGGTTGTCCATTTCTTTCGTGTCACTACAGCTTTTGCAGAATTAGTTGTGGCAAGGTTTCAATTTTTAGGCATGAACACTCAGGATTTAGCGCCCCGGGTATTATTATTCTAATGCTATATCATTTACAATGTAATAGTGAACACTTCAAATAGTTTTATGTCTCTAATATTTAAATGGAAAATTTAACAAATATTTCTAGTTGAAATCAAAGAGTTAAAGCTGTAACTCCACAGTTTTCTCACAGCCGTTTACCTGAGAGCGTTAAAAATTGTTATGAAATCCTTGTGTCGTCCGTGATATTAGTTTTCTTTTCTAAATTGTATTCACATAAATGTTTTTATAAATTTAATATTTTATTGGTAAATCATCTCCTTTGCAACTTAAAAAAAATTTAAAACTCTTAACTCCATATTATGGATATTTAGTTCTAACTAACTGTAACTGTACCACCGTGTATTTAAATAAGTTCTCTAAATTGATACTCATAAAATCTTACGCTTTGATACATATCTACATTAGGGTAATAACCAAACGAAGATCTTATTTCAAAGAGACGGTCACCAATGTGAAATTTAAGAATATGTAACGATCGCGATATTTTGGTTTAAATTTAAATTTAAAACCGATCACATTGTCGTAAAAGAGTGAGATGTTGCGAAATTGTGTGCGAAAATATTTCATATTTTACAAAAAGAGTTCGATTTTACCATTTGCCAATTCACACGACTTTGTATCGTGTGTGTTGTATTGAATACACTTTTTGTTTGTGAACGCTCAATCCATGCTCAATGCTCAATGCAATGTGTTTATGCAGATAAACCTTCAACTCTTGAGCACTTAAAAACCAACATTCGTCAAGTTATGGCTGAGATACCGCCCAACATGTGTCAAAGAGTGATCGAAAATTACCTCAAAAGAATCAATGACGCGTAGAGGTCATTTAAATGATGTAGTGTTTCACACATAATGTCAGCGTTCAAACTTTACAATAAAAAAGAAATATCATGAAAAAAATATTTTATATGTGTTTTATTTACGTTTACTTTTGAAACCACGAAATGGATAACCCGGTATATTCGACCAACAATAGACTCAATAAAACGATACGCTTGTGTGAATTGCCCACATATTTAAGGAGATATTCTATAGAGTTCATGTAACACAAAAAATTTCTTTTTAAATTTTCACAGACTTTATTGGGTGTCGTTTTATTAATATCGAAAATGTGTTTGCGAATTCTATCCCTAATGTAAGCATACATATAGAATACATACATATGTATGTATGTACAACCGTTATTAAGAGTATGGTTAAGGCGACCAAAACTGAAGGATAACATTCAAATAAACTCTAATAATAAAATAAACGATACAAATACATACAACGTATGCAGAAACTCAAAATCAATAAACAATTTTCATTCGAGGAATGACTGCTGAAGAAGAGGAGACAAGAATGGTTGACAAAGTGTGTAAGTGTAGTTAATATATGTATTTCCAATTTAGTTTTATAAATTTTGTAGGAAGACGATTCTACTTTCTTTTATATGTATTTCACTTTTCTCTATACTCGCACAAACTTTAATTTATACGTATGTATTTATGTAGTATATGTTTATGATAGATTTTCATACATATGTAGACATATATATACATACATACATGTATATGTATGTATGTTTATGTATCAACATAATTCTGAGAGTACAAAGAAAGTACGAATGAATACATTAAGTGTGAGCAGCAGGTCGTTCAGTAGCATTGGAAGTGATTGTGGCTATAGTCGGTGGTTGTTGCAGAAGAAATATAAATTTTGTTGAGGGTGGGTGGGTAAAAGGGTAGGTGTTATGTGGGATTTCGTTAATATCTTACACACGTAAAATTCATTCAGCACATTCATGTATACATTCAAATACCATAAAATACAACATATATGTTCACATACGAGTATGTACATGAATAATTCTATGTGTATCCATTGGTTACTGGTGGGGTTACCTGAAATCAAAATGGCCGCCATTCTAAAAACTAATTGAAAGTAACGAAAGACAATGATGGCTGTTTATTTGAACACTTTTCTTAAACCTTATATAAATACAAGTCATGGAATTTAATTAAAGTGTTAATGAAACTAACAAAAAAAAAGGGGTTGACTAGATACGCATGTGTATATAAGAACTATAAACACGCGATATATAGTTGCTTTTAAAAAGAACACGAATGCTGAAAGTTATAATGTAACTCTCACTAATATATGTATGTATGTAAAACACTACTTGACGTAATTTTCTAAATTATTAATTAGTCTGTGATATCATATGGAATACAGTAGGACCTTGATTATCCGTGATTCGATTATCCGGCAACATCAATTATCCGGGATGGAAAAAGAAAATTTTTTGCATCGACTTAATTTTATTTTGGATCGACTTAAATTTTTCTGCATCGTTTAACCGTGATTAACTCTATTATCCGTGATTATAAGCAAAAATTTTTTTCTATTATTTTGGACAAACAAGCGAAAAAGGGGAATTCCCTCTTTAGTACATGAAATCCTTATCTACTGTTCACTGTTTTCTGACAAAATTATTTTTTTTATATTTTTGAAACATGTATGTATGTATATAAAATCCTTGAATTATTTAGTTTTTATATAAATATTTACATATTCATTTATTAATTAATAAAAATATCTATTAAAAAACTAGCCAAAATTGGTACTCAATTAAATGCTTCCGGTCCCAACCATCACGGAAAATCGAGGTCTCACTGTATAAGTTAGTGTAAATAATAGGCAATATGATGCAGATCTTGAAATAGTTACTCAACCGTTCTGTCACTTGCTATGTCGGCTCCACCTTTGTTGTGAACATAAATAAGAGATTTAGAGAAGTGGTCAATTAGATCATTCGGTCAATTAACTTTAGTTACTCTGTGGTGAGTAAATGTTTGTCACCATTTTCAAATTACTTGTTAATCGATCCAATTTGTTGAGAATTCTGAACTTGTATTATCTCCCCTAAGTCTCACCGATAAACAGTTAAAGATTCGTTAGCTTCCATATGTACATTACATTAAATTAGATACATCCTAAATTAAAATGTGAATATGTTGGCGAGAGGACAAAAAATGCACTGTGAGAAAAGTTATCTGACAATTTTATAAATTGAATTGATTTTCAAGAAATATAGTATATATTCATTGAATAGACTTCAGAATATTATTTTATGTCTGAAAGTTCAAAGTGTTTATAGCATATCACTTTTTATTTCTTGCAGTTTACTTGAAAAAATAAAAATATACACGCTATGCAAATGCGTACGTAGGTAGCTAAATGACTGAATGGAAGAGCGAAGATCTGCGCAGGAATACTCCTTGCACAATTGCCATACGACAATTGCCACCCATATATATAAAATATATGAAATTACAGGAACTTTTGCGAAATCAATTAATAACAATTGACTCTAGGCCGCGGCCCACCATAATGAGGCTACCAACCTCTCCACCAGATCTGCTATTTGTAATTTTTTTGTTGAATTTACCTCCAAGACCTGTTACAATATAATAAAGGGTTCGCCAAATAACTTTTTTTTTAAAAATGCTTTAAAAAAAAACTACTGAATATTTTCTCAAATTTCTTTTTTTATTTGAAAGTACAATCCTTCCGGTTAATAATGGAAAATAATTTCATTCAAATGGCTGCCTCGGCTGGCCATGCAGTAGCCTACACGATCGGTCCAATTTTTAAGCATATTATCGATTGTGTGCAGCTGTATTTCACCAATGGCTTAACGAATATTGTCCTTTAAAGCGTCAATTGTCTCTGGCTTGTCGGCGTAACACTTATCTTTGACGGCACCCCACAAATAATAGTCCAACGGTGTCAAATCGCAGCTCCGATGTGGCCAAATGACATCAGCTCTGCGGCTGATAATGCCGTCTTCAAAAACAGGGCGCAAAACATCGAGTGTAGCTTCGGCTGTGTGGCACGTAGCGCCGTCCTGTTGAAACCAAATGTTGCCAATATCCTCCTCTTCAATTTTTGTGAACAAAAAATCGTTCAACATGGCCCGATAACGATCGCCATTGACTGTAACGGCCACTCCTTGCTAATTTTCGAAGAAAAATGGCCCAATTATGCCTCTGGACCAAAATCCGCACCAAACAGTGACTCGTTTTGGGTGCGTCGGCTTTTCAATGTATGCGTGCGGGTTTTCTGTGCCCCAAATGCGACAATTTTGCTTGTTTACATACCCGCCAAGATCAAAATGAGCTAGATCTGAAATTTTCGCAAATTCTGCAACATTACCATGATTTTCAAAGTAATGTCGCAATATTTCCCAGCGTTGTTCAAGCGTATACACAACCATATTCGTTCAGCGGAAGGATAAAACTAATTATCTATCAAATCAGATATGAGCTAAGTGTTACCATTCACGAAATAAGCACTAGTTGAAAAAAAAACGTTAGATGGCGGACCCGATATTATATTAGAATATAACCTTGATTTCTTATTAACAGAGAAATCAATGCACAAAATTTATATATTTGATTGAAGATGGCTGCCAGAGGGAATTGTGTAAAATTTTTGTTTTGAATTGCTTGTACTACTTATATAATTTCATATATTCCGTTGTAAATATGTATATCAATTATTTTAGGCTACTTCGACTACGTAAAATATTTAGGAATACATATTGACAGAAGGTTACCATGGAATATTCATATCAAAATGAAAAAGCAGCAGTTAAATATAAAAACAAAACGTCTATTCTGACTATTAGGCCTAAAATCTCGTTTGAGTTTGAAAAACAAAGTACTGATTTACAAAACTATCCTAAAACCAGTTTGGACCTATGGAATTCAACTTTGGGGAACGGCCAGCAATTCGAATATTGAAATACTTCAACGTTACCAGTCAAAAACTCTGAGGCTCATTGTTAACGCTCCATGGTTTGTATCGAATTTTTCAATTCACAATGACCTTTCCATTGCAAAGGTAATAGACGAAATAAAAAGGTTAGTTTAGGTAAGAGGACGTGTACTTGTCAGTTAAGACAAGTCCAGTACCCGGAGGTCGAATTGACCCATTGTACAACGTCCTTAGAGAGGGAAGGAAATAGAGGGAATAGGATGAAAGGAGGGTATGTATGTAAGAGGGGGAATGGGAAGCGGAGGAATCACACAGAAAGAAATAGACACAGACACAGAATTCAAGATCTCAAAGAAGACCCTGCCAAGGGTCCTCAACCTCAACCTACCAAGGGGTGGGCAGTTACAGAGGAGGTGTTCGATAGTCTCCAAATCCTCCTCATCGCAACATGCCCTGCAATAGTCCGGCTGGGATCTATTCCAGATCCCCGTCAGCGACCTAATCTCGCAGTGTCCCGTGATAAAACCGACAACCAACCTTAAGCTGGCCTTAACCAAGCCTAGCAGCCAATCTGTTGTCTTACTGTCCACAGCAGGCCATAGACATCTAGGAACAGAACAACCCGATCCGCTCCCCCAACGCCTCTGCTCTTCCTCCCTGACCCATCCATTGATGAGGCTGTAGAGGTAGCAGACTGGGGGGTCAGGACCAACTATTAAATCGCCCCCTAAAAGCGAACCTAATCTAGCGAAGGCATCCGCCGTCTACTGGGTAATGTATTCCGCTATGACCCGGAACCCAGCATAGATGGATACGGTCTGGTCCAAAAGTCCTCAACGACTCTTTCCACTCGCGAACGAGCCGTAATTTTCAACAGACACAATGGCCCTAAGGATAGCCTGACTGTCAACGAAGATCATGTAAGATTCCGAATCCGAAGATGGGTCACCAGCTATGGCCTCAATAGCCTTCAGTATTGCGAAAATCTCCGCCTGAAAAACGCTGCAGTCATCATTCAACCTGAAGTGGAGTTCAAGACCGAGTTCCCTACAGAAAACCCCAGCACCTGTACATCCACCTAACTTAGACCCATTTGTGAAGATGGGTATATGAGAAGGTTCAGTGAAACTATTTAGACAGGCTAATTCACCACGACAATTCATTAGCTATTACTCTTCTTGATCACACCAACGAAATAAATCGACTGAAAAGACACCACATTCTGGATTTGCCATTTCGATATTAATTATATATTTATTTTTCTAATTATAAATATGTAAATATGTATATACATTCTTAACTACTATTAATTTATAGATAAAATTTGCATAAGTATGTACGTTGTTGGTCTCAATGGAGTTCAACAAATATGTCAAATAAATATTGTATCAAATTTGCTTATTATCCCAAAGGGATAGTTGTAAATAGTGTTGAAAAAAAATATATTCCGTTGTAAAAATATCAATTATTTTAGGCTACTACGCACAACTGATACAAATTCTTTATCCTCTTCTTTTGACAGCAAAATGTTTTCCACTTTCATCCAAACTTTCCTCACAGCTCCTTTCAGCATATCCTTCGGCGTATTCCTTCAGCACAACTTTTCCCTTTTTATTTTTTCTTATCTAGAAACTGCTAAAAAATAAAAATTGGCCCGTTGAACAAAAATATTGCTCAGTTGAAATGTTAACCACTTTATAAATCAAGGGAAATAAATAATACGGTGCAACTGTTAAAATACACCCAGCTAATGACAAAGCTCGAACCCTCCAAATTTGTTTTATATGACAAAAACCGTATTTTTGACCTTTTCACACGAAATTATTGATTATCCAAATATTTATTAACCTATTTTCCCAATCTAAAGTTTTTTGAAAAGGCGATGAGTCTTTAAAATGTTATACATAAACAGATGGTTCAAACTTACATGTTATAAGTTTTGATCGGGTAAACTTGGAAAATATGATTTTTTTCTAATTTTTTTCAAGTTTAGCTATTTTTAATTGCAAAATTTAATTAAAAAATTTAAAATAAGACATTCTGAAAGTGCATTATCCTATGAAGAGATTGACACTTCGTTTGATCAAATCCGACAAAAATTAACGTTGTTATTAATTAAATAGTATAACAGTCGTGACATCCTAATATATATTATAAATCTTTCTGTAAGTCTGTTTTTTTGTTTGTTTGTTTGTTTGTTTGTTGGTTAGCCAATCACGCCTGAACGCCTGAACGCCTGGACCGATTTTCTTGAAATTTGGGATATAGATCGAGCTTTTGTCGGTGCAGGTTATAGGCTATAAATCTTTTCAAAATTTTGACCAAAAGGGGAGAAAAAATGGAACAAAGGGAGAAAAAATGGGCAAAAATTAGTACTTTTATGCATAAATGCTGTATTTTAACTGTTTTATAGGTAATTTTTTACGATTTAGCTTGGTTAAGTTTCCCAAATAGCTATTGGAGGTGTTCCGTTTCTAAAGTTGAACCAAAAGGGGGAAATGGGCCAAAAACGGGAAAATTGAGTGCATAGCCAATCACGCATGGACCGATTTTCTTGAAATTTGGGATATTGAGCGAGCTTTTGTCGGTGCAGGTTATAGGCAATAAATCTTTTCAAAATTTTGACCCAAAGGGGAAAAAAATGGGACAAAGGGAGAAAAAATGGGCAAAAATTAGTACTTTATGCATAAATGGTGTATTTTATCTGTTTTATAGGTATTTTTTTACGATTTAGCTTGGTTAAGTTTCGCAAATAGTTATTGGAGGTGTTCCGTTTATAAAGTTGGACCAAAAGGGGTCCAAAAAGGGGGAAAGGGGCGAAAAACGGGCAAATTGAGTGCATTTATATTTAGGACTTAGAGTATTCAAAAAACTGGGTTGTTTGTTAAACCGGTTTCCAAATAATTTAAAAAATAGCATTTTTTAAGAAACCGGTTTCGAAACCGATAAACCGGTTTTTTTATTTATTGTTATTTTTAAAGCAAAAATGACCCAATAATAATTTTTTTTAAATTTAAAGAAAAATTTATACAATAGGGGGTCCCATGGCCACCTTTTTTGTAGAAATACCTGTCTTAAATTTAAAAACATTTTTCATTTTTTAAACTAATCCAAACTACATAACCCGCGCAACGCCGGGTACAATCTGCTAGTATTTTTTATATTTGTCATCTTATCAAATGAACTTTCAGTTCAAAAATTTTCAAAAGTTTTGATGGATCTTGATTGTTTACCGCAAAATGTGTTAATTTCAGGTTTGCACGACTACCAGAAGTCGGCTAATATTTGTGTTTTTTGCATATATTATTATTTCTTTTTGCGCAAACATTGGCCAACTTCTGGTGGTCACTCAAACGTGAAATTGACACATTTTCCGATAAGCAATCAAGATCCATCAAAAATTCTGAAAATTTTTGAACTAAAAGTTCATTTGAAAAAATATATATATGAAGAATATAACTCGACTGTTGGACTCTTTAAATAATTACTACGGTAATTTTTGCCAGATTTTATCAAACGAAGTGTCAATCTCTTCACAAGATAATGCACTTTCAGAATGTCATAACTTATTTCATATTTCATATTTTTTAATTAAAGTTTGCTACTATGGACGGACAAACTTAAAAAAAATATGAAAGAAATTCGCATTTGTCAAGTTTACCTCATCAAACCTCATAGCATATTAAGTCAAATAATATATACATGTACATATATCGTTTTAAAAGCCCATCCCTCTCTTTTCTAATAAGGTTCAAATTTTGAACATCGGTTTAGAAATGTTTGTGTAATCAATAAATTTGTGCGTAAAGTCTAAAAAAACAGTTTTTGCCAAATAAAACAAGTTTGGAGGGTTCAAGAAATATAAAGAAAAATATTTTTGAGTTCTACTCAATAAAACTCACAACTTACACTATGTCATTAGTTGGGTGTATTTAATTTTTTTATTTTGTGTCATAATGTAATTTGTCAAAAAATATGTTGATTCTATTGCACAGACGACTAAAGGTATTGAAAATAGATCCTTTCTTTTCATTTGTATCCTTAGTTAATCCCAGAGGACAAGTTTCAGCAAAATATTAAATTACACTATGCGACAAAATAAAAAAAATTAAATACACCCGGCTAATCTCATAGTGTAGGTTGTGAGTTTTGTTGAGTAGATCTCAAAAATATTTTTTTGATATTTCTCGAACCTTCCAAACTTTTTTTATTTGACAAAAACTGTTTTTTTAGACTTTACACATAAACTTCTGGATTACTCAAACATTTCTAACCCGATTTTCAAAATTTAAATCTTGTTGGAAAGGGGAGAGATGGACCTTTAAAACGGTATACATATATTTATTATTTGACTTAATATGCTATGAGTTTTGATGAGGTGAACTTGGAAAATGCGAATTTTTTTCATATTTTTTCAAGTTTGTCCGTTCATAGTAGAAATGTTTAAGTAATCCAGAAATTTGTGCGTGAAGTCAAAAAAAACAGTTTTTGTCAAATAAAACAAGTTTGGAGGGTTCGAGAAATATAAAAAAGGTATTTTTGAGTTCTACTCAACTAACTGAATAACGTGGACTATGTAGTTACTCAGTGTATTTTCACTGTCGCACCGTGTTATTATTTATTTTTTCGTTAATGTAAGAAATGTTCTTAATATTGTAGTATTCTATCTCTACATAGAAATTACTAAGATTCAAATGAAACTAAAATTTCATTTTAAAACAATATCCCAAAACTTCAAAATAAAAAAATATTTCCTTTTTTTCATTCAATTACAACCCAATATATGAAAAATGAGTTGTCTTTTGTTCGTCATTTTCTAACTTAGGATCTGGAATATGCTGGCTTTTTTTATTGAAAGATTATTTTAAACTCGAGATCCCCAATTCCGAATTACCAAATAATACATGCCTTGGATTTCTTTTTACAAACTGTCAAATATGCGTATTGAAGTCAGCGTAATAAGTAGTAAGTAATGTGTTTTGGTTATTAGAGTACAGCCCGAGGTTCAAACCTAGCTCAAACATGTCGAAATATTAAAAAGTATTCCTTTTGGCGACATCCCCTCAGTAGTCTCCTGGCAAAAACTCTGAGAATAAATAAAATTACCATAAAAGTTTTCCAAAACTGTCGTTCGAGTCTGACATAAAACTGTTCCCGCCACTCATGGATAAAATTAATGAACACAACTTGAATGTTGCGAGAAGCTATGTTGTAATTCTGAATAAAAGTTTTTAATGACGAATTAAGAAGGATATGCGTTATACGAACACATTTGTAGTGAAGTGTTTGCCCTAAATAAAATTTCTATATTCCTTTACATTTTTTTATAATAAATACATTTTATTAGGAGATTCCTGCCAGATGAGTAAGGCATCAAGACGTGAAATATTGAAAAACAAATCGTCAAAATCGTCAAAGTGGTTCATTGAAATCGTAAAAAAATCGTCACTAAAAATAAATAAATAACACTATGCGACAAAATTAAGAAAATTAAATACACCCGGCTAATGACTTAGTGTAGATTGTGAGTTTTGTTGAGTAGATCTCAAAACTATTTTTTTTTATATTTCTCGAACCCTCCAAACTTTTTTTATTTGACAAAAACTGTTTTTTTAGACTTTACGCGCAAATTTCTGTATTATACAAACATTTCTGACCCGATCTCCGAAATTTAAATAGGGTTGAAAAGGGGAGAGATGGACCTTTAAAACGGTATACATATATCTATTATTTGACTTAATATGCTATGAGTTTTTATGAGGAAAACTTAGAAAATGCGAATTTTTTTCATATTTTTTCAAGTTTGTCCGTTCATAGTAACAAAATTTAATAAAAAAATATAGGATAAGTGATAATATTCTTAAAGTGTATTCTCTTGTGAAGAGATTGAGTCATCATTTGATCAAATCGGACAAAAATTACCGTAGTTATTATTTAAAGAGTCAAACAGTCGAGTGATATTTTTTATATATGTCATCTCATCAAATGAACTTTTAGTTCAAAAATTTTTAGAATTTTTGATGGATCTTGATTGTTTATCACAAAATGTGTCAATTTAACGTTTGAGCGACCACCAGAATTTGGCCAATGTTTGCGCAAAGAGAAATAATAATATTTGCAAAAAACACAAATATTAGC